>OU452231.1:14186173-15535434 GCA_911728455.2 Marthasterias glacialis | reverse complement strand
ACATAATAGCCGTGCTATTTCACCATGATATTCCTGATCTACTCCGGCAATACTCTGGTATACAAATCTTCCAAATGTGCTGGTAGCTGTTCGTTACGCTCTTTGGCCAGTGCCACCTCGAACTCCTGGACATCCTTGTCCCCGACCGGGGTGAGAATTCCTGCTACACTGCCTCCCTTTACAACGCAAGTCCTCCGTCCTGGGTTGAAGACACGAATAGGGAGCATTTCCTCTTCAGGTTTTACCAACAGCCTTGCCACTATTAGTCCCTTAGTCGCCAATTCAATAGTCTCTGCCGGCTCCATTACTCCCAGCCCTGTAAATTTCCGAGACACTCGCCCTGAGACGAGGGCCTCATGTCCCGGAGGTACCTCAGTTGTTGTCTCCACAATCACTCGGGCACAAAAGTTTGCACCCTGTTTGTTTTGACACTTTATCTCTTCGCCATTTAGGGTCAACACCAAGTCCTTAAAATCTAGTCGTCCATTTGATGGCAAGAGATAGTCCATTCCTAATATTCCTTCTAAATCCAATTTCGCAAAAATTACCTGTACTGAAAGGGTTGTCTTGCCCACTTGAATTTCCATCAATGCCCCGCCTATTGTCTCTATGGAACTACCATCCGCCCCGTACAAATTTGCTCCTCTTGTATTCAGTGTAGGTCTCCCCTCCTTTGGCATCTTGTAGTAAACCGCTGCAGACAGCACAGTGTTTGACGCACCTGTGTCAATTAACATTTGTGTTTTTATTCCTCTCACTTGAGCGGGTACATAAAGCCCTGCCGTATTAAAACACTCTCCGGAGGATGTTATCCCTTGGTGGTACATTCCTAACACTGGCCCTCCTGGAGGGCGTCTTTCTGTCCCTCCTTCTCGTCCAGCCTTCCCTTGGGCCCCAGGGTTGGCTGGGTGGCGTTTCCCGACTGCCGGTTTCTTCCCTTCCGTGGCTCGGGACATTCCCTTGCAAAATGACCTTTTGCACCACAGTTGAAACAGGTATATTCCGTATTTGCTACTCCTCGTTGCTGGGCAACAAACCGGTAATCCTTTCCAGGCCTCGACAGGTCTTCCAACATGGACTGTATTCTCCCTAGAGCTTGAGACATGCACTCCTGCGTGTCTCTTATTTCTCCCTTAAGGCTTTGCATCGAGAGTTCATCCGCCCCTGCAACGACCCTGGCAAACTTCCTCATTTTTCCATTAATCCTATGCTCCTCCGTCCTGAGAAAGCTCTCTGTCTGTAATGCTGCCCTAATGGAATCATCCAAGGTGGCTGGTTTTGTCCGAAAGATCCCTTCTCTTATCTCCCGGTCCTTCACTGCGTCCATAAAATGACCCTTAGCAAGACGCTCTCGGCTATCATCAGAAAACTCAGGGTAAGCTAAGGCTGAGAGTTCCCTGATGCTTGTCCCTAGTTCCTGGAGGGTCTCAGTCTCACCCTGCTTACGGTGTCTAAGCTCCATCATGTGAAAGTCTGCTTGTTGACCAGGACCAAATCTTTGTTCCAAACGGAGCATCAAATCCTTCAGCGACGATTTTTTTTCCTTCTGGCTGGCAACCCAAAACCTTTAATGCTTGCCCCTGGAGGCTGGCAGCGAGGAACACTACAGCTTGCTCATCACTCCAAACGTTTGCCACACAGCATGCCTGGAAATGAGCCTTGTAATCCTTCCAGGGAACCTTCCCATTGAATCGATCTGGACAAATATCCGGCTTGCGAGGTCTGTTGTCTTTGCGACTAGTGTTTGTCTCTCCCTTTGGTTCAGCCGTCGCCTCCTTCCCAAACTCTGTATCTGCAACTGTGTTTGCAGGTGTCAGCCCAACTCCTGAAGTGTCCCTGAAGGTGCTGGATACCATGGGACTGGGTGTACGCAGAAACAATTCCGGTGTTTCAACGGCCCTGTCCGAACTGCGTTTACCCTCCAATTCCTGCTGCTGCAATCGCATCTTCTGCAGCTCCTCTTCCATGATTCTCCTTGCCCCAACGGCGTCCTCCACCATATTTTCGGCTCTTTGAACCTCCATCCTGAGCACCGCAAGTTCCTCCTCCATCATCTTTGAGTCCATGTGTTCCATTATCGTCAATCAATAGAAATTAAAAATTGTTCCCCCACAAATCACACCTAATCCCACTTCTGACACCAATGTGGCGAATCCCGTCCCGGTAGGCCCTATAATCCGGGTCACACCAGCAAAGGCGAGCGGTAGTCTAGCTGGTACTAAGGGGTGAGGTCGTTTGGAGACCATATGTCGCCGCATGTGATAAAATAGGGGAGGGGCTCTAGGACCCTATTGACAGACTGACTCCAAAGAGCAAAGGAAGAGACAATTTCCTGAGTGCTAGGCTGATCCTTTTATTATTTATAATTGATTAAATACAATTATTACTGGTTGCAAGTAGTAGAAGGCGAATTTCCATTCCTTTAGGCAAAATATGGTCACTTGAGGCAAATAAGGGTCACTGAAGGTAAGTAATCACCACTTAAGGTAAGCGAATCTCACTTAAGGTAAATAAATATCCCTGCATGTAACAAACATCCCTGTTGACTCCCGTTAAATTGTACGATTGAATGCAGTGCACAAAATAATTGTTAAGAAGTCTAAATCCACAGTTAGAATGCTCAATTAACTACTACAAGAGTGGCCCACGCAGTCCAAGCACTAGCATAAGTTACTATACCTCTCTGCCGCTCATCGAAGTCCCTACTCCCAGCATAGAGCTATGCTCCCAGTAACACTCGCTCCAATCCAACACAACCGTCTCGCTCTCCGCTCTACCAACCGTCTCTCTCGCCGCTCTCCAACCGAATATCACGCCTCGTCCCCGACGAGCACGCAATCCCCCAACTTCCCACTGCGCATGCCCTGCTGCTAAACGGTGCCTAACGCTAGCGGGCGCCAAACACGGGGTACCATTTCGTTACAGTATCAAGGAGACAGCGTAAGGAGACGGCACTGTGGCCTCCGGACTTGTCATGGTATCCAGCCGTAATAACCTCCATAAACAAAGGTATTAAAAGTTAAATAACTTTTGTATTGTCACCACACGAAACGACAGTTCCACACCTTAGGCCAAAAAAGTGTTGTTTCCGGTTACCCGACCGACCCTAATTTTACGGCGCGACCCTAAACTTTTTATTGGACTTTTTCCTTTTTCGGCGGCTTAAAATAATGAATTAATTAAAATGAAAAAAAAAAATTACAAATAAATACATAAAATGGAGATCGACCTCGTCACTATGAAATGAACATGAAAATAAAGTGGTCGTAGTTCGTGCGTCGACACCGTGGTCGGTAAAACATCAACCCAAGCCGTAAAACGAGTCTAGCTCCCCGTCCGTAGGTTTACTGTGCTGCGACCGACAGTGACACATTAGTCGCTACGATGAGTCCCTCTCATTCACAATGCGTGTGGCATTTTTTTCTTTGCCAAATAACATTTATTACAATCACATTCAGTCTTTTTTGCACCCTGTACTGAATTCTATGACATCATCAAGCAACGACATGAACAAATAAAGGATAGAAAACATACCTGAAACATCGCAATGATTTATTTCTTATTAAAAATAGCCATCAGAAAAGAAAAATAAATTTAAAAGCACACCGAAAGCTCGGTGCGCAGGGGCCGGTGTCGCATGCAATTATGTCCTCTATGCGATACTATCCGGCGGACATTATTGCATATGCAATACCGTCCGCCGGACGATTTTGCATATGCAATTGTGTCCGCCCGGACGCTGCTGCATAATGCAATTGTGTCCGCCCAGATACATTTGCATATGCAATCGTGTCCACCACCGTGCAAAACGGTCCTCGAAGCCTATGTTCAAATATTCGGCAAAAACAAGCCCCAGGCACGGCGGGCCCGTGGAAATTTTGCTTGTCCATGACACCCCCGGGTTATGTTTATAAATATGTCAAAAGATTTAAAACAGAAGAAAAACTAAAGCGCTGAAACCGTTGCAGTAAGCTGCAATCATAATACATGAATATTCATGCCGCACATGTGCATACATACGTTCAGTGCATGCGCGCTCGCTCACGCACAATGTACATGTATGTCGGACGGTTTTGCATAGCCCCGGACACGATTGCATATGCAAAAGTGTCCGGAGCGGACAGTATTGCATGGCGGACACAATTGCATCTGACACCGGTAATACTTGCTTCTTGTCTTTCAGGTTTACAATGACATCAGCACTTGAACGCCTGAAAGATTTGGACGTGCAGTTGATGATTATTGCTCACTGCGCGAGCGAACTGCACGTCCAAACAAATCCAGCGCGCACTGTTGTTGCATGTGCTTCGTGTGTGGAGCTAGCACGCGTCACGTGTTATCTTCACAGCATCGTTTTCAAACTAATCGGTCCCCGCTTGTTGTTCAAACGAGGCAAGTTCGTGTAGCGGCAGACAAGGCTGCTGTCTATGTTGAATCGTCCACGTTCTGCCGAAGGTTTTTAAAGAATTTTCAGAGCGTGGGTGAACGATTTCCTGTGTCTATTTTGTGTTTATTGTGAACAAAATTCAAATGACAAGGATGTATTTGTGAGTTATATAAACAATATGGAATGCAGTTCGTTCGGGCATTGTCGCTGAATATCACTCGATGAAATCTGGTTTTTCCATTTTACTCAGCTTGTATCGCTTCGCCTCGTGCTGAAATGGAATAATCTAGATTTTGCATTGCGTTTTCCCCCCAAACTTACTCTTTTACTTAGTGGCGGCCTAAACAGGAATTGCACGGTACGTTTACTTTAGTATAGGGGGTTAAATAAATAAATAAGGCATTAACCTGTTGTACTGTATTGTATTTTAAATCAATATTACCAAAATAAAAAAAAACTGTAAAAAAAAAAATTCCCGACCTACCGACCCTATTTTGAAATGGCATGTAATCGGAAACAGAACATTTTTTTTGCCATATGAACCAGAAAAATAGTAGTACGGTAAACATTCTCGAACACTGAATTCAAAACATTGTCAACATTGGTTGTTATTGTAGTATTGAAATCATTGCAGCCCACGGCATTGGGTACCAGTACATGACGTGGAAATGACACAGGCAGGTTCTAGTGCAAAGATGGTGTTTTTAAGATGGCTTTCAAAACATCATTTTTTTTATCGCGATTACATCATGCATTGTGAGGCCTGAAGTGAAAAAGAAAGGACTCTTTTGTACAGTAAATGAAGTGAAGACTTTTAGTTTGAGTAATATTTAATAAACCACAAGGGAAACTGACTGAGTAAATTTTAATGTGACAGTGCTCTACCAACTGAGCTATCTAGCCCTAATGTTGACAGGCTGCCTATTTTGTCAATATCTTTATTTGGGGTGCCAGCCAGAAGCCATTCAAATTTATTTTTGACTTTTAGATTATCACAAGATCTTGAAAAGGTAACCGTTGTGTATTTTAGTTTCAAGTGTGTACATGTAGTTAAAGGCATATGGTACGAGCAAGTCGGCATGTACGTGGGGACGAAACAGGCTCACGACAAGGACAGTCTTTTGATTTTCTGTTTAGGTATAGTTGTCTTTTTCAACGTAATGATTTTTCACTAAAATTTTATCGAGGAAACACAACCGTCAAATGTTAAGAACAATGTTAAGAACATTGATGATAAGCCCTTGAGCAGTGAGAAAAACCTTCCCTGATTTACATGTCAGATGTCTCCGATCAGCCAATGGCAATAAGGTGATTTTTTTTTCTTTTTTGCATTACCGCTGAAAGGGATCGTTTTTGCTCAGATTTTTTCCCCCTTCAAGTTCTTCTAACATTAATTCTATGGACTTTGTGCACGTTTTTTCTAGACAGCACTTTGGTTATTTCTAAAACTCATATTGTATTGAAAGTTGGTACATACTAAGACGCTAAGGTGTGCATCTTTGTAATTGTAAACCTTTACCTGCAGTAAACATACCATGTATATTTTACAAATTCTACCTAGCTTTTTTAGTTTATTTGTAAAGATCAGGTAGATAATTATCAGTCTAATTCTACACGATTCTGTTAAAACTTTTTCGCAGTTTTGAAAATCCATCAATCAAATTCTGCAATTTGAACTCATGCTACAAGTGTTTCTTTTAAAGTTGAGTTAGTTCCAGTGTTGAAGAAAATTAAGGTATTACTAGCTTCTGCAAGTTCACTGATTGACACTCTACCACGCTGGTGCATAAATTTAGCCACTCCCTCCAGTTCATCTTGGGAAATGAAGATGTACTTGCCACGGTCATCAATAACTCCAGTAAGTAAATCTTGATCTTGAAGCTCCTGAACCCTCTGAATTGCATCCTGTAGTGAAAACATTTGATTAATTTCTTATGATAATCACTCACAGTCTAATCTACCTTATCCACCCAGTGCTCAAGTCTACATTTGAAAATCCTGGGGTTGGTTATTTTGGAAAGGACATTTCAGAACAGACCAAACTGAGAATTTTAATACCTCCCTGTGCAAAAGTGTAAGTACCTGTATTCTCATTCCACATTGATTGGTAAATACATTGTACATACATGTTTAAAGTGTAGTCCCTCATACAAATGGATAAATAAGATAGAGTTACTTTGTATTTAGTGTATGATTTAGGAGAACACGATGTTAAAATTCTGGTACATCTTTGTACATAGTTTATCAGTATAACAATTTACTACACTTAGACACACTTGTTGAGATAATCTACCAGTGAGTCGCCAATCATAATAATTATGTGGAAACTTCTCACAAAGCAAGAGCTCAACTGGAGCTGGTTGACAACAGCCTACTGAATATCCTTCATACAGCCCTCCAGACAATGGATGCAAATGGCCCTCACATACTAATCTGGGTATCATATGGTAGATGTGTGTCTTCTCATATCTTAATTCACCACAACCATTAATTGGGCCCAGTTTAAACCTCCAATGAATGTTTTGGTGGGCGCAATGTTTGCGAATGAAATGTTGCAGTCAATATCACGTGGGGTAAGGGTGTAGTTTGCAAAGGGCACTCAGGGGTCATCATTTTTAGAATGGGCTTGATATGGTAGTTGAAAATGGTACGCAATGTTGCTATGTCCAAGTGAAATTTTGAGCGAGGGACACACGCAAAAGGTATCCTCAGTGGGTGTTGGAGCGGCTTCTGCCGGCCCCCTCCCCGCCTACCCTCCAACGCTAAGTTAAGAAGCATCATTTTGGGTCTTTGCATGGTCGGATAAATTATGTACATCGTACTTGGCAATGATGCATGCGTGCCAAAATGACATGTAACTATTTCGATAATTGTGTTGACCTGTTGACCAAAATGACACCTTTTCTGAATACGCAATCCACTGGTTTCTATGCGTGGAAATGAGGGTACTAATTTGATGGACTAATTTGCAAATTTATTAAAATTGTTTATTTCATTATTTCTGTATTCCTAAAGTTTTGTATTTGTTTAGTTATTGACTTCTTTGTTTCCTTGTTTCTTTATTTCTGTATGTCCGTGTGTTCCTTTTTTCTTACAATGTCTTTATTTCTCAAAAAATTTGTGTATTTCTGTATTTCTTTTCAACCTGCATGTGTTTCTTTATTTGTTTGTCACTTTTTTTTCTTGATTTGTCTATTAATTTCTGTATTTGTCACAATGCAGGATTTTTGTTTGTTATTGATTTCTGTGTTTCTTTGTCTCTGAGTTTTTGGATTTTTGGTTTATTTCTTGATTTTGTTATGGATGGATTTTTTGGTTTATTTCTTAATTTTGTTATGTCTGAATTTTTTCTCTTGATATTTCCTGGTCTTGATTTCTTTGTTTCCTTCTTTATTTATGTCTGTTTCTTTTTTCTTTTTTCATGTTGTTTCTTGCTATTTTGAGTTGTTGATTTATGTGTGTCTTTGCTTCTTTATTTTTGTGTATTTCTTTCTTCATTTTTTATTTATATGTTTCTAATTGCTTGCTTGATTTCTTGTTTTGTGTGTTTCTTAGTCAATCAGTACATACACAAAGAAAGTAGACATTTCTTATACAGAATTAATAAAAGTGGACATTAGGAGGCCATGTGAATGTTGAAAATTGGCCGAGATGAAGAAAAGTACATGTCCATTTTATGTTTTTCTCATTTTATATGAAAATAAAGTTTATGTTGTTTCCGTTGAAAAGTGGATGAGTTTGTCCCTCTTTGGGGCAGTGTGATTTATCCCGCTGGTCACAGGTGAGAGGCCAGAAGCATGCTAAAGAATAAACAATCAAGACGGGAGGGGGGGGGGGGCGGAAGGGGTATTGTGCAATCATTTGTAATGTCATTTAGGGTACACTTCATTTTTACAGAGGTGGTGACTTCTTTTAAAAAATAGTACACCATTTTCACCGGTGAAATGATCTCCCTATATCAGTAATGAAAACATAACACTATTATGAGTTATATAAAATTTTAAGCATGGTTAATTTTATATAAAACGCAGAAAATATTAGCGGACTATCTAAACGTTGGTGGCGTGACCCTTCAGCCCTCCCCCCCTCCCCACCTTGAATCAGCAGGTCGGTCTCAGCTTGATGAAGCACAATGTGTTATGACAAAGTGTGCATTTTGTTATTTTTGCATTTAGCTTTGTTGCCGGTCAGAGGTCAGCCTTTGATAATTACCCTGTTTATCTTTGGCCACGTCCCATAGTCCCATGTGTGGGCGCAACCAAGCAGCAAGTATTTCCGTATATATTTATCGACTTATGTTGTCACTACATTTTTAGCTGTAAGATATGTAATATATTTACAATATTTTCCAGTAAACTAAAGTTTAAAAGATCTCACCGAAAAAAATGGAGAAATTACGGGGGACAGCGAAGACCGGGGAAAGAAGCTCACCAATCAAAAGGGCGCTGGTGAGAGGTCAAAGAGCAAGAGGAAGACCAATCGAGAGGGGCGTCTAAAACAGCCAATTAGACATCTCACATCAAAACATTTCGGGAACTTTCTTTCGGGTCAGAGGTAAGCAGCCAAGCTGGAACCTGCTGAGTCCGACCAATAAAGACGACCAATAAGGAGGCTCATCCCCCCACCCCCCCCCAAAAAAAAACAGCCAGGTATCTCGCACCACAGCAGTTAGGGTGACTGTTTGCCGGATCTGGAACCTCGCCGTTGTCCAGTGATCTTACCGAAGAAAGCCGGGAAGTCACCACACCAACAAACCACAAAATAAGATTAAAGGTTGAAGTAAGATTGAAATAAAATTGAAGGTACCTTACCTGTGTTTTCATGTTAAACTCTGCACCCAGGTCCTCTAGAAGTACAACTTTCTTCATCTTTATGTAGCTTATAAATTCCTGTAGTAAATTATGTGACTAGAAGGGGGGGGAAGGTTAAAAAGTCATGCTTCAAATGGCTTCAATTTACATTTAAGACAGTTTATCAAAATAAGGCTTTGAAATCCTTAATTTTGAAATTTAAAACCACTGTAATTTGTTATCTGCAAGGCCAACTGGTACTGTATACGTTTGTACATGACTACATAGAAATAGTCATGTGTTACTAAAAGTTTGTAACTTTGAAAAAGGTTGTCTGCGTTACTCCAAATGAAGCAGCAATATCTTTCCAAGTATTTACAATCAACAAATAAATTTTGTCATATGTAACGATCATTCTAAGACCTATCAAATTACGTGACGTTCTGAAATGTAGTTTTTGAGTGTATACAAAACACACTTCAAAATCCGGTTTCAATCAGAAAATGACCTCGGCCAAGGTCACTCACATACACAAAAATGTAATGGAATTACTGTATTAAAAGATGGTTTAAAAATTATTGCCATAGCTGTTTGCGTTTTCAAGAGGAAGGCTTTTGAAATAATTTACCACCTATAATAAAAAAATTACTTGCGAAATGCAGTTTTCATACTCATAAAGGAAGGTTTGACCGGAAGTTGACCCCTGGCAAGGTCACCTACACAAACCAAAATGTCAAGCTGTTCTTGTACTATACGATGGTGAAAAAATTATTCCCATAACTTTTTGCATTTTCATGACAGAGGGCTTTGAAATCATTCATGACGTCACAATTTCGCCTGAAACTTCAAGTTATAGTCTAACTTCATTCAAGTTGATACAACCTTTGCAACTATGCAAACAGGTGTTTGGGCATAAAGAAACCCTGACTCGTCAATGCCAACATGGTAAAGAGAACAAAGATTCTCTTTATTTGAACCGTTTTGTTTTTTGACCCGGAAAAATGTCTAATTCAAGCAACCGTGAATTGCAAAACATCGGCCGTTACCTACAGTATATGAGTGATATTAACCAGTTGCCGCTGAGATTATTTTTTTTTTGTCCCGTTCCCCTGGCATGATTCTTTTGGCAGAATTACCGGAATATTTTTTCTTTAGGGTACCGCTGGCACAAAGAAACCCTGAATTGACATTGCCTAGAGAAGAAAGATTCTCATTGTTGGATTGTCCATTTTGTTGCTTGATCGAGAAAACGTCAAATTCAAGCAGCGTGAATTGCAATGGTGGAAGCCTCTCGATGCCACGTAATCCCCTTCTTGGAACAAAAGGACAAAGGTCTATAATCGAGGATGACACATGCTCAAAAGTTAAATGACCAGGCGACCTTTGCTCCGTTGGTCCGAAATTACATAAAGGCCTCACAAGCTGACCTCCATTTCTAGGCAGGGGAAACATTTGCATGTATTCACGTCATCCGGTTTCAACTGGTTAAACACAGAACCATGGCTCAGTTGCCGGCTCACTGTGACTTACCTCCATTGATTCGAAATACAATGGATGAACAATGGTGGAAGCCTCTTAATGTCTTGTAATCTTTTCTTGCAACAAAAGGACAAAGGTCAGTGATTGGGGATTACACAAAAACTGCCTCTCACTAGCCACAAAATGCCAATATATTCAAGACCTTTTTTGTCCTTGTGTGGGTGAAATGAAGTGTTAGATGGAATGTGTGTAGTCTGTGCAAGCTTCACAGTGGAATGACCGGGCATCCTTTGCTGGGGTATTCCAGGCAGGGGAAACATTTGCGTGTAATATCAGGTTTGCTCTGTGGTTTCTTTCCCTGCCTTTCACCTCTGTGGACCACGGTTCGAGTCAAACCTCAGACCACAGCCTTGCATGTGGATTGGGTTTTCAGTCAATCACCTGATTGCGTGCGTGTTCCCCATTTGGGGTTTTTCTCCCATATCTAAAATCGAACATTCTCGAACAAATCTTCTCATTTCCTATTCATCCTGTTATTGGCGCTAATTGTGCTGTTGGATGTGTAATAAAAAAAATAAAAATAAAAAAATAAAATAAACAAGTCATGTGGTGCCAACTGGTTAAATTGCACATAAAAATACTGGTAAGTGTGTAAATGCTGCATCATCTAAAATGCGTACTACATTGTATAATACACAGGGACTTTGATTATTGTGATTATGATGTGTAAATGTAGACTAAATCAAAGAATGAAGTACCAATCTTAACCCATTGGGATCTGACTCAATTCAATTCAATATGGTTTTATTAACAAATCACAAATGGCAACCGATCTGAATTGCACAGGATTTACAGTAAAAAAACATTAACAAGGAAAATAGGGGCAGAAATAAATACTATTCTCATTAAGTCAATGATCTACAGGCACAAGTATGGACTGATATTAATGTTCTGTAGTTTCTGTGACAACTTGTGTGGTTGCAGTGTAGAGTAATGATACATGACACAATAATGTTGTACACTGAGTTGCACTTACCTCAGATTCATCAAGTACTTTCTGAAATCCTTCCTCATGGACCTCAAAGCTTCTCTTCAGTGCAATATATTCTTCAAGTTCTTTTTGTTCTTGTTCTTCCTTCTTCTTCTTTTCTTCTTCTTCCTACACGAACCACATATTAAAGTGTCACAAGACAGTATTTGTGTTGTCGTTGTCATCGTCATCATCAAAGGGTTAGCATTGACCAGCAGCTGATTTCTTGAAAGTAGTGCGTTAACTTAAACCATGTCATAAATGTTGCGCAGCTGCGGAGAAGGCTGAAATCAGCTTTTTCAATGGCTGTTGCCTGAATCCCATGAGGAAAAATGCACTGGAGCAGCCATTTTTAATCATTATCTTTTAGCACACACAATTACAACTATATTATACAACTAGCACAAGATGTCAATCAAACTTGAAGTGGCAGGAGTTCTCACCTCTACAGAAGGCTCAACTTGGACCTTTGACTACATTCAATTTAACAATGTAGGTTCAGTTTAATTTAAAGAAATTACTAGACAAGAGTTACTTTGTTAACGGCATAAACCATACACTGCTTTTCACATCCTTTATTTCAATGGGCACACACATTCCTATTTTTGCATCCTTGTGGAGACTTCTTTTGTTCTTTCCTTTGTCCCTGTAGTTAACATCCTCCCATAGACTTTGTACACAAAATTCCTTGTGGAGTAACCCTCTCTTTAGAATTTCCCTATGGAGACACATTGTTCCTTGCTTTCCCTTTTGTCTAATGTCTCCATAAGGCAGCGAATATCTATCCACTGATGCCACACAGCATGCCGGTTTTTGACAGCCAGTCATGCAGCTGTGATTAGCATGGCCATATGAAATAAATCAAAGCCTATTTGTAAAGCTACAGCTTCCACTTTTCATTGCAAGCTGTGCTCCCGAAAGAAAATATTTTTGTATCATTAATGACTATATCAGTTTCGAAAGCGTTTCTACTTCTCTGGGAAGGAGGCTTTCCATGTCTGCTTTTCACCTCAATAGATAGACTGGCCATGCACTGCCTGGTATTGCTATGGAGACTTACTGTGTAAGGCAAGGAGAACTGGTCAGCAACCAGACTATTTACGTGCAGTTGTATCTCTTTGAAATCTGAATCTTGTTTGCCGTTTACTTTTAATTGTTTCTGAGCAATATTTTTCATTCACCTTCATATCATCACAGGAACCATTTGAAACCAATTTTCCTGAGACATGTACAATCAAATAATTACTCACAGCAAGTTGTAACATGGCAAAGCGGCAGAAACTTCATTTTTTGCTCAGAGTGATCATTTGGGTTGTCAATGTATGAAATAAAATAAAGTAAAAATATTGGGTTCGAAATTAGAAGAGAAGAAAGGAAACATTACTATTTGATGTTGTGCTAGTTGTTCTCTTTCAGCTTCCTTTGTTCTTTGTTCCTCAATAATCTCTTGGCGTCGCTTGCTCTCTTCCCTTTCTGCTAGATCTTGCTGTCAAGTTAAAAAGATACAAGCACATTGGTACTGTCACACAGTTTTTAAGTCAAAATACTTGTACATTCATGACAGGCACTGCTTAACACTTTTTAGTTTTAAAAAGCTAAACTAATATTAACTCCAAAAACTGAGGACTGAGTAAAAAGTTCATTATTTCAAAAGATGCTTGCATTATCCAAATATGTTTCTGTTTCACATATCTAGAACATCATTAAATATTATATTGTCTCAAATGGTTTATTAAAACACAACGCTTTATCATCGCAAAACAAAACAAAAATATAACAAAGCAACATTGGGCAGCTACTAAAAAATTAACTAAAAATCAGCGAAACTGAATGAATAAAGGGGAAAGAGGAGGCCATTAGTGGCATGTCATGGCCGAGCAATCTAATGCATTGGACGCCGAGTTCTGATGGCTAAATCATCAGAGTGTGGGTTTGATTCCTGGTCATGACACTTGTGTCCTTAGAAAGGCACTCAACCAAAATGGCTTCTCCTGGTTTATATATGGGAACCTGCAAGAGCTGAGAGAGTATTGCATTTTTTTTAACCCCTTAGTGCCAATATAAGCAGCTTTGAGTTGTATGTTCCCCAGGGAGTTGAGAAAGTTTGAGAAATGGTCTAAGTATGCCTGATAACAATAATGGGGTAAAGCATGTTGAAGTAGCTACTAGGATGTGAGCTATAAAAGAACCATGTATGGACTGTGCAAGTCTCGTGCATATTGAAAATGAGAGAAAAAAGTCGAAAAAAGAAAAAAAAAAAAATTTATGAAATCAAATCTTCTTTATAAACTTTATTTAGGCCTAAAGAAAATTCTATAAAAATCCTATACTGCAATTTTTTACAAAAACAATTTAATTTTTGATATAATTCAAACAACTTGTTGAAATTAACATTGAATCTAAATTATAACTTGGTACGAGGATGCTTAATTTCAACCTCAATGATTCTAGACTACAAGCAGTATGAATTGAGAATCTTGAACGAATCTGTGCAACCATTGCATAGGTTTAATAACATGAACCTCAGCTGGGTAAAATTATTCATTGTTTACTGGAAAGTAACTGGAAATTGAGGTCAAGTCTTCTTCTCAGGTAGTGGGTAAGCATAATGAGAACGATATTATTCAGTTGATCGAGAGAGTGTCTGATGCCCCCACCGTGTAGGTTGGCATATCAGGCAAGAGTTGAATTGTGGCATTGAATTTGACTTTTTCACTACTGTAAAGTTCCTGTGTGGAATGAACAGACCTAGTTATTGTTTACATCAAATGATCTCATGCTTTAGAATTCGCTCTAAAGAGTGTCATCACTTTCAAAAGGACTCTATCTATTGGAATATGTGTGCATCACAAAACTGAATTTGACCATATTTTTTATTAAAGCCACTCTTTAAGTTCAGCTTATTTTGAAAGTTTGCAACAAAGAGGAAAATATTTGATATCTGTAATGCTAGTATATTCCCATATAGAGCCCTGGCAGGTAGCAAATCAGACACTTTTGGCAACCTACTGTACATGAGAGCATGCTCTTGGGAGTCAGTTAGAGTACATGTATGACCATCTTATTTGTAAATTGCTGTACCCAATAGCTGGGTGTTGAGCCATTACAAACAGAAACCATGCAGGTTATTTCCAGGGTTCCTTGCGCATCATTCGACTACCCTAGAACTGAATCTTGGATCTAAGTTCCTGGTTTTAAAATTGGCCATAATTATACAGGCCTATCAGAATGATTTTTGAAAGATAATTACCAAAAATGGTATTTTACAAGAACCAAAGTGGTCTTTCCAGGCAATTCAAAACTTTGAGAAGACCAGTATGGTTCTTATAAATGTAGTCCATATCTAATATTTGTTCCTGCAAAGAACTATTCTGAAAAATAATAAATTAGCCATGTGATATGATATGCCCAACATCAATCTGCCATCATACAAAGCCTCAAATCTTTTATTCACCTCTCTTTGTGCCCGTTTTTCTTCTTTCATTTCAAGCTTCCGTGCTTTCTTAGCTCCCATCTTTCTTGTGTTCCCAGTAGCATAGTTAAATTCCTCCTCTTGCTCAATACCATCTATATAAAAAAAATATACATTTCAGTTAGTGCTGATATGATAAACACACGTATGTCAACCCTGTAAATCGAGGACTTCTCTTTGTTCTCCCATTATTTTTTAGCGACGTCCCAACTGGTTTTGTACACAAAAACGAAGTGAGGACGTCCTCACTCAGTCAAAACACCCAGATCCTTTTTGTTAAAGTCCTAGGTTTCAACCGGCAGACACCCCCACACAAATGCACAACACAAACAGACTTGTGGGGTCCTGCACTGTAGGACTTATTGTCCGTTTTCTAAAGATCTTCCTTGTGGGGTCCATTCTTCCAATTAATATTCCTTGTGGGGTCCATTGTTCTGTTGTTACTTAAGTAAATTTCCAGCAAATGTGATCATGCATCATCACTCAGTCAAAGATTTTCAAACAAGAACTGCAAAAGCTGACATGGCGAGCTGCCAACAGCCCAATAAACAAGAAAATTAATAACAGTAAAAAGTAGTTATTTGATCAATGAACATTCAAAGGTGTGGGCACATTAACATGCATGCACTTGACCACTGTCTACATGTACTAGTTTTAAATGGGAGTGGCAGAGGGGTTCAGGATGGTCGTGGGCTGATTAGCACAAATAAACACAGTGTACAGTATGCTGGGGGTGTTTGCATATATATATGGACAACCTAGAATTAAAAAAAGATTGCTTCTCCATGTACTAATTAATCTGTGTTTTTCTTTAGTTTTTTTTTGTATGGGGGGTGGCAAGATAATTAAAAATTGTATAAGGTTTACACTTTTAGAACTAACCCTAATTGACAACTTTTTGATGTTTTCATTGTTTTTATACTGTAGCTCATTCAGCTCTCATTAGTGTCTTGTTTTATTTTTTTATCAAGCAATAAACCACATGGGAAACTGACTGGGTAAATTTTTAATTCAATTTTGGAGTGAACAAAGAAACATTAACTGGAGCAGGATATAAACCTGCAACCACCGGTTTAACTAACCGACTCTATACCAACTAAGCTATCCAGCCCTAATGTTGGTGGTCTCCCTATTGTTCGGGGGATGCCAGTCAGAAGCCATTCAACTGGATACTGCCGTGTAGCCAGGGATCACACCCAAGTTTACGATACACACCATATAGCTATAGTATAGCTCAGTGGATACAACTTGGGAAGGGGCAGCATGGGGATCACCTTAAGAGTTTAACGATGTTGCCAAGTAGTGTGTCCAGCTGTGGCTGAAACATGGTATCTGGTGTATAGCCTCGATAAGACGACCTTACGGGCGATGCGACTTTTTCTTTCAAATATCAAGCAATAAGCCACAAGTGAAACTGTCTGGGTAATATTTTTAATCCAATTTTAGGGTGAACAAAGAAAAATTGACTAGAGCAGGATTTGAGCCTGCGACCACCGGCTTTATGTACCGACTCTATCAACTGAGCTATCCAGCCCTAATGTTGGTGGTCTCCCTATTTAGTCAATATCTTTGTTCGGGGGATGCCAGTCAGAAGCCATTCAACCGGATACTGCCGTGTAGCCAGGGATCAAACCCAAGTTCACGATACACACCATATAGCTATAGTTTAGACCTTTTGCAACTTCAGCACAGATCACACACATGCTTTCAACATTGCCATTTTGGTCATCACTCCATAAGAAAAGTACACAAGGTATATAATAGATGTTAATTTTTACATCAGAATAAAGAAGAGTGGATGTCTTACCAACTAGTCTTCCAAGATTGCCTGGTAGCTAGAGGCAGTTCGAATCCTATCACCAGCGGGTACCGCAACCATTATATAATAGACGTTGATTTTCTTTATCCTAAGGTTCATGTTTATTGTAATTATTTAACAGATTTGAGTGGGATTTTGTAATCGTTTCCGAAAACTGAAAAGTATTACGTCACTTAATGAAATTACATACCAAGCTTACTCTCATAATGAAGATTTTTGAAAAGTGGTTGGTGACCGTGACGTCACGTGCACAAGGTCTATAACTCTATGGGTACAACCTGAGAAGCGGAAGCACGGGGATCACCTTAAGCGTGGTGCAACTTTTTATTTCAAATATTAAGCAATAACCCACAAGGGAAATTGGTGGGATAAATTTTAATTCAACTTTGGGGTGAACAAAGAAAAATTTACTAGAGCATTTTTGTGGAATTAAAAGTTACCTTTCAGAGTCTGTGATTTAGAACAAGATTTTTAGGTATTCCCTCAGGTTTACAGCAGAAAGTCACTACATGATTCAGCTCTACCCTACTTAAAAAACCTGTTAACCCCAGTACAAAAAGACCAGGGGCCAATTTCATAGAGCTGCTTAACGGCCGATTTAGTGCTTACTGTGCGATTTCCAATTCATAGCGCTGCTAACCGTAAGCACAGGAAAAGGCATGCTAACCTTGCAGTGCTTACTGTAGGAAAATTAATGACGTAACAATTCAAATCCTTGGTGAATGTGCAAGCTGGCCACCTAATTTTCTTCCTAACCTGTGAAATACATTTACGCTTAAGCACATTTTTCTGCAATAGTTAACACAAAAATTTGCTTACCGTTAAGCAGCGAGATCTATTGGCAATAAACTACATGTTCCCGAATTTGCTTGGACAGTTACGAGGACAGGTTTTTTTCAAACATAGCACCATGACTTTAGAATTTACTACCTGAAAACCTTAGACAAATGTACAACATCACTGTCTTCCAGCAGAAAATAAAAAC
Source organism: Marthasterias glacialis (assembly GCA_911728455.2). NCBI lineage: Eukaryota > Metazoa > Echinodermata > Asteroidea > Forcipulatida > Asteriidae > Marthasterias > Marthasterias glacialis. Next base: position 15,517,472 of record OU452231.1, on the reverse strand, counting down.
CCACATTATCAACAGTTTGAAAGTTCATTAATTTAATCTCTTCATGACCGGCGCCTTTGAATGTTTCTACAAATGCGCCCTACAAATGCTATGCTATTACTATCACTATTATTATTATTATTTAACAAGTTAACATTGTCCATTTTCCATTTGAGAGCACCTGCTGTTTATCAGCTAGCCAAACTTGAACATGCTACAGAAGAGAAGATCCGCAAGCAACTTCGAACATCTTCAGGAAAGACCTGTGCTTTAGACCCCATCCCGACCTGGCTGCTGAAGATCTGCACATATGAGTTGACTCCAGTTGTTAGCAAGGCTAGTTAATCTCTCTCTTGACTCTGGAGTAGTAGGCCTATCTCTTCAACTTAAAAAAGCACATGTCATTTTTTGAAATCTGGCCTTGACTCAGAGGCTCTCAAAAACTACCGGCCTGTGTCAAATTGATCCTACTTATCCAAAGCTTTTCGATCACACTGTTGCAGCTAGACTTTCCAAACACATGTCGTTTAACAAGCTCTGTAACATATACCAGTCAGCTTACAAGCCTAATCACAGGGTGAACACAGCTCGTGTCCGGAATGATATCCTGGAAATTGTTTGCATATAAGTTTATGTGATAGAACTCAATCTGTCCATATCCAGGAAGCCTCATCTGCAGAAAATCTTTTATCACATGGTGTTCCACAGGGATCTGTGCTAGGGCCCCAACTCTACATAGCTCTGGTTGCTAACATCATTAGTAACCACGGCTTGAGCTTCCATTCCTGACAATTTGCAGATCTACATGTACATGTACATCGCCATCAAACCTTGTCAAGAGCTTATGAGATTTGACATCGCAAGTGTTGAAGCCTGTGTTGCTGATGACAGAGACTGGATGCTCTCAAATTTCTTCAAGCTTAAAAATGAAAAGACCAAGGTGATCTTTTTGGGATCTCCCCAGGAGCTGAGAAAAGTTTAGTTTAATAGCTAATTATGTGTGTTGGGGATACTTCAGTAAATATTTATACCAGTGTTCAAAATATTGGTGTGCTACCTGACAAACGAATGACAATGGGCATGTGCATGTCATCTCTGTCTGCCAGGCAGCAACCTTCCATCTCTGTAGCATCACAAAGATCAGAAGGTACATGTACCTGAACCCTGGTGCAACAGAACAGATAGTACTTGTGTTTGTCACGAGCAGGCTCCACATGGGAAATGCCCTCATTTTCATGAATTTTCTCATTTCTTTTACCATTATTGAATTTGTATTGTACCTTTAAGTCTCAACCTGTTTTATGTAGTGTCCAGCCATGCATTCATGAGGTTCAATGAGTGTGGAGGCTGATCCTTTGGTTCTTTTATTATGTTTGTAGGTCTGTAGTTAGTCTATATATTATGTAATACTTTCACAAGTTAGGCCAGGAAGTCATTTGCATAACTTTGATATAGTTATGAAAACTGTAATAAAAGCCATAGTCAGTTCAGCGAGTTTCTTGAGAGATTTGTAATATGCAAAGTGGGAGTCCATATAGGTATGAAGGTTTAGGGCGGTGGCTCAGAGAGACACTGCTTGACCACTGGGAAGGAAGATCCTTCTTCCTAGCCACTCTGATGTACGCACAAGATGTCATGGGATAGCACCAGCAACATCAGGAGATAGATTTGTGTTGGCAAATCTATGATTTAACTCATATTTGAGTCAACAAATTACACGTTTTAAAATTGTGGAGTGTGCCACATCCAGACATTCTCCGGCGAGGTGAACATTAACACCTTCGTGGGCAGTGTTCCCAGACTGACTGTAAGTTGCATTATTTTATTACCACACAATTTGTGCATTTAATTACTATTGCAAAGTATCAATTTATATTACTTGAATTGGTTGAAATTGAGAATTTAAAAGACCACGTGAGATAAGACTGAGTTTTCCTAATAATTTACGAGAAGCGAAGCCGTTTTGTTAAAATAATTTGAGTGCTTAGGAAACCAAGTTTTATAGCGAATTGAAGTTTTGGTTTTGAGCAAGTTCATTTACATTGATGTAACAGTCTTTACTTGAACAAAAGTTATTGTTACAGTGGATTTATTATTTTACTAGATGGCAAAAAGTTGGATGAACATTGTCAACTTCGTGGTGTAGAGAGACGAACAAAGAGAATGGGGTCAGCGTTAAAGGCTACTCCAGGTTGCGGGACTGAGGTACCCCTGGTAATGATTGATGGCAGAGCCACATGGAGGGCGGAGGAGCGTACCACTAGAGGCCTTTGGGAGGCTTGAGGTGACCTGTATACAAACTACTGCCTTTGCGCCAAAGAGAATTATTTGTCCTTTGAGACACTGAAATGAACTGATAAGATATGTCCTTTGTGACATTTGAGTTGAACGAGTGTTGAATGTTGCCCTTGAGGCCATTGATAGAGAAATACCTTGTAAGGCAAGGAGAACAAGTTTTGATAAACGCCATTTTGGCTTTGAAGTGGGTGGTTAATGAGTTTTGCAATTGGGCAAGATGAGGAGCTGATATGCTTATTGATGGTATTGAGATGAACTGATTTTGATTTTGCATTGTTTAAATTAATTGATTTTATTTAAAGAAGCTTGGAATCATGTCATCGTTGATTTGAATAAAGTGTAAATAGTAGTTAATAGTTAGAACAAAAGAAGGGTCAAATGGGTTTTGTTCATTGTGTGCCATGACTTTCAATAAACAACCTTTTTGGAGTGATAGGTGTTGACATTCATGCACTGTCTACCAACAGAAGCATCTTCAGAGACTTCAGAGTTTAGAATTGGGCAGCACAGTTGGTAGTTTGTGCAAAGAAATTTGACCATGTGACACATCCTACATTGTAAAGACCTGCACTGGCTATCAATAGAAGCAAAAACTCAATATTGTCTGTATGATGACTGTCAGCAGCTTAATTACCTACATGTATCATTAATAAATACCTTGGAGAGTTTATGCACTCTGATTGGTCGAAGACTGGTCACGTGTCATTAACATGTGATAAAAAGACTGGATCTGTGAACTAGAGAACAAATGGTTGGCCGTCCATTAACAGCGGCCAGCCACCAACCCGGTCATTACCACGCAGTGAAGACCGGGTCCTCACACCGTTATTCCCTAAATAATGTATGACCATGGTATGGCAATAATGATCAGGAATAAGCTTTCATATATCTTTGGTTATTTTCAACCATTTTTTAAAAATCTTTGTATTCTTGTTTAAAAAAAACCCTGTGTATCCTAATATAGTATGCATGTTAACACAAACACGATCATCATAACCGTTTCCCACAGTAGTGTGAGCTGTTTGTATGAAATTCCACAGGCTTTTTTAAACTGAACATATTACCTTTAATGACCAAGTTCTTCTGAAATCTTTATACGATCAATCTTGGGAGGCAGATTCCCTGTGTAAACTGTACTGTATGCTTTTTAAGGCAACACATGTGCAGTTAGACAAGCACTAAATCTTTACATACTTTTTGACTCCTAAAATAGCAGACCATGGGCAGGCAGGATCAGTGTGTGCTGTCAGTTCAGGGGGTCTATAGGGTACATGTAATTGTTAATTCTTCTGTTCTTGGGCTCCAGCTCAGGAAACTTCAGAAAATAGGATTTTGGCCAGGGAGAGCGCTGCCCTGGCTTCCCATCTCAATCATTCCAGAGAAGCTCCTGCTACATGTTAATTGTAGTGCTAATCCAAAAAATTAATTCACACAATGTGCATACAATTGTACAGTAAATGATAGTGATAGCAACAATTACTACATGTACATGTACTTCATCAGATGCAATGAAGGGGACCTCATGTGCACTCTATGTACAGTGTACAAAATTCAAGTAGGTTTCTGATAAATGGTCAAATGAACATTGTCAAAATGGTCAAATGAACTATTGCAGTTTTTGTACATCATTCCTATGTGAAGACAAATGGCATCAATTTCTTCCTCAAACCAACCTTCATTCTCTTGTGGCCTGATCATTCTATCCCTAGCAGCTCTTCTTCTACGACGATCAGGTAGAGGTACCCTGACTTGTGCTTCACCACCATCTCTCTCAACATGCTGCACACCTTCATCACTGCCTCCTCCTCCTACATACATACATAAGAGACAAGATAAAATTTTTCATTGTAGATGTACCTGTATGCACAGTGTATGTCAATTATTACTCTAGCACATGACAAACTTGTACATTAGCTTGAATCAAATGTCCTTTAACAAGTTGGTGCCAGATGACGCGAACACATGCAAGTGTTTCCCCTACCTGGAAACGGAAGCCCTGTAAAGACGTCATTATGTTATTTCGGACCACCGGGGCAAAGGTCGCCCGGACAACACACACGCCGTCTAATGCTTCGATACACACACACACAAGGACAACTAGAAATTTAGAGTTTGTGGACAAACTCACGGTGTTCGACTTGAACGTATTAAAGAGATCGTGTAATTGAAAATTTTAAGGTCAATATTGTGTGCAAGTTTTTGTCTCTTGTGCTATTTATTTGTACCTTTTGTTGATCTTTATGCATGAAGGTTTGTCATATGAAACTTCAACTTCCGGTTTTGACAGGAACTAAAGGTCAAATGGGGTCACACTTTGTACACGATATCTAGAATTGCCCGAGAGCTTTAAATTGATGTCATGATTGTTAATTTACCACGTTTCATTAAAAAGATACATATTTTTGTATGTACAAACTTCAACTTCCGGTTTCGACTGGAAGTGAAGGTCAAATGGGGTCACACATTGTACAAAATTTGTAGAATCGCAGAACGGCCTTAAAATCAGGTTATTATATTAATGTACAAATTTACGATATTCAGATATGAATTTTTGTATAAAAAACTACTACTTCCGGTTTCGACCGGAAGTAAAGTTCAAATGGGGTCACACTCTGTGTAAGATATTTTTAATACTTTAAGACCTTTCATATGGTGTAAAGATCATGTATGTAGCATGTATTATTCTTAAGATATGATTATTTTAGTATAAAACTTCAATTTAATGTAATGACGTCATCGATGACGTCATCATTCCAAAAAATTTGCTTTGTCATGTACACAATGTAGTCTAGGTATATAGTAAGTTTCAAGTCCGTACATGCTTTATTTTTTGAGATAGCAAAATAATTTTTTTTCGACCTCGTGTATCAATTTCGTTGTGACGTAGCTATGATGTCATATATCACATTTCTAGAATGCTCTTGAGCTAAAGAAAATATTATTCATTAAAAGTTTGTTGATATTTTTAATCACTTAGGCTCTAGAGCCCCAAATAACATGATTTGTTACTTTAACTTCCGGTTTCTACCGGAAGTAAAGGTCAAATGAGGTCACAGTATGCATACAATTTGTCCAACATTACAAGACCTTTCATATGCACCATAGATTTTGAATGTAGCATTTGCCGTTCTTGAGTTATGAATTTTTTGAATTATTTAACGTTTATTTAACGTCATGACGTCATCAATGGCGTCATCATTCCAAAAATTTGCGGTTTCATCTACTCACTAATATCTTTGTACATGGTAAGTTTCAAGTTCATACAAGCTTAACTTTTTGAGAAAATTTGCGGACAAGTTTCGACGACTAAGAAAGCCCAGAAAAACTAGAAATTTAGAGTTTGTGAACAAACTCACGGTGTTCGGCTTAATTACGTAATTGAAAATTTTAAGGTCAATATTGTGTGCAAGTTTTTTGTCTATTTGTGCTATGCTGATGGGCGAAATATTTATTTGTACTTTTTTATCTTTATGCATGAAGGTTTTTCATATGAAACTTCAACTTCCGGTTTGACAGGAACTAAAGGTCAAATGGGGTCACACTTTGTGCATGGTATCTAGAATTGCCAGAGAGCTTTAAATTGATGTAACGACTATTAATGTACCATGTGTCATTAATAAGATACATATTTTTGTTGTACAAACTTATACTTCCGGTTTCGACCGGAAGTGAAGGTCAAATGAGTTCACACTTTGTAAACATTGGTTGAATCGTCGAAGGGCTTTAAAAAGAAGTTATTATATTAATACACAATTTTACGTAATTCAGAAACGATTTTTTATAACAAAACTACTACTTCCGGTTTCGACCGGAAGTGAAGGTCAAATGGGGTCACACCCTGTGTAAGATTTGTTTAGTACTTCAAGACCTTTCATATGGTGTAAAGATCATGTATGTAGCATGTATTATTCTTAAGATATGATTATTTTAGTATAAAACTTCAATTTAATGTAATGACGTCATCGATGACGTCATCATTCCAAAAATTTTGCTTTGTCATATACACACTGTGGTCTAGGTATATAGTAAGTTTCAAGTCCGTACATGCTTTATTTTTTGAGATAGCAAAATATTTTTTTTTTCGACCTCGTGTATCAATTTCGTTGTGACGTAGCTATGACGTCATATATCACATTTCTAGAATGCTCTTGAGCTAATAAAAATATTATGCATTGAACGTTTGTTCATATCTTCATTCACTTAGGCTCTAGAGCCCAAAATAACATGAATTTTAACTTTAACTTCCGGTTTTGACCGGAAGTAAAGGTCAAATGGGGTCACGGTGTGCATACAATTTGTCCCACATTACACGACCTTTCATATGCACCAAAGATTTTTAATGTAGCATTTGCCGTTCTTGAGTTATTAAATTTTTGAATTATTTCACGTTTATTTAACCTAATGACGTCATCAATGACGTCATCATTCCAAAAAAGTTTCGGTATCATCCACTCACTAATATCTTTGTACATGGTAAGTTTCAAGTTCATACAAGCTTTACTTTTTGAGAAAATTTGCGGACAAGGTTCAGAAGGAAGAATGCGCAGAAAAAAAAAAAACTTAACAGTAACAATAGTTGTTCGGCTGTTGGCCGAACACCTAAAAAAAAAACACAGAACAATAACAATAGGTTTTCGGCTGCTGGCCGAACACCTAAAAAAAGGTATTGAATATACTGGTGTTTTTTCGATTATTGAGAGGTGGTGATTACAGACTTTTGTCATATTCTTCCAAGAGGATTATGAGGCATTGAGAGGCTTCCACCATTGTTCATTCCTTGTATTTTGGCTCAATGGAGTAAGACAGAGTGAGCGGGCAACTCACCCATGGTTTGCAATTCACGATGCATCAGGGCTCATGCTTTAGCCCGGTGTACATTGTCTGGTAAAAACTGTTATGGGCTAAAAAACATCACTACTCAACTTGCCCTGTGGGCTACTAAAAACTGTGCAACTTACTTGTTTATAATGCTCATACTTCTTCCTTTTCAGGTGAATAATACATTTTAGAAATGTATAAATTTATTTTTGAGTGCGTGAATGTAACTTCATTTGACCATTAAACTGGTTGTGATCGCTACCATTTATACCAAAAATACATTTATGGCAATACATTTGGGCAACAAAAACTTCCTGGGGCAAGTAAAATTCACTGTTTACTTACTAGCCCCTGGGGCTACTCTACAAAAAGCTTAAGCACAAGGCCTGTGCATGAATTTGACATTTTCTTGGTCAAGAAACAAAACGGACGATCCAATAAAGAGAATCTTTGTTCTCTTGGCATTATCAACCCTTAGAGATCAGTTTCAGAATTCATCTACATTATAGGATGAAGTCTCATATTTCCGCGGTACTAAGCACATTTTGCAATCAGAATAACAATGCTCACCAACCTGTACAAAATGTCCTGTTATTATTGTTGCTGAAGTATTACTTTCCACTTTAACATACATGTAGACAAAATCCATCATTTGTGTATTTTAATTTTTAATGAAGCCTCTGAAAGTGAGCATGCATGCTGAGTGATCCAGGAGGCGAGTCTAATATCATCGCGATAATTTTAAAAGAAATTATAATGGCCTGCAAAGCACATTCCTCTAAACTAATGGAGCTTAGTTCAGTGGTAATATGAAAATAATTAACCTCCATTGAATTCCTGATGTTAATAATCCCAGCAAGAAGCAAGAACAACAGTAAATTTTTTTGAAGTCACTTGTTCACGGGGCCCAAAGTTTTTTAGACTCACACCACTCTTCGTCACAGCCCAACTACATTGGAGGATTTGCACACTATTTGCATGTACAGTATTGAGGGCACACTTTACTTCATCCCCTGCACCACCACATTTTTCCCCCTTATTTGGACGCTGTACAATATATTATTGTTATAATTTACCCAAGCTCAGGCTAAGATGAGCTTAGTGGAGTGCGGTGTTTGAAACCTCATTACATGCAGCTTGTCCGGAGTACAAACACACAGACACACACATAATGGTATATGGTATAAACTGAGGACATCCCTTTGATCTCCCATGGTTTGGACTTAGTTTTTTTAGCAACGTTCCCATTGGTTTTGCACACGAAACATACCGAGGACTGTCCGCCGTATATAATTTTCCTGGATTCGTTTTGTTAAAGTCCTCGGTTTGAATGCGCAAACATACACATACACATTTGTGTGTAGAGCAACATATAGAGCTCTATGGTGGGATACCCTAACTACTGTAAATCAGGCAATAGGAACATGCACATGTACACTACTGTATGCTTGTACAACAATGAATGGTTGCACTTAATTTTCAAAGGCGAGGGCGATAATCACAAACCTCTGGTCCTGAGACATCGGAATTGTCCTGATACACAATGTGAACAATAATTATTTAAAATTACACAAGATTTTTACATTTGTACTAGCATGGATTATAGAAGAAGGAAATAAACCATAAACTGATTACAGGATACGAATAAAGGTTTTGAGGCATTGCACGATGAGGTATCAATGTATATTTGGTTTGTGGTAACACCATGTGATTATAACAACTTTGCTATAGATTGTTCTTGTGAGAACTTGCCATGTTATTATTCTACTACAGCGGAGTAGATTTCAGAATTGGGGGGAAACAACTTAGTTCTGAAAAGAACTGTCCTGCTTATTAAGTACTACCTGGGGAGGTACATGTAGGAAATCAGCCAGGACTGATCTTGTTATATGTAAGATTGGAGAAACAAAACAAAAGTATGGCTGTTGCGGTAAATGAGCACATCGGTCAATAACACATTACCTCAGGGAATGCAGAAGGAGTGTGTGTGGACAACTGTGTTGTCCCGAACGCCAGCTGCTTTATGACACAAAGCAGTGAATATATAAAATGCAGCGATTCGCCCATGATGCAAAAACAACGTCTTTGGTGAAGCCAGGAGGGTGACGATGACACCATCTGTTTTATCCAGACAGGCAGGTACATGTACTCCTCAGTTAGACATGGCACTATTTCTTCTCAATTTGAGAAGATTTTGTTAAAGATTTTGACATTATCGGTTGTACGACCGATAATGTCAAAACTAAAAAAGAAGTAGGCCTACAGCATCCCAGTTATTGGGTCTACCTTAATCAGAGTAACTGGACCCTACAACACTTTTTTAACATTTGGACATAACCTGGCCTACATACGCCAGAAAATGTCAAAAAAGCATTGTATGGTCCATTAACTCCGACTAGGTCTAGCTCAAGTCACTGTTAAATTGCACAGCAAAATGAATCACTTACTCACTTACTTAGAGCTGCTTAAGGGTGAGCAAATGTTTAGGTGTTCAGCTTTGAGCCAAAAACCTATTATTATTGTACAAATATTCATTGTTAACCAATTTGAACGAGTGTATGAGCTCCGCGCAAGGAGAGTGTGGAGATCAATTTTGCATAGGCTTGCACCACACAAATGTTGCTAACGAAATTGCATTAGGTGTCAATAAGTCACTCTTCAAACATTATTATTTCATGGGAATAGGCCTGTTAAGAAAATTTTATCCGGAACTCAAACAAAAACCATTTTTTTTTTTTTTTAAATACGAATATAAACCTGTACCGTATGCCGACAACTTGTTGTCCTATTTTCCAAGTAGAGACTTCCTCTTTGGACTAGCGGTAGGTACCCAAAAATGTCCTGCGTTGTCACTTTCCCCTCAAATTGAAGCCAAAATATTCCTATTCTTTCACAATGACAGTTAAGATCTTTGAAACTCGAAAAAGAAATACAAGCTTGGGTTGCAATTAATGATAGGGTCGTTCAAGAGCTGCCATGTGTCATTCAAAAGCACCGTTCATACCGCACTGCATCGTATGTTTGTGGTGTCAAAGTTCAAAAACGTGGTGCAGTACACACAGGCTAGGAGTCTCCAATCAAAATGTGTAGAAGGCCATGCCTATGGCTCCCGCCACAGACAGGTACTGCGTAGTTGCTGAGCAGACTCAGTGTGTGCTCAAGCACAGCAGGGCCGCAACAAGACTGTTGTTGTTGGGCCCACAGGTAGACTGTGTGGACCATTTTTTAGGACTCCATATTGAGTATGCACTTCGTATAGCATTATCGCTGTCAGGGAAAATATAATGTACATGTAGCTATATCGACACATATTTCACTACTCATCATTGTTTTTTCTGAAAAGAAATTTGAGAAGTTCAAGTTCAAATTTGAGTAATTCAAAGGTTACAAATAAGAATATTCCTATGAAAATTAACAAAAGAAGTTTGAAGAAATATGAATTTGTTCCTAAATTATTGCCAGGTATGACTGTTGCATAGGGGGGAAGGTAAATTAGTTTGATGCATGCACCATGAATAAAGTACTGTTTTACAAAGACATTTTTCCACATTCCCTGTCCAATCGTGGTCCAACGCTCTTTTTAAATCATTGTTGTTTTCATCGTTGTTTGCAACATTTTTAACTCAAAAAGGCCCCTTTACATGACTCGGAAACTGATTTTCTCTTGAACTACAAGTTCTGTCATTATTAGCTACATTGCAGAGAAAAGGAAATTTAAATTGAACTTTGACTTTACAGCCTTGTGAAGTGAAATGCGAACGTCCAAAGTTAAATATTTCAAATTTCACATCCCCTCAACTACACAAGCTATTTTCACAGTTTATACTTCATGTGAAAAGGCTTTTTCGAACTGTTTAAAAGTTGATTCATTGGTGACCTTGTTTGACCCCTCTTCCAGCACAAACCGGAACTTCCAGTGAAATGTTCAGTAAAACGCTCTATTTAATGGCTTTTAGGTTGATATTTAAACATACATGTATATTTGCTCTACCATTTAATACATCAAAGCAGTTTTTACACAAAATTAACCTGATTTTCAATTACATGATCACTTTATTACGTTTTACCGAACACCGTGAGTTTGTGCACAGACTCTAAATGCTAGTTCTGCTTACTACAGCAAAACAAATTGCTCAGCATAACCGTATTTCACCACTGTTTGATAACTTAAGCACGTAAACCAACTGTGGGAGCAACAAAAAAGTACCGTCTGCTTAAGTAAAAAATACTTCCAATAAAAAAATTAACAAAATGGCAGACGAAGTCAACGGAGTGGCGGTGGCTAAAAAATCAACAAAAATGTAAATTATTGATGGAAATATTAAAGTTTTCTTATGGAATTGGGTCACGTCAGAAAGCGCCCTCTTTGGTCCATATAATAAAGAGATATACAGCCAAAATGAAACTTTGTAGGCCTATTACATTGTTACAATGTTTGATCGATGTTTGGTAAAATTAAAAGCTTTCAGAATGTGTTTGTACACATTTGTACGTGCAGTATACGTCAACGTTGTCACACAAACTAAACTAGCTGCCGATGATGTTTCATAACCGTTGCTGTACATATTTTTAAGACTAATGTTACCTTACATTCTGTGATTCTGAATGGATCATAAAGGAAGTTTTTTGGGTCATATTTCTTATTTATTTAAAAGACCAAGGTGAGTCATAATAAAAAAATGTGTCAGTCAAGTTTGATTTGCTTTGGCAAAACGTACACCATATGAAATATGACTGTTGTTAAATTCATGTCTTAACTGCAATTCAGGGCAATTTTCCAGCCACGCCTTTCAAGAAAACTCCTCTTTTATTAACAGGATAATTACGTTGATTATCATGACAATATCGTGACTCTCCTCCGAATTATAGCGGCCATTTTGACAAAACATGACTTGCTTTTAAAGCACAAAAACAAGTTTTAAGGCTGCTTTTTGGTTGCTTACCGCCTTAAGCAAAAAAACGTGCTTAACAGAGGCTATGAAATGGAAAATCTGTTTAACACGCCAGTTAAGCAAAAAAATCTGCCGTTAAGCAACCCTATGATTGAAATTGGGCCCTGGTCAAGATTGCCAAAAAATTACGCCAAAACGAGCCAGCACTCAATCGTTTTAATTTACTTGCCACAAGTGCACAATGAGTAAGTGTACATTGGCAGATTGGGAGACAAATTTTTGCAGAAAACGAGGGCTCTCATTCGAAAGGTCACCACAGCTCAGTCCAGATGCTACATAGTAGTACTTATTACTTAATACTAGACCCATTAACTGGGGCGCTGTACTCCTTTTAAAAATTTTTTGACATTATCGGTCATACTAGCACGACCGACAATGTCAACATTTTTTAAAAAGGAGTACAGCTGCAGTACAGCACCCTAGTTACTGGGTTAGCCCAGGTAGGATGTTAGTCTTTGTTGTACTACACTAGCGTCCTGGGTATAAATGAGCTGAAACTTCGTCCTAGTGTTCTATGGGTCCTATATTTGCAGACTGGCGGGTTCAAAAGTCTTTAAGATGCATTGAGCACACATTATTGACAAAAATAAACTGAAAATCAGAGCAAAATCAGAAATCGACGCGGCCCGTTTCGGTAGTCTCCGAGTGATACGCCCAATGCGCATGTGCAGAAGTACGTAGCAACCCCGGGAGAGGGCGCGGTCTATGGTGGGGGTGTGACGATTCGGTCGATCTGCGCGATTGATCGATCGGGCTGCGCTATTGGTCGATCGCGCAAACATATATTGCGTGATCGATCGATAAGTGCGCGACCGATCGATCTGCGCTCGACAAATAGCGCAACGCAATCGGTCGATTGCGCAGATCTACCGATCGCGCACAACATATAGATTTATATGCATGTACAATGTAAAGCCGCACCCACATACCGTAATGAGCCTGCGTGTAAATCTACTTGTTGCTAATGCTATGCAGTTTGAGCATGCACATTGAATATACCTCATTCGGCGAGTATAACATGACGCGGACGATTTGTACACGTTTGCGTTTTATTTTACGTATGATTTGTGAAACCATGCACTTCAAAGATATTCAAAGAGTAGCTTAGAACATCAGGAATACATGGACGAATTTTCAGCTTCTAAAATCAGGTGAAAATAGGGGAAATCAACTCATGTAATTTTAGTCGCATTGGAAAGAAGCTTTATACCCAGGACATCAGTGGTAGTACAACGGAGACTGACGAGTGACGTCCTACCTGGGCTAGTTACTGGGTCTAACTTAATACTAGACCCAGTAACTGGGGTGCTGTACTCCTTTTTTGAGATTTTGACATTGCTAGTACGACCGATGTCAAAATCTAAAAAAAAGGAGTACAGCGCCTCAGTTACTGGGTCTAACTCTGAACTTAAAGGGGCACACCGGCTTCGTTGGGCTATTTTGGCTACAAAATAGGCTAACATATGACTTCAAAGGTCTTCCAGGAATGGAGAAGAACGGTTCCTAATTTTTTAAGAAACCATCAAATTTTGTCATTTTCGAGCATTTTTCAAAAAATTTTCAAAATTTTTCAAAAAATTTCAATTTACTATTTAGTTTTTGTTTCCGAACAAAAACTGTTATCCGATCGGAAACCATCGCACGATGCCTTCCTCTAGCCCCATACATTGTGCCAATACGCTGGACTCAAGAAGCGGAGGGAGTCCGGCGTATTGGCACAATGTATGGGGCTAGCCTTCCTCCTACTCCTAGAACTATGAGGTTCGTTCCGCTATCGTCTCCACGAGCCTCATAGAGTGATGTGTACAAATTCCTATTCGAAACTTTCTGCTATTCACGTTTACATGGCTACAGCTCTTTTTTGAAATCGGATCTCGCCAAAATTGGGCTCTGTGTGTTCTTTGAACTGTCATGTAGCGTTGCACAGGTCCAGAAAATCCACTCCGCAAACTAAAAATTGTTAAAAAGAGATAAATTCTTACCGTAATTCTGATCCCATTCAAACAGTATTGCAACAAATATGGCGACCGGAGTTGCAAAATTAACTGGTATGCTGCTATGCCGTGCGCTGGTCCTATGGGCTGGTTCCGCGTACCAGTTAATTTACAAATTTGTAAATTAACTGGTACGCGGAACCAGCCCATAGGACCAGCGCACGGCATAGCAGCATACCAGTTAATTTTGCAACTCCGGTCGCCATATTTGTTGCAATACTGTTTGAATGGGATCAGAATTACGGTAAGAATTTATCTCTTTTTAACAATTTTTAGTTTGCGGAGTGGATTTTCTGGACCTGTGCAACGCTACATGACAGTTCAAAGAACACACAGAGCCCAATTTTGGCGAGATCCGATTTCAAAAAAGAGCTGTAGCCATGTAAACGTGAATAGCAGAAAGTTTCGAATAGGAATTTGTACACATCACTCTATGAGGCTCGTGGAGACGATAGCGGAACGAACCTCATAGTTCTAGGAGTAGCCTTCCTCCTACCTGGGCTACATCAGACCATGCCTAAACACAGACGGAAAATTCTCACGTTAACTTACCAGCAGCATTCTTAAGCTTACTCACGAAAAACAAAATTGATCCAACCAACACAGCAATGGCTACTAGAATTGTTGGAATAAGAAACTCAATCTGCACGGGAGAAAAATTCATTGTTTCTTCCTTCCCACTTGGTCAGATGAATATGCGGCCAGATCAGTTATGTATTGATGTGCACTTCAACCATTAGTCTGGTTCCCAGACCCCCAAAACTCCGACTAGTACCAGTCGATTTCCAACAAGAGGTCAGAGCTGAAACAAGGCGACGGATTTAAGGTTGGCTTGCTCAACTTTGAAATTCACCTCGGAGATCTCTCGTGAAATCACCTTCTTTGACCTCGTTAACAAAGGCAGACGGTTTAAAAAAAGGGAAGCTTGATACCCGAGTAGCAACGGGAAAAAAACGACACATTGCAATACCTGTCTCGGGTTCGGCTCACCTGAGTCTATCTGTATTCGGCGGCGTCATTAAGGGTGAAACGACGAGATACAAACGCATTATAGGCTATCCACAAAGAAGATTTTGAGAGCAATGTCAATTTCTTTAAAGAAAAACTAAAAGACCATGGCTACACCACCACGGATGAACTGACCCGCTTTACAAAACCTGAGGGATACAGTGTTGAGTGCACCACCTACACGATCGACAAGAAAAAAACACTCCGCCCCTTGTTTTCAGCATGCCCTTTTCCCCACAAATCCGTCACTCTGCTCTCAAAAGTGCAATTACAAAAAACTGGTATTCTTCTTGGTTAAAATCTTGCAATCGAGCTCGTGTTATTTTGTCTTTTATCTTTTTTTGTCGTTTGTAAGCCAACAAAAAAACAAAAACATAAAAGACAAAATAATACGAGCTCGATTGCAAGATTCTAACCAAGAAAAATCACTGGATAAAATGGATAAGGAAAATCAGCAAAACCAGCTTGAATTACTATACAAGAGCAACAGGCGGGTACACAGTAGAAAGAAAACACGAACAAGGCTTGAGACAGGAACAGAATACGCCCGTTACAAAAAAGAAGGAAAAAAAAAAAAAGGCTATTCTCTCCTGTTCTGATTGCCTCCAATATCTGAACTGGGACCACATTTCTTGCATGCAAAAGTATGTGGGGTCCTTTTTGTACGGTATTTTAAGTTACCTGCTGATGTGCACTAGTGGCCAACAGGGGAGTTTCTGGTCAGTAATGTGGGGACCTTGATGTGGTAGCCTAAGAATGTGTATGTACTAAGAAATGGGTTTGTGGAGAGCCTTAAATGACAGGGTATTATGGGCCACCTGTTTTTTCAGTACTTCACGGGTGTAGAACAAAGCTTGTATAAACGTTAGAGTTAATTACCTTTCCACTGTTTATGTTTCTCCTAAAACTGTTCACACACTTGGTTAATTTAGCCTCTTGGGTTATCTTTGAGTGTGTTGTTAGTCACCCCTTGTAGTTATTGGCTTCAGACAGCAGCCTATAGCAGTGCAAGGGGCATCATCAGCTTTTGGTTGTGCTCTCCCATTATTTTGTTAGTTTAATTGCCTGGTTTGAACGAGTTACTACTGCTATGGACTCGGTCTTTAAAGCTATTTTGATCTCAATCTGCAACTTTCTTGGGTACTGTGTTTTGGTATTGGGTTAGCTTTTACTGTGATTTGTTTGTGTTTTATTTATTTTCTTATAATCTGTGTTTCATTGACTTTCTTTGCTTTCGGTCACTTTCGATCAATGGAGTGTTTTTATGCATTTCCTTGCCTCTTTGACCCTGTTCGATCTTTATTAGTTATAAACATGGCGCGTACAAACACTTATGCTGTGCTTATGTACGCGTCGTAGCACATAAAACAAACTCTTGTGACCTGACATGCATAATACATTAGCAACCGACCAACCGGGACGCCTCGCTGTGGCTCCCTATTCTACGGAAGCGTAGTTAGGACATACTGAAAAAAAAAATCATGCTCCACTATTCCGCCCGGGCGGATTACTATTCCGCCCGGGCGAAATACTATTCCGCCCGGGCGGATTGCTATAGTAATCCGCCCAGGCGGAATAGTAATCTGCCCGGGCGGAATAGTAATCCGCCCGGGCGGAATAGTAATCCGCATCCGCCCGGGCGTAATAGTGGATCATGATTTTTTTTTCAGTATGTCCTAACTACGCTTCCGTACTATTCAGAGTGTGGTACGGTGGAAAAAATCGCTGCGCGGAGTGGTTCGTCGTAGATAGCGCCCTCTTGCGTCGGATGATCAATGGAGTGTTTTTATGTCTTTTTTTTTGTTTGTTTTGCTGTTAAAGAAACCTACAATCGCGAGTCACTGTCCCACTTCATGCATTTCCTTGCCTCTTGACCCTGTTCGATCTTTATTAGTTATAAACATGGCGCGTACAAACACTTATGCTGTGCTTATGTACGCGTCGTAGCACATAAAACAAACTCTTGTGACCTAACATGCATAATACATTAGCAACCGACCAATCGGGACGCCTCGCTGTGGCTCCCTATTCAGCCTGTGGTACGGAAAAAAATCGCTGCGCGGAATGGTTCGTCGTAGATAGCGCCCTCTTGCGTCGGATGATTTTTTTATCAAATCAACAAGGCCAAGTTCGCGCTAGGACCATTTGTCTACTAGAGGTCGATGTTGCCTGGTACCCAACACATGTTTTTGAGGATGAGTACCAGTTAATATCAGCCACTAGTCGACAAAAGGTCCTTGCGCGAACTTGGCGCGAAACTGCAAGGTCTACAATCTAGACTACGCCTTTTGCGTTTTATGTTCCACCGCACGTCGTACAGTGTCGTGCAGCACAAACGGCAACACAATACTGAAAGTGTTAATGACAATGTTCCATTTCTTCAATTATTTTAACGAAATGGACAAGAATAAAAAAATAAAGTAATAATAATAGTATGAAGTTATTAAGACAACTTTATTCTAGTCAAGTCTCATATTTCCGCTGGTCTCCTATTTCCGCGGTATTAGAAAATTTTGTTTTTGCGGCGCCAATATGTCCTCAATGGACGATTTTTATTCAGTGAATCGATAACCTTTTGCCGATCTGGTAAAAAGAACAAATCCGAAATGTTGAGGAGATTTACATTTACATTTACATTTAAACGTTTGTGGAAAATACGCCATTTTCCAGACCGGGCAAATTTACGCTGACCATGGTTGCAAAAAGTGCCATTTTATCATTTAAATTTTCACCTTAAATGTTGTTCTGTCACTCGGATTATCAGTGTCAAGATCCCGTTTTACTTTTTAGAAAAAAACTGACATCGAAAGAATTTTCTTTCAACTCAAAAACGTAACAATTTGTCTGACGTCGAAATAAGGCCAGAAAACTGACGATCGTTAAAAAATAACAAATTTCAACAACCTTTGCAAAGGGCGCATCAATGTGTGTTTTAACCATAGAGTTATATAACTCTATGGTTTTAACATGAAGTAAAAACTCGCGCAGGTTAAAGACTTGTCTACGCAAGTACAAAACTCGCTAGGGTGAATGTGCGCAATTTTTTCAAATTGCGCAGTTTAGTTTTCAACTTACGCTAAATATAGAGCAATTCTGTGACGTACTGGACCAGTCCAAAATGGAGTGCAGGGGTGTCGTACAGAAATTTGGTACCCCGCAATTAAAAAGAGCGAAACCTTCCCGGCTGGTGGGAAATTAAAAATCGTAATTCATTTAAAGTTAATTATTTCATACTATGGTTGAATTTAGCTCCATTAATGTAGCGGAAAAGGCTTTGCGGACTATTTGAAAAACTCCCGCGGATATAGGAGACTCGCCTCCAAAATCACACCGCGCGTATGCTCATTTTCTGAGACGTTTTCGACGATTTTAATCTAGAAACTGGTGGATTTTGTTCAGTCAAAGTTGAACGTAATACTTCAGCAATAATAATAACAGGACACTTTGCACAGGTTGGTGATTTATTTTTTATTTTGATCAAAAAAATGCAGCAAATACCACGGAAATAGTGTATTCCATCCTACTTGATAAAATTTTAGACGAATTAGAATTTTGGTTTCCGAGAGAAGGGAAATTAAATCCGTACTTTAGAGACTGAAAACGTCACCTGTCATATGTGTCCGCCGTCAGAACCCTCTAAAAAAGACACTTGTAAACCACATGTTATGTCCATAATTAATTATGAGGAGTTAACGGTCCAGAAGACCGGTGTCATGCCAAAAAGTGTCCGCTGCCAAATAGTGTCCGCTAAACTCCCTGCCAAATACTAGCGGTGTGCCAAATAGTGTCCACTAAAGTCCCTGCCAAATACTGTCCATATACGATCGACGTACGGACACTATTTGGCAACGGACACTATTTGGCACGTACTACGTGACAATTGGTGCAAGATATGCGGACCAATTTTCCAAGGTACATGTTCGAGTAGGATCCTACTCTACACAACTGGTACTCTTCACGGTACTCTTCACGATTGTTATGTTACTATGATATGTTACCAGTGCTTAGTCAGTTCCCCATACAGACAATGCAAAATGGCATGCATAGGTGGTTTGTTACCAAACATCGTACCGACAGCGTTTGTAAATATCCTACTCCGCACCTGTGGTGAAAATTTTGTCCGCATATCGTGCCGGGTATACTATTTGGCAGCGGCATGACACCAGCCTGTACTACTAGTAATACTATCAACAATTTCTACCTCCATATCAACCAAAGGGCCTTTTCCAAACCTGCATGGGCGATCCCAACTATAGTTGGGGCGCCCAAACTGTAACACTCAAGTTGGGACAAGTCCCAACTTTAGCTGGGGCGATTTGTCAACACATGTGCAAAGTCTTGGTACAAAACTGCAACTAGGGCGCAATCTTTGAAAGTCGCGCAAATTTGAAAATTTGCGCACCAACGTGCGCAAATTTTAAAATTTGCGCACTGAGGCTGCGCAAATTTGAAAATTTGCGCACCATGGCTGCGCAAATTTTAAAATTTGCGCGTTGAGCCATTTTGAGAAACGAACATTTAAGTCTGCCCTCATACAATTCCATAATTGCGCAACAAGTGGGTTTGACACGAACTGTAAGTTCTAAATTTGTCACTTTTGTACGATTTCACTCCTTTTCCTCCCCCTAATAAACTATGGAAGTACAGGAACGTTAAAGCAGTTCTGGTTAAAGGGACAATAAAAAAAGTCCTACATGTATTATGAGTTGGTATCATAATAATGGTTGGAGCATAATTACGACTTAATAACTCATAAATATGAGTTAGCATCTCAAAATTCACATTATTATTAAATATGAGTTAGTCAAAGTAATAAGTGACTTATTATAAGTTGTAAAATGAATTTTATCTCATAAAATGTGAGTATAGTCATACCTATGACTTAAAGTAATTCATAATGAGATACTAACTGATAATCATGACTTAAACTATCTCATAACTATGACATATTAAGTCATGTTATGACTTATGCGACACTAACTCATAATTATGACTTAATTTATTTTATTTCCCCCATCATGTTCCTTTAATGCTTCTGTAATAAACAGACCATTGAGTTTGAGCATAGAACAAGATGGTTTGAGAAACCAGTGCTTGTTCCCAAATTCCTTGGATTTATAGACAGGGAACATTTTTACCCGCCATCAGGGCGCGCATGGCTTCGTTCCCTAGCTAGCCATCTGTATAATTTTAGTCTTCTCCTGGGATTGTTATTAAACTTGCTACAAAAGTTCACCCAGTTTTGCTTGAACCATGGAGAAAAAAAAAAATAAAAACAAAGAATTGGCTTAAAAGTACTGTGGTGTAACTAGGAAGGGGGACATTTACAATCTAATAAAGACAGTGCTGTATAACTTTACAGTCACTGGTGTTTGGAAGAAAGACATGTGATTTTGTTCGTCTAGTTTTCCACTTTAAATAATCTGGACGAAAGGTAGCATCACACCACTCAACGAAATTAATTTCATCAACAACAACCCCGCCATCGCCATCAACCCCCACGGCCGCCATGTTGATTTGTCGCGTCCCGTCAAATATTGAAGTATTGACCGTGTAGTTCGTAACATCATCCCGCCAAGGAATTGTTCCACGCAATGCATTTGGTGGCGAGCAGTTGATATTTACGTGCGCAAACGCAAATTTTAAAATTTGCGCACGCTGGTGCGCAAATTTTAAAATTTGCGCGACTTTCAAAGATTGCGCCCAACAACTACAAGTACAAGGTGTAGTTGTAATTACGTATGCACATATTTTGTGAAGACAAGAGCAAATAATGAGTGGATACATGGAAAACGTCGCTATATTAGATGGTCATTTAGATCGTGTATGGCACGTTGCTTGGAATCCCAACGGTACACTTCTTGCTAGCTGTGGGGGAGACAAAACGGTGCGAATTTGGGGCATCCAAACTTTAAACCAAGGTACGGTAGGACCATGGGTGTTCCTTCCTCCACATTTGATAGGACACGGTAGTAAACAATTTAACAAAGATGAAAACTAACAACAGTACACATCATGACATTACTCTTAATAATTAATATGGTGTGAGTTTTTTTGTAACGTTAAACTTAATGTTAGTATGTTTAGGTCTTACTTAGCCCCACTAGTGTGGCAAGGATTTTTGACATCGGTTGAATCCTTAGCCACACGTCCAACTCCAAGCCTATCTTTTGTGCAGCTCGTCCCCCAATCCGCCGCACCGAAACCTGACGGGTGTGGCGCTGGATTTGAACCAACTAAATGTGTCCACGTACCTCTTACTCTTAGCTTCCCTCCGGTACTTCGGCTGTTGAAGTTACTAACCTTATTAAGGGCAAAAATCATTTGTATTTTGCTCAAAATTACTCTACACAAATATTAGATATCGGCTAGCGATCGGGGCCATTTTGATTACCCAGAATGCAATGCATGGGTGGCGCGAGAGTGCAAAAACAATTTCAGAATGGAGTCAGAAAAAGTGCACTTACCAAACTATGCGTGCGTGCAACCGATGCCACGCATAGATTTTGTGCATGCACTTTTTCTGACTCCATGCATTCTGTATTCTAAGCTGTTTCATTAGTTGTAGCTGTCACGTGAAACAGCCGCTGAATTGTTTTTGCACTCTCGCGCCACCCGTGATGTATTTCGCAATGGCATTGCATTCTGGGTAATCAAAATGGCCCCGATCGCTAGCCGATATCTATTTGTGTGGAGTAATTTTGAGCAAAATTCAAAGGAATATTTGCCCTTAATAAGGTTAGTAACTTCAACAGCCGAAGTACCGGAGGGAAGCTAAGAGGTACATGGACACATTTAGTTGGTTAAAATCCAGCGCCGCACCCGTTAGGTTTAGGTGTGGCGGATTGGGGGACGAGCCACACAAAAGATAGGCTTGGACGTTATCCTTGCCACACTAGAGTAGTGGGGCTAGGTCTTACTTGGCTCCATATTATGCACTTGTCAATTGTAGTCCCGGCCCCCCAGGACCCGGGGATGGCGGGGACTTGGGCATTTTGGAAAATGTGACAAACGTGGTAGAGTCCCGGCCAAGTCCCCGCAGGGCCGGGCACTTTTTTTGTCACACCCCGGCCCACGTCCCCGCCCCCGAGGCCGGGCCTCATGCAAGACTCCCCGCATAATCACCGTGTAGTTTCCCGGCCCATGCCCGTTCATCCCCAGACCTTTTGATACGCCGTACGGCCCGGCACAATTGTGAGTACATCCCGGGGTAGATCCCCGCCTGTTTCCCCGGCCCTTTTGAGGCACTGTACAGCATAATGTCCCGGCTAAGTCCCTGCAGGGCCGGGCACTCTGAGCCGTGACACCCCCGTCCAAGTCCTGGCCCAAGTCCCCGCCATCCCCGGGTCCTGGGGGGGCCGGGACTACAATTGACAAGTGCATTACTACAGTGCCAATTGGACTCGTTTTTCGCACTCCTTGACCTTGGCCCTATGTCTTATGTCAGATGATCACATACATAGGGGGCCTAGCACAAAAACGTGAGATAAACGTTCGTATTGAGACTTAGGCCTGTTTCAATCGTCGCTCTTGCCGTGTCATATTCAAATATTCAATTTTGCTTCTCAATTCGACACGGCAGGAGCGTGACATTTGAAACCACTTTTTTGGAATTTGGCGTGTCAGAGCTCGGACAAGTCAACTGTTGACAGAGTTGACTCA
This sequence comes from Marthasterias glacialis, assembly GCA_911728455.2. Classification (NCBI taxonomy): domain Eukaryota; kingdom Metazoa; phylum Echinodermata; class Asteroidea; order Forcipulatida; family Asteriidae; genus Marthasterias; species Marthasterias glacialis. The sequence continues at coordinate 15,494,761 of OU452231.1, read as the reverse complement.
AGACAGGTCGTCCGTTGAAACATGGCGCCCTTTGAGACAACTTGACAGTCACATCCGTTGAACCTTGAGACAAGTCGACAGTTGGCCAAGTCAATCGTTCAGACTACTGGACGTGTTGGCGGGTGGGTTAATCGAGCCTAGCCCCATAAATAGTGCCAATACGCTGGACTACCTCCGCTCCTTGGCCCTCCGAAACATCTGACCCACAATGTGACATCAACTTTGTAATAGACCGATTGCGTGACCCGCGACACGTGACCCCTGTTGGGTTAAAAATGTAAACACACACGTAATCCTCCATAGGAAAGGGTGGTACGGTACACGATGATTAATGCATTTAGTGATCGAGGCTTTTTTTGCTTGAAATCTGTGAAAGATATTCCAGAGTTTGTACCAGAGACCTTCAAGTGGCTGAATAAAGCCAGTAAGGACAGTTCCAGCAAGTCTTGAAAATTGTAAAAGTACCGTAGAAATGTGCATGATGTGTACAGCGCACGACGGAACGTTAGGCCAGACGACCGCGATCACCACACACTTTTCAACACAAAAATTTCAAAGTTTTGAAGCTGAAATCCTCCAAAGAAATTGCTTTCCAAAACTGTGTGATTCCTTTGCCTATTTGAAATCCTGCAAGGCTAGGTATTAATGCTCACTTTTTCAACGTTCTTTACCCTTTTTTTACAGTGATTTAGGCCAACATTACAAACAAAATCACACACGGGTGGCTACATAATAGTCGTCCGACGCCGGTAATGCATGGCTAAAAAAACCTCTTTTTAGTACAATCCTGTTAAATTATGAAACAGAGATGTGATTTAATTAAATGCAACAACATACTTTAAATAAAGGGGCTGATTAACTAATTCATCGCTTAACGAAAGTAAAATCGACTGTTTTCGAACTCACTCTGTGTCACGGCCTATGCTTTTACACGTATTTTTTCATCAGCTGTATGACGTCATACCCTATAGGGGGTCACGTGAACGCATGTAAACATTGTCGCACAATCGGTCTATTGAGACTTACATTTTTTGCCAAACCTTTTCCCTCGATGATCCCTTGGTCATTGCCGGAGAGTCTGCCGTACCTTAGAAGTTAGATTCGCAATAAAAAATGTCAGATCTGATACTGGCACATTCAAACATTGTTGGCATCATGATGGTTGCTGGTGCACATGCACGCTGTACAGCACTATGACTTACCGCTAAGACTTACAGCGGAAGTCTACCATTACAGTACCCTATTCTGCGCTTAAGTGCTGTACAGCACACATGCGCAACAGCCATCTCATCAGAAGTCTATCTCACGTTTTTGTGCTATAGATGTGGGCATATGGCCAAAGAGCGGAGAGAGTCTGGACAGCGTATTTGCACTACATATGGGGCTACATGTAGGTCTTTCTCTATTAACACAGTTAGCAGTTAAATTTGTAAGTCTATGATATGAATGATGAGAGTACACTGTATAAGGGAGTTTCACATTCCTCAGCTGTCTTGAAAAAAGCGCCACCACGCGACTCACAGTGGCCAGTCTATGGGAACAGATCCAGATCTCCAACATGAAACCTATACCAGTACGTTTGTCCAGAGCTGCAGTTTGTTGAGGTACATGTAGGTTATTGCTAGATTTTGCAAACTCTGCTCGATATGCCTACTTTAAAATGTCAGTTTATGAGTCTGCACGGTATGATTAGAGTAGACACTAACAACAGGATTTCTCACTGTTTTTTTTGTGATTGGGGCAGAAATGGGATCAAAAATAATGTTTTCTTTCTTGGCCTACACCAAACACACCACCAGTACAGACATGACAGATATTTGTGTAAAGTTAGCCTAAAATTCCTGGTTAAAGTTCTTACATTTGCACTAATTTTCTAGGCAGAGATTTTCACCTGATCCCGGGATTTGTAGAGATGCCATTTCAAAGCTGACTCAATGAGAAAAAATGTAGTTTTTGACTTCCGGCCCATTCGTGTAAATGTGAGGACATGATTCCTAAATTCTTTTACTTAACTCAGTGTTTTAGTAGACTTGGGAAAGTGACATGTATTCTGTTTGAACAACATTGCATGTATACACTGTTATTTTCCATGAGTAAGTTAACAGGCTAAGCAACATTGAGTAGGCCTACAGCTGGTGCAGCTGCAGAGGTGCCAATGAATGGAGACTTTTACTCTTTGGGGCAAAAAGGAACTTCAAGCTGTCTGGGTTCTTTGGGAATTTTGTGGTTGACGAACTTAGTAAAGGGGAGCTTGGAGCAAAGTTTGACTACAGTCTCTATGATGCCAGCGTCGCAACTCATGATGATGCAGTGTCTCATCCAGCACAGGACACTGTCCCTGATGTGGCTACAGAATCTCCTGGCCCTGAATCTTCTGTAATAGCTCAGATAGATGCTGTGCCACCAAATGACACTGCAGCACAGAAAACCTGCAATTCCAAGAAAAAGCAAAAATGTAAAAATAAGCGAAAATGCACCCCTATGTATCTCTGCCCAGTATGCAGTAAAGAATGTGTACATTGTGAAGCAAATGATACAATTGAGCCCTTACTTCAGTCAGCTTGGCTGTGATGGCTGTTTTAACTGGTTTCACTTTGGATGTGCGGGCTTGACTCCTACCTCAGAGGAACTCAGTGACCTTTGACTCTTGGTACTGTTCCAATTGTACCCAAAAAAAAGGCAAACAAAGAAAGACGTTGTAGTGTACTTAGTCAATCTCTTTGTTGAACTTTAATATGATTGTCTGGCATTAAGTCAAATTCCCTTGCTGGTTTGAAATGACGCAATTTAAAAAAAAAATAATTAGTGTGTATTATTTTCATCTGCCCACGTGTGCATGCCAGGGGCGGATCCAGGGGGGTGTCAGGCCTCTTTTTTTCAAGTGGCAAGTGGTCAGACATTGCCTGACATTGCACCACAGAGCACCCAGAATCCAAAATCTTCCAGGCCCTAAGCAGGCCCGGGAACCAATGCCGTTAGGGCTTCACGCTTGCAGCCGGCACAACTTGCCTTTACCATTTACGCCCCCCTCCTTCCCCCATTTGGAATATCCTGGATCTGCCCCTGCATGCAATTAGAAAGGAAACAAATCTGAAACACAAATATTCCATGCCCATAATGACTTTTATGTTTACGATTGAAAGATTATGCAAAATCTTAACAAAAACCCTGGTCATAGAAAACCAATCTTTTTGAGGTTAAGCTTTACGCATGTCATTGACTTGAGTGTCCCATTTCAGGTTATCTTTGTACAAATGCCACAGTGTATTGTAACCTACTGGTTGCCATACTGTACACTTTTCTATTACTTCTAATGAAATAAACCAATCATAATAATAATTCAACTTTTAAAACAAGATTGCCATAAAAGTTACAAAGGCCTGCACGAGTTATTACTATGTCATCTATCAGTGGCACAGGGGTTACAGGCAATGTATTCTGTAAAATACGAAACCGTTTCAGTTACCCAATGGCTCGTTCTACATGAATTCTCAGGTTAGCCACCTTTTTAGTCAGCATCGTGTCCCTCCTAGTGAACTGCTCCTGTCCCTTGGAAGGTGGTGGAATTACTAGATGAGCCCCGTGAAGCATTGGCTCCTCCCTGATTGTAAACCCTTTGTCCACCATGTAGTGGTCTTGAGGCATGACCAAATCCAAGAAACCAGAGTTCTTGGCGATTTCCTTATCTGAAGTTCTGCCTCCCCATGCTTTTGACACATAACCAATTCTGCCACGGGGAGTGATACACACAAGTATCTTAGCAGTGTTGTGTGACTTGTGGCTTGTAATTCTAGGATACGTGGGCGCTGTATGAAGATCTCGGTGCAGTCCAAGATTCCACGTAACTGCTTGTAATGCTTCTGAAAAGCTTTCAGTAAATTGGCTCAAATGAATTCTTGCGTGGGCATTGTCACTGCCTTCCTTAACTCCTGAGCCAAGGATTTTATCAATGTCGTAAATATTCGGCTGCAGTACCCTGTTGATATTTGGAATCGGTCGGCCAAATCTTCATGCAGCAAGCCCAGTCGCAGCTTCATTAACACCATTAGAAGTAAGTCCTTCAGCTGCAGTTTCCTCGGTCGCCCAAACTTAGCAGGCGAGTTGGTAAAAATAAATGTCACATGTATGTTAATATCTATCAATTAAGTGAAGCAGGCTTTAAAACTTAAAATTTATAGGCCCCCCCCCCACCCCCATGAAAAATAAATACAAACTCCGCTTCCTCAATATACGTATAATGGTTTAAATAAGTAGCGTAAATTTGTGGCCAAAAGTGGGGGGGGGGGAATGGTCAAGGCTTTTTCTGGAAATCATGCAAAAAAGTGAACCCCCCCCCCCCACCTAAGAAAAAACAAAAACAAAGAGTGTTTCGAAAAGGGGGGGGGGGTACTTGGTGGCACGCTGTTCAAAGCAGGTAAAGTATATACAGGTAGTATGTGCATCTACGCAGCTGTGCAACTATGGTCATACTCACACAATGTTTTGCATTTTCTTTTTGAATTGGGCTTACATTTTTGTTGTAAAGTTCTAGAGGACAATTGTATGGACCACTCTCCCTTGGTCACATACAGTTTTGTAGAACACCTGGTTGGCTCAAAGGACTTATGTTGTCTGACATGTACATCCTTGGTCTTCAATTTTGATTTCTCTGCAACAGTGTCCTCTAGATCATGTATGTGCTGTAACAGTTGCATAATTTTCAAGTCTTTCTCATAGCAGCCAGGGCAAGTACATGCTTCACAGCATTTACAACTGTAACTAGTTGTGTTCTGATATGAAACTGTCCATTTGGCATGTTTGGATGTCTGCAACAGGCACAGGTTCTAAGAGTACATGTATCTCTGGAAGTGCTTCAATTCCTACTTTCATCGCTATCCCTGATGGTTACTTTACTGGCTAAATCCAATTCATTTTGGAACGGAGGGAATTTTCTTTTAAGAATATGCCTGGCCGGTTTAGGGGTGCCGAAATCCCTCCCCAGTTTGAACCAGGGGACAGGATACTCTTTGCTGGGTGCCCCATTAACAAAATGATCTGAACATAAAACACTAGTATCAGGTTTCCATCTTCTTGCAGTAATGCCGGATCCATGAGCCTCTTTGCGATTAACTCTCTTCACCCACTCTTCTTTGACAGCCGGGTCAGATGGAAAATAATGAAATTTAAAGGGGGGGTGCGGAGCTGCCACAACTGCTATTGGCAAGACCATGTTGGTTACATTTTTCTTTTTGCCATTTCTTAAGATGTCTACTGCTGTGATGGCAAACTGTGCTGGCACATATCCTTATTGTCAGGGGACCATGGCTCTGTGACCACTTAATTTCTCTGCCTGAAACAAACAAACAAACATGAAAAAAAAAAACAGTTCAATGCATGCATTTATTTATTCAGGATGATCTATCCAAAGTTATTTGAGATTCATGTTTTTAGGGAAAAATTTGATAACCAGGCTGTTTGAGAAAATTTTATGACACAGTGTGCCCATAATGGAGGTCTAATTTCTACCTCCATGGCGTGCCTTGTAACATTACTGGTCCTCATTTTGGAAATATAAATTGCACCCAAAATTTCAATTTCTCATGCAAAAAGTCTCACTGGAATTTTTACCTACACTGAAAAAGAGTTTTCTTGATATGGATGTTGCCTGCTGAAAAAATAGATGAATCAACCAACCACAAAATAACATTACTACAAAACAAAAACACTGCCTGTGGTGCTACTAAGTATAAATGAAGGCAGTTGCATTCTATGCTGTATGCATTAAGTGTGTGTGCAAAAAGTTTGGGTGGAAAAACGTATGTTGCCAGGTACATGTAAATACTCTTAGTTTTTGAATTAGAGTTTAAGCCAATCTAAGTTTCTAAAAACAAATGTTCTCGATTTTTAATGAGGTTTGGGTCGGTCATCAGGCACATGCCACGGCTCAAGTCTACTGAGAGTAGGCTAGTCTGCATATCTCAGTCATCATAGGCTAACGTAACATACATCACTCACAAGTCGAGGTATTTCTGCCCTGATCACAAAAAAAATTGGTGTGAAATCCTGTTTTTAGTGTCTAATCATACCTTGCTGACTCATAAACTGACATTTTAAAGTAGGCATATCTGCATTATATCGAGCAGATATTGCAAAATCTAGCAATAAACCTACCTCAACAAACTGCAGCTCTGTACAAACATATAGGTTTCACGATGGAGGAGATCTGGATCTGTTCCCATAGACTGGCCATTGTGAGTCCCGTGATGGCGCTTTTTTCAAGATGGACGCAGAATGTGAAACTCTCTTATTACCGGTCCTTGCTTGGTGCATATCCTCCAGTGTTTGGTTTTTCGACGATCTAGGCAATTTCTTCGAATTGAAAAAAACTAAAGAAATGCAATACTGATGTCCTAATTACCTTTCTTGTTAGAAGTATGCAAACGACTATTAAAACTTGATCAGCGTAGCAACTTTCACACACCACGGTCCGATCTTTGATGGCCTTACAAATACTGAAATAGCGCCCCCAATTGTTTAGTAATGTACTCTATTCACAGGTTGTAGGAAGTACAATGTCCTGTACATGCACAGGACATGGTACTTCCTGATCAAGTTTGACCGCTGATCAAGTTTTAACCAGTTGGTGCCGGATGACCTGTTAACATGCAAATGTTTCTCTTGCCTGGAAACGGAAGCCGTCTTAAGATGCCATTGTGTAATTTCAGAGCACCGGAGCAAAGGTCACCTGGTTATTCTACTGCGGACATGGCGGAGCGTGCACACAAGCCGACACACACACGCCGACTAACACTTCGTTTCACCCACAAAAGGACAAAAAAATGTATTGAAGCAAGTACATTCAATGGTCAAGTCATTGAACATATTGGCATTTTCTGGCCATTGAGAGGTGGTTTTTGTGTAATCCCTGATTAATACAGACAATTGTCCTTTTATTCCAAGAAGAGGATTATGAGACATCGACAAGCTTCCACCATTGTTCATTCATTGTATTTCGGCTCAATGGAGGTAAGTCAGAGTGAGCCAGCAATGGAGCCATGGTTCTGTGTGTAGTACCACTCCTATGCCGTAGGTAACAGCCAATGTTTTGCAACTCACGGTGTGTGAATTTGACATTTTATCGGTTGAGAAACAAAACGAACGATCCAACAAAGAGAATCTTTGTTCTCTTGGCATCTGTTAAGTTAGGGTTTCTTTGTGGCAGCGGTATCCTCAAAGAAAAAAGATTCTGGTAATTCTGCCAACAGAATCCCGCCAGGTGGATGGGTAAACAAAAAATCCCGGCGGCAACTGGTTAATACAAGTTTGCATACTTCTAACAAGGAAGGTAATTAGGACATCAGTATTGCATTTATTTTATTTTGTGCTGGATACCGAATGTAAGGGCAAACTGGATACAGAGTACAAATGTTGGGTACACCAGACCCTAAAGTAAAATGGGCACACCAGACCAGAAATAACCAGGCACGCTAGACCTGGAAAAAGTGGGCACACCAGCCCCCCCCCCCAAAAAAAAAAAAAACCAGGCACAACAGACCCGAAAAAAGCGAGCACAGCAGGCCCGAAAAAAGCGGGCACATCAGACCCCCAAAAAGCGGGTACACTGCAAACCCTGAAAGCAGGTACACAAGATCCCCCAAAAATTACTGGGTGTGTGCCAACTATGCACCAATCATGTTGTGTAGGCCTGGCCAGGTTAACTTGGCGGCATAGCCAAGGGGGGGGGGGCCATACACAAATTTTGATACATGTAAATCATTAAAAACATGTCCAGAGGTGGAAGGCAAGGAAAGATACCACTACGCCAACCTGACCACCCAAGCTTAAGCAGAAAATATTGCTTAACATTATTTTGCTAAGCAAAAATGAGCAGGATACCAGTCACAAATGGTACATGTGAAGTGCTATTTTGGCTGGTAGCCTTAATCTGGCAAGCATAATTTTGTTCTTAGCAGCTCTGTAAAATTAGGGCCCAGGTAGGTCTACATGACATGTACTTTAAGGGGGTTGCAGTGTAAAATATTCAGTGGGTGGGTTTCAAAAAGGGGTCTTCATAAATTCATTAATTTGTTCTAAATGACTGACCTGCAATTGCGTGCATTTCACTGACTGTTCCCTTTTCATAATTATTACCATTAGATGAAGGCACTACATGTAATTGGGTGTGCAAGGCAGTGCTTCAGGATGGTCATTCACGTACAGTTCGTCGAGTCAGCTGGTCTCCATGTGGTAACTTGCTAGCATCAGCAAGTTTTGATGGCACTACAAGTATATGGAACCAAAAGAATGGAGATTTTGAATGTGTAACTACATTGGAAGGACATGAAAATGAAGTGAAAAGTGTGACATGGGCTCCTTCAGGATCATTACTTGCAACATGCAGCAGAGACAAGAGTGTGTGGATATGGGAAGGTGTGTATGGGTGTACATGATTGTGCTTGATGAACTGCAAGTTCAATTGTCTAAAATATTAAACTGAAGGTTATGGTTTTCATGGAAACTGCTCCTAAACAAAAGAAAAGAAGACTGCATTCCTGACTATAAACAAAGTGAGAACACCAACTTAATGTTTCTTTGTGCATTAGCCGATTTTAACGAAACTTTACGCAACTGCATAAGTCCACTTGCGCTATATTTTTTTCATAATTTTTGGAACAAGGTTAAGATCTGCTTCAAGTTACTTACACGGTGTTTGAAAGTGGCTTAAGTCAAGAGTTATATTCTATTAATGTGGCAGAACTTGCATGTATGTACTGAATTTTGATGGCGTAAGTTGATTATTATGACTTGTATGAGATTATGGCCAAAGGCAAAAAGAGGTTTATCTTGGTACACTATCCTTGCCTTTTGTAACAATGTTATTAAGTGTTTTCTGAATGGCCTCAATGTAACTGAAAAGAAAACCTCTGAATTTTAAACTCATCATTTACAAGGAATTCTTTCTAATTTTTAATATACATTTTTTATTACGTGAAACTCCCATGAGCCAAATCATGGCCAAACTTATCATGAACATCAACCTTGGTGAGTAGACGAAACCATAACTTTTTTTGAATGGTGACGTCATTGATGACGTCATAACGTTAAATAAACATTAAATAATTTGAAAATTTATATCTTCAGAACCAGAAATGCTACATTTAAGATTCTTCCACTACATGAAACCTCTTGTAAAGTTACAAATACAAATGCCTTGCACAACATGACCCCACTTGACCTTTACTTCCGGTCCAAACCGGAAGTTATTTAGGGCTCTAGAGCCTAAGTGAATAAAAATATGAACAAACTTTCAATGCATAATATTTTCTTTAGCCCACAAGCATTCTAGAAATGTATGTCATACATTGTCATAGCTACGTTACAACGAAAATGGTACACGAGGTCCCAAAAAATTTATTTTGCTATTTAAAAAAAAAAAAGTACAGACTTGAAACTTACTCTATATGTGACAAAGCAACATTTTTGGAATGACGTCATCGATGACGTCATTACATTAAATTGAAGTTTTATACTAAAATAATCATATCTTAAGAATAATTCATGCTACATACATGATACATGATATGATTAGACCATATGAAAGGTCTTCAAGTATTACAAAAATCTTACACAGGGTGTGACCCCATTTGACCTTTACGTCCGGTCGAAACCGGAAGTAGTTTTTTATATAAAAAATCATATCTGAATATCGTAAATTTGTATATTAATATAATAACCTGATTTTAAGGCCCTTCGAAGATTCTACAAATTTTTACAATGTGTGACCCCATTTGACCTTCACTTCTGGTCGAAACCGGAAGCATAAGTTTGTACATACAATAATATGTATCTTATTAATGAAACGTGTACATTAATAATCATTACATCAATTTAAAGCTCTCGGGCAATTCTAGATATCATGTACAAAGTGTGACCCCATTTGACCTTCAGTTCCTGTCAAAACCGGAAGTTGAAGTTTTATATGACAGAAAAATACTTGCTTGCAATATTGACCTTAAAATTTTCAATTACGCAATCACTTTATTATGTTCAAGCTGAACACCGTGAGTTTGTTCACAAACTCTAAATGTCTAGTTTTTACTTCTTCTTCTTCTTCTTCTTCTTTTTATGCCTGTCGAGTTTCCGCTAACAAAGGCATACTTTCTAAGCTTGTATGAACTTCAAACTTCACACATAGTAAGATATTTATTAGGAGAGGAAACCGTTGAAATGGCGTCATCATGACGCCATCAATTCTTGAATTATGGAAATATCAAAGTTTATTATTTCAAAAAATCATAACTTTTGATCTACACAAGGGATTTTTACAATCTTTATATCATCGGATAGGTCATCCAAAACTGCGTAAACGCCCCACAGACATGTCCAAAAATTGACCTTATCTTCTGGTTCAAACCGGAAGTTGAAAATCTTTCAAAATTTCAAAAACTCATTTTAAGAAGTACTCATCACATGATCACAAATCTTACATCAGATTGTAGAGAATTGAACCTTCTCAAACTTTTACATCGAGAGGACATCATTTTGACCTTTACTTTCTGCCCAAGCCGGACATTAATGCAAATCCTTTGTCCGTGTCTCTGTTCAAGGTGCGCCCTCCACGCTTTGTTAGTCTTTAATGCAGCCGCCTATGTTAACCGCGTTAATTCAGATGTCGGCATTCAAAATTTAATATTTCAAAAACCATATCTCTGAAATTACGTGAGCCCTTTTCACAATCTTACGTCATATGAAAGGGCTTCACAAAGTTATACAAATATCAGACCTGATTTGATCGAGTTTCCTGTCCAAACCGGAAGTTTAATATTATATAATATTTAAATAATATTATATCATCAAGCTCAATTTAACATTTTTTATGTTCATATTTTAGATACTTAAGTTGATTTCACTTTTATACATCAAATAGCAACGTCATCAGGTGTCAAATTACAAGCAATTTAGATTAAATAGTTTAAACCTTTAAAATATCAACAACAAATCAACCGTTTGAGATATGAACTTAATTCTTTCGACAAATGTCAAGGTTAGGAAAGGTCTTTCTTTGTGACACATTAAGTGACGTCTGTGACCTCCACTTCCGGTCTAATCGGAAGTAGCTCTTTATTTAAAAATGGTAAGAGCCTAGGAACATGATTCTTTCACCAAATTCCAAGGTTAGGAAAGGTCCCTCTCTGTTGCACACCTCTGAAACTACGTAAGCCATTTTCACAATCTATACGCCATATAAAAGGACTTCACAAAGTTATACTAATATGAGACCTGATTTCCTCTCAAGTTCAAATTAGATATTATATTATAAAGCACAATTTCACGTTTTTATGTTCATTTTTAGATATTTAAGTTGATTTAACTTTATATGTACATCAAATAACAACTTTAACTACCATAATTCTGAACACCTTGTTTTTGTGATGTCACAAAAACTTATGTCTAGTTAATGGTTGTTATTGTTATTATCTTTCCAATGTTTGAATGGCGAAATATTTTGTTAATATCATATTTTTAAATAACCAAAACGGATTTCTTAAGTTTTTTTGTATTTGCCATTCTTGAAGTGCAACCCGAGAATGTTTGGATATTCATGCGCCTAGACGACATTTGTTGGTAACAAATCAGTGACTGGCATCACGGACCCTAGGGTCCGTGCTGGCACATTGTGACCAGCTGGGATCACTAACTGCTGGTGTCAAATCACAGAAACTCTTGAGAGCAGATGAAGTCTGACTGTTTGTTATTTAATTTCTCGAGAAATATTTAGCCCTTTTTTATGATTCAAAGTTGCTTGTATGAAAACATTTGACACTTTTCTCAACAATTTAGAGTATAAACAAGAACCTGGTAGAATTTTGAAAATATTTTTTGTCAGTAAACTCACAGGCAAGGCGCCTTAAACCACGGACTAAAACACAAGTCCAAACCTCAATATCTCGAGGTCAGATGGGAGTGATAACAAATCGATAGGTACTGTAGGACCATTATGACCCGAGTTCATGGTTTCTGTACTCGGGTTGCTTTCTAATGGGCAATTCACGTAATGGGAAGGAAAATCAACATAACCGACTTTGTGCTTTTGGGTCAAGAACTGTGGTGCTTGTTGGTTGTAATCATAAATACAGTTTCGGGAAAACATTTATGTCTCTCATTGATTATTTGTTAAATTTTCATACCACAGGGCTCTGTTTTTGGACTGCAATGGTTCACAATTTACACTTATCAATCATCATCATCATTTCGATCTCATTTCCATCATATCTGTGAATGAGACAACAGGTGGTGTAACTTTTTGGCAGTAAGTTCCCCAGACATTCCTGTCATTCCTGAGTGTTTTTAACTCGGAAGCGCTTTCGACTTCTGTGTCTTCAAGTAGTACTCGCAGGTGCCAGAAGTACCATACTTTGGTCCCAGGAAATGAATTTGTTAGCTGCTTTGTGTTTGTTTTGATGGCAATGGTAGTGGCCTGCTGCGCGTAATCTGTGGATATCTTGGGAAGATCACCGTAAAGTTGTTGGTTTGGTGACTTCTGCTTCCAGCTGATGTCAAAGACAGCTCTAAGTAGTCTGGTGTAATACCCATCCAATCTTTTTTCCTGCTGTTTGGTTCATGATTCTGCGTCGTAAAGTAGAACGAGCTTGACCAGTGTCTGGAAAACTGTGATCTTTGTTTGATCAGGGAGTTTTGATTTCCATATCTTGTGGAGCTAGTTGATGGCCTGCCATGTTTGGCCTTTTCTCACAAGGATGTCTTGCTTGGTGGTTGCTATCCAAGCTCCAAGATATTTGAAATAATGATTAGTTGAAACATGTTGCCATTCATGGTTTAAGTGTTGCTTCCGATTTCTGATTGAAACTTATACATCATGTGTTCTTGGCATTGATTTTGAGTCGAACCTTTTCCGCCTCCGTTTCAAGAGGTAGTAGAAGCTATCGTACTTGCTCAATTGTGTCTGAGAGGAGTGCCAGGTCATCAGCAAAGGTAAGGTTAGTAATTGTCTCTTTCTCATTTCTCCTGGATTGCCTTGGTTTGATTGTAATCCAAGTTTTAGGGTCTTATCAGAAGGGATGGCTTGACAAAGAGAAACGGAGCAAGTGTATCTCCTTGCAAGACTCCAACTTGGATTTTAAACTCTTCTGTCTCTCCGTCAGGTGAGATGACTTTGGCAAACATGGATTCGTACATAATTTTATGGCTGTAAAAATCTTTGGTGGAATTTCATAGGCTGAAAGGATTTTGCACATCTTTCCCCTGTGCATGCTGTTGAAAGCTTTATAGAAGTCAACAAAGGTTAAGTATTGCAGGTTCACTGTTCCTCACAAAGTTCAGAAATGAGTATCCCATTGGAATAAGTTCTATGTTGTTTATCAATTCAGTAAACTGGTCCTTAGACCTGGCCGTTTGATCAAAGCCAAAACTACCACAGCTGACAATGTTTTGATTTATATTCAGGGAAATCTGTTCCTTGTGAGGTGGCACAGTGTATTTTTTTTGCTCAAGAGTGCTAGGTGAAAATTTTGAGTTCCGGGCGGGCCCGCCCAATGTGGCTACAACACTGTCAGCATCCTTCAACTCTTTCAAAACACACTGGCCTCGAGGACCCAGGAGGCAATGACTACACAGGTGATATACTTCATTTTCCACCAGCTTCTGGAATGCTAGTCACTGTCCCTCTTCCTTGCAAAACAGGACCAGGGTTCATTTCAACCTTTTTCCTAGCTCTAAAGAAGTACAACGAGTGGCGACAAATTATCAACCTTCGGCCCCCAATACCTTCATTTGACCCTAAAATTTCTGGAACAAAAATTTGACCACCATTTTACAATCTCTGTCCTTGGGTTGGTTGAGTCACATCCCTAGATCTGAGAGACGCCTACCTCCATGTTTCCATTCATGTAGATCTCCTGAGTTTTCTGCAGATTACTTACAGGAACACCACTTGTCAGTTTCGATGTATCCCTCTTACAATACATGACCACTCTCCAAAACTGACAATGGTATCAAGGACTGTCCAGCTCTGTTAAGAATTAGCCTTTATCAACACACAGAAGTCATCCCCGAAGGAATGCTGCATGGCTCGGGAAGAATGCATTTTCCTCTTTCTCACCACTTCAGCTTTCCCAGCCCAAGTCTGGCTCTGTCTATTGGGGTTCATTGTGAGCCATTGTGAGTCTTGTAGATACATGTATCTACAAGACTCACAATGACTCACAATGAACCCCAATAGACAGAGCCAGACTCGGGCTGGGAAAGCTGAAGTGGTAAGAAAGAGGAAAATGCATTCTAGAGCCATGGCTCAGAATGCATAATGTGCCCTCACCTGCTTTGTTGTTACTTACCCCAAAGGACATAATTATCAAACCATTTCCTGTGAACTCCTTGATTCAATTCCTTCTCAAATAATGGCTCTGTTGTATGAACCTTCTCAACATTCCCATGACCCTCTCCATCAGTGAATCTGACTAAACCTGGATGATCTGTCACCAGGGTTCGGCAATACCTCCAACCTTTCAAACAACATTGCTATCTCTTACGTCTTAAAGGGCATCTTCATAGACAGACCACCAACTTAAAAAACTTGTTCCTTCTTGGGACCTTGGCAGGGTAATTCAAAGGCTGGCACATACTCCTTTCACCATCTGACAATCAAACAGCAGTGCTGTAGGACTCAGACCGACCATTTTTTTGTGGACTCGGACTTGGTCTTGGAGCACCGTGACTCGGACTCAACCCAGTTACTCGACCCCCAAAACATGCAACTTGTGGTCAACAATGAAAATAGAAACTAAAAATTTTGTCCATGTGTTGACTGTTATGCCCTTCGCATCAACCAAGGACCCTGTTTGTTTCAACTGCGCATAGTCTTGTACAAGTCTGTGGTGGTGGTTGAACCTTGGTATCATTACACCACAGACCTAATATCGTTATAATGACGTCATGTGGCATTAAATTACAAGAAATCAAAGTTTAGAATTTGTAAAATCATATGCCGCGAACTTTGGGGATTTCCCAACAGCGCTCTCTTTGGTCCAACAAAAGAGGCACTGTTGGGAATAGTGAGTGGAAAATAACCATCTACGCAAGTATAAACTTTGCTTCTTGTTCAAACCGGAGGTTGAAATTAAATTTTTCAACAAAAAAAAATTTCTCAACCAAACATAATTTCTCAACCAAACATTTGAATTTTTAATTTTTGCTAGTAATAACTTAAGAAACTTAAGAAACGACATACACAACATTCAACGTAACCATTTAACCTTGAATTCAGGTTAAACAGGAAAATACAAATAAATAATTGAAATAATATAATACAACTGGCATTGCAAAATCTGTATGTACAATATCCCGTGCCAGATGGGCGAAATTTTTAAAGGGCTTTGAGGTGCAAAATAAAACCAAAAAACCTGATGCCAATGTAACAAAAACAAACATTTGTCAAGAAACGGGAGTTGTTACAAAGTGTGGTACAAGTTTAACTATAAAAACCAAACATTGTATACAAATTCATCTTTTTATGTTCAATGTTTTTGAACTACGTCATCATGTAACGTTCAACCGAACACCGTATTTTTGTAATAAACAAAAATTCTATGTCTAGTTTTTTTTTTTTTCCTCGCCTTCTTCTTCTGCCTGAACCTTCTCCGCCAATTTTGAGAAAAACTGAAACTTGTATGAACTTGAAACTTCTCATGAACATCAACCTCGGTGAGTAGACGGCACCGCTTCTTTTTTGGAATGGTGACGTCATTGATGACGTCATTACGTTAAATAAACGTTAAATAAACCTTAAATAATTTGAAAAATCATATCTTCAAAACCAAAAGAGCTACGTTCAAGATTCTTTTATTACATGAAACCTCTAATAAAGATCTACAAATGCGGTGCACAACGTGACCCCATTTGACCTTAACTTCCGGTTGATACCGGAAGTTAAAGTAACAAATCATGTTATTTTGGGCTCTAGAGCCTAAGTGAATCAAAATATGAAAAAATGTTCAATGCATAATATTTTTTCTTTAACTAAAGAGCATTCTAAAAATATGATGTGTGACGTCATAGCTACGTCACAACGAAAATGGTACACGAGGTCTTGAAACTTACTATGTACTCAGACCAAAGCGTGTACATGACAAAGAACAAAATTTGGAATGATGACGTCATCGATGACGTCATTATATTAAATTGAAGTTTTTTATTAAAATACTCATATCTCCAGAATCAGATATGCTACATTTGACCTTTACTTCCGGTCGAAACCGGAAGTAGTAGTTTGTTTTATAAAAAATCGTATCTGAATAATATTATTTTGTGTATTAATATAATAACTTAATTTTAAGGCCCTTCGACGATTCTACAAATGTTTACAATGTGTGACCTCATTTGACCTTCATTTCCGGTCGAAACCGGAAGTATAAGTTTGTACATACAAAATTGTGTATCTTATTAATGAAACGTGGTACATTAATAATCATTACATCAATTTTGAGCTCTCTGGCAATTCTAGATGTTATGCACAAAGTGTGACCCCATTTGACCTTTAAATCCTGTCAAACCGGAAGTTGAAGTTTAATATGATAAACCTTCATGCCTAAAGATCAACAATAGGTACAAATAAATATTTTGCCCATTAGCACGCTCAGCACAAAGAGACATAAACTTGCACACAATATTGAGCTTAAAATTTTGAATTATGTGATCGCTATATTATTACGTTCAACCGAACACCGTGAGTTTGTTCATAAACTCAATTTCTAGTTTTTTTTTTTTTAGGTGTTCGGCTTTAAGCCGAAAACCTATTGTTATTGTTAAGTTTCTATTTTTAGGTGTTCGGCATTGAGCCGAAAACCTATTGTTATTGTTAAGTTTTTTTTTTTAGGTGTTCGGCCAACAGCCGAACAACTATTGTTATTGTTCTGTTTTTTTTTTTTTTTTTTTTTTTTTTTTTTTTTTTTTCCTCGTGTTCTTCTTTCCCTGCGAACCTTCTCCGCCAATTTTGAGAAAAACTGAAACTTGTATGAACTTGAAACTTCTCATGAACATCAACCTCGGTGAGTAGACGGCACCGCCACTTTTTGGGAATGGTGACGTCATTGATGACGTCATTACGTTAAATAAACGTTAAAAAAACCTTAAATAATTTGAAAAATCATATCTTCAAAACCAAAAGAGCTACGTTCAAGATTCTTTTTTTACATGAAACCTCTTATAAAGATCTACAAATGCGGTGCACAACGTGACCCCATTTGACCTTTACTTCCGATCGAAACCGGAAGTTAAAGTAA
This sequence comes from Marthasterias glacialis, assembly GCA_911728455.2. Taxonomy (NCBI): domain Eukaryota; kingdom Metazoa; phylum Echinodermata; class Asteroidea; order Forcipulatida; family Asteriidae; genus Marthasterias; species Marthasterias glacialis. The sequence continues at coordinate 15,477,488 of OU452231.1, read as the reverse complement.
CAAATCATGTTATTTTGGGCTCTAGAGCCTAAGTGCATGAAAATATGAAAAAATGTTCAATGCATAATATTTTCTTTAACTCAAGAGCATTCTAAAAATATGATGTGTGACGTCATAGCTACGTCACAACGAAAATGGTACACGAGGTCGAAAAAAAAATTATTTTGCTATCTCAAAAAATAGAGCATGTACGGACTTGAAACTTACCACGTATTTAGACCAAAGCGTGTACATGACAAAGAACAAAATTTAGAATGATGACGTCATCGATGACGTCATTATATTAAATTGAAGTTTTTTATTAAAATACTCATATCTCCAGAATCAGATATGCTACATACATGATCTTTACACCATATGAAAGGTCATGAAGTATCAAACAAATCTTACACAGGGTGTGACCCCATTTGACCTTTACTTCCGGTCCAAACCGGAAGTAGTAGTTTGTTTTATAAAAAATCGTATCTGAATAATATTATTTTGTGTATTAATATAATAACTTAATTTTCAGGCCCTTCGACGATTCTACAAATGTTTACAATGTGTGACCTCATTTGAATGTAGTTTATGACCTTTGAAAATATTACATTGATGACGTCATCAAATGTTACAGTTTGTTACGACGACGAGTTTAAAAAAATATATATATATATATAATTATTTTTTTTTGAGCAAACTTCGTGTTGAATTTTTTGGTAATAGATAACGACTATAAAAGCCTAATTGTGAAATTTGAACAAAATTGGCCGTTGCATAACGAAGTTATATTAAGGTGAAAAGTGCCATTTTTAGCGCGATCGGCGATAAAGTCTGTACAGTTCCCTCAATGTATTGCACCCCGTGCGTGTGCACTCTAGGCTTTTACTGCATGCTGTGTATATACATGTACCTACTAGCGACAAGTCAGGTCTTGTCACAGTTCATCGAACTTTGCGGTGTGTTGTTAAGTTCTGTGTGTGTGTGTGTGTGTGTGTGTGTGTAATAATGGCGACGCAAAGAAAAACATGTAAGTCATGCCAAGTTCAGTGTGGAAATGTTTCCCTTTATGTCATTCTGGTGGCTTAATTGTGACAGGGAGAGGAAGAGGAGACTTTACTGAGACGATCACATGCTCACGTGAGTTGTTTGATGTATAATGGTGGAGAAAATGCAATTGACAAAATGATCGTCTTTCGTTCTATATTTACCGTTCACGTACGTGCTTACATACGAGAGTCACAATGTGCAACAGCGGGGCCAGAGGCACTTTACCCCCGCGAGAGTTGTTGTCGGGATACGCTGAGTAAAACTGTTTAAAAGTAAAGTTTAAAAGTAAAGTCATCGCCTTTCAAAATGTCCGTGTATTTCTTTAGCCGTGCACACTTGTGTTTATGATGTTTATCAAAGTGGGGTAGTTTTTATAGAACTTTGAAACTTTTTAATACAGATAATGAGCTCGGAATTTGAATCTGTCAAATGTCAGATTGACTGTACAGTACACCAGTGTTCGTGATGTTACAAAATAAGACCGTTAATTTGATATAGCGCCACCAACGTTCACAAGTACACACTTTGTTTTATTGACACCGCATAGATGGCGAACAAAACGGAGGGCAGCAAGGGTTAATGTTTTGATAAAAGGCAATATGAATACTATTTTGAACACTACCTGGCGGCAGCCAATTGCACGGCGTGGAAAAGGAACACTTTGGAAAGCACGAAAACATTGTTTTTCCTGGCAGTTAAAACCAAAAAGGTAACTTGTTTTTCCTCCAGGAGTCGAGTTACAATAAATGTATGCGGTTCTTTACAATTCTTAGTGACCTGAGTTGACCTCGCTTCCTGCCCAAACCGGAAGTCCCCATGAAATACATATGATAAAGCTCTTTTTAATTATTTTCATATTCATATTTAAAGGTTTTATTTGATTTCACTTTCAATATATCAAACAAAATCAAAACCATGTGTTATATGGTGTCTCATAGAGACCATTATGTTGCTTTAAATGTTAATTCCTCCAAAATTTTCTTCAAATAAATAACTCAAAATTGAAATTAAACTGAACCTTGAAACTGTGCATATACTTGAACCTCAATATGAAGACGCGAAATAAAACAATGACGTCATGATGATGTCATCAGATGTTGAGTTACAATAAATCAAAGTTTATTCATTAAATCAGAACTCCTGAAGTGCACAATGGATTTTTACAATCTACACATCATCGCAAAAGTCTTTTGGAAATAATTTAAATGTCTCAAAGAAATGACCCCAATTTGACCTTGTATTGCGGTTCCAACCGGAAGTTGAAGGAAAGAATTGTTATAAAGCCATTCTTTTTTAGTTCTTTGGTCAGTATAAAACAAGCTTTGGACAGTGGTTTCAGTGTGTGAGTAGGTAAAGGACTCTGCGTTTTCAAGTTTAAAACTGATGACGTCATTACATTAAACAGCGTCCTCTGGTAACAAGTTTCAAATCAATGGTGCTACGACACTAATTGTAACGGCTTTTTTTTCCCTCGTGTTCTTCTTTCCCTGCGAACCTTCTCCAGCAATTTTAAACAAAAGTAAAGCTTGTACAAACTTAAAACTTACTGTGTACATAGGCAATAGTGAGTAGATGAAACCGCCACTTTTTTGGAATGATGACATTTGTCTAGAAACGGGAGTTGTTACAAAGTGTGGTACAAGTTTAACTATAAAAACCAAACATTGTATACAAATTCATCTTTTTATGTTCAATGTTTTTGAACTACGTCATTATGTAACGTTCAACCGAACACCGTATTTTTGTAATAAACAAAAATTCTATGTCTAGTTTTTTTTTTTTTTTTTTCCTCGTATTCTTATCAGCGAACCTTCTCCGTCGATTTTTAACAAAAGTAAAGCTTATATGAACTTGAAACTTATCAGGAACATGAACCATAGTTAGTAGATGAAACCGCAACTTTTTTAGAATAATGACGTCATTGATGACGTCATTATGCTAAATAAACCATTAATAATTAGAAAATTCATATCTTGAGAACCAGAAAAGCTACGTACGAGATTCTTTCAAAACATAAAAGTTCTTGTAATGACCTTTAATTGTCGTGCACAACTTGACCTCATTTGACCTTTACTTCCGGTCGAAACCGGAAGTTCAAAATTTCAAAAAATCATATCTCAAGAACTGCTAATGATATTGTCAAAATTTGAATGACAGTTTGAAGATCGGTTAGCCTGCTTAAACTTTTGTACAGACATAATACTGGTTTGACAGTGTCTTCCGGCCGTAAAAGATGACGTCATTGATTGCGTCATTATATTAAATCAACGTTTAATATTTAAAAAATCCATATCTGAAGAACCGTTTATGTTACATACAAGATCTTTGCACCATATGAAAGCTTTTTGATTACTCTACAAATCTTACAGTGTGTGACCCCATTTGACCTTGACTTCCGGTCGAAACCGGAAGTTAATATGTCATTTTTCCAAAAAAATCATATTTCAATAAAAAACAGGCTATAGTAATAACCATTACTTCATCTGAAAACACTTTAACCAGTCTACATGTTTTACAGAAAGTGTGACCCCATTTGACCTTGACTTCCGGTTGAAACCGGAAGTTGAAGTTTAAGTATAAAAAAATTCATAGGTCATTAACCAAACGAGGTACAGTCTTGAAACTTACTTTTACCTTCAACTTTACCGTGCAGTAAACTGCATTGTCTTTTCTGGATGATGACGTCATTGATGACGTCATTACAATAAATCAACGTTTAATATTTCAAAAATTCATATCTGAAGAACCGTAAATGATACATACAAGATATTTGCGCCATATAAAAGCTCTTCAATTACTCTGCACATCTTACACAGTTTGTGACCCCATTTGACCTTGACTTCCGGTCGAAACAGGAAGTTGAAATTTTTTTTTCAAAAAGATTATTTTTCAATAACAAAACAGAATTCATTAATAATCATTACTTCATCTGAAAGCTCGTTAACAATTCTAAAATTGTGTTGAAGATGTGACCCCATTTGACCCTTACTTCCGGTTGAAACGGATGTTGAAATGTCACAGATAGTAAATTCATAATTCATCAACTGAACGTGATACAGACTTGAAACTTACTGTTGCCTTAGACATTACTGTGTAGATGAAACTGGATTATTTTCGGATTATGACATCATTGATGAAGTCATATTAAATCAACAGTTAATGTTTAAAAAAATCATTTGGGGGATCATAAAAGTTACACACGAGATATTTGCTCCATATGCAAGCCCTTGAAATACTGTACAACTATCGCAGAGTGTGACCCCATTTGAACCATAGTTCATGTCAAAACCGGAAGTTGGAGTTTCATATGACTGACCTTCATGCCTAAAGATCAACACAAGGTACAAATAAAAATTTTGCCCATCAGCACAGCATACAATATTGACCTTGTTTTCAATGACGCAATCACTTTATTACGTTCCAGCCGAACACCGTGAGTTTGTTCACAAACTCTCAATCTCTAGTTTTTTAGGTGTTCGGCAATCGGCCGAAAACCTATTGTTATTGTTAAGTTTTTTTTTGTTTTTTTTGTTTTTTAGGTGTTCGGCATTGAGCCGAAAACCTATTGTTATTGTTAAGTTTTTTTTTTTTTTTTTTTTTTTTTTTTTTTCCTCGTATTCTTATCAGCGAACCTTCTCCGTCGATTTTTAACAAAAGTAAAGCTTATATGAACTTGAAACTTATCAGGAACATGAACCATAGTTAGTAGATGAAACCGCAACTTTTTTAGAATGATGACGTCATTGATGACGTCATTATGCTAAATAAACCATTAATAATTAGAAAATTAATATCTTGAGAACCAGAAAAGCTACGTACAAGATTCTTTCAAAACATAAAAGTTCTTGTAATGACCTTTAATTGTCGTGCACAGCTTGACCTCATTTGACCTTTACTTCCGGTCGAAACCGGAAGTTCAAAATTTCAAAAAATCATATCTCAAGAACTGCTAATGATATTGTCAAAATTTGAATAACTGTTTGAAGATCGGTTAGCCTGCTCAAACTTTTGCACAGACATACTACCAGTTTGACATTGTCTTCTGGCCGTAAAAGATGACGTCATTGATTGCGTCATTATATTAAATCAACGTTTAATATTTAAAAAATCCATATCTGAAGAACCGTATATGTTACATCTGAGATCTTTGCACCATATGAAAGCTTTTCGATTACTCTACAAATCTTACACAGTATGTGACCCCATTTGACCTTGACTTCCGGTCGAAACCGGAAGTTAAAATGTCATTTTTCCAAAAAATCCTATTTCAATAAAAAACAGGCTATAGTAATAACCATTACTTCATCTGCAAACACTTTAACCAGTCTACATGTCTTACAGAAAGTGTGACCCCATTTGACCTTTACTTCCGGTCGAAACCGGAAGTTGAAGTTAACATATAAAAAGATTCATAGGTCATTAACTAAACGAGGTACAGTCTTGAAACTTACTATTACCTTCAACTTTACTGTGCAGTAAACTGCACTGTTTTTTCTGGATGATGACGTCATCGATGACGTCATTACAATAAATCAACGTTTAATATTTCAAAAATTCATATCTGAAGAACCGTAAATGTTACATACAAGATCTTTGCACCATATAAAAGCTCTTCAATTACTCTGCACATCTTACACAGTTTGTGACCCCATTTGACCTTGACTTCCGGTCGAAAGAGGAAGTTGAAATTTTATTTTTCAAAAATATTATTTTTCAATAACAAAACAGAATTCATTAATAATCATTACTTCATCTGAAAGCTCGTTAACCATTCTAAAAATTGTGTTGAAGATGTGACCCTATTTGACCCTTACTTCCGGTTGAAACGGATAATGAAATTTCACAGATAGTAAATTCATAATTCATCAACTAAACGTGATACAGACTTGAAACTTACTGTTGCCTTAGACATTACTGTGTAGATGAAACTGGATTATTTTCGGATTATGACATCGATGACGTCATTATATTAAATCAACGTTTAATGTTTCAAAAAATCATATTTGGGGAATCATAAAAGTTACACAGGAGATTTTTGCACCATATGCAAGCCCTTGAAATACTGTACAACTATCGCAGAGTGTGACCCCATTTGACCCATAGTTCATGTCAAAACCGGAAGTTGAAGTTTCATATGACTGACCTTCATGCCTAAAGATCAACACAAGGTACAAATAAATATTTTGCCCATCAGCACAGCACACAATATTGACCTTGTTTTCAATGACGCAATCAGTTTATTACGTTCCAGCCGAACACCGTGAGTTTGTTCACAAACTCTCAATCTCTAGTTTTTTGTTTTTTTTTCTCCGTCTTCTTCTTCTGCCTGAACGTTCTCCGCCAATTTTGAGAAAAACTGACACTTCTATGAACTTGAAACTTCTCATGAACATCAACCTCGGTGAGTAGACGGCACCGCAACTTTTTTGGAATGGTGACGTCATTGATGACGTCATTACGTTAAATAAACGTTAAATAAACCTTAAATAATTTGAAAAATCATATCTTCAAAACCAAAAGAGCTACGTTCAAGATTCTTTTTTTACATGAAACCTCTTATAAAGATCTACAAATGCGGTGCACAACGTGACCCCATTTGACCTTTACTTCCGGTCGAAACCGGAAGTTAAAGTAACAAATCATGTTATTTTGGGCTATAGAGCCTAAGTGAATGAAAATATGAAAAAATGTTCAATGCATAATCTTTTTATTAGCTCAAGAGCATTTTAGAAATGTGACACATGACGTCATAGCTACGTCACAACGAAATTGATACACGAGGTCGAAAAAAAAATTATTTTGCTATCTCAAAAAATAGAGCATGTACGGACTTGAAACTTACCACGTACTTAGACCAAAGCGTGTACATGACAAAGAACAAAATTTGGAATGATGACGTCATCGATGACGTCATTATATTAAATTGAAGTTTTTTATTAAAATACTCATATCTCCAGAATCAGATATGCTACATACATGATCTTTACACCATATGAAAGGTCATGAAGTATTAAACAAATCTTACACAGGGTGTGACCCCATTTGACCTTTACTTCCGGTCGAAACCGGAAGTAGTAGTTTGTTTTATAAAAAATCGTATCTGAATAATATTATTTTGTGTATTAATATAATAACTTAATTTTAAGGCCCTTCGACGATTCTACAAATGTTTACAATGTGTGACCTCATTTGACCTTCATTTCCGGTCGAAACCGGAAGTATAAGTTTGTACATACAAAATTGTGTATCTTATTAATGAAACGTGGTACATTAATAATCATTACATCAATTTTGAGCTCTCTGGCAATTCTAGATGTTATGCACAAAGTGTGACCCTTGGACAACATTTGAAAAGTTAACGCCAAAATCGTACGACCTTAACTTCCGGGTCGTTACCCTGGGTCAAAGTTCGCCTCCGTGTTTTTTCATCAAAAAACAACTTTCAAGCTTATCTACGGAATAACTCAAGATTGAGATTGATTTGAACGTTGAAACTCAACAGATAGGTGAACCTTGGTATCAAGACACCACAGACCTAACTACGTCATAATGACGTCATCGGGCATTAAATCACAATGAATCAAAGTTTAAAATTTGTAAAACTCATATGGCGCGAATTTTCGGGGGACTACCCAACGGCGCTCTCTTTGGTCCAACGAAAGAGGGCGCTATTGGGAATAAAGGTTTTAGAAACATTGAGCGCTATGTGCAGAGCGGAAAATCGCAATAGTTGAGTGAAAACGTCTCGCACCAAAACCACCGCTTTTTGGACTGATGACGTCATTGATGACATAAAACCAAAAAACCTGATGCCAATGTAACAAAACCATAAACAATTGTCAAGAAACGGGAGTTGTTACAAAGTGTGGTACAAGTTTAACTATAAAACCCAAACATTGTATACAAATTCATCTTTTTATGTTCAATGTTTTTGAACTACATCATCATGTAACGTTCAACCGAACACCGTATTTTTGTAATAAACAAAAATTCTATGTCTAGTTTTCTTTTTTTCTCCGTCTTCTGCTTCTGCCTGAACGTTCTCCGCCAATTTTGAGAAAAACTGAAACTTGTATGAACTTGAAACTTCTCATGAACATCAACCTCGGTGGGTAGACGGCACCGCAACTTTTTTGGAATGGTGACGTCATTGATGACGTCATTACGTTAAATAAACGTTAAATAAACCTTAAATAATTTGAAAAATCATATCTTCAAAACCAAAAGAGCTACGTTCAAGATTCTTTTATTACATGAAACCTCTTACAAAGATCTACAAATGCGGTGCACAACGTGACCCCATTTGACCTTTACTTCCGGTCGAAACCGGAAGTTAAAGTAACAAATCATGTTATTTTGGGCTCTAGAGCCTAAGTGAATCAAAATATGAAAAAATGTTCAATGCATATTATTTTCTTTAACTCAAGAGCATTCTAAAAATATGATGTGTGACGTCATAGCTACGACACAACGAAAATGGTACACGAGGTCGAAAAAAAAATTATTTTGCTATCTCAAAAAATAGAGCATGTACGGACTTGAAACTTACCACGTACTTAGACCAATGCGTGTACATGACAAAGAACAAAATTTGGAATGATGACGTCATCGATGACGTCATTATATTAAATTGAAGTTTTTTATTAAAATACTCATATCTCCAGAATCAGATATGCTACATACATGATCTTTACACCATATGAAAGGTCATGAAGTATTAAACAAATCTTACACAGGGTGTGACCCCATTTGACCTTTACTTCCGGTCGAAACCGGAAGTAGTAGTTTGTTTTATAAAAAATCGTATTTGAATAATGTTATTTTGTGTATTAATATAATAACTTAATTTTAAGGCCCTTCGACGATTCTACAAATGTTTACAATGTGTGACCTCATTTGACCTTCATTTCCGGTCGAAACCGGAAGTATAAGTTTGTACATACAAAATTGTGTATCTTATTAATGAAACGTGGTACATTAATAATCATTACATCAATTTTGAGCTCTCTGGCAATTCTAGATGTTATGCACAAAGTGTGACCCCATTTGACCTTTAAATCCTGTTAAACCGGAAGTTGAAGTTTAATATGACAAACCTTCATGCATAAAGATAAAAAAGTACAAATAAATATTTCGCCCGTCAGCATAGCACAAAAAGACAAAAAACCTGCACACAATAATGACCTTAAAATTACATAATTAAGCCGAACACCGTGAGTTTGTTCACAAACTCTAAATTTCTAGTCTTCATGTAGTCGCACCCTGGCACTCATGAGTGTCTGGAGCACCAGAGTTCAGTCTGTGCTCTGCCTGTGTGCATCTGTGATTAGAAAGTCGTTCGTATAGACAATCATTCCATTGAGATCAACTAGTACATTTTAGGTAATTCAATATGCACTGATACATTTCTGGTGCAGAAATGATGCCATTGTGATGAGTGTGCTTAACTACCACTGTCCAAAGGAACTTGCCGAAATGTTTGGTGTCTGGGATCAAGAACACTTGAGCGCCTCCAATTTTCCCTGAGACTTCTCCAAGTGTAGGGATTGTGCAATGTTCCCTCACTACAGCATTATTCAACCGCCAAATATCAACACAGACTCTGATCTTGTACTTTTTAGGGGGCACTATCATTATTAGCATACAACAAACTGTTGCTTTGCATTAGGTACAATAATGCTATTCATTGCCATTTTCTCCAGCTCATCTTTTAGCTTTGGGAGAAGTGGCAAGGGGATTCAATGAAGGGTCATCACACAGAAGGGAGTAGCATTGTCTGTTGGCTTGATACAACAGGTGAGCCCTGTGTACATAGCCGCTACCTTCAAATACATACCTGCCAACTGTCCCGTTTTTGCCGTATTTGTGCCGTTTTTCAGATTTCAAAGTGTCAAAAAAACGGAACAATCCGTTTTTCTGTTTTCTGATTTAAAAAAAAATGAAGGATAACAAATTAAAGAACTAAAATAAAAAAAACTTTTCCGATCCCACTGGTTTGAGATAAAAATATATTTTGACAACACAAGAGCGCTATTTGTATCATGCTGCCACCGGGTGTTAGTTAGTCTTGATGCAAGACGTTCTTTCTGTTTGTCAGTATAACCAAGCAAATTATAATGCGCATTCAACACGATATTCACGACGTAGCGTCAATGCCACCGATAGAGGGCATTCTTTCTGATTTGTTCGTGTGGCTTTAGTTGTCTTCCAACGAACGTCCTCTATCGGTGGAAATGTCGCGCCGTGAAAACACTGTGCACCAAGACTATGTGTCATGTAAACAAGCGTGGACCCGAAGCAGTACAGTATTGTCTTGTCATTTTTTCTTGACACAATCATTCCGTTTGGAATCATGGAAAGGCTCGCAAAATCCTTGAAAAGATCACAAACTTTGATAAAGGAATACCAGGAGAAGTTTGCATGTATAGGGAGCTCTACGAAAGGGGAAACTTATGCACATTGCATCGTTTGCAGAAGAGACATTAGTATTAGTATTGCTGTGATTTAATTCTGTAGGTAAGGAGACAAAACAAGTGTCAAATTATTTTATTCCAAACAGTGATGCAACTGTATAATGAATGTACAAATAATGTATTGGGGTTCAAAACCTAAGAGTGAAAAGTTTTGGTTTAGAAATCAAATTCACTGTCTAACTGGTGTCTATTTTATTTTTTAATGTTTTGGATTTTATGTAATTGCATGTGTGCTGTTAATAAACATTTTGTATAGTGTATTGGAAAAAGGGTGGTCAAAAATAGCTCATTTCAGCATTTCCTAATAAAACCCGGACCGCCATGAGAGGCATCGCCATGCTCGCGCCATGAGTAAGATTTTCTAATTTCCAATGTTGGAAAATCTTACGCTATCTGACTTCATCATGGTAAATGTACTTGCTGTAATAAATAAAAGGTCTCACGGGGAACTTTACCCAAGTCTGACCTTAGTCAAGAATCTTGAACACCAAACATGTATGTCTTAGTGTTCACCTCACACATCAACTTCTTCTTACTAAACAAAAAGTACATCATCTGACCTTACACTTTGATGGACTCTTGCCACACTTCTGTGTCTGTGCCGATGCGTTGCACAATCAAAGATATTATCTTCTGAGCTGTCATCAGTTGAAATACAACCTCAGTATGAATCACATTTGTTAGGATTTGCCTTGGAATACCCTCGATAAATGGCCAACCTCTCGACAGTACTTACTTTTCTGTACACTTGCCTGGAATAATTTGTTTTTTAGTGCAGTTTGAAAGGTTTTGAAACACAAAGAAAAACTAAATGTCAAACTATGAACATACTGAGCAAACCAAATTCAGCCATTTGAGGCAATGTAGGCCTTCACAAAAATTAACTACACACATGTAAACATGTTTTTATTTTATTTATTTATTTCTTATTTACCCTGGGGAGACCTCTCAGTGAAACACTGTTTTTCAGAGGTGCCCAGCAACTACAAACAAACATCAAAATATTAAAATTGTATTAATATAAATATAAATATAAATATAAATATAGGCCTATATGTATAAAAACTAAATGATTAAGAGCATTAATTAAAAATAGAAAAACAGCCAAATTTAAATAAAGACTACGGACATACGACAACAGCACAAAAACTTCACAACAAACAAATATATTGAAAAGAAATTTGCAAACCATGCCAACAAAACATCGATGGAGAAATTAATTCAATATCAATTCAGAACACCTGAAATGATAAACCACAAAAATAACAATGTTTACACAATACAAACCCAGAAAGGCCCAACGTTTGTGACTCACAGTAGTATTACTAAGCCTATTAATGTAAACTTTTTTGCCTGACAATTAAACCTGGGCGACGTGAAATTCACTACTCAGGTAGTCAGACGTCAAGTATTCATGACTACTGAACTAGTCGAGATTATAACACACCTCTCCCTGGTTCTTTACCTGATTGGCTGAAAAACGGTCGCGTGGGGTGAACTAATATAGCCTAGTGCATGAAATCTACACCACACGCACCGCACGTGCTTCATTTGGGGGAAATAATTCGCAAAGCGGGAAATAGTTTCAAAAACCCCAAAACTATTGACTGGTAAACAGCGCCCTAAAGAGAATGAAAATGGCGGCGTCTGCGGATCGAGAAGAATCTCCGGCCAAAAAACTGCGATTTACTCTTCTAACCGACATTTTGGACTGAGGTGTGTTATAAAACCATATGGATTGGCTTTATTCGGGCAATAGTGCACGTCTATGCACCCCTCGGGCCTGTGAGTGACCAGGAGAGTGTCCTATTTCCCTTGGCCTTCGTCCTGGGGAAGTAGGACCCTCTCCTGGTCACTCACAGGCCCTCGGGTTGCATAGACGTGCACTATTTCCCTCATTGCCAGTCCATATGTGTATACTATTTTTACCATCCCTGCTGCCCCTGTGCACACACAACGCTGTAAAATCAGTGCAACACAGCGAGTTAGAGCATGCTGCTGTTCAATGGTTCAATGTACAGGAATTCAGGGTTCAAAATTAGGGGTCGACCGGTCGCCAAATGCAAGTGAAAACAGCGGCAGGTGAGTCAAAACCCTTTCTTTTGTAGACGGCTGGGTGAGTCAAAAAAAAATTTTTTGTCACAACAAATAAGGGGGTAGTTTGGTAAAATCTCATAGAGAGATTATTTTCAATTTGGTAACACGGTTTCACAAGTATTGATGTTTGCAAGATTTTATATGACTACAATCGTTTTACCAGTAACTACAGTAAAGCATACGCACAAAATGACTTGGCGGTACATTTATGTATACCACCATACATGCTGTCCACGTGATAATAATACATTGTGTATTAAAAGTGCAAACAATGTACATGTATACAGCAGGTACAAAGTCCAAGGTAACCAACACTGTAATGGGCTTTTCATAAATGTCCATATTCGTAAAAAAGCTTTCCTAGACTCTGCTTGCTACACGTTCACCAGCCGAGTAAAAATAGTTGCATGTACTAATGAGCGATTCCGGACCAATCACAAGCCACACATAATTTAACTAATGAATACGGATGAGCCTGTGTTTCGTGCCGTTGACTGTGTGGCAATGGTGTTATGCCGTTACAGTGTGTAATGGCACTCTTAATGAACAGCGTACATGTATGTGTGTTTGTGTCGCTGTTGGAGCATTATGTTGTGCCATAGTACAGTGGCATGCAAAGGGTTTTAAGCACCTCACTGAGAATTTTCAACAGTAGATTTGACTATTAAATACAGTCAGTGGATAATCAAATACCACACCTGTGTCTTGTATCATTGTTTAAATCAGTTCAATTCATGTTCCCTTTTATATTGAATGACGTTTGGAGTATCAGAAATGAGATGATTTTCTCGGCACACTTGTGCGACAGTGCTAAATTGAACAACAAATCAGTTCATGGGGCACCTGTTAGTGAGTACTTTTAAAGTAGTCGTGGTGGCACGACTACTGGAGTCACGACTAGTCGTTGCAATCAACACTCAAGATTACTTGACTAGTTGAACTAAACTCCTAGGCTTACTGACAAGTACATGTTTTCAACACATGAAATTAATAGTACATGTAGTAGGTTAAATTACCTGAACTAAATCTGAACAAGGATATTGCTGTCCATTGAAATTGTGAATGGTGCTGAAATGTACATGCAAGGGGGGGGGGCAAAAGGGGTAACGGCCTCAACATTGAAAATAATCTCATTTGCCTGTTGCGACATGGTCAGTTCGAAGCTCCGTCAACAAACTAATACTCATATGTAACCAGTACTCTGTGTGTGTGTCATGCAACCAATACTCTGTGTGCATATGTGATGTGCATGCATGGAGGAATCGTCCATGGAGCGTGTAGAAGGCGACTCTGTACAAACTGCGGGGTTGCTCATGTGTTATTGGTTGAAATTCGGACTGCTCAAAAAAGAAACCATCATGTGTTGTACTAGTGCAGTGCATGAGACATGGCAGCAACCGTTAATGGCAGAAACCGTTTTCTCAAACAAACCTTTGAAAAAACGTCAAATATCTATAGGATGTACTGAGTGATTTTTTTTCAACCTGCAGGAACAAAAGATCCATCCTTAGATATTAGGTTCAGTGAAAAAATCATTTGATGAACGATACAATTTTCAAATTTTTGCTATATTTTTACCCATTTCAGGGGCAACATTTTGTAAGGAATATCCCACCTGGACCCCATTCACACATGTTAATCCCTGTCATAAATCAATGAAAATATTCACTATTTCTTAACACATTTTATGAACAAAAATAATCATGCTTAACAATTGGAATCACTCAGGAAATTGAGTTAAGTTTATGTTAAGTTTTCAATGCTGATAGAGAGAGCATTTCAGCGGTAAAATTGTTTTCTTTTTTTTAAAACAACGGTGTGTCGTGCCCGAGCGGTTAAGGGCACCGGACTCAAGCTCTGGTGTTTCTGACCAGCAGAGTGTGGGTTCGATCGTCCCGGTCTTGATACTTGCGTCCTTAAGCAAGACACTTAACCATTATTGCTTCGTCCTTAGGATGGGATACACAACCGTAGGTCCCGTGTGTTGTATTAAGATCTATCAATGCACGTAAAAAACCCAGAACACTTATCGCTAAGAGAAGGGGTTTGCCCCGGTGTTTCTGGCATGGTTGGCTGCAATTGGCCCCCTCATTGAGATGCTGAACAGGCTTTGATGAGATCTGTCATGGATGTAGATGTAGATGTGGAATGATGATCACCTCTTTTAAAAATGGAGTGTACCCAAAACGAGATTAATAAATAATAATAATGATATCGCAATAACCCTTCCACCCCCCTATGTACATGTACATGTATTTCACAGTTACACAGCTATGACCTACATGAATGACATGTACAGAGCCATTTTCCACTAGCCTGGGTCATCAAATGCAATGTAAATGATTAATTTCCAGTCACAACAACAGTAAGCAATGCATCTTCTAATATGTGAGACAAACAAATTGATTAAACAACCACAATTGGCATTTTATTACTGAATGATAAAATGAGTAACATTTCCTCCTTCATTCTTCACTCCTGCACCAGATTTTTACCCCAACACTTTTTCTATTTCAAAACTGACCTAATGAATTTAGTGGGACAGAAATCTGACCTTGCCTGATGAAAATGAGCAATTTTTGTTGGTCGGCTATACAAATAAGTCCTGCTTATCAGCATGACCAGGCTTATGTTATAAAGAATTTGTTTTTAACTTTGTCAACAGTTGATCATGAAGATGATGATTACCAGTGTGTTGGTGTTCTGAGTGTTCACACTCAGGATGTAAAGAATGTAAGTTGGCATCCACATAAAGAGGTATGTACGTTATAAAACTGTAAAAATTGTGTGTGTAACATTTCATGTGAGAGGTACACATGTACATAAACCCAAGACCAATGAAAGTTGATAAGGTCAAATAAAATAGATTTTGTGTTTATGGTAATAAGACCGACATGGATTTTTGCAGCCAAATTGCAGACCTCAAACTTTTTTTGGGTCATTTGTCTCGTCAAACTAAAATGAGCCATTTTAAACTACTTTCTCACACTTTAACCCTTCAACCGTTAAGTCTTTTCAAGTATTTTGGATGGTCCTCACATTTGATGCCATTCAAAGTTTCTCAGCTCAGTCAGTACAGCTTATTCTCCCCATAAAAGTACACATTTAGGGAAAGCTGTCGTTCTGCTCTTTCATTTGGTGCTAAACAAAATTAGCAAAATAGGAGGGGTTGATGACCCAAATAAGGGTTCATGATCCCCAAATCATGAAATCCAGGATTTTCCATTTAATTTTTTATCTTAAAATTGAGTACAAATCCACACTAGCTAACTAGGGGATAATAATATTTATTATTTGTCATTTTTACCCATACACCGATGTGTGTTAAGTACTGTATACTCCGTACTTTCCCGAGTCCTGTGAAATCACAACCATATAATAGATTTTGAAAATTAACATCTAGCATAATGGTTGTGGTACCCGCTGCTATAGGATTCAAACTGCCTCTAGCTACCGGGCAGTCTCGGTAGTCTAGTTGGTAAGACATCTGCTCTAGAATGGCGGGGGTCATGGGTTTGAAAATGTTCGAGATTAATTTTTGAAAATCTTCAAAATTAATTTTTAAATATTTATAAAAAACATTTTTACGAAAAAATGTGTATTTACAAAATATGTCTTCCCTAACTTGTGCGAATGAGCATTTCTTCTTTTCTGGGATCTCGAAAGACAAGGCGTTCGAACAAACTCCTAGACCCAAATGAACCATCTGTGAAACTGGTTGCAGTTGACTTTCCTTCAGGTTGATGAATTACCCAAGTTACAACTGCATATAACATACCACATACAACGCTTTTGCCGCCCTCGCGTAAGCTTCTCGACCTAGGACGCTGACTGAACCCTGCAAATAATATAAAAACAACCACATGATTTAAGGGACAAGATTTTCTCTCTCCACCACACTCTTTAATTAAACAATTTTCGATCCAAACTTCTGTGTGAATGCCCCAGTTGAGAGACAAAAGCAAATGAAAGAGTATATGTAGCACTGTTTTTGAAACCGAACGGGAGGGATGGTGTCAACAAAATAGAACCCCGCCCATTTGAAACCGCAAAAGGCCTTAGATCTCTCATTATAAAAAATTTGTTTGTATCCCTGAGCATCTTCGGTTCCCGAGAATTTCCACCCCGGCCATTCGACTTAACAATATCCCCTAACGTATGTTTAGTTTGCGGTAACACCATGCGATTATATCTAATTTGCTATAAACAGTAGATTGTTCTTGTGAGAACTTGTCTTGTCAGTATTCTACTACCGAGGAGGAGATTTTGGAATTCGGGGGGAAAACTTAGTTCTGAAAAGAACTGCCCTGCTTATTAAGTACGACATACGTGGGGAGGTAGGAAATCGGCTGGGACTACTACTACATGTACTTTCGCTTAGTGGATCGAGGGGATCGAAGGTCTTGGTCTCAATCTCGGTCCCAGACTTCCATGTCTCGACTACAACACTGCAAAGTGGTGGTCTTTAAATGTGGCTGTCCACTGAGACACTGCACTTCTCCAAACTGGACAATGTGCTGATGTGATGCGACAGTTTCCCATGTGGCTAGGTTGATGTTAAAGTCCTTGAGAGCAGCCTTCTGAGTGTAGGCGATTATGTGACATTCTCATTACGTCTATAGCCAAAATTAAGTACAACACATTCAGTTAAAAAAAAGAAAAAAGTAGGAATAAACCAAGTTACTTTTGATACTATTTGAATTTCCAGATTTTGGCTTCTTGCAGTTATGACAACACCATCAAGTTATTCCAAGAAGATGATGATGATTGGAGTTGTATGTGTACCTTAAGTGGACATGAGTCTACAGTCTGGGGAATAGCCTTTGACAAAACAGGAACCAGACTAGCATCATGTAGTGATGATAACACAGTCAAGATCTGGCAGGAGTTAAACAGCAAACAAGGTAGTGTAAATTTGTTTTATTAATAAGTGTACATGTGTAAATGGGTGATGCCGAGTTACTACTGGCATTGAGTTTGGAAGATTAGACATCCAGAGCTACAAGGAAAAAGCTACAATGAAAGTTAGACATTTGAAATACCACAAAATAGGTGAAAGCAAATAATAGTAGCTGACAAAGTTGTGTTCCCAAAAAGGTACAAAAAGCTACAAAAAAGTTATACTCAGTGTAATGTAAGGAATTTGAAATACTACAATGCAGGTGGAAGCAGACATAGCAGTCATATCAGACAAAACTGTCAAGAAATATGCAAAAATTTGATCCATGTGCCGCCAGACCAAAGACATCCTTTTTAAAAAGTCCTTTATTATTTTTATTGTGATATTACAGCATGCAAAAGAGAGATCTCATTTTTATTTGTGTTGGTAAATCCTCCTGTCCTGTAGCCTTAGATCTCGAGAGTCTTTCACATGATCCTCCTTGTTCCCAAGAGCTCCGCCTTCTGCAGTACGTGTAGATTTACCTTCACAGTTGTGCCAATCTCATCTACCATATTTACCTGAGTATAACTTATATGCAGGAACAACACATTACTGTTATTGGTCTTCAATTCTATGTTATAGAAAAAAACGAGAAAAAAAATTCAAAAGTTTTACCAGCATAAAGGGACTCGATTGGTTTCTTATGTGTACTCAGTAGTCACTGATAATGTGAAATTCATTCATTCATTCATTCATAATTGGTTTATTATTTTAAAAACAAATTCCCATGGCGACCGGAGGTCGAATTACAGGAAAATATACAGAGATTAAAATATAAGAAAAAAAACACACTATTTCACATTATTTAAGAAAAAATTGATTAAGGAGAGACAAATATTTACAATGTATAAAATAAATTGTTCTGAAAGTTGCGGGGAAAAAAACCTGGATAAAAAATATTGCTGGCACAGTCAAAGGGCGCATAAAAAGCTGCATTCTATTGCATTTCAGTTGTTAAAAAGGCGTGTGAGGTGAGGGAGAGGGCTCTTTCTATAGCGTTCTGTTCGGCATTTAAACTGACCCAGAAGTCCGGAGTTCCTAAGTTGGTACCCACTATCATACCTCTGTGGCAAGAGGCGCTTTAGGACTGATGAAGGGAGAGTTTTGGCAAAAGATTGGCACAAGTGGTTACGACGGCATACCAGTGTTTCAATACTGAACAATTGTAGAGCGTCTGAGTAGCGCACGTAGTCATTGCCAAGAATAATTCTGCATGCGCGCTTTTGCACCCTTTCCAGATCATTGCACTGCTTACTTGACAAAGCACCTGACCAGGCGGGTGCAGCGTACTCCAAAATTGGCCGCACAAAGGAGGTATATATAGCAACAAGATCAGATATGCTTAGGTAATGATACTTCAATTTACGAAGCATGAAAAGGCGGGAATTTGCACGCTTGATCATTGAGCCTACATGCGTGTCCCACCTTAAGTCGGCTTGAATAAAAACACCTAAAAGCTTAATAACTGCACATTGTGTAATAGTTTTGTTATTTAGAGTCAATGAGAGGGGATCTGGTTGGTTCCGCGAGAAACAAATGTCCATGGTGAAACACTTTTTCACGTTGAGTTGCATTTTGTTGTCCGACGACCATACATCCAGATCAGTTATTGCAGATGGGAGGTTGGATCCAACACTGGCATCACGGGTTTCAATGACAGTCATGTCATCAACATATTTGAAGTGTTTTATACTTGTATTGTTCTCTTTGAAACCGGCGTCATTGATGATTGCCAGGAAGATAAGGGCACCGAGCTTAGTGCCTTGTGGGACACCTGCATTAGTATGGGTCCATTCCGAAAAGCAATCGAGGTATTTCATGCACTGTTCACGATTAGAGATGAAATCACCGATCCAAATCTGACTGTCGTTGCCTGTGGTGCTGTGTACCACAAGGTTCTGCAGCCGGACCCCTGATATTTATTTTGTTCAGTGCACCGCTGCAAGATCTCATAGCTGCTCATGTTTACGCAGAGGATACTCAGATTTTTCTGACCTATAATATAATCTGGCGAATCGTGACTTAGCCTTAGCAAAAATTCAAGCTTGTATTCAGGATATAAAATCTTGGTGCTTATCAAATAAACTTGCTCTGAATGATGCTAAAACAGAAATCATTGTTTTCAATTCATGTTTTACTAAACACATACCTCCTGCTGAAATAAACATAGGACAGTCCATTATTCAACCATCTCATGTTGTCAGAAACCTTGGTGTTTTATGGATTCTTCATTGTGTATGAGCAATCAAGTAAACAATATCTGCAAAGCAGCCCTCATGCAAATCAGAAAAATAGGTCAAATCAGTCGCTACCTTGATGATGATTCAACTCTTCTCCTTGTTCATGCCTTTGTCACTTCTAGACTCAACTCATGCAATTCTCTTCTCACTGGACTTTCTGATAAAGAACTTTCTGAGATCCTACACGTTCAAAACACCGCTGCTTGCCTCGTCTCATGCACGCCTTTTTCCCAACATATAACACCCATCTTACATGATCTCCACTGGCTCCCGATTAAAATGCGTACCGCATATAAGTTAAATCTCCTCACTTTCGAAGCTCTCCATGGACTATCTCCTGACTAGATATCTGAACTTCTGCATAACTATACTCCTGTTCGTCCTCTTCATTCTGCTTGCCAATCCTTACTGACTCAAACTACTATTTCTACTAAATTCTATGGTCAAAGAGCCTTCACCTTCATAGCACCACTTTATGACTTACCACTTCATATTCGTCAAGCTGACTCTGTACAGATTTTCAAAAGACTTTTAAAACTCACTTTTTTTGTAACTCTACTTTATGTTTTATTTGTTTTATATTCTGTGGTTTTTGCGCATAGAAGCTCCTGCATTATGCGCTATATAAATGTCTCATATTATTATTACTCATGTTATTATAATAAGGCGTAGTACCTCCAAATCACCGAAACATGATTCAAATGTCAATGTTGAAGGTGCACCACGATAGATGCACCATGAACGCTTGCACAGAGGCCCACCAGGCGCCACTCACTGTCGGGAGGGTGGGGGGGGGGTACTGAGGGCTGGTACATGTACATCATCACACAGGGGTCATTGTGTTGGTATATGACACAAATGTAAGAGATTGTGAAACTTTTAATCATGAAAATGAGTAAAACATCTCTTGTTTTTTTTTTATTAATTATTTTTTCTAAAGACTTAACTTCATGCCTTTTTTTCACAATGCACACACACTTAGCATGCTGACACAAAAGGTCCCATCATTTCCAATAACCGGCTGATAGTCTTCATTATTTGGCATGCTACAATACAGGCAAGAACCACAGCTTACAAAGTTCTCTAGGTATAAGTCCATGCATATATTATATAATTTTAGAATATTATTTGTATATGGGGTGTTTCAAAATAACATGAAATATGTGTCAACCAGTGGGTCAAAATTTCAAGTATGCTGAAATAATCATATATACACATATTTTTTATTGCCAGATCTTTATTGAAACCGAGAGGAAATTCTAATGCTCCCTCTGTTTAACTGTCAGCGAGACGTTGAAAATAGCAACCCCACTGCTGTAACGCATTGGACAATGTCTATTGTAGCCCTCCACAAATATTTTTAAAAGCAATATAAATGTAAAATAAAGGCTAGTTTTATGAGAAATGCATACTCCTGAAAAAAAGAAGATGAAAAAATCTCAGAAAAACAATGGCTTGATTTATCTACACCACAGTTAGGCATGCCGCATGGTGCTATGAAAGCACTTAGATTTGCCCATGGGGAATTGTAAACTATTCAACGGTTAGGATCATACGTGCGTACAGCGCGTCTCCAGTGTCTACATGGAGTCCTCCACGTTATTTAGTGGAGGGGGAGGGGGGATTTTCAAAGTGTGGGATGGTCAAGGTGTCTACTTTATGTTTCTTGTGAAAATGACATGGATCTGTATGTGAGTTATATAAAACAAATATTGAGTGGCTTTAATTCGTGAAATGGGAGGAATATTATCGCTTGGTAAATTTTGGATTTTAGATCGGGCTTAGAGCGGTCGGATAGGGTAAAGTATAACTATTTTTTTTTAAATTGACTCCCGCTTGCAAAGTAAGAAATAATTGTAGTCTGGATACAACTGCAGTTTGTATTAAATTGTTGATTTTCTGCTCAAAGTTTGAAAACTGCAAGAACTTGGTTTCCTTTTCAATCAAGTGAACATTTGATAATTCCTCACTGTTGTTGGAACATTTGTACGTAACCCTCCCTCTCCGATACCGTAGATTAAATTTAATGACAACCATCACTAACTTGTTAAATGTAGTTCCGTTTCTTAAATTGGTTTTAGAGTTACTTTTTTGTTTTTCTCCGTAGTTAATTAACTTGTGGCATTTGTATTTCATAAATAATTTACATGTCACTTTGAATACTGGTATTGTCTTTGGTGACTGAAAAAATTAAGAAGATCAACTCCAACTTTCCTCCTCTGACATGTCTGACCTGTGTTTCAGCTAAGTTTAATATTATTCACAGCCATCAAAAAACATTAAATGAATACAATAGGCCTGACTGTCTAAATAAAATAAAGTATGGCTTTGGATGCAATTATTTGGACTTTGCATAATTCACTGAATTAAAGTAGCGACGATTGAAAATTTCAGAATATTGTTCGAATCGGTATAAAAATGTTTATAAAATGTGGAGTCAAGAACCTGTCGGACCAGTTAAAAATCAGGCTAACTGATCCTGCTGGCTAGTGAAAAAGAAAGTTAAGGGCAAACCCTGGAATGGTACGTTACATGATTGTCACTTTTGTCTCAATGGTTTGTGTGTCCCCATATAACAAATATTAACAAATTTGTGAGACATTTCATTTGTTGGTATGTTTTTTTTTTCTAAAACTTTGATTAAAACATATCCTGTAGGTGAACAGCAGATTAGCAATTTCACTTGTATTTAAGACGAATGGATGTCATATATTTTTCTTCTAAAACTTAACTTTTCTTCAAAATGTATACTTTTTTATTATGTATAATTTTATTGTTAACCAGTTGCCGCCAGGATTATGTTTTGTTCTGTTCCGTCCCCCTGGCGGGATTCTTTTGGCGGAATTGCTGGAATATTTTTTCTTTGAGGGTACCACTGGCACAAAGAAACCCTGACTTGACAATGCCAAGAGAAAATGTCAAATTCACTCAATGTGAATTGCAAAACATAGACCATTAACTACGGCATAGGAGTGGCACTAAGCATGGAACCATGGTCCATTGCTGGATCATTCTGACTTACTCCATTCAGCCAAAATACAATGAATGAACAATGGTGGAAGCCTCTCAATGTCTCATAATCCCCTTCTTGGAACAAAGGGACAAAGGTCTATAATCAGGGATTACACCAAAACCGCCTCTCAATGGCCACAAAATGTGAGTATAGATATGTATGCACAACCTTTTTCTGTCCTTGTGTTGGTGCATCAAATGTTAGAAAGCATGTGCTTGGTCTGCACACATACCGCAGTTGAATGACCGGGCGACCTTTGGTCTGGTGGTCCGAAATTATTTAATGTTGTCGTAAGACTGCTTCCATTTCCAGGCAGGGGAAACATTTGCGTGTAAACAGGACATACTGTGCCAACTGGTTAAGGACACAAACATTTATATTATTCACATGCCAAATTTTTCTTTTTCTACATTGTAATTCAGGTGATTCTATTGTGGACAATTCATTTCAATGGAAATGTGTTTGTACTTTGTCTGGTTATCACACAAGAACCATTTATGATATTGACTGGTAAGTAGTCCTTTTTAGAAAAAATCAGAATCTTGACACTGTTTCAAATATTTTTGTAGGACATAGGCTGTACTGGTACCCAGACAAAATATGGAAATGATAAGAGGTGAATTGATATGCTGTCCTCGTACATGTCAAAACTTCTAACTCAATGACAGTTGGACATTTTAAATATTTGGAACATTGAGGAATTTTCTTTTAAAAGTGCCCGCTAAATTGCCATGTTTGAAACATTTACTTGTGTTTTTTTTTTTTAACCAGACTTATACTGGAGAATGCAAACAAGTATTGTTGGTCTCAGTCTTAGTCTTGACATCCCCCCCCCCCCCCCCCCCCCCCCCCGTTCCCCGTTGATCTCGGTTTTGATCTTGGTCACTGATCTTGGACTAAAGGTCTTCCTAATTTGTGTTTCTTATTCAATCTTGAAATAACAAGTGCATCCATTCAAAAAGCTAGAAACTTGAGATTGTTTAATTTCTCTTTGTTCATTTTCAGAAAAATCTTGATAAAATGTGTATTTGTTTTTGACCGACCAGGTGCAAGCAAAGTGGGATGCTGGCTACGTGTTCTGGAGATGAAACTATTCATATCTTTCAAGAAGGCCATCTGGATGATTATATTTCGACTTCTTGTACAAACTGTGCTCATGCTGGTGATGTCAATTCAGTCAGATGGAATCCAAATGGAAGTAATATTTTAGCATCTGCTGGAGATGATGGTGTTGTCAAGCTTTGGAAATACATTACAAACTGACTTTAATGAACAATGCTAGGAAATTTTCAAAGTTCCATTAAAGTACCCTCCTACCATGAGGAAATCTTTAAATAAACTCTAAAACCTATGTTCACGTTAGTTATGGACATAAATATTTTGTCAAGGTTCCTGTTTAATTATTTTGGGTAGTATGAAAAACAAATGAAAACAATCTAACTGACAAAATTTGTTATGGAATGTAAATATTGTTGGTGTAATGTATTGATACCACGGATCTGTAAAGATTAAATTTGGAAGGTTTTTTTAGGACACCATCTTCACTTTCAGTTATCATTAACTTTAGTTTATTAGAATGTCGATAATCATAAAATAGATATTTACATTTGACCGTTAAAACTTAAATACCTTAAAGAAACAGAAATTTGTTTAGGCCTACATGTAGTGAGCGTTCTCCATGACCATGACTACACATACACTTTAGACCCACATAGCCTACAAATGCAACCTCAGAATGTATTTGGGATGATTTGTCCACTTGGTCACCTGGTATAATTATACCTCTACTTTGCAATATTTTACCTTACCTCTTACTTTCAGGAAATTGGTTAAACATGGTTTTTATCTAACCATCAAGTAGTCCCCACTTTCCTTAACAGTAGCAGACATAATTGCTCCCGAATGCATTTGAAAATGGTAAAGTCTCAAGCAACAACATACATTTAAAACAATAAAAATTGTCTTCATCCAACCAACTCCTACTGGCTCTCCTCAATAATTTCATTGAAAGAAACAAGAAGAACTTTATAATGGAAATACTAAATAGAAGCCATGGTCTCTTCCACTCATCTACCATTAGTAAAACTATACTGGTGACTGGTAGAACTATTCCACTAATCTCACCAATAACTACGTACATGTAGGTTCATACTAAAAATCTGCCAAGTCCCTTCGACCACTGAAACCAGGGCAAGTCCGTCGCCAATCACCCAAACGACATGATCAGCTTGGAATTGTTCAACAGCATACCAGCAACCCCAGATCATATATCGTCAATGCCCTAGGCACACTCTACCGCCGCAATTGGAGAAACTACTACCAGTCCCTGAACCACCTCAACAGCAACAGTACCTACCTAACTTCTATCGACCTCCACAGGATCCACTCCCTAAGTCCGCCATCGCTGAAGCACCTCCACCCATGGAGGAAGAAAATGCTCCACCACAGCCAGTGGCGACCTGTTCTGGTCATGTCTTCAAGCTGAACCCTAAATACTTGTGACAGTTTTGTGTAATTGTTATTGCTTTGCCCCCCCCCCCCCCCCTAGATTCCAATTTTATGCTGATGACTTTTGACTTTTCCTGACTACCGGACACTTTGTAAATAATTTTGCCTACTTAACATGTATTGTACTCTTCAAAGACTAAGGACAGAGTAATCCCTTGTACAGGCATTGAGTACTAGACAGTCTATCTCAGTACTCCAGGCATTAGAGTTTTGCTTTTTTTTTTCCTTCATTTTTTTGACATGTTTTTGTTTGAACTTCCTTTTCAATTCTAGAGGAAAGGACGATTAGTTGTTTATCTTGCTACATATATGTAACCAGTGTTTTTTTTTTTAAAGTATTAGACAAGTGATCTTTAATCAGTAAAACACTATGACTTTAAATTAGCAGACTTCAGTGTACAAATCCACCTAATCAAACTAATGCTCATTTTATAAAGCTGTTATGTTTTATTCAAAGTGTTAAACAAAACTTAGAAGAGAGGTTGTAGTAGTATGCCACCAATCATTACATTGCCCAGGTCTAGTGTATCCCAGCAAGCACCACTTATAACATGGCCGATGTATGTCTATTTGTGGAAGCATGGTAATTTGAATAAACCTTGACTTGACTCAATTAATGGAGTCAGCATTCTTTAAATGATTCTTTGATGTCTCACACGTTGACTTTGAACAATTTTTGTGTTCATCCTGCATATAGATTTACCTCTTCCAACATTGCATTTTTTTTTGTCGCTTACTTGAAAGTTTGATCAAAGAAAAGGTTAAAGGAGTCGTGGTAGTTCAACCTAGCGCCCTCTTGTGTTCATTATTCTTCACTTCATTGCATTAACCTCCATTTGTGTTTGTGTTTCTCTAATTCAGTCAAACTAGGGTTTCTCTTTGGGTATTATTGCATTCAATTTTGTTTCGTGCACTCAGGATCCCTTTCTTTTCATTCTATTTTGTTTATAGGCATTCAAGATTACAAGATCGCGCCATTCTTATGTTGAATATTCACCAACCTTTTCCCAATAGGTGCAATTAAATTCAGAGTCATTGAAGCGCGCTGCGATTTTGTACCTATTGTTCTTTTCTTTTTTGTTTATGGGCAACGGATTTCAACATTTGAGCTGCCAAATTCAACATGAGTATGACACGGCTTATGCTTCCATTTAAAGTTAGTGATAATGTTTCTTTTTCTGGCAGTTGTGTGGATTAACTGTCTTATGTTATTTAATCTTATTTTGGGTCTTAACTGCAAATGTGTTCCTTTTGCCTTGTAACAGTTTTATGGCACACAAGTATAAAAACAAAAATCAATATTTTTCTTGCATTTGCTTGCATTGTAAATGTTTGCTTTGGTCTTAAATTCACTTTTTTGTCATGTTCTTTATTCGTTAATGTTAAGACCTTGCAAATTAAACCCTTGAATGCTTCAGTCAGCCGTGGAATGACCACGGGCAGCCATTTTTGCTTCAAAATCGTATATATAGTGAGAGGTATAACTCGGCAAGTGTAAAAATGAATTCCCCTCATAATATCCTACCTTTATATAGGCAAATACGAACCAGAAAGAACATACCAAAGAAATGAATTTGAATGCAAACATTTCTAAATTGTTTGCCAGTTTATATACCTAATAATACCCAATGAACTAAGTGACCATTTTAAATTGAATGATTTTGTTTGTCGAATGAATGCTCAAGTGTCGAAATTGAATGACTCTTTTTAACTGTTGAATGCTGATGTACCCAAGATTTATTTTCAATCGAAAATAAACGACCCGGGTATTAACTTGGATGGATTTTTGTACTATTAGTATTACATAATATTTTTAAAATTAATTTAGGAGTGTCCCAAATTGTTTCTTTGCTGTGCCAGTCTTTTAAGAGGCAAAAACCTGTATTAATTGTCGTAGCTTTATCCCATGGGGAAGAATACTTTATGAGAACCAGCATTCAGTTTTTTGGGGTTTTTTTGGGGGTTCCACTTATTCCAGTTCTTGAGTCCCACTTGTAGTTATCTCTCCTCTACTGGCAGAATAAGTATAATTTGTTACCATAAAGAGCCAAGTTTCACACCTTTCACACATAACGCCTTTTTATGTCCAAGTAAAAGGATGCTTGAAAGTGCCACTAGGAAACAGAGAATACTGATATAGAATAGTTGATGCCTGTCAAGAGCTGAAGGTCCAGAACTTAATAGACCGATTGTGCGACCTACAACACGTGACCCCTGTTGGTTTAAAAATGTAAACACACACGTAATCCTCCATAGGAAAGGGTGGTACGGTACACGATGATTAATACATTTAGTTAATTCGATCGAGGCTTTTCTTGCTCAAAATCTGTGAAACATATTCCAGAGTTTGTACCAGAGACCTTCAAGTGGCTGAATAAAGCCAGTAAGGACAGTTCCAGCAAGTCTTGAAAATTGTAAAAGTACTGTATAAATGTGCACGATGTGTACAGCGCGCGACGGAACGTTAGGTCAGACGACCGCGATCACCACACACTTTTCAACACAAAAATTTCAAAGTTTTGAAGCTGAAATCCTCCAAAGAAATTGCTTACCAAAACTGTGTGATTCCTTTGCCTATTTGAAATTCTGCAAGGCTAGGTATTAATGCTCACTTTTCCAACATTGTTTATCCTTTTTTTACAGTGATTTAGGCCAACATTACAAACAAAATAACAGACGGGTGGCTACATAATAGTCGTCCGACGCCGGTAGTGCATGGCGTAGAAAACCTCTTTTCAGAAGAATTCTGTTAAATTATGAAACAGAGATGTGATTTAAATTAATGCCACACCATACTACTTTAAATAAAGGGGCCGATTAACTAAATCATCGCTTAACGAAAGTATAATCAACTGTTTTCGAACTCACTCATCTCTTTACACGTATTTATTTGCCAGCTGTATGACGTCATACCCAATAGGGGGTCATGTGACCGCATGTAAACATTGTCGCGCAATCGGTCTATTCAACATCACATGGGGTCATTAGCTGAAGTATTGTAGGTTAAGTGTTCAAAGTTAGAATTAATAGTGATAAGGCTTTTTGTTAAACACTTAACGGAATGTTCTTGTCATAGTTGTGTTCTGTTTGTCTTGACTCAATGATACTATAACTGACACTGTTGGCAGAGGAAATTACATCATAACCTGCCTGCAGGTCATGCAGCAGAGCAACCAATAAAATCCTGTTTAAGGCTGTTTCTGGACTGGCAACTGGGCTGCTGCTTGATCGTCACGTGAGTAAGCATTGAAGTATAGGATGCCCATAGCAACAGCCACAGTTGCAGCTGCAGCTGTAGCCGCCAATTCAGACAAGGCCTAAGATGAAGTATAAGCAAGATGGAGGCCATAGTCACATAAGAACTTTACAGCTACAATCCCGGTCATATCTTGTTGGGCCTCAACCCGGCCGCCGATTAATGTTGGCTCTCATTGCACGGGCTGCACTCCAGTTGGGATTAACAACATGGAGTAGGGGACGGGGAAAGAGTATTATTTCCTGTCACAGTGGCCCAAGCATTTTGGCCGGGATCGTCTGAAATTTCTTGCTTAGTTTATTTACATGGAGTTGAGTGTACACAGATAAACTGCAATCCGTGGTGAAGCAGAGAAAATACATTGAAGTGAACCAAAGAAGTGGATGGTTGATACAGAAAGCAAAATAGGCAATTGTCAGCATGGTATTACATGGTTTGGTTTCAAACAAAAATCGTGTATGTATTACTCGCTTACACGAATGTTAATAGCCCAGTCGGGATAGGATTAACCCTATTTCGAACTGACACCAACCCCCAGAAAACTCAATAAAGAATGTTTTCTCCTCGCTCTGAAGTGTTACAAAGACAATTCTTTGCTGTCTAGTGCTTGCACCAAACACACATAATAACTTTACCGTAGTGCACACTGACAATGGTTGACTGTAACGATTTTCTTCAATATAAATTTCAATTTGCCTTACACCGATGGGTGATAAGCACTGTATACTCAGTGCTTTCGAGTCCTGTGGAAAAAATCCACAGGCAACTCGGGTGGGATTCGAACCCGCAACTCCCGCATGACTAGAGCAGATACTTAACCACTAGACCACCGAGCACGCGCGGTGACAAGGGGCTAGTTCGAATCCAGTATTATGAAGAAATAATACTAGGAATGGTGTGGTTAAAATGAATGGTCCAAAAGCGATGGAAGTAAAACTATTATGTAAAACAGCTAAAAATGTATAAAAACCTCAAAAATCCTGTAAATAGTACATCAAAATACTGGATTCGAACTGGCCCCTCGTCACCGGGTGTGCTCAGTGGTCTAGTGGTTAAGACATCTGCTCTAGTCATGCGGGAGTCGTGGGTTCGAATCCCACCTGAGTTGCCTGTGAATTTTTTTCCACAGGACTCGAAAGCACTGAGTATACAGTGCTTATCACACATCGGTGTTAGGCAGATTGAAATTTATATTCATTCCCCCGATGCAAATATTATCATCTATCTGATTTTCTTCAAGTTGTTTTCATTCTTTGTTTTATTTATTCAAACCCTGGAAGCAAGGAATGACGATTGTCTTTACATTCTTAGGTTTTTTTTTCTTTGTATTTTTCTTTTTTTCATGCTCAGAAATTTCAGACAATCCTGGTCATATCCCCCGGCCCCCGATCAATGTTGGCTCTCATTGCATGGTCTGCACTCCAGCATTGAGTAGGGGAGTGGGGGACGGGGAGACTACTATTATTTCCAGTCAGAGTGGCCCAAGCATTGTGGCCAAAATTGTAGCTACTAGGAATGGTGTGGTTAAAATGAATGGTCCAAAAGCGATGGAAGTAAAATTATTATGTAAAACAGTTAAAAATGTATAAAAACCTCAAAAATCATGTAAATAGTACATCAAAAGGTTAATAATAACCATTACAGCAAGACTAACAAGTATTAAAAAGACTGTAAACCACAATAAAAAGACAGAGACAGGAAAGCTGATACGAAAACTAATTTTGGATCTTATTTCATTTATTATTTAAATATAACGATAACACTTCAGGCAGAAATATTTCAAGGAATGTTTTCTACCATTGTTAACTTTATACCATGTAAAGTATATGTAAATCTTTGAACATTTGTTTTTCATCTTACCAATGTTGAGTTGGGGCTTTAAATAGACTGCCAAATTAAACAAACTCATGAAACTGTCACTTCAGTATTTAATTACAAGCTTCAAGCAAAAACAAACATCTTCAGCATGTGCACATTCGGAAAAAGTAGCAAGAATTGGTGTTGTCTTGAGATATTACGGTTACAAGTTTGCCTATTACTGTCATGATTGTTCAGAATTGTTTGTTTTATTTTGTTGTGTAATCAAGAGAGCAATAGTATAGTATTAACCAATGTATATTACTATGTTTGTGCTCTCTTGATCACACAACAAAATAAAACAAACAATTCTGAAAAACATGACAGTAGTAGGCAAACTTGTAATCGTAATATGGCAACATGGTGGCCTATGCAGCTTTCTATGTACCTAGGGTTGCAGGTATGTTTGTGCTTCTTTCAACCAGTCATGCACATGTACCCATAGGTTGAGACACCACTAAACAAAAAATAGGATTATATAAAACAGATAGGTATCATGCAAAGATCAAAGAACCTAAATATGGCACTTAAAAAGTATGAAAATATTGGCAAAGTAACAGTTACAGATTTGAATCAGTTCCCCACCATGTCATTAAAAAATTGTATTAATGGAATTGAGGATTGACACAAACAATAAATGTACATGTTTTAACAAAACATTTTGGAACAGGTCATAAATGATAACTTTTTTGTGAAACATTAAATCTGCTTGTATAAAATTAAGTCAGTTTATAATAGGTATTATAATTATCATTATTATTAATGAACATGCAAGGAGTCCATAAAGGAGCATCCTTACTGAGGTCAAAAGAACCATTGACAGACAGTTGTCATGGCGTGCCATGTTTTAATTAGCTTTGTGTTCCCATTGTTTGACCTCAGCAATGGCAGACTATGTAAGGGGTCTGTAGCCAATGCTGTGCACAAAGACATTGAAGAAATCTCCATGTTTAAACAGAAAACAAGGATTTGTTGTGACAACAATAACAACATTTTACAACAAATATAATAAAAAAGCAGCAAGCTGAAAGGAAGGTTGAGAAATAAAAAAGTGAGCATTGTATTCTCAAGACTAGTAATAACTAATAAATGTAACAAATAAAATTTAATCAAAGTGCAATATTTGCAACTGTACAATGATTTAATTTTAACTTTTAGTGAAAATGATTAAAGATAAAAATGATTAAAGATAAAATACAAATTGACCACCTTTTGGAACAATGAATTTCTAACAATAGTAGTAGTGACTAATTGGTTAATACTCAAGACACAGTTATATGGTGTGGCTTTTGTCATTCTACAATTATTTTATATGAGTAACTATTGACAAAGGGAAACCATTTTACAGTGTTTCACAAAAACATGATATAAGTTAATAAATTTTTTACAAGTTGGTTATAAGGCCTGTTTATTCAGACTAGAAGATGGGAATTATTTTGTTTTTCCAAATCAGTGATGCGCTTTCCCTATAATTTAAAAACATATTTTGCTAAAATAACACACAACAATTGCCATGACGTGCATTTGAATTAAAATATGTGAAAAAGCACATTGTTTCAAAATCAGAAAAGTTAATTCAAAAAAATATTCAACTGAAACAAATATAATCTTTTTATGACCAACTTTTTCCCATTCAACATATCATCAAATAACTTACCAATTATCTAATATAAGAAATATTCAGTAATACACTGTTTCAAATACTGAACTTGTCACGACCACATTGCAAAAGAGCAGAACTTTCTTGACTTATGAACAAATAAGTAAACGTTTTTGCCCACTGTAATAATGTATTGACTTATAGAACATTAACAATGAACAATACAAATTTAATCTCTTAAGATATGTTGGAATGGTGCTTTAAATAATTTCATTAGATTGTTCATATAATTTTCAAAAACGTTTAATGACATTAAACTTGTCAACATACAGTCAGTAATTTAACAGCATTTTAAACTAGAATACAGAGAATAAATCAACAACCTGCACCATGGATGAATGAACATAAATTATAACTCCACTTTAATAGCTACCTTGTGCAGTAGAATGAATTAAAAACGAACAGTTACTAATCCAACACAGAGCAGACTGGATAAAAGCAAGACTATTTAATTTGAAATGATCAGCATGTTTGGTGGATATTTAAAAGAGACTTCCGCGTGTGATGTACATATCCCCATATGCATACGCTTGCTGGATCAAGATGAGCTTAAAGGTGGCATAATCTGCAATATAACAAATATATGTATGATTACTGTCTGGACTGTTACAAAATGTATGCACTTAATTGGTTGGTACATGTAGTTGTGGTTGCTCTTCTTTGATACTGTAGAGACTACATAAAAAATAAGACTAGTTTTCCCAAATTCTTTTGGTGACATTCCTTTGGAGTTGCATCCAACGCTACATGTATTCTCAATCGTTTTAGGAGAAATAAAATTTGAAACTTTAGGCCTACTACATGTACACAATAATCTCCTGCCACTCTGTAATCCACTCTGTTTTAAAGCATAGCCTACAGCTGGCCAACATATACCAGCATCTTATAACTCAGACTTCCTTCAAATAAAATACACATGATATCCTGTTCATAAATTTGTTGTGACTAAATGCCACAGCCTGCAGCATGTATTATGTGCACATGAAACCTCTAGAGCACCTTGGCCAAAACCACTTTATCATTATTGGACATGAGCCCTTACAATTGCTTAAATGACAATACCTAAATTATTAACAATGCAATAACTGATGCATTAACACATTAACACTGTTGTGAACCTAGAGAGCTCAGGAACATTTACTGTGTTAAAAGCATGTGGAATATCGTCCAGTGTAAAAGCCTGGTGTTGTTATCCTTATCCCCACAAATTAAAATGATTGCATTGTATGTATGTATCACAGACCCAAAATTGCCACCACCTATAATCGCAAAGTTAAGAATCCTCAAAACCTTTACCGTAGCCCACAATTAATAAAAGGTGGAGAAATGGGACAGTAGTGGGTGACTGTAAAAAAAACAATCTAAAACTTATCCATTTAAATTATGACCACCTTCTTCTTTGAAAAGCTGTGAAAGAATGCCAGAATTTTATAGAACCCTTTAAAATGTGTTGTTCTCCCAATCAAGGAAAAACAACCATTGGTTAACAATGAAACTTACTCCCATTGCGTAAGTGCTCTTCTGGACTAAATGTAGGATCATGACTGGCCGTTCAGAACCAAATTCTTGAGCCCACTTTGTTACAGAATTTGCAATTATTACACTCTCTTGCAGTTAAAATTGCACCATGCCGACATAATGCAACTCTTTGCATGTCTGGTCTGATGTTCACAGTGATAACTTGTCACTTATTGGCTAAAAGTACCAAGCACAAGATCCCTCATTTGCATCCATACCTAGAAAAACTAGATCAATGCAATTCCTATGGGCTTCTGGTAATCAATGACACAGTTACTAAGCCCTTTTGTTAAAGTTGTAAGCTGTGACATTGATTTCAATCATATTACTGTTTCATAAACTACCAGTATTCTACTACAAAGGAGGTTATGCACTACCGGTGTCGGATGATGATGTAGTAGCAACCCGCCTATTATTTTGTTTGTAATGTAATCCACTGTAAAAAAAAGAGAGTAAAGAACATTGGAAAAGTGAGCATTTATACCTAGCCTTGCAGAATTTTAAATAGACAAAGGAATCACACAGTTTTGGAAAGCCTTCCTTTGGATGATTTCGGTTCCGAAACTGTAAAATTCATGTGTTGAAAAGTGTGTGATCGCAGCCGTCTGGGCCAAATGTTCCGTCGTGTAACTAGAACTACCACATCATGAACATAATGTTCCTTGTAGAATTTCCAAAACTTGCTGGAACTGTCCTTGCTGGCTTTATTCAACCACTCGGAGGTCTCTGGTACAAACTCTGGAATATTTTTCACAGATTTTGAGGGGAAAAAAGCCTTGATCGAATATACAAATGCAACAATCATCATGTACCGTACTGCAATTTCCTGTGGAGGACATCATGTTTGTTTACATAAAATGCCCTACAGGTCACGTGACGGGGGTTGCGCAATCGGTCTATTAAGTCACAGTAATGAACAGGATAAAATCAAACCCACACATTGTGACCTACATAGACATGCAGTTAGTGACACACAAATAAGTAAAATGCATCCTATTACCATTATGATTTACTATGTGAAATACATGTTCATAAATGTAATTAACCAAGTCGAGCCATTAACATCAAAAATAAGTATACGGGAAAATATAGCAATGCTGAGGGCGCTGTTCGTACAGCAGCCATGCTTTTAATTTTGCTCCTGTTATAGTTTTTTAAATCGTCTAACATCCTTGTCTGTTTTATGCCTTTTGCTGTTTTCTTATCATCAAGTTATTTCCTGGTTGTTGATGACTCCAGTTTGTGTCTTTTTTTATCTTCAAAGTGTCAACTAAAAGCTGTTAAATTGCTGTTACATTTTGAGCAGCAAACACACGTACATGTTGTAACATGGAAACATCTAAGACCCATGTTGGCTTGCTACTGTTAGTGCTTGTTACTACTGATCTGCTACTACCACCTAAGTACTTCATAACAGTAACACCTACACAATCATCAATCTACGAGAAGGACAGTTTTCCGGTGAGTGTTTTCTATAAAAAAACACCCCTGAGACTACCCTGCAGACAGTCTTCATCGACTTCATTTTTGGTGCGTTTATGCCGAACAGGCTTTCTTTCTACAAATAGGCCATTATCAAAATGGTCAAAACACGGCCTAACCTCCTGATCAATACCTGGACACGACCCCCCATTGGAAATAACAATCTTCATGGACATTGATGTCAACCCTGGTCCAACAACAAATACCACCAATAGCTTCAGTTTCAAAGACCAGTGTTAC
This sequence comes from Marthasterias glacialis, assembly GCA_911728455.2. Classification (NCBI taxonomy): domain Eukaryota; kingdom Metazoa; phylum Echinodermata; class Asteroidea; order Forcipulatida; family Asteriidae; genus Marthasterias; species Marthasterias glacialis. The sequence goes on along the minus strand of OU452231.1, from coordinate 15,442,176 downwards.
GACCAAACCAACACCAGTTGTAGCACAACTGTAAGCCATGCACACGATGGAACCAGATCTACATGTAACAGCCATCAGCTTTCTTTTGGTCCACCTACATGTACATGCAAGTTGGGAGTTGAACAAAACAGCAGATTACACTACACTCCATTTGATCTTCATTTGTTACGACCACGGACGGACCTTACAACCACTACATACCAACCACCGTGCAGCCTCCTAAAAGCTAAGTTAAAATCCCTGGGTCTTCTTAAAAAGCACCGTGGTTGCAGAGGGGGACGTCGCAAGAACTACATTCCGGTTTTTAACAGGTTTAGAAAATACAGATCTAACCTAAGAAATCTCCAGTATAGCAGACCAAGAACTTTAATTAATATCTCAACATCACTCAGCAACGCCAACAACACTGGCAATGATCACCAGGCCACAACAGTGAGTCTTCCTTCGATCTTTCTGACTAATGCACAATCATTAATGAACAAATTGGACGAAAACCTAGTCCTTTTCCAGCAGAACAATGTTGGCATTGGTGTAATAACTGAGACCTGGTTTTCCCCTAATGCACCCGATTCTGCTAAGGATATTGCTGATTATAACGTGTTCTCAAAGAGTCGAGAGAATCAACGTGGTGGAGGTGTTGCTATTTACGTTAGAGATTCAGTCCCTGCATCCTTGCTGGAAAACATTATTGTTCCTGAACAGCTTGAATGTATTTGGGTTCAAGTTAGACCATCCAGACTTCCACGTGGTGTCTCATCCATTGTCCTGTGTGCTGTTTACATTACCACTAACTCTCCCTACCAAGAACTGTTGAATGATCATATCCTAATGAACATTGATAATTTGAGAACAAATTATCCTGAAATGGGGATTATTGTATTAGGTGATTTCAATCGTATGTGTACTAATTCCTTGACTAGAGGCAATGACATCTTTCAAATTGTAGATTTTAATACACGTGCAGAAGCCACTCTTGACCTAATTCTGACTAATTCTAAAATGAAATCATTGTATAACAAACCTAAAGCTCTTGCTCCAGTCGGTATGAGTGATCATGTTTGTATTACCTGGACTCCTAAACACTGCAAGATCAAAAACACCATTACTACCAAAAGTGTTTGTCCTATGCCTGATACTTGCATCCGTTCCTTCAGAACATGGATACAAAATCAGGACTGGGAATCAGTTTTTGCATGCTCGGGTGTGCAAGATAAGACTGATGCCTTTTACAAATTGCTCGATTCTGCTTTGAATTTGTCTTTCCAGTTAAACAAATTAGATCTCACATCACCGATAAATGTTGGATCACTCCGTTTTATCAAAAAACTGATCTTAGAACGCCAATCTGCCTTTTCTGATAGAGATCAACGCTGGCGGAAAATTAGGAATTTGGTTAAGCGCGAGATCAAAAAAGCTAAAATAAGTTTTTATGCTAATCGTGTTAGAACTCTTCAGCGTACTGACCCACATAAATGGCACTGCCAAATCAAATCCATAACCAATGCTAAAAAGAAAACCAACTTCAGTCTAGAAATCCCTGACATTGATCATACTGATCTCAAAGGCAAGGCAGATTCAATTAATTCTCGGTTTGTCGGAGTGTCGGAGGGACTTGATCCCTTGGACACCTCTAGCCTTCCAGTATATCTTCCAGCTGAAACCCCTGTTCCTCACCTGTTTCCCTGGGTTGTTTATGAAAAACTGAAAAGAATTAAGAGTTCCAAATCCTGCGGTCCAGATAACTTTCCAGCTAAATTGGCTAAAGAATTTGCATATGAACTAAGCGTCCCATTCACTCACATTTTGAACAGTTCTTACAAAGAAGGGATGGTCCCTACTCAATGGAAACAGGCTATTGTGGTTCCCGTCCCTAAACATTACCCTGTGAGTATTGACAAATTGAGACCTATTTCCCTCACCTCTGTTTTCGCTAAGGTTGCCGAAAAGTTTATCACAGAATGGATACTGAGTGACATCCACCACAAAATTGACACTCATCAATTTGGCAATGTTAAAGGTGTTTCAACGAGCCACTATTTAGTCGATTTGATTCATTTTTTAGCTCAGGGGGCTGAGGACAGCCATAATAATGGTACAGTTGTGCTCACATATTTTTCTAAAGCATTCGATCTCATTGAGCACACTTTGCTCATGAAGAAAATTATACAAATTGGTGCCCGTCGTTGCATTGTACCATGGATTAGTGATTTTTTGTTTAACAGAACTCAGTGTGTCAGGTTTAATAATGTCTGTTCGGACTATCTTGAACTTAAAGGTGGTGTACCACAGGGTACCATTCTGGGCCCTATCTGCTTTCAAATATTTATTAATGATGCAGCCCAAAATGCTCATTCTAAATACTTAAAGTATGTCGATGATTTGACCTTTGCAGAAAACAGAAAAATAACTAATAGTGGCTTTATCCAGGACGACTTGGATAATCTAGGTGAATGGTCAAATGTTAACTGTGTTAAACTTAATCCCTCCAAGTGTCAGGCCCTGCAGGTTTGCTTTAAAAGAGCTGATCATCCGGCCACTGATCTTTCAATCAATGGTTATCCTTTGAACTACGTAAACGAAGCAAAGATTCTTGGTGTTTGGCTTCAATGTGACCTTAAATGGAACACGCATGTTGAGCATATGTTGAAGAAGGCTAATGCTAAATTGTTTATGCTAAGATCGCTCAAAAAGTTTGGCTTTTCTCCAAAAGAACTTGGCATTGTTTACAAAGGTTACGTTAGACCAATACTTGAATACGCTGATGTAACATGGCACTCGAGTATTACAGCCTACCAAGCTAAACAAATTGAACAAGTTCAAAAAAGGGTTTTTAAAATTATTCAGGGCTATAATTACACTTCCTATGCTGAATCTCTTACATTATGTGAGCTTGACTCTTTGTCTAATAGGAGGAACGAGCATTGTGTCAAATTTGCCCAGGATTTGTCCAATGATATTCGTACCCATTCCCTTATTCCTCCTACTAGGAAAGAGAGTCATGGGAAAATCCTTCGTAATAGCCATCATATCTCCTTACTTCCTGCTAGAACTAAACGGTTTTACAATAGCCCCATCCCATATTTTACTAGAATTTTAAACAAATGATCTCTGCAATTCTCTTCCATTCAAACAAGAATAATACTATATATCCTTCGGGTGTTTTCTTTAAATTTTTTTTGTTAATTATTAATTTTTTCTTTTCTATGTCAACTATACGTCGTAAGAGCTGGTCTCTCTTCATTGGTTGGTTTTAGTTTGGTCTTAATGTTTTGCTGTATTTTTATATGTATATTTTTACTCCTTGTAAAATCACATTCAATTTGGCCTAAGGGCTACGATATGTGTTTGTTTTTAATAAAATAAAACAATTCTAAAAAATTCTAAATAGCGCTTCTGCATCCCATATCCCACAAGGCCGCAGGTTGCGTGGGACTTAATCCCAAAATCTAGTTCTTCATTAAAAAGACAGTCTTAGGAATCTGGCCAACTCCGCTACATGTAGGTCCCAACGTATATGTCCTTTTGCCAGGTCTTAGTAGCTAGGTCCCAACGTATAATGTCCTTTTGCTAATGTAAGCGCTAATGTAAGCACATAGATCTCGCTCCTGGCCACAGCTGTCGCAAGCAGGAAGGCCAATTAAATGATAGGTGAAGCAGGGAAGCCTAACCTGCCTGTTTGTAGGGAGCCCCCCCCCCCAATAGTAATAGCTACCAATGACCAGAGCGAGCCTTGCTCATGCTATTTTTAGAATCCCCAGCCCACACTACATAGAAGCATTTATACTTCATCCACATTCCAGACCCTACCCATCTATGCATAATTCATGGTGAACCACCCCATGCACAGATTGTACCCTTGAAACAGTAGCCCATTGGTTAAGTACCTCATGTATCAAGCACTGTTTAATAAAGATACAATAAACCAAGCAACCATCAAAGCAACAACTGCCATTTGTCAAGCTCTCCATATTCATGGAATAACTAAGATATTATATTGGCGACGAGGAGAACATCAGTACCAACATTGTACAATTCACCATTCCTGCCCCACCACCACTCGGTATGGCAGATCGAAACCTCGCTACAAGCCGGAAGAAATTCATGCAAAACTTTAACAACTTTGCCATTGCTACTGGGATCAGAACAACAACTGCATCAACACAACTTAACCACATGGCAGGCAACGAACAGCCTAGCGGTATGCAGTATGTGGAGAGACATGTTCATTTTGTCCCAAAAGAAACCACTTTGCAAATTCAGCTGAAGTAAGAAGGACCAGGGCCAACAAGAACATGCAAATCTAATCAGTGAGAAGCCCCTATCATCATACATCCCTGCACCAGGTAGCGACACATTGGATGAGGATTATCTGTTTATAACAATATCGAGAAACAAGGGTGTTCAACAGCAACACCAATGAACAAACAAGGGTGTTCAACAGCAACACCAACGAACAAACAAGGGTGTTCAACAGCAACACCAACGAACAAACAAGGGTGTTCAACAGCAACACCAATGAACAAACAAGAGTGTTCAACAGCAACACCAATGAACAAACAAGGGTGTTCAACAGCAACACCAATGAACAAACAAGGGTGTTCAACAGTAACACCAACGAACAAACAAGGGTGTTCAACAGCAACACCAACGAACAAACAAGGGTGTTCAACAGCAACACCAACAAACAAACAAGAGTGTTCAACAGCAACACCAATGAACAAACAAGGGTGTTCAACAGCAACACCAATGAACAAACAAGGGTGTTCAACAGTAACACCAACGAACAAACAAGGGTGTTCAACAGCAACACCAACGAACAAACAAGGGTGTTCAACAGCAACACCAACGAACAAACAAGGGTGTTCAACAGCAACACCAATGAACAAACAAGGGTGTTCAACAGCAACACCAATGAACAAACAAGGGTGTTCAACAGCAACACCAATGAACAAACAAGGGTGTTCAACAGTAACACCAACGAACAAACAAGGGTGTTCAACAGCAACACCAACGAACAAACAAGGGTGTTCAACAGCAACACCAATGAACAAACAAGGGTGTTCAACAGCAACACCAATGAACAAACAAGGGTGTTCAACAGCAACACCAATGAACAAACAAGGGTGTTCAACAGTAACACCAACGAACAAACAAGGGTGTTCAACAGCAACACCAACGAACAAACAAGGGTGTTCAACAGCAACACCAACGAACAAACAAGGGTGTTCAACAGCAACACCAATGAACAAACAAGGGTGTTCAATAGCAACACCAATGAACAAACAAGGGTGTTCAACAGCAACACCAATGAACAAACAAGGGTGTTCAACAGCAACACCAATGAACAAACAAGGGTGTTCAACAGCAACACCAACGAACAAACCAAGAATGTGATAACAACACAAACTGTATACCAAACGATTCAGCGAAACATGAACGATTCACCATCCAACCATGCCAACAGGGATCTCTATCATTAAGCAACTGCTTTATCTACTGGAAATACTGAGAACCAACACTAACATTTACAAAGAAAGGAGAACTGGAATACATTTAATGAAACAACTGTGCTAAACGTCTCAAAGTTAATCAACTTTGAACAATGAACACTATTGACTTCAACAATTTTAAACATTGAACAGTGAACATTTAAAGATTCAACTGTGTTCTAATTCTACTTCAATGTTTTTACCAATTGAATGCAACTCATCATGTTTATTCACCATTCACCATTCAATTTATATAATAATTGGTAAAATCTCACTTTGTATCCATGGGAAAATTCCATTCTCAGCTTGTCAGCTTTATCAATTTGCTTTGCCTCAGTCTCCAGAATATCCTGGAATTTCTCATCAAAAGTATCTTCCCAGGAAGATCCTCCAGTTTCACATTCACCCCTTTGTATGGAATGTACAGAGCATCAAAAATGCTGGCTCAGCGAGACTTGGGTAAGAGAACAGAAATCCTTGTTAACTGGTCCATCTTTTATCTTGGTTTTCATCTTAAACACGAAGGTGGCCTTAGTTGTGGCTTTACCACTTGAAAGACCTTCACTGTGACTCCAATGTCCTGAGCAGGAATGGCGACTATAGTCATACACCAGGTGAGCTCAATGTGTCCTACCAAAGTGGACCCCAAACAGACAGTGTGTAATGAGCAAACTGATGGGGCCAAGGATGTCTGGGTCCTGGCCCTGCTTCGTTAATGGCCATCCCCGGAAGGAGCCTTGGCTAAAAGGCAGGGTACTGTCCCCTTTTCTGGGCCTTCTTCTTTGGAGCGCTCATACCCTTTGTCGCACCCTTCTTCTGTCCCATGAGCAAGCTTATCATCGGCAGCTTGAACACAGGGAGGCCACTCCAGAGCAGTCAGCTTTGCTCACTAAAGCGTTTCCCTATTATGTCGTTTTGGCCCTCACTACTGAGATAGATTGTTAACATCTGACGGCAGTGATACGGCCTTAGATCCCTAAGCTAGTTGATATGACAGGTGGAAGGGAGTGACCTTCAGTCCATATACCCGTGATACGTCTTGGTAAATCTCTTTGCCTAGCACAGGCTAAGAGAAAACTACCAAGGAGTAGGGAACGTTTGACTGCCACTGTACTCTCCGAGAATGTAAGATGGCAGAGTTATACCATATACCATATACAATGAGTGGTATGCCCTAAGAGGGCACCCTCTATGGTTGATTAAACAGTGAAGTTTGAACATCGGCTTAAAAATGATGCAATAGTAGTGCTATTTGGTTAGTGAATGAAGCAGACTCCCCCAAATCAAAGGTGATTTGGGAGTCCACGAAGGGACGATACTTACCTGTAAAACCTACATTAGCATATTTCTCTAAGCCCTAGGCTTCCACGCTAGATTCTGATACCACAAAAGGGCGCCCTCCATGCCAGCCCTTGCCAACGCTGGGGTCCCCCAGGGTGGCTTTTTTAGCAATGATAAATGACTTTGTATCTGGCTCCACTGAGGTTTCTCACTACAAATACGTAGAAGATATGTCATTGGTTCAAACATATCGTGAAAGTGACCAAACAAGATCAATGCAACAGCAGCTTGATTGTTTGCACTCTTGGTCACTTGAAAACCACATGAGACTCAATCCCCAAAAATGTCAGGTCATGATTTCTTGCTTTCATAGACACCAACCTGTTGTGCCCAGGTTTCAAATTGGTAATAAAGTCATCAACCAAACAAGCTGTGTCAAACTTTTGGGCATTCATATACAAGAAAATCTTAAATGGGATTCTCAGGTTGACAACATGTGTAAAGCCTTTAACAAAAAACTGTATTTTTTACGTCTACTTAAACGATGTAACATTCCTGTTAATGACTTGAAAACAGTGTATTTGCAATATGTTAGGCCAACTCTCGAATACGCCTCACCAGCCTGGTTTTGTGGTCTCACTAAATCCCAAAGAGAGTGTTTGGAAAGAATGCAACGGAAGGCATACCGTATCATTCTCACTTTTGAATTTTGTAAATTTAAACCCTATGCAGATATTTGTGAAGTGCTTAGCATTCCGCCTCTCAGTGAGAGACTTGAACAGCTTTCCTTAAATTTTGGTAATTCGCTCCTGTCTTCAACCAAACATAGAGACTGGCTGCCACCTGCTAGGAACAATAATCTTAGGAATTCTAGTTCTTTGTCTACAGTCAGGTGCAGAACCAACCGATACAGGTCTAGCCCCATTCCTTACTTGACCAATATTTTAAACATGTAAAATTCATTATACGAAAAGGATACTGATACGGAAAAGAAGTCTATTCTATAGACTTTTTTCCTTCTTTTTACGAAATATCTTTTTTCAATACATTTTTAATAACTGTCTTTTTTTAAATTTGCATTTTTGATGCTGTCTTGCCTTTCACGTTGTCTTTTATACTTTGTCTCAGTCTTCCCTGTCTCAATGTTTGTCTGAGGTTTGTTTTTCTGTTTGTTTGACTCGTGTGGTTTGTTTGTTTGATTGTTTGTTTTTGGTTGGGTGTTTGTGTGTGGGGGCGGGGGGTGTCCGTTCGCTTGCTTTGTTGGTTTTTAAATTGGTTTATTGCTTTAATTGTGTATGTACCTAATGTTTTACTTTTTGCTTTACTTTTATTCTTTTTAATGTTAATCTGTATTTTAATTCAGCCTGCCGGCTGCGATGAGCAGATTGTTAATAAACCATTAATAATAATAATAATAATATAGTCGACCAACTCGTCCTGTTTTTCTAGTGTGAGTAAACTAGTATAAGGCCCTAGTAGGGAAGGGGATAGGCCCGAAGGTTTAACAGGTTAGCATCGTCCCTTCGTAGACTGCCAAATCACCTTCGATTTGGGGGAGTCCATTTCATGGACTCCCTTACTGTTAAACCTACACTAGCATAGAATAGCACCAAAAATGGGGGCGGGTTTAAGGGTGAACCTGTCAAGAACGTGCTTCGAGAAAGCTAGAACTTGCCCCTTCATGCTCTCCTATATCTAATGATTAAAAAAGGTAAGGTGTTATTTTACTACACCTTAGGCCTATCTCTGTGAGGTAAACGGACCGCAGATGCCTACCAACAACAATCAATTTATCCCAAAATAGATGCAGTGTAATCCAAAGATACATGTATGTCCTGAGGTGAATATTAAGCAAACTAAACCCGAAAAATTAAAACTATTCTATTTACCACTTCATTCTAAAAGTATACCAAAACAATAGAGATAAACCTGTTTATTTATGCAACGATGTTTATAATCATCAGTTTACGTTATAAAAGGGGGAATTTCACCTGTTTTTGGTGGGCGGTAAAAGGCCAGACCAGCATACGGAGCAAGAGCATAAATGGTAACTCCTCACTGCCGCATGGTGACGCTGTGCCGCACCGCCGCCTCCGATGTGCATCTTGCTAACAATACATTAAGATACCACTGGCATCTCTACACTTTGACCAAGTTTCATGAAGATCCAAGCTAAGAAAGTGACCAAAGTGGCATTCAGAAAAACTGTGCAAAAAAGTCTTTGGGATTTTGAGTGTATCGGAACAAAAACAATGCCTTTTCCACAATAATGCGTAAAAAAATAAATAAATAAAAAACGAACAAACTGATAAGTTACAAATTGAATTAAAAAATCACACCAAGATTTCTGGCAGATGATGCTTTGTTAATAGAAATGTTATGATCAATGACAAGTCTTGTAGTTGATGATGATGTGGAGAAGTAATTAACAAGAATTCAGTTTTATCTTGGTTGAGCTTAAGTTTATTTGCAAGCATCTATTGTTGAACTTCACTAATACAATTTTCCAACTTAGATAGAGTACAAGCAGCATCACCAGGGATATTTGGATTGAAGAGAAGAAATATTTAAATGTCATCAGCATACATGTGGAATCGAACTCCATGCTTCCTTAGAATGTAACTGATAAGATGTACATACATACATTGTAAAGGAAAGTGGTCCGATTAAATATCTTTGGGGCACACCATTCTGTAATTTGATGTCAACAGAATTAACACTATTGTTAGTGACATGACAAGGGGCCAATTTCATAGAGCTGCTTAAGCACAAAAAATAGTTAAGCACAACAAAATTATGCTTACCAGAATAAGGTTACCGGCCAAACTACCATGTGACATGTACAACTTGTGACTGGTATCCTGCTCATTTCTGTTTAGCATAAATTTTTTAAGCAATATTTTCTGCTTAAGCAGCTCTATGAAATTGAGCCAAGATCTGTGCTTGAAGTAAGAAGCAAACCACTGAATTGCAGTGGCGGTAATACCAAATATATCATGAAAACATTGAAGCATAATGTCAAAGCTTTTAATCCAGGTTTTTGATTTATGAGACCCATTTATGTGGCATTTATAAGGGTTAACAAGGTGCTGCGGTGCTTTGTGATAAGTGTAATTGGGTTCTTTTACGTGCGTTACACAACAAACGGGACCTACAGCTTTACGTACCATCAGAAGGACGAAGCAATAATGGTTAAGTGTCTTGCTCATAGACACAATTGTCATGACAGGGACTCAAACCCATATTCTGCTGATCAGAAACACCAGAGCTTGAGTCTAGTGCATTTGACCGCTCAGCCATGAAATTTATTTTGACACTTAGACACTTACCTAGACACAGACTGAACATATGCCCTGCAATACAGCATGAAGTAGAAGTTGGCACAAGATCTTTAAATGTTATTACTGCATCCTCTGCAGTAAGCTCAGCAATTTTTCTGAAAAGGAAATAAAAGAAATCTCACCAAGTGTATTTTTTAATCAACCAACTTATTCAAGTTACATTAAATTGGTTGTGTACTTATATCAGCATTCATTATGAATATTCATACCTTGATTTAATCAGACCATTCAAAGCCTACAAGTTAGATCAACAACTATTTTTGTGTTGATACAAAGAACACCACCATCAAAAGTTAACAATCAGAAATATGCTACATTCCATGTTGAATTTAATTCTTTTGTCAGTTTTGTTCAGATCATCAATGTGGACATCGAAGTCACCGGCGACTACAAGTTTAGCCAACATAGTGGATATTTCACTGAAATAAATACCCACCATGTTGGCTGAACATGTAGTCACTGGTGACTTCAATGTCTACATGATGATCTGAACAAACCTGAAACCATCAAATTCATTACATCAATTTCAAGTGATAGTCTTCATAAATTTGTGGAATCGACCAATCACAAACTTGGCCATACAGTTGACCTCATCTTGGCTGGAACTGAAGATGACTTGATAATGAAATTCAGGGCGATAGACAATACCATGTCTGATCACTATGCTGTCCATTTAGCACTGATCAGTCACCCTAACCTAAAACAATGTATGATTCGCATAAAAAATCCCGTAATTTTCAATCAGTTGATATGGAATCTCTCTTTTCATCACCTGCTCAAACCCTTTCTTCCCCTCCAAGATGTCAACGACCTTCTTCAGTGACACTGCTTAAACGATTCTTATAATGATCCTGTTTGTACTCGCACCCATGTCATCAGTCGACTTAAGATGGAATTCACGATGCAATTAACAGAGCCAGACATGTTAGAAGACTAGAGCGCTAGTGGCAAAAGAGTAAGCTACCTGCTGACCATGTAGCATACAAAATCCAATTAACAGATTATACAAAATCCAATAAACAGTTGTCAACGACCTAATTAATGATGCCAAAAAGTATTTTTCTGTAGCAGACTTTCCCATTGTAATGCTAAGGATATATATATGTACAACATTTTGTTGAAAAGGTTATTGATAATAGGCACAGTATCCAAAACACAAAAGCCCTATCCCCTCCTGTCCAAGACATTGTTCTAGAAACAGCTCCCAATGTTCATAAACTTTGTTTTTTTCTCCTGCTGACATACACAAGGCTGTCCAAATCATAAAACATTTCCCTCCATTTTGTATGTTGGGCGATGCCTTCAGAAAATCACTGTAGACAAAGCAGAAGGCTTTGTCTTAGTTCCCAAGATGCTAACTCACCCTTGGTTAGTTTGTTAAGGCACCATTGCTGTTGCCAAAATGTAGCACTATCTTTACACAAGCAACTTTTTTGCCACCAACTTAGTAACAAATTGGGATTTTGTTGCAGGTTGTCAGGAGATCGTGGCAAGTAACAGTGCACCCAGGATTATTTCTTGGGGGGTGGGGGGGGGGGCCCTCAAAGAAAATTTTACTCTCACAAATCAACTGGGCCTAGGAGTATGTACATAATTTAGGGTTGTATGTTTGTACAAAATGTACATTCCGGGGCGGTGCTACCTACTTTCCATCAATAGGCAGCGAATTCCATGAATAGGTGGGTGGCAAACCCAGATCCTACCAGTATTTTTTTATTTCATTTTGTAGATTTTGCTAAAACGGTGTCACAGAATAATTATGTATATCAGATTACTGTTAAAAAATAACATTAAAACCCAAACCTGGGCATATGATGTGTGGTTTGGAAAGGGTAGGATTGCAGGCATTTATAGTGCCCTACACATAGCCGAGTTAAAGAAAAATGTAGAAAAGGAAGCAACACAAGATAAAATAAGATTGGATCTGGTCATTGCACTAGAGTTACATGTTCATGCATATTTATTATACAACATCTAAATATAAATCATTGTGGATATTACTTGTTCCTTACACTTGTATGGCATTCCCCTTGATAATGGAAAAATGCTTAAATGTTAGCCCGGACAAATTGGCACGTTGGTGTTAAGTGTTAATGTCTTTGCTGCAAATTTCAACGATTATAGTGAGACTTTATGAGAAATCATTAAAAAAGCATAATATTTTGGCAGAAAAAAAAAATGCGAATAGAACAAAGAAATCCACCTGGCCACCGGGCCGGAAAAACAATACAAAAAACATTTGCAACTCCCACTCCCCCCCCCCCCCCCCCCCCTCCCTCTTTTCCCCATTTTTTGTTTATTAATTATTATTATTTTTTTTCAGGGACCCTCTTGGGGGAGGGGGGCCTCCTGAGAACCCCCCCACACCCGGTGAAAAAAGTCATGCATGAAAAGATGCCATCCGCTTGAGTGGTAAAGAAACTTATTAAGACCGTAAGAGTGAACCAATAAAAATTGAAATATTTTCACATTCTTTCAAGCTTTTGCTCAAAATTGAGGAGAAATGGCTAGGAATCGCCTCAGATTGCACCAGAAAGCACCAAGAATTAGATAATTTGAGGACCTTGAGTGGGCCCCGCCCCCGAATGCTCTCTGTTTTACAAAAGTGGACTTAATGTCCAAATGTCAAGAACTGTATGTTTTTTAATAGAATTTTTTTTTCACATCTTGGTCATAGCAAAGGGGAGGCTTGTGTACTTAGGTAGTGGTTTTTGGTTACATTTACCATAAAGGAATGCATTTACTACGAGAGACGGATTTGTTATAAAAAATACGCTTTTGAAATTGGCCTGACCAATGATTTTAAGCTTCATACGGGCTTTAACTGACCTCAGAACATTAGGGCATGGAACATTTCTTCTTCCTCCTTCTTCTTCAGATGTGCTGTCATCTGCAGATTTACTGAATTGTTGGCAGTCCTCCATATTGCCTTCTGGTAGAGGAGGCATATCATCTGTTATACCCATTAGTAAGTTGTCATCAGCATCTACCCGCTCCTCTTCAATACTCTGCTCTGTCAGTCGGCGATTTCCTCTGTGTACAAAATATTGATTGAGGCTTTTATTCTTTAACAAAATATGTATTTTGACAAAGGGAATTAAGCAATAACATATCTTCTTTATTCCTAAAAACTTACAAAAATTGACACAACCAAAATGCAAGCTCTTTGAAACCATGTCAATGCCCAAAGGCAGTGATTCTGTGATTAAAACCAGTGGCTCAAATACAAATCCAATGATGTTAATAAGTGAAACACAAAATGTCGTAAGCTTGTGAATTTGTGCCTTCTGCCTTCTATTGTCAGAGGACTTCTATTAGGTTTGACATAGTTGGAAGTAGTAGGTTTGCTGACACAGTTTTCATATAATATATCTAAATGAGCAGTGGTTGCAGTTAAATGTCACAGTTAATCCTAAGAACATTTGTACTGCGACAGGAAAGATAAAAAGATTAATTAGATTGCAAACACCAAATAGTTACAACAGTGACAAACACATGTGTAGTATTTACACTTATATGACAATTTAATTCTCCACCCTTTTTCTTCCACGTTTGAGTATTTACAATTTAGTTTGCAGTTTCTGGAACTCATGCGTTTCCAGGCGATGTTATGGCCGTATCAGATGTGCACTTTCAGAATATAGGCACTCCAGACGCATGTGTGCAACTTGCTTTCAGGCATGCCAAAAATAATCAATGTGGCCCGCCACAACTTATCTGCTTAGCGTTGCATGGTGATCAAGGGCTTTATCAGATTTTATTGCAGTGCATCCCGTCATTGCTTTTGCCACTTTGATGGGCGCCCTCTTACTCGCCATCAATTCACTGTGGTGTTGCGCAAAGCATTGGACTTTGCAGGTTTGTCTAATTTTCACATATGCGGTCACTCCTTCAGAATTGGTGCTGCTTCTACTGTGGCCAGCTTGGTGGTTCTTCAGACATACTCCGTCAAATGGGGCGTTGGTCTTTTTAAGGTACATACATGCGATTCCAGTGTGTGATTTGAATACATAATCACCCCCCCCCCCCTTTTTAAATTTTCTACCTTTGGTTTACACCCTGCATTTAGGTCCCATATGGATAATTGGCGATTCTTTAAATCGGTGGGCGGAACGTCCTTTAGGCTTACCAGTGAGGGTAATGTGGAAAGGAAAAGGTGGGGCTGGTCTGGCTCGATCACTTCAGTACAGTCAAAACACACATTTAAGTTGTGGCACTAATTGTGATAATTAAGACAATGGAGGGCTTGTATGGGGCATGAATCATGGTATAATTTGGTCTTATTTTGTGATAGAGTTGCTATAGCGCTCACGAGTATCAGGAGGCTATAATTCCGACAGAACATTTTCTCGGTGGAAGCGCAACTGTACTTTTCATTTAACAACCGTGTATTCTGGATGCTTTTTGTAGCCTTCTGATAATCTTAATCAAAAGTGGGTTCATTAAATGCCTGTTGGCAAATGATAGGGTCGGTACCAAAGGGTATCCAGCACTTAAATTAAAAGAGCGTTTGACTGTGACAAAAATACAAACACCAGCTTTGATTGTTTTTCAAAAGCACCATTTTTGGTAGAAAGCTTCCTTAGGGCCTACTTATTAATGTAAGGGTAGGTACCATCCAGATTTTCAAATTAAAAAATGTTCCCCCTTTGTTTTGCACACATGGGAGGAGGGAAGGACATAACTCCAGTAAGGAAGGGAGATGAGGAATAAGACTTACATAATGTTGTAGCACTACCCTAGTAGAGACTACTCACGAAGTTTGAGATCTTACCCTCCTAGGAATGAATTATTATTGTTTTTTGAAGATTTAATATTTACCCTTATGTTTTGTATCAACCATTGGTCGTCTATTGCAGGCACTTAGGAACCAGGGGGGCCAGGGGGGGGGGGGGCCAATTGCCCCCCCCCCCCTTGAATGGGCGCCCCCTAAAAAAATGTTTGTAATATGCAAGCTGGGAGTGAATATTTACTTATGTGGGATCTATCGGTTCCTGTCGGCCCTCCAGCCCCTTCTCATGACGACAACGAGTCCCCACTACCGATGTCCATATTTTTTCCCCGTAGCACACAATGCTATGAGGGAAGACTTCTCTATATCCCTTATACTGTTGGCCCCATTGATCTCCATTAATACTGACCCGGATAGGACACGCCGAGCGCGTTTGTACACGTTTGACGATCAACGGTGTGGTACGCAGTGCAGTCGCTCTAGGGGGCAGTCACATGATAGTCGCACGGTATGAAATGATGCGCAACGCAGTTTATAGTCCACGCTGACGCCTCAGAAACCATAGACTTCAATGTAAGCGTCCAGCGTTCATCATCATCGCGCGACCAACTATAAATAACCAGCCTTCATCATAAGTGAAAACATGCAAGCAAGGGACTTGTTGCTCACACAAAGCCTAAAACGAAGTTCCGTTCATGAAAAAGTTTACGTATCGTCTGATAATCACTTCCTGAAATACAAAGGAGTTTCCTCTAAAAAAAAAAAAAAAAACATGGTAGGAACTAGAAGATACCTGTATGTGATTTGGATTTAGTTATTTTAAATTGCAGTGATCAAAAACAGATCAGGTAAGAAGACAAAGACCATGTTGTTGCGTAAAGCACATAATGACTGCAGACTAAAGCACTTTAAGTAACACTTCAAGTAATACTTGTAGCAGGAAATCCAACTTTTCAGAACATCTATGCGTCTTGTGTTTGATAACCTATATTTGCATAGCACTTCACCATTGCTGTATCGGAACCGTTATATTTGAATTAAATTTACTTCACATTTTAAATCTGATGAAAATAAATTGTATCCACACCAACTTCATTTGTTTGTGTTGCCTACAGAGTAGTGTGACGACTCGCGTTTTGAATTTTCAAAACAACCTTGAAAAAACACACGCGTTGATGCATGACGCGCAACATGTCCTATCCAGACAGTATCAATAGAGATCAATAGTTGGCCCCCACAGCACGTGGTGTGTGGTAAAAATAAAAAAATTGCTGGCTGGTCCCCTTATCTTACATCTTTATTGTAAGACAGGGAACCAGTTATAGTGAGCTATTATGTTTTTCAATATGTAGATAGTGTCTCACAGCTCTACGCAACGTAGTAACCAAAATTTACTTTTTGTTTCCTTTAAACTGTCCTTAAACATGGATATTTGATAAAAATGTATTTCAAAAAAATTGCACTTCATGGCTCTTTAACCTTGAAAGGTGCTGAAATTTTGAAATATTTGTTGCTCAAAAGGTGTTCCAGTGAGGCTTATAATGCACTATGGAGCATCAAGCCTTACAAATTTTGTTCCGGGACCCTTAAGCGGGCCCCGGACCCCTTTAGCAGGCCCCAGAACCCACTATTGCGGATGGTACACATTTCTTGTTTCAGGAAAAGCCGATGTCAAACGTGAATAAGGTTGACTGCGCACTTCTTCCACCGTGTGCAAAGACAGTGCGCAACAAATCGCTACGAGCTCACTTCGTTTGCATCTTCTGGGGAAATGCAGACTCTGCACATCCAGGGCATGGTTTAGATCCAGTAAACTATGGTTGGAAGGAAGAGAACGGTTACTACACACCAGACTGGTTCCTGGGACCTGCCTTGCCAGATATTCTTCTCCAGGAAGGGGAACAAGAGGAGGATAGTGTGCCGACAGAGGATCTGGAGAGTGACCAACAAGATGTTGCTAATGTGTCTGATGAGTCAAGTTCAGAAAATGTTTGGAGTGATGACTCAGAAAGTGAAACTGAGGTCTAAATCCTCTAAGGATTTTTTGATAGTCATCAACTCACAGGCATGCATTCTAGTGTTTTGTACCATTTTCATATGGTTTCATATGGTTCTTTAACTTTTGACATTATGTTCTAAGGCAATTCTTTAAAAGTGTTCACAGAGTCAACTTTTGAAAGTGCAGCTGGTTTTCTGGTACTCTATGCAGAGGAAAATTTGTCTAGAAGTGACCCTACTGTGATATGTGCCCGTTAATTCAAACTTTTGGGTGTCTGGTGGGCCTTTTAATATGTAGCAGACAATCTGGAAAATGTAGTAGAGTGTACTCAGGCCTATTCACTTTAACTTGGTTCTGTTTAATCTGGCCCAAATTCGGGAACCTTTGAGGGGGTGGGGGGGGGGGTCTGGGTGTCTGGCAGTGGTTTTTCTGTGCACTGTGAGATGAGCCTGTTGATTTCCATTTAGTTTCTTGTGATACTTTTCATATCTATTCATGGCCAAAACTAACATAGTGCCCCCAGGGTCATTTTTTAGGGTTGTTTGGCAGGATTTATGCAGCAAACAATCTGTCTGACAAAAGGTTTTTAAAACTTACTAGACCATTCTGTGAGATGTACCTGTTTATTTAAACTTATGCAATTATACCGCGGGATCAACTCCATTTGTTTTCAGGTGATATGTTCAAGGTCAATATAGTACTACATGTATATAGTAACACCCCCCCCCCCCCACCGGTCAACTTTTGGGGGTGTCTGGCAGGCCTTATGCAGCAGAAAATCTGTCTGGCAATAGGTTTTTAAACTTAGTAGACTGTAATTGTTCATTTTAATTTGGTTTCATGTGGTACCTCCCATCGGATATTGGTACCTTGTTCGTTTGACCAAAATGCTCTGGGCTGCCGGCCTACACGCTGTACTGGCTTTGTGCTCGCATGCCTTGGGCTCCCCATGGAGAGATTTCATTTTCTCCCCCCCCCCCCCCGGTACAATCATCTTCCTACGTGCATTGTTGCTGCTACTGTGTGTGTACAAAACATACAGCTAAATATTCAAGCTTTCAAAATCAATAATAAACTAGAAATGAGTTTTTGTGGCATCACAAAAACTAGGTGTTCGGAGTGTGATGTATAAAAAATATTTTATGTGTTAAAAGTTAAATGAAATTAAATGTTAATCCAACTTATATTTAAGAAAATATGAAGAAAAACATACGTTAAATTGAGGTTTATAATACAATATTTAATTTGAACATCCGGTTTGGACAGGAATTTCTAACCACTTTAAATGAGGAGGTACTTCCGGTTTGACCGGAAGTAGAGTTCAGAGTGGTCACGCAATGTGTGACAAAGAAGGACCTTCCCTAACCTTGGTATTTGGTGAAAGAATCATGTTCCTAGCTCTTACCATGCATAAATGAGGAGCTACTTCCGGTTTGATCTTAAGTAGAGGTCACAAAGGTCACCCAATGTGCAACAGAGAAAGACCCTCCATAACCTTGGTATGTGGTGAAAGAATCATGTTCCTAGCTCTCACTATTTTTAAATAAAGAGCTACTTCCGGTTTGACCGGAAGTAGATGTCACAAAGGTCACTTAATGTTTCACAAATGAAGACCTTCCCTAACCTTGATATTTATCGAAATAATCATGTTCCTAACTCTAACCACTTTTACATGAGGAGCTACTTCCGGTTTGACCGGAAGAAGAGGTCATAGAGGTCACCCAATGTGCAACAGAGAATGACCTTTCCTAACCTTGGTATTTGGTGAAAGAATCATGTTCCTAGCTCTTAGCAATTTTATATAAAAAGCTACTTCCGGTTTGACCGGAAGTAGATGTCACAGAGGTCACTTATTGTGTCATAAAGAAAGACCCTCCCTTACCTTGACATTTGTCGAAAGAATTATGTTCATACCTCAAACGGTTGATTTTTTGTTGATTTTTAAATGTTTAAATAAGCCCTGTATTAAAGTCTAACAAAGCGTGGAGTATGCACCTTGAGAAGAGACTAAGAACAACGTGTGGTTATGTGCATAGCAATGGGGCATCGATGTCACACAGCCAGGCACACACACACACGTGTACATGTATAATGGCATTGGATTTTGTACAGCAATGTTGGACACGCTTGAACGCACACGGACAATCGATTTGTGTTAAACGTCCGGTTCGAACCGGAAGTAAAGGTCAAAATGGTGTCACTCCAATGCAAAAGTTTGAGAAGACTCAATTCTCTACAATCTGATGCAAGATTTGTGATCATGTGATAAGTACTTCTTAAAATATGATTTTTTGAAATTTTCAAAAATTTTCAACTTCCGGTTTGAACCGGAAGACAAGGTCAAATTGGGGTCATGTCTGTGGAGCGTTTACGCAGTTTTGAATGACCTTTCCGATGATGTATAGAATGTAAAAAATCCATTGTGTACTTCAGGAGTTATGATTTTTTGAAATAATAAACTTTGATTTAATGTAATTCGACACCCGATGACGTCCTCATGACGTCACTCAAACGGTTTCCTGTCCTAGTGAAGATCTAACTGTGTGTGAAGTTTGAAGTTTGTGTGACTTTAAGAAGTGTGCATTTGCTAGCGGACAACGTTCGGTGAGAAGAAGAAGAGTATTAAAAAACTAGACATGAATTTTTGTTCCAAGAACAAAAACTGGGTGTTCGGATAGAGTTGTTATTTGATGTAAATAAAGTTAACACAACTAAAATAATTCGAAAATAGAAACATGAAATATTGCTTTATGAAATAATATCTGATTAGGACTGCAAGAACATCAGTCATGTTCCTACATGTATTTACCTTTAAATGAGGAGAACAATGAAGGACCTCCCCTAACGTTAGTTTTGGGTGAGAGAATCTTGTTCCTACATCTAACCATTTTTAAATGAGGAGCTACTTCCGGTTTGACCGGAATTAGAGGTCAAAGACGTCAAGCAATGTACAACAGAGAAGGGCCTTCCTTAACCTTGGTAATTGGTGAAGGAATCATGTTCCTAGCTCTTAGCATTTTGAAATGAAGAACTACTTCCGGTTTAACCGGAATAGAGGTCACAAAGGTCATTTAATGTTTCACAAAGAAAGGCCTTCCCTTAGTTTGATATTTCTAGGAACAATCATGTTCCTACTTCTATTTACTTTTAAATGAGGGGCTACTTCCGGTTCGACCGGAAGTAGAGGTCAAAGGGGTCAAACAATGTGCAAGGGAATATGTCTTCCATATCCTTGGTAATGGTGAAAAAATCATGATGTTCCAAGCACTTAGCATTATTCTAATAAAGAGATATTTCCGGTTTGACCGGAAGTAGATGACACAGAGGTCACTCAATGGGTCACAAAGAAAGACCCTCCCTAACCTTTACATTTGTCAAAGAGTTAAGTTCATATCTCAAACGGTTGATTTTTTGTTGATTTTTAAAGGTTTAAATAAGCTATGTGTAAAAGACTAACAAAGCGTGGAGTGCGTGCCTTGAGAAGAGACTATGAACAACGTGCGGTTTATTGTATCATACAGTAGCACATGTACATGTACAGTTTCAACGGCACTTAGCCACACACGCACACACCCACCCGGACGTGTACATGTATAATGGCATTGGATTGTTGTATAGCATTGCCGATCACGCTTGAACGCACATGCACAAAAGAATGCGTTAAATGTCCGTTTTGAACCGCAAGTATAGGTCAAAATGGTGTGACCTCAATGCAAAAGTTGGAGAGGACTAAATTCTCTACAATCTGATGTAAGATTTGTGATCATGTGATATATACTTAAAAAAATACGAATTTTTGAAGTTTTCAACTTTAGGTTTGAACCGGAAGACAAGGTCAAATTGGGGTCATGTTTGTGGAGCGATTACGTAGTTTTGGATGACCTTTCCGATGATGTATAGATTGTAAAAATCCATTGTGTACTTTAAGAGTTATGATTTTTTGAAATAATAAACTTTGATTTAATGTAATTCGACACCGGATGACGTCATCATGACATCACTCAAATGGTTTCGTGTCTTAATCAATATCTAACTATGTGTGAAGTTTCAAGTTCATACAAGCTTAGGAAGTGTGCTTCTGTTAGCGGACAATCTTCAGGCATAAGAAGAAGAAGAAGAAGAAGAACTAGAAATTTAGAGTTTGTGAACAAACTCACGGTGTTCGGCATAATTACGTAATTGAAAATTTTAATTTCAATATTGTGTGCAAGTTTTTTGTCTATTGGTGCTATGCTGACGGGTGAAACATTTATTTGTACTTTTTTATCTTTATGCATCAAGGTTTGTCATATGAAACTTCAACTTCCGGTTTGACAGGAACTAAAGGTCAAATAGGGTCACACCTTGTGCATGTTATTTAGAATTGTCAGAAAGCTTTAAATTGATGTAGCGTTTATTAATGTACCATGTGTCATTAATAAGATACATATTTTTGTATGTACAAACTTATACTTCCGGTTTCGACCGGAAGTGAAGGTCAAATGAGGTCAAACTTTGTAAACATTTTTAGAATCGTCGAAGGGCTTTAAAATTAAGTTATTATATTAATACACAAATTTACGTTATTCAGAAACGATTTTTTATATAAAAAACTACTACTTCCGGTTTCGACCGGAAGTGAAAGTCAAATGGGGTCACACTCTGTGTAAGATTTGTTAAGTACTTCAAGACCTTTCATATGGTGTAAAAATCATGTATATAGCATGTATTATTCTTAAGATATGATTATTTTAGTATAAAACTTCAATTTAATGTAATGACGTCATCGATGACGTCATTATTCCAAAAAATTTGCTTTGTCATATACACACTGTGGTCTAGGTATATAGTAAGTTTCAAGTCCGTACATGCTTTATTTGTTGAGATAGCGAAATAATTTTTTTTTCGACCTCGTGTAGCACTTTCGTTGTGACGTAGCTATGACGTCATATATCACATTTCTAGAATGCTCTTGAGCTAAAGAAAATATTATTCATTAAAAGTTTGTTGATATTTTTAATCACTAAGGCTCTAGAGCCCCAAATAACGTGATTTGTTACTTTAACTTCCGGTTTCTACCGGAAGTAAAGGTCAAATGAGGTCACGGTGTGCATACAATTTGTCCAACATTACAAGACCTTTTATATGCACTAAAGATTTGGAATGTAGCATTTGCCGTTCTTGAGTTATTAAATTTTTGAATTAATTAATGTTTATTTAACGTCATGACGTCATCAATGACGTCATCGTTCCAAAAAATTCACGGTTTCATCTACTCACTAATATCTGTGTACATGGTAAGTTTCAAGTTCATACAAGCTTAACTTTTTGAGAAAATTTGCGGACAAGTTTCGACGACTAAGAAAGCCCAGAAAAGAAAAAAAAACTAGAAATGAGTTTTTGTGGCATCACAAAAACTAGGTGTTCGGAGTGTGATGTATTAAAATAATTTTTATGTGTTAAAAGTTAAATAAAATTAAAATTAATCCAACTTAAATATAAGAAAATATGAAGAAAAACATGTTAAATTGAGCTTTATAATATATTTAATTTGAACATCCGGTTTGGACAGGAATTTCTAACCACTTTTGAATGTGTTAAATGAGGTACTTCCGGTTTGACTGGAAGCAGAGTTCAGAGAGGACACGCAATGTGTAACAAAGAAGGACCTTCCCTAACCTTGGTATTTGGTGGAGAATCATGTTCCCAGCTCTTACCATGTATAAATGAGGAGCTACTTCCGGTTTGATCTTAAGTAGAGGTCACAAAGGTCACCCAATGTGCAACACCGAAGGACCCTCCCTAACCTTGGTATGTGGTGAAAGAATCATGTTCCTAGCTCTCACCATTTTTAAATAAAGAGCTACTTCCGGTTTGACCGGAAGTAGATATCACAAAGGTCACTTAATGTTTCACAAATGAAGTCTTTCCCTAGCCTTGATATTTATCAAAATAATCATGTTCCTAACTTTAACCACTTTTACATGAGGAGCTACTTCCGGTTTGACCGGAAGTAGAGGTCATAGAAGTCACCCAATGTGCAACAGAGAATGAACTTTCCTAACCTTGGTATTTGGTGAAAGAATCATGTTCCTAGCTCTTAGCAATTTTATATAAAAAGCTACTTCCGGCTTGACCGGAAGTAGATGTCACAGAGGTCACTTATTGTGTCATAAAGAAAGACCCTCCCTTACCTTGACATTTGTCGAAAGAATTATGTTCATACCTCAAACGGTTGATTTTTTGTTGATTTTTAAATGTTTAAATAAGCCCTGTATTAAAGACCAACAAAGCGTGGAGTATGCACCTTGAGAAGAGACTAAGAACAACGTGTGGTTAATGTGCATAGCAATGGGGCATCGATGTCACACAGCCAGGCACACACACACACACGCACACACCCACCCGGACGTGTACATGTATAATGGCATTGGATTGTTGTATAGCATTGCCGATCACGCTTGAACGCACATGCACAAAAGAATGCGTTAAATGTCCGTTTTGAACCCGAAGTATAGGTCAAAATGGTGTGACCTCAATGCAAAAGTTGGAGAGGACTAAATTCTCTACAATCTGATGTAAGATTTGTGATCATGTGATATATACTTCAAAAAATACGAATTTTTGAAGTTTTCAACTTCCGGTTTGACCCGGAAGACAAGGTCAAATTGGGGTCATGTCTGTGGAGTGATTACGTAGTTTTGGATGACCTTTCCGATGATGTGTAGATTGTAAAAATCCATTGTGTACTTTAGGAGTTATGATTTTTTTGAAATAATAAAAGTTTATTTAGCGTAATTCGACACCTGATGACGTCATCATGACGTCACTCAAGCCCTGTCATGTCCTAGTCAAGTTCTAACTATGTGTGAAGTTTGAAGTTTATATGAGCTTGGGAAGGGTGCATTTGTTAGCGGACAATCGACAGGCAGAAGAAGAAGAAGAAGAAGAAGAAGTACCAAAAAAAAAAACCGTACAAAATCAAGAGGTGTTCCGGGCTAGTGCCCGAACACCTAAAAAACAGAACAATAACAATAGGTTTTCGGCCGGTAGCCGAACACCTAAGAAGAAGAAGAAGGAGAATTAAAAAAAAAAAAACAAAAAAAAAAAAACAAAGGGTCTTTGGACTTGTGTCCGAACACCCAAAAACTAGAAATTTAGAGTTTGTGAACAAACTCACGGTGTTCGGCTTATATAATTACGTAATTGACAATTTTAAGGTCAATATTGTGTGCAAGTTTTTTGTATATTTGTGCTATGCTGACGGGCGAAATATTTATTTGTACTTTTTTATCTTTATGCATGTAAGTTTTTCGTATGAAACTTCAACTTCCGGTTTGACAGGAACTAAAGGTCAAATGGGGTCACACTTTGTGCATGGTATCTAGAATTGCCAGAGAGCTTTAAATTGATGTATCGACTATTAATGTACCATGTGTCATTAATAAGATACATGTTTTTGTTGTACAAACTTATACTTCCGGTTTCGACCGGAAGTGAAGGTTAAATGAGTTCACACTTTGTAAACATTTTTAGAATCGTCGAAGGGCTTTAAAAATAAGTTATAATATTAATACACAAATTTACGTATTTGAGAAACGATTTTTCATAACAAAATTACTACTTCCGGTTTCGACAAATATGCTGAATGGCGGAAAATAGTGAGCTTAGTTGTAGAACAATTTATTGTGAATGCGTCAACTGCATATAGGCCTGAGGCAAACATGTCACATTCAAACTCTCCAAATTTTGTAAAATAGTTTCTTAAAAACTGCCTCATTTAACATCCATTCTGTATCTTGTTTCTGTGGGGAATTCGCAGACTGCCTAAATGTTGTAAATGCCACAGTGATATATAAGTCGCTAAAAGGGTAAATTTTCGACATTGCGCTCATATGATCAATTCCCTTGTGTGTTGTTACAATTGTCACTCATTATGCATACATGCTTTTGTGTCACATCTTTACAGAAAGCCTGCAATGTGAAAAATGCCACCATCAGTCCAGGCATATTGATGTGTAGCTCAACATCAGTGCTGGACCAAAGTCCCCCTGTGTGTTTCTCTTCATGAGTACCATCCCCCCACCCAACCTGATTTGGAAGAATCCAACTTCAGAATAATATCTGGTTTTCCAACTTCCACTGGTCTTGAGCTTGTTTCTATGTTATCCACCCACCAATTCATTTCAGTCTTTGCCATTTCCGACAATTCAAATGGTTACATCGTAGTCACCGTGTGAACCTTTGAGGGCCTTATTCCAGTCAGTTTCTACACTTTGTAATGCAAAGCTGCATATGGCTCCCCAGGTTCTATGGTAACAAATGCACCTATAAACTGTGCCACACCTCTAATGTGTATGCTCGCAGGGAATGATGAAGTAAAGCTAGACATTGGGCCTTTATCTTGCTAGCTTTTGTGGGTAATGGAGCAACTGTTATTGTTGTGAAATCAACGGAATAAAACCCCCAAATTCTAAATCATGGTTGGGATTAAGGACAGACTTATGAGGGTGAACTATAAACCCTAAATTGTCCAACAGCAAGATGGTATCAGCTACATTTTGTTTACATTGCTCAATGTCATCTCCCTGTAACCTATGATTGTGTGCCCAGCTTTTCTAAGATGGGAAAAGACTGGTTTTAACATTTTTGTGAACAACTGGAGAGCTGGTGGAAGTCCATTTTGCATGGCTTGAACTAAACTTGTAGCCTTCCTTTCCACTCAAATTTCAAGTATTTTCTATGGCGGTTAGTGACTGCAATTGAATAGTAAGCATCCTTCAAATCTATTGATGCAAAATAGCAGTCTCTTTTCATAAGATTTATGGCTGTATTCAGTTAAATGGTTTTGTTCTACGTCAGGTATGTGTTTGTTCAAAGGTTTTAAATGCAATGTGAGTCTGTGACTCACTCCACTGCCATCTTGCTTTTCTCTAACAAAAATGTTAGAAATGAAAATGTTCAAAATGAATTTGCCTTGTTATACCAAGTTTCCTCAATAACCTCTTTCATAAAGAATTTGGTTATTTCACCATCTACTATTGTTAGTTTCGGAAGTAGAAAACTGAATAGTTTTTGGGTAAAAAGCCTGTTTCGACTCATAAACAAAGTCGATATATATCCCTTTAGCTTATATTTGTCTTATCATCCACCCATCTGTGGTTATTCTAGCTCACTGATTAGAGTTACTTGCAAGACCAGTCTTGCCCCCTTTAAAATTGTCGACCGTCTTGGTAACATGAAAGTCAGCAAGAGACTGTTGGTCTGCACATAAGTCTACTTCTTGTCGAAGTTCCCCTGCTTCTTGTAAGGCTGGAAACCATTGGCTGTCGTACTGCCCACGTGAGTGGTAATGCTGGTAATATGGGGGCTGGTAGCCTCTCTTGTGGTACCGGTGGCCAGTACTCATTTATCCCAGTGGCCTGTCTTGTCTGTAGTTTTGAAGCTTTTTAACTTGTTTGCGACCTTCTTGGTAAGTCCACCACAGACATTTTTTGTGTCCTTTGGGTCTTTGACCATTTTTGAGTCATCTCCAAAAAGCAAGGTAGTGGATGGTCTACCACGACAACATAAGGGATGGTAGGTGTCCTCAGTAGCAGGGTGTGAACAACGCTAAGGTCGAACCCTGTGTGACGAGTCTCAAATAAAGTTCATGTCACTTTCACCACGAAGTGTACCAGGGAATTAGTAAGTCATGCGAAAAGTCTTATTAAATTTACTTTTTGTCATGGTGCCCACCAATTCCACAAAATTGCTGTGGTGCCCTCTTTACACTAATTGCCGTGACGCCCTTCAAACTCTTGAACACAAAGTTTGAGGCCGCCAACATCATGATTTCATACCGAAAATTACATGTAATATCCAAATTATAAAAAGTTTGGCCATAAACCCTAAAAATACTGTGTACTGTGAGTTCTGGTCGTTGGCTGTATACAAGAAATATTAATTAATACAAGAAATATTAACTAGTGCTAGCACCAAATTTGGTGTGGGGCTCAAATTAAGTGCTCATAGTTCAGCCAGGTCCGAGAGATGACCAAAAGTCCAGTTTAGTTTTAAAAATGGAACCTCTCACTACTGCGCTTGATGATGTCAACAAACCTATTTTCAGAAACCTTAGACTTCACTGACACTTTGTACACAGAAACCATGTGGAAATTCTTGATAACTTTTGCTAATTATGTCATCATGTTCTGTCATAAACCATTTTAACCATAAACCATAAACCAAATTTTTTCTTACTACTTTTTTAAGTGCTAATGTGCGACTTGGGCATTGCAATGAATGGTGTCAGGTCACTTTGTGATCTGCGAATGTGAACAGAAAGCATTATCATTGCATCAACAGAAGACTGCGTACTGTGAGCAACGGTTGTAAGCGGTATTTGATAAAACACATAATGTGCCCAAATTCTGTGCTCACTTCAGCCAGGTCCAAGAGACGCCAAAAACGTCTTGATGAACATCATCAGCAAAAGGTACAAAACACTTGAACAAACTGCCGTTTTATGAAAAACGGTGCCTGATAGGCTAATTTCCGTGTTCTGAGTTTTCATTTCACCTTGTAACTTGAATTTGGATTAAATGAACTCTGTCTGTTGTTGATGCTTCTAAACATGTACAAATGGAGTCACGTAATAAAGTCGTCCCGAAAATGACCAAGTCGTCAGCATGCCACGAATTTAAAATCATCTATACAACAGGTAACTGTGATGTAATGTTGACGTCATGTTATTTGAATCTTAGTTAAAGCATAAGCTTTTATTTGATGTATTGTTTGTATTTTTTAAGTCTGTAGTTCTATTTGTTCGGAAAGTAAAATAATAATAATACTGATAAAAATAATAAAAAATAATAACAATAATAATAATAATAATAATTAAGGCTGAGGCTGCAAAGGTGTATAGGTATGATGACAGGGTGAGGCAGTTTCACCAGAACAGGTTGTTTAACACCAATCAGTGGCAGTTGTTTAAGGACTTGGAAGGAAAGACTAACAACACGCAAGCGGGGCCAGCAGAGGCAAGAACTTTCTGGGAAGGTATTTTGGACCAACCAGTCTAACACAACCGGCGAGCTGATTGGCTAACAGATGTGAAAGAGGAATTGAGAGGTATACAACAGCAAGAAGGATTCCAGATTGATGAGGAAAAGGTAAAAAGATGAATGCCAAATTGGAAAGCCCCCGGTCCAGACCATGTGAATGGATACTGGTTGAAGAACTTCCATAGTTTGCACGAGCGAATGGCCCTACAACTCCTGACCAGTATGATTGCAGAGGATCTCTATCGCCATATGGATGACCATCAGTTGTTTCCGGAGGATCAGAAAGGCTGTAAGAAGCGGTCCAGAGGTACGAAAGATCAACTAATAATCGATAAGGCTGTGCTGAAGGACTGCAGGAGCAGAAAGACTAACTTGGCAATGGGGAGGATCGATTACAAGAAGGCGTATGACATGGTATCACACACATGGATAACGGAATGTCTGGATATGGTTGGAGTGGCCGATGCAGTAAAACGTCTTCTGGATGAGAGCATGAAGAGTGGCGAATGAATCTGACAGCCAACAACGATAGTTTGGGCTAGGTATGCATAAAAAGTGACTCTCTGTCTCCGCTGCTTTTTGTTCTGGCTTTGATGCCCCTGTCATTGATTCTGAGGAAGGTGAGTGCTGGCTATGTAATGAAGAAGGACGGACGAATGTAAGACCATCTCCTTTTTATGGGCGATTTGAAGTTGTTTGCAAAGAATGAGGTGGAAATCGATTCTTGGTGCAGACCATCAGGATTTTCAGTGCTGACATTGGGATGCAGTTGTGTCTGGAGAAATGTGTTTCAATTACCATGAAGCGGGGAAAGAGGGTACTTTCTGATGGCATCGCTCTGGAAGATGGTGCACAGATGAGGGATTTGGGTGAGGAGGAAAGTTATCGGTATCTTGGTGTACTATAATCGGACCCTGTCCTTCACGAGGAATCAAAGGTAAGGCTGAGGGCAGAATACATCAGGCGGGTGAAGAAATGTTTGAAGTCCAAACTGAACGGGGGAAACATGATCAAGAAGATTAACACATGGGCCGTGTCTTTGGTGAAGTACAGTGCGGGTATTATTGGGTGGACTAAAGAAGATCTAGATGTCACTGACAGCAGGACAAGAAAGCTGATGACCATGCATGGCATGCTACATCCGCGGGCAAATGTCAGCAGCCTCTATCTTCTGAGGTCAGAGGGCGGAAGGGGGTTATTGAGCATGGCAGACTGCATCAACATCGAGCGAAGGAGCCTGCATTATCATGTCAGCAGCAGAACAGTACATGAAGGCAGACCAAGCTGGGCCGAAGTAGTACAAGGGAAAGGAAAGAGGAAAGACACCAAGATTGGAGGAACAAGCCACCCCATGGATGGTTCTTCAGATGTACAGAAGAATTGGAGAGCTGCAAGTCCTGGATTTGATGGTTAAGGAGCGAAGAACTAAAGAAGGAAACTGAGGGCTTAATTACTGCAGCGCAAGACCAGTATCTGTAAGGACAAATGTAATTAAGGCGAGGATAGAGAAAGTAAACTTCTCTCCTGGGTGTAGAATGTGTAACAAGGCAGAAGAGACTGTTTTTCATATTGTCAGCAAATGTAGTATGATGGCCCAGACAGAGTACAATGACAAGTTGGCCAAGGTGATTCATTGGGATCTGTGTAAGAAAGTTGTAGAGATCGACCAGGTCAAGATCCTCTGGGACTTTAACATTCAGCCTGATCATGTTATAGAACATAGGCGTCTGGATGTTGTAGTCTTAAATAAGACGAAGAAGCATGAAGCAAAAAAATGACGAAGAAAACACTAATCCCCAAAATGTATAAAGTAATAGGTTAATGAAGGGAGATGAAATCTGTCTTATTTTAAATAAAACCCACAATTGTTGTGTATGCTTTGTGTCTTTACAATGTTTTTGTAACCCAAGCGCACTTCAACCTTTGGTTGCAAAGCATGTGTGAATAAAGACCATTGTTGAATTGAGTTAAATTGAATGAAATATTTCTGACAAGAAAGAAAATGAAATATGAGAAAATGAACAGAATGTCACTATAGTATACAAACTGATAAAGATAGAAGTCAATCTTGGCACAACCAACTTCATAAACTACTTTACTATTTACCTAATAGCGCCAGGTTCCATTTGAAAGTTTGAAGGTTGCAACTGAGTACTGTCTCTGGACTCGGACAAATGGCTCACATCTGAAATAAAAAATAAATTTGGGTACATGATAAAAAAATAAAATGGATAAAATAAAAAATCTTTTAACGGCAATGTTTGCAAATCATTCATGTAGATACATTGTAGGTAGGTAGGGAAATAAGTTTATTAGGTGTTTTGGCTACTGAACACCACATTATTGATCTCTTGCAGATCAAATGCTTTATAGTCACTGGTTGGCTCATATTTGGCAGGTAGCATCTGAGCACTTTTGGGCGTTGTGGCTGGTACATTGGCAATGTGATGAACAATAAATAGCCTGTAAGTGACTTACAGTAAAACATCAATGAAAGGAGGTTGCAAAATCTCACCACGGCAATGTTTTTCATGGATTTGAACACAAGGTTTGCAGTTGGTGAGGATACATTAATGTTGTTTAGACTGAATAATGAAAAATCTGAAAGTGGAAAATCAGTGGAGGCTGTAATGGAAAAAGCCTCTAATTCACAGAACAACAATACAGGCTGACGACCAAGTAGTTTGGCAATGATGAAAACTGCAAGGCGAGGTTAATTGTTGCTTTTAAGTGATGTACAGTGTTGAACTAAGGCTCTATTAGCTAACCGTTTCTTAATCCATAATTGGTGACAAGGTTCAGGGAGGGTGATGGTGTAATTTGAAGATAGAGCAGTTAAGGCCTTCCTGAGAGCATCCCAGAGATAGCCAAAATCAAACCAACTGCCTTTGGTTTGGATAGTATAAAGATTGATAGATCTGAACACTATTGGTGGATGGTTCAAAAACCTGCCAATAGATGCAAAACATATCTAAATGCTGATGTTTTCCTGACTGTTAAATAGTATGTACTTGCTTAGGAGAGCTGGCCCAGTTTGCCCCATCCCTCATCACAATATTCGCTGGCAGTTTCCACTCCTGAAGACAGGACCCACATACAGGAGGCGAACACCATCTACCTGAGATTGCATAACCTCCTATTGACTATGTTATAAATTATTAAATTATAAATTAACTGATTTTTTGCTTTAAATTAAATTAAAAAAAAGCAGTCAAGACAATCATTTCTCTTGTTGTCTAATTCTTTGCATTATAAACCGAGCACATACTTTTCTTTAATAATCAGGTGGTTTAAAAACCTGTGACATTTGGGTAGGTAACCTTTTGCTAAAAAGGAAGTATTGTCAGTCTGAAAAGCCAATTTGTTTATTGCAGTAGATGTGGAGGAGAAAAAAATCAATATCCTGATCGTTTACTAAGCCTCACAGTGTACAGCAAGCCTACCTAAGCAACAAAGTTTCCTTTGAACGCCCAAGAGTTAAGTGTTATTCAGTCAACCGCACTCTTGTACAACATTCCCAAATCATCTTGGACCAAGAAAACCTGAATGCAGAACTTTACCATATCTCCACAGCACTTACCGCAATGGTTACAAGCCAAGAAAGGTATAGTTTCAAATCAAGCCTAAAGAACACAGCAACCCAGACAGCAAACAACTCCAAAAAGCATTTTTCAACATAAAACCTCCCCTATCTGGACAGTGTCTTCAACAAGATCCAGCACATCCTCGATCAAGCCAACATGAAAGTTCTCCATTTTTCCATCAACAAGCTACATTCAAGACTGTAACACAAAAGATCAAGCCCGCATGAGTACATTTGGTGTCTACAAATCCCTTGCGAATGAGGAAAAGTCTGAAATATAGAAGACATCATAATGGCTATGGTCATCAAGTCTGCCATAGTCCAACACTCCCAAGATACTGTAGTGAAATTACCCCTTTTCACTAGTAGTTTGGTCCAGTGTTCAGCTCCCCTCCCTGTGGGAGATGTGGACTAGTCCAGGTCAGTGACTTGTTGAGGTTGACATGTTTTTCCCTTTGAATTAGGGTTCCTTTTGATTAACCTTGTGTAGTGTACATTGTATACATTCATTCTTTTAGTAAAACCAACTGTGCCTTAGTTCTTTTTGGTCAGTTACATCAACTACATGTAGCACGCCCCAGTTAATTACAATGCATTTCTTTAATCTTTAGCATTTCTTTAGATTTACAGCTCTGGCCAGAGAAAGCTAGGCTAGGGTGAGTTGGCTTTTTGGGTGCGGCCAGGTAACATCATATGTGTGGAGGGCTGAAGGCTTGGCACTTTGGGTTGATGAGTGTAGTTTTTGTAGGTGCCCTGCATGCTAGCGCAAAACCAAAGTAAATTATTTACTTTTACTTTGGATAAAATTGTAGTCTTTCTTATAAGGTATCTATTTATTTCCCCAACTTCTTGTCTGTACCAGCCACAAAGGGATTTTGCAAATAGGGTTTTCTAGTTATTTTCCAGTCATTTCTGCATTCAGTTTGATATTCCCTGCAGTTATTGTACTTTATTCATAAGGGCCTAGGTCTCCACCTGTAATTTATTAAGTATTTCTGGTTTCTTGTGTGTAGTAAATTTGCATTTTCTTGGCTAGAAAGTAAAGCCATCAAAACTTGGTTCGTTCTACGCTACAATACATATAAAAAATGCATTGTACCTGATATGGTGAGTGTAGTTGGGGTTTCATCAAAACGGAATCTCTTGCTGACCGACTCTACAGATACATCTCGGAGCTGCTCTGGGCTTGCTTCTATTGCTTCTTTGTCTGGACTTCTGACACTCTGAAATGAAACAAGTATTTGAAACAACAAATGTATTTAACAGTGCAAATTATAGCTGATTATTTCCTTGCAATATTATTGTTACTAACATTCATAATTAGGCCTACTAACATTTTGTATTTATTTACCTTTTTTTATTACTTGCATTTTAAATTTAGTCCCTGCAATCCCCCAAAATCCATACATTCTTACAAAACATTCCCTTAATTGCCTCAAAGTCTAGTCCACTGGACAATCGGCCTGAAAAGTTAATACATCAAGTGGCACCTCTGGCCATGAATCCAGGGTGGGGGTGGATCTCTTGAGCTGCATGATTGCATGTAGTCATCTGTGCTACCAATGTGGCAATTGCATTCTACCAGCATTAAAAGCAGACAAGCTTCTTAAATCCTCAGCAGCTCTGAGGTTTTTTTCTCCGAGCTACTTTGTTTCTGAGTATTTAGGTAATTTCACATTTATTTATTGCTTTTGTTAAGACAATTGATATAGAATGGTTTGGTAATATTTTGTAAATTGGCAAGGGGCCTACGGGTGAAGCAAGAAGTCATGTTAAAACAAGGCAATGGATAGGCCTATGTTACTCGTAGGACAGAAACCGAAGTAACTTTGTCTTTCGAATAGAGTTTTGAATATGTTGCTCCCCAGAAAGAAGAGTAGTCCCAACCAGGCATTAAGTATTTACTTAAGGCAAAAGTGTTGTACTAGCCTGCATACTGTTGACATTTCAAGGTCCAAGTCCCACTACAAATTGTTCAACCCCTTGCTCTCCGATGGGTTGCAGTATAGATTTAACTGTCATCTTGCTTTAATCATTCATGGTATTATTAATCTCATTTTTAATCTTTTAAAATGCAAGACTTTAATATTCTGTCGAACTTCACTGCTTATTGTATTATAATTGCACAATATTCTTTTGTGAGATAATTTTGTTTAAAGCATGTATGGTTTAGTAAGGAAGACCAGGGAACAGGACATAACTCGGTAACAGAAATAATTGTACCACTGGTCTTGTTGGTGAACTATTAATGGTGTAGAATGGTTTGGACATCGATATTTCCTTAGGAAAATGATGTTAGTATTGGGAGATCGACTTCATGAAACTCACATTTGTATGTTTAGTATGCCAAACATGGGTTGTTCATTTGTTAAATCTGTATAAATTGCAGTATTTTTTTATGAGCGGGGTGACTAATTTGATGATTATTCAGAACTATCTTCGTCAAAGGTCTTTCCTTGTTGTTTGTATTGTATTTCCACCGTGGAACTCTGTAATGTGCATGTACTTTAGGTCCATAGCTTCATTTAACTTGTTTGATTCTTTTCCAAACAGCTGGCGTCATAGTTAAACCTAGGTTGGTTCATCTTGTTGGCTAGTGTGGTCTAATTCCACAGTTTTGCCATTGGCTGGATGGGGTAGCTTTCTGTATTGATAAGTTTTGGCTCCTATTCTGTTGACACACTTATAGCCATGTTTGGTTTCACTGCTGTATCTTTTGGGTTTGTTTATTGAAACAAAATTAAAAAGAAGTAGGCCTTGGTCTGCTTATTAAAGGTGCATTATAGCTATGAGTGTATAAACAGTCATTTAAGTTGGAAATGCACTATAAAGGCATATGTAGTACAAACTTTTGTATCAGTGGAAATTGTTTGTCTGATTAGTGTTTATTTACAGTTATTTGACAATCCTATTATTTCTTATTTTGTGTTACATGGTTTTTCATTAGGACCATGCGTTTTGTTAACGACTGCATCCTGCATTTTTTTGCATCATCTTTGTTGTGTCAAAATTTACATTCTGACCAAATCAAACAAAAGTGCCAGCAAAACAGCAGTTAATAAATCTTAAAATTGTCTCACCCATCAGCTTTCTTCAGTATGCTCTGAATTTGATAGCGGTTTTGTACTGTAAAGTAAACTCTATACTACCTACAGGTAGTGAATCACATAAATTTTTGTAATCCCTTCAAAACATGAAGAGATTATCCACAGTATAGTTTCCATGATTCAGTGATAATGGTAAAAATACAAAGTATGATATATAATTGGCAGTTATACAGATGGCATAAATTAAATATTACATTAATGAATGATTTTTAATCTGAAAGCTCATAACATGTACTTGTTTTCATGCCCTGAGATATACATCCGTGTGAAGTACAATCATTACCACAATCATTAATATTATGCCCATCAGATATGGTTAAAATTATACATATTTCTATTCAAATCTTTTAGCAAAAATGTCCAGAAAAATAATATGGAACAGACGAAAGTTGATTATGTGTTACAAATTTAGATGACATGTTGAGTGGAAGTTTGTACCGGAGATCTTCGATTGGCTGAATAAAGCCAGTAAGGACAGTTCAGGAAGTGTTTTGGAAATTCTACAAGGAACGTTCACCTGTACATGTATATGTTCACGATGTGGTAATACTAGTTGCATGACGGAACATTTGGTCCAGATGACCGCGATCACACTTTTTAACACAAGAATTTCACAGTTTTCAAGCTGAAATCATCCAAAGAAAAGGCTTTCCAGTACTGTGTGATTCCTTTGTCTATTTGAAATTCAGCAAGGCTAGGTATAAATGCTCACTTTTCCTACGTTTTTTCCCCCCCCCCCTTTTTTTTTATACAGTGATTTACATTACAAACAAAAGAACAGGCGGGTTGCTAAATAATCGTCCGACGCTGGTAGTGCATAACTCAAAATAAACCTCTTTTGTAGCAGAATACTTGTAGTTTATGAAACAGTAATATGATTGAAATCAATGTCACAACATACAACTTAGTACCGTACAAGGGCTTAGTAACTGTGATATTATTAGTTGTATTTTTTTACCCATACACCGATGTGTGTTAAGCACTGTATACTCAGTACTTCCTGAGTCCTGAAAAAATATTCACAGGCATTTTCCTCGGGTGGGATTCTAACCCACGAACCCCGCCATTCTAGAGCAGATGTCTTACCAACTAGACTACCGGGACTGCCCAGTAGTTAGAGGCAGTTTGAATCCTTTTAGCAGCGGTTACCGCGACCATTATAATAGATGTTGTTTTTTGCATCGGGGATAAAGAATATTAGTTGTAGTTTTTTACCAATACTTTTTAAGCCATTTTTTAAGTTTTTAGAATAGACAAATTTGCCTATTTTCAAGGGCGCATTACCATTAAACAAAATATAGAAAATTATTTTCCCTAAAAGTTATTGGTAGATGGGTCCTTTGAGGCTGCATTCAATGTATAAAATAATCAACAGGTATGTGGATGGGTTATACCATTCATTTGAAATAGGGGTGTTTTAAAACTTTTTTAAACTATCAAAATATACCAGACAGCTCATAACCCATAATATGGTAGTGCTCCAATTTTAACATTGACCACAAATTATTGATATGAGACATTGGTCTTGTGAAAAATGAAAAAATTGGCTTGGGGAAAATACTTCATTGTTGCCAGATATTTTCGATTTTTTTTTAAATTCAATTCAAGGCTAACCTGAAATTTAATGGCAAGAAAAGGAAATAAACACTTTGTAAGTAATATTTATTGTTAAGAATGTCAATTTTATGTAAAAATAGATCACATTTAATGGTCAGAGTCAATTAAACCATTGGGATATTGCCATAACTTGGGTTAAGCCAATCAGGACCTTGTTTTGGGGGGACTTACAGGGAGGGGAGGCACTTTAAAGCCGTCCCCCCTGTATTTTTCAAAGTTCTAGACTGTTTTTTTTTAAACTTGCCACAATTTTTTATTTCACAAAGTTCTACATGATGACTCCCTGAAGTATACACAACTTTGGTAGTTTTCTGAAACTTTTTTGTATTTTAATGCCGATTTTGGGGGTCACAAATTGCATTTTCCCCATCATTTCGGTATTTTGGGTCCAAATGCCAAAGCTTTGCAAGCTTGTTTACTTTGACATACTTAATAACATTAAATTATATATTCTTACTGGGGTCAGCGTTGGGGGCGCCATGATTGTGTCTTTATCCCTTTCTTCGGAAAAAAATGTGATTTTTAGTTTTGCTACTTAAAACTCAACATTGCCGACAGCTTTTGGTGTCCAGTGTGCAGTGATGAAACCTACAAATGTAGTTTACAATTTTACAATATTTCTTGGCCATAGAACTTAGCATGTTAAAAAATAAATATACCATTGATAAAAAAACAAATGATATTGACCCCTGCCCTTGCACACACTGCACACACGGTGACTATGCCACGATTACCATTTTGGGAGTCAAGGTGTACGTGTAAATGCTTCTTTGCCTAAAATGCGTACCACACTGTATATCACCAACAAAGTTGACAAAGTTAGAAACTCTCCCCTTCCCTTCCTTACCCCTCCCATATCTATTGATTTCTTTTTTAACGTTTTTAGGGCGGGGCTTCACCCCCCCCTAGATCCGCCAATGAGTCACTGCATAACACACAGTGACATTGACTTCCAAAATGGCGCTACCAATATTATTGTGATGATGGTGTCAGGTAAATTGGGTCAAGAGTCATAGCCCCTAAATACAGGCTGAAAACACCAAATCCAAGATGGCCGCCTTAAATGGCGGCCATTTTTAATTCCCACAGTACATAACTATCACATGACACATCACTACCACTTTTTTGGGGGGGGAACATTAAAAAGTAGAAATTTTGACGAAAAAAAAGACAAAGAAAGCACTAAGAAATGTAAAAAAAATGTTTGACCCAAGATCAAACGGTTGCCATGGTAACATCCACCCCTGACAACACATATTCTTTTACAATATGACCCTAGGTAAACATTGGAAAGGGTCAGAAATTGGATGCAGCATTAAAAGTTAAGGGCAAAAATGGTAGGGGCGTGTTGTGCCCCCCAGTCCTGTTTGGGATTAACACTATTTTTTATTTGTTTATTTTTTGGGGGGAGGGGGGGGGGGGGGCAAGGATGAGCCTCCAATATTTTCTCCATCACTTTTACTGAATATATTAAAATCCAAAGGGTCTAATTGTTACAACAGCAGTTATTGGCAATGTTTTGTTATTATTATGCCAATCATTTCAGTTGATCTCGGTAACCACGTTTTACGTATACTCTTGGTGTTTTGGGATTTGTTTCTAAAGCAAGATTTAAAAAAAAGAATGCAACACACAAGTAGTGTCTGGCATATACAGTAGCTAAACATTACTGACATGGGCACACCTTTCTCATTTGTGGCAAACATTGATTGATCATGCTTATTTGGCTTTAATTATCAGATTCTCTAAACATCTTTCAGAGATTTGTGGTACTACGTACCATTACGAACAAATCAGAAAAAAAACAATCAAAAAACTTTAAAACCACTGTTGCCAAGTGGTTACTACGGTAACCACAAAAATGCTCGGATTCAATAGTTTGATGAAAAGTTAGCAAGTTTCAAGGTGATAAGCTGCAGGTTTAAAAAGGTACAGGGAAATATTGCGGGGGGCAGTGCAAACATTGATTTCCCTGCCCCCCACCCACATAGTTTGGGTCACGCCCCCATTCTGGCATTCCTCCAGTGGTTTATTGTAACTGACCATTACAGCTGATCTAATTTTTTATGAAATTGTTATTCTTCACAATAAATATTGATCACAAAGTTTTAAAATGTAGTTTTCACATAATTAAACTTGAGGTTAGCCTTGCATTGAATTTTGAAAAAAACTGAAAATGTCTGGCAACACTGCGAACACTTCAGTATTTTCCCCCAGCCACTTTTTTTTACTTTTCACAAGATCAATGTCTCATCTCAAATAATAATTGACACGCGAGTACAGAACATGAACATGTAAAGTAAGCCTACGTACATACGTATAATACAAGTACAAGTGCAAGTACAACTACACACCGACCGACCGTCGCATATTATTGATACGAACATTATCGCAATTTAGCGCAATGGCTGATACAATACCTCATCCAAAGATGGACTGGAGCCATCCAGATTGCCCTCAGGCTTATAAGGAGTTTAAGCAGACATCAAATAGGGGCTCAGGATTTTTAACACATGGGGCCTCACAGATGAGCAGTTGAAGGATTCCACAAACATATGGGATAAGTTTTCGAAGCATGTACAGCCTCATGAGAACTTTAGGATACACAGACTTGAATTCCAGCGGTACAAACAGAGTGATTCAGAGTCTGTTGATGATTTCTATACACGATGCAAGGCAAAGCCATGAAATGCCAGTTCAAGGAAAATTCTGCACTAGAAGAACGCATCATTGAGGTACTGATTTCAGGCATCAAATACACACAGACGCAGAAAAAATTGCTAGGCAAGGATGACAAATTGTCTTTGCAAGAGAGGCTCTCGACATATGCCGTACCAATGAAGCTAGTGTTAACCATATGGCTCAACTCGGCAACATCGGACACGATGCCAAGGTGGATATGGTAAAACTTCGCGGTCAATGCAAAAACTGCGGGGGGCAGTCATCCATTCAAGCCGAGAGACAGGTGCCCAGCATACGGCACTACATGCAAAAAATGTGGTAAAACTGGACATTGGCAACAGGTATGCCTCAGTTCTGCTGGCAAAAGCCAAAACCCTCAACAGCAACAACAATCACGACCCAGATCGTGCAGTCGACCTCATGGATCATACAGGAGAAACAACACTCCGAAACCAAACAAAAGTGAGGTTCATTTCGTTCAATAGCAGGACATGGAGGATATATCCAATGACTTTGAGAACATGACCTTTGAAACTATCATAATCAAGCAACAGATCGACGGTATAAACAATACCAATGAAAAGTGCATAGACAATCGCGATCAAGTTTTCACGATGCTCAACATCAAGCTCAAACAACGGCCAGGCACCCACACGCTCACAGCAAAAGTTGACACAGGTGCACAGGGAAATATCATCCTTCTCGGACTGTTTTGCCGCATGTTCCCCACATTGTTGAACGCAGAAGGATTTCCCAAACCTGGCAATACAACCCCGCAAAAGGGAATCCTCACAGCTTACAATGGCATACAAATACCACAGCATGGCAGCATAACAATTCCATGCCAATTCAACAGCGATGAGTGGATAGAAGCAGAATTCTTCATTTTAGAAGCGACAGGACCTGCAATTACTGGACTACCAAGTTCACGCACACTAAAACTCGTCACGCTGAATTGCGCCATATGTACACCCGCAACGCCTCCGCCAACGCCAACGCCCAACTTCGCTAACCTGGGGCCCATACGCAATAAGGAGGACCTCAAAGTCCAATATCTAGATCGATTCACCGGGATTGGCAAATTTCTGGGGCAATTTTACATTACGCTGCACGAGGACGCAAAACCTTCAGTACAGCCGCCTCGCAAATACCCCATCCAGCTCAAGGATGAAATGAAAGCCGAACTTGACAGGATGTCAGCATTAAATGTAATCACTAAGGTAACAGAGCCTACAGACTGGGTGTCATCGCTTGCATTCAGCCGGAAAGCCAACGGCCAACTTCGGATCTGCCTCGATCTGAAAGACCTGAATCGAGCCTCCAAGTGCACTTATCACAAAACGCCAACGCTTGAGGAAATTACTCACAAGTTTAGTGGTGCACAGATCTTTAGCAAACTCGATGCACGTCAGGGATACTGGTCCATAGAGTTGGATTCAGAGTCCAGCTACCTGACCACATTCAATTTGCCTTTCGGACGATATCGCTTCAAAAGACTACCATTTGGACTCAAGATTTTGCAAGATATTTTCCAAGAGAAAATGGATATTATATTGGAGCAATGCCCCGGTACCATCGGCATAGCCGACAATGTTGCAGTGTTTGGGCATGATATGGGGAACACAACAAAAATCTTCATAACCTCATGCTCGTAGCTCGCAAATACGATTTGATTTTCAACTTGGACAAGTGTGATATTAACATTCCCAGTATCAAATTCTTTGGATGCTACTATGACGCTCAGGGTGTGCACCCTGACCCCGCGAAAGTAAGTGACATTCACTCGCTACCATGGCCAACCAATGTCAACGAGCTACAAAAATTTCACGGCATGGTACAATACATGGCCCCATTCATACCGAACCTCGCAGATCATACCAATACCATACGCGCACTCCTACGCAAAGACAGCGAGTGGCAGTGGTCAGCATCGCACCAGCAAGCGTTTGACAAGGTGAAATCTATGATCAGCACCAAATGTACCCTAACATACTTTAACACTCAGAAAACGACAGTCATTCAAGTTGACACTTTGCTAAAAGGGCTCGGTGCAGCTCTTCTACAGGACAACAAACCTGTCGCATTCGCGAGCAACGCTCTCACTGACGCGGAGAAATGCGAACATTGAACGTGAATTGCTGGCTGTAGTGTTTGGCTGCACTCGTTTCAATACTTACATATATGGATCTAAGTTCACCGTCGAGTCAGACCACAAACTGCTAGAGAACATCCAACACAAAAGCATGGCCAACACTCCGCCATGACTGCAGCGAATGATGCTACGCCTGCAACCATACGACTACGACATAGTCTACCGCCCTGGACGCGAAATGGTACTCGCAGATGCACTATCAAGGCTTAGCCCAACAAGCGGTCCACAGATTGACCTTGATACGACCATATACGCCGTACAGTTCTCTACAGACAAGCTAGCAGAAATACGTCAGACACAGAATGACAAAACACTACATCTTCTCACTGAGACTATCGTCACTGGGTGGCCGAACGACCCAAAACAACTACCCAAGTGCATCTGCCACTACTGGTCCAACCGCGATGAACTATCAATTGATGACGGTCTCGTCATCAAGGGCGAACGAATCGTCATCCCTGAGACAATGCAAAGCGAAGCATTGCAAAAGATTCACGTGGGACACCAAGGCATCAACAAATGTCAGCTCAGGGCCAAAACATGCATTTTCTGGCCTGGCATCAACAAAGGCATTGAACAATTAGTAAGCACATGTAGCACATGCCAACAACACCAAAAAAGTCAACCCACGGAGCCGCTCATTCCCCACGACATTCCGCAGTGACCGTGGCAAACCGTAGGGACAGACATGTTCCACTACAACAACGCCGAATACTTGATAGTAGCGGATTACTATTCAAAGTGCCCGTTTATCAGAAAAGTCAGTGGACGGTGCACAAGTGCCACAGTCATAAGCCCAGTTATTGTAGTCCCGAAGCCCAATGGTAACATTTGTCTTTGCGTAGATATGAGGCAAGCTAATCAAGCCATTAAGCGGGAAAGACACCCAATCCCGACTGTTGATTAAGTGTTGTATAAGATGAGTGGCAGTGTTGTGTTCAGTAAACTTGACTTAAAATACGGTTTTCACCAAATTGAGCAAGATGAACAATCTAGGGACATCACAACATTTGTCACCCATAAGGGATTGTACAGGTACAAGCAGCTTATGTGCGGGATTAATGCTGCCCCAGAAATGTATCAAAATGTCATAAGTCAGGTGATTGGTATGAGTGAGGGTGTAGCTAACATATCCGATGACATAGTAGCTTATGGTAGGACACAGGAGGAGCATGACAAAAGGCTTGACTGTGTCATGAGAAAATTGATGGATAGAAACCTGACCTTGAACAAAGATAAGTGCGAATTTGGTGTTCACAAGATCACATTCATGGGTCACACTCTTGTCAAAAAATGGCATACAGCCAACAGAAAACCGTTAAGAGGCACTATGCAATGCCAGGAGACCAACCAATGCTGCTGAAATCAGAAGTTTTCTTGGGTTGGTGAATTTCTCGGCTCGTTACATCCCCAATCTCGCTACTGTGGCAGAGCCATTATGGAGGCTGGTAAGGAGGAATGTAAAATTCCACTGGGGAGCAGTGCAGGAAGACAGTTTCAACAAATTGAAGGAAACCTTGACACACACAAATAGTCAGGGATACTTTCGGCTCAACGCAGAAAGTACTCAACTCGTGACAGATGCAAGCAACGTCGGTCTTGGGGCCGTGCTCCTGCAGGAATACGATGGCCAAATCAGAATTATATCCTACGCCAGTAGAACATTGACTGATGTTGAAAAAGATATTCATCTACTGAGAAGGAGGCTCTGGCAGTGGTTTGGGCATGTACCAAGTTCCACACTTACCTGTATGGTGTAGATTTCGTGTTGATGACAGATCACAAGCCCCTTGAAGTCTTGTACAGGCCTAGATCCCGCCCTAATGCGCGAGTAGAAAGATGGGTGATGAAATTGATGTTGTACTCCTTCAAAGTTAAGTACTTACCTGGAAGATGCAAT
Organism: Marthasterias glacialis; assembly: GCA_911728455.2. Classification (NCBI taxonomy): domain Eukaryota; kingdom Metazoa; phylum Echinodermata; class Asteroidea; order Forcipulatida; family Asteriidae; genus Marthasterias; species Marthasterias glacialis. Next base: position 15,399,269 of record OU452231.1, on the reverse strand, counting down.
ATTGCAGATGTTCTGTCAAGGCTCACCAAGACGACTCAGAATGGAGAACAAGGAATACTGCAGGAGGAAACGGAACGCTATGTTCGCTGGGTAGCAGTCGAAGCAACGCCCAATGCCTTGACAACCAGAGAAGTAGAAGAAGCTTCGAGAGCAGATGATGATCTAAGTGCAGTCCGGAAATGCCTCATAGAGGACTCATGGGGACCTGATGTCAAAGATTTCCTCCCTATGAGGGATGAACTTTGGCTTTCTCATTTTGAGAGGAACCAGAATTGTATGTAGTTCCCAAGAGACTCCAGTGTGTCCGGTTAGCTCACGAAGGACATCTTGGAGGGGTGGGAACCAAACAGAGGTTGCGGACCAAGGTCTGGTGGCCGCACATGGAGAAGGATGTGGAGAACTATGCGCATAGATGTCATGCTTGCCAGATCACCGGAGCAATATCTGGCCCTGAACCCATAAGTCCGACTCCATTGCCATCTGGCCCATGGCAAGACATTAGCATTGATCTGCTTGGACAAGTGATAGGGTCATTGAGTCACTGAAGAATGTGTTTGGTTTGTTCAGCATGGTTTGCCAGTAACCTTAACATCCGATAATGGCCCCCAGTTTACTTCAGATAAGTTCGAAGCATACTTCTCAGAAAATGGGATAAAGCACAGAAGAGTCATCCCCTTACACCCTGCTGCAAATGGGGAGGTTGAAAGAAAAAAACGATTTCTGATGAAAAGAATCCGCATCGCACATGCGGAAAAGAAAGACTGGAAAAAGGAAGTACGAAAGTACTTATTTGCCAGATGTTCTGTCAAGGCTAACCAAGACGACTCAGAATGGAGAACAAGGAATACTACAGGAGGAAACGGAACGCTATGTTCGCTGGGTAGCAGTCAAAGCAACGCCCAATGCCTTGACAACTAGTTAAGTAGAAAAAGCTTCGAGAGCAGATGATGATCATCACCGCATAACACGACTGCTGTAACCCCAGCAGAGATCCGGTCAAACCGGAAGTAGCTCCTCATTTAAAATTTGGTAAGGCTAGGAACATGATTCTTTCACCAAATACCAATGCCCATTTCTGTTGCACATTGCGTTACCTCTGTGACCTTTACTTCCGGTCAAACCGGAGGTAGCTCCTCATTTAAAAGTGGTTAGAGGTAGAAATATGATTCTTTCACTAAATACCAAGGTTAGGGAAGGTCCTTCTCTGTAGCACATTGCGTGACCTCTGTGACCTCTACTTCTGGTCAAACCGGAAGTAGCTCCTCATTTACAAATGGTAAGAGCTAGGAACATGATTCTTTCACCAAATACCAAGGTTAGGGAAGGTCCTCTGTTGCACATCTCTGAAACTACGTAAGCCATTTTCACAATCTATACGCCATATGAAAGGATGTTAAGTACTTCACAAAGTTATACTAGTATGAGACCTGATTTGACCTAGTTTCTTGTCAAAACCGGAAGTTATTTTAAAGCACAATGTCACGCTTTTATGTTATATTTAGATATTTAAGTTGATTCAACTTTATATACATCAAATTACAACTTTAACTACCATAATTCCGAACACCTTGTTTTTGTGATGTCACAAAAACTTATGTCTATTTTATTCTATTTTTCTAGACCTTAGCTGGTGTGACACTGCTGTATGTGGGCTGTTTTCTTTTTCTTTATTATCTGAAGTTTTTTTTAAGAGACTTGTGTCTGCGATGGCTGGAAATGTCCATTAAATTACTTTTTGTACGTTTAGCATAGTAAGGACTTTATAATAGACTAGCTGGTCTATGAGTCTAAAGGAAACTAATAGTTTACTTTTTCTAAAGATCAAGTAGGGAGATTAAGGGTAATCACATGTACAGATATTTGTTATTTTATATTGTTTATTATTCTATTATGTATGTTCTGTAACCGAGGTCACATCTTACCCGAGATTTGGCCAATTACTGTTTCGTCTATGTTTCCATCATGGACTTCATTTTTGTTTTTATTATTCATATAATTTGTGGATGCACTTTTAAGTCAATCAACTTTGAGTAGAGAGAAAGTTTAGTAAACGACTTATTACAGTATAGTTTAGGCAATATATTGTGTAGGCCTAATTAAGTTTCTTAATGATTGTTTTTAGTGCTATTACAACATCAATTCTAACTGCTGTGCCCTCTATATTTCCTTTCCAACTAGTATAAAGAACCATCTAAAGTCCCAACCTATTACATATGCCCAGATCAGTGAAGCCAGGGAAAAACCTAGGTCCCAGTGACATTCTTCGGAAGAGATGGTCGGTTCCGACATTCCTATTACCAGGCTTATATCTGTAATAAAGATGAAACTCTCTCAATTTCTAGCAGTCTCTTAAAGAAGATTGTTGATGCATTGGGAGCTTTGCAAAACAAGTCCAATCTTTACTAGTGCTAAGAGAAGAGGTCAAATAGATGGTGGCTGTGCCAGGGGGAGATGTGGGTAAAACCAGAGAGGGTGCTATTATGTATTAAATGCTTTAAAGTTAACTAAACCTAGTGGTTCTGTAAAAATGTAAGTGGCTCTATGGGTATTAAGTTGAGTGAAGTAGACACGTTGTTTTAAACACAAACCAATTGTTCAATGTAAAATCTACTTTTTATGAATACTTAAAAATGTCATACCTCAAGTGATACTTTTGAAGTCTCTGTGGCACTTGAGGTGTCTTTGGGTTGTCTCATGTTGAGGTATTGTGTACTCCATATATCTCTTCCAGGTGCAATCTTCATAGGTGTCCTATATGGCACAGCTCTGCTCTTCCATAAAGCCATCAGAGTAGCATTCTTTCTGATACCTTCAAAAAACCATGCACACAAAAATGTGATTAGGGCTGCTGCACCGAATTGTTCACCTAAGTAAACAACTTCAGTCAAGTTAATCTATCTGTCATTTTGATAGTTGTAACATTGGACTTAGATTTTGACTTTGACTGGACGCTAAATGTATTGAGACTTGAGTTTCTGAAGTCTTGTCTTCTAAAATATTCTGGTGAGCTAAAAAACAAGTTTAGACAACAAAGAAAAAGTAACTTATTTTAAATTACTACTCCCAAAAGTAAGAACAAAAAATGCTAGACTGTAGCAAGTATGCCTGGTGAAGAAAATGCCACTCTGAATCCTGTTATTAGCAGCAGGTATTTTAGTTCAACTTGTTTATACCAATTGTTTTTGGTACCAACTGCTATTTACAAGATTTTTACTGGCCTCTCGTTCCTGTGAAAGCTTGGTGGTTAAAATATTTGCTATAGAAAGCAAGGTTGTGAGTTTAAATCTCATCCAAGTAGCATGGCTGTTGATTTTTTTCCACAGGACTTGAAAAGTATTAGTATTAGAATACTAGTGCTTAGGGACCATGGATAAATTAAGCACGCAGTCGTTCCAAAATTGTCACGGGCCCCGTGACAGGATGGGATTTGCGCACCAGTGATTTTTAGGTACCCTCATTATCGAACTCTATTGTTGGTGCCTTTTGTTGGTCAGATTACACGGACAAGGCAGCACAAAAGTAGCCCACAAAGGAGTGAAGGATTAGTGTTTGCGGTCTAGCTCAGGTATACCAGACAATGGGTTGGAGAGATGTATGGTCAACCCTTGAGTTTGTGAAAGCCAATATGCTACAAGTACTTGCAATGTATTTTTATCAAAAGTTGAACTTTAGTTCTATTTTGATTGGTATAATTAGAGCTGGTGACAAGTTCTGCAGCTGATAGCTAGAGATATTGGCCTTTTTAAACGGCCCTTTTTACCGCAAAATTATACGCTTAAACATCGCCCTGATTGGTCGTGATATAATGTCATTAGTATGAGCCATAAGGGCAAATCATCTTTTATTCACTCAACAGCTACAAACTTTTTTTTTTCACCCATTACAAAATAAAGAGAGATAATTCAATAGCGGATATGAATAATTGCAATACATGTACACGAACAGTTTTATTGTAACACCATTTCTTTATATTTTTTTTGTTTTAGTGTCACACATATATGCAAGGAAATGCATTATTGTTTTGCGTCATGATCACAAGTTCAAGGAGTAGAAACACATTTATTTAAAAAAAGCAATTATTTCCTAATTACAATTTTCGGTGGAATTGAAAAAATAGGCTATTTAACATAAATACATTAACTGTTGTGTTGACGAACTTTTTGTTTGAACTAAAGTCATTTTTACAAACTAAAATACAATCTCTTTATAATTCGCCGAATAGTGTGTGTGTGTGTGTGTGTGTGTGTGTGTGTATGTTATTGGATCTCCTCCCTGGATACCGCATCAAACCTCGCCAAATTTACACGAAAGAAAGGTGTTGACTTCGTCTAGACACTCATCTATTTTTGAACAAAATCCGTTCAGAATTGACAGATTTATGAGCAAAAACCACCCAAATTCATGTTTTTTTGCACACCGTTTCACTGTTGCTATGGGCCGCGCGCGCGTACAGTGAAAATGAAGAACAATGCCAACGACGCGCGCGCCAAGAACAATGCCAACGTAAAGTTTACGCTAACACGTTTAAGTAGACTGCTTTTGGTCATACGGGAGGGGGAAATTTAAACAAAAACCGGGCTGGGAAAGAAATGAACGGGACGGGAAAGAACGAAAGGGGCTGAGAAATAATACGGGAGTGGAAGGTGGGGGTGTTGAAAGGACAACTCACAAACGTGGAAAAATAAATTAAACGAAACGGGTTATAATTAACGGGACGGGGAAAAAATATATGGATCTCCTCCCTGGATACCGCATCAAACCTCGCCAAATTTACACGGACGAAAGGTGTAATAAAAGGGACTCATAAATAATACAGAGGGGGGAAATAATAAACTGAACGGGAAAAATATAATAAACGAAATGGGTTATAATAAACAGGGCGGGACTGACAATTTAAACAAAAAATGGGCTGGGAAAGAAATGAACGGGATGGGAAAGAATGAAATGGGCTGAGAAATAATAAAAGGGACTAATAAATAACACGGAGGGGGGGGGAATAATAAACTGAACGGGAAAAATATTTGTATGTCAGCTCCACAAATATTTTAGTCGTGTTTTAACCGTATTTTAAACGTAAATGGCAAATTAAATTACTCAATAAAGAAGAGCTAAAGTGACAGACCACCATGACCCGCGGGTTTCCCGCTAGTAATAATAATAACAACAATAATTGGTTTTTATATAGCGCTTTACACACCCTAGGGGCGTGTCAAAGCGCTCCAACATTATTACCCCTGGTCACTGGGCCATTTATTGCATTCCTTAAACCATCTCAGCTCCCTGGGGAGTATACAGCAAGTATCTTGTTTTATCTTCTTTTTCCCTTGAGTTATCAAGATTTGATGTACATTTGATGTACATTTTATACAAAGTCACCTGGGATGACACTTCTTTGTATGGTTTATTTTATTTGTCTTAGACGAAAAAACATATGGCAAATGACATCGCAAACACCTACCTAATCCCCCCCTTATTGAACTTTGGCATGTGTTCATCGACAAGACATCTTGGTTGCTGTAGCGCCTCTATAAATGTCAAGTAATGTCCCTCATTAAGAGTGGATGGGATTGGCGATGGGAAATTACGGACGCAACTCCATACACTAATGTCTCTGATGGGATTTACCTGGCAATTACAACAAGATTTGTCAAAACACTTAGAAAAAAGGAGCATTCCAAGCCGTCTGTCCAGATGATTATGGGTGAAGAGCATTTCTGATTGCACCAGTGGATTGTCTTTAAGCTGGTTGAGTGAACCGGTGACTATGGCCTTGACTTCTTCGTAACCATTGATTGGAGCCTGTGGAGTTCCACAAACAACTCTGTCCACCTTTATTGTCTTGCCTTCAAACTTAACATCTCCCCAATACTCCCCTAGACATTCCATGGCGCTGTCAAATACCTGTTTAGAATAAGACATATCAATAGAAAAAAAATAATGCTGATAAATACAGTTTAATGTGTGGTGAAATCAACGGCAGATGAAGCTGCCGAATCTGAACTGCGCAATCTGAATGTTGTGTGCAAATTCACAGAATGCACTCAACGAGCAAGCGACTTTGGACCACACGTGACCAAAATCACGTGCGCCGATTCTCGTTTGGCGCATTCTTCAGATTTGCACATTTTTCAGAATGCGCATCTTCAAATGCTTATTTTTCTGAATGGGACGATATCTGCAGATTGTGCAAATCCGTGGAATGCGCTCAACGAGCATCGGCGCACGTGATTTTGGTCACATGTCACCCCCTTTTTTGGGCGAACAGGCTTTAAATCGTTTTGAAACAATTTTGTTTTTTACGACTATTTCTGATCCAGTTTGCAGGCCCTTACCACGAATTACTAATATTTATTTATTATCAATTTTTGAACCAATAGTCTTACTCTATTCTCTTTAGCCATGCGTTCAGCTCCAGAGAGGTCGCTCTGATGACACGGTGGTTTGTTTTCACCTGAGAGTAGGTCAGACAGGTAGACTGATGTCAATGCCCTAGTCAGGGGTGCCCAAACATGCTCTATTGGGTTTTGTCTGGAGAAGCCGGGGCAGAATGAGGTTACAACGAGGGCATCAAGGTTTAGTCGCTTAAAGATTCTAGCATAAAACAGCTCCTTGGTTTCATGGTTGACATTGTAGTCTTGCCCCCCATTAACAATCAACATCAAGGCTGTCTTTCCTACTTTCCTAAACACAAGGCTGTGTTTCTACTCAAAATTGAGTACCTTTTTTAGCTGTGGAGCGTAACGCAACAGGTCGTTGGCGTGGGACTCAATCGTGCATGGAGTAGACGGTCCCCAGTTGATGACTAGCAGCTCTTAGGCGACTGGATACCTAAAAATTAAATGTCAGTTATAAAAAGATGTACATAAGTGTGTTGGTTATTTTATAATAAAAAAAATACAGATAAAGACATTGGAAAGTACATCAACGCAGCCACTTTTGTCACAACAACTGACAACACAACAGCAAAAATAGAATAAACGATTCTCATCTGAAGTGTTCTCTTCCGAACTTGTCTTAAGTCAGCTGTGGTGGGTTCAGAGGCTCCTTACGAAGGTAACCACAAGGAGTGATGAGGTAGCCTGGGGTGGGGAAGTCATGGTTGAAATAATTTGGGGCATCCCTTGTTGGAAAAAACTTATTTATTTGGAGGTGTCGATCAACAGCAACAGTTTTCGAACGTACTTTAATTTTGTTCTTATTGTCCAAAGACAAAACAGTGCAATTCTTTGGAAATTTGGCAGCAAACTCCAAACAGTAGTTCACCCGGGCGCTGTAATAGTTGTCGTTGGGGTCTGCCGTTGACTTGCTGTTCACCTTTGGTGGAATTCTTGCCTCAATCACACCCTTGTAGTTATGAGAGGCTTTAAACCTCTTGTTTGGCGCTTCCAGCCAATGCGATATGGTCTTCTTATCTGTTTTGATAATTAAAACACCGAAAAGAAAACACATAGAAATCAATGGTCGATTTTAATTTCAATACTCCTGGCCATCAATAATGCAATTGTTTCTTGGTGCCAGGATTGATTTTTTCACCCATTATTCAACTACAAATAAAATTGTCACCGACGCATTGACCTACATTTTCATCAACTGGCAAACACGCCTAGTATGACAGTGGATGGAAATTGTAAATGCCCGTTTGCATTAATTTTCAACACATCGAACTAGCAAAAATGTTTCTTACTAAATTACTTATAAATTAGGACGAACTGAAGTATATATAAAGAATATAGAAATAACCGTGTATACTAATGACGTTCAATGCATCAAGACTCCAGTGTAAAAACAAGAATAAAGTTGAAATTAATACCCTATTAGTAGGAAAGCTTGATTTAAAAAAGCGGTCAACTTTAAACAATGTTTTTTTCCGATTGCTGCTTTTTACTTTTATCAATATTGTATATTAATTTTGTAAAAAATAAATTAAGTTAAACTATATTTACCTAATTTGATGCCTGACTCTTGGACACCGGGTACAGTCGTCAGTAGGTGCTCTCCAACTTGAACAAGGGACACACCACAAGTTGCATGACCTGGTCTGCGACGATGTGCTTCAAAGCCGTTCTCAACGATGAAGGATCTTGTTGCCTCTACAAGTCCAGGAAATTTGCTATTGAGTGATGGCCTCCCACTTCCCTTCTTTCTCGAGACACTGTTATTTAAACCCAGAGCAGGTCTAATGTTCCCAGGGTTTATACAGGGGGTTGGTGTGTAGAACCTACTCAAATTCAGCTCATCTGATGAATTAACCAACAATCCTTTATCAGCATCTTCTGGATCCCCACTAATAAGACTTGGGTCCAAATTCTCTCTGTTTTGCAATATCCAGTTTATGCTCAAACAGTCAATCCCAAACATGTCATGTTGAAATGGGTGTCCTTTTGCAAATGGTCACATATACGCATAGATCTTTGCTGATACTGATACTAGTGATTTCAAAAGGTCTGCGCAGAATTCTATGATATCCATTGGGTATTCATTGTGTTGGCAAAGCAACGCATCGTCACTAGCAGGCTGACAGCGCCACAGACTTTCCCTCCTCAAACAATGTGGTTCCGCCCAGTCAACTACCAACATTAATTCTGCGCCCCGCTCAACATAGGCTTTTACCCCGAACTCCGCGGGCTGGAAGGCCGCATTGTTTAGATTGCTCGTCCCGTTGGTCGGGGGGGGGGGAGTTCCTTCGCAATTTGTGAAGAGTCTTCCAACCGATTATCGTGGCTGGTTTGTATTTCCGCGCGGTCAACTTCACAAACCAATACTAACTCACGATCGCGGTATTTTCACTCTCATTCCGAGAGTTTGGAAGAAAATGATGCAACACAGAACAATATGACTTGAATGAATAAAGAATAGCTTGGTGTAAGGATTAAATAATTGTTTGGAAGCTGCATTCATGTTTCAGGGTACTTGGGGTGCAAAAGCAGGTGTTTTAGAGACATAGGCCTGTCCCATTCATTCTCATTTGAGACATTGACAGAGCAACAGCAAAATTATAAATTCAACTAAATTTTGTGAAACTATCAATATAAAAAGTAATCATGGCAAGTGTACTTGTAACTTGGCTTGAACCTGAGAATAAAGCTGGTAATTCCGAGTTGGTACGTCGTAAGGCAGATTTGACCATTGGTAAGGCAGATTTGACCATTGGCATGACAGTTAGTGTCAATATCAGGTCAAAGTTGTGCAAGGCCATTGTTATACATATCCACAGTAAGTATATGATCATTTTATTTCAGTAAAAAATTATTTTTCATTGTAATTAACATTTTTTGTTGACTACACGTCTTTGTGTTCGTTTGATTTATAAATAGGCTTTATGTAAACAGTGCAATTTAATATTTTGCATCTTTAGTGACACCATTGGTAGCATGCATGTAAAATATTGTTAAAAATATGCAATATAAATAAAATGGCGTATACATTTTGTCCTTTTTTCTTATTTTAGCCCGAAACCGTCCCCATGACGTGGATTCTGAATCGGACAGTGATTCTGATGACATTCCACTACATCCGCTAATCCCAAGACAAATGGAGTCCAGTGACGTTGGTGAGACCATCCTCCAAGAAATTGCCGAATGTTCAACAATCACCCCGGCTCGCTGTCAAAGGTCCACAAGCCAATGTCAAGACCACTCTGCTGCAGAGTCGATCAATTCATCCACTGGTACGATGGACCAACTCTTCGCAGAGCTTCATGCAACACGAGAAGAGGTGGGTGATGTCAAGAAGGAGATGAAAATGATGTTCACCTCGATCACAACCATGTTCACCATGGTTTGGGGAATGGCCGCCATTTTGGGAACGGCAAGTGCACTACCGTCAGCTGTACCTCAACCCGCTCCCCTTATCCCACAGCCTTCTGTACCAGTACCAGACCGCCACACGACCATCTCAGTACGTCCAAAAGGAGGACTGCCCTGAAAACATCGTAATAGGAGGGGAAGGTGCAACCTTGGCACTTCCTCGAAAGCAGTACGATGCACTCCTCCAGAAATCAGCTTCTGGAAAAGACATCGTTCTTGGACTTTTGTCGATGGGGATTTTCCAAAAAGAAGATTCCAAACTTTAATTACTTTGGGGGACCTGTGCATGTTGTGGGACAAATTGTACAGAAGTAGGGACACACTTCCTATTTCCTATTGGTATGTTGGCCAACAAATTCTTAAAATAGTATCGGTTGTCAACGAAGCTCTTTCTCTTATAAAAATAACAATATAGTAATTTACTCTTCATATAGCATTTTGAACAAAAATCTGTTGAAGATGTGCAGGAAATTACTTTTCCAAAATAGCAAAATTGAAAATTTTTATAAAACCAGGCCGGAAATACAATTTCTGTTTACGTGGATTTTTTCAATTGAAACAAGAGTAGACTTATTGCGGGAAAAAGGCTAGGATTGATCCTTTTATACTTAAAAGAAACCCATGAAAATATACCACGCCGGAGATACAATATTTATCGTTTACATGAGTTCTGTTTTGTTTTAATTGAAATGACAGTAGACTTATTGCGGTGGAAAAAGCTAGGGTTTATCTAGTAAGCCGATTATAACTACGCAGGGGCATTTGGCCAACACCATTGTTTCTTTGTTATACAGTGATTCTCCCTCAACAGTGTGTGACACTGGGTGGTTTTCCTTTTGTTTGAGTTGTCACGCGAAGGAACACGTCGGATCGCGGCCGTGCCTGTGACATAATTTATCCATGCTCCCTTATCCAAATTTAAGTAAGAATTAAAACAAAATATTCTTTATCCCTGATGAAGTTATTAATTGTGGAGATGTTTTTGCCTTCTTTTGTAAACAGGCAAGTTACAAGTCAACAATTAAGTCCTTTTAGAGACTGGGTAGGCTGCGTTGATGACTGTATTGTCTGTGATGAGGACCTGACAGACTAGACAACTGTTGTGCGACGCTGGTAGGGGTGTAGGACTGGTCGGCTGAAGAGAGATTTGCCACAGGTACGCCGGAAATAGAATCTGGACTGGCTTAGCACTGGCTGAAAAGAGCGGATACTCCATTAAGAAATGCTCAGTGGTTCGGGGGGCTTTGGTACAGGATCAGAGTAGGCATCGCCATCCTGGGAAGTATCAGGTAGTTTGTGAGGGTATGGTCCCAATTGCAAGGGACTTTGTAACACTCTGAGTTCTTGGCAAAGCAAGAGGTATTCCTGATCTAGAAACCAACAAATTTGCGGATGTTGCACCACAGACTGTCGACGTATGAGAAGTAGCAGTTTCTTGCACATGACTCGTTGCGGTCACTGGTGTGTCTGGTGGAAGAAACTTCTTGGAGGCTTTGCACTTTCCAATGTGCAGATGATTACTAAAACAATGCTGATGCTGGGCTCAGAACATTTCAAGGGCGGAAAAAGGGATCTGCTGGTTTGTGGACTGGTCTCACTGGAATCATATTTTGCATGCTGACGAACCTCAGTTATCAATACAAGAGTTCAGGGCTGCAGTGGCAAGTGAAAGTGTGAGGCATGTTGCTAGACTACTGGTAGGGTCTTGTGAAGAAACTTGTCTTCTAATTCCTGAATGGCTTTCTCTGCAATGGGGAATTTGTTGGGGTTATCGATGCGGATAATCTCAATTACAAATATGACGCTGCTGGAGGAGTTTGTCGTGAACCAGACGTGTGAAGCCCTGGTCTGTATGGAATAATTAATGCAAAGGGGCCCTCTAATGGGCGAAGCTCAATCAATAGGCATAAAAGGGATGTGCCGAGTGTGTCGTGGCGTTCAGTATCGATGATGCATGATGAGAATCGATAGGAAACTTTGGGGGCTGCTAAGAGGCAGCAGAATTCTCAGGTAAATCCATTGTTCTTGGAAGTGAGCACACGCTCAGATTGACGTTGACAATGGAACATTACCTGGTATGTCTGCTGCCAGTGTCCCAAAGTCCCCCATTAATGGTTGCACTGCGAAAGAGATTCCGACTGAACCAGGGGGGGGGGGGCTGGCCTGTAGACAACTTATTGACAATGTGGGGCATTTGCAATGGTGACAGCTGGAGGTAACTTGGTCTTAGACTTGCCTAAATCAAGGGCAGAGAAGCAGCCTCAAGAGTTGAATGAAGGCCAGTAAGGAGGCCCTGAAGTAGTTCAGGAGGAAAAATAATGCACTCTCATGTGGGGGCAGTAGTGGCTCCTCTCTACAGCTATCTGAAACCCGCAACTGATGCAACCTGCAGGTAACGTGTGACATCCTTGATGGTTGTGGAAGTTTTGGTAAGACAATTAGTGCCCTAGAACAGGTGAACGTGAGTACGACGTAAATCTAGATGCGCTAACGGAAGTTCCAACCATGTAGCTGTGCTTATAAATGGGAGCTTAGTGTCACTGAAAAATATTTCTGGGCAGACACTTGCATGACTGTCGACTCCTCAATGTGTCTGACAAAGGTCAGACTTGGCAAGTAGGGTCAGAGCAATCTGAAGCATTGTAGCTAGTGAAATTGAAGGGGACGTTGGCAGACCCAGCAAAGTAGCGAACAGTGTCCTGGAAGCGACTTCGGTGGATAAGTAAGTTGAAATTTGGGGGCTTGCTGTGAATTCATCCTAGCGTGCCTTTTCACAGGTTTTCTGTCAGCGATAAAACAAGCTACACCACTCAGGGACAATAATGGACGATGTAATGGTGTGAACTTCCCTTTTTACACAGAAGACACGCAACTTTACATCGCTTTCAAGCCAGGAACTACTGATCATGTCACTTTGTAGCAGATCTAGAACTGCACAAGTTAGATGCAGCTGTAGATGGAAAACAACTTCCTGAAACTGAACAACAATCCTTAAAGAACTCCACTAGCTCCTGGTACCAAAAAGAATTGAATACAAGGTATTAACACTTGTATTTAAAGCACTCCATGACTCTGCAACATCAAAGCTCTTCTTGAAATAAAACACTGTCATTACACTATGAAAATCTTCTCGGTTAAAATTGCCGTGTCTCGGTTAAATTTGGGGTTCCCTTCATTAAAATATTGATTTAACCGAATTAGTGTTCGGTTAAATTTCGGTAAAATTGTTCCTGAAATTGATTGGTGTTAGAGCTAGGTTAAAACTTGGTACCTATTTAAGGATCCACTGAAGTCTAGCTCATTAACTGGGCAGTGAGTTTAGCTGTTTACTGGTCTCGGTTAAAACGTGGTTAATGCGTGGTCGTTCCATTATTTACTGTGCTTGAGATAAATACGTTATCGCTGTGGTGTACCAGTCCGTAATGTGACGACTGATGCAATAAAAAGTAACAGCTATATACAAAGGAACGGGAGCAATAAACAGCAAATGACCATCAGGTGCAGACGAGCATTGTCCTCGTTGACCCCGACTCTGCACGTCACGTCGTGTTGGGCGGCCGCTTGTCTGACTGACCGGAACACAATTTGTAAAGAATTTCTGAGATGTTCAGTGTAGCTGGAGTAACTGGAGTGCACTATTTTGGCTTCGGGTGTAAGTTGTCTTTGATTTATGTTAGCTTTACTTCTGTGAGATATCTGGATAAACATATTGATAGTTTGAAATCATAGAGCAAAATCTTGTCCTTGCTCTATGTTTGAAATAAATGCAGGCAGATTGCGGATATAAGCCTATACATAGATATGAAATACAAGTGCAACCCTGCTGATGCACCACCATTATTTTTTGTTTTGTTTTTATGGGATTCGTCACAAATTTGTAAACTAATTTAGACCTAATGTGCGTGATTAGCCATGTATGGTTACATGTACCTGAAATGTCCGTGCTCATACCTGGGCAGAAGCGGATGCATGTTAATGTTATGTGCCCATTCCTGGATTTTCTAGTGGCATTTTTTCTCGGCTGGGGCCTGAGGAGACAGGTCTCCATCAATCAAGTGCACAGGAGATTTTTATTTGCAGGAAAAACAGTTTTGGAAGTTCGCTTTTTTTAAGTGGGGTGGTAATCATCATTGCCTTGCTACCTTGCGTGCTTAGCTAAAAAAGCTTTATGGGCAAAAACCACAACAGGAAGACCCGAGTAGTTACACAGTGTAAACGCTTGATTATAATTATGTTGCTTGTGTTCGCGCATAAAAGATTGTGTACCTACAAACGGACTGATTATCGATTTCCATAAGTTGAACAATAGCTCCTTTTAAAATGTGCAACAATAAGTGTATTTTTACGGACTGGGTGTATTTTGTTTGTTTCGATCTCCCCCTCTCCCTCCCCCTCCCCCTTCCCCCTCTCTCTAATACCTTACAATGCCCGATATTTATAAGCACATTTCGGTTTAATAGTAACCAACAAAGAAGAAAAAAGTAGTTCAATTCTTTCAGTTCATAATCTACAATTTTCTCTTAGATGCCCAACTCAGAGATTTGTCACTAATGTCATCAATATACCTCTGAACCCCTTTTATACTCGGACAACATGCTGTAACATACTTAAAGCTGGTTTTATTTGCATGAACAAAACTGCAAAACATTTTAATTTGGCAAGGGCCGGATGCCGGACACAGGGCAAACCGACTAAACAGACACACCATCACTTGCACATGGACAAAACAAAACATACATACAAAAATGGAAGCCTTCGCCCATCCAAACCAACACAAATTGTGGCCACCCAATGTACAATCAGTCCTTCCCATACCGGTATGGATTCCATATCCATATCCACATAAACCTGGACTTGTTGTTTACAAGGACCAAACCAAACGTAACACAGGACATTATGACCTCCACAGTACATAACGCACCTTGCCTAAAATGTCAAATTTAACCATTCTTTCAATTATACCCTAAATTCCCCAAAGTGGAATGCCTGAGGGGATAAACAAGCCCCATCGGAACCGAAGGGCGCTTGACTTATACATCTAAGTTAAAATACAAATTGCACCCCTATACAATGTTAACAATTAAAATGTTTCCCCAAGTTGAAACGCATGATCGAGGGGATACCCTAACGGAACCAAAGGCCGCTATTTCCTAATCAAATTACAATTGATAAATTACATACTGTATCGTGCCCATGGCATAATTCTTCTTCCTCAAGTTGGAAAGCAGGAGGAGACATGTAAAACAGTCCTTGCAAAGTGGAAAGGCACTATAATTAATGAAGAGTATAATCCAGATTTCATGTTGACGGTCGGTATTTACCCCCAAACATTGAAATTCATGTCATTTTCTGGCCCAAAACTCAACAAACAGAATTGGCGGAATGAAGAGGAGGTGGTGGGTTACAAAAGCTGTAACAAAAGTGACGCTATACCCTTTCCTTTCAACAAAGACCCCCAGTGAACTCAATCCCGTAGATCAAAAGTTGAAATCTACCCCCGATTGGTCAACTCATTTAACCAATCAAAACCAAATTTTGACCTCAGTTGTTTACTGATTGGTTGTCAGCCCCCACTGTCTGACTGTGGATACTCCGGATCCCTATAAATTGAGCTGCACAGCCACACAAACCTTTCATATAACGGATTAATGCCCACCCAGTAAGCATCATTAAAAACTATTAGAAACATGTGCATTGGATGTACATAAGCTGACAAAGACTAGCCACCATTTACCATTCGTACATGCAAATACGCACCGGAAACATTATGATGAGTATAAAGCTAGCATTTGACCATTTAGTTGATAAAATGGATTATCCGAAAAGTTTATGGACGAAACAAAGGCTGGAGCCTCATTTACGAAGCATTTCCCTTTTTGTTGAAAAATAATGTTATTTGTATGGTGTCTTACAAATAACTTGAATTATTGTATTAAAATGTTTTTCAACACATGCATATTAATGAATATATATACGGGGGTATTTTCATACAACCTATGAAGGCCTTAGCCTTCGTTCCCATACTGACCCCTTTTCATATGCATTCACCTCTGTGAAACTTATAATGAAAAAAAAAAATCTTCCACAATTTGGACCACATTGACGTGTTTTTAAATATTATTCTGGCAAAGCAGGACCAACACGAGGTTATTAGCTGTACTGTTGAAATATTTACACACGTACAAAGTACAATGTTATCATGGACCAGTGATTAAGCCTTATGAAAAATAATTTCGCTTAGAAATGAGCCACAATGTGAGTGTTGTGCCGACAGCCTCGTTTTGCTCGTGTTCTGCATCGATTCTAAGGCGTAAAGGGAACTAAAGACCTGGCTGTTATGACACCAAAGGACAGATTTCCTCAGCTTTTCAGGTCACAGTTGCTTTTTTGTACACCGCAGTATCCATTCAAATTTAAGGGTAGCGTTGTCAAGTGCCCTATAGCCAGTACAATTTCAGGATAGCATTTCGACTGGTTTTTACGATGTGGATGCTTGATGCTTGATGCTTGTGTTTAACAATAATGCTCTTTGAACATGTTTCGTCCTAAATTAATCAAAAGGAAACTTGTAAACATGTATGCTACTTTATATACGAAGAAGATGTGAACATATTATTTCCATTTTAAGGAAATGCCACAAAAAAAACAGCACTGTATCAGGTTTTGCACATCATTTTTTGGCACGTCGTGCGTGTTAACCCAGGCAGATCACCACTATGTAGAATAACCCGCGACGCAATCATTCACGCAGAGTGGAATTCAACATAATTGTTTATATGAATTTAGTACTTGATGCTGGCTAATGAAAAACAAATGGCCTTTATAATAACACGCCCATAGTATCACTAGTGCAATTTCCGCCAGAGCAAGATTTTGTGAACAGATCATTAGCATTTACAATATATCCCCAAGACTGTCCAAGCAATATCCATTGTCCAACATTGCGGTCTAAACCTTTCCATAATGGGGGAATGGAAACCGAGATACATACATGCCCATAATATTTATACAGCAGTCAACGTAAAATTAGATTGAAGTACATTAAGTTTGGAAAATACGATGCATAAATTGGTTTGCAGGGAGTTAATAAATCTAGGACATTTTTGCAAATTGGCTTGCTTCTAAAATAACAAACACGCTTCGTTCATGTGACGACACGGTGCCATGCCAAAAACTTAAAGCACGTAAATTGTAGAACAATCAAATATTAAAATGCACCAAAAGAAGGTGAATGTCACAAAGTGATATCAAATGCACCAAAGTTAAATTGCTTGGAAAAAATGTACGGCACCAAATTGTACTTATCATTTTACCAGGACACTTATGAAGGGAATATCTACTGGACAGTATTTATATATTTTGTATTTAAATCTAACACCCAAAGGTCTCCTGTTGAATCAGTAGCAGTTGTCAATGGTGGAGAAAGTACCGTGAAAGGTACCAGTGATGTGTTGTGGAACTGTTCTGGATTTGTAAACTCAAATACTGTAAGAAACTATAGCTTTTTGCCCATAAAATTTAAACGCAAAACAGGAATTGAACGAAACTTGGTTTGAGATGTCGCGTCAACTGTTTGAACTTGGAGCCGAAAGCAGCTTTGGATTCAAAAATCTTATCTACCCAAAAAATAAAAACTTGTTACTTTTTGAACATAAGGCTGGCATCAACTCAAATTCTGTAAGAAACTATAGCTTTTTGCCCATAAAATTTAAACGCAAAACAGGAATTGAACAAAACTTGGTTTGAGATGTCGCGTCAACTGTTTGAACTGATAGCTGAAAGCAGATTTGAAATCAAAAATCCAATCTACCCCAAAAATAAAAAATTGTTACTTTTTCAACATAAAGCTGGCATTCACTCAAATACTGTAAGAAACTATAGCTTTTTGCCCATAAAATTTAAATGCAAAACAGGAATTGAACGAAACATGGTTTGGGATGTCGCGTCAACTGTTTGAACTTGGAGCCAAAAGCAGATTTGGAATCAAAAATCCAATCTACCCCCCCAAAAAAAAATTGTTACTTTTTCAACATAAAGCTGGCATACTGTAAGAAACTATGGCTTTTTGCCCATAAAATTTAAACGCAAAACAGGAATTGAACAAAGCTTGGTTTGAGATGTCGCGTCAACTGTTTGAACTTGGAGCCGAAAGCAGATTTGGATTCAAAAATCCAATTTACCCCCAAAATTAAAAATTGATACTTTTTCAACATAAAGCTGGCATTCACTCAAATACTGTAAGAAACTATAGCTTTTTGCCCATAATATTTAAACGCAAAACAGGAATTGAACCAAACTTGGTTTGAGATGTCGTGTCAACTGTTTGAACTCAGAGCTGAAATCAGATTTGGATTCAAAAAGCCAATTCAATCTATCTATCCTCGGAGCATGGAGCTATGGTCAGAGTGAGGAGAAAATTGTAAAGAAATATGCACATCCTAAAATGTAGACACATTTCGGTTGTCACAAACAAAATTCAAATAATACGGGCATTTAAAGTCTATTTTCTCGACTTTTTGGGTGACTACCAAACCTGACCTTCAAATGTATTTGATAAACTTGTATGGTTAAAAGTTTTTTATCAACAACTTTTGACACTGTTTTTAATACCGTACGTAATAGAGTTAAAACAAGAGCCTGGTAGGATTTTAGAGATACCTTTTTTCAATGAACTCGCTATGGCAGTATAGAGTTAAAACAAGAGCCTGGTAGGATTTTAGAGATACCTTTTTTCAATGAACTCGCTATGGCAGTATAGAGTTAAAACAAGAGCCTGGTAGGATTTTAAAGATACCTTTTTTCAATGAACTCGCTATGGCAGTATAGAGTTAAAACAAGAGCCTGGTAGGATTTTAGAAATACCTTTTTTCAATGAACTCGCTATGGCAGTATAGAGTTAAAACAAGAGCCTGGTAGGATTTTAAAGATACCTTTTTTCAATGAACTTGCTATGGCAGTAGTTACATTTCCGGATAATCCGGCATATCACACCTCATTACTCACGATCAGATAAGAGAAACCAATACGAAGACAAGAACCCTTGGTGACAATATGATGAACGTATACCGACTTGAGCTTGCCAATAAGGGCAACGGGTCCCCACTCTTACTAGTATGGGAAAACATTGCCAGAACAACTAACTTTAACATTAGCCACCTTATAATTCCAATGTTTCATCAACCCATGCTAATCAAACAAACGATATTTACTTTTATTATAGGATGGTAATATATAATTGCAGTTGTAATTGACCAAAACCAATCGCGCGATATACGTACATTGTCATAGCGACACAGGGGTGGGGAGGAGAGAGAGAGTCAGGGTGATATTCCCCTCAATATTTTGCTGCAGTTGGCATGTGAAATAAACAACAAATGACACACCCAAGAAAAATCGGGTCATCTAATCCAAGAAAGAAAAAGTTACTTGTCGGCAATTATTAGTTGCGATAATCGTAACCCTCCATCCTCGGGAGGATAGGATGGAAGGTTACGATTATTGCAACTAGGCAATTATGGGCCGTCTGGGTTTGCTGACTGACGTTTTTGTTCAACTACAAGGCTTGCCGAGGATTTGTCAAATGCAGATACCAATCGGCTGTGTAATATTTGAATATGATCGAAGAACCAAATCAGTGCACCCGCACGACCCCCCCCCCCCACACACACAATGCTTTTCTCCAGTTTGTTGTAGCCTTTATATGGTGGATTTTTCCCCCGTTTTGATCATTTTGTAGTGGAATGTTATTCTGGTAGAAATACTGTGGCACAAAACGATCATTGTGTACCCATGCCTAGTTTACATACAACGCCTGCGACAGCCGAAGGTGAAGTTTCCTGGCAAGAATTTGTTTATCGGCGTTGACGAGTGGGCGTCTTGAAATCCTTGAGCTTCTGGCCGGGGACCTAGCTCAGTGTTCGATACGAGCCTTAGCAACCCACCCACCCACTATGATATGTTTTCTTAGCGACGCAAATGATTTATTTCCTTCCTCCGTGGTTATTTCCCAAGCAGCACACCCTATAGACACACCACTACTGTATACTACCAGTTTCACGCAATTTTATTGCGAGAATGAATAAAACTAAAAGGACAGTCACTTAACTAAAACATTATTATTGATTGGGACATTGGCTGCCCACTTTCTAACCTGAGTATCTTGTAGTTCTTGGATCCTCCAGAATACTCATTGAAGAGGTTTTCATATTGGAGATGGCAGAGGGTGACGATAACGTGTTTTTTTCATTGAGTATACTCGCTGTAAATGCTCCATGGCTAGTTTGACTTGTGGTTGATGGCTGGAGGTCGATTCAGGATTTAATGGTGTGCCCATGGACTAGCCTTTCATCAATGCCATGTGGCTTTGACAGCTTTGTAGCTTGATTGCGGTTTTTAATGTTGAATTATTCATGAAGTTTCAAACATACATTATTCATATTTTTAAGCAAAAACTAACAGCCCTGAAAGATAAGCCAATCGCAATGCAGATGAGGTTTATACTGACCCCATCGCTTCTGATTGGCTGGGAATTTCTCTACCTTGTCAGTGTAGCAAAAATCGTGAAATATATAGCAGAGATTCTTCACAAATTGGAAAAGATGGCATACAGTGAAGAGAAAAAATAAACGAGTAACGACTGGTCATCAAGTCTATGGTAATCGTGGAAAATATCAGTTGAGCACGGTCATGCACATACGAACGTTTTGCAGGCGGCTGCTGACATTTATGTACTAAACGTTTTCCCAAGCCGATTTTAACTGAGAAACAAATTAAATGTTGAATTGCCGATTTTAACTGAGAAACAAATGAAATGTTGAATTGCAAGAATGGAGTAATGGATTTCTGAGAGGACCACAAATATAACATGGAATAACCATAATAAAGTTTTTTAGTTCTACTATAACAACACATCGACGACTAGTTATCTTTATGTTTAAATACATTAACGTTTACTGTACTATGAATATAATTTTTAACAGAGGACAAGAAATTGTTTGTGAAAATGTTCCTTATAAAATTAACAACCGCTCATATTGAGTATTAAAGCATTCAGTATTTTCACAATATTGATCCATCGAAGAAAGCTTCTTTTTATTTAATGGTGCACTGATAGTCGGAATAATCATTAAACTACATCATTAAAAAAACACAGGCAACAAGACCATTCATGACGGTGTTCTGTGATCACCACAAAGAATAGATTTGTGGGGATGGGGCTAAGAGCCTGCCAGCACGCACAACGTACACGTCAGGTGAGCACAAAAATCTGGGTGGGCGCGACAGAGAGCTCCAGTTGTTTATCCCTGACCCCAGTGTAAGTTCACACGCCTGTAAACACAGGCTGCTTGTTATATAATACAGTGAGCGCTACCATGATACAGTGTATGATGATGATAATAGCGAATTGGACGGTACGAAGGTAACTCACCAATCTCTATTAACATTCCTATCAATTAGACCCATGTCGTGTCATGTCGTTTATACTAATAGGCTTATCTTGCGGTTGGATGACAGTTGGGCCATTAAGTGTTACACTCGGTTAAATTCTGGTTAAACTCGGCTTCCTTATTATCATATAACCAAAATATTCATGGTAAGTCCTGGCGCATAAATGCTCGGTTAAAACTGGGTGGAAATGTGGTGGAATGGACTAAGAAAACCACAAGTTTAAAAAAGGGTAAAAACTCGGTTTAAACACATTTAACCGAGACACGGTAATTTTAACCGAGAAGATTTTGACAGCTGAAATTAAGCCTATACACTAAATCTGCACCATGCATGGTGTGCCGCACCAAACCAGCATCTCACTTTATGATTTATCTCTTTTAATAACAATTTATGTGAAAATGTTCACTTACTTTGTCTTCCAGGCAACGCCAGTAAATCTTTAGCAGCCAACACGGTCATTGATGGTAGGACCTATACAATATTAAAAACATATGCATTTTACCAATAACAAACTTAGATTTCACCTAATTCTGTTTTTAGAAAAATGTTCATTGATTGCAATAAAGCATTCAAGCTTTTTCATTAAACAAAGTGGATCATCAAAAGAAAAGTTGGCATGACCGAGGTTGTGTCGACCTTTTCTTTATTTTGGTGTTAACAATGTTTGCCAGTTTACCATGTATCACCTTATATCTGATAATGTCCTTTGGTGACAGGCTCAAAAATACATTACTTGATAAAAATTCAAATGTTTTATTGAAAGTAATCAACAAGTTTCTAAACCTAATCTAGGAATAATGACATTATTATCACCATTCATAATGATTGCAAAGGCAGGTACTATAACAAGGTGTTATATATTTACAATTAATCGTTATCATTGAGATCCCTTAATTCATTCAGACACACAAGTAATTCAGTTTATCAGACAATTCAATGTTTGTCCTTGGTTAAGGCTTAACATTTTTTAGCTTCATTTTTCTAATAAATGTATTTGTCAAAATTATATCTCTAATTTCTGAAATCAAAACATAATTGAGGTACGGAAACAATCAAATTAACTTTTTAGTAACATTTATTCTTAACATTTACTTCTATCTTTTCAGATTTTTTTTATTCATTTGAGCTAGAGGAAACATCGGTCAATAAAACAGCTCCACAAGCAAACTAGTCGTTTCTGTTTAGTTGCTCATTAAAGACTTAAAAAGAAAGGTCTTACATTTAAAAAGTTGAAAATAGACACATTTGTTAATGAAGATAGACCAGTGGCAAGTTAAAATAAAAACAGGACAGACCTATTTTGATGTAAATTTGTAATGACAGCCACTCTATTTCCTGAAAAAGTCAAACCTCTTACCTCTTCTAATGCATGGCATATATCATTAGATGTTGCCATATTGTTTCTGATGTGTTGCTTTGACAACTTAGTGATATTGTCAGCAAACAACTGCTGACGCCTACGACCATGTCGTCTTGAAGGTGAAGGAATTACAGATGATGCAAGTATTGGTGACAAATGTAACACAGGAATCTGTTTTGAAAAAAAGATTACAGCTTCAAAGCTTCAACAATTGTCATTTAAGCTTGATATGATGAACTAATGAATGGAACATTGATAAAGCAATCATCTCAACTGTAAAGAATACCTGGTTAATCAAGGGAGAGTGTCTGGCTCCAACTAAATGCTAGAATTGCGATGTGTGCCATTTTAAAAATAAATTCATTCCTCATCATCCCTCCCTTCAATCAATTAATTCATCCATCCCTTTATCCCTTCAAACACTCACTCATTCATTTATTGATTCAAAAAGGCCAATCTGCAACAATGCAGCAGTAACCAGTGTAGGAAATCTGATTACCCTGGGCAATTAAGTGTAGAAAATCTGATAACACTGCTGATAACTGCAGTTACAGTAACAAGGACACCTTCCAAAACTATGCAGGAACGGTAAACCCACAAAAATATCGTTCAAGTCAAAGTCAACTTTCAACATAGATAACAGTGAACTGGAATTGAGCACACCAATAGCTATCCAATATATAAATGAGGAAACAACAAATTGTCGCAAGGTGCACAGTGGACACAGTGAATCAGTATTAATCACAAGCTGGGAAACACACTTACTATTGGCAGATAGCAAACTATCACTTCAAAAAACTGCCCATATCAAATTGCACACATACAAGGGTCAAGGGATGCCCATCACTAGTGTCTCCACAGTACAGTAAAGCATAACATTCAAACAGATCTTCTCACGTTTCTTGTTGTATCCCAGGACCAAATCTTCAGGTAGTGTGGCAATCATTGACCGCCTCAGAGACACAGAGCGTTTAAGTGAATTATTTCTAAACAAATTGGAAGAACTATAGTACAGTATTGTAACAAAGTTTATTCAAAAGTTTCATGCTAGTTTGCTCACTGACAGAGCCTCTGTTAGTCACTTTTACTCAGGCCAAGTGGGATTCCACGCTTCTCGCGTCGGTTGGTGGTCGTGATGTTTGCACTTGTTTGCAAGTAGGGTCTAATTTGCAGGGGGCACTCAGGGGTCATTATTTTCTAGAATGGGCTTGGTAACAGTAGTCTAAAACAGTAAGCAATGTTGTTATGTCTTCGTGAGCGCGAGGCATGCAAAAGATCTTGAGTACACGTACAGTACATTACATATACAGCAGGGTACGAAGTCCAAGGTAAGCAACTCTGTGATTGGCTAATGATAAAAAGAAAGCTTTGGCTTGCATGGCTTGGCACGGTTTCAACAGCAGGGCAAAAAATAGCTGCATACGCAGCAAATACTTTTTCGGACCAATCACAAGCCATGTAACTGTTGAATATGGATGAGCCTGTTTAAAAGGTCGCCGTGTAAACAATTTCGAGCTTTGTTGGTTCCGTTGACTGTGTGGGGCAATGTATGTATGTATGTATGGTGTGAGTTGTCGCGACGAATCTCCTCCCTCTGTGGCTAGCTCGTCTCACTGGGGTCCGTGTGTCCTGCGATGACTGTATAGTCCAAAATGAGAATTGCAGCTGCAACCACAGACATCACAGGTGAAGACCGGTCCTTGTTGGGGCTGACATAGGCGGGGCAAGTCTTCCACACTCAAAGAGGCCCAAACCCTCAATGCAGATGTTACGCCAGGCGGGCCTGTTGGTGGCCCCTTGCTCTCAGGTATCCACAGGAATAGCACAGAACTTCAATGTTGCCTTGATGACATCCTTGTAGCGCTTTCGTTGACCGCTTTCGTTGACCACCATGTGACCGTTTACCAGATTTCAGTTGGCCATTGAAGAGTGCCCTCGGAATTCTGTGGTTTTCCATGCGTGTGAGGTGACTTGACCAGTGAAGCTGGGCTCGCATCAGGAAGTACTCTATGCCTTGGATGCCACAGCCCTCTAGGACATGGGTGTTGGGTGTTGTCTTACTAAGTAATGCCCTGGATCTTATGAAGGCAATGCATGTGGAATCTGTCGAGGCATTTGATGTGACGGCGGTAGGGTGTCCAGGATTGGCATCCATACAGGAGTGATGAAAGGACAACAGCACGATAGGCACTGATCTTGATGTGAAGGCAAATGCCACGCTCCCTCCATAGGCGATGTGTCAGCCTCCCAAACGATGCACTTGCTTTACCACTTCATGATGTTACCTCATCATCTATCATGGCATTTCGGGAGAGTACACGTCCAAGGTAAGAGAACTTCTAAACTACTCTGAGTGGCGTGTCGTTGATGGTGTTGGCTGGATATGACGTACACCCCTGTTGGCTTTGGCTGATGCCTTGCCTCGGTCTTCTTGACTGATCGTAAGACCGTAACGATGAGCAGACATTGCAAAACAGTTGACAATAGCTTGCATATCTTCAAGGGTGTGGCTGAAAAGAGCACAATCATCGGCGAAAAGGAGATTGCGGAGCAGCATTTCAGAAAACTTGGACTTGGCCTTCAGGCGCTGTAGGGTGAACATACTGCCAACAGTGCAAAATTGGATCGTTACTCCCCGGTTACAGTCCCTGAAAGCATTGTGAAGCATGGATGAAAAGACAATGCTGAAGAGTAGGGGAGCTCAGGCATGTGAGCAGGTCATGAAAAAAAAAGAGGAAAATTTGTTTTTAGTTGGCAAGGGTGTAGCGCAAACCCAAAAATCTGGGTCATTTGAACATTTTGCTATCAAACATTACATGTACAAAATACAAGCTCTATGGTGCATTTAAAGCCCTTTATAACCACAATGTTTTATCAAGCCAATCCCACTTGAATCTATTTTTCATAAGCCGAATTTCATATTAAAAAAAACAAAAAAAAAAACACAATTATTATTATTATTTTTTCGGCGTATCGGCCGTAATTTTTGCTTATCGGCCAGTAATTCCAGTGTATCGGCCCTATACGCTAGCTTGTGCATGGGAGACTGCCTCCCTTGCTTCAATATCTAATGCCGTTCCCCGGCGCTCGACAAAAGTACGGCCTCTGCAGTGCACGCCATCTTGGTTGTCAGGTACCACACACATGTGAAATTCGAAAGACCGTGTGCGCCTATTCTTGGCTAAAGGTGTTGGCTTTTTAATATAGTTTTTAGTAAGGCGCCCTCTCTTGTTGGAAAAGGACGACGACATGCATATGTATAATGATGGGGGCATCGCGCTTAACGAAAAATGAACAACAACGGCTTCAATCAAAGACTAACGCGGAGCATTTTACCGGGTCTAGCCCCCGACTCACGTGTCTAAATCATCATCACAATTAAAGCGCTGCCCGAAGCCAGGTTTCTTCTTCTCTGTGCGAGTGTTGTGCAGTAGAATTACCGGCTGCTTGATGATCGATGTTGGACTTTCAAAAAAAAAACGCAGACCGGCAATTCACGGCGGAGACGGGAAAAAAGCGGAGCCCGCAAGAAAAACGCGGAATGGGAAAATGAAAAACTGATGAAAAAATTATTTCCGCGTAACCGCGGAAGTCTCACATGCCTGGGAGCTAAGACGCAATCTTGCTTCATGCCATTAGTGACAGGAAATGGCTCGGAAGTAGATCTGCTGTCTCTCACATGTGTGACCATGCCATCAAGGAAGGACCTGATGATATTTACCAACTCTGCGGGGTAGCCGACCTTGTGCAGTAGCCTCCACAGGCCTTCCCTGCTGACTGAGGTGAACGCTTTCTTAAGATCAACAAAAACCATGAAGAGGTCGTGATGTTGTTCTCTGGACTTCTCCTGAAGTTGACAAGCGGCAAACATCATGTCGGCTGTGCCGCGTCTGACACGGAAGCTACACTGTTTTTCTGTGGTAATGCTGATGGCGATTGAAGATGACAGACTGTTGAGGATGACTCGGGCGAGTATTCTCCCAGCAATGGATAGCAGTGACACGCCCCGATAGTTGTCAAGACACGACCTGTCACCTGTATGTTTGTATATAGGGATGATCAGTGCATCCTTGAAAGCCTGGGCCACTGACTCCTCGCTCCAGATGGTGTTGAAGAGCTGGGTCAGTTTAGAGACAAGGCTGACGCTGCCAGACTTAAAGACCTCAGAGGGAATACCGTCATTGCCTGGGGCTTTATCAGATGACATCTGTTTAAGTGGACTTGGTGGTCTCAACAACAGTTGGTAGAACAGCAAGATCATCCAATGTAGGCTGCTGTGGAAGGGCGTCAATGGCATCATCAGAGATGGAGGAGGGGCGGTTCAGGACACCACTGAAGTATTCAGCATAACGCTTGAGTATCTTCGATGGATCGTTGATGAGACGTTTACCATCAGAGCTTTGTAGTGAGGCAGTGCCACAAGATGATGGTCCATTCGGGATCTTTAGAGATGTTTTTTAGATCTACCCCGTAGATGGATGACCAACCTGACGCGGTAAGCAAGTAAGCTTCAGTGGAGCAAGCTTTCTTTAGGGAACCTTTTATATGCCCTTCTCATTGTGGAGAGAGCAGTGCTACCCCTAAAAAGTGCTGCTCTGCCGTCCAAGCAGGATACGAATGTCACTGTTGCTCCTAAGTCAATGACAAAATGACCATCACACTTAGACCACCATACGTGTGGACTTGTGGCTAGGGACTCCCAGCAGCATCCTCTGCCTGCTGTCACTCCTCCCTCACCGTAGGACTTGTCTTGTGATTTAAGCAGGTGCCGATGAGGGAAAAACCTGCACAAGGAACTCATTAAGGTGACAGAAGTGTGTGCTGTCCCCCTCCCACTCTCTGTTTCTATGGACATCGATGACTTCAGGTACAATGATTGCAACATGACGCCTGATGAACATAGACGCAGCAGACTGGCCAGGTCGTCTGTCTGATGACGGCTGCCCTTGATGTCCAATGTGAACACAGCTGTCTGCAAATGCTGAGCAATAGTGCCAATGTATGTGCCACCACTGACATTAAAAGATTTGAAATTTGAGTTTTCCTTCTCCTAGATGGGCTGTCTTCCAAGCCCCACCTGCCCGGAGCAATCTGGTTTAAGGCGCCAGAAACCCACCTTGCCCATGGTTCTAAACAGGGATCGGCACGTGAAGCCGGGCAGTAGGAGTTTGACTGGGAGAGGCTATTTGAGACGCAGACCATATGGGACATTTTGTGGGTCGGAAGTGGCTCAACATTCCCACAATTCCTGGCCAATTCCTAATCCTTTGTGGGGCAATATTGTGTTGTGCGCTGTGGTGTAATGGCACTCATGGTGAACACCATAGGAGCAATGTGTTAGGAAAATGATTTAATGGTTTTCATTAAAAACTCCACTGATATAGTCACTCAGCTTTAGGTTATTCTTTAACTGTGGTAAATCATCCCTTTGGAGTGAACACCCTTGGGGCCAGTGTTAAGACAAAAGAGGGAGACCGAAACTCAAAGGTCACGTCTCGGAAGTAAAGCTTTAGAAAGTGTTGATGATGTTCTGCAATGGGCACATAGCGATAAGCATCCTTCAAATCCAAGGAGACTGCCCACGCAGACAAAGGAATTGATTCCAGGACCATGCGTAGGGTTTCCATTTGAAAGCATATGGGGCATAGAAAATGATTCAAGGGGCATATATAACCATTCAAGGGGTGTAGATTGAGAATGGGACGCCAGTCCCTGGGACCTTTTTGGAGGGTTAGAAAGAAGGTTGAGAAAAAAACCTATGTTTGACGGACTGGCAGGAACCCTGGCAATGACTTGTTTTAAAAGGAGAGCTTGAATCTCAGAGTCCAGGTGGCCTGACGTTTGTCTGGGTTCGAGGGGACTGGAGTTATTTTTGGAGCATAAGACAGAGGGGTACTCCAGAACGTACCCACTTTTTACGGTTGGGAGTAACCACCCGTCATCTCAGAAAAGGGCCCAAGTCTTTGCGAAATAGGGAAGACGACCCCCATGGGCCCTAGAGGGGGGCCGGGGCTAGGACACCATCAACGGCGCCACAGTCCACCCCAATAAGACCCGAAGGAGGACTCAGGTCGCAGGGTAAATCCCGGTTTGGAGCCTCGGTCTCTGCCAAAGGCAGTCCGTGCTTTGGTGGTTGTAGGCTGCTGGACAGGTGTGGAGAACCCCAGAGAAACAACATGGGCAGGCCAGAAGGCCTCCAGCGGTTTGCTGGAGAAATGCTGACCTTGTTCTCTCGAATGTTACCTCTAGAAGGAGTGGCTGGGCTGCGATAAGAAGACTTGCGTAGGTTTATCTTGTCAGTGGCTTAAATCCGCTTCGTCTCCAATTCCATGATCTCCTGAAACTTGCCTGCAAAGATGTAAGAACCTAGGCATGGAAGACGTTCCAGGCTAGAATTAACATCATCAGAAGGAAAAAAAATTGATTCAATGATCGGTGGGCAGCCGTAGCAAGCATTGACACCCATGTAAACTGATCCATGCAAATCCCAAGACAGTCATCCAGACAACGGAAGGCCATCTCGGTGGCTTCAGCTGAGACCGGATAATTCATCTCACAACACACCAAAGACTCCGACAAGAGCTGAAGAAAGCAAGAGACACAGAAACCTGAGGGAGAGGAAGCGTCCACATTGATCAGAGTTTTTTCCAGTGTATTCCTTTTCTTTGCAGGGAAAGTGGCCTTAATGGTCGTGCAGGTACCCATATCAGCCGCAATTTTATCTCTTGAGGCAGGAGACAAAGTAGAGACATATAAAAAAAATTGTATTCTGCCTGAAGAACTTTAAAGGGTATGCAGACCCCGACATGACAAGGAACGAACCTGCTTAACCCCTGAAAGAACTCAGATTCCGTCCCCACGAAGCCAATCAATTGGCAAGACTGGAAAAACGTCGTCTTTAGCTGCTGCGGGGGCTGTGCGGAGTTTAAAGGACTGACAGGAGCCTTCATCCGGGACATTTGGTTCATCCATAGCAGTAATATGCAGCACCTGTGTCATATCTCTCATCACCAGACGGAGCAGATGATCAGATGAAGAGCAGACAGTAGCCACCTCCGAATCATCGGATGAATCGCTCGTAGGTAAAGGCACTGCCTTGAACTGTAGTTGTGCCCCTTCTTCCAGCGGCTATGGTGTACGTCATCCCCACTTGAGTCGGCTCTACTATGATGACCGATGATTGAAGCCCTGAAGGGCCGGGGGCACACCGGAAATTTTTGCCGTAAATTTTTCTTTCGTGATAGTGCTTGGTATCATTCCTAGTGCTTGGTATCATTCCTAGTGCTTGGTATCATTCCTAGCAAGCTTTGGAAACCTCAGGCGGCCCATTTGGGACAAGCAAGCCTCAGGCGGCCCATTTGGGACAGGTAGCACCACTTGGACAACCGCGTTTTGTAACTTTGGCCTTTTTCTTACTGGTAATAACCATCGGAGTAGGATCCGGAGGCCCCAAGGACCCAGTCCTATTCGGATAGGACTGGGTCCTTGGGGCCTCCGGATAAATCACAATCTCTCCACGTGTCAGTGACCGTGGAGGTGTGACCCCAGCAGGAGGCTGGGTCAGTTCCCAGATGATGATTTGGCTATAGGGCAACTCTGGGTGGCACACATAGTGCCTATCAAGTTGCAGCCATCTTCCTGCTATCTTGTTGGTCAACTTGGGGAGGTCACCACCAAGAGTTGCTAAACATTTTCTGCATTCAGCTGACTTTGAAGGCAATCTGAAGCCTTCGAGTGTAGCAGCCATCAAGGAACTCTGCCATGGACTTAGTGAGGGTCCAAGTTTCACACCAGTCCTCTGGTTAAAGGTCCAAATACCCTTTAAATTAGTGAGCATTCCAGGCAAGACCTCTACGCACATTGATGTAGTTTCCAAAGCTTGCTAGGAATGATACCAAGCACTTGAGCGGAGCACCTTCAACATTCTTGAGGGCTTTTGGTCAACTACGTTGTAGGCCATGTATTCCATCTGTTGAGATGCTACCGACTTTATTGTACTCAGTTTATATACTACAGTCTGACAGACGGGCCTGATGAGCACTTGTAGGCAAAGTTTAGAACAGCCAATGTCACCAAAACCAGCCCCGGAGAGCATAGTCAAAAACCACGAAGATCACCTTGCAGGACCCCAGCCTGTAGCTCAAACACTTTGGTCTAACCATCTGGTGTGATAACACCTGCCATTGTGTTGGTGTATGTGGACTCCCATGGCTTGAATGATGTAGGCTGGATTCAGTATGCCTTCAAGATTTTTATCATTTCCCCCTGATATAAAAAAGAATTAAATACTTTCTTTAAAAAAAGTCAACTAACTTTAAGACAGGCGCATGTAGGTTATTCTTCTCTATATCGTTTATTATTCTCCAAAGAGCCAGGATCTTTAAAAGCATGACTGTCGTCTGCTTCTCACGGATGACAGAGTGCAGAGCTACAATAAAAGGAGGCTTAGACACTGAAAAGTACGAGCCACACATCTTTAATTCAACTTTTCGACTCAAATTTGGCATTGATGGTTGAGAAACAACCATTAAGTCAAACAGCTCTTTTTTGTGGGATGTTTCTTCCATGAAATATTCAGAGCAGCTAGCAATGTAACAAGAAATAAAAAAATTCAAATTAAAGATGAAATCATACAAATAAATTCAAACTGGTTATTCAAAGTTTGTCTTGACACAAACTCTGAAACTCTTGGGGAAAAAATGAAAAGTTTGTTAACATCACAACACAAACACTTTTTGACAAATCAATTTTTATTATTGGCTTGCAACCTAAGCTGTCATAATATTAAAAAAATTTCTATCAACAGAGGTCGCTGTTGTATTTGATGTCACTGTTACTCATTTTTGAAGAGGTTACGATTCTTAATCAGCATGTATTTCTTACAGAGGAACCATAACCGAATACCATATCATGTTGAAAACAAAGCAGGAATAACTTGAACATTTTCCACTTAAAACTTCCATTTTAAACCAAAATCAAGGTCAAAATGGGTTCTCATTTTGACACATTTGTTCAGTTTTTAAAGATCTTTCGGGGATGTATAGTTTGTAAAAATGCATTGTGTAGTTCATGAGTTATGATTTGTTGAAAAAATAAATTTGGATTTGATGAAATTTGACACCAGATGAGGTTGAAGTATATGCCACATTTCAAGATCTAATTCAATTTCAATCTTGAGTAATTTTTTGTGAGAATAAGGAAAAAATTAATAAAAGAAAAAAAGGGGGAAAAAATAAATAAATTTAACAATAACAATAGGTATTCTGCTAAAACCTGAACACCTAACAAATGGGCACAAAAACAATAGCTCTTCGGGCTTCATGGAAACACCTAAACAGTGCATAAAACAACAGGTTTTGTGGCTACAACTGAACACCTTTAAAAAAAACCAGAACAAACAAACAAATGAATGAACCAAAAGACCATCGAACCAACAAACCAGTGAACCAATGAACAAAGGAACCAAAAACAAATAAACAATTTTAAAAAATGAATACATGAATAAATTAATTCATGAATAAATTAATACATGAATAAAATAAAATATATGGATATCTGAATAAATGAATAAAACTAAAGCAATTGAGATGAGGAGAGGCAAAGTAGGCAAAGTAGGTGAAGCAAACAAGGCAATTGAGGAAAGTGCATTGAGGCATGCAAGTCAGCAAGTAAATCAATTGAAATAACATAAATCTTACTGAAGTTGGCAATTTAGGAGTGACTGGTTCTGGAGGTATTACAAGTTGCTCTTGTGGATGTAGTTGCACAGTAGGAGAACTTGTTGAAGTTAGTGCAGATGTTACATCTGTGGCCGGTTCAAACTCATTCACTATTTCAATGTCATTTCTGTCAGAATAAGAAACAAGAAAACAACTTTTGTTATAAAATAAAACTACACATTTTTATCAGATTGCCCTAATATTCATGAAGGTCATGATTATGGCAGTTGTATTGGGAGAAAAGTTAGGTGTGAAGGCTTCATGTAAAGAATATGAAAACAGGACACCGCGATGGAAACGTAGGCGAGAGGGACACATTAAAGAATTACCAAGGAATCTCAGTAGAGTTGAACAAATGAATAAGGTTTTTAATAAAAGTTTCAGATGTGAGGAACACAATCATGACAAAGCACAATGTAAAAGGTAACAGATTGAGTGTTGTCATAGAGGAGATCAAGCAAAGGGTTATAGCCTGAGAGCCTGGTGAGATTTAATTAACAATTCAAGCACAAAAGGTTTGATAGTACCAAGTCATTGTCTGTTGTGGAGGGATGCTGGAACAGCAATTCTTAAGTTCACCTAAGTCTGTTGTGGTTCACGTGACAACGTTAGAATGTTCAAAATTTCACGTTTAATTAACATGTTGCACACAAGTGCTGTTTTTGGCTTGAAGTGTTACAAATGACCCCCTGATAACAAAACAATAACTTAAGAACACAAAATGGTCTAAACAAAGTTACTTAAGAAGGACACTAATATGCTGCTAATTAGCACTTTAACATTTTGAGCCACAAACGTCATTTTTGTGACAAATGCCTTTCAAAGTGACCTGAAACAGTTTTTGTAACTTAAGAATGAAATAGGTCTGATAAAGTTACTTATAAATGGTAATTAATAACTTTATAAGGCTGCATCCATATTAATAATAGTAATAATAACAGGCATTTATATTGCGCTTTTCCAAAACATGATCAAAGCGCATAACAAAAGAAAGGGATAAGTTAAAACAGGCAAGAAGATAAACTTAAATTACAATTTAGGAAACAGATAAGTTTTAAGTTTATGCTTAAATGTAACAACACAAGAAGAATCACGGACACTAATGGGGAGATTGTTCAAAAGTTCAGCAGCAGAATGTGAGAAGGCCTTCTTGCCATAAGATAATCTGGACTTGTGAGTGCTCAGCCGAGTTCTATCGGAAGAAGAACGGAGTCCTTGACGGTTGCTTTGGTGGACATGAAACATATCAGAGAGATAAGGTGGAGCGATGTCACTCAAACATTTAAAAACATATAGAAGAGTTTTGAATTGGATCGTTTCTCGATGGGTAGCCAGTGTAGTTTAGCGAGTAAGGTTGATCCATAAGTTCTCCAATAGTTAACAGCGAGAACAAGTTTGGCAGCTCTGTATTGAATACCGGTGAGGCGTTTAAGATGTGCTTTGGTGATTCCAGATAACAGGGAGTTACAACAGTCTAGACGAGAAGTGACAAAGCAGCGAACCACAAGGTGACAAGTATCATGATCAAAGTATTTTCGAATCCTTGCAATGTTGCGGAGATGGAAGTTAGTAGAGCTACATATTGAATTAACTTGAGATGACATTGACATGTGAGGGTCAAACATGACACCCAAATTCGGAATACTAGTTGAGGGGGTTAGGCAGAATTTCCAATGTTAAGAGAAACATCTTCAACATGTGACAAGTTGTTCTTAGAGGCAGCGACAAAGAACTCTGTTTTCTCAGCATTCAGTTTCAATTTATTTGTGCGCATCCAGACTATGATGTCATCTATACATGACGATAGTATATGCAAGGCTTTCTCTTTTTCACCTGGCACGGTTGGATCAAAGTCAACATATAATTGTGTATCATCTGCATACATGTGGTAATTGACATGGTGCTGACAAATAACTTTGTCAAGAGGATGAGTGTAAAGAGAAAACCCCATAGGTCCAATGACTGAACCTTGAGGTAGTCCATAGTCCATAGTATGTTCACAAGAATACGATCCAGAGACTACAACACGATTTCATCGACCTTGGAGATATGAGGAACCAATTGAGGGCTGTATCCTTGATGCAAAAAGTGTCTGAAAGATGGTTTAAGAAAATCTGACAATCAACAGTGTCAAAAGCTGCACTAAGGTCAAGGAGTACAACGAACACAGCTCTCCTTTGATCCAAAGCACACATAATGTAATTCTTAACTTTAAGCAATGCTGTCTTGGTACTATGAAGGGCGCGATAAGCAGACTGGAATGTCTCATTCAGATGATTGTCAGCAAGGTGATCATTTAGACGTGAAGCGATGACTTTTTCAATGATTTTAGACCACATAGGTATATTAGAAACTGGTCTGTAGTTTTTCAGTTGATTAGTATCCAAAGATGGTTTCTTGAGGATGGGTGTGATGACAGCCTGCTTTAGAACATCCGGAAATACACCAGTTGA
The DNA here is from genome assembly GCA_911728455.2 of Marthasterias glacialis. Lineage (NCBI taxonomy): Eukaryota > Metazoa > Echinodermata > Asteroidea > Forcipulatida > Asteriidae > Marthasterias > Marthasterias glacialis. The sequence continues at coordinate 15,364,483 of OU452231.1, read as the reverse complement.
TAAAGACAAGCTAACAATATAAATCAGCTTTGGTACAATGATGTTGAGGCATTGCTTGACCATCCATGTTGGCAAGATGTCCAAAGAACAAGACTTGTTCATATTGGTCAAATTTCACACAATAATCAATGTCAATTTTCATTGAATGAAAAGGAACCAAACTATTTGTTTCCAGCCTCAGTATGGTTTACATTGACATAAATAGGGAAAACAAAGTCTATATTATAAGGTTTCAGTCATCCTGCCAACTATCGAAGGTTATGATTAGCTGAAATGTAGTTAAAAGTAAGAGCACATTTACTTTACATACCTCAGGTAACCTGGTTATTTTGTGTTAATGATGAGCACATGAGTAAAGGCAAACCTGTCGTGCATGTGATAGTGTAACAGCAGCAAAGGGTGCAATGTGGAGGATTTTGTAATTTTAATGTATGTTTCACATTGGCTTGTGTTCCCCCACATCTCATGTTGATGTGTCAGTCTATTTCCTACAGGTTCATTGTAGTTCTGAGGCTGTATTTATTCCAAATAGAAGGAAAGCATATTTGCTATAGTTTGTGAAAAACAATAAAAAAGTAATACAAGCTTATAGCAAATGTATCCTCATGTACCTTGCAGGTGGAAATCAGGAGCGACTCCCCACCTCTTGCATAATACACATTGAAACCCCAACGACCGGTGATGTATTGCCAATAAAATAAAACATCTGGGATTCTATTTTGAAGGCAGCTTCCTCATGCTGAGCAAGAAGAAATTTTAAACCTCAAAGTATTTTGAAGTGATAACTAGTCTTCCTGAATATCCCCAAACCACGGCTATCATGTACACTGCTACAAAAATTTCACAGCAATACCCACTGATGACTCTCCTTTAAACACCAATAGGCCTAGCTGTGACATAAACGTAAAAGTGCTTAGATCTAGGTGTAGTCAGAGTACTTCAGGAATATTTCCCGCGGATTGCCTATTTTGCAATAAAAAAAAAGATTGTCGCCAAAGGAAAAATCGGTATTGAAGTGCCTGGTTCTTGTCCATACACAGAGCCACACAAATCCTTCATGATGACAGAATGCTCACCAAGATTGCTGGTATTGACTTTGTTGCAAAAGAAGTCAAGTATAACCATTTATGCAAAAGTAAATACCTAAAGTTTCAGTTACACATTCTCACCAATTATAAACCGCTTCTAAGCCTTCAAGGCATCACACGATCGATACTCTCCACGCGAGACACACCATTTGGATTTTATTTCACAAATCACGGCATATATTCATCATGCCAAAGGTGTTGACATTTCAGTAGCTGACGGGATGTCACATGTTTTACTTATTACAGCACCCTGCCTGCCATCATTGATATCGACCTGATGGCAAGGATGCAACATGATGATGATAAGTTGAATAAGTTATGTGCATCCTCAACCTCACTGGACCTAAAAGATATTTTACTATCACGGGTGATTCCACAATTGTCTTCAATACTTCAACTGGCTCTCCGCCACTGTTTTTGCCTGCCGCACTCAAACGCACTGTTTGTAATTCACTCCATTTGCTCTTGCACCCAGGAATTTGAGCAAAGCAACGATAATCATTTTGTGTGGCCAAGCATTAGTCGTGACATTCATCAGTGGACTCGCTCTTGCCAGTTATGCCAGCATATGGAAGTTCATCACCATACTGTCACACCCCTTGGCAAAATCACCAAATCCGATGCACGATTCAGTAATGTTATTGACTGGTTAAGAGTTTAAGTTGCAATCAATACAATACATTTTTATTGATGGCGATTGTAAATTGACTCAATACATGATTTGATTATTTCTTTATTTATTTTGTTGAACCGCGTCCATTATTTTTGGGGGTTACTAAGCTGGTAATACCTGGTGACACTGATATCAATGGAGACACTGTCAGCATTGACCGTTTGAAGGTCGCAAAACTTGATAACACCACAGACCCTCACACCAACTGCCATAACAATCTATCACCCACTGAACAGGTTATTCAGAAGACTCACTCTGGCTGCCAGGTTCATTGGCCTCAGAACTTTATAACTTTAATCATTCACTAATAACATACTCACTGAGGGGGCTACCCAGCTAACACACAACGTAACCACAACATTTCACAACGTTGTGGTTTGGTTGTCATAAGGTACTGATTTTACAACATTGTGACAACGTTGTAAGAACGTTAGATTGAAAGAAGGTGGTTGTATAAAGGTTGTATTTTGGTATTATTTGAAACGTTGTTGACGTGTTCCATGCAAGACGTTGTTAGAACGTTATATTTTGGTATTTTATACAACATTTTCTTTCAGGATCACAACAACGTGATATTAACGTTGTAAATTGGTATTAATGTAACGTTGTCATTTTGTCCAAGGGCCTCTCGTTGTGACAACGTAGGATGTTGGTGTTTTTATAACATTATATTCATGTTGCGAACGTTTCAAGTAATGTTGTGGTTATGTTACAAACACAACATAGTGAAGACGTAGTATTTACGTTTTTCGTTAACGTTGTAGTAATGTTGCAAACACAACGTACTGACAACGTAGTATTTAGGTATTCCAGTAATGCTGTGGTTATGTTGGCAACACAACGTAGTGAAGACGTAGTATTTACGTTTTTCATTAACGTTGTAGTAATGTTGCAAACACAACGTACCGACGACGTAGTATTGAGGTTTAAAATTAATGTTGTGATGAAGTCGTAAACACAACGTAGTGGTGAAGACGTATTATTTATGTTTTTCATTAATGTTGCGGTTATGTTGCAAACACAAGGTAGTGAAGACGTCGTATTTAGGTTTTCCATTTCTGTTGCGGTTTTGTTGCAAACACAACGTACTAGTCAAGACGTAGGTTTCTTAACATTGTGGTTATGTTGCAAACAAAACGTAGTATAAACGTAGCACTTTGGTAATATTGTGGTCACGTTGCAAACACAACGTACTATATAAACTGGGTGGAGTGGGGTAGGGGTGGGACTGAGGCATACTATAGGGTTTCCGTGTGTTCCATAATTAATAGAAGGCAAAGTTATTTCCCCCCCCCACCCCTCTGAAAAAACTATAAAAAAAACATATCAGCGAATAATACCCACAACAAAAAAACAAAAGAATCCTCAAAAAGAGGCCTATACAGAATTAAAAATGTTTATTATTTAAATTGCAAAAAGGTGATCACAAAGATGGGATGGAGCTGGTCGGACCCGAGAACTCCACACTAGATCCACCTATGGTACGAGCATGGAGGAACACAGTATTTTATTCCTCCATGGTACAAGCTAGTCACAAGAATGTTGTGATTGTAATACACTAATAAACCCAATTATGGGAAAATTCACCTTTTGCATACCAACAACTTCATCACACAAACCGATGGTTATCGTTGACCAGCGTTCCACACGGCATACCAGTTGGCTTCATTGTATAGCCAGTCAACAAGTCATGCCGCTAATGGTAGGCTGTGCCCAACGATGGTACACGATAACCAACGGTTCATGTGTTATACACGAACTTCGGCTGATGCCATGCTCGACACAGCAACCATCATGGCGCCGACGATGTTTGGTGTCGGTCAGTAATGATAATATTCATAAAATTCCACCAAAAGGAGGTAGCACATGTTGAATTATCGAGGGAAACATTTTGCCAAAAAATCGCCAAAAGCCTCAAATCGAAAATTAACATCAAGGTTATTGGCAATAGGGGCTAGGATAACTATAACTTCATCTGCATTGGACTGTACAGCTCGAGACCGAATGGAAGTTACCAAAATTAACGATGGTTTCACTGATAGCAAGGAACAATTTCGATGGTTAATTTTTTCTGCTATGTGGGGAGATGCTCATTTTAATACGCAGTCACTGTTAAATAAAACATTTTTTTGGGAACAATCCTTCTAAATATGGGTAACTTTCTTGTTGACTCACGTTGTAGACAAGGGAACCGGCAAGGCTGGACCAAATCCCCTTATAGCGATCACGGTGGGATTCATCAAATAAACTCTCAGCGAAGTTCAATGCACATTTCGTGCTCTGTCTTCACGCCTTTGCTTATGAGAATCTGAACTTCGCCGCAGTCGCCGTCTTGATAGAAACACATTTCATCAAGGTTAATGGGGAGCACTTTAGTAGAAAGATATGCATGACAAAGAAATAATCATTATGCCGTACGTCACTTCCATAGCAACTTCTGTCTTAACCGCCCCAATCCACCCAACCCCACAGCTCTTGGACTGTTTTTCATGCTAATTGTAATACCTTTCGGTAAATCATGAATACAAAAATCATGTTTTTCGATTATTTTGCAGAATACAATGTTGGTAAAACATTGTATAGAGACAGTGCATAAATTTGCATAATCATATACTGTAGATCGCAAGTCCCATTCGAACCTAATCCACCATTTGTTTTAATGAAATATTCAATGAACCACAAAGTGGGGGTTACTCTCAGATAGTTTTAATCTAGTTTCGTAAAGACAAATATAGTTAGGATACGCCTAGCATGATTAAACTCAAATTTTTGACAATGGTGGGTACTAATTATTAAAACAATATTTTGTAATTACCCACCATGGCAACTTAGCCATTGGAAATGCGCTACATATATACAAGTTCCTCACCATTTAAGTATAGCAAGCATGAGGACACAGTCGTGTGACCATAGAGCAAGGACGGTTTGATCAAGGAAGGATAATTGTGGTAGACTATTGTGAAGTAATTAATGTTGTAGAAAAAACATCTACTAATTAGTGTAATAAGTAGAATGTAATAATTACAACTTGTAATATAAATGACAGTATGATGTCATAATTACAATACAAATAGTATAAGTAACTTGTAGTTTACATTCGGTAGGATCCAGAAAGTGTTTGAGCCATACTTATATATAATTGATATCGTAATTAGTTTTTTAATTGATTTAATGGATCCATAAACGTTGTCACAACGTGCTAGACACGTGACCAAAACGTTCCTGATATGTGTCGGGGACGTCTGCATTATGTAGCTGTATAACGTTCTTAAGACATAAATGGGAGTCGACAAACTTCCGGTGCTACAACGTAATGTATATAACGTTGCCAGTAACAAACTCTGGTATGTTCTCACAACGTTGTCAACATGTGACACACATGTCAAAACTCACGTCCCTAAAATGTAGAGGGAACGTCGTCATTACGTCGCCGTATAACGTTCTATATTACGTAAATGGTAGTTGACAAAGTTTTGTTGCTACGTTATACAAATAACGTTGTTGGCACTAAAGTCTGACGTCCTCACAACGTTGTAAAAACGTGAAATTGTTAGCTGGGTACTGTGGTGAATTATTAATCAAACTGTTGATTTTATTCAACTTTATAGCGCCCTACACTACCACAAGTAGAGCAGTACACTTCACGCCATTGCACTGATTGTGTGTACACAGTTTTTGTATTCAATAAATCACTGCTACAGCCATTCTAAAGCTCAAGAAAAGTGATCTTCTTCTCAATTCCTTATTTGTATGGGATAGACCCAGAAGCTTCTCCCATACATTTTTCTCATGTCAGCAGTTTGTATGGTCGCCACTGAATGGTCCACCCAGTTGAAATAAGAAATAAATAAAAAATAAAAAAATAAACATGCAACTGCCTTTCACTGTTTTAAGAGCATAACATTATTGATCTAAAAACAAAGATACCAAAAGAAACTCTAACCAATTTTTTATAATCAACTCAAAATTAATTTTAATTAAATCTTAATGTCTCACCCTTAAAACAATATGGGAAAATTACCTTTCAAATAAATCTGATGAAACTTTCCTTTGACAACCAAGATCATGTACAAGGTTTTCTATTCCTATTACCGGTGACGTTTCCATTCCATCTTTGCTTGCTGATTGAATCTGTTGCATGAAATCACCAACAGGGTCTTCTAAGGACAACAGGTCAGTATCATCAGGAATCTATGGAATATGACATTAATTATTTCAAAATTATTTCAAAATTCAATATTTCATTTGTAAAAAGTCATGCCAAACTGAAATATTGATTCAAAGGTGATTCCTGAGATACAAATGTATAGCTTTTTATAAGTATGTCTGTCATTAGCATCCAGTGTTACATATTGTTAGTATATTTCAATAAGATGGTTGAACATGCTTGTTGATTAAATTTTCCTCCATGATTGATCAATTGTATAAGTTTGTCAAGGTGTTTTTTGCCAATAAAGATTTTTTTCTTTTAGATGTTGAGGGAATAGCTCGAACAACTATTTGAAAATGCAGAAAGTTATGGTAAGAATTGTTTCACCATCATATAGTACAAGAACAGCTTGACATTTTTGTTTGTGTGGGTGACCTTGCCTAAGGTCAATTTCCGGTCGAGACTGGAAGTTGAATTTAGGAGTATTCAAAAACAATATCTCATAAATCAAAACACCGATTGCGGGACCAATGTTTAAATATCATCACGTGACCTGTAGTGGGTACTACGTCATCTCAGATGTTGGCAAACTACGTGCAAATACATGCTGTGACCGACAAAGTCACATCAACAGTCGGCTTTTGGTAATAACAACACAGTTACTAAACCATTTTATTAAAGTCAGAAGTTGTACAATTGATTTTAATAACATTAGTCTTTCATAAACTTCCAGTATTCTACTACAAAATAGGTTTATTTTTTAGTTATGTGTCGAAGTCAGACGATGATGTAGCCACCCGCCTGTTTTTTTGTTTGTAATGGAGGCCTAAATCACTTAACAAAAGGGTAAAGAACGTTTGGAAAAGGAAGCATTTATACCTTGTGGAATTTCAAATAGACAAAAGAATCACAGTTTTGGAAAGCCTTTTCTTTGGATGATTTCAGGTTCAAAACTGTGAAATTCTTGTGTTGAAAAGCATGATTGCGGTGCAACTAGTATTACCACATCGTGAACATACGTTCCTTGTAGAATGTCCAAGACTTGCTGGAACTGTCCTTACTGGCTATATTCAGCCACTCTAAGGTCTCTGGTAAAAACTCTGGAATAATTTTCACAGATTTCGAGAAAGCGCATTATTTTAAAAACAAATTATAGCTGGTAAATTGTTTCAAAAGCCTTCATTATGAAAACACAAATAGCTATACCAATATTTTTTTCACCATCGTATAATAATGTTAATCAACGACATTTTTGTTTGTGTGAGTGACCTTGGCTGAGGTCATCTTCCGGTCGAAACCGGATGTTAAAGTTTGTTATGAATATCTCAAAATCCCCGCCCACAGAAGTTTGATTAGAGTCTACGAGCGAATACTTACCTGTAGAGCACTACTTTGCATATTTCCATTACCGGCAGGTATAACCGCTAAGAATTCACACACACACCCACACACACAATAGCACCCCCATCCGATACACCCCTGTGGCCACACCGCCATGATAGCCTCCTCTTTTCTCTAGCGCTAGGTTTAACTACCCAGGACTGAGATCGAGTATAGTGGGGTTGGCGGGAGGGATGCTCTACAGGTAAGTATTCGCTCGTAGACTCTAACCACACTTCTGTGGGGGTGAGTCTACATCACTCTACTTACCTGTACAGCACTACATTTGCATAGAGTAGCACCGGACTCTGGCGGTGGGTAAGCGAGATCTATACCTATTGTGTGTCTAGAGTGGTTTTTCTACACTATTAATGAATATATATAAGGAGTACCAATTCTATCCATGTGGGTTGATACAACCCGTGGAGGAATAGCCTGTCCATTCATGGGTATCAACGGGATAACTGTGGAACTAGACAGGAGTCCCAAGATGGGGTCATATTAGTGAGGAATCCCAGGGGAAAGCAGTTCCATGCCCCCAAAAGCCCCTCGGCAAAAAACAGAAAAGTCAATCAAAACCCAACCAGTCATTCAGAGAAACTCGCTTCGGACAGCAGTTACACATGGGGGAATAGGCTATTATTAGTCCATGTGTGGCACAACCTAATACACATAACATACACATGTATGTCATGCAACAAAGGAAGGGGTAACTTACCCGTCCGAAGTGTAGCCCATGGGTGGCCTGTCACTGGTGGAAGCCTGCCGCTGCATTCAGTACAGATCGCCCAACTCTTCCCTCAGTTTGGAGGAAATCCCTGAGGTAGCACTGGGTGAAAGTGTTTGCACTCTTCCAACAAGCTGCCTGTGTAATTTCACTAAGTGGATACCCCTGAAAAAGGCCCAGGAGGTCGACATCGATCGAATATCATGGGCATGTACTGTTCCTTCGGAAGGTGGCACTGTCGTAATAAAGAGCTGCTTATTGCCTGCCCGAAGCGCTTTCGTGCGACTAATGTACCATTTAAGCGCTCTAACCGGGCACCAAAGTCTATCCCCAGATACAGCAGAAAAGGATTTAATATCTGGCACAAAGATATATGGTGGGGAAAAAGAATCAGACTGATTCTTCGTCAGAAAATTCATTGTCGGGATGAGCCGGACACCGCCCGGCTCCCATCTGTCCGGAGGTGGTCAATTCTTCTACCACTGGCAGTTTCAGAACCCGAATCATGTCCCTCTGGACCAGACGGAGTTCAGTCTCTGCAACTGACAAATGCTGTAACTGAGTAGTCAATTCCTCTTCCTCGCCCTCGGGCAATTGACTTGATCAGTGCGGTTAGCCCGCACCGGGCGCCGAACGAACGGATCCATGAGACGGTTCACCCGTGCCTGATGGCCCAGAGGTATTGTCCGCATGATCACCCGAGCTGGACCCGAACGTCATGGACGGGTGGATGCTCAGCTGAGGCAGTGACACCGGCACTACACTGACCGTGTGCGGTGCGGTGTTGCCGTGTCCCACGTAGCCATGAAACAACCCGGAAGGCACACTCAGCACCGAGGGCACTGGCTGGGTTATAGGGCCTTGTGTCTGACTCGAAAGACGGCCAGCCACCATGGCTGAAATTGAATCCGAGATAGACTGGAACGCACGCATGAAATCCATGCGTGAAACAGAGTCATGGGACTGATGGCGCTTATGTGGCAGGGTCGATGACTCTGAACTAGAAAACGAGTGAGGCGTTTAGCCGTTGATTTCTTCTTAGTTCGCCCCCGGGCTGAATCCGAGGCTGCGGAAGACGACGCGAGGGGGACTGGATTGTCCGAGAACTGGAACTCGGAAGAGGGTGGATCCATTGAATACGGAAAGGAGGACGCCAGAGCTGTCTTGGGCAACCCCTTTGCAGCCTGCCATGCATACTCCACACCCTCACCCACACCCGTGACCGACGCGAGCAGGCCCATAGGCTGAAGCGTGGAAAGGTCCTGTGAGCCGGGTTTTGGGCCGCTATCAAGCCCGCCATGCGAACCCGTGGATAACACCGAGGGGTTATGCATGACGGATCCCACTGCACTACGGGAGGAGCCGCCAGCCTCGGAGGGCTTATTCCCCGAGCTCAGGGCTGGGGTAGAGGGTGCTTGTACGGTCCGCAAACCTTGTTTCACCTTACGACCCCTAGAGCTAACAACGGCCTTAGCCTTACCAGGCCTGTGCGTCTTGCTAGCTCTCTTGCCTTGGCCTGTCCTTTGAGCAGGCACTGATGAGGGAGAAGACGGCATGTCTTTCCCTCGACCCACAGGACACGCAGCCCCCGGAACCGACCGTGGCTCTGGGGGGCTGACTTGGGGGCTGCAAACCCAGTGCCAGGTCACTGGTTCCGGGGCAGTCCCCCGAGAAAATAGAGGGTCGCGGGGAGAGAGCACCCTCGCCGCTCCTGACCGAATCTTCCCTCGCCAAGCGATTCATAATAATAACAATAATACACTCAAAAACTAACACTCAAGTAACTCTACTAAACAGCCTTGTAAACAAGACAACTTTTATTTAATTCTCTCTCAAAGGGAAAAGGATAACACGAAAGCCGGAGCTTTTAAAAATTACGTGTATACCTGACCTGCCGCTAAGAGAAAAGAGGAAGCTATCATGGCGGCATGGCCGCAGGGCATTGTGGGTGTATTGGATGGGGGCGCTATTGTGTGTGTGGGTGTGTGTGTGAATTCTTAGCGGTTATACCTGCCGGTAATGGAAATATGCAAAAGGTAGTGCTCTACAGGTAAGTAGAGTGATGTAGACACTACAAGTCAGAATGTTACGTAATTTGATAGGTCTTAGAATGAGTGTTACACATGACAAAATCTATTTGTTGATTGTAAATACTTTGGAAAAGATATACGATTGGAAAGATATTACTGCTTCTTTTGTAGTAATGCATTAAAGTCTTCTTGGAGTTAAAAACTTTTAGTAACTCATGGCTATTTCTATGTAGTCATGTGCAAACAAGTACAGCCCCAGTTGGCCTTGCGCCAACTTCCCTTGTGAGTTTATTACCTGCAACATCAACACAGGGCTTGTACAAACAACAGACGTTTTAGCACTTAAGCTGCTGATGCCACCAAACACCTGTAAATACAATGCGTTCTGTGCATATGGAATTTCAACATTCGTTGGATATACTAGTGAACTGCCACGCTTTGTATTATGTTGTATGTAAAGATCGGTAATGGAATGATTGTAACACATAAGGAAATTCATTTGTTGAAACATTACATGTAGTTAGACTACGTACAACTTGTACATGCTGAGCAATTGTGACGTCACGTCATCAGGTGTCAAATTAAAAGATTTTTAAGCATTAAAGTTTTAAATCTTTGAAAATCCATATCAAATCAAGCACAAAAGACTTTAGGTGGCTTTTTGTGGGATTATATTTTGTTAATATAGGTCTTCATTTTTTTGTTGTGTGCGTGACCTCTACTTCCGGTCGAAACCGCAAGCCTTGTTGCAACTTTTTTGAAGTAGTTTTCAACGATGTTAAAGTCCGTCAAGGGTCTGCTTTAAGAAAACATAGGACTGGTGACGACAGAATTCAAGAGCGCCATCTAGCGGCAGGTTAAATACAGTTCAAAATACACTTTTACTTAATGTCTGTAGTGAAGTTTATGGTAATCATTTGAATGTGTATAAATAATGACCTTCATGAAGACAACATGTGTAAAGTAGCAGATTGATGATGTCATCGAGTGTCATAATGTCCACTCCCCCCACTCGCCACAACAAAAAAACGGTGGCGGTGGCCGCGGCCGGCCAGTGAAGTCATCGCCCGAAAAACGGGAGAATTCCTTCGCTAAAGCTGCCAGGATTGGCAATCCCTTTGCAGGGAAAGCGGGAGGCTCGCTTGGCACATGACTGTTATTGGCCAAGCCAAATGTGAAAAGATGGTCCAAGATTAGGGACACTACCATTAGTTTTTATCCTGCAGCAGGCTGGTCACGATGAGAACATGAAGGATGTGGTCTTTGCCATAATTTTGATGGACAGGCTTGTGTCATAGAACTGTGTTGTGAATATGTCTGCGTATATTTTAATTCATGAAGACTCATATTTTGACAATATTATGGTCCATTATGTCTGTGATGTCCACATTATGCCAAGCTTATTCTCTCCCTTTCTATGTCAATTGAACACGACCTGACAACACAGATCAGTCCTGGACCCAACTGGCATTCGTCCAAGTAATTTTTTACAACATAGGGCCTACTTGCGATACAATGAAGAAACGTTCTCCATTGCAAGTAAGTTCGTCCAGTTCGTTGTACACAGAATACACTGTCCGTTTATGTCTGTTTTTTATTTACACGTGAATTTGTGCTGGATGGATATGAAGTCTGGATCCTCATGCCTCGTCATTGTAATAATTCATACATAAACAGAGCACCAGTCTACTTACAACATTGCGCAACATTGTCACGTAAACTTGACAGTTGCAACGGCTGAAAAAGCGTATAAGCTGACCTTTGACCGTGTTTTTTTTTTCTTCACATTTTTCGTTAATTACGTGATGATTTGATGATTTTTTTGAAGAACAACCATTTAAAAATTATTCTCAGTCATTCCACATCACTAAATTAGGTAAACAGTAAGCCGGTGTGTCCCTTTAACAATATTTGATATTCAAACTGATATGTACATCATTTATATTTAAAAGTGTAGTAGTATACAGGTATTGAATATAAGACATTTTTTTACATTTTGTTGTTTAGCTGAAGTCTGCCTTTGTGGTCATCTCTTATTATCGTTTGTACATGCAGTGTTACTTATCTGGTGTGTTGGGGTAAGATGTGATTTTCTATTACTCATAGATCAAGTGGCATTTATACTTTTGTACATTTATAAGACAATGATGTAACTTCAATAATAGTAGGATTCATGCCTGTATATGTATTGGTTATCATTAATGCAGGGTTTTTCAAGGTTATCAATCAAAATAAAGAACCAACAATATCAACAATACAAGTACTTGGTCTTGGACATCTTTTCTTTTCTAAGGAAAGACCGAACCCCACCTATTTCATAAAGGAAGGGGGTCACTACATTAATGAATGTAGTATTTTGCCTATTGAATAGTACATATAGGCCTGTCTTGTGTATGAAAAGTAATACAAGGCTCTTGAATGCTGTTAGTGGCTGGGAAATATGACATTTTTTAGAAACAATTCAATTTCTGTCAGACTGGGATCTCACTAGATATATGTACACAGAACAATACTTGACAGAAATGCATTGGTGTGGTCATAGTCTGTAGGCGATAGCTTGTACTGGCAACATCCATGTCTTTGCAGTTCCGGAACACTTATGAAGCAGATGATGTCCTGAAATGACACATAGCATTGATTTAATTGGAGGGTCATCTGAACCTCAAGATTGACTACCAGTTCGTTTTGATCTGGTTCGTTTTGATCTGGTAATAAATCTGGTCATCATTATTATCATTCATCCCTCCATCTTTGTGTCCATCCAACCCCTCCTTATCATATACGGAAGAGATGTATCTACCAGGTTGATATTCATCATGTTCATCAGGGTCTGAGCTTGGTTTAATGAGGTCACTAAGAGAAACCTAATTGGAGATGTTACCTGCAGACCTGCACATCTGAAGCTCTCCTTGAGCAACAGACACATTTTTATAGTGAGAAAAATTAGAAACATGAACATTATACTCTACCAATTCAATTTATCTTGTTTCATTTTGTCAGACTGGGATCTCACTAGATAAAATTGTGCCTGTTGCTATTACAGGAGAGCTTCGATTTAAAGGAGAGCGTACACTGTTTGTAGATAACATCTTCCAGAAGGTTTCTCTTAGTGACCATGTTAAACCAACTTCAGACCATGATGAACATGCTCAATATCAACCTGGTAGATACATCACATGCATATATAAGGAATGGTTTATTAAACACATAGATGAAAAGTTGGATGATAATAATGATATGCATGTGAGGAGCCGTACCTTATACTTTCCAAACCAAGTGTTGTTTTAATGGTATGTAATTCTTAAGTTTAATATTTCTCATCGTTATTAATGTTTCTCATCACTTACCTATTTCAATAATTAACTATTTTTGCTGTAGTTTAGATGCTTTGTCTCTTTAGTGTATTATACTGATGCTGTCACTAGACACATATAGATGAGCGGTGGCGCTCTTTGTTTTAAGTCACTCTTGTGTGACCTGCTGACCTTTTGACCTACTTAACCCAAAGGTCACCACTCCTGCACAATCTTCAACAGGTAAGATTAACCCAATTTTTATTAGGATTTTTATCCCTAAATATTATAAGTCAATTAGAGTGATAGAAACCCATCCTTTACTTTGATATATTCTTGAAAAGTTATAGATCACTGCTTTGATAATTTGTGTTTTTATGCTCTTTAGAAAAAGGATGATTTTTAAGTAAGAAAGTTTAGTCTTTAGAAAAGTGAAAGTGATTCATGTAATACACCATGTAGGCATTGTGTAAGGTACACATGTGATTATTTGAGATATTGGAAATGCAGATATGAGCCCATTGGGACTATGCATAGTAATTTATAGAGAAGTTCATTTAAAGTTATTTAATGAAAGAGATCATAGATTATCAGATATTATGGTGACTTTGTCATATCCTTTAGTTGTTAATGGCAACATGTGGGCATCGGGATATGAGTGTGTGTAATAGTTTTGTGTGTGTGCTTTCCTAGATGTGTGTAAGTGAAGTTAGCGCTAACAACGTATACTACTGAGCTTATACCCCTTTTATCATCTGTTGTTGTGAAACTTCGATCGGTGTGACATTGTCATCATGTTATTGAGAGATTTGCAGATTCAAAGTTATGATTGACTAATTTACATGTATGATTTAAAGTGTTTAGAATTGAGTGATGTAGTTAAATTAAGGAAACAGACTAACGTTACACGGTTAATCAAGCTATTGGTTTTTGTTTACATCTAGGATGTAAAGGCCTAAATTTCTTAGCAGTGACTTTAATTAGACTTGAGTATTGATCAATATGTGATAGCCACTCACATCTAACTTTTATTGTATTCTCCTTTGGATTGTAGGAATTGCCCCCGATTGAGGTAATTTATTATTTAATTAATTTCTCGTGGTAGTTTTGTACACTTAAATTAAATCAGGTTTTCTTTCTGTATTTTTAAACGACTCCTGCACAATCTTCAACAGCTTGTGCAGGATATAGGTCCCTCGTGCTGTGTGCGAAATAAAGCAGTTTAAGCTAAGAGACAAATCAATGAGCCATCCACCTTAAAATCCTGAACTTGCGTCCAACTAAACATTGTAGTGCCCTCGGCCCCCCTTACATCTTTTGGCGTAGTCGGCAGGATTTTGAGGAAACGTCATCGGTGGCCATTGTTTTGTCTCTTAGTCTTAATTCTTCTTCAAGCCGGGGTCGACCCAATACCACAGATGGCCTCGTATGTCAAAGTGAGAGGAACAGGATCCACCACTATTCATAGATTTCCACTTGACACCCCTGAAGGCCCTCTCCGTCTTTCCGTCCTCCAAGCTCAATATCCTAGTGCCAGAGGACTGCTGTACTCAGATGGGGATGGTGAAGTTGTTGTTCCGTCCCAAAAAGATATCATCAAGCCCCCAGTCAAAGAGGGATGGGAAGACAAAGTATACACCCCTCTTATTCCTGAGCAAACCCCATCAAGTGACATCCCCGCTCAGTTGGCTAAGCTCCTTGCATCCAGGCCCCAGTCCCAACTTGTGATGACACCAGAGAGAAAGATAAGTACCTTTGAGGGCAAGATAGGAGAGGTCAGAGATTTTGTCACCTCCATGAAAAATGCCTTTAAGAGATATTCCATCCCAGAGGATCAACAAGGGGCTTTTCTACTTGACTACCTTCGGGGGGTGCCAAAGGCAGAGGTGAAGGCACTTTTGTCAGAAGAGAAAAAAGTTGATGACATCTTGACCTACCTGATTAAGTCGTACAGTGACACTCTAGCAGTAGGAGAACTCCAGGGTATGTTCTTGGAGAGGCGACAGAAGCCCGGGGAAACAATACGAGATTATGCTGCTGACCTCGAGAAGAGATTTCTGCGTCTTATCCGGATGGATGCAAAACTTTATGCCAAACCGAATTCCACCCTGGCAGAGCAGTTTATTGAAGGGGTTGAAGACCGGTATCTGCGCAACTCCTGCCGTGACCAATTCAAGCAAGGGACGATGGAAGACTTCAGAGAGCTGCGAGAGTATGCCATTAAGCACCAAGGCAGAGAGGAGGCCAGGTTGAAATCCACTGGTGTACTAAATGCCGCCATTCAATACCCTGGAAGCTACCACCCAACCGAATCTCCCGATCAACGTGCCCGTGAGGAGATGATGTCGGCCTTTAAAGAGATGACTAGCCAGGTAGTGAGTGCTGTGCGCCAGATGGTTCAATCACCATCAAACCACGCCCCCATAACACAAACAAACCGTCCTTCATATGCTCAAGGTAGACCCCGTGGATGTTTTCGCTGCGGAGAACTGGGACACATCGCTCGCAATTGCAGAAATATTCCAGCCCCCCAATGGTCCAACCAGGGCCAACGACTTAGTCAAAGAGAACCACACAATGCCAATTTCTACCACCCACAGCAGGCACAATATAGACCCCATGTACAGCATAACATCGGGACTGCCGACCTACAGATGCCGAGCAAATTCACCCAACAACACCCGATAAATACTGACGTGTCCCCAAATTCTGCGGCAGCACCAAGCAACCCCCAAAACCCATTCCATGAGATGCCCATCAGTGAGCAGAGAAAGATGCCCCAGACCCCCACCTCGAGCCAGGGAAACTTACCCCCTCTTATGTAGTGAGCCATACAGCAGAGGTTAAAGTAGAAGGCTCGTCAAATGTGGAAACAGGAAATTTTATCTCGAAGACGGTGGGTGAGTGTTTTTCAGTTGGTGTTAGATTTAAAGATGTTCCAGTCAGGTGTTTGCTCGACCCGGGTTCACAGGTCACTACTGTTGGGGAGCAATTTTTCTATGAGTGTTTGGAACCACAAGGGTTTCGGCTACACGACATCCCGACCTCGTTTTCCCTGGTATCTGCGAGTGGTGCCCCTATCCCTTTCATTGGTTGTTTTGAGACCGACATCGTCGCCCTTGGACAGAGTGTAAAGTCCCGTATAGTCTTAGTGATCAAAGAACACTGTTCGGCATTGAAGAATTGGGCGAGATCTGCTGTAACTGGAATCCTTGGGATGAATGTTCTGACAGAGTGTTGGGACGTGCTGATAGGTGAAGCTGGGGCGCCCTATATTACTAAGATTAATTGGCCTACACCAGAACCAGCATGGCAAAAAGCACTACATGCAGTAGGAGAAAAGATGCGCTTTGGCGGAGACGATGGCAGCGTTGGCAAGGCATGTCTCAAGACACAACAAATTGTCCTTTCAGCTCATCAGGCAGTAGTGATACAAGCCAATGGATGCTGTGGCCCAGATGGAGGTCCCTATGATGCAGTACTTGAGCCAAACAAGGATAATGGTGTTCCTTCGGGCGTTGTTGTTCCTCAATGTTTTGTCACCGTGAAGGATGGCCGATTTCCACTTGTACTTTACAATGAGACGGATGCAGAAGTAGTTGTACCAAATCATGCTGAGCTAGGCACACTATATTTGGGTGCCCCCAGGTGTTCTGAAGAAACAGATCCCAGTGCTACTCTGTGTCAACCACCCACTGATGCCCCCATGAATGATGTCCCTGCTGGGGTTGCTTCCATCAGTCTTGACGGGGACCCTTATCCTCTTCCTGTTCCAGTTGATGTTGACCCAACTTTGATGAATGCTGAACGTCATGACAAACTCTGCACGCTCCTGCGAGCCCATGAAGCTGTATTCTCATCAGACAGCCAGGACTTTGGTTTTACGAACACAGTCTCACATCGTATCGACACAGGTGTTTCACACCCAATCAGACAACGTCACCGACCCCTTCCTCCATCTCAGTATCAAGCTGTACGGGATCACATTAAAGGTTTACTGGAAAAGGGTGTTATCCAGGAGAGTTCGAGTCCATGGGCCTCTCCAGTTGTCGTGGTACAGAAAAAGGACAAGTCCATTCGATTGTGTGTAGATTATCGATTGCTGAACCGCACTACTCATCGTGACTCATTCCCCCTTCCCCGAATTGAGGAGTCCCTTCAGGCACTCGGAGGGGCAAAATACTTCAGTGTTCTTGATTTGACAAGTGGCTATTATCAAGTAGCGGTGGATTCAGCAGATGTTGAGAAGACAGCTTTTGTTGTTCCTTTTGGCCTTTTCGAATACACACGTCTTCCATTCGGACTCTCAAATGCACCGGCGACATTTCAAAGATTAATGCAGCGATGTCTTGGGGACAAATGTTTCGAGAGTGTTCTGATTTACTTGGATGACATTATCGTTTACTCCAAGGATTTTGATACACATTTGTCCCATTTGAAAGCAGTGTTCACACGACTCCAATCCCATGGGCTGAAACTCAAGCCGGCAAAATGCCATCTTCTTCAAAATAAAGTCTGCTACTTGGGACATATGGTTTCAAATGAAGGTGTGGCAGTTAATCCAGAGAAGATTTCTGTGGTGCAGAGTTGGCCAGAACCCTCCACCGTACGAGAAGTGAGGGCTTTCCTTGGATTCACTGGGTTTTTCAGAAGATTCATCCGTGGATATGCAACCATTGCCTCCCCCCTTTTCAGACATCTGCAGTGCAAACCAGGCAATAGACGAAAGGGAAGTAAACCACCAGGGACCAAGATAACACTAGACGCTGAGGATCGTACAGCCTTTTCAACTCTCATTGGCTGTCTTACAAGGGCCCCAGTTCTGGCGTATGCTGACTTTTCCAGACCATTCCGAGTTGAGACAGACGCAAGTGGTACCGGTCTTGGTGCGGTATTGTTCCAGCCTGATGATGAGGGTGCCCACCGTGTTATTGCATATGCTTCCCGTACACTGAAACCTGCTGAGCGGTCGGGTCGTTACAGTGCCTTCAAACTTGAGCTGTTAGCCATCAAGTGGGCAGTGACAGAAGTCTTCAAAGACTACCTCCTGGGACATAAGTGTACTATCGTGACTGATCACCACCCGTTGAAGTACATCGATACCGCCAACTTGGGCTGCACCGAATGAAGTGGGTCCAACAACTTAGTTCCTTTGAGTATGAGCTCCAGTATAGACCTGGTAAATCCAACCAAGCCTCAGATGTCTTATCGCGGAAGGATGAGATGGAACCCCTTACCAGCACAATGGTGACATCGAGCTCCATCAAAGCCTGTGTTCCAACGTTCACAGACGGTACCGAGCTACCCCTTGCATTCTGTCATCATATAGAAGCTTGTCGTACAGGTGGGTCTTGTCACTTACCTGGTTACACCAAACAAGAGATTGCAGAGAAACAACTATCAGACCCAACACTAGGCAGAGTCATTGAGTTTGTTAGAAGAAAACAACAACCATCACGTCAGGAACGAGTAGACTGCTCCCATGGTGTGTTGCGACTTCTACGGGATTGGGAAAAACTCTTTCTTCAGGATGATTGCCTCTACCGTCAAGTTATTTCTCCATCTAATAAGCAGACACACCATCAGTTGTTACTCCCACTTCTTCTTCATGATGAGGTTCTGACTAAATTCCATGATGAGGCTGGACATTTTGGTCCTAAGCGCACATTCAAGTTCATCTGGCCAAGATTTTACTGGCATGGCATGAATGATTCTGTTAAGCAGTGGTGCACCAGCTGCAAACGATGTGCTGTGAGTAAACCCCCTGTCAGGCGCACCAAGCCTCCCTTTGGTACCATAACGGCAACGGCCCCAATGGAAACACTTGCTATGGATTACACAGTCCTTGAGCCATCAAGCGACGGGTATGAAAATGTTCTGGTGGTTACTGATGTGTTTTCTAAGTATGCTTGGGCAATCCCGACCAGAGATCAAAAGGCATCCACACTTAAATTAAATCAGGTTTTCTTTCTGTATTTTTAAACGACTCCTGCACAATCTTCAACAGCTTGTGCAGGATATAGGTCCCTCGTGCTGTGTGCGAAATAAAGCAGTTTAAGCTAAGAGACAAATCAATGAGCCATCCACCTTAAAATCCTGAACTTGCGTCCAACTAAACATTGTAGTGCCCTCGGCCCCCCTTACATCTTTTGGCGTAGTCGGCAGGATTTTGAGGAAACGTCATCGGTGGCCATTGTTTTGTCATATCCCGATGCCCAAATGTTGCCATTAACAACTAAAGGATATGACAAAGTCACCATAATATCTGATAATCTATGATCTCTTTCATTAAATAACTTTAAATGAACTTCTCTATAAATTACTATGCATAGTCCCAATGGGCTCATATCTGCATTTCCAATATCTCAAATAATCACATGTGTACCTTACACAATGCCTACATGGTGTATTACATGAATCACTTTCACTTTTCTAAAGACTAAACTTTCTTACTTAAAAATCATCCTTTTTCTAAAGAGCATAAAAACACAAATTATCAAAGCAGTGATCTATAACTTTTCAAGAATATATCAAAGTAAAGGATGGGTTTCTATCACTCTAATTGACTTATGATATTTAGGGATAAAAATCCTAATAAAAATTGGGTTAATCTTACCTGTTGAAGATTGTGCAGGAGTGGTGACCTTTGGGTTAAGTAGGTCAAAAGGTCAGCAGGTCACACAAGAGTGACTTAAAACAAAGAGCGCCACCGCTCATCTATATGTGTCTAGTGACAGCATCAGTATAATACACTAAAGAGACAAAGCATCTAAACTACAGCAAAAATAGTTAATTATTGAAATAGGTAAGTGATGAGAAACATTAATAACGATGAGAAATATTAAACTTAAGAATTACATATCATTAAAACAACACTTGGTTTGGAAAGTATAAGGTACGGCTCCTCACATGCATACCAAGTTTATGACCAGATCTAAATAAACTGGTAGTCTTTCTTGAGGTTCAGATGACCCTCATATTAAAATCAATGCTATGTGCCGTTTCAGGACATCCTCTGTTCCTTTGGTACCCCTGAACTGCAAAGGTGTGGAAGTCTCCAGTACAAGCAATCTTCTACAGAATATGACCATGCATATAAATGCATTGCTGCCAAGTTGACATATCTAGTGAGACCCCAGTCTTACAGAAGGAACAAGACAAATAGAGATGGTTGAGTACATATTTCAGCCACTAGTTCTGCAGTTTGTGTCTTAATACAGTTGTAAGTTAACTGAAGGACTGTATTTGCAAATAAATTCAACATTTTACATCCCCGTCACACTTTTCATGATTACAGTATGTTTGGAAAACTACAAGCAGCATTCAAAAGCCTTGTATTACTTTTTATACACAAGACATAGGCCTATATGTAACGTACAATAGGCAAAATACTACATCCATTAAAAATTAAATTTTGAACATGAAGGAGTTGAGAGACCAATTTTTTTTTCACACCAATAAACTGGATACCAAATGTTATTGAAAAAAATTATGAAATTTGTCAGTAATGTCCCACATCATGAAATAACCACTTGAAAAATGCGTTTTTTTGGCACTTTTCCAAGCGGACCAATTTTCAGACCCCTGCCAAACACCCATCAAAGGTGTGATTGGTCTATCCTTATTTCAGGTCAAACATATGCGTCTAGTGTATAACCAGATGTATCAAAGCAATCGGACAATTCATGCGGGAACCAGGGGGTGTCAAAAAGGACGATGTAGGTTTTTAAAGACCTATACCTTGATAGGCAAGTTTTCTGTACTACTTTTGACAACAGATTCTACTTGTTTGGATGCCAGTCAACCTGTGTGCCAATTGGTGGCAACATATCTTATCTCAATTTGGAGATATCGATCTCTAAAAATGCAAAAAAACACAAAAATCAATTAGAAGGGGCGGGGCTTAATTTTTTAGGGGTCCCTATCTCAGAAATGGCAAGGAGTAGGAATCTAAAATGTTGTGTTTTTTCATTGCACCCAAAGATGATTGTTAAAAAACAAATTAGCAAAATCTGAGTCGGTCACTGCCAAACTTTTCAGAATGTTTAGGTGATTTGAAAATTGAGTCGGTCACTGCCAAACTTTTCAGAATTTTTAGGTGATTTGGCTTGGAATGACCCATATGGTAATGTGTGTGATTCATGAAATAACACTGTAGAGTGGACAACAAGCTTGTCATGACAGTCTCAGGCTCAGAGGAAGAGCCAAGGGGGGCTGGGGAGGGGGGGGGGCACGCACCCCATAAATTTCCTGTGCCCCCCTCCCTGAAAAAATCCAGATATATGCAATTAATTATAAAACATGGCCCCTGGTTACTCCATCCCTCCAAAACAATCCTGGCTAGGCCGCTGCTCAATATATATATTTTTTTCACTATAATTTTATCCATAAACATGACCACAACTGTATCGAGGCAAGAAACCTACCTGTATATTCAGATATTCAGCTGGAATTTCTCTGATGCTGATTTCAGATGCACTAGACACTGTCTGAGGAGACCTCTGTATAACTGTAAACAAAATCACATACATCATAACTCCATCCACAACAACAATAGACACAAATGGTTGTGACATTACAAACAGTAGATGTTCAGATAAAAAAATTGAAGAGTTACCAAACATTTTAATAACACTAGAAGTTTTTTTAGTCCAAACATTTGTAATATACATTTTAAATATAAATGTTTGGACTCATTTAAAAAAAATTCTGCTAATAAAAATGTTCAGTAACTCTTCATTTTTTTTGGAAAAAATAAGTTTTTGCTCAGTTTGATTTGGAAGTAAGGCAAAATAATCTATATTATGAACAATGTTTTAACAATGGCAAATAACAATGGCAAGTCCTTATATTAAATAAATAATCCAATGCTTTATACTCGTCATATTACACCTCCGGGGGTTAGCTCTCTTGATGCACCGTAAGACTGGTTTTCCAATCTAGTTTTTCCCGAATGGCTTTGCACTGTTTTGTGTTGTGTGCACCCAGCATTCACATGAACAGTCTTGGCCCGTGTAGATATTTAGCTGTTCCAACTTACCTGTCAGAACAGCTTTTGTTTTCATTAAGATTTTTATTACTTGTATTACCTGTTCTGACCTTCCAGTCAGTGTCGCAACAGGATTTCGTTTTCAAACTGATTTTTATTACCTATTCTGCCCTCCAGTCAAAAAAGGTTTTGGGGGTCATAGGTAGCCGTGAGGTTCTGCAAAACTTTAGGCAAATATGACCTCATCATCAGAAAAAATAACCCAATATGTACTTTTTGGAAAAAAATACTCGATTTTGATGATTTGCTGTGAGGGTGCCCCACTGGATGGCAGCACCTCTACTTGTCTCCTAACCTTGTGCAAGTTTATGCTGTTTGTAGTTGTTACTTTGCCTTTAACTTTTTACCATGCATGGAATCTGCTTGACTTTTATGTGTACTTTAATTGGATACTTCTATGCAAGAACTGAAAATAAGTTTGAGATTTTCTTCAACTTTTGCAATGGATTTTTGAACTTCTTGCTTGATCAGGGCATCCTGGTCACTCAACCTTGACTGTGACTCAGCTTTATCTGCATATCCTTAACATCTGCCAGTCTTTTGTGTGGACAATGTCTTTATTATCTTGGACTAAAGCTCAGCTGGTGTTTGCAGTAACACCATGTGATTATACCTACTTTGCTAAATACAGTAGATTGTTCTTGTGAGAACTTGTCTTGCTATTATTCTACTGTCGCGGAGTAGCGGAGTAGATTTCGGAATTCGGGAGACAGCGTAGCTCTGAAAAGAACTGCCCTGCTTTTTAAGTACTACCTGGGGGTAGGAAATCGGCTTGGACTACTACTACTTTTTTGCTTAGTTGATTGGGGGACTTCTTGACTTTACTACCGCGGAGTGAGTTTGGTCTCAACGTTTCGACTAGCCTACTCTAGTCATCATCAGGAGACTGAAGAATGTTTGAGATGCTGGTCTCTTTATAGGTATTCAGCACTGCTCTGATTGGTTCTCCTGAAAGGAGAACTGTGGTTGGTGGGCTCAGAGCCATTGTGTGTTCTGCCCATTGTGTGTGGATGCCCTGTGTACAGGGGCGTGTCAGTAGACTGTGGGATGTCAGTGGAGTAGGGTGGTAGGATTGTGTGCCAAATGCTGCTAATGAAATAGCCTATGTCCTGAGGAACAGCGTTGTGTTTATGTATCTCAATAGCTTCTCTGATACGACGTGTATACCAGTGTTTCTCAGAGGCTATGATTCGAGCTTGTTGCCAATTAATAACATGATCTAGATCAGCAGAGTGTTTGACAATGGCAGATTTGTCATATTCCCCTCTGCGGCCATGGGCTTTATGTTCCTTAAGCCTTGTGTTAAGGTCTCTACAAGTCTCGCCAATGTACACTTTACCACATGAGCAAGGAATTCTGTAAACTCCTGCTTGACTGCTGGAGTCATGCTTGTCTTTGTGGGTGTAGCTTATTGTGAGTTCGGTAGTAGACCTTAATATCCGCTTCTCAGAGGATATGTTGGATGTTGTGTGAAGTGTGGCCAATATACGGAAGGACCGCAATAGGCATATCTTCAGAGTTCGAGGTTTGAGAGTTATTCTTGGATATGAACTCTCGTTTATTAGGCCTTTCCCATTCTCTTTTAGCACTCTGTTCAGGTGTTCCAGTTAATTTGGTAAATGTTCTTTGTCACAGATTATGTGTACCCTTCGAAGTAGGCTGCGGTTCACTGAGGCTTTCACAGAAGGAGGATGAAATGACCGAGCATTAATATAGCAGTCTGTGTGGGTTGGTTTTCTGTACACGGAATGTGCAAGAGAACCATCCACCCTCTTGGAAATGAACACATCAAGGAAAGGTAATGAATCAGATGTCTTCGTTTTCATGGTATAGGATGTTGCTGGTTAAGATGACTGAGGAAATCATCAAGGTTTTCAGAGTCTTGCGACAAAATGATGAACGCATCGTCAACATATCGGAGCCACAGTTTGGGTTTGAGTCGAGCTGTACCCAAAGCTTTGTTTGAAATCTTCCTTGAAAATATTCGCTAAGACTGGGGATATTGGATACCCCATTGGGGTGCCCACAGCCTGTCTATAATACCCATCTCTCCATTGGAAGTATGTGGACTTCACACATGTCAATAATAGATCATGGATTATTGTCTCCTCTCGAGGTTCCCCCACCTACAACCTTACACAGCACTTGACTAAACTCTTACACCAACTTGTGGGTAAAACGCCTCACCATGTACCCAATTCAGCAAGGTTTATCGATATCATAAAGGGAATTAAATAACAGTCCTCCAATGTACTAGTGAGTTTTGATGTCAAATCACTATTCACGAACGTACCTACCAAAGAAGTATGCCAAATTACAAAATCAGTACTTGAACAAGATGGAACTCTAGCAAACCGAACCAGTCTAATGCCAGACAAAATCCATGATCTTGCCAAAATCGATGGTTAACCAATATCAACATTATAGTACCAAAGCTGACTTATATTGCTAATTTGTCTTTATCAACTGGTGTATTTCTGGATGTTGTAAAGCAAGCCGTCATCACGCCCGTCCTCAAAAAACCATCTTTGGAAACTAATCAAATAAAAAACTACAGACCAGTTTCAAATAATTATTACCTATGTTGTCTAAAGTCATTGAAAAGGCTATCGCATCACGCCTAAATGATCACCAAGCTGATAATCATCTGAATGAAACTTTCCAGTCTGCTTATCACGCCCATTCAAAACCACGTCATTGCTGACACAAAAGCTAAAGGACTCAACAAATGTCAAGTTGCGAAGAGAAGAAAATCAAAGACAGTTCGAGTTTAATCTACAAGTGTTTCTAATTTGATCTATAATCAGGTTACCACCACATCAATATATGCCAAGAGCACTTCAAGTACTTGGGGTTTTCATGGGAAAATCGAGGTACCCAGTCATTTTACAGGTTCAAACAGCTCCCCTTCGGCCTTTCATCTGCACCATATATATTCACAAAACTAATAAGACCGCTGATTAAGAAGTGGAGGCGTGAAGGGGAATCAGTTGTAGTCTACTTGGATGAAGGCCTTGGTTTTGCACTTGCCTTATCAGAAGCGCTGGCAGCCAGCGAAGGGGTGAAACAAGACATCCTCAACTCAGGGTTCATTCCAAACATTCAGAAAAGGGTATGGGTACCAGCCAAATCAATAGAATGGCTAGGATACAAAATAAATCTAGACTTGGGTACTTTCTGTGTACCGCAAAGACGCATCTTGAGCATTAAGCGAGACATTCAATCCATGGGTACAGGTTCAACAACAGCGAGAGCTCTTGCCAAACTTATCGGTAAAATATTGGTGAGTAATTTGGTAAAAGGCAAACGCAATGAACAAAGATTTACATTTGTGTTTCGAATCCAGGTTTGCATGGGCATGATGGGACTCACCAAGAACAATTCCAGCAGAAGCAAGAAGCGAGTTGGATTTCTTGAACAATAATGTAGATAAAATTAATGTGGGTGGGATCAGAGTTCACAAAGAATGTTGCCAAATTGTATACTCAGACGCAAGTTCCACAGGTTATGGTGGGTACCTAGTAGATACAGGCGAAGAAACTGTGCGAGGTATGTGGGACAGCAGCGATGCTTTAAAGAGCTCCACCTTTAAAGACCTAGTCCTGAAGTCACTCGTGACAAAACTGTCCTGCCGAAGGACCAAGTGGTTTACAGATAACCAGGCTGTTTCCAGAATAACAACCAGAGGAAGTATGAAGAAAGATTTGCAAGACATTCCTTTGAGCCTTTGCAAGATATGTCTGTTTTATAATGTTCATATCGAAATGGAATGGGTGCCAAGGTCACAAAACGAGAGAGCGGACAAACTTAGCAGAATTCTAGATCAAGACGATTCGGCCGTTTCTGATCATATTTTTTCGTTTCTTGATGATATTTGGGGTAGTCATTCTGTGGAAAGATTTGCCAGTTATTACAATAAGAAAACCTGTGGATTCAAATCCTAGATATTGGAACCCAGGTTGTGAAGCAATGGATACATTCACGGTCAACTGGAAGATGGAAAACAATTGGGTCGTACCTCCGATCTCATTGATACCCAGAGTTCTGAAGCACATGGAAAATACAAAGAGTGTTGGAACATTGATTTGTCCACGCTGGTGCTCTTCCCAGATGGTTATAATCCAATAGGAACAGTGTTAGAAGTTTACGAACTTCCCAGTGATTCTGAAATATTTATTCCTGGCAGAGGGGGAAATGTCGAATTTTTTGACAACATTGTCAGAAGTAAGATTCTAGCTGTGAGGCTAGATTTCAGATTAGCATAGATATTCATTGTACCAGCTATTAAAACCAAAATATTTTGTTTTTCTATGCCATTTTACATGTATCTTCGGCAGCGGTATATGGAAAGAAAAGGGACATGATACAAGCAAGAAGTCAGGACCTGGAAGAACTTGCCGAACAACTATCACAAATTATACTGAAGTCTCGTGCAGATTCCACAGTTAAGTCATATTTGGCCGATTTCAAAAAATGGTCGGTATGAGCAACGAAATACAATATGAAACTCATTGAGGCTGATCCCTACCACATTTCATTGTATCTAGTACATATTTCATTGTATCTAGTACATCTCAGCCATTCATGCAGTTCACCAGCCCCAATAATCAAAACAAATTTGGCCTTATCGTGGGCCCACAGAATGGCTGGAGTTAATGACCCCACTCAGATGCCCCTAGTAAAATTTACTCACACTATAAAAATCTTCGCAGTGAAAATGGTGTGAAATCTGTTTTTTCTCAGGGAAATTGTAAATCCTCATTTTCACCTTGTTTTCAAGGAGTTCTGTTCTACCTAGCCAGTGAGTAAGTGTTTCACCATGGTTTCACTTTATTTTCACAGTGCTCTGCTACTGGAAAACAGCCCAAGGCTATCTTGGGTGGCTTGTAGTTTGGTTTAATCTCAAGGAGTATTTATGGAGTATTCAAGGTGTCCTTGGCATTTGAGCGCAGCTAGATAGTTACTGTTTGATAAGGGTAATTTGTCAACCTGTATAATGGTCTCACCTTGTTTGAGGTCAGCAGTACAGGGTTGATCCCAATCAAAATTACTCTGCTCTGAAACATTATTTTGCCCATTTGCACTGATGGTTCCACCCACTCATCACACACACATCCCTTCTTCCAGGAGAGGGTCCACTTTTACTCCCATTGTACAGTTACTTTGATTTAGCAGCGCGCACACACACACACACACACACACGTTTTTGTTACATACACTGTGTGGACCTTCCTTTGTTCTCATGCAGTGAACATTTTTGTACACGTCCCTATTAGAAAAAACCTTGTGAGGACGTGTGCAAGTCCACAGAAGGTCACAGAACCCTGCCTTGTGTGGACCTCTTTTGTTCTGAGGTCCACACTTCGTATACAATGTTTACTCACACACACACATACATGTCTACACTGCAGAGTGAGGACATACTTTTCATCCCATCCAATGGAGGACATTGCCAACAGTTGAATTCAGGCATGTGATTGCTTGTCTTATAAAAAGCCTGAAAATTAAAACCTCTGTAAATAAGAGTCCCCTCCTTGCGAGCGCAAAGCGCTCGCCCCTTACGGCGTGGGGTTCGGGGCCCCCTCAAGGGCCCCGAAAAAAATTTGAAGTCTAGATGCTCTCTAGTGCATTCTAAGCTTCCCTAGACCACCTTTTTATGATCAAAATTCCTTCTCTGTTTCAAAGTTTTTAAGGTCAACTTCATCAATCAGAGAATGACATTTTGTGTTTATCAGTATATGTTGTGCACATCCAGGGTTTTTAGATGAAAACAAATGAAAATGAAATCTCAAACATTGCATCACTTCAGCTGGAAATCTCTTGGATGTTGTTCAGAACAAGTACATGTATCAGGTTGAAAAAATAACCAAACCATTGCCATATTTACTCATGTTCGTCCACAGTAACCGACTCCTCCAACCAACTCCAGCGGAACTTATTTTGCACACCTTTTTCCAAATCTTTAACCGATAAGTCTCCCCTCGGCAAAATTTTATTCGACGCCATGACTGATTGCGACCGACCGACGTTGGATGGCAACCTGTGACTGAGTAGGTGTGAGCAAGGAATGGTGCGCGCAAATCAAAGATTGTAGAGCGCCGCATTGATAGCCAATGTACATGTATATCTTTAGCGTAAACGCAATTTGAAAATTGTTCGCGCATTTCAAGTTTTTCATTTTGCTCAGGTTCAACACACATTGCACAGTCACAACACGAGGTGCATAGAGATGCATTGATGCTTGTCATTGAAAATATTGAGTGTGTTCCCCTGTTTCATTAATAGGCATACACAGCAGATGCGTTAATAGGAACTAGACTTGATAAGAAAGCACGCTCCTACCCAGTATAAACAACTGACCGTAAGCGATCACAGTGAGAACGATCACAACCTACGCACCGTTCGCCGCGCGATTTAACAAAACATTCCATCTGGACCGGCACTCTGTTTCCACCTCGTTCTCAAATATGGCAGTATAATTACATGTAGAATACGTATTCAGTTGACGTTCGTCATAAAACAAATTAAATACAGAATACCGAACTCGACATGAATAATTAATTAGCACATTCTACCCCCCCATTTTCTCAACGGATTCACATGATTCACGTTGGTTGACTTTTTGAGTCGAAAAAGCCGGAATTCCGGCAAAAGCCGGAGAAATCACATCCCTGTGAATTGTACCTATCGATGTGAGGAAATAACACATGAACCCCTTTTGTTGCGGTTGAGTAATGTGAGAAGAATACGAATGTGTATTCTAGCCTTCCAAGTATTTTCTTCTTCTTGGGTGGGGGGATGGAGGGGGGTTACAGAGTGACTCTACGTTATGACTGTACTTTGGTGGTGCATTACACCTTACATTTGTTGAAATTTCATTGTATTTCTACAAAAGTTTTTAATATTCCTCCAAGTTCGCGTCTGCAATGCCACAGGACAGGACGTTTCGATGTTGCGTTTTCCAGAAAGCTTCTTCAGCAAAAAGAATCTCTGCAAGCCCTCCAATATGTCTTTCTTCTCCTCGTCAGTCCAGGGGCAACGCTTGATTTGTCAAGCTTTTGGAGTTGGTGGCCTTCCTACAACACACAGGAAAGAACAGGAAAATTAAGATACATAATCAAACGGGGCCTGTTCAGAACAACAAATTTAACATTTCACCGATGTGAGATTTACTCCCTTAGTAAATCAATCAGCATTTTAGCACAAAATAAATAACAAATTGCACAGTGGGTAAAGATACACCTGCATAAAATGTCTGACAAGAGAGAGCCCAATTTATGTTTTTCATGGTGCAGTCATCTTGTTTCATCCTACCATTTAAAACAAGTAACCGAGATGGGCTGGAAAACAAATGCAATCTGGCACCTTATCACATTATTGTCTATGGGTGTAAACAGGGAATAGGACCAACATATGCAAGAGAAAGTGAATAAGGCAGTTCGAAAGGCACAGAAATATGACAAACTTACTGGCATTAACACTGTCCCCCAAAGACGGGTAACACAGGTCGCCTGAGTCACCGGAATCGCTGCTGTCCTCGTCGCTGTTGAAGCCTTCTGCAATAAAACAAAGAGCAATTTCTATATTTAGCTATGATTGCTTTCCACACACAAATAAAAATGGCGGCCAATCCATGGGGTGGGAGGGGGGCGGCAGGGGCGTACAGTGTATGAAATATGTTTCATTGACGGGGGGGGGGGGGGGGGGGGGGGGGGGGGTATTAGGTCATGACGGCCCCAGGCAAAGTTAACGTGCCCCCAAAAGAATTTTCTTGGAGGGGGAGGGGTTGGGAGCCAAAACCACAGTTTGTAGTAATTTGGAAAGACAACTTAAAAACGGGTTTATTTACCTCCAGTAACATGCAACTACTCCAAAGATTTGCCATGTTGCGAAACCAAGTTGCCTCTCTCCCAGCTCAGGAAAAGTCAATACAGTTTGGTAACCCTCTGGACAGTGTCTGGCAACTGGTAGTACTCGCGATGGACCCGCAAATCATGACCCATAAAGTCTGCAAGTGTTTCAAGCTGATGCTCCTTCAAGGCAAGAATTTATAACATTCGCTACATGTTTACGGAGCTTTGTAGATCGTATGCTATCAGCATTGTCAAGGCCCACCTCATTTGCATATGCTCGTAGACAGTCGCTTCCTCGTATATGACCTGTGCCTCCGTAACAACTTCGTGCGAATAAGAATGTGTTGTCTTTAGTCACTCCAGCTGCATTTCTATTTGCGACCAGAGCATTCAACCACGCCATCGCATCAGTACCGAGAAGCACAAGAACAGTTCTGCCCCTCTTACCAACTACTTCAACGACTTTGAACATTTTACAGAGGTGCCGTTCAAGATCAGTCATCAAGCAATCCCCATTGACCATGGCTGCACTGTGTTTGTGGAAATCTTCCAGTTTCATTTTAGATACTTCCCCCTGTCGTCTGCGGTTGAACATAATGAGGTGGCACAGTGTGACTTCATTCAATTTCTTCCAAGCTGGTGCGATTTCATGGCCCCGAGCACAGTGAAGGAGCTGCACTTCCCTCTTGCCAGTTTCATGGAGGAACTATGACATTTTCACCACATCTGCATTTGTCGGGAGAACAGCAGGTTTGTTGCACTTTCCTTGGTACAGTGTTCTGTGTGCGTGGGTTGACACATGTTCTCGCCACTTGATTTCACACAACTGCAGAAACTGTTCGGCCTGTTCCGCTTAGTGCTTAAGACAACACACTATAGCATTTCCTTTCAGTATGAGTGCACATTTCTTGATGGAATGTCCAATCTTTAGTGCTAGAGATGGAACGTCATACATCTGCTTTCCTTCACTGAAGCCGGCGACATCATGAACAGCCTTGACGATATCATTCAGATGGTGGGGATGCATGAATACTTCAAGTGATGCATTTGGTTGGTGGGTGTTCTTTCTCAGTTGTATGACAAGATGACCCAGTTCTCTTAGTTTGTTTTGAATGTAACCATGTTGTGTAGCATCGTGGCCAAGCTTAAGGTATTCACGTTTGGCGACTTTGAGAATCAAAGAATCATTCTTATAATAATAATAATACGCAGTTTTTATATAGCGCTTTATCACACCCTATGGGCGTCTCAGAGCGCTCAGTATTTTTTATTTTTTTCCTGCAAGGTATGACGAGTTACGTTTTTGAAGTATGAGACCTGTTCCTTTACATAGCACCATGTAATGGTTCACAAGATGCTGTGGCGCAATCTGCAGCCGATCAAACCAGGAACACCGGGGCGAACCCCTTCTCTTTGCGATAAGTGTCACTGGGTTCTTTTACGTGCATTACACAACACACGGGACCAACGGCTTTACGTCCCATCCGAAGGACGAAGCAATAATGGTAAAGTGTCTTGCTTAAGGACACAAGTGTCACGACCGGGACTCGAACCCACACTCTGCTGATCAGAGACACCAGAGCTTGAGTCCGGTGTTCTTATCCGCTCGGCCACGACACGCCACTACCAGAGCAACATCGTCTCTCTTCATCAGACTAAGAACCTTGTTCAACTGGAAAGATATACAGCAGCAGGAGGTTTTAACAAATCACTCTTGTTAGCTACACGCCCCCTAACACGACCTATCCTACTGCTTCGAACAGTCTGTGCAGGGAGCGCAGGCATAAGTGGGCACTGATGACGCAAAAGATCAAGACGCACGTAATAGCCATAACAATGTATGCATGGTCCATATGTGTGTGGAGCTGTCTCATGATTGGGTCTGTAACCTACAATAAGGACACCCTGTCCCTCTGTAAGAACTTGGCTATTGTGTCTGTGATTACCGATACTGTGGATGTATAACAGAACTTTCTTGCGGGCACTAAGGTCGGTCAACAATGCTATCTCTGCAACTTCCCTTTCCTCCTTACGACAGGCCTGGAGATAGCGGGGTAACTTGGCCTGAGGTTCATCACAGTAAAAGTAAAAGGGCTTCTTGTCCCATTTCCTTTGTCCACCCACATTATCGGTCTGCATGATTGTTACGGCACAGTTCTCACTAGAATCATTTATGTCGAATCCTACAGCTTCATTGGTTTCAGAAATAGCTTGTGGGTCATCGTCATCCCTGGAACTGGTGTTGGGGTTGTCAAGCCTTGAGGGATCAGACGTGATGACCTGTTCATCTGATATTCGATGGGACAGCTAGCAAGGAAAATATAAATGACATAATTAACACCACTGCAATATTATTTGGATTATCACACCAAATAAATACTAGAGATTGAGAGTTTGTGAACAAACTCACGGTGTTCGGCTGGAACGTAATAAAGTGATTGCGTCATTGAAAACAAGGTCAATATTGTATGCTGTGCTGATGGGCAAAACTTTTATTTGTACCTTGTGTTGATCTTTAGGCATGAAGGTCAGTCATATGAAACTCCAACTTCCGGTTTTGACATGAACTATGGTTCAAATGGGGTCACACTCTGCGATAGTTGTACAGTATTTCAAGGGCTTGCATATGGAGCTAATATCTCGTGTGTAACTTTTATGATCTCCAATTGATTTTTTTAAACATTAAACGTTGATTTAATATGACTTCATCAATGATGTCATAATCCGAAAATAATCCAGTTTCATCTACACAGTAATGTCTAAGGCAACAGTAAGTTTCAAGTCTGTATCACGTTCAGTTGATGAATTATGAATTTACTATCTGTGACATTTCAACATCCGTTTCAACCGGAAGTAAGGGTCAAATGGGGTCACATCTTCAACACAATTTTAGAATTGTTAACGAGCTTTCAGATGAAGTAATGATTATTAATGAATTCTGTTTTGTTATTGAAAAATAATCTTTTTGAAAAAAAATTTCAACTTCCTGTTTCGACCGGAAGTCAAGGTCAAATGGGGTCACAAACTGTGTAAGATGTGCAGAGTAATTGAAGAGCTTTGATATGGCGCAAATATCTTGTATGTATCATTTACGGTTCTTCAGATATGAATTTTTGAAATATTAAACGTTGATTTATTGTAATGACGTCATCAATGACGTCATCATCCAGAAAAGACAATGCAGTTTACTGCACGGTAAAGTTGAAGGTAAAAGTAAGTTTCAAGACTGTACCTCGTTTAGTTAATGACCTATGAATTTTTTTATACTTAAACTTCAACTTCCGGTTTCAACCGGAAGTCAAGGTCAAATGGGGTCACACTTTCTGTAAAACATGTAGACTGGTTAAAGTGTTTTCAGATGAAGTAATGGTTATTACTATAGCCTGTTTTTTATTGAAATATGATTTTTTTGGAAAAATGACATTAACTTCCGGTTTCGACCGGAAGTCAAGGTCAAATGGGGTCACACACTGTAAGATTTGTAGAGTAATCAAAAAGCTTTCATATGGTGCAAAGATCTTGTATGTAACATAAACGGTTCTTCAGATATGGATTTTTTAAATATTAAACGTTGATTTAATATAATGACGCAATCAATGACGTCATCTTTTACGGCCGGAAGACATTGTCAAACCAGTATTATGTCTGTACAAAAGTTTAAGCAGGCTAACCGATCTTCAAACTGACATTCAAATTTTGTCAATATGATAAGCATTTCTTGGGATATGAATTTTTGAAATTTTGAACTTCCGGTTTCGACCGGAAGTAAAGGTCAAATGAGGTCAAGTTGTGCACGACAATTAAAGGTCATTACAAGAACTTTTATGTTTTGAAAGAATCTCGTACG
The DNA here is from genome assembly GCA_911728455.2 of Marthasterias glacialis. NCBI lineage: Eukaryota > Metazoa > Echinodermata > Asteroidea > Forcipulatida > Asteriidae > Marthasterias > Marthasterias glacialis. Next base: position 15,330,393 of record OU452231.1, on the reverse strand, counting down.
TAGCTTTTCTGGTTCTCAAGATATGAATTTTCTAATTATTAATGGTTTACTTAGCATAATGACGTCATCAATGACGTCATCATTCTAAAAAAGTTGCGGTTTCATCTACTAACTATGGTTCATGTTCCTGATAAGTTTCAAGTTCATATAAGCTTTACTTTTGTTAAAAATCGAAGGAGAAGGTTCGCTGATAAGAATACGAGGAAAAAAAAAAAAAAAAAAAAAAAAAAAAGGAAAAAAAACTTAACAATAACAATAGGTTTTGGGCTCAATGCCGAACACCTAATAATTATGTCTTAGAGATGAGTGGATCAGCGTGTTCTTTAATTGCTAGTCAAATAACACTTGACCCCCAGCTAGTCAGAACTTAAACCATCCTTCTAACAATATATCCCATGTTTGGGGGGGGGGAACGTGCGGAGTGGTTATTATGCAGCTTTCACTTTAAAACAAGTTGTCTGCCATAAAGGGTGAGTGGTTTGGCAATCTTTTACATTTACAGAGGACATTTGTTTGCCCGATGGAAAGAATACGCGATCATTTACTCACCTGGTGCTCAAATAAGCAGCGTGTCATGCCATCATCAGTGTAACAAACAGAGTACTTGGTTAGTGACTTCCCTGAAAAATAAAAGGCAAACGGTTTGTCATTAGAATTCACCAAACTTAACTGTGTCCGGGGATGGAGATGGTAGTTGTGAGTTGGCAATAGTTGTTTGGATTTGCACCACAATAGCCTATGGGCTTTGACTTATTCGGGAGGGTGCACAAAAAAGGGGTGGCTATGAGTAACTAATGAATTTAACAGCTTTTCTGATTAAGTTTAAATCTACTTCGATTTTGGTGTTTTGTAGGTTGTTTTTCTTAAGTTTGTTTGTTTTGGGGGGGCGGGGGTGACATACAATTATGTGCTATGTTTGAAACGTGGTGTACATGTGATGGGGATCACAATAAGGTGTGGAACTGTCATTTCGTGTGGTGACAATACAAAAGTTGTTTAACTTTTAATACCTTTGTTTATGGAAGTTATTACGGCTGGATACCATGACAAGTCCGGAGGCCAAAGTGCCGTCACGCTGTCTCCTTCTTGATACTATAAAGAGGACATACAAATGTAACATATATGTTATCATCTGCTTTGTCTAAAATGTCGACCCTATGCGGCTGCCACTTTATCTCCCTTAGTTTAGTCAGGAATTGTCGAAATCATCAACAAAAAAGCCATTTTCAAGTCTTTGTTGGGCTCGACAACACTACTCCCTAAAACGCCATTTTAGTTCGTTTGCGCATGAATGCACAAAAGTGGCAGCTGCGCGAAATGCCTGCTTGAATTTTCTTTTTTAAGGTAAAAATTTAGTCTAATAGTAATAGTAATAATGTTTCCAACCAATTCCTCCAAGAGGAATATTAAAAAAGGGAAATAAAGCCCAACATCCATTACCAAAAAAAACACTTAAAAAGCTTGAATTTTCTTTGTTGAGGTCAATAATTAGCCTAATAGTTATGTTTCAAACCAATTTCTCAAGAGGAAAAAAGGAAAATAAAGCCCAATCCATTACCAAAAAAATCACTTAGAAAGCTTGAATTTTCTTTGTTGAGGTCACTGATGTAATTTCCTGCCAAGCGCCTGGTGGCAGCTTGTTGTTAGAGCTCCTCTTACTAGCCTCATCTGAAAGACTAATACTTCTGGACTTTTTATGAAACTAGTATCAGTTGAATTGTTTTCACTTCAGGCTTTTACTGGATAAATGTCACAACATTCGCTTCAGTGATATTTGCATAATTGGATGATTTCATTTTAGTAACTCTGTGATCTCCACCATGGTATGGACAGATAGGCCATTATTCACCACCAGTCCAGCATACTGGTTCCTGTGGGCAGCTTGTTTGCTTTGTGTGGCCATTGTTCTGGTGCACCCATTGTCTGCAGTGAATGAACAATCCCAGCCAAAGGGACATCATCTCAGTACCTACTCTATTGTACTCTACAAAGTAAGAATGTGCCGCTACACAAATAAGATTCCACACAACAACAGGATCTCTTCTTGTCTCATGAAGCATATCAGATCATTAGGAATCAATAAGATACCTGCCACAAATAGAGGAGCCTGTGCAGGAAGGACAAAGCACCTGCATACTGACAGCACAGCTGGTCTTTCTATACCCACTCAGGAAAGCAAGAATGTGATCTCCTTTGGTTTCCTCAGTGCCCGCTCAGTCAGAAATAAGACTTGTGAAGTGAATGAATTCGTCACAGACAATGAACATGATGAAATTGATATACTTGGGATTTGTGAAACCTGGTTGACAGGAGGTGACAGTACAGTGACTGGAGAGCTTACTCCTGATGGTTATAGTTTCACCCACGTTCCAAGACCAACAAGGCGTGGAAGAGGGGTTGGACTACTCTTTAGAAGTGAGCTCAATGTTCGGATAACCCCTTCCTTGGTGGATTTTAAGTCCATCGAACTACTGCAAGTTTCCATCACTGCAGATATAAGCTCTTCCGTGTCCCTTTCAGCACTGTCCTCGAGGAATATTCGACCCTTTAGGATCAGTATCTTCTGCAGCCAGGATCTCGTCATCTGCGGAGATTTCAACATTCATATGGATTCATTCATTCAGCGATCTCCTGCAGTCCTACGGACTTCAGCAGCACGTCACTGGGTCTACTCATACACGTGGTCATACCCTTGATCTTCTTATATCTAGGAACTCGGGCGCAAAAACCATCTCCAATCTTCAAGTTATTGGGGGAATATCTGACCATTATGCTGTTCTTTGTGATCTTCCTCTCTCTAAACCCAAATCAGGGCTGAAGACGATCACATACAGAAATCTAAAGTCAATTGATCTGCTAAAATTTGCAGATGATCTTCGTCTGAAAGAAATCGTTCGGCAATGTGACAATGATGACCGTGAAAGCGCAGTTGCAAGCTTCAACTCCATTGTTCTTGAAAACCTGAACAAACACGCTCCTGTTAAGTCCAGAGTTATCCACACCAGGCCTAACACCCGCTGGTACAACAAGAACATAGCTCAAGGAAAGCGTGTCAGAAAACAAATGGAAAGAAAATGGAGGACAACAGGGCTTGAAATTCATCATCAGATCTATATGGCGCAATGACAAACAGTTCAATCCCTGACCCATTCTGCTAAGCAGTCTTACTACCAGGATCTGGTTGATGGCTGTTTGGGCGATTCTAGGAAATTGTACCGCCTTGCCAACGATCTTCTAAATCGAAAAAACGTTTCTGTTCACCCTGACCATGATGACGCTGAGCAACTGGCAGGGACAAGGACAAAGTTTCTGCTATTTGTGATGGCCTGAAATCAGCTACTAACAGAACCTCTTCTTCATCATTGCGGTCGATCACCCCTGAAACTACCCTAGACAACCTTAGACCTGTCAGTGTAGACGAAGTTAAGTCTATTATTGTTAGATCTCCAGCAAAGACATGTAGCCTTGACCCAATGCCTACTGACTTCTTGAAAAAGTGTCTTCCAGCTGTTGTGCCTGTCATCACCACTATCATCAATAATAGCTTCAAATGTGGTGTTGTCCCTGTCTCTTTGAAGATAGCAGATGTTCATCCAGTGCTTAAGAAACCTGGATTAGACCGTAACTCTCTACAAAATTACAGGCCCATATCAAGTCTACCTTTCCTCTCCAAGGTCCTGGAACGTGCCACCTTCTCTCAACTCACTAATCATCTTGAAGACAACCAGTTTCTCGATAACTACCAATCTGCCTATTGGAGTAACCACCGTGTGGAGACTATTTTAGTGAGTTTGACAGATCATATCTTGCGAGAGATGGATCATGGCAGGGTGACTGCACTAGTCTTACTTGATGTTTCAGCTGCCTTTGACACTGAAGCATTCTGTCCTGATTCAGCGGCTTGAGTCTTCTGGCGTCACATCACAGGCACATAACTGGTTCAGTTCCTACCTTAGTCACCGTAATCAGTGCATCTCTATAAATGGCACAAGGTCTGCTCCGACACATCTAACAAATGGCGTCCCCCAAGGATCAGTTGGTGGACGGCACTTGTTCTCAATTTACACTCAACCACTTGGAGCTGTCATTCACTCGCATGGTATCAACTTCCATTCATATGCCGATGACTTTCAATTATTCACTTCATTCGCCACAACCGATGACTACTTGGTCTCTGCACTACAATCCCTCGAAGTGTTTGTTTCTGATGTCAAAAATTGGATGTCTCAAAACAACCTTAAACTGAATGATGGCAAATCAGAGTTCATTCTGTTGGGTTCAAAGTCAACGATGAAGAAGATCTCTCCAAAACCCTCCATCAGAATTGGAGATTTAGAGGTCATCTCTAAGGAGAAGTGCCGCAACCTAGGTGTTGTCATTGATTCAGAGATGACTCTTAATAACCGCATCTCCACTATCTGCAGAGGCGTTAGATTTCAGCTACGAAACCTTTGACACATCCGCAAATACCTCACCCGCAAAACAACTGAATGCCTGGTTCACTCCCATATATCTTCTTGCCTGGACTTCTCTAATGCTATTTTTGTGCACTTACCAGATTATCAAATCCAGCGCCTCCAGAACTCTGCCTCCAGATTAGTCACATTTACCAGAAAAACCTTGCACATTTCTCCTGTTCTCCATGCTCTTCACTGTCTTCCTGTGCACCAGCGAATTCTCTTTAAGATCTTGATCCTGGTTTTTCGTTCTCTACATGGCACAGCACCCACCTACCTCCAGGAGCTGCTACAACGTCATGATCAACGTCAATCGATCTTTCTCCCGGTCTGGTCCTTCCCTGTGGAACTCAATACCCATTAACCTGAGAAAGGAGACTTGCTTCCTTGAATTCAAGAATGGACTCAAAACCCATCTCTTTCAATAAACTGTTCTTCTTCACTAATTAGTCTGTTTTTTACCCTCAGTTGAGTTTTAAGTAAGAGGAACTTATCTCTGCGCCAGGAGTGTCACTATGTGACAGACATGGCGCATTACAAATTTCATTTATTTATTTATTTATTTAATAATTAGCTAAGTAGTTATGTTTCCAACCAATTCCTCAAGAAGAATATTACAAAAGAAAAATAAAGCCCAACATCCATTACCAAAAAAAAACACTTTGGTAGAAAGCTTGATTTTTTTTTGTTGAGATCAATAATGAGCCTAATGGATATGTTTCCAACCAATTCCTCAAGAGGAATATTAAAAAAGGGAAATATAAAGCCCAACATCCATTCCAACAAATGTAAACAAATACCTTAGTTAACGGCAGGCGGTTATGGAAACCTTTCCTTGCTAGTACTGGACACAGTCAGTGTGTCCAAAACTAGATAAATGTCAAACGACTGTATTGACCTATGTATGGTAGGCTAGTGTAGTCTATTTATACTTTTATATTAGTAGTACTGCAACTATGCAATATACAAAAATTATGTTACTCACCATATCATGTGTACTCTGGAGAGCTGCCATGAGTCGAATGAGGGGGACGCTCCTCAGATGGATGCAATACACTCAATGTTTATGACGCGTCTCCATGACAGCTGCCTTGCAACAATCCACTGGCTTGACCGGACCTCGCTACCCAACTCAAACCGAATAAACTAACCGTCATGCATAATGACTCTTCTCTAGAATTAGAAATGGCTGCTTCATCTACCCTTCTGCACAAGAAGGAAACTTTTAATAGCAACCGAGGGCGCTGTAGTCACCTAGGAGTGCTAAACGCCGGCATAGAGGTGTTAAATCACACATACTCCGCTCGTCAATGACATAAACCGAGGAATGCTTCCAAAAGCTTAGATATTTAATTGGCGTCCAAATTGCCTACAATGCTCCATGAGAGTCAGATTCTTTTTGAAGGAAATAAAGCCAGTGCAGATACCTTAAAGTTTTAGATAATTGGCACATTTTCATATATTTCTTTATTTCCATGTTGAGGTAAACCACATGACAGTGTATGTTGGTACCAGGCCACGATCTTAAGAACGGGGGCAGGCCTTTGCTGGCAAAATCAGAGAAACTATGCAAGGGCATGCTGGCCAAGTTGGTAGTGACAGTGCAATTTTTCTAAAGGGCATGCTGGCCAACTCGACAGGGTATGAGGCCGATGGCCTCAGTGGCCTCAGTTAAGATCAAGGCCTGTGGTACTTTACTTCCTCTCATGGTAACTGGGTCAAAAAAAGCGGGTGCCATTGCAGACGGATCGATTTTTATGAGTTCCATGTAATTCTACAAAATGTAGATGTTAATTTGGGGGATTATAATGTAAACTTGGACTTTTATTGTTCAAATTTACATCTGCCTAATCAGCTTGTCCATTAAAAAAAGAAATTCACAATTTCACTGTAGAGTTACAAACTGTTGTATCACGATTAGATATATATCACTAGCACAAGTTCAAACTGCAGACTCATTTCTATTTCGTACCTTATCTAAAGTAAGATGTTATAAGCTCAGAGAAGCTAACCAGCCAATGTCTTACACCTGTGTCAGAGAGGTTGTATTAGATGCCCTTCGTCCACTTGTGGACGACGTGTCAAAATTCGGAGTGCACAGTCTAAGGGCAGGGGGTGCCATAGTTGCCGCCCAAGCAGGTATTCCTGACAGGTTATTTAAGAGACACGGTAGGTGGAAATACAAGAATGCAAAAGATGGGTACGTTAAGGACAGTGCAAGTGATTTGTTGTCAGTGTCAAAATCCCTTGGCTTATGAATATAAATTTATTAATAAGAGTTATCTAATAACAGTTAAATACGATCAAAAACTAACGAACTACGTCTTCACAGATCCGGTTTTTCACAAGTAGTGTTCTGTAATTTGTACAGAACCCAAATTCAACTAAGATAAATTGTCATGTGGATAACTTTGCATCATGTTTATAATAATAACAACAATATACATATATATATATATATATGTATATATAAAATTAGTAGGGATGATGGCCTTAGCTTTCGATCCAAACTGGACCTTCTTCGGAGGCATAAACAAGATACAAACAAAAACGGGTCCATTTTTATAGGGAAAAAGGGAGCAGGGAATCATGGGAAGGGATCAAGAAATAAGCGGGAAAATAATAGCCAATCAAATTAGAGGCATTATAGACAAAGGGATGGCCAATGACCAATCAGAGTTAAACAGTTTGGACAAAGGGGTGACCAATGGTGGACAATACAAAAGGGGGGATTACTAAATAGGGCAATACGACAATAGGGCAATTGCTGGCCAATGTTAGACAGTACAAAAAGGGAGATTATTGAACCGAACAATGGGCAAGTTGCATCGTGGATGATGCGGCTTGCATGAAAGAGCAGGATTAATTACCGATATATAGAAGATACAAGTGACAAGGGACTTGCTCTCTAATTATAGAGCTAATTGTGAATACCCGAATCAAAGCAGAGACTAAATTGGTAAATAATGACAGAAACATTGGAAACATTGGGTATTGGGTAATGGTGAACAAGAAATCTAAGGGGATGATAAAAGTGTACATTTGCAAATGTATACTTGTATGGAAATATACAAATGAGGGAATAAATAAATGGAAGTTATTTAACACCTGTGTTATGTTAAGTCCAAATGGTTGGACTGTACAGAGTTGGTGAATCCAGTGTGATTCTCGGAGTTTGCGGTGTGGGTCGTCACCATTACAAGCCTCTATCACAGTTAATTCAACATCCTTGACAATGTGATTAGGACTGTTGAAGTGAATGGCAACAGGGTACTGTTTCTTGGTCTTAATAGAAGAGACATGATTAGCAAAGCGAAGACAAAGTTTAGTCTCAGTCTCTCCCACATCTTGTAGCCCACATTTCTTACAAGATATGACATAGACTACATTGGGTGTGTCACATTGGGAGTTGGTCTTAACACTGTAAGTGAGGCGTGTGCAATTACAACAACCATGTATGTTTTGTGTGGGAGGGGGTTGGCCTGTACCTGGGGGTAGTTTGGCTCTCACTGAAATATCACCCATGTTTTTGGGGCGACGGAAGGCAACCATGGGGCGCTCAGGGATTGCTGAACGTAACCTGTGTGAGGAGTGAAGAATATTCATCTTATCATTGACGATATATGAAAGCTTGGGTAGTTTGGGGTGGAAAGTTGTGACTATAGCAACTCCGTTAGTTGGGGCTTTCTTGGTACCTGTATTAGCCAACAGAGTGTGACGGGGTATGCGTAGGGCCCTATTGATAGCAAGTTGTACCCTACGTTGGCTATGGCCCCTAGAGACAAGGTGTTGTCTTAAGTCAGATGAGTGCCTTTTGTATAGGGTATCTGTGGAGCAGATACGTCTTATACGTAAGGCCTGACTGTAGGCGATTGCCTCTTTACAGTGGCTAGGATGTCAGTAGGTTTACTGTATACATCTGTCACAATACCATTGGGGGATTTAGTTACTGTCACATCTAGAAAGTTAACACTCATGGGAGAGTACTCAGCAGTGAACTTTATCGTGGGGTGGAATGAGTTGATATGATCGATAAACTCTTTCAAGCTATCTTCACTGCCACACCAGATGGAGAAAATATCATCGATAAATCTCCACCATACTAGAGGGCGGTTAGGGGCAGATGACAACAGTTTGTCTTCTAGGTCAGACATAAACAGATTGGCATATGAGGGTGCCATTTTAGTACCCATGGCGGTACCCTGTGTCTGTAGGAAATGCCTGTCTGTAAATGAGAAGTTATTCTTAGTCAGGATGTGGCTCATGAGTTCCTTAAGGTGTCTTACAGAGGGCCGGGATTGTTTATTATGTCTGAGTGCAGACACACATGAACTGATGCCTTCACTGTGGGGTATGTTAGTATATAGTGATGATACATCAAGGGTAACTAGAAATGCAGAGTTTGGTACTTGGTGTCTGGTAACCTCTAGTTTACGGAGGTATCCTTTATGAAGGAAGGCATACGAGGAACTAGAGAGTTGAGAAAGCTATCAACATATATATCAAATTTTCTTTGCTCACGCTATTTATTTATATATATATATATATATATATAAATAAATAGCGTGAGCAAAGAAAATTTGGCTGATGCCGGACTCGAACCCGCGACCTCTCGAATACCGTACGAGCGCTCTACCAACTGAGCTAACCAGCCCTTATAGTTGGTGGGCGGTCCTATGTGCAATACCAAATCCACTTTGCTCGGGGGGACCAGTCAGAAGCCGAACCGTGCTGCCGATAAGCCAGGGATCACTACCCCGGTTAAGATGCAAACAACCTGGTAAACGGCAGTAGCGGGGATACACAACGAATGGATACAGCTTTTTACGTGGATTTACACAGAGAAAGTACATGAGAAACTGACTGGGAGAATATTATAAATAAATAGCGTGAGCAAAGAAAATTTGGCTGATGCCGGACTCGAACCCGCGACATCTCGAATACCGTACGAGCGCTCTACCAACTGAGCTAACCAGCCCTTATAGTTGGTGGGCGGTCCTATGTGCAATACCAAATCCACTTTGCTCGGGGGGACCAGTCAGAAGCCGAACTGTGCTGCCGATAAGCCAGGGATCACTACCCCGGTTAAGATGCAAACAACCTGGTAAACGGCAGTAGCGGGGAAACACAACGAATGGATACAGCTTTTTACGTGGATTTACACAGAGAAAGTACATGAGAAACTGACTGGGAGAATATTATAAATAAATAGCGTCAGCAAAGAAAATTTGGCTGATGCCGGACTCGAACCCGCGACCTCTCGAATACCGTACGAGCGCTCTACCAACTGAGCTAACCAGCCCTTATAGTTGGTGGGCGGTCCTATGTGCAATACCAAATCCACTTTGCTCGGGGGGACCAGTCAGAAGCCGAACCGTGCTGCCGATAAGCCAGGGATCACTACCCCAGTTAAGATGCAAACAACCTGGTAAACGGCAGTAGCGGGGATACACAACGAATGGATACAGCTTTTTACGTGGATTTACACAGAGAAAGTACATGAGAAACTGACTGGGAGAATATTATAAATAAGTAGCGTGAGCAAAGAAAATTTGGCTGATGCCGGACTCGAACCCGCGACCTCTCGAATACCGTACGAGCGCTCTACCAACTGAGCTAACCAGCCCTTATAGTTTTTACGTGGATTTACACAGAGAAAGTACATGAGAAACTGACTGGGAGAATATTATAAATAAGTAGCGTGAGCAAAGAAAATTTGGCTGATGCCGGACTCGAACCCGCGACCTCTCGAATACCGTACGAGCGCTCTACCAACTGAGCTAACCAGCCCTTATAGTTGGTGGGCGGTCCTATGTGCAATAACAAATCCACTTTGCTCGGGGGGACCAGTCAGAAGCCGAACTGTGCTGCCGATAAGCCAGGGATCACTACCCCGGTTAAGATGCAAACAACCTGGTAAACGGCAGTAGCGGGGATACACAACGAATGGATACAGCTTTTTACGTGGAATTACACAGAGAAAGTACATGAGAAACTGACTGGGAGAATATTATAAATAAGTATAGTGAGCAAAGAAAATTTGGCTGATGCCGGACTCGAACCCGCGACCTCTCGAATACCGTACGAGCGCTCTACCAACTGAGCTAACCAGCCCTTATAGTTGGTATATATATATATACAAGAATAAAAAAAAAAATAACAATTGGTGATTTACACAAAACCTTAAGTTAAACAATGATAAACCGCATATAACTGCACACTAATCGTAATAACTGTAGAAGTGTATGACAGTTTTTCGTGTATAATTGTGCAGAATTATGATAAATTGCGTACAACTGCACAGTAACTGTAATCCGAAGAACATTCCCCACAACTGAAGAATTAAATTTGAAAAAGGACAAGTTGTGTCTGGGACGAACTGTAACGCGTGGGTCAGACCTACGTTTCCAACAGTGTTTTTCATAGCTGGCTTACAGTGGTTGTCTAGTCTTTGTTAAGGCGCATAAGATAGTAATAGAGGAAATTAATATATTAATTAAATCCCCCCACAGAAGTGTGGTTAGAGTCTACGAGCGAATACTTACCTGTAAAGCACCACTTTGCATATTTCCATTACCGGCAGGTATAACCGCTAAGAATTCACACACACACCCACACACACAATAGCACCCCCATCCAATACACCCACAATGCCCTGTGGCCACACCGCCATGATAGCCTCCTCTTTTCTCTAGCGCTAGGTTAACTACCCAGGACTGAGATCGAGTAAAGTGGGGTTGGCGGGAGGGATGCTCTACAGGTAAGTATTCGCTCATAGACTCTAACCACACTTCTGTGGGGGGGAGTCTATATCACTCTACTTACCTGTAGAGCACTACATTTGCATAGAGTAGCACCGAACTCTGGCGGTGGGTAAGCGAGATCTATAGCTATTGTGTGTCAAGAGTGGGTTTTCTACACTATTAATGAATACATATCAGGAGTACCAATTCTTTCCATGTGGATTGTATCAACACGTGGAGGAATAGCCTGTCCATTACATACATACATACATACAGTACTTATATAGCGCTTATTCAAAACTAAGCGCTTTACGAAAGGCAAATAATGAAAGAGAAACATAAAAGTAAACGGCTACGTGAAGAGATGCGATTTTAACAGTTTTTTTTAAGTTGTGAGAGAAGGTGCTTCTCTGATGGTGGAAGGAAGAGTGTTCCACAAGCGTGGGCCGGCAACACAAAAAGAATTGTCGCCAAAAGAACGGGTTGTTTTGGGAACATGCAACCTGGTGTGATCAGTATGAGATCTGAGAGCATGGCCATGAACATTTCGGTTGTTATATGAAACAATGTCATCAAAAAGATATAAAGGAGCCAAATTGTTTACACATTGATAAATAAGAACAAGTAGCTTGAAATTAACGCGTTTGCTAAGGTAGCCAATGTAGCCTGGTCAGGTAGGGGGTAATATGTTCACGTCTCTTTGCACCACATATCAGCCGCGCAGCTTTGTTTTGGATGCGCTGCAGCTGATACATTTGGGCATTGGTGATACCAACAAGCAACGAATTGCCATAGTCAAGGCGGGAGGTAACCAAGCTTCAAACTATGTGATGACATGTGTCCTCGTCAAGGTACCTCCGAATTCGTGCAATGTTTCTCAGTTGATAGTTAAGAGTGCGACAAAGTCCCCGAACCTGACCAGTCATTGTACCATCGTTATCCATAATAACACCAAGATTACGAACAGAGTTGACAGGTTTGATGACAATAGATCAAACTTTAAGTGATAAATCAGGCTGGGATCGAAGATTGTGTGCTGAACCAACAACAAGAAACTCTGTTTTATCCATGTTCAACCTAAGTTTATTACACGTCATCCATTTTTGAATGTGAATGATGCAATTTTGAAGTGAAGTTAAAGCATTGATGCAATCCCCAGGTATTTTGGGATTAAAAAAAGGGTATATCTGTGTATCATCTGCATAAATGTGAAAAGATAGACTATACTTGCGAATGATGTCACCCACAGGCAAAACATAAGCAGTAAAACCGAGTGGGCCAATGATAGAGCCTTCAGGTAAGCCACAGTCAAGAGCAATATTACCCAAATATTTGCCATCAATAGAAACACAACTGTGTCTATTTGACAAATAGGATTGAAACCAAGCCAAAGCTGGACCAGATATACCAAGTGTTGTGTTGAACCTGTGGATGAGGGTGCTGTGGTCAATGGTGTCAAATGCTGCCGTAAGGTCAAGCATCACTAAAAGCACCATTTTGTTCATCAAGCTCTTTCAGAAGATCACCTTTGACCTTTAGAAGCGCCGTTTCGGTGCTGTGACCTTTTCGGTAGGCTGACTGAAAAGCCTCGTCAAAACCATGGTCGGACATGTAGTCTTTAAACCTTGACGCCACAACACTCTCAACCACCTTGGCAACGAACAGGATGTTGGAAACAGGCCTGTAATTTTTTAGAACATTCTGATCAAGATTTGATTTTTTGAGAATTGCAGTTATAATAGCTTTTTTAAGTTCATCTTGAAAAATGCCTGAAGACAGTGAAGCATTAACAATTTGGGTGATAAGTGGTGCAACAAGGTGGAGGTTTTGTTTCAAGAGCCATGAAGGCAGCAGGTCGAGCACACATGTCTTGTTGTGAAGTCTGTTGATGACCTTTTTAACCTCCTCAGTTGTTGTAGGCTCAAAAACGCTTAGCATATTATCACTTGTTATGGACAAATGTCAAGCAAGGCCCATGTCAGCTTCTTTATCGAAGTCATCCCGGATCTTATTAATTTTACTCTTGAAAAACAGGGCAAAATTGTTGCATAAGTCTTCAGCAGACTCATACGCCGGCAAGGTTCTATTAGACTTATTAAGAAGATTGTTGACTATGCGGTAAAGATCTTTACTGTTCGCTTCAACCACCTTGGTCCTAAAGAAAGCAGTCTTTGCACTGGCAATCATGTCGTTTACAACATGCAATTGATTAAGGTAGGCTTCACGGTTGATTTCGGATTTGAATTTTATCCATCGTCTTTCTAAACGTCTTCTTACACGCCTCGCCTCCCGAATCTCAGCATCAAACCAGGGCGGATGAGTACAACGAGATTTATACTTTGTTTTCCAAGATGCTGTACGATACAGCAATGTAGTGCAATAATTAGAAAAGTGCTTAATCAAAAGAGTGACATCAGTAATGGAACTAGGAATGCAATTACATAGAGCATGATGTAGATCTTGGGTATCATTCATGGTTATCAACGGGATAACTGTGGAACTAGACAGGAGTCCCAAGATGGGGTCATATTAGTGAGGCCTCCAAGGGGAAAGCAATTCCATGCGCCCGAGAGCCCCTAGGAAAAAAAAAAAAAAAAAAACCCAGAAATGTCAATCAAAACCCAACCAGTCATTCAGAGAAACTCGCTTCGGGAAGCAGTTACACATTGGGGAATAGACTATTTGTCCATGTGTGGTACAACCTAATACACATAATATACACATGTACTTCATGCAACAAAGGAAGGGGTAACTTACCCGTCCGAAGTGTAGCCCATGGGTGGCCTGTCACTGGTGGGAGCCTGCCGCTGCATTCAGTACAGATCGCCCAACAATTCCCTCAGTATGAACCGCAGCAATGGCTGACTGATAGTTTTTGATGGAAGCAATCTTCAGATTGCTATCAAAAAGGTAAAGTTAAAATTCTCCCATTGGTCCTACAGGAATATTGGGGGACGATGAGAGTGCTGCCGACACCATTTATAAAAATGTTGTAGTCTGCAGTTGTACACCTTCCTGGTGGATGGTCTACGACTGCTGGCTGCAATCTTTGCAGCTCCTTCCGAAAGGCCTGCTGTGCGGAGGGATCGCGTGACAGTGTCCAACATGTCAGGTAATGATCCCCTGAGCCGGATGAAGGAGGCCCAATGTTGGTTGGAAAATAATGTCTGGTCTCCGTGGGAGCACTACATGACGATGTTCGAGCAGACTGAGTAGTCTCTGAAACCATGGTTGTTGAGGCCAAAATGGGGCTATAAGCAGCAACCTGCAGTCTTCTTCCTCGACTTCGCTCAGAACCCGACTGAGAAGGGAGATCGGAGGATACGCATTTGTCAACATCCCGCTCCATCGATCGGGCATCCATCTGCCAGGCCCGATGGTCTGGAAACCTCGAACAATACACCGGAAGATGGTTGTTGTTCGCTGCTGCAAAGAGATCGACGTGGGGTCGGTCGATGAGCATGAACACTGACTGGGCTATTTGCGGGAGTAGGGTCCACTCCGTGGGAACCATACGGCCGCAGGAAAGCGCATCTGCCAGATTGGCCCGAGCGGGTACCGCCTTGTCAGTTGATAAACAACACCACTGTGGTGTTGTTCGTCCGAATTTGAACTGCTTCGCCTCTGACCTGGGGCAAAAAATGTTTGAGTGCTTTGACAATTGCTAGAAACTCAAGCACATTGTGACAGTAGCAGTGATGGGGCTCCCAAGTTCCCGCTGCCTGCCGTGGTGGGACCGTGGCTCCCCAGCCGGACAGTGAAGCGTCGGTCGTTACTATCACAGATGGGCGTGGTGGAATGAAAACGCACCCTGCTGTGAGGTTTGAGACGACCCCCCACCACTGGAGGTAAGAAAGCACCCAGGGTGTTGTTGGCACCATACGATTGATGTGGTGACGAATGGGGCGATAAAGGGCAAACAGATGGATGGAGTTGGATAGGGCGCATTCGCAGTCTGCAGAAGCGGACCACATCCACCATACTGGCCATCAACCCCAGAAGCCTGAGCCAAGCTCGGGCTGGGGCCATTTTTGCATGTACAAAAAGAGCTGTGAATTCGTACGTTTTCCCCTTGTATTGGAATCGTAGGAATTTGTATTGATCCGCACGGATGGGCACATTGAAGGTATGCATCTGCTAGATCGAGACTGGCTGCCCAAGCTGGGGTGGTCATGGAGGCAAGAAGTATCTTTAATGTCTCCATTCGACCTGCTCTGTGTTTTCGATGCATTTGGGTTCAGCGAAGGCGCAGGCTTCTTCAGATTAATTTTATCTGTAGCCTTGATTCGTTTGGCTTCAGCTTCCATAAATTCTTGAAACTTTCCTGCAAAAAGGTCGGAGCCAAGAATTGGCGAGTCCTCAATTCTTTTCCGTGCCCCTTCGGACGGAAGGAAAAGAACATCGAGAACGTTGCCTGGCGGGCCAAAGTCGCTAGAGTAGACACCCTGGCAAACTGTTCCAGGGAGGATCGTATCCCCATATCCAGACAATGGAAGGCCGCCAGCAACATGTCGGCCGGGCGGTCGATTCATCCTCGCAGCCCGACACCAAATATTCTGACAACAGAAGCAGAAAGGAAGATACCCTCATGCCACAGCGGGAGGCTGTATCAACCTTCTTCAGAATTGACTCGAACTTGTCACGAGTACGGTTGGCAAAGGGGCTCTTTTTTGAAGAAGTTCCCGCATCAGCTGCCAACTTATCTTTAACCGAGTCCGGTAAAGTTGGGGCTGTGAAAAATGTGTCATAATCAGCTTGAAGAAAACGGTAGTAAGAGGACTCCTTCCCCTTGAAAGGCTTTCATTTTTTCTTCTCCGTAATATTCTTTACAATGTCTACATAAATTCTGTCCAAAGGCAGGATGGGAAAGGCAGGAGCATTAGCTCCCCCTGGGCCAGTCTTATGTTTAAAAGACTTGTGCTCAGAGGTGGTCGATTCTTCTACCACTGGCAGTTTCAGAACCCGAATCAAATCAGTAACTGAGTAGTCAATTCCTCATCCTCGCCCTCGGGCGATTGACTTGATTGGCGCAGCGAGTCCGCACCGGGCGTTGTTCAAACAGATCCATGAGACGGTTCACCCGTGTCTGATGGCCCGGACGTATTGTCCGAATGATCACCTGAGCCGGACCCAAACGTCATGGACCGGTGGATGCTCAGCTGAAGCGGGGACACCTGCGCTACACTGACCGTAGCCGTGAAACAACCCGGGAGGCGCACTCAGCCCCTATCCAGTTTAAAACATTTTTGAATGTTTCCAAATGCTTGAATGACATTAATAATAATAATAATAGCAGGCATTTTTTGAACTGGATGCGTTTCTTGATGGGTAACCAGTGTAGTTTAGCGAGAAAGGGAGATCCATGATTCCGTTGAGGAACATTTCCTTTGTTTTAGCAACAACCCAGGAAGCAAGCCCATATGGGGCCCGTATGGGCAACACCTATGACATATGGGCTGGGCCAACCCATATTCACCCTATATGGGGCCTATTATGGGATGGGGTTGTGAAGAAACTTCCCATCTGGGTATCATATGGGCCCACATAGGCCCATGTGGGTAAAATCCAGAAAGGCCCACCCAGCTAACAATTTCACGTTTTTACAACGTTGTAAAAACGTTGGACTTCGGTGTCAGCAACGTTAATATGTAACGGTGTAGCAACGAAACTTTGTCGACAGCATTTACGTATTTTGAATGAATGATACAACGTAAAAAAGACAATGTTGGAATGTGAAATATACGTTGTACCGGTGTCTAAAACATTGTATCAGTAACGTTTGTTGTGCAACGTTGTAGCAACGAAACTTTGTCAACAGCCATTCACGTCCCTAAAACGTACTGATACAAATTGTCTCTCTTTGGTATCAGTAACGTTTGTTGTACAACATTGTAGCAACAAAACTTTGTCGACTCCTACTTAAGTCCTTAGAACGAAGTGAAACTACGTAATAAATACGTTGTTGGATCGTCAAAAAAAAGTTGTATTGTTCTGTTTCAAACATTGTAAAAATGTCATAATTTGGTATCAGTAACGTTTGTTATGCGACGTTGTACTAACGAAACTTTGTCGACTACCTGGTTCGTCCTATAAACGTAAAAAATTAACTTAATAAGTACGTTATTGAGACGTCAATGACACGTTTTAAATTACGTCGTGACCACGTATATATTCGGCACTACAACATTCTCAAAACGTACATGTTTGGTGGTAGTAACATTGTGTTGTTTGGTTGTAACAACGCTTTAAGTATAATGTTGCAACGACGTAAATTCTTCGACTCTCCTGGACGTTTTCAGAACGTACCCTGTTACGTAAACTAGACGTTTGTATAACGTAAAATAAACATTTAAATTACTTGTTAAAACGTGTTTATAACATTGTCAAAACGTCAGATTTAAGTTTCAGCAACGTTTTTGTGCATTGTTGTACCAATGAACCTTAGTTCGCAACACATCATAAGAATGTAATAACGTAATGTAATAATCATAAGGGAAAGACCTGGGCACGCCCATATGGATAGAAAATGCTAAGGCCCATATGGGGATCATAAGGGAAATATCTGTGCAAGCCCATATGGGTAGACTATGTAAAGACCCATATGGGTATCATGGGAAAGACCTGGGCAAGCCCATATTGGTAGAATATGCAAAGGCCCATCCCAGCTAACACACAATGTAACCAAAACATTTCACAACGTTGTGGTTTGGTTGTCATAAGGTATTGATTTTACAACTTTACAATGCTGTGAAAACGTTGTAAGAACGTTAGATTGAAAGAAGGTAGTTCTATAAAGGTTATATTTTGGTATTATTTGGAACGTTGTTAATATGATCCATGCAAGACGTAGTATTTTGATTTTCCGTTAATGTTGTGGTTATGGTGCAAACACAACGTAGTGAAGACGTAGTCTTTAGGTTTTCCATTAATGTTGTAGTAATGGTGCAAACACAACGTACTGATTACGTAGTATTGAGGTTTTAAATTAATGTTATGTTATAGTGTTACCTACATGGGTAATACATGAGAAATACCTGAGCAAGCCCCTGGGGCACAATATGCAAATGCCCATATGGGTAACATATGGGAAAGACCTGGGCAAGCCCCATGGGTAGAATATGCCAAGGCCAATATGGGTAACATATGGGAAAGAACTGGGCAAGCCCATATGGGTAGAATATGCAAAGGCCCATGTGGGTAATACATGGGAAAGACCTGTGCAAGCCCATGTGGGCAGAATATGCGTGGACCCATATTGGTTTCCCAACTAATAGTGGCATACAGTTAATGTTAAAATGCGGTACATGCCATGCGCATAGAAGTACATACTTGTAGGTTATAACTTATCTAGCAATAAACCACAAGGGAAACTGACTGGGTAAATTTTGAATCAATTTTTGGGTGAAGAAAGAAAAATTGCCTGGAGCAGTATTTGAACCTTCGACCACCGGTTTAACGTTCAAATGCTCTACCAACTGAGCTATCCAACCCTAAATGGCTTCTGACTGGCACCCCCGGCCCCAAACAAAAATATTGACAAAATAGGCACACTGCCAGCATTAGGGTTGGATAGCTCAGTGAAGGGCCTATGAAGTGTAATTTATTTGATATACATTTTGTATCAAATATCCATGCTTGAGGACAATTTAAAGAAAATAAAAAGTAAATTTTTGTACTAAAATTAAAATTAAAATTAAATATACCTTTTTTTCTTTTTTGAGAGGGGGGGGGGCAGTGCCTACGAGGGCAATGTTTAACTTCGCAGCTTTCCAAAAAGACCTGACACAAAGCAAAACAGTAAGCAATAACTGTTTGATTTCATTTAGAAATCTTTAACATTTATATCATCTTGTCATTTTAAATGTCAAAAAGTAAAAGGTCAGATGTTCAAAGCAGACTGGCCAAAGTTGGAGAACCGTAACTAAAAAATATGTCCGTTTTTCAAAGTCCTGTAATTGGAATTCCACAAAAAGTTGGAGTAATCTCATCCCTGCAATAGGCTTCTGGGGGGTCCCAAGACCAATCAACACACACCAAGTTTGAAGTGACATGTAGTATGCCTAGTCCTGCTCAAGTTATTGCTCAGACAATTTTTCTTTTATTTTAGCCATAATGACCTTGATAATTGACCTAGGGGTGCCAAAAACAATAAGCTTCTGACAGATACCAAGACCAACCCACACACCACTTTGGAGTTGATACGCTAGGTCCATGATGAGTTATCACTCAGACAATGATTGCACACACGGACAGACAAGTGGGTTTTCAACTACGAACTTTGTTTGCACTCTTACATCTTGGTAATAACTCCTATTGGATTTGTACATCTTTTTCAACCAGGGTCCTACACCCATTCTCTGACTCTATTGCCCCTTTTGTTATAGGTCCCGGGTTTGCATGTGTATACCTAACCCCCCCCCCACACACACACACACACACCCCTACATGTCTACACTGCAGATTGAGGACATACCTTTCATCCTATCCAATGGAAGACATTGTCAACAGTTGATGGTACCTATTGAGTTGAGGACATAACACATGAACCCTTTTTGTTGAGGTTGAGTAAAGTGATAAAAATACAAATGTGTATTCTAGGCTTCTATGAAATAATTTTGGGGATGGTACATGTATTTCCTTCTTGGAAGGGGGGTGGGGGGTGAGGGTGGGGGCGGGGGTGGGGCAAAGGCAAAGGTGTACAAAATCACTTGGCTGCACCAACAGAGTGACTCTAGGTTATGACTGTACTTTGGTGGTGCATTACACCTTACATTTGTTGAAGTTTCATTGTATTTCAACAAAAGTCTTTAATGTTCCTCAAAGTTTGGGTCTGCAATGCCAAAGGACAGGACGATTCGATGGCGAGTTTTCCAAGAAGCTTCTTCAGCAAAAAGAATCTCTGCAAGCCCTCCGTTACATCTTTCTTCTCCTCCGCAGTGCAGGGGCGACGCTTGATTTGTAGAGCTTTTGGAGTTGGTGGCCTTCCTAAAACACACAGGAAAGAAGAGGAAAATTAAGATACAGGAAAGCGAATAGGACCAACATATGCGAGAGATATAGGCAGTCAGAAAAGCACAGAAATGACAAACTGACTGCCATCAACACTGTCTTCCAAAGATGGGTTGCACGAGTGAAGCCTTCTGCAATAAAACAAAGAGCAATTTCTATATTTAGCTATGATTGCCTTTTCGCACACAAATAAATATGTCGGCCAATCCACGGGGTGGGGTGGGGGGTGTACAGTGTATGAAATATGTTTCATGGAGGGGGGGGGGTGTTAGGTGATGAAAGTCCCATGCCAAGTTATTGGGCCCCCAAAAGAATTTTCTTGGAGGGGGAGGGGTTGGGAGCCAAAACCACGGTTTGTAGTAATTTGGAAAGACAACTTAAAAACGGGTTTATTTACCTCCAGTAACATGCAATTACTCCAAAGATTTGCCATGTTGCGAAACCAAGTTGCCTCTCTCCCAGCTCAGGAAAAGTCAAGACAGTTTGGTAACCCTCTGGACAGTGTCTTGCAACTGATAGTACTCGCGATGGACCCGCAAATCATGACCCATAAAGTCTGCAAGTGTTTCAAGCTGATGCTCCTTCAAGGCAAGAATTTGTGAAACAGTCGCTACATGTTTACGGAGCTTTGTAGACCGTATGCTATCAGCATTGTCAAGGCCCGCCTCATTTGCATATGCTCATAGACAGTCGCTTCCTCGTGTATGACCTGTGCCTCCGTAACAACTTCATGCAGATAAGAACGTGTTGTCTTGTGCCACTCCAGCTGCATTTCTATTTGCGACCTGAGCATTCAACTACGCCATCACATCAGTACAGAGAAGCACAAGAACAGTTCTGCCCCTCTTACCAACTACTTCAACGACTTTGAACATTTTACAGAGGTGCCATTCATCAGTCATCAAGCAATCCCCATTGAAAATGGCTGCACTGTATTTGTGGAAATCTTCCATATTCATTATAGATAATTCCCCCTGTCGTCTGCGGTTGAACATAATGAGACAGCAAAGTTTGACTTCATTCAATTTCTTCAAAGCTGGTCTGATTTGATGGCCCCGAGCACAGTGAAGAAGCTGCACTTCCCTGTTGCCAGTTCATGAAGAAACAACGAAATTTTCACCACATCTGCATTTATCGGGAGAACAGCAGGTTTATTGTGCTTTCCTTGGTACAGTGTTCTGTGCGCGTGGGTTGACACATATTCATACTGCAGAAACTGTTCAGCCTGTTCGGCTTTGTGCAAGACCACACTCTATAGCATTTCCTTTCAGTATATATGAGTGCACAATTCTTGATGGAATGTTCAATCTTTAGTGCTGGAGATGGATAGTGATACATCTGCTTTCCTTCACTGAAGCCAGTGACATCATAAACAGTCTTGACGATATCATTCAGATTGTGGGGATGCACGAATACTTCAAGTGATGTATTCGGTTGGTGGGTGTTCAACTGGAAAGATACACCAGCAGCAGGAGGTTTTAACAAATCACTCGTTAGCTACTCGCCCCCTAACAAGACCTATCCTACTGCTACCAACAGTCTGTGCAGGGAGCGCAGGCTTCAACGGGCACTGATGATGCCAAAGATCAAGACCCATGTAATTGCCATAACAATGTATGCATGATCCATATGCGTGTGGAGCTGCCTCATGATTGGGTCTGTAACCTACAATAAAGACACCCTCTCTAAGAACTAATTGGCTATTGTGTTTGGGATTACCAACATTGCAGATGTATACCAGAAGTTTCTTGCGGGCACTAAGGTCGGTCTCCGATGATATTTGTACAACTTCCCTTTCATCCTTATGACACGACTGGAGATGACCGGGTATAACTTGGCCTGAGGTTCATCACAGTAAAAGCAAAAGTGCTTCTTGTCCCATTTCCTTTGTCCACCCACATTATCGGTCTGCATGACTGTTACGGCACAGTTCTCACTAGAACCATTTATGTTGGATGCTTTATGTAAATCGGAATTTGGTCTGCTGTCACATCCTACAGCTTCATTGGTTTGGTAAAGTTCTGCAGTCTCAAATTACCTGGAACTGGTGTGGGGGTTGTCAAACCTTGAAGGATCAGAACTGATGAACTGTTCATCTGATATTCGATGGGACAGCTAGCAAGGAAAATATAAATCACATAATTAACACCACTGCGATATTATTTGGTTTATCACACCAATTAATTATATGTCTTGAGGGTTGAGTGGATCAGCATGCCCTTAAGTTGCTTAAACATCAGAACTTAAACCATCCTTTTAAACAATGTATCCCATGTTGGGGGGGTGCATGCCCATTAGTTATTATGCAGCTTTCACTTTAAAACGAGTTGTCTACCATAAACAGCGAGTGGTTTTGCACTCTTTTACATTTAGCATAGCTCTATGCATTTAGAGAGGACATTTGTTTGCGTCAACACGAAAACCATTGAAAAACGTCTCAATTTTACAGGTCACACAATATTACAAAGAAACATTGCATTTTATACATATAATATCTGAGGGAATGAATACATGACATAATCATTTACTGACCTGGTGCTCAAATAAGCAGCGTGTCATGCCATCATCAGTGTAACACACACAGTACTTGGTTAGTGACTTCCCTGAAAAATAAAAGGCAAAACGTTTGTCATTATATACTTCATCAAAATTAACTGTGTCCTGGGGGTGATGGTTGTTGTGAATTGCAAGCGTTGTTTTGATTTGCATCACAATAGCCTATATGTGCTTTGACTAATTCGAGAGGGAGGGTGCACAGGAAAGGGGCCGCTATGAGGAACTAAAGAGTTCATTACGGGATTACTCCATTAGAGACTTTCCGGGTTTGAGGCCCCAAACGCGGAAAAAAACAAATCCTTTTCAGTATGCAAATGTTGAACATAGTGGTTACTGTGTCAATAAACTTATCGGACTAGGAAGCTAATCCTCTTGGAACTGAAATGTTCACTGGCTGGCTGTGAGTTTACAGCAAAAATATCACATAGAAGGTATTAGTTTTTGGAATCCATTCTTGTATTTTCATTCCTTTGACAAAAAGTTATCGTAAATTAATTTTTTAATCATGAAAACAGACCAAGTATGAGTCGAGAACGTACGGCACACGGTAACTCAATGGCCGTGGAAATGCCAGTGATGCGTGCGAATGGATATTTACTAAGGCTTATATGTTGTTAAAAAGAAATACTAATCACGGTTTTGCAATTTTAATAAGTCCAATCATTAAATATTTGAATCTTATCGTCAATAAAGGATGGTGAGTATAACATTTTACTGTAGGGCAAACGTTTTCATCTTAAAACTGGAAACGGTTGAATGAAAACAGTGAGCAATTGTCCTACTTTTGTCAGGCGTAGGTATATGCACCACAATAAACACCAGCTAGCATAGGCGAGTTAACTACGTGCATGGACTTGAGTTGTACACACATACACGTGTGTCGATCGTGGCATGTTTTTTTTTACCGTGATCCGCTGGCCAAATGCCAGTTAAAACGGCAGCGGACAAGCTGAAACACCTTGCCAACTGGTCCGGCCAGCCAGTCAAAAATATCCACATTTTATTATTATTAGTAGTAATTTATATTTATCTTGGGAGGCTACCCTTTCAAAATTGCAAGTAAATTATAAACAATAACCTAGTTTCACCGAGCGGAACGTTCGAGTTTCCCCCATGTTGAGGCTGTGCATACAGCAATCAGCAAAATCAACCAATGGGAAAATTTGTTACACAAAATGTAGGAATTCAACAGCCACAGCCAATATAGACCTTTCTTTCGCAACGTCACAGCCCGAGTTTTTGCCAACCAAGATGGAAAAACTACGGGGAGCCATGAATGCAAAGCAAAAACAGATAATCATAGTTTGCAAAAATGTTACACAAATATATTTAAAAATTGTTCAAAATTTGTTGGAAACAAACCATCCAATAATGGGATGTATTTTCTTTCAATGGAAAGTTGCAAAAATGTTGAATTTGTTCATAACGTCTGTCAACAAAACTTGAATGTTTTGCTACATTTGGCCGTCCAACAATTTCAGAATATTGTTCGAATCGGTATGAAAATGTTTATAAAATTTGACAGAC
The DNA here is from genome assembly GCA_911728455.2 of Marthasterias glacialis. NCBI lineage: Eukaryota > Metazoa > Echinodermata > Asteroidea > Forcipulatida > Asteriidae > Marthasterias > Marthasterias glacialis. The sequence goes on along the minus strand of OU452231.1, from coordinate 15,306,101 downwards.
CAGTCACGAACCTGTGGACCAGTTAAAAATCGGCCAACTGGTCCTGCTGGCTAGGTTAAAAAAAGTTAAGGGCAAACCCTAAAATAAGCTACGGCATTTAAGCAACCATTGTTTTTGATTGGTTGGGTGGAGGTAATTAGGACGAACGTACATGAGTACTTGGTTGAAGAAGAGAATTATATACAAACACTGTGGTCTTTTCATTTTTTCTGGATTGGTTGAAAACCTAGAGCACCCTCTTATCTTATAATTATTTAAAGGACCATAAATTATAATAGAAAGCAATAAGTTACAAAAGAGGGAGAAACATATCCTAGTAACTATTATAAGGTGAACTTGGAAAAGGCTTATACAGACCACCATAAGATTAATGTTTAGACTACAAAAAAGTGCTTAACCCTCGCACAACACATGTACATTTTGTAATAAAAAAAACTACAGTGGCATATGGCAGGTCAACGTCATGCTTCAGTAGTTAAAAGTAGTAGGGACTGCATCTGGCCTGTCACTCAGATAAAGGGATAAAAGCCACTGTTTGCTCATGGATTACTGGTAGATAAGAAGTGCTAGTTGGTGAACACAAAAAGGATGTGTTATTCTGGATTTGTCTCTAATGGAGGAATCTCGTAATGTAACAGCTTGTATGATGATCAGTTTATCCACTTTGATTTTGGTGTTTTTTTAGTATTTATTTGTAAGTTTATTTATTGTTGTTTTTGGGGGGGAGGGAGTGACATACAATTATGTGCTATGTTTGAAACGTGGTCTACATGTGATGGGGATCACAATAAGGTGTGGAACTGTCATTTCGTGTGTTGACAATACAAAAGTTATTTCACTTTTAATACCTTTGTTTATGGAGGTTATTAAGGCGGGATACCATGACGAGTCCAGAGGCCACAGTTCCATCAAGCTGTCCCCTTCTTCACTATAAAGAGGACATACAATGTAATACGTTATTATTTGCTTTCACCATGAAGTATGATCATGAACACAGTCATCAGTGTGTCCGGAACTAGATCAAATGTAAAACGACTGTACAAACCTAGTTCTATGGTAGTACTGTATGCAATATACATTTATTACAGTCATCACAAACATTATGTGTTCACTCACCATATCTTGTTCTTTCTGGAGAGCAGTCATGAGTCGAATGTTCGAGTCTACGGTCCTCGGATGGATGAATACACTCAATGTTTATGATGCGTCTCAATGACAGCGGCCTTGCAACCGGCTGAGCCACGCTACCCAACTCAAATTGAATAAACTAACTGTCATGCATAATGACTTTAGAATTAGAAATGGCTGCTTCTACAAGAAGGAAACTTAATATCAACAGAGGGCGCTGTAACCACCTAGGAGTGCTAAACGCCAAGAGAGAGGTGTCACACATACTCCGCTCAGGCCCGTAGGAAGTTCAAAAACATTGGTCAGGCCATTTGAGAAGCGGAGTTAGGAGTCAATGCGAGCACGAAGCACGAAGCCATTACGGTGTAAGGTCCGGGGCCAGCTTAAGGGCCCCAGGAAATTTTGCATTGTAGATGCTCTGTTGTGCAATATGGCGTAATTCCTGACAACTTTTCCCTCACTTTTTGAGCAAATTATAAAATTCATTTTTATTGGTTTACACTCTAATAATATTTCTTAAAAATAAGTACTCATATTTCCATCGTCAAAATAGGGAGGGGAAGATTCTGTATGTATTGATGCATGTGGCACTATCCTTGGACATAATTGGGTAGATGGGGGGCACTATAACAGTTCATAGTTAAGGCTACCGCATTTACTGTTGAGATTTTGTGAGCTCAAATGAAATTAAGAGGTGCACCTGCCAGTAAAAAAAAAATAAATAAAATCTGTGCCGATTTTAGGCATCTTATCCGGCACTTTTGAACCTCGCTGGTGGTTATGGGATGAGCCAATTGGGGGTAATACTACTCAATGAAAACATATTGAAATTATAACAGTATTAAACGTAATTATCATTAATGCCTATCTCAGAAGCAGACAGCTTTATTATACTCATTCAAATCCCCCACAAGTAAATGTAACAAAACAAAAACAAAATCAAGCATACAAACTTCCCCTTTTTACTTTGACCTAGACCAACAAATACCCTAACATGTATAGATGTAATTAAACTATTAAAAAAAAACAGGGTCTACACATTAAATTAGAGCATTGAAGGCATTTTTTAAAAGGAGTGTGTTGGTGACAGCTGTGAAAAAAAACAAAACAAACAAACATGGCCTTCATCTATTTTACAATTCTGGTTAAAATATCAGGTCTCAAAAAAATTTAAAAATCTAGTAAAATATTGGTACGGCCATGGCCGTACTGGCCGTACCGCTTCCTCTGGCCTTGCCGCTGATCAATTACGTAAACCGAGGATTACATGTGATTCCATATGCTCCATTTATCACAATTATTCAAAGCGAGGCCGTCCTCGCTCTGATTAAAGTCTCGATGTGCGAGTTTGTATTCACATAGTAAGAGCACGGTTTTCAGCATTGACACATCTACACAAGTGTGTAAACACCTAGGCAATCTGGGACCTCCTATTGTCCCTCTTTTGTTTGTACTTTAACTTTTTAGCAACAGCTCCCATTGGTTTAGTAAATACTTTCCAGCTGGGAACCTAGTACACCCAACTGGGAACCCTATAGTCCCTTTTGTTACAGGACCCAGGTTTAAATGTGTATTACAAACTCACGTACCCACTCTTTTGTAACATGCACTGTGTGAACATTCCTTTGTCATCGAGCAGTTAAAAACAAGAAATCTTTAAAACCACTGCCGTTTGTATACGAGAGTGTTTTGAGAGCTGGTTTCCAGACACCAAGATCCCTCTAATATAATACTCGGTTTTTAGCAATTCAATGCTTTCCTTTTGATTAAAATGAAATATCTAATTCGTGAAAACACTGTGTGGACATGTGTAAGTCCACACAGTGTTTCAAGTTCCTACACAGTGTGGACATCTTTGGTTATCATCTTTTTGTTTTGTCCAAGGTATCCTACATGTGATTAGTTTATTAAAATAAAACTTACGGAGGAACCATGGACCACCGAGCATACTGTCGGGCTTTAGGGTGCGAACCAGCGATGACCTATACTGTACACAGATTTAGTGTTACCATGAGCAGCAACATTTCGTAATATTTTTTGGTAAACAAGCTAAGTTTCTGATGAACTGCGCCAGCCGACCAAGCTCTCCACAGCTTTAGCACAAACAGCGCCGACCATTCTTTCCATGGCTTTAACAGGCACATCAGGGAGAACGTTTATTAAGGTTTTTGGGGAAAACATTATTACAGCACATGCGCAGATTTAGGTGTGCATACATTTACGTGTCATGGTGTTTGTAACTGTTTTTTATGCTATCCTGTAATGTGCTGGAATATTTTACCAACAGAGGGTATATGCTCTCATTCTATCATATGGTTGTGAAAGTGGCCCCTACCGTTTGATGGTTTTTTACTGTACTGTAACATTCAAAGTAGTGAATCAATGAAGACTAACACTAACAGCCCAAAAAGTGTTAGATTCGATGTGACCAAGTATTTGGTGTGACGCTTGGATGTGTTTGTGCGTTGTGTTCATGAGAGCAATGTGGTCTGGTATTATTTGTGGGTTTTTTACCCATAGGCCCCTAAATGTTTATAAAGTGGTTTGCTTTTTGTGGTCCTTTTACAGTGGATCTTGCATGCAAAAATTCCACCATGGCACATCAGCCATGGTAAAGGGGAGAGCCAAAGTGGTCGCACCATTGCCTCACTTACAAGGGGCATCATGGCCACTTGAAGGGCAATGACGGTAATGGCAGTCATGACCACTGTGAAATTCCAGGCTTGTGCTGTGATGAATTTAGCAGGCAGAAATAAAATATAATGGGTTTTCAATATTTTCTTGCGACTCAGATAACCGATTGAGCTTAAAATTTGACAGGTTTAAGGTTTCATTTTAATCTTCCAGTACGTGCTACTCCTCCAATCTTATTGCTCCCAGTTAAGTAGTCTATACTGCACTCTGCATATCAAGCATCGGCCTCGTGGGATATGGGACACAGAAGCAGTATATATTTTCCCATATTCCACTCGCGCTTGTGTGATAACTAATAATTTTGGGGTTTACATAAAGTGCAGATTACTGGTCTTTCACAATGACCAATGTTGTCTGCGCGCTAAAATCGTTTTTGCACGATTAAAGGTTCCATGATTTTTTTTGTTTATTGGTTCAAAAAATAAAGTATGCCTATTATAGTATATCTTTAATTTTTTCACATTTTTTACATGCGTATTAATCGTAGAAATAATGATTTCTAAAATTAGAGGGTTGCCGCACTCTGCCCATCCTTCCTCATTAACATAAAATCTATGACGTAGACAGTGGAACGGCTGACCAGGTCCATGTGTGTGACAATAACACACAATGCAATGTTGACCACTCGGCACCAGAGCTGTCTTTGAAATTTTTTACCACAGTCTACGTCACAGATCATTGCGCAATCAAATGGCACACATTTTCGGGGCTCAATTAAAGTGTATTAACACATAACAGACACATCAAAATAGTCAATACTATGTTTTGTTAATTTCAAACCATATACTAAGCCACAAAAATGTTCCGTGACAAAAAACCTCTTCATGGGCCCTTTAAAAAAAAACACTAAAAATGGAAGCTTTGAAAACGTGAAAATGTGACATGAATAATACGTAGGTATATGCACCACAATAAACATCAGCTAGCATAGGCGAGTTAACTACGTGCATGGACTTGAGTTGTACACACATACACGTGTGTCGATCGTGGCATGTTTTTTTTTACCGTGATCCGCTGGCCAAATGCCAGTTAAAACGGCAGCGGACAAGCTGAAACACCTTGCCAACTGGTCCGGCCAGCCAGTCAAAAATATCCACATTTTATTATTATTAGTAGTAATTTATATTTATCTTGGGAGGCTACCCTTTCAAAATTGCAAGTAAATTATAAACAATAACCTAGTTTCACCGAGCGGAACGTTCGAGTTTCCCCCATGTTGAGGCTGTGCATACAGCAGGCAGCAAAATCAACCAATGGGAAAATTTGTTAAACAAAATGTAGGAATTCAACAGCCACAGCCAATATAAAAATTTGTTTCACTCTATGTTAATTAGACAGTCAATACGTGTCTAGTTTTGGCCTCTGTCGATAGATCGCCTATGTACTGTGTGGTATGGCTATGCAGACTGTATAGGCAAAGTGAACTGGTTTGCAACCAGACTGCTTGCTTGTTAGACTCAAGTGTGTGGATTGTTTTTATTGTGACTGAGTGAAGGTGTTTTGAGGTTTTACAACTAAACTGATGCCTCCTGGTTGTAAAGTAAGAAATAACTCTAGCCTGGATACAACTGCAGTTTATATTAAATTGTTGAATTTCTGCAAAAAAGTTTGAAAACTGCAAGAACTTTGTCTTCTTTTTTATCAATTAGTGAAGATATATTTGATAATTACTCACCATTGTTGCAACACTCGTACCTAACCCTCCCTCTGCTGTATCGTAGATTAAATTTAATGACAGCCATCACAAACTTGTTCATGTTGTTCCGTTTGTTAAGTTGGTTTTCAAGTTACTTTTTTTTCTTCGTAGTTAATTAACCGGATGCATTTGTATTTCATAAAAAATTTACATGTCCCATTAAATGCTGGTGCCGTCTTTGGTGACTAATAAAATTACAAAGATCAATTCCAACTTTCCTCCTCTGACATGACTGACCAATGTTTCAGCTAACTCTCATTTTAATATTATCATTCACAGCCATCAATAAACAATATATGAATACAATAACTGTCTAACCAAAATAAAGTATGGCTTTGGATGCAGTTATTTTGACTTTGCTTAATTCACTGAATTGAAGTAGCGATGATCAACAATTTCAGAATATTGTTCGAATCGGTATGAAAATGTTTATAAAATTTGACAGACCAGTCACGAACCTGTGGACCAGTTAAAAATCGGCCAACTGGTCCTGCTGGCTAGGTTAAAAATAGTTAAGGGCAAACCCTAAAATAAGCTACGGCATTTAAGCAACCATTGTTTTTGATTGGTTGGGTGGAGGTAATTAGGACGAACGTACATGAGTACTTGGTTGAAGAAGAGAATTATATACAAACACTGTGGTCTTTTCATTTTTTCTGGATTGGTTGAAAACCTAGAGCACCCTCTTATCTTATAATTATTTAAAGGACCATAAATTATAATAGAAAGCAATAAGTTACAAAAGAGGGAAAACTTTTAAAAGTAATTGTACTTTGCATTTCTATGAAATCTTGAGGTAAAGCCATACTCACTTTCATCCACTCTGAGGTGTAGGCTGCTGTCAGGCTGCTAGGATTAGGCACTTTTTTGTAGTCTAAACATTAATCTTATGGTGGTCTGTATAAGCCTTTTCCAAGTTCACCTTATAATGGTTACTATGATATGTTTTATCCCTCTTTTGTAACTTATTGCTTTCTATTATAATTTATGGTCCTTTAACATGAATAATACAATGCTACAGCTGTGAAAAAAAAATCTTTTAAAAGTAATTGTACTTTGCATTTATATGAAATCTTGAGGTAAAGCCATACTCACTTTCATCCATTCTGAGGTGTAGGCTGCTGTCAGGAGATGTAAATGATGATGAATACTGCTGGCTTGCATCTTGTATAAAGTCCTACATAATTTGTTATTCATAATATTAACTACAATTTAATACAGTTCATATTCTCTTGTTTAAAGGTTTGACAAGCAGTTAAAACAGGTATAAAAAGAACAGTATATGAAGAAGCAATATTTACTTTAGCTGAGAATTCCCACTAAAGTATCTACCATGTGTTCATAAAAGGAATATTTATTTTTTCCTGTAGGCTACTCATACTTCATAGAGGTATCCTTATCGATGAAAGTGTGTTGACATCTGCTCTTCCTTTACAGGTTGGCTCAAAATACACAGAGAATATAAATCAGGCATCAACAATCACGGGTACCCAGCACCTGCTTTACATTGGCCCCATTCTCAATTTGGATTCATTGCTAGACACATATAAACGTCACAAGCTCCGTTTAAACGTTTAGGAAGATAAACGTAGATGCACAAGCTTATTTTCTTCTAACCAATGTTGAGCTGGGGCTTTAAGAGGCATTTATTTTTACAAATATTTAATATTCAGCAATTTGTATACATAAAACATTGGGCAGGAAAATGTTAGTACTTTACCTAAAGCTTTTTGTAAGATGGAGTTTAACTCCTTTTTTATCAACAACAAAAAGGTATAATAAAAAGAGGTGTTTGGCTGAAGCTGGAACACCTTTTGTTACTATTTGCCTTTTTAAAAATTACCCTTTTAGGGTGTTCTCACACTTCAGTCAACATCTTTTGTATTGTTGTAGTTAATTTGTTTGTAGGTGTTTGGGCTTCAGCCGAACACCTCTTGCTCTTGTTGGAGTTTCTTTAAAACTTTTTTGTCTTCTACTTAGGTGTCCGGCCAACATCCTATTGTTATTGTTATTGTACTGTTTGGGTTTTTGTTTTGTTTTGTTTTTCTTATCATTCTGCCTCTTCTTCTCACTGAACCTTCTTTCAGAAGTTTTGATAAAACCGGAGGTTTTAGGGATACATCGTAACATTAAATCAACAATTAATATTTTAAAAATAACTCCTGAACCTCATATAGGATTTTTACCATCTAAACGATATCGGAAATGTCTTTAAAAACCACACAAACATTATACACAAGTGAGCCTAATTTGACCATATCTTCCGGTAGGAACTAGAAGTTTCAATGGATGAAATTTTATTAACTCATAACCGTTGCAGAAATTTAATCTATTACATCATCAGTGTGTCACCCTGAAAGATAACCATCAGGCCGAATTTATCTTTTTCTATCTTCAAACTTATGCATCAGAATTTCATCAATATATTAATGTAAGTTAGTGAAGTCAATACTAGAACAACACATTTTATCTCTTGAAGATCAAATGCTTTATACTTAGAAAAGGCTACATAATTTGATTGGCTCACTCACCTGCATTCAGCAGTGGTTCTTCCATTATTTTTTGTGGGGGATGTACATGTCATTGTTTTGGCTTCAAAACGTCTGGCTACACATACATGTACATATGTGTATCTGTTATGTGTGTATCAGTGTGTCTCCTTGCATACAAACATTACACTGTGAGGGTCCTTTTATTTGGAACAGCTCTGCATGCAAATGTGGATCCAGTGAACAATCTTATATCCAATCAAATTGCAAGGAAGCTGTGTGCAGGCTGGGCATTGTGCATACAATGTATGATGAATGCTGGTACAGTTTATATTATATGGGGGTTTTTAGTGTGTGAATTGCCATAGGGAAATTTTGTGCAAACTTAGGTTTCACTGTTTTGTTTGGTTAGCCATTCAGAGTGTCAGAAATCAGTCAACCACATTACAGTTAGGTAACCAATCAGTACACTGAATTGAATGGTTTATAAACCAAAAAGGGAAATTGTTTCTCTCTACCAATCACAGACCTTGTTTAGTTTTATCTTAAGTTGCAAGGAATAATTTGGCAGCACATATTTTCACCACTTTGTCATAGCCTTTCAATCAGTGCACAGGAATTTGTGACATCTTCACGTGTCTGCTGTACATGTGCATGAGGAATGTAGATCCTTGCCAGGTGGTTCCATCTACAATTTTTCCTGTTAGGCACAGATTGGGAAATTTATAAACTTCCTGCTGTCTTCAATTACTGCTGCATTGTCTGGTGTGAGGACTGTGGAATTTAGCTCTTTGTTTCATCAACCTCTTCATGTGCATCATCTGAATTTGCATGCCTGTGTGTTTTATCCTGACCTTGTTATCAACACTTGATGCTTAATTACTCACCAACTTCTTCCTGTGCATCATTTGGTGTGGACTGTGGAATTTACCTCCTAGTTTCATCAAATTCTGTTATTCCTAATGTGCATCATCGGGTGGTCTATGGAGTTTCATCAGATCATTGTTTCATCGTCTGCTGTTGCATCGTCTGGTCCATGGACTGTGGAACTTCGGTCCTTGTTTCATCAGCGGCAATAGTTTTTGAATTTAATCCAGCCGGGTCATGCCTCATGCTTGGAATACTCATCAACTTCTTCCTTCTTCCTTTGAGTGGAGATAGTGAACTGTGTCATTTAGCCACTTGTTTCTTCAAATTCCAGTTCTTCCTGTGCATCATCGGGACGGAACTTAGCTTCTTGCAGGTTCATTCATCGACATTGTCATTACATGGACTGTGACATATATCTTTGAACACTCAATTTCTTCACCCGTATCTGGACTGAGTGTTACTGACGGTGGAATTTTAATATCTGATAATTCACCAATTTTCTTGGACGGCTGCTCTTGGTATAATTTTTCATCGCTTGGAACATTTCCTGTACGTGAACATTTGCCCTGCTTGATCACGCTTGTTTATGGACATAAGTTATACTTTAAACAATTTCATATTAATGAATATGATGGTGTAATGGATTTATGAATGTATCATAAATTGTAACTGTTACCTAACGTTTTAAGGTAGTTGGTACACGTATCATATAATATTGCTCAGTTGGAACACTTTGTATACATCATTCATTGAGATTATCATGCCTCGCCCAAAGCACCAGTCATGTACTCCTTTGCGTCTGTCAGACACAGGGCAAACTCCAGCTAAGCGTGGATGCAGTGCCAGTGGGTCAACTAGGCAATCTAATGTTACTTGTACAGCTAGGCCTACTATGGGTAGTCCTACTTTGGGTAGTTCTACTGCTATTAACGCTCAGGAGGCCAACGTTGCTCAGCAGTCAGGCACTGGAAATGAGACTGGTACATGTACAATGCATGCAGCTATTCCTAGCGTAAGCGTTGCTACATCGCAAGTTCCAACATCACAGGGTGAGTTGATTAGTTCTGCCATTCCAGGTGTTTGTATGGGCCTTCCTTCCAATTATCCCCAGTCATTGTCTCAAATTGGAATTGCACCAGCTACAGAACCACTGGGTGTCCCATCAGCCTTGCAATTGCAGGGAGATCTTTCCATGCATCCATGACCCAATGCTTTCAGCGAGCAAGTGCCTATGGTCAGCTTGGCCTACACATGTACATGTGCCTAAAAACCTTAAAGAAAAAATTTGGGCTGGTGCTTACATTGATCTTTCCCTTTTGTACCATGATAATGCAAAGGCCATTCTTTCCAAGGGGATAGACAATACAAAGTGACTTTAGCAGAATAGGGGGATGAGATGGTCCTAAAACAAAAGGCAACTCAAAGTAAAAAGCTGGATACGTTTGATAAGTGGTGTTCAGCTTTTCTTACATGGCAGCATACCTTGTTCGGTGCCTTTCCAGCGACCCTGAACCCAACACCAATGCTGCAGCAAGATGAGTCCAGACCTGGTAGTTTGAGAGACAGGAAAATAACTGGTTGTGGCGGATGACAAGATCAAAAGGCCGAAAGAGAAATCGAGAAAGAGACCAAGTAAAGAGCCTAAGCACAGATTTGGTCCAGAGATGGAGAAGTCAGCCCAGGAGTTATGCCAGTCCTTGATGCTCCAGGTCAGTGGATTAACCAGGGCTCAATTTCTAAGAGTCTGTAAATTCTTGAATCTCCCTGGATATGAAGCTTTGGAAGCTAAAGAAGACAACTGCCAGCTTCTTGTCCGGAAAGTCAACCGCCATCTCAACCGGGATGAGATTGATGAGATGGAGGACCAAGGCATGGGCAGCTTCAAGGAGTTACAAGATTTTCTGAAGGTTCTCATCCCTGAAACTCAACCTTCAGTTGAAAAACCTCAGACAAGCACCACATCAGAGTCACCAATGGAGTCATCGCTGAACATCGAATCCCAACCTACAAAACACTCCCAACCGGCAGCTGGACAGCAGCTGCTGATAGAGGCTAAACTAGAGTCTAAACAACTAAACACGCCCATCACGCCAATCAGTTTTATGACTCTGGCGAGACGAGAATTTAAAATTTCTGGACAGATAAGAGAGCCAGGCCAGAAGGATAAATTGTCATTCTCCAGCTTGGCCCACCAAATTGAGAATGGTCGTTTGAAGGGGCACACAGAACATGGGATCATTGAAAGCGTCATCCGTGCAATATCCCCAGGCTCTCCCCTGCGGAGTTACCTGGAAGGTAAGGTAGCACTGAGTCTACCTAGTCTCCGTCAAGTTCTGCGTTCCCACTATCGGGAGAATGACGCACCAGAATTGTATCAGCAACTATCCCGTGTAACTCAGGACATCAAGGAATCTCTCAGGGATTTCTCGTCCATGCCCTTGACCTCAAGCAAAAAGTTGTCCTTGCGAGTCAGGAGCAGGTTCTGGTTTGAAGTATGACCCTACGCTTGTGCAGAGCATGTTCCTGCATGGGCTTCTGACCGGATTAAGGAGCGATGCTGTACAGTTAGAACTGCGACCCTACCTACAGAATCCAAGTACAACTGATAAAGAGCTGTTCGAAAAAATTAACCTAGCAGCTCATCAGGAAGCAGAACGGCAGGACGAACTGGGTTCCACTAATGCCAAAACCCTCTCTGTCAAACTGGTACAACAGCAGGGACCCAGCAGAGAAGAATCGAGGGATGGACTAAAGGAGCAGCCACGACAGGGCAGTTTGATGGCCGACCTTGCCGAGCTCAAGGCAGGAATTGCAAAGATCGCCACCCTGAAAACCCAGATAGCTGGTCTGCAAAAGTCATTAGCCCAACCCAATGAGCCCCGACAATAGACCCCAAGAACCAACCGTGACACCAACAGACGGAGAGGCTGTACTAACTGCCAACAGAATGGCACTGGCGAAAGTTGCGAGCATTGCTACAAGTGTGGCTCTGGGGAGCATTTTGCTCGTGGATGCAGACAGTGGCGGCGCAATCAACCGGGAAATGGTCAAGGGTTACTGCCACGGGACGGTCAGTAACCTGCAAAAGCAGTATCCAGAAGTCCCACATTTGTTCCAAAGCCCCCTCAAGACAAGCGAGTATCAGCCGACTAGTAGGTACGAGATGTATGGTGGGCTGCAGGATAGACAGGACAAGGACCCAGGCACTTTGAGACACAGGAGCCCAGGTCACTACCATACCCGCTGATTGGCAGGCAGTTCACCAGCCACAAGCCAAGTTGAGGCCCCTTTGTGAGCTGCTTGGAGGAGCTGACCTAAACCTTACAGCAGCAAATGGATCCCCTGTCCCCTATGATGGCTGGCTTAATGTCTCCTTCAGTTTGATGACAGGACTGAAGCACGAAATTAAAGGTCCAGTTTTGGTGACACGGGCAACACGAGTCCCCATAATTGGTTACAACTTAATCGAAGAAATTGTTAAAAGAGACACCCCTCATTCAAACCCTGTTCACACTGTAAGAGCAGCATTTCCATCGATGACAAGGAGAGTAGTGACAGCACTTGTACACCTCATCAAAGAAGAGCAACCAGAAGAGATCTGTTGTGTCAAGGTTGGTAGGAAAGGTGTCACCATACCCAGCAGAAGTGTTATCGAGGTGACCTGCAGAGTGACACCAGGCCTGCTGACTGGAGACACTACAGTTGTATTTGAACCAGATGTTGATGCCCAATGGCCAGAAGATCTTCATCCTCAACCATCAGTCATTCGGCTGAAAAAGAACTCCTCCAGCAAAATCTCCATCTTGGTTCAAAACACAGCTCATCATGATGTCATCTTGCACAAACAAATACCATTGGGTACACTACAGACCTTTCTTTCAATGGAGACAATACCCGAGCGGCCCACTCCAGCGTCACAAGCTACATTGGTAAAGGTCTCCACTGCACATTCCTCCAAAGAAACATGGACACATGGACACCCCCAGTTGACTTAAGTCACTTAACAGAGGCTCAACACCAGGATGTCAACAAGATGTTGAGGGAAAAGGCAGGAGCATTTTCGAGAGATGACCGCGACATGGGATGTATCTCAGACCTTAAGATGCAGGGACGAATGAACAGTGCAGAAGTAATACATGTCTGTGCCACCTCCCCTCTACCGAGAAGTCAAGCCCTACCTGCAAGACCTGCTTGATAAAGGCTGGATAGAGAAATCAGAGTCCCCCTTCTTCTCCCCTGTGGTCTGTGTAAGGAAGAAGGGTGGGTCCCTTTGCCTGTGCATCGATTACCGTGAGCTCAATCAAAAGACGATTCCAGACAGACAACCGATACCCCGTATTCAGGACGTTCTCGACAGTCTTGGCGGTAATCGATGGTTCTCGACGCTTGACCAAGGCAGAGCGTATCATCAAGGCTTTATGGCAGAAAGGAGTCGACAAGCAACAGTGTTCATCACTCCTTGGGGTTTGTACGAATGGAATCGGATACCATTTGGGTTAACCAATGGCCCCGCAGTATTCCAGAGAGCAATGGAAAATTGTCTGGAAGGCCTGATGGGTGAAGTAGCTGTAGTCTATTTAGGGACAACATCATAAGTATTTTAATCAGCCCGCCGCGGCCCGCCCAGGCCTCCTGCGGCCCTGGTAATTTTGGCAGTATCAAGAGATTCCACTGCGGCGCCGCCGCAAGACCAGCAGCTCATTAACTCTGCCCCATTGTGCTTCTGTTATTTGTGTTAACAATAGGCAATGAATAGAGGCAGCGCGCCGCGTCCAGCCAAACTCATAAACTGAATGCACTGGACCATGGAGAACTGGTGCTCATTTTGGTACAATTGTATTCCAACCACTTCGACCAACACATTATCTCCTATTTGAACAATGAGATTCTATGAAAATCTTGCCCAAATTTCGAGATATCACGCATTAGTGATACTAAAAAAAAATGTAACAAATTGTTAACACATAAAACTCACTTCCATCCAAAATCGACATGACCGGAATTGTACAATCATCTTCCCATTAAAAAATTACGGGGCGTGAATTCTACAATCAACTTCCTCCGCTGAACGGTTTTTCGGGCTGGATTTCTACAATCCTCTTCCGTTTAAAAAATTCAGGGGCGTGAATTGTTCGATTGACTTTAGTTAAACAATTAGGGGGCTAACTTCCGTTTAACATTTAAAACCTTTCGGGCGGAAATTCTACAATAACCCCTTAAAACATTTACAGGGAGTGAATTTAAAAGTTACTTCCTCACTAGGGGAAAAATGGGTGGGGAATTTTACAATTACCTATATTGAAAAGTTGTTCGGGCGGCAATGCTACAATACGGTACTCAATTAAAAGGTTTACGCCAGCAGGAATTCTACGAACTTCTTCTGCTTAAAATATTTACGGGGCGTGATTTCTACAATTAACTTCCATGTAACATTTTGGGGGGGCAGAAATATTACAATCTTCTTCCGTTTAAAAAATTAGGGGCGTGAATTCTAGGTTGACTTCAGTTAACAAAAATACGGGTGTGAATTCTACAAATTAACTTCCGTTTAACGTTCAAAACCTTTCAAGTGGGAATTCTATAAAAAACAAAAACCTTAAACAAATTACACAGCGTAAATTTACAAGGGTAAAAATTGGGGTGGGAATTCTACAATTAACTCTTATAAAAATTGCTCGGGTGGGAATGCTAACATGGTAGGCCTACTCCTTAAACAGGTTTACGGAGCGGGAATTCTACAAACTTCTTCCATTTCAAAATTTATGGGACGTGAATTCTACAATCGTTTCAAAATGTATGGGACAATGCATGGGACAATTTAACAAGTTATTTCTTCACACAAGGGGAAAAATTTGGAGTGGAAATCAACTCTGTAAAAAAAGGTTACGGGAAACTTCTTCCGTTAAACATTTTGTGCGGGAAATCTACAATCTGCGTCCATTAAAAAATAAAAGTGCGTTGTTTGGTCATTTCTTGTTAACAATAGCACTTTAATATTTATGATAATTATGATGATGTTTGTAATTTTAATTATTCTGCAAGATTTTTTTTTTGTTTTTTTCACGCGGATTTTTTTTTTTCTTTTCTTCGTTAAAAAACAACCAATCCCCAACGAAATCAAATTAAGCTCTTAACATTCTAACAGAAGTAACAGCTTTCACCGCTACAGTGTTTCCCTTTTTTTTAAGTAAACAGACTGGGCGAACACGATCGTTGAAAAGATTTACCTTCCAAAGGTTCGACTGTCCCGTCCCCACATACAACATATTTTTCTGTACCGCGCACTAGCTTGGTATACATGTATTATCTATTGGCCCATTGCCAGATCCTTTACCGCACACACGTGACGGGAGAATGGCCCAGTAGGGAAAGACTTCATTTGTGAAACATTAAGTAACCTTTATGACATCTACTTCCGGTCAAACCGGAAGTAGCTCTTTATTTAAAAATGGTGAGAGCTAGGAACATGATTCTGTCACCACATACCAAGGTTAGGGAGGGTCCTTCCCTGTTGCACATTGGGTGACCTCTGTGACCTCTACTTAAGATCAAACCGGAAGTAGCTCCTCATTTATACATGGTAAGAGCTAGGAACCTGATTCTTTCACCAAATACCAAGGTTAGGGAAGGTCCTTCCTTGTTACACATTGCGTGACCTCTCTGAACTCTACATCCGGTCAAACCGGAAGTACCTCCTAATTTAAAAGTGGTTAGAAATTCCTGTCCAAACCGGATGTTCAAATTAAATATTTTATTATAAAGCTCAATTTAACATATGTTTTTCTTCATATTTTCTTATATTTAAGTTGGATTAACTTTTAATTTCATTTAACTTTTAACACATAAAAAATAATTTTTGATACATCTAGAACACCTAGTTTTTGTGATGCCAAAAAAACTCATTTCTAGTTTTATTTAATTTTTTTTTTTTTTTTTTTTTTTTAGCGTTCACGAAACATACATGTACATCAAAAACTCTGTTTTAAATGCACCAATACATTTTTTGTCAACATTTAATACTTGTGTATATGTTACGTACTTTTTACCCAATAAAAACATGAAACAGAATTTTTAAAGTCTGAAACGGAATTCAGGATTTTGGAAAACGTAATTTGCACTTTTCTGAAACAGAAAATCATTGGCCCTACAACAGCTACCAACTGTGAGGGTCCTGAGCTCAACAGCATGGTCAGGGTAGTTGGCTTGAGCCAAGACATCATTCAATTCTTAGACAGCACTGGTTGCATACACGGTTTGCCCTCACTCAAATTCTATAGGAGATCCAGAAATCTCAAACATCCCATCCTTGATCTTTGAGTACTGACTTAGTTATTTATAATTATTCTCTTAGGTTAGTCTACAATCCATATTTTGTTAAACTTTCACTATTTGGGATGTTTTAGTTTATTTAAATTGTTCATCTTTGACAATTTCCATCTATTGTTTGATGCTATAATTATAAAGAACATAGTAAGTACTCACAGATCAAGGATGGGATGGTTGAGATTTCTTGACTTTCTATAAAATCTAAGTGCGGATTAACCGAGTGTGCAACCAGTGCTGTCCAAGAATTAAATGATGACTTGGCTGAAGCCAACTACCCTGACCACGCTGTCGAGCTCAGGACCCTCCCAGTTAGTAGCTGTTGCACGGGCAACCAGTGGACCCACAATATAATTGACCTTAAAGGGCAGTGCACTGAAAGTGCCTGGTCACACTAGTAAACCAAGGTTCTGCATATCACAAGATGCAGGCGTATTCTTCTAATCAAATCAACCAAATTGTTTCAGTACTTGGGGCTCCAAATTGACTCCAAACTCTGATCACTTATATCTTCACTCTGTGCAACATCAAGCAGTGTTTGGAATGGAATTCCCTTCTCTGTCTTAATTTCATGGATTTCAAGAAGGCGTGATAGATAGCCTTATGGAGAATTCTGAGATCACAGAAACTGCCCCCGAAGATCGTCACTCAGATAAGACCAAATTCTCATTTGCAGCATTATCCTCAGAAATTCGCTGACAGAGCGGTTCCAGTGAAGTTTGGAGTGTGCCAATTAGGCAGCATCCAGTCAGCACTCCTATTCCTGATTAGGGAGGACCTCGTAATTTAACATGCGGTAATACCTTATTGTACCACGCAGTACCACAAGGTATTAAGCTGAAGGTATCACCTGGCTGTAACAAGTTCATTATCTTCAGGTCAATGCACACAGCTGCATTTCATCACAGGCATATTCATGACAGAAGGCAAGGTTGGGAGTCCAGGTAGAGGCACAAACAGACATATCTGTATGACCTTAATCCCTGCTAATCTGGGTTAATCCAACAAAAGGGTGATAACTCCTCTTTTACCTGTCCAATAATCCCTTATTAACCCCTTAACAATAGCACTTGATGGTGGACTGGTTAAGCAATGTGTAACCCTTCAAGTCCTTTCATGAAGATGTCTTTTATGAGGACTCAGCCATTTTTAATGAGCCTTGCTTCCTCTTGTTTGACCTTTTGCATACTGATTATTCATAAATCACAGGAATTCCATTCATCAAACCCCCTTGCTGTACCTTGTTGTACGGCCCGGTACAACAAGGTATTACTGCGTGTTAGATTATGAGGTCCTCCTTTACCATTGACTGGATGGTGAGAAGAACCACAGCTGATTGACCCCTAGGGATAAAGTGGAACCTGTTGTACAGTTGAGGACTTCACATGTGTGGGTGAGTCATCAACTCAGACAGTGGTCCGAAAAAAAAACTTTGAGGCGAGGCTGAACAGAGCCTGTGGTACATTCTTCAGGCTACAGCTTATCTGGAAGTCAAGACAGCTGAACCGGAAAACTCTACAACATCATTGCCAAATTTGTCAATAGTTGGTTTAAAATGTTGGCGGGTTATCAAGACACATAGATTTTCTTTACGATTGATGCCTCAGAAAGATCTGCTGCATTTATTGGCCGTACAATGTCAACTTGTACAACAGAGAAGCAAGAAGAGCAAATTACTCCCTCTGGCTGTCCCTCGAGGTCGAGGATGACTGTTTCCAGATACCATTTGTCACTTCTTAGACTGTCGTTGGTGTGATCTCATGTGTGAGATCAGGCCGATCTGGGCACGACAAGGACGGCCATAGATCAAGCACACATATGAGTTGTTTGGGTCACAGTTGGGGAGATGTTCTCGGGAAGCTGAAGCTTCGTGCTGTCGCTGCCGTCTTGCCTCTGCTGTGGCTGCCCTCGCTGACTCTGCCGACACTTGCCCGGCTCTTACAGCAGCTCACAAGGCCTTACGATCAGCTGCGAGTGCTTGCCAGTTCTTGAAGGGTTTGCAGTCTATGTTGGCTGCAGTTAAGTGGCGTTTCAACACATCCAAGTAGCGGAGGTTTGGCCTGCAATTGGGCGTGGGCAGTCTTGCAGTTCTCCATACAGGACGGTCTTCGGAAGACGACCCTCATCCATGCGGACAACATGCCCCACCCACTTCAGCTGTTTCCGCAGCAGTGTGGCTTCGATGCTAGGCAGGTGAGCACGAGATAGCACCTCGTTGTAAGTTATGTGGTCCTCCCAAGTAATGCCCATGATTTGTCGCAGATGGCGTTGTTGAACTGCTTCAAGACACTTGATGTGGCGTCTATAAAGCGTGTACGTCTCTGCAGAATACAGGAGGCTAGATAGGACTATTGCTTGATACACTTTGCACTTGGTGCCCACTTTCACTCCATGGTGGGACCAGACTCGATTTTGCAGTTGGGAGAAGGCTGTGCAAGCGGAACTGATGCGCAGTGAGATTTCCCTGTAAGTGTTATTGTCATTAGAGATCACACTACCCAGGTATCTGAAATGTTCAACAGCATTGAGTTGTTCACGGTTGGTGGTAATGATTGGCTCCACGTAAACAGTGTCTGGAGCAGGTTGGTACATCACCTCCGTTTTACTGGTGTTGATTGATAGACCAAAGGCCTTGGAAGCTGCTGAGAAGGTATTTACTATTCGTTGTAGAGCAGATTCAGTGTGGGCTACAAAGGCGCAGTCATCAGCATACAGCAGGACGGTGATAAGGACGTGCTGCACCTTTGTCTTTGCCTTTAAGCGGGTTGTCAGATATACTCCATCTGTGATGTCATGGGAACTGATCTCCAGGACCGCAGCGAGAAAGAGCATGAAGAGTGTTGGAGCGAAGACACAGCCCTGTTTCACACCATGGTCAATTTTAAAGAGTTCTGAGGTGACACTGCTGAGGGAGCTCTGGCCGTTCATCCCATCATGGAAGCTGCGGATTATGTTGACGAGTTTTAACGGGCATCCATATTTATCCAACAGTTTCCACAAGGCCAGACGGCTGACACTGTCAAAGGCTTTTGAGAAGTCAACAAAGCACATGTACAGTGGTCTTCTTTATTCAATGGCCTTCTCTTGGAGCTGACGGAGAGTGAAGATCATGTCAATTGTGCCTCTGTTGGGTCTGAAGCTATACTGGGATTCCGGCGGGACATCATCGGTAATGCTTTGCAGACGCTTGAGAATGACTTTTGCCAGGATTTTCCCAGCTATTGACAGGAGTGATATGCCACAGTGGTTGCCACAGTCACGCCTATCGCCTTTCTTTTTGTAGATTGTGACGATAACTGCATCTTTAAAATCTTGTGGTACAGTTCCATGTTCCCAGATGCAATTGTAGAGGCCAAGAAGAGCGTGCAGTAGTTTATCCCCACCATATTTGTAGATCTCTGCTGGTATACCGTCGAGGCCAGGCGCCTTCCAGTTTCCCATGCTCTTCACGGCTGCTTGAACTTCATTAGATGTAGGAGGTGTTGCTAGTTCTGGGTGTTGTGGATGATCAGCCACCAGATCCAGGGTGTCTTGCTGCACAGTTGATGGTCTGTTGAGCAAAGTGCAAAAGTGATTCTTCCACCTGTCCAGGATGGCTTTATCACTGGTGAGAACAGTTTTTCCGTCAGAGGACAAAACTGCGTGATTTGAAGACTGCCTAGGGCAGTAGATGCGCTTTAGTTCCTGATGAAGTTATTCTCATTGTGCAACTGTTGCAATTCCATGGCTTTGTTTGTCCACCAGGGGTCTTCCATCCTGCATAAGTTTTGTTGCAGTTGTGCTTTCAGCTGATTGTAATGAGAAACAGCTTCGGCTGAGTTGTTAGAGGTGAGCTTTGCCTTGTGAGCTGTGTGGGTATTAGACAGCAGGTTGGTGATTTCAGTATCATGTTCGTCAAACCAGTCAGCGTGTTTCCGCTTTGGGTGTCCAAGAACTGAGTTAGAGGTGTCATAAACGATTTCTTTCAGGGCAGCCCAGTGATCTTCAACCTCAAGCTGTGGACTGATGTCATCCGCAAGAGTCTCATTGAGGGTATTGACTAATACCTGACGATTGTGTAGAGTCTGCAGCTTTTGAGTGTCGAGCCGTCTCGGTGATTTAGACGCCGTCTTCTGTCTTTGCTGGTGAATGTGCAGAGTGAGCTTTGATCTGATGAGAACATGGTCTGTGTGGCAGTCTGTTCCACGCATAGCTCGAGTGATTCGGATGTCATGTATGTCAGAGCGCCGAATTTACACAAAATCGATGAGGTGCCATGTCTTGGAACGAGGGTGCATCCACGAGAAGAACCATTTGTCGGGAGTCCGGAAGAATGTGTTTGTGATAGCTAGTTTGTGATGGCATTCTGTGCACATTGACAGCAGTAGTTCGCCATTTGAGTTACAGTTTCCGCAGCCGAACTTTCCAAGGACTGTATCCCATGTTTTGTAGTCTCCTCCAACTCTAGCATTGAAGTCACCCAGCAAGAGTAGTTTGTCAGTCTTTGGGACAGAGCGGACAGCTATGCTCAGATCTGAGTAGAAGTGGGCCTTTTCTGAATCAGGACGATCCATTGTTGGGGCATATACTGATATGAGAGTGACATAGGACCCCTTACTTATTGGAAGCCTCAGTACGATTAGCCTGTCTGATATACTAGTTGGTTGTTCTGACATACGATCTGCAATCTGGTTTGCAACGGCAAAAGCATTACCAGATGTTCCTTTTTTCTGGTCAGCGGTAGTTCCTGACCAGAAAAACGTGTGGCTTTTCTCTCGGAGTTGACCTGTGCCACTGAGGCGTACTTCCGAGAGTGCTGCGTTATCAATTTGATATCTGTCAAGTTCTTTCGCAACAAGTGCTGTGCGTCTCCTAGGACGGTCGAGACGATCAAGCATTGTGCGAATATTCCAAGATCCAAGAGTAAGTTGTTTTTTCGTTTGCTTCTTCCCACAAATTAGAGCCCCGTTGGCCGCGGGATGCCAGCCAGGGGAAATAGAGCATGCCTTGTTTAACCCACCTTTTCTAGGGTCGTCCTCAGATTGAGGCAGGCGGGGCCTCCCTAAAAAAAAAGGGCCGCCGGGTCACCAGAGAAGGACCTCATCCGTCCGATGCTCCATGCGAGCGAATACGACCATCACTCTCTGGCCGCTCACATGCAGAGATTCGGCTGCCAGCTTCCAGCCGCTCAAGCCTGCCAATGTTGCCTTGTCTCCATCGCCGTAAGACTTGATTTGTGTTGATGCTGTTGGGCTATATGATGTTTTCGAAGTATACATCAGGTATCTGGAGCCTGCGCAGGAGTTTATAGTGCCAGGGGCCTTGCGCAGGAGCCTCTGACACTCTCTGGACTCACTCCTCTTGAATCCAATGGCAAGCAGAAGCCTGACGACTGGAAGAGGAAAGAGTTGCCCCGCAGCATCCCACTGAGGAGATTGTTTTGCCTCTGCCGTTGTCCCAGAAGGATCTTCCGCCAGACGTCATGATGGTGAGACCAGGACAGACGGTATCTCGACTATGCTCTCGAACCATCTCAGTTGCCCTGCTGCCAGCAACGAATGTTACCAGTTCACCCATGGCTGGGGGTTTGGAATCAGAGTTTTCCTTCTCCTAGGTGGGCTGCCTTCCATTGCTTACGAGCCCCACCTGCCCGGAGCAATCTGGTTTTAAGGCGCCAGAAACCCGCCTTCACACCCCTGCCCACAGTTCTAAACGGGGAACGGCAACGTGAAGCCGGGCAGTATGAGTTAGGAGAGGCTATTTGAGACGCTGATCATATGGGACATTTCATGGATGAGGAAGGCTCAATCAACCTCACCGCCCCGATCATCCTAAAACCTTTGAAACCCCAAATTACTACATTTGCATATTTCCCATAGACAGACAGGTATTTACGCTAAGACTTTTACACTATATCGCCCTCTCCCTTCCCTACCCACAATGCCCTGCAGCATGCGAGCCTCCTGAGCATCCTCTTTTCTCAAGCGGAAAACCCAAGAACATTCAGACATCGAGGCAGTTGGGGAGGGAGGGATGCTCTACAGGTAAGTATTTGGTAGTAGACCCCAACCACACTTCTGTGGAGGAGGGGGGGGAGTCTACTGCACTCACACATTACCTGTAGAGCAAATTACTACATTTGCATAGACTCGCACCAAACATTGGAGGAGGGTGTGCGAGATGTCGTAGCAACGGGAAGAGGGAGCGTCAGAAAAAAAGAACGCAGCCCATAAGAGGCGATCTCATAACGTAAGAACCACGGACTCAATTATGGGAGAGCGCGACGTGTAGAGCCCACAAACGTCGGCTAAGAGACCCGAACGTGAAGAGAAAAGAGTTTACTCATGATTAGGCATGAACACACACACTAGCAAGTATGAAAATGCACAAAAAAAGAAAGGGAAACTCACTAATTGGTGGGAGGTCCCAGGCTTGATCGAGTTTTGTGGTCGAGCCGAGGTCCTGCTTGCTTCTGCCAGAACTGTCTGACCCATCCTTCCATCGGCTTGGAGAACATCCTTGAGATAACACTCCGTGAATGTGTTAGAAGACTTCCAACAGGCTGCCTGGGTGATGTCCCCTACAGAAACCCCTTTAAAAAAGGCCCAAGAAGTCGACGCCGCTCGAACTTTGTTGTTTTCCAACCGTCGCCGATGTCGGCACCCGAACATCAGTACGAATTGCCGTGGTAAACCATCGGGTAATCGTTTCATGAGACGCCGGCCAGTACAGCACCAGGTGATGGGATAAACAAGGCGTCAAGAACATTGGCTCATCATGCTGTCGTAGCGAGGGTACCGACTCTCGAGAAATGGTCTAACTCCGATCGCAACCTGTGATCAAGGCAGTGGAGGGTGGCTGCCATCATGTCAGGTGGGACCGGCGAGTCATCCTCACATCCCACAGCCAAGTATTCAGTTAACAGCAACATAAAGGAGGCTGCCCATATGCCAACACGCAAGGCAGAATCCAGACGGTGTAGTGTATCCTCAAATTTGTTGCGTATCTTATCAGGGAACACTTGCTTACTAGCGGTAGCGCCAGCATCCACTTCCAGCTTGTCCCTCACCACTTCCGGGATGCCAGTTCACGGGAGACATAATCGTCTCGATACGCTCAACATAGACTTGATCCAAGGGTAAGGGTTGAAAAATCTTATCCTTGATTGCCGTCGACCCCATCCTCCGTTTCAAGGACTTCGGGGCCTGCCGAGCTGAGCCAGACGGAGTTCGGTTTCAGCGATTGATAGCCGTTCCATCTGTGCTACCGCATCATCGTCATCACCAAAACCACCCGATTGTGACGGGCGGGTGGGACTGGGTGAACGAGAGCTAGACCGAGCACTCGGTGCGGCATGCTGGGCTGTGTCACAGACCAAAGGCTGGCCAAATCCCTCTAGCGCAAGGGACACCGAGGGGTGCTAAGCGCCAGCGGAGACCCCGGAGCACAACTGACTGTGTGCGGTATCTCCTGCCGAGCCCTGGCTACCCAACCCTGGGCCACCACCAAGGGCTGAATGCCAAGGACGCAAAATCAGTTTGGCTTACCAAAACGGCCTGCTGAAGGATGGCAGACAGAGCCGGCCCATGAGACCGACTCGTCTGGGCATGGTCTTCTGTCCCGACGAGACCGATCCATTGACCCCTCTGAACTTGAAGAACGATGGGCATGGCGAGCCTTCTTCTTCAAGCTCTTTGGCACAGGTGAATGGTCCCGAGAAAACTCAGATGAGAATTCTGAGGACACTTGGGGCACCGGGATTCAAGAGTAACGGGTAAAATCTGATGTTATGGAATACCCATCGGAGCGTAGCGCCGCCAAAGCAGAGCGCCCTCTGTGACCGCGGATGGCCTAACTCAGCACGCCCGACTCATCACCAGCCATCAAGGCCCGAGCCCCATTGGTGGGTGGACTACTGTACGGTCCGGATACCCAGTTAAAAGCCCGTCCCGGCCCGCTGTAGTAGTCACAGCTCTGGTCGAATGCGGGTGGTGAGAACCCATTGAGCCGTGGAGGCTGACCTGTCAGTCCCACGCTCACGGCCGGCTCTACGGGAAGCATTGGGGCCGGTACTTTACCCCGCTTGCCTGAACGACCTTTCTTCAGCTTAACCCCCGCAGTCTTGGTCGGTAAGTGACCATTGCCGGGGAGGCCGACTCGGGTATGTGAGCCATCAACCCCGACCACGGATACACCAACACAGAATTTCACAACTTTGAAGCTGAAATCATCAAACGAAAAGTCTTTCCTAAATTTTCAGATTCCTTTGTCTATTTGAAATTTTGTGTATTTTTTTTCCCATTTGTGTATGTCCTTCCAGTCCAAAGGAATCTGACAAGAGAATATCACAGCCATCCCTTGGACAACAAGCAATGGCACATCAACGCTCTGGGATTGGTACTGTATCTTCACATTGATGGCACCAAAAGACAATTTATTGCAAGATGTACATATACAGTTTGACTGATGTTTTTTTCAACAGCATGGGTGAATCAGTAGCTGGCCAGTTTTATGGTAGGCCTCTTTACTGATGACCAACAGGGATGCAGTACCCACTTCAACTGTGAGATTTGCATTACCTGTAGCATGTTGTGGCCGAGTGGTTAGTGGATCCGGCTCAAGTTCAAGCTCAAGTCATCAGGATGTGGGTTTGAATCCTATCCATAACACTTGTGTCCTTCAGCAAGACACTTAACTATAATTGCTTCAAATAGGGGAAAAGGCAGTTATGTTTGTCTCGCAACAAATCAATTTACCCCTTCCTGTTCTTAGCTGTGCTCAGAAGAGACATTCGTTCATATCTCGCCATGTCTTGTTTCTGCGCATTGGGGCAGGTAATGCAGGTGGTATCCTTACAGTGACTGTCCTTTACTGTACTGCGACCGTATCGATAATATATTTTGCTGAGACAATAGCAGATTTTGGGGTTTTTAGTGTTTAATGATTTCTGCCCTGTAGCATAATTATCTCATGAGGTCTTTTGATACATTTGTCGCTGATGAATTTACTTAGTCAAAAAATAATTTAATTTCATCAATTTGACTATTGTGCAACAAACACAATATCTAGTTATTGTTATTTTTAGTGTATAGGTTGTAACACTTGTCATCACAGGTGTTTAAGTTTTAGTATCATAGGTCCAAATCCTCCCTTCTATAGAAACCAAATTACTTCATTAAAATGTATCTGGCCCCAAATCTGTTTTGCTCAATAGTTTACCCCATGGGTTCATAGTCCATTTCGCCCAACTGACAAAATGTCATTGACCATAAATATATACTGACACAATGTCCTTATAATTTCCATTTCAGCTCACTTTCCCTGTTCTGCATCTCAAGTCAGATCCTCTTGCAAGGTCCCATTTCCAAAAAAGTCAGAAAAAATCTTATCCCTTGTATACTAATAAACATACTTCCGGCATTAACTGCTTAATCATGATGTACTGAGTGGTTTTTGTCAAGCTAGAATAAAATTATTTATTTGTCAATCATCAAAGTGATCATCTTTTTATCTGTGTCATTACTGAAGTTTTGGCCCCTTGAAACCAAGCAAAAATCTCATGTTCCATTATTACAGAGGTTGTGACAAGGCAATCTGGAAGAATTTAAATTAACAACATTCATTTGAACAAAAGTTTTATGTTTACACTTTTTACTTACTGTATATGCCAATTGTGAAAGATCTGTACTTTCAGTGAAAAACCTCAATGCTCCAAATTCAGGATCCCGAACATCGATCAGCGGGTCTGACAGAGTACAAAACTCATTTGTCCTGTATGAAAAAAAAGATGATTCAACAAATAGTTATAGCAGTTATTTGTAAAGCTACATGTAACATAACATAGGATTTAAAAAGCTTTATACATGTACAAGACATGACATGTCGATATGCTAATCCAAAAGATTACAAATAGCGGGGTCATGTTGTGAGGAGCCGTACCTTAAATTTTCCAAACCAAGTTAGCGCTAACAATGTATACTAGTGAGCTTATGCCCCTTTTATCATCTGTTGTTGTGAAACTTCTATCGGTGTGACATTGTCATCATGATCATGTTATTGAGAGATTTGCAGATTCAAAGTTATGATTGACCAATTTACATGTATGATTTATTTAAAGTGTTTAGTGATGAGTGATGAATTGAGTGATGTAGTTAAATTAAAGATGGATATGAACGAGATAATGAAATATGCTACATGTTTAAAATCATGTTTGCTGGAGTGTAATAAAGACCTTAGTTTCACTCACATAAAGTTTCAAAATTTCAGAAAAGTTTTTAAAAAGACAATAAATTGACGTGAATCTGTTGCATTGCAGCGGCCGTTTCGCGAAATGAGCGTGTCGTCATCACTTCATTTACATATCATGAATAAAACATTTCACCGGTTTTGATGACGTACAGCCGTGGAAACGAGACTGGACCCTGCGCCCGTCCGTATATACATTACTGATATGTATACGTAAATATGCCGTGAGGTATACGATGTACACACGCATACGGGTCCGTGGACTGAGACTCGAGAGATAAATTATATAGTTGGAGAATTACACGTCGAGAACTTGCAGAATATGATGGAAGATCTTTCTGATAATGATTCCTGGGAGGAACACAGTATTGTAGGGGAACTGCTGTCGGCCCCCAGCTCGTCTGATGATAGTAATACTAATAGTAATACTAGCGATAGTAATAGTGATTCTGACAGCCTGTCTGCTGAAGACGACGAGTCCAATGCCAACGACGACGAGGTCGAAGTCCGCGGTGCTGAACCCTACCGCTTCGAGCCAGTTGTGCCACTGCACGAACGAAACCAAGATCAAGATCAGGACGGTGATCAGGCCGACGAAGACAATCGCCTAAATAACACGACTTGGTAAGTTTGTCTTGACGGAATTGTCTCGGTAAATATTTCTGAGACTCAAACAAAGCCAAAGGCGTGTCATGCGTGTGTGAACAAAAAAATAACAAAAGTCTGAGAAGATTGTGTACTCACTGTGAATGAAAATGTATGTAATTACCTGTAGAATGTAGAAGTTTCAACTTCATTAGTCGTCAAGTTTTTGAGGAAAAAAAAGTGAAAATCACAGAGCAATGTTTTCAGGAGAGTCTCGTATAACGTATTTACCAGTGCTGGTAATTAAATATTATGTATTTACCAGTACTGGTATTAAATACCAGTACTGGTAAATACGTTACAACGTATTTACCAGTACTGGTATTTAAAATCGTCTGTTTGTGTTTGTTTTGCTGGATGTTATTGAACACTCTAAAACAAACAAAACATAAAAAAAAATTTATCTTTATTTAATATAAAGTTCAATTTTTTTTTATTTATTTTTTTTTGTTGTTACAAATCTGCAGGTGTGTTTATTGTGATTTTAAGACTGAGTATTTATCAAAACAAAAGTTGAAGTGTTCTTTTCAAATTGTATTTACAATTACACAACACTAACAGTAAGATTGCGAGTTAAAATTTATTTGAGAAATAATATTGTACCACCATCACTGAGTCCAGACAAAATAATTATATTTTTAATCTCCCCCACCCCCCCTCCCCAGGTGCTTGTGTGAAGCCTGTGTTGTGCAGGCACGTGTGGAGAACAGTATTTGCTGCAACGAAATTAGACAGACAGCCCAAAAAATTGAAGAATTAGGAATGGATGTTGAAGATGGCGGCCAGTGCCTTAGCAAACACTCGTGGTTTGAGGCATGTTGTTTGCACCCTGCAACACTGCAGACAGCTTACCTCCAGTATCGGGCCCAGTATGGCCAACATGCAGTGGAAGGAACTTTAGATCAGTAAGTAAGCTGATAAAGTGAAGTTATGTTTGTTTTTAGCTGTACAGTGATAACCAAATAGGTCACATTTACTGAATTAGATCTACATAGAGCATGTTACCGTTGTTTATAGAAATGGTGACCATGTACATTCTAATACATTTCCCGATGGGCAAGATACTACACGCCATTTTTCATTTTGCGTCATAATTTTCACATAAATTCAAAAGTAAAAACAAATTGCTGTACAGCTCTTGAGATGTTCACCCTCTCATATCAAAAGTTGAAAAAATCAGACAGTTCAAACTTTATAAAATAATATAAGCTTGATTGTTTTCTTCCATTGAGCTGCGTACATACTGCCTGGCTCTTTTTTAAACACGTGATTTCACACGTCACATGGTCTATACAATGCAATGTACACATCACTAAAGATCATGTCTTTGGCAAGCACAAAGTCCAAATATTGCTAACCCTTGCTTTGTACGTTGGAGGGGGACATAACCACCTACTTTCACTTTCTATCTAATTTCACGCTTGTTTTTTACCGATTTGTTGCAGAAAGTTTCGTCACACTGCTTATCGCCAGGTCGTGCGATGGTGTTGGGGATATCTGGGCTTCCATAACAGGGTACCCCTTCCATCTTGCGTGATGGAAGCTATTCGAATTACATATCCTAGTGCAGATGGTCAGTACAAAGGATTTAGTTACCCCCCACTTGATTACATTTAGAACCGAGACAACTTAATTCAGTGCAGAGAGTTACTTATTTAATATCAATGCAAAATGGTCATTATTATTAGAGGGTGTGTACAACATTGTTAAAATTGAAAGTATAAAACATACAATGGAGTTTTTCACTGTTTTCTAATGACTCCGTAGACCGATTGAGCTTGCACTTTCACAGGTTTGTTATTTCATGTATATGTTGGGTCACATCAAGTGTGGATACAGGTCTTTGGCA
Organism: Marthasterias glacialis; assembly: GCA_911728455.2. NCBI lineage: Eukaryota > Metazoa > Echinodermata > Asteroidea > Forcipulatida > Asteriidae > Marthasterias > Marthasterias glacialis. Next base: position 15,277,183 of record OU452231.1, on the reverse strand, counting down.
ATTACCAATGTTGTACACACCCTTTAATGCAGCAATAACAATCAAGAACTAAGTAAAACAACAACACTGAAAATTTAAAGAACAACAATTTTGCACATCTTTTTATGTGCTGCTACCTTTAGTGGTAGTTATGTTCACCAAATAGTTAGTTTCACATGTACTGAAGTCTCACACATCCACTCGGCCTTGTTTTGGTCTGCCCGAGTACCTGTAACATATATATTATGATCAAAAACCTTCACTGTAAGAAACCTCACTTAGACGAGACTGGATGAACCATGTAGATCCCTTTAAAAAATTGAATGTGTTACATGTAATTTGTTCACTATTACATGGGTGTTTATTAAAAAATGCCCGGTCACGAATATGTAATACACATGATGTTAATAACCTTTTTGATATATCACACTTATATTTTATTAACTGTTTTGAAGTCTTTAAATAAACAAAAACATCATTGCAGTATGTACACAGTTTCTAGTTGTTGGTTTTTTCCAGACAATCATTTGTACGGAGTGTGGTACCCTTTGACGTTCACCCTTAAACTCCCCCATCAAACAAAACCATAAACTTTTAGTCAAGACTTGTTGGTTGGTTGCTTGGCTTTTCTTTGTTTTCGTCTTTGGGTTGTGTCCTGCTCCTTTGTTGCAGGTATTGCAGGTGTTACATGCAGTTGTCCCCTGCCAACCTGTGGCGTTTTTTAGGCGAACCTTGAAACGAAGTCTCTTACAGCTGTTTTCTTGTCCGGTCTGATGTAGGTGGATGTTAGTGGTCCTGGATCGCAGAATAGCTGCAGGTAGTCTACTTTTGATGATTTGTTGCTTTGTTGGCAGAGGACAATTGCGTGTTGCATAACATGCTTTGTGTACACTGAAAATGATTTTAAAATAATAACAGTTTAATAGATTGAACATTATAAAAGTATTGTTTATGAATATATCCGGGCCACTGGCCAAGGTGAAAGTAAGGATTCTTTAAACCAATATCACATGTAGATGCAAAATACTTTGGAAGAAATTCTCCTTAGCCTAGCAGCAGGTCTATTAGATTTCCCAAAAGTATAGAAATCAACAAAGTAGTGAAAAGTTTGATATGACTTACTGTATGTGCTGTTTACCAGTATTTTCTTCACAGTGTAGCCCTTACTGTCTTGTTTGGCTCTTGGGTGCACAATGCAGTGTCTTGGTGACCCACTTGCAGTTTTGGCCTGCTCCCGTCCTGCATTTTCGTTGTAATGCAGGGCTGCTAAGTAGATTCTTATAAAACACAAACAATACAAATAGTTGAAAAACTCGAAAATGTTGAAAATGAAACAAAATGAAACAAAATGTTGATAGGTAGGATATGGAAAGTTGGATGATCTTTTTTGTCTGTACAGTCGGATGACTAAATGCCTTCATCAGACTGCAGGAAAAAGCTGTTGGGTCTCAAAAGATTATTTTTCATTTTTTAGTCTGGAATAAACACACAAGGTGTTTCCGTAAATTAGATGAAAAACAAAATCACTCACCTGCTCAACATTCCAGCATATGAATACACATACATCTTCGGGGCAAACTGATTTATGAGCGAGTTGAATGATTCCACTGAAGATGTCTGCATGTGTGGTGAAAGCATTCTGATGTCCTTTCGAAGCATGTTCGAACACAGGATTTTGCTAACCTCCTCAGCAGGTTTAGTTCCTATGATAGTAAGTGTGGTATAGAAATACAATCTTAAATAGAAGGTCTGATGGTGTACAACTAGTTGCTAAAGAACTGAGGTTGATATTGTAAACCTATATAAATTTGTGTGTGCAGTTTCCTGCTTTGTGTGCACAAGTGATTTGGTTTTAGGTGGAGGAAGGGAAACAGTATTTTTTACAACAGCTGATAATTTAATGTGGTCTATCTTGGAATATTGTGTGCCACCAAGACAATGTGTATGAATTTTTAATCACCACACTGTAGGGAAGGTCTTTTTTTTGTTCATAGCATTAGAACCAATTCATTGGAACATCACATGTCTTCACACAATAACTTGACACTCCAGCAATCAATGGCAAATCAAAAGTACAAAGTTAGACAAAGTAAATCCCAACAATGTGGTAATCTTACCTGGTTTCAGCCACTGACGTGGTTCTAGGGGGCCATGTGCACAAGCAGAAAACAGGGGACTGTCGTGGGTATGGACATTCATGATATGATCCATCATACTGTCAAACTTAGCCTACATCAAGTCTTGATCCCCATTAGTCGTAGAGGACGCTACCCAATACACATTATTGGTGATGCCTTGTACCCAACATTTTATAGTGTCGCACCCTTTTAACTTGCTGACCTTGAGCAGTTTCTTCTTGAGCCCTAAACAGAATCAGATAGAAGCCTTTTGGTTTTAAATAATTACATCACAGGGTACTACTGGTAAATTTACAAGGAAAACATTTACCAAAGGGCAATCACTGTACATGTATACAACACTGTACATATTCACAACATCAATTCACTTTAAGGTGCATAATTACCTTACAATAAATTGAAGTTTCCAATTATTCATTTTTGTATAAATTGGGACTGACTTCTTGACATTCTTGCCAAAGTGACAATGTTAAATAATAAGACACTTATGGGAGTTGTTTATATGGATGTCATGGACAATTGAGCTATCGCACATCAGGTTTTTCAAATGTGAATAACACTTACCTTTTGCTACATGCCACACATCATAGTAGTGGGTAACACCTCTAGGTACCAGCTGCTCCCTCAAGTACTTGGCAATCTGCCGATGGCGATCAGTCACAATAGAGGACACAGACACTTCTTGGTTGTCCAACCACCTAATTGTTCTGATCAGCCCCTCTATCTCCATCAAATTTGACTTGTTGCCACACTCATTCTTCTGCAATGTTACACAACAACAACAAATATTCATTTCACAGCATAATCCCCTGAGCATTAACAGATTGGTTTTGATTTAATCTCTTCACTGGAAAACTATAACATCTATTGAGTTTGGTTAACCAAATCAAAAGGGATGCTCTCCATGCTCTTCATATCCAATTAAACATTTTAGGAAGGATTGTGGAACTCTCATTACCTGTACCAACTCGATGTGCAGCACTTTGTTGTGGTGCACATCAAGAGTACTGTAGCAGCCAAACTTTGCCGAGTGCCCCATGCTGTCAGCCCTCATATCTGCCCCAAGGAATACGCCCTCCTCCTGTCCTCGCAATGTTAATACCATTCGCTCTTGTTGAGTCATCCAAGTTTTTGCAATAGCTGGCTGTAGGTACCTGCAATTTAAGATTTTTAAAAAACGAAGAAAAAAAACGTCTCACACAACTGTACAGAAATTTAAAACAAAACGAAATAAAAGTAGGGGTGGACTTATATGAAACTGGAATTGAAAGAAATCAGTTGATATTAATTTAACAGAACTTGTTGTCTGACAATTAATTACTTTAATTAATTAATTTTACTCAAATTTTGTTGCAGGTGTATTGAGAGGCTACCATCCAGTTTGTAATTGTCATAATGTCTACTTTAATACTCCTACTATGAGTGGCACTGCTACGTCATGCCTTTAATTTTTATGGGTGGTGGTGAACATACAAATCACAAGGATTTTTATTGACAAGGATTGTTACTCATCGTCCCTTGCATTCAGTTATGTCCATAGGCAATTGTCAATAAACAAAAGTGGCAAACTATTGTTATGTATACCTACCAACTTTGATGATTGAAGAATGTTGAGTAGCTGTATGCAGCAACATTAAAACTGGTCAGAGCACGAAGAAACTTCTTCGGAGAACAACCTGAAGTCAGGATAGCCCCAGAGAGGAGGAGGTTCCCTGCAGATATCTTGCCAATCATCGGCTGGCTTCGCCATGACCTAACAGTGCAACATCCTCGTTGATGACACACTTGCTTTATAGCAACCATTGTGCCACCCAATGGTCGATCCAGGCTGACACTACATAGAGTACTGCTGCACGACGGACAACTCTCAAAGAGTTGCAGCAGGCAGGACTGGAAGACGATAAACTTTGGATCATCCAGCACATCATCTGTAGTTTGCAGAGTCTCAGGCCTGTAAATATATTCACACTAATTACTCTTTTGACAACAACTAAATGTCATGAATGTTGGTGCAGTGTACATCTACTTAAATTCCAAAAAACATGTGCACATACAGATGTATTTACCAACAACCATTTTTCTAGCCCATAGTCCTAAAATAGTTAATGCACACAGATGAACATATTAGAGCTGAGTGAATCAGCTTAAGTACAGCTTTACAAATTAAACTCGGTATAATTATGGGCGGCTTTTTATTTTGAAATAAAATTTAACCTTGTCTGAAAGTTGCAACATTCTATTGCATCTGGTATTTTTCATGTCCACAATAAATTGGTTGTTACAAATAATATAGTAGTACGCACCCAGTAAAGTTGGAATCGGAACTGTCATAACCAGACGGGAGGTAGTCACTGTCCGAGATGTGGCTATCATGAACAGGACCATCTGAATCAGAGTCAACTTGAATGGAGCTATCTGACATGGGGTCATCTGGCTCAGAATCAACTTGCATGGAGGCATCAAGCACTGGTACATCTTCAGCAGGGTCATGTGTTACATCATCCAACTTGCTTTGTTGAGGTAAAAGACTGAGGGGCTTGCATTTGACAATAGCACATTCTATTTTCTTGTGACGGCCAATGCGGTGAACCTGGATACCTGAATCGTCAAAGTAAGTATGCAAAAATCATTGAAAATGTAATCTGCCTGTATATGAACATCATGTACATGTACATAGGATTACATGTATGGGACAAATAAGATAATGGGCTACTTATATTGCTTCAATGATGCAAATTCAGTAGTAAAAGGCTAAAATTTATTGTATGAACAAAAAGTAAAAAAGTAAGTTGTGGACACAACTACTGCAGTACTTAAGTTTTTGTTTACCTTTTGATACTGGATGAAACCTTTTTGGGTTTGTTTGTATTTTCTTGGATCTGAAAGACGTCGTACGTGGAAGATCCCCAGGCCAGATGTTTATCTTGGAGACGTTTCTGGAAATTGTGCAGCCCCACCTTGAAACTGTTTGAGTTGATCGGTCTTTCACCTTCCAGTTGAAAAATTAAAAAAAGATAATCAATCAAAACATGTATGCACCAGAAATGAAATCCATCTATTCTGGGTGACTGACAAATTCAGTGCTGTTAATAAGTCTACATGTACATACCTCTTTAAGAGCCGGAACAGTTTGTTCCAAATTGTCTGTGGTTTCCTCCACACCATCACATTCACATGGAACATCCTAACAAATGAGACAAATTACAACAAATAATCAATTTTATGTGTGAAAAAATTTACTCTGAGTTTATTCCGACGAATTCAAACAAAAACTAAATAGTATTTCACAGAACACACGTTGGTATATTGCCACTATTTAACTGGAATATTAAAATATTTTAAACCATCAATGTGCTATTGCTATCGCGTTATTGTAAAATGTGTTGTATAAAAACTAGTATTATTATTAATGAAATCTAAGTGTATTTGAAGATGCATGAGCTACGCTACTATGACTTTCCATTGTTTTCCTAACAGTTGCTAATACAGATGATTGTAAACTGGTCGTGTTATGCTATATTCAATGGCAAGTTTATAACGGATAAGTAAGCCTTACCTTGTCAGTTGAACTGCAATTTCCAACACTGCCTGTGGTAGGAGTGACAACACTTACGCTTGATAGTCCTGGTTTATTGTACCTCGTCTCATATTCTGAAAGGGCCTCTTGCAATATCTAACAAATAATCAACAACAAAAAATGTGACCAAACAATCAAATGAAATGTACATGTAGTAAATATACGATGAAATTAACCTGAGAAAATTTCATTTCAAAGGGTGGTCGCATTTTTAGATATCATCAAAACTCCAGAGCAAATTTGTCCAAGCAGGAAGAATAATCCCTAAAAAAAAATTAACATTACCATGGTGACGTTTCATGTCATCTATGATCTATTTAAAATTGGGGGGATAAAAAGCAATATATTTTTCAATATAAACCATTTAATAAGTATTTTGAAGTGAAATATTTCTCAAAATGCATTATACTATCCAAAGCTGCTGTGATTTTTTAGTCACGTAAGTTTTTATTGACAGTTTTTTAATAGAGTCATTACTAAACGTACATGTGCATACAGAGAACTTTTATTAATATAAAACACAGACAAATTAACAAAAAATGTAAAACCTGAACCTTCAGAACTGAACGTTTAAAACCATTTAGAAAAATGTATTACAGTAAGTTGAAGGAAATTTATTTCTCCCAACTACACTTAAGGTGCCAGGCAATGTGGCATGTATTACTATTTTTTTAGTAATAATAAAAACTAATATAGTCATAAAAACAACAGACAGAGCAACAACATGTTGTGTTCATGTGTTTAGCGCATTATCTGGATGTGCACAATTAATAAGATTGCGCGAAATTTTACGCAATATGATTTTAGAGCTGCCAGTCTGCAGAGTGCAAACTGCAGATTGCGCAAACAGTAGAACGCTGTATTTACACACAGAACGCGCAACGAACAGTCCCGTCGTCAAAAAAGAAAAAACGTTGAATTACACCCTTTTTACAAAGCACCATAACGGACAACACCACCCGAGTACTCAAACCCAACTGAGTTTAAAATATATTTTAAGGGTCCGTGGTTAATTTTAGAGCAGTTTTACGCCCTGTCATTTTGTGTGCATACCAGAATCTAGTCCTGGCTGGGGGAACGGACCGGGGACATTTTTGTTTACACACGTTATGTTAGCCTAGCTACCACTTACTCGTCTCTTCTCCCGTTTATCGTACACTTCGCTTGAGCGTTTGGTCCTTTTTGGTGGCCGGCTGGTCGTCGCAGGAATGGTTGGTGCCTTTATGGACGGTACAGCATCCTTCTTCAGGATATAGTATGATTTCAATCCAAGTTGTGACTTTAGTTTGGATTGGGTGTCCTGACAATCATCAGTGAAATGCGCCTTACAAATCAAACCCCACTTCGATAACTTGAAGTCCGACCTCGTTGTCTCCACAAACCTCAACCACTGCTTCCGAACTTGCTCGTTTTTGGGAAATTCGAAGAAATTTAAGTGGGGATTTTTGTTCGAATTCCTTGTGCATCCACCAACAACACACGCTTTTGGCATTTTTCCTCAATAGAAGTATTTTTGCCGATAAAAAGACATGTACGTCTAGCCTCACTATTTTATAAAAAACAGCAGACAGCATACGCTTTACAGACAGGTCAAAGTGCAACGTTCAGGTCGTCTCTACGGATATACGTCATACAATCAACTTTTTCACACAGCGCCGCCAGCGGTAAATATGCTGAAATTTCTTTGAAAAACCGCGGAAATTCGTCACGTAAGAGTCGTTTTTGTTTTGGAATTTTTTATTATTTCAAACTTCCAATATAAATTTTGTTTTGCTAAAAATGGTTCGTACATACATTGTTAAGAAGGCTAAATGATTCTTGTTGCTTGGAATACACCGTTCATATCTATCTTTAAGGAAACAGACTAACGTTACATGGTTAATCAAGCTATTGGTTTTTGTTTACATCTAGGATGTAAAGGCCTAAATTTCTTAGCAGTGACTTTAATTAGACTTGAGTATTGATCATTATGTGATAGTCACTCACATCTAACTTTTATTGTATTCTCCTTTGGATTGTAGGAATTGTCCCCGATTGAGGTAGTTTATTATTTACTTAATTTCTCGTGGTAGTTTTGTACACTTAAATTAAATCAGGTTTTCTTTCTGTATTTTTAAACCACTCCTGCACAATCTTCAACAGCTTGTGCAGGATATAGGTCCCTCGTGCTGTGTGCGCATTAAAACAGTTTAAGCTAAGAGACAAATCAATGAGCCATCCGCCTTAAAATCCTGAACTTGCATCCAAACATTGTAGTGCCCTCGGCCCCCTTACAAAATAATAATCATTACATCAATTTAAAGCTCTCTAATAGATATCTAGAAATTCTAGCATGTACAAAGTGGGACCCCATTTGACCTTTAGTTCCTGTCAAAACCGGAAGTTGAAGTCTCATCAACAAAAGGTACAAATAAATATTTTGCCAGTCAGCACAGCACAACGAGACAAAAAACTTGCACACAGCTTTCACCTTATAATTTTCAATTATGCAATCACTTTATTACGTTCAAGCTGAACACCGAGAGTTTGTTCACAAACTCTAAGTTTCTAGTTTTTACTTTTTAGGTGTTCGTGCTTCAGTCGAAAACCTTGTTTTTGTCATTTTTGTTTTTTGGGGGTTTTTTTCTTCTTTTTTTTCTTCCCAGGAACTTGTTTCCAAAAGATAACTCAAGATTGGAATTGAATTGAACCTTGAAACTTGGCACATACTTGAACCTCAACATGAAGAAAACACTTGAACAATGACGTCATCTGGTGTCGAATTACATTAATTTTACAAATTAATTTGTCGAATTACAAAGGTTTAACTAGAAATGTAGTTTTTGCCACCTCACAAAAACTAGGTGTGCGGGAAAAGTAATAAATTGCTTGTAAACATCGAGGTACGAACAAACAGGTTACAATTAGTTTTGTAGTAACATTTATGAAATTTGTTACCAGCGGGCGATGTTTTATGTAATGATGTCATCAGTTTTAAACTTGAAGACGTAGGATAGGGTCAATTACCAACTCACACCCTGAAACCATGTCCAAAACTCATTTTATACTAAATATAACCACTGAGGTAAAATGATGGCTTTTTAATATTTGTTCCTTCAACTTCCGGTGTGAAATGCAAGACAAGGTCAAATTGGTGTCATTTCTGTGAGACATTTAGTAAGTTTTCAAAGACCTTTGTGGTGATGTTCATATAGTAAAAAACCATTGTTTACTTCAGCAGTTATGGTTTGTTTAATAAACTTTTATTTATTGTAACTTGACACCTGAGGACGCGTCATCATGACATCATTGTTTAAGTCCCGTCTTTATATTGAGGTGCAAGCATATTTATGCAGTTTTAACATGTTTAAGGATCAGTTTAATTTCAATCTTGAGTTATTTTTTGGAGAAGATTTTAGAGAAATGAAACATTTCAAGTACCATAAATGTTTAAATGAAAGAGAATTTGGACATGGTTTCAGTGAATGAAATGTAACTTTGCTCATGGGCTTTTCATACAAATGATGTCGTCATCAAATTTAAACAAATTAGACGGCGAAAACTTTCAAAATGTACTATTTTTCTAACTCAAGAACTGTTCAACCAAATTTCACCGTAAATGTTTTGCCATTAGATGACATGTGTACAAGCTTATATCTGAAATTTGAAAAATTTTGACCACGGCGGCATTTTTGCCATTAGTATTCCCCGGTAGCATCCACAACAGTAACACACTTTTGGCATGCTTCTAAGATTCGCACGTGCGAGGCGCACGCATACACAGTGCTGTTACAAACTGAGACTGTTAATTTGATATAGTGCCATCAAGCGTTCTGTAAGGATGCACACTTTTTTATTTTATTGACACCACATAGATGCCGAACAAAATTGATGGCAGCATAGCTTGATGTTTTGATAAAAGGCAATATGAATACTATTTTGAAATGTCATTGAAAGTGTTGTATACTATCAGTTATTTTGTCACTTTATGACTATTTACATGAAAATTCCAATATAAAAAGACAACACAGCCTTCATCCATGTATTTATAAAAGCCCTCTAATGGTGATTTGAAAAAAAAAAAAGAATTGAAAACATCGTAGCTCTTGTAAGGGCCTTGTCACATTGAGTAATTTTTACAGACGACCTGGCGACAGCCAAATGCACTGCATGGAAAAAGAACACTTTGGAAGCACAAAACAATGTTTTTCCTGACAGTGAAAATTAATAAGTATATTTGTTTTTCCATCAGGTGTAGTAGTATAAAAAGGCGGTTGAATACCTGTGAATCCCCAAAGGTCATGAGGTGAAAGGTCACGACCCCAAAGGTCAATGACCCCATATAAAGGGGGGAAACCCCATAATCGCCAACCGGCCCTTTTTATATTTTTAAACAAATTGGTTTAATCAATCACCTAGGTTTTATAATTATTTTAAAAATGTTTAAAGATTGTTTTTAGACATTATAAATGGAGTGTAGGCCTACATTTAAAGTTAAAAATGGTTTCGAGTTTAAACGCATCATTAATAGTGTGTCTTTAACTTTTAATAAACTTATTACATTTAACGTTACATTGGAGCATTATTATTTCTAATCAAGATGAAGATTCTACAATTATACATACCCTCGAGAGAGAGTCTTTACAGATGCTCGATGTGAGGGTTGAGGGGTTAATCCAAGTGAATGTAAAGCACCTTCACTTATTAATTAAAAACATCTTACGCAAACAAGCCTTAATAATTTGGAGGACTAATTTAACGATAAAGATAACCGCGAGAAATGTCATAGAGGAGGGATCTATTCTGGTTTACCTCTATTCACCCCCAATCCACTCGATCCCTTCCAGCGTCGTCGAGCCACTTATCGTATCCTCGAGTGAATTGGGGTTTATGAGGAAATTTTTAAACTCATCATCTAACGTGTTGTTGGATGTTTTACCTTTGGAGATGACTTTTGTTATGGAGTCTGACTCGATACGTCTAAGGACGGCCGGGACTGGTACGCCCGTTTTTTTTTAAAACTTAACGCTAATGTTGTCGACACGATTAATAAATTAAAAACAACTATGAAAGGAGCTTCAATTTTATATCGAGGAAGAATCTTTAAAAATAAAGGTTGAGAATGAGCTGGGTACGATTTTTTTTTATACGACGTAAAACCGAAAAATGAGAGCCGGAGTGCTGCGGGAGCGGCGAGGCTATAGAGCAGGAGGGGTTGTCTTTTTGTATCGAGTGTGGGAGGCGCTCGGAATGCGTTGATAAAACGCAGTCATACTTAAATTACTCTAGCAGCATGCGTAAGCGTTCGTACGAGCGGAGGGATTATTTTATGCGCGCCCTTAGATCGTTTCAGGGGCTTCAGCGTATGGATGAAGAAAAAGCATGAATGTGTATGGAAGAAACTTAAGGCTAATGGGTTAACCGCGTCCACGAGATCCTAGGTGAGGGCGTTTCTTCACGAACACCGTCTAGTAAAATATTATAGAAATGTAAACTTGATTCATTCTAGGTTAACCCTCGAGCCCCTCCCCCAGAGCCTAACCAAGCCATGTTATATAGAAACTTTGAGCGACTCAACGGGACGTTACGAAGACTTAAGGATCCCTCTCTAAAAAATTCTCTTTCGATCGATTATACGTTATTTAACCTCATAGGGCTCCATGGCGTGCCTTGCGACGCGTCGGACTTTACTCCTTTAAAACAGCGCGCCAGAGAAACTCACCAATGCGTAATGTACGACGCGTTTAAATTATTGGGGTGGCACTGGGAGGGGCGGTCGGGATGACGTGCCGATACTCGGCCAGGTCTACGCGACACCTTTTTCGAAAGATCGGGGTCGCATCGGATCTCCAAGTGAATCTGAACTCATAAGTTTTTTAACCACTTTTTCTTTACAATTTCGAGTAATTTTTTTACATCCACGTCTACCTTTTTTGGAGGCCTCATGTTTTTAATATTGTTTCGTATTTCGTAAAACTTTTCTAGTTCCGATTTTATCAATACAAATTCTTGTTGGGAAATAACATTATCTTCTATCGCTCTACTTACAAACTTGCTGATGGTATTTAACTTAGCTTCGCACATAACTCGAATCTCATCATGTTTTTTTTAGTTTAGGTTCCATCTTCTTTTTAATGAGCCCTAGACCGAGCCCGAGGCCGAAGCAGCCTATTCCAAGGCCCCCTAGGAGCCGTGATAACGCCGACAATCGTCGCTATACCCACTGCCTCGGAGGCAAGACCCATTACGTCTACGGCCACGATTCCACCTTCTAATACATTGCACACTTTTTATACTTTTTATATAATTTTTCTCGTTTTTTACGTTTGTTTTCTAATTCTCGTTTAATTCTGCTTACGTCTTCCAACCTAAAGTTCTGTCTATCTTGGATCACTGTGGGGAGCTATGGATATATCTCATCCGTCATGTTTTACAAATCGTTATGATTATTTTTCATTAGTTTAGACGTTCGATCGCGATCTCGTAACATACACCAACTTAAAAGAATTGACAACATCCGAAGTATTAATATTTATTTATGGGTGAAATTATGGGTGAGATTCAATTCATCGACGTCGCATGACGACGCTAAATAATCTAATAGCTCGCACTCGTTAACATCTCTTGCACTTCTTCCATCGTTTTATTAATCGCATTATAAAATTTTTTCTTTTCTCTAAAATATTTATAGGCAAAGTAACCGTTTGCTAAAACCACGCTTATGGCTACGAACTCTACTATCATTTATAATTACTCGATCACTTGTAGGTTACTTGATAGGTTATTTATAAAATACTTCATAGGTTAATGACTTGATAATGACTTGATAATGACTTGATAACGACTTGTAAGGTTACTCGATAGGTTGACTTAATAACGCGATAATAACTCGATAGGTTGTTCTCTCTCGTCCAAAACACGCCATTCAACGGGTTGATCTGTCGTTAAGATTAATTTATAACACTTGTTTCGTTTTAAAGCAGTCTTTACATTTCGGGCGATGTTTTCATCTTCTATGACGTCATTTTCTCTCAGGGCCTCGTCGAATGAATCTCGAGCTTTGCAATAAAACAGAGACAACCATTTTGCTTTACTCCTAAGATTTTTGAGCACGTTTTTATATTTTTGGGACAATACCCACACGCTCTGGTTCGCGTGCCTACCGCTAAAGGACAATTCGCATATCGTACTCTTTTTCTCTTTTTTAAAGTTTCGATGAAGTAATTCTTTAGATCCAGCGCAATTGTTGATAATGTACAACGTCGGATCGCCTCTAAATAAACTAAAATAAACTCTCAACATTTCGTTTAAATCCTGCGATTCTAATTGATCGGGGTATACTTCGTGATTGTTCGATTCCCAGGCTCGTTTATAGGCCTCGCTATCTCAGAGTGTCAGACAAATGATGACGATATGATGAAAACGATGTCTGTACGTCGATTCAATTAAATACAAAATAAAATTCGTTTTACAGCACCCAGTTTGACCGACGATTAAAGCAGTATGCGGATACTCTAGATGCATCTTTATAATTAACGATTAATACATCGCGCCCATAAACTGCCCATCCCTAATGTTGAGTTGCGCATCTAAAATCAAAAAGACGTAACATTTTATCGCTCCTTCTCCATCGGCTTCCCTTTCGAGTTGTAGGACGATTCCTTCATGGGCGTTTTCGATCTTCCGACCCGATCCATGCAACGCGTTGTCGTCAGCGCTTCTGAGATCCAACCACAAACCGTAACTTTTCGTGAGGTAGTCTCCCGGCGACGCGTCGCCCAATTTTAACGTTTTAATCAAACCCATGGTCGAAGGGTCTCGTCCATCGACGCCTCTTCCCAATGTTGGCGCCGTTTGAGACCTTGCGCGTACAACTGATTGGGAAGGCCCTCTACGAGAAAAGTTTGCCTGATTTTCTTGAAATAGCAACAATATTCCATTTAGACTTTTAGCGGGAGTGTTTAAATTAATATTCCAAGTGACGTCTTTTTTATTCATGGGAATGATGGATGCGTTCGTAATACAGGGCTAGACTGTCTGATCGATCTGGCGAGTTCGACATGTCTCACAATTTCATACTCGAGCAATATGTTACTAATGGTGGGGTTTGAGTCACAAGACTTTATCACTTTTCCGTAATTAAAAGTTAACCCGTACGTTAGTTTAGTTTGTCACCCACTCGAATGAAAGGGTTGATGATCCGTCAACAACTCAAAGTCCAACGGGATATAATACCTATTCCCCAACGCCTTGGAGATCGCTACTTCGCCCATTTTCGCCGACGACGCGTCATCCACGTTTATCCTAAGTTTAGTCAAATTGGGGGTTTCTATTCCCTGATAGACCCGATCTTCTTTTTGGCAAGTCGTGCCGGGCATGATCACGTCCGACGATCCTAAATTTCGAAACCTTACCGTGAGCGTTTCATTTTCACCGATCATGCTCGGGTTGTTCGTTAAGACGACCCATTGTCTGATTCCTTTTATACTGCGGGGCGTCTTTAATTTTCGATTCAGATTTAGTTTATTACCGTCATGTTTATTATATTTACGATAAAATATTTTTTGTTTTCGCTAGTATTATAACGCCTATCACCAAGAATGTTCCCCAAAGATGACTGGCGGCAAACCCGACCTTCTTGCTCAATTGATTAAATACCCATCCCAAAATAGACCCAACCCAGCTAACAGTTTCACATTTTTTACAACATTGTGAGGACTTCAGACTTTAGTGCCAACAACGTTATTTGTATAACGTTGTAGCAATGAAACTTTGTCGACTACCATTTACGTAATGAGAACGTTATACCGCGATGTAATGACGACGTTCCTGCTACGTTTTAGGGACATGAGATTTGACATTATTGTCACGTGTTGACAACGTACCAGAGTTTGTTACTGACAACGTTATTTACATTACGTTGTAGCAACAGAAGTTTGTCGACTCCAATTTATGTCTTAAGAATGTTATACAGCTACATAATGAAGACGTCCCCAACACTTTTTAGGAACGTTTTGGCCACGTGTCTAGCACGTTGTGACAACGTTTACGGATACATTAAATCAATTATAAAACTAATTATCAATATTATATAGGATGGTTCAAACACTCTCTGGATCCTACGGAATGTATAACTACATGTTACTTATTTTAAATGTATTGTATTTATGTCATCATACTGTATATATCATATTACATATTGTATTTTTTTTTATATTCATTACACTAATTAATACATGTAGATGTTTTTGTTACAATGTTACACTTATATGGTGATGAACTTGTATAAATGTAGCGTATTTCCAATGGCTAAGTTGCCATGGTGGGTAATTACAAAATATTGTTTTAATAATTAGTACCCACCATTGTCAAAATATTTGAGTTTAATCATGCTAGGTGTATCTTAACTATATTTGTCTTTACGAAACTAGATTAAAACCATCTGAGAGTAACCCCCAATTTGTGGTTTATTGAATATTTCATTTAAAAAAAAAGGTTTGAATGGAACTTGCGATCTACAGTATATGATTATGCAAATTTATGCACTGTCTCTATACAACGTTTCTACAATGTTTTACCAACGTATTCTGCAAAATAATCGAAAAACATGATTTTTGTATGCATGATTTACAGAAAGGTATTACAATTAGTACCGGTATGAAAAACAGTCAAACAGCTGTGGGGTTGGGTGGATTGGAACGATTAAGACAGAAGTTGCTATGGAAGGCGACGCAGGCATACTGATTATTTCTTTATCATGCATATCATTCTACTAAAGTGCTCCTAATTAACCTTGATGTTAAGATTCAGATTCTCATAAGCAAAGGCGTGAAGACAAAGCACGAAACGTGCACTGAACTTTGCCGAGAGTTTATTTGATGAATCCCACCATGATCGCTACAAGGGGAATCGGTACAGCCTCGCCGGTTCCCTTGTGGCTCATTTCACCAGGTTGGGACACACTAAATGTATGGTAAACTCAACCTTTTGAAAGTCATGGGTCTAAGGATTGTACAATGTTTAGAGGAAATTTATGATTTATTGTGACGAATTATGTACTAAAGTATGTAAAAAAAGTTGTTTTTAATAATTTTTTGTTTTAATTAATTTTTTTAGCCAGAAAACTTTGTGGTGTCCATGGCAATAAAATCGATGAAAATTGTGACATAAAATACATGTGTATTTTGATGGTGAATAGTAAATAATAACACAAATAAAATTAATATTTTTTCTTCATAAATGGGTTAAATGATGTTTAAACTGTACTGTGGAACACAAAATAATTGTTTATTGCATATATTTTTCCAGTAACGGCACTCAATAATTTTTATCATCGACGTAACGCACGGTGTCTTTTTGGTAAAATCTTCGTTACGTCCGGAGATCAGCTCAAAAGATTTCCCTATCATCCCAAAACTAAGAATTTGCATCATTATATTCATTGTCTAAAACCTGTATCTTAAATAAGAATATTTTTGGGAAGTTCATCTTTTCCATTTTCTTCAAAATTTAAGTCGAAATACACCACAACAGTTTGGTGTCCATCTGTATTTCGTTACGTCGAAGCACAGGTATGTGTAGCTAAAACAATCCATCGCGTGAAGTGAAAGTAGTCTGGTGCTTTAACTAATGCTTACAAGACTGCTCTTCATTCAAGTCAATTAATCTTTTCTGCGAGGTTTCATTTGGCGGGAAAAAAACATCTGAAACCCAGACGTCCTTCATTAGGTCGATGTCAAACCACCATCAAAGTTTACGTCAAAACACGACTCGACGAGCTGGAAAAAAATCACGGTAAGTCTCAACTATTAAAAAGGTCTTGGATAGGGGACAAATGTTTCTGTGCAGTTAAAAAGGGTAGTTATTCAACTGATACTAAAAAAAACTGTTCAAAATTCAGTTTTCACATTGAATAAAACTAAATTGAAACGATGTCTCACGATACATCGTTCCGCGCGCTGTGCATCAACGTATCGGTAGACAGCCGATGATCGGTCGTCAGTGAGCGGCCCGCAGGGCTTGCGCAGTGCATCTCTCTTGCGCAATGCCTGCCATTCAAAAACATGCAACGCCAATATGCGCAAAGTTTACAAAGTGTGCGCATGTGTGACCGCGCAAACATGACACGTGTCCGTAAACTGGGCATGATTGTTTACATGTGCGGTCTTTTATGACATCGTTTAAAATCGCTTGAATGGCAAACCGTGATTGATTACAACAGGGTTGTCCCTCCCAAAAACAGACTCATTGTTTTTGTAATCTCTTCTGGTTTTTATTTTTTATCTTTCCTCATAATAATTTTGTTGTTGACTTTTTACGTGAAATGTAGCTTCTTTTGTTTAATGTTTGATGAGGGCATTCTTTTATTGGGTCCCAATTTTTTATTTATTTATTTTTTTTTATTTAGTGGTCTGTGTTCTCTAGCGTTTTAACCCTTGCCACTTGTAACTTTTAAAGTGTTTATTAAGTAATTATTAAGTAAGTAATCATTGAAAAGTGTAAAAGGAAGCATATTTATTACATTGTCTTAATTTTTTAATTATTAAATTGCAGATGAGTCTGAGAGTGAAAATGAGATTCACGCCACCAAAACTGTCATACAGACAAACTTTAAAGAAAAACTATCCAATGAAGTACGAAAGGCTGCTTGCAGTTGATGCAGTTAGGCAAGCAGAGAAAAGACGCATGTCTGATGAAAGTAAACAAGAATATAACAAGAAGTGTAAGGAACGCACAAAGAAGTATAGACAAAGACAAAAAAACAAAATTGAAGACAGGATCAACACTGTGAAGAAAGGAAAAGAAAAACACATGACAAGATCAGAAGCTGAGAAAATCAAACAACAGCGAGAGAAGTGGGCCGCAGATAAGAAAATGCAAAGGAGCAAACTCTCACAAGCTGAAAAAGCAAGACAAAATGAGATAAGAAGAAATAAAAAACGACAAGAAAATCTTGGCATGGAGAAAACAAAGAATGGCTGAAAGGGAAGAACAGCGGAAGCGGTTGGAAAAAAATAAACTTTCAAAACAAAAACATGTTGAAGAAATGCAGAGAATCAGAATGGAAGAGTCAGAAATTTACAAACAACTTGAAGATGAAAGGCAGGGGCAAACAAAAACAAGATCATCAACTGCAAAACGCCAGGCTCTTCATCGAGCATGTGCGGCTTTATCAAAGGAACCAGAAATTTTTGCCGCCACAATGAGTGATCTCATCAATCAAGCATCCCCCCGCAAAAAAGAAGCATTTGATATCACCGTTGTCCCAACATTGTCGACCGCAGATGAGAAAATAAATTTGATAGTTTCAATTGGTGTTAAGAGAAATCTTGATGAGCTGAAAAGTAAGAGAAAGTTGCAGCAAAGGCAAGACAGACAAAAATTTGGTAGTGCACTTGGTATTCTTAAGAAATACAAGCTGCAGAGAAAACCATCCAAGAGGTTTAGTGTGAGTCCCAAAATAATCAAAGAGAAGCCCAAAAAATTTGATTACTGCAACAAAGCAGCATTGTCAGAAAAAACGAAAGAGCTCATTATTAGCTACTATGAAGTTAATTCAACGCCTAATGCTGAAAAAAGAAACATAAGCAAAAGAACTCAGAAAAAAACCTACATCTTGGACCAGCCTGTTCAAGAATTGTATCGCAAATTTGTGAAAGAGTATCCAGGACTGAAGGTTGGCATGACTTCTTTCTTCAAGCTGAGACCAAAGCATGTGTTAACTTTCAAGCATATTAAGTTTTGTGGTTGTCTCTGCGAGTATTGTGAAAATGTTCAGTTGATATTGAAAGTCATCACCAGTTGTGCAGTATCTGAGCAGAAATCACACTGCAAGATCAAGAACATAGATGAAGCTGTCAACCTCACACTGTGCTCAAAGGATGAAAGAAAATATCATTCACTTAAATGCATTCAAAGAACATGTACAAAATGTGGGCTAGAGGCCTTACGAGCTCATCTGTCAGACTTGGATAGCACTCAGAAAGTAAGCTGGGGAAGATGGGAGACTGTTCTTCAGGAGAATGTGAAACAAAAAGGAAAGATGATACAGAAAAAATCTAAAGTGTGCAAGGAAGGTTCCTTAAAAGATATGATTGATGAGCTTGAGCGTGATGTCAATCCTCTTGCGCTTCATCTGTTCAACAAAAAGTGGCAAGGGGCACAGTTCAAAAACCTAACATCAAGAAGGCTTCCACATGGCTATTGTGTTATGGTATTGGACTTTGCCGAAAACTTTACCTGTGTTCTTCAAGATGAAGTCCAATCGGCTCACTGGACTAACAACTCAGCATCGCTACATCCTATCATATCATACTACAATTGTCATCGAGCATCATGCACCAAACCGGTCATGCACTCCCAGGTTTTCATCTCGGATGATCATTATCACGATCATCATGCAGTCCATGAGTTTTCATCACGTGCAATCCAAAATATGAAGGAAGTTACGATGGAGTCACTTTCAAAAGTTGTTCGTTTTTCAGATGGCTGTTCTATGCAATATAAATCGAAAGGTCCTTTCATGGATATATCATGTGCAGAGTCAGACAGCCAGGTTCCTATGCAACATGATTACTTTGGTTCCCGGCATGGGAAGGGCCCCTCTGACGGGGAAAGTGCTGTAATTAAAAGCAAAACATCGGCAGCAGTAATGGCACATACAGCACATGTTTCATGTGCTAAAGAGATGTTTCAATATTGTAAATAGAGCATGACCAAGAAGAATGAAAACGTCATTGAAACAGACAAGTGCTCCCATTTTCAACGAACTGTCTTCTGGGTACCTCGTGATGACATCATAAGAAAGCGCAGAGAGGGCAAAACATTGCCAGGAACACGAAAACTTCATAGTATTAGATCAGTCCGGCCGGGTGTTGTAGCTAGGCGCAACCTGTCTTGCTTTTGTGCATTTTGTTGTGCAGCAGATGGTCATGGCTCATGTGAAAATAAAGATTACGTTCAACCTTGGAAGGAGGTAAATGTCAGCGTTCCATATGCTAATACAAAAACCAGTGAAGCTTCAAAATCAATGCAGTTGAAACCAGTGGCCACTCAGCATGATGATGACCAACCACCTGATGAATTGCGAAGCAACTCCAGTGCCAGTACAACCAAGCAGCCTATCTCCAGTACATCAGAGCCTAAGTATATTTACTACGTTGTTTTTGGAATCATTCATTTACCCCAATCTTTGGTAATTCTCTGTATATTTCAAGTTCGGCCAAATATTGCATATGTACATGTATAGTAACAAAACACTATGATCCTTTTATGAGATGCCCACATGTTTTAAAATTCTGTTCATGGAAGACTTTATTATTTATTTCATTGCAGGCAAGATCAACACTGGGCAGTTCATATCTTGTCGCATTCTTGGGAAGAAAACCTACAAGACATATGTTGCACAGGTATGTATTTTCATACAATGTTGTATCATTTCTGCTCAATCACACTTTGTTCTGCTACTAGAACCTCAAAAATGGATTGGAGAACATGAGTGACTATTTGTTTGTTTTCTGAACAGTTTTACTGAGATTGTCATTTTGGTATATTTATGCAGGTCATTGACATAGACGAGTTAAGTACATGAAAGAGGTGGCCTCACAACAATATGTGTGGCCAGACAAGGAGGACATATGGATGTTACCTGTTGAGGATGTTGTTGCGATGCTGAAGTGTCCTACTGTTCTTGCAGCTAGCAGCTCGAGAATCCGTTATGCATTTCCAAATGCTGTTGAACTATAAAAGGCTTAATGAGGGTATCCAGGGTGCCACAGGTTTTTTGACTAAAGGTTAGGCGTGATGACAATAACTGTTCTGACCAAGAAGAGATAGCCCCTTTAAGCAGTAAGAAATTCCTTTTGCTTAATAGTAAATTTTAATTTAATAAAACTCTAATGAAACCATCACTAATGTTTGCAAAACCAAACGGAAGAATTTTTACAGAGAGAGATAGCCCCTTTACCATTTTGAAGTTTGCAGTATTCACCTCCTTTAATGTTAAATGTTGATTGAATATTAAATGTTGATTGAATGTTAAATGTTGATTGAATGTTAAATGTTGATTGAATGTTACATGTTGATTAAATGACACAATTTTATTCCATTAAAGATACAACTACAATGTATTGTAACAAAATGTTACATTTGAATGAAGATTTAGGCCTGATACTTCAAAGAGGCAATGGTGTCGATTGCCTTTGTGCCCTTGGTCATTGCCTTATACCAATTGAAAGTTTAACGTTTCCTCACAGAGGTGCTCACCAATGTCAAGTTGCCTTGCCCCTACAAGAATGAAATGTCAGGCCTAAATATTCAAATGGAATATGTGGAGGTTGACAATATTTCACAATTAGTGCAGGGAAACTTTTACCAGGAAAAACAACATAGAGATCGTAATATTTATTTAGTCTATATCAACAAATAAATAGCATCTGCACTTTCTGCAATGGGCATCAGGGGAAAAATACAATGTTCACAATCATCTGTGTGCTTCTCTACGTACACTGTAGATGTTTTCAGTTTTCTGCATACAGAAATGGCCAATGGGTTGGGGATAATATCCGAAGAACTGTTAATGTTGCTCAATATGAACAATAACGTGTTTCGCACTAGAGTATTCTCACTCGTATGTTGGATGTAATGTGGACACGGTGTCCATTTGTGTCAACGTTACATCCGCATTGCCAAGTTGAGGACAGAAAAAATTATATTTAATGTCAAAGTAATTCACAGCAACCCCTAATACCACATGAAATACAGATCAATGCACCTTTCCAGGTCATTTTAAATGAATTTTTATTGAAAATCTTTTAAATTTAGACAATTAAAGAAAGTGTTGTAAAATAAATGATTTTTGGTGCAAAAACCATACAAATTATCATTTTGTTGAGTCATTTTATTGCTTTGAGGTAAGATGAACATTAAAAAGTATAATTTCAATGAGTAAATGTATGAAATCGGACTACTTTGAAGTGAAAATGATTGAAAGATTTGAAAGCTTTGAGTAATTACTTCTCCATTGAAATATGTTTTTGGTGTCCATGTTACATCCGTACTGTGATTTGGTATCATGATGTTGACACCGCTGAAACATTTTTATTTGGAAATCCACTGATAAACCGCTTTTAAAATATGAAAATATAATATATTTCCCACATAAAAACTGTTAAAAAGTTACAATTAAACACTTTTGAAAATTTCACTTTCATGTCACACCTTGTATCCCAACCTGGTGAAATGAGCCTTGTCTACAACGTGAGTCAACAAGAAAGCTACCCTTATTTAGAAGGATTATTCCCTAAAACATGATTACATTTTATTTAACAGTGACTGTGTATTAAAATGAGCATTTTCCCACACATCAGAAAAAAATAACCAAAAAAGTTGTTCCTTGCTATCAGTGAAACCATTGTTAATCTTGGTAACTTCCTTTCGGACTCGAGCTGTACAGCCAATTCAGATGAAGTTATAGTTATGCTAGCCCCTATTGCCAAAAATCTTGATTTTAATTTTCCATTTGAGGCTTTTGGCGATTTTTGGGCAAAATGTTTCCCTCGATGATTCAACATGTGCTACCTCCTTTTCGTGGAATTTTATGAAAATTATCATCACTGACCGACACCAAACATCGTCGGCGCCATGATGGTTGCATAGTGTGTCGCGCATGGCAACAGCCGCTTAGTGTATAACACATGAACCGTTGATTATCGTGTACCATCGTTGGGCACAGCATATCATTAACAGCATGACTTGTGACTGGCTATAAAATGAAGCAAACTGGTATGCCATGTGAAACGCTGGTCAACGATAACCAACAGTTTGTGTGACGAAGTTGTTGGTATGCAAAAGGTGAATTTTCCCATGATTGGGTTTACTAGTGTATTCCAAGCTACCACACAACGTAACCACAACAATTCACAACGTTCAGGTTTGGTTGTCATAAGGTACTGATTTTACATCATTGTGACAACGCTGTAAGAATGTTAGATTGAAAGAAGGTGGTTGTATAAAGGTTGTATTTTAGTATTATTTGGAACGTTGTTGATGTGTTCCATGCAAGACGTTGTTAGAACGTTATATTTTGGTATTTTATACAAACATTTTCTTTCAGGATCACAACAACGTGATATTAACGTTGTATATTGGTATTAATGTAACGTCGTCATTTTGTCCAAGGCCTCACGTTGTGGCAACGTAGGATGTTGGTGTTTTTATAACATTATATTAATGTTGCGAACGTAACGTAGTGTAAACGTAGTATTTAGGTTTTCCAGTAATGTTGTGGTTATGTTGGCAACACAACATAGTGAAGACGTAGTATTTACGTTTTCCGTTAACGTTGTAGTAATGTTGCAAACACAACGTACAGACGACGTAGTATTTAGGTTGTCCAGTAATGTTGTGGTTATGTTGGCAACACAACGTAGTGAAGACGTAGTATTTACGTTTTCCATTAACATTGTAGTAATGTTGCAAACACAACGTACCGACGACGTAGTATTGAGGTTTAAAATTAATGTTGTGATGAAGTCGTAAACCCAACGTAGTGGTGAAGACGTATTATTTATGTTTTTCATTAATGTTGTGGTGATGTTGCAAACAAAAGGTAGTGAAAACGTCGTATTTAGGTTTTCCATTTCTGTTGCGGCTTTTGTTGCAAACACAACGTACTAGTGAAGACATAGGTTTCCTAACATTGTGGTTATGTTGCAAACAAAACGTAGTATAAACGTAGCACTTTGGTAATGTTGTGGTCATGTTGCAAACACAACCTACTAATGTAAACTGGGGTGGGGTGGGGTAGGGGTGGAACTGAGGCATACTATAGGGTTTCCATGTGTTCCATAATTAATGGAAAGGCCAGTCATTCTACCCCCACACCCCTCTGAAAAAAACTATAAAAAAACATATCAGCGAATAATACCCACAACAAAAAAACAAGGAATCCCCGAAAAGAGGCCTATACAGAATTAAAAATGTTTATTATTTAAATTTCAAAAAGGTGATCACAAAAATGGGATGGAGCTGGTCGGACCCGGGAACTCCACACTAGATCCACCTATGGTACGAGCATGGAGGAACACAATATTTTATTCCTCCATGGTAAAGTACAAGCTAGTCACAAGAATATTGTGATTGTAATACACTAATAAACCCAATTATGGGAAAATTCACCTTTTGCATACCAACAACTTCGTCACACGAACCGTTGGTTATCGTTGACCAGCGTTCCACACGGCATACCAGTTTGCTTCATTGTATAGCCAGTCAACAAGTCATGCTGTTAATGGTAGGCTGGACCAACGATGGTACACGATAACCAACGGTTCATGTGTTATACACGAACTTCGGCTGATGCCATGCTCGACACAGCAACCATCATGGCGCTGACGATGTTTGGTGTCGGTCAGTGATGATAATTTTCATAAAATTCCACCAAAAGGAGGTAGCACATGTTGAATCATCGAGGGAAACATTTTGCCCAAAAATCGCCAAAAGCCTCAATTCGAAAATTAATATCAAAGTTTTTGGCAATAGGGGCTAGGATAACTATAACTTCATCTGCATTAGACTGTACAGCTCGAGTCCGAAAGGAAGTTACCAAAATTAACGATGGTTTCACTGATAGCAAGGAACAATTTCGGTGGCTATTTTTATTCTGCTGTGTGAGGAGATGCTCATTTTAATATGCAGTCACTCATAAATAAATAGTCACCTTATTTTGGGGAACAATCCTTCTAAATGTTGGTAACTTGTTGACTCACGTTGTAGGCAAGGGAAACAGCAAGGCTGGACCAAATCCCCTTATAGCGATCACGGTGGGATTCATCAAATAAACACTCAACGAAGTTCAATGCACGTTTCGTGCTCTGTCTTCACGCCTTTGCTTATGAGAATCTGAACTTCGCCGCAGTCGCCGTTTTGATAGAAACACATTTCATCAAGGTTAATGGGGAGCACTTTAGTAGAAAGATATGCATGACAAAGAAATAATCATTATGTCGTACGTTGCTTCCATACCAACTTCTGTCTGAACCGCCCCATCCACCCAACCCCACAGCTCTTGGACTGTTTTTCATACTAATTGTAATACCTTTCAGTAAATCATGCATACAAAAATCATATTTTGCAGAATACAACGTTGGTAAAACGTTGTAGAAACGTTGTATAGAGACAGTGCATAAATTTGCATATTCATATACTGTTGATCGCAAGTCCCATTCGAACCTAATCCACCATTTGTTTTAATGAAATATTCAATGAACCAAAAAGTGGGGGTTACTCTCATATAGTTTTAATCTAGTTTCGTAAAGACAAATATAGTTAGGATACACCTAGCATGATTAAACTCATTTTTTTTGACAATGGTGGGTACTAATTATTAAAACAATATTTTGTAATTACCCACCATGGCAACTTAGCCATCGGAAATACGCTACATATATACAAGTTCCTCACCACTTAAGCATAGCAAGCATGAGGACACAGTCGTGTATGTGACCAAGGTAAGATAATCGTGGTAGACTATTGTGAAGTAAGTAATGTTGTAGAATAAACGTCTACTAATTAGTGTAATAAGTAGAATATAATAAATACAATTTGAAAAATAATATGTACAGTATGCTGTCATAATTACAACACATATAGTATAAGTAACATGTAGTTTGCATTCGGTTAGGATCCAGAAAGTGTTTGAACCATACTTATATAATATTGATAATTAGTTTTTTAATTGATTGAATGTATCCGTAAACGTTGTCACAACGTGCTAGACACGTGGCCAAAACGTTCCTGAAATGTGTCGGGGACGTCTTCATTACGTAGTTGTATAACGTTAAGACGCAAATGGGAGTCGACAAACTTCCATTGCTACAACGTAATGTAAATAACGTTGCCGGTAACAAACTCTGGTACGTTCTCACAACGTTGTCAACACGTGACACACGTGTCAAAACTCACGTCCCTAAAAAAACATAGAGGGAACGTCGTCATTACGTCGCCGTATAGCGTTCTATATTACGTAAATGGTAGTCGACAAAGTTTCGTTGCTACAACGTTATACAAATAACGTTGTTGGCACTAAAGTCTGACGTCCTCACAAAGTTGTAAAAACGTGAAATTGTTAGCTGGGTTACAATCACAACATTCTCGTGGCTAGCTAATTGTACCATGGAGGGATAAAATATTGTGTTCATCCATACTCGTACCATAGGTGGATCTAGTGTGGAGTTCCCGGGTCCGACCAGCTCCATCCCATATTTGTGACCACCTTTTTGAAATTTAAATAATAAACATTTTTAATTATGTAGGCCTCTTTTCAGAGATTCTTTTTTTTTCTTCTTTATTTGTGGGTATTATTCGCTGACATGTTTTTTTATAGTTTTTTTTCAGAGGGGTGTGGGGGTGTGGGGGAGAATAACTGGCCTTTCCATTAATTATGGAACACATGGAAACCCTATAGTATGCCTCGGTTCCACCCCTACCCTACCCCACCCCAGTCTACATTAGTACGATGTGTTTACAACATGACCACAACATTAACAAATATACTACGTTTTGTTAGCAAAATGTTAGAAAACCTACGTCTTCAACTAGTACGTTGTGTTTGCAACAAAAGACGCAACATAAATGGAAAACCTAAATACGACGTCTTCACTACCTTGTGTTTGCAACATAACCACAACATTAAGGAAAAACATAAATACTATGTCTTCACCACTAGGTTGTGTTTACGACTTCATCACAACATTAATTTAAAACCTCAATACTACATCATCGGTACGTTGTGTTTGCACCATTACTACAAACGTTAATGAAAACCGTAAACACTACTTCTTCACTACGTTGTGTTTGCAACATTAACACAATATTACTGGAAACCTAAATACTACGTCGTCAGTACGTTGTGTTTGCAACATTACTACAACGTTAACGGAAAACGTAAATAATACGTCTTCACTATGTTGTGTTTGCAACATAATCACAACATTACTGGAAAACCTAAATACTACGTCGTTTGTACGTTGTGTTTGCACTATTACTACAACGTTAATGACAACCGTAAATACTACGTCTGCACTATGCTGTGTTTGCAACATAAACACAACATTTATGGAAAACCTAAATACTACGTCTTCAGTACGTTGTGTTTGCAACATTACTACAACATTACTGGAAAACCTAAATACTACGTTCACACTACGTTACGTTCGCAACAATAATATAATGTTATAAAAACACCAACATCCTACGTTGCCACAACGTGAGGCCTTGGACAAAATGTCAACGTTACATTAATACCAATATACAACGTTAATATCACGTTGTTGTGATCCCGAAAGAAAACGCTGTATAAAATACCAAAATATAACGTTCTAACAACGTCTGGCATGGAACACATCAACCACGTTCCACATAATACCAAAATACAACCTTTATACAACCACCTTCTTTCAATCTAACATTCTTACAGCGTTGTCACAACGTTGTTAAATCAGTACCTTATGACAACCAAACCACAACGTTGTGAAACGTTGTGGATACATTGTGTGTTAGCTGGGAATGATGCCCGGTAGCGCCGCTATCGCTTTAAACCCCAAACTCTTTAGAGCCCCGGCCAGTTTATCCAACCATTAACTCGAGAAAGCGATATCGAAGCGTAAGAAACTAGAGATACCAGAGCGTGTATTGACGTAAAAAATAAAGCCAACCAATGTCTCAGATCGGCCCTGTTCGAGCGGGACGATCATCCGGACAGAACGTCATCGTATCCCAAGGATGATGGGCTAAACCTTGAGGGTATATAGTTCCTAACACCCATCAATAATATTCAAAAAGTTGAAAATTTAAACGATTTAGCCATCAACATGTTTGGATATGATAATGACGCGATATTCTCCCTACAGGTTTCTAAACAAGAAAAAAGTAGAATTAATCTTTTACTGTTTTCGAAAGATGAAAATAATCTTTACGTTTGAATAAAGCATTTTTCGAGGTTATTAGGTAGTCAAGTTAGTAAACACGAGCATAAAAACATTTTTGTTTAAGTTTACAACATTTTTTGACGAAAGAAATAAAACTACGAAAGAAAAGCACGTAGAATATTGCAAGGGTGTTGATCATTCACCGTTAAAAATGATATTACCAAAGCCCGGTAATAATATATTAGAATTTAAAAATGTACAAAAGAAAGCATCACCCCCTTTCGTCATTTACGCCGATTTTGAGAGCATTCTTGTACCCGGAGAAGATACAAAAGGAGACTCTACCACGATTAACCAACGACACGAAGAGTGCGGGTACTCGAAAGTGAGGATAGACGCCGATGATGAAATTAAAGAGTTTGAAACAAATTGGGGCGCAGACCTGACGCAACATTTTTTCAAGAGTTTGGACGATTCGCTAAGCATCATCAACGATTGTTAAAATACCCGCACCGGTTAACTATGAGCGATGACGACGCCAAAAGGCATGAGAGTGCCAGAACGTGTTGGTATTGAGATAAACCGCTAGATGGTGACTCCATCAGAGATCATTGTCATACGACGGGAAAATATAGAGGAGCGGCACACAACGGCTGCAATCTGAAACAAAAAGCAATACTCTATAAAACAAAAGTGCCTGTCTTTTTTCACAATCAAGAGGGGTATGACGGCCATCTCATCATGTAAAGTGTGGCCAAAATGGACTGGACAATAAGCATCATTCCAAAAACTGACGAAAATTGCATTTTGTTTTTCTTGGGTAATCAGTTGATGTTTTTAGATTTGTTCAAGTTTTTAGGATGCTGGTTGGAGCTGGTCAAAGCGACGCCGAACCATGAATTTAAATATTCAAACGCCAAAGCGCGGGATAAGGTACAACGAGAATTATGTTTAGAAAAGGGTATTTACCCTTACGAATATATGGACTCTTTTGAAAGGTTTAAAGAACATAAATTACCCCCCGAAGGCAAAGTTTTATTCGTCCCTATTCGATTCGCACATCAGCGAAGCAGAGTACGAAAGGGCCCAAAAAGTATGGAAGGCCTTCGGCTGTAGAACCATGGGAGATTACCACGATCTTTATCTCTAAATGGATGTGATTTTACTGGCGGATGTGTTTGAATATTTTAAACAGCAGGGCCTTGAAAATTATGAGTTGGATCCAGCGCACAGCTATACCTCTCCGGGCTTCTTTTGGGACACGCTACTCAAAAAGACCAATATAAAACTAGAACTACTTACTTATTTGTTTTTTGAACGAGCGAAACGAGGTGGTATGTCAGGGGTGGGTTAATAGCGAAAGGAGAATCTAGGAGAATTTAGACGCGAATAATTTATACGGTTGGGCGATGAGTCAATATCTCCCAACGGGTGGCCTTAGATGGCATAAACATCCGGATAAAATAAAAGAAAGAGATATTATGATGATGAGAGAAGATGATACGATAGGTTGTTTTTTTCGAAGTAGACCTGAAGTATCCGCCCGAGCTTCATCGTAAACAGAATGGACCTGCGATGGCGCCCGAAAATTACGTGGTAAAGAAAGAGCAATTATCAGATTACCAAAAACAACTTTTGGATGATAAACCGATGGGTAAAACTCCTAGAAACTTATCCCTCATTTCAATCCCAGAAAAAATTACGTGCTTCATTATACAAATTTACAATTTTATTTAAAACACGGAATGAAATTGACCAAGATTCATAGAGTGATGTTATTCGATCAATCTCCCTGGATGAAACTGTACATCGACTTTAATACCGGTCTACGAATTAAAGCGACAACGGATTTTGAAAAAGATCTTTACAAATTGGCCAACAATTCAGTGTTTGGAAAGACGATGGAAGACAAACAAAATAGGGTAGACGTAAAGATATTCAAAGGATCCGAAACAAAAAAGAGGTTAAAATTGATCGCTAAACTGCAGTTTAGTAGGATGGTTCCATTTCCAAACGATCTAATGGCGGTGCATAGTTTTCCCACAAAACTCACATTAGACAAACCCATCTACATAGGAGCCAGTATATTAGAGTTGTCCAAGGTGTGCATGTTTGAGTTTTACCACGACTTTTTGAAAGAAAAATATGGCGATATGTATTATCATTTACACTGACACCGATAGTTTAATCGTTAGAATAAAAACTGAAGATGTTTACTAAAACTTCGAATCAGAATCGGATCGTTTTGACTTTTCAAATTATTCCCGGAGCATACCTTATACAATCCTAAAAACAAAAAAGTTATAGGAAAATTCAAAGATGAGCTCGGTGGGGGACCTATAAAAAAGGTAATCGCCCTGAGGTCTAAAATGTATTGCGTCCTCTCAAAAGATCAATGTATGAAAAAGCCAAAGGTGTAAAAAAAATACGTAGTCAAAAAGCATATTGAGTTTTTGGCGTACGAACACGTGTTGAGAGGCGGCGCGTTATCCCACGAGATGAATGGAATTCGGAGCCTCAAAGATAAACTCGTGACGTTAAAACAAATTTAAAAATTCTTCAGTCCGTTTGATGATAAACAACACCTCATCAACTCAATCGACGCCTTCACCCAATAAATGTATGCGGTTCTTTATATTTCTTAGTGACCTGATTTGACCTCGTTTCCTGCTCAAAGCTCTATTTAATTATTTCGATGTTCATATTTAAATGTTATATTTATGTTAAATCA
The DNA here is from genome assembly GCA_911728455.2 of Marthasterias glacialis. Taxonomy (NCBI): domain Eukaryota; kingdom Metazoa; phylum Echinodermata; class Asteroidea; order Forcipulatida; family Asteriidae; genus Marthasterias; species Marthasterias glacialis. The sequence continues at coordinate 15,246,853 of OU452231.1, read as the reverse complement.
AAAACCATGTGTCATATTGTGTCCATCAAGACCATAATATTTCTCCAGAAATACAACTCAAGATTGAAATTAAACTGAACCTTAACTGTGCATACTTGAACCTCAATATGAAGACTGGACATAAAACAATGACATCATCAGATGTTGAGTTATAATAAATCAAAGATTATTACCTAAATCATAAATCCTGAAGCGCACAATGGATTTTTACAATCTATACATTATCGCAAAGGTCTTTGGGAACTGTTTAAATGTCTCACAGAAATGACCCCAATTTGACCTTATCTTGCGGCTCAAACCGGAAGTTAAGGAAAAATTTATTAAAAGCCATCATTTTGAGTTCTTTGGTCTGTAAAAAACGAGCTTTGGACATGGTTTTCGTGTGTGAGGTGGTAATGGACTCTGCGTTTTCAAGTTTGGAACTGTTGACATCATTACATTAGACAGTGCCCTCTGGTAACAAGTTTAAACTAGACATAAGTTTTTGTGACACCATAAAAACAAGGTGTTCAGAATATGGTAGTTAAAGCTGTTATTTAATGTATCAACTTAAATATCTAAAAATATGAACATAAAAACATGAAACGTGAAGGATCCTCCCTAACCTTGGTATTTGGTGAAAGAAACATGTTCCTAGCTCTTACCATTTTTAAATGAGTAGCTACTTTCGGTTTGACTGGAAGGAAAGGTCACAAAGCTCACGCAATGTGCAACAGAGGACCTTCCCTAACCTTGGTATTTGGTGTAAGAATCATGTTCCTAGCCCTTACCACTTTTAAATGAGGAGCTACTTCCGGTTTGACCGGAAGTAGAGGTCACAAAGGTCACGCAATGTTCAACAGAGAAGGACCTTCCCTAACCTTGGTACTTGGTGAAAGAATCATGTTCCTACCTCTGACAACTTTTGAATGAGGAGCTACTTCCGGTTTCACCAGAAGTAGAGGTCACACAGGTCACGCAATGTACAACATAGAAGGACATTCCCTAACTTACAATTTACAATGTCTTTGAAGCGTTTGAGCAGTTTTGGATGACCTTTCCGATGATGTATAGATTGTAAAAATCCATTGTGTACTTCAGCAGTTATGATTTTTTGAAATAATAAACTTTGATTTAATGTAATCCAACACCCGATGACGTCATCATGACATCACTCAAACGGTTTCATGTCCTAATGAATATCTAACTATGTGTGAAGTTTCAAGTTCATAAAATCTTAGGAAGTATGCTTTTGTTAGGGAACAATCGACAGGTATAAGAAGAAGAAAAAGGAGAAGTAAAAAACTAGAAATTTAGAGTTTGTGAACAAACTCACGGCGTTCGGCTTAAACTTAATATAGTGATTGCGTAATTAAAAATCTTAAGGTCAATAATGTGTGCAAGTTTGTTGTCTCTTGTGCTATGCTGACTGGCGAAATAATTATTTGTACTTTTTGATCTTCATGCATGAAGGTTTGTCATATTAAACTTCAACTTCCGGTTTGACAGGAACTAAAGGTCAAATGGGGTCACACTTTGTGCATGGTATCTAGAATTGCCAGAGAGCTTTACATTGATGTAATGATTAATGTACCACATTTCATTAATAAGATACATACTTTTGTATGTACAAACTTATACTTCCGGTTTCGACCGGAAGTGAAGGTCAAATGAGATCAAACTTTGTAAACATTTGTAAAATCGTGGAAGGGCCTTAAAATTAAGTTATTATATTAATACACAGAATTACGTTATTCAGATATGATTTTTTATGTAAAAAACCACTACTTCTGGTTTCGACCGGAAGTAAAGGTCAAATGGGGTCACACCCTCTGTAAGATTTATTTAATACTTTATGACCTTTCATATGTTGTAAAGATTATGTATGTAGCATTTCTGATTCTGGAGATATGAGTATTTTAGTATAAAACTTCAATTTCATGTAATGACGTCATCGATGACGTCATCATTCCAAATTTTTTTCTTTGCCATGTTCACACTGTGGTCTAGGTATATAGTAAGTTTCAAGTCCGTACATGCTTAATTTTTTGAGACAGCAAAATAAATTTTTTCGGCCTCGTGTACCAATTTCGTTGTGACGTAGCTATGACGTCATATATCACATTTCTAGAATGCTCTTGAGCTAAAGAAAATATTGTTCATTAAAAGTTTGTTGATATTTTTACTCACTTAGGCTCTAGAGCCCCAAATGACATGATTTGTTACTTTAACTTCCGGTTTCTACCAAAAGTAAAGGTCAGTTGAGGTCACGGTGTGCATACAATTTGTCCAACAATTTGTCCAACATGTAGTATTTGCCGTTCTTGAGTTAAGAATTTTTTGTATTATTTAACGTTTATTAAGCGTCATGACGTCATCAATGACGTCATCATTTCAAAAAAGTTTCGGTATCATCTGCTCACTAATACCTTTGTACATGGTAAGTTTTAAGTTCATACAAGCTTTACTTTTTAAGAAAATTTGCGGACAAGGTTCAGGGGGAAGAATGCGCAGAAAGAAAAAAAAAAATAGAATTTTAGAGTATGTGAACAAACTCACGGTGTTCGGCTCAAAACATAATTGAAAATTTTAATGTTAATATTGTGTGAAAGTTTTTTGTCTATTTGTGCTATGCTGACGGGCGAAAAATTTATTTGTACTTTTTTGATCTTTATGCATGAAGGTTTGTCATATGAAACTTCAACTTCCGGTTTGACAGGAACTAAAGGTCAAATGAGGTCACACCTTGTGCATGGTATCTAAAATTGTCAGAGAGCTTTAAATTGATGTAACGATTATTAATGTACCATGTGTCACTAATAAGATACATATTTTTGTTGTAAAAACTTATACTTCCGGTTTCGACCGGAAGTGAAGGTCAAATGAGTTCACACTTTGTAAACATTGATAGAATCGTCGAAGGGCTTTAAAAATAAGTTATCATATTAATACACAAATTTACGTAATTCAGAAAGGATTTTTCATAACAAAACTACTACTTCCGGTTTCGACCGGAATTGAAGGTCAAATGAGATCAAACTTTAAAAACATTTGTAGAATCGTCGAAGGGCCTTAAAATTAAGTTATTTTATTACTATGCAAAATAACGTTATTCAGAGATGATTTTTTATGTAAGAAACTACTACTTCCGGTTTCGACCGATAGTAAAGGTCTATTGGGGTCACACCCTGTGTAAGATTTATTTAATACTTTATGACCTTTCATATGGTGTAAAGATCATGTATGTAGCATATCTGATTCTGGAGATATGAGTATTTTAATATAAAACTTCATTTTAATGTAATGACATCACCGATGACGTCATCATTCCAAATTTTTTTCTTTGTCATGTACACACTGTGGTCTAGGTATATAGTAAGTTTCAAGTCCGTACATGCTTTATTTTTTGAGATAGCAAAATAATTTTTTTCGACCTCGTGTACCAATTTCGTTGTGACGTAGCTATGACGAATCACATTTCTAGAATGCCCTTGAGCTAAAGAAAATATTATTCATTATGCCTGGCTTTGGGTTCTTGTTTTGTTTTATTGGGCCTGGATTACTTCCAGGGTTATTGTAAGTATTTTCTCATGGGTGGCTCTGTACTGTAGTCTAAAAAATTTAAACAAAAACGGCCGTTGCATAACTTCATAATGCAACGGCCGATTTTGTTGGAATTTCATAATTAGGGTTTTATAGTCCTTATCTATTATTAAAAAATTCAAGATGAAGTTTGCTCAAAAGAAATTTGAAATAGAAAAATAACTTATTTTTAAACTCGTTGTCCTAACAAGCTGTAACATTTGATGACGTCATCAATGTAACATTTTCAAAGGTCATGAATTACATTTCATTTCGTACACTGAAACCATGTCAAAATTCTGTTACATATTGACTCAACAGCCTAAATTGTAACTTTTTAAGCATTTTTGGCTTCACCTTCCGGTTTGCAATGGAAGACAAGGTCAAATTGGGGTACTGTCTGTGAGGCTTTTATGCAGCTTGGGATGACCTTTCCTATAATGTATAGAGTGTAAAAATCCCTTGTGTAGATCAAAAGTGATGATTTTTTGTAAGAATTGATTTAATGTAATTCAACACCTGATGACGTCATCATGACGTCACTCAAACAGTTTCATGTCCTAATGAATATCTAACTATGTGTGAAGTTTCAAGTTCATACAAGCTTTAAAAAAAGCTTTTGTTAGCGTACAATCGACATGCATAAGAAGGAGAAGTAAAAGATGAAAAGAAAGCCCGAACACCTAAAAATGTTACTACAACACTAATTGTAACCCGTTTGTTCGTACATTGTTGTTTATTAAAGGAGATGCATACGTTTGGTAGTTGGAGCCTAGTGTTTGTTTCAAACCTATCTAATTGTAGATATATACCATAAAACTAACCTGTGAAAATTTCATTTCAAAAGGTGGCAGCGTTTTTGAGATATTGCCAAAAATCTGGAGCGGTTGTGTTCACGATGAAGAAGTATCCGTCATAGCAATACACATTCTGAGAAGCGTTACGGCCATAACGCTTCTCAGATTCAAATTTTTGGGGATGAAAACTGATATATTTTTTCATAACCGCAGTACTTCAAAGTGAAACGTTTCTCAAAATGCATTATACTGTCCAAAGCTGCTGTACTTCTTACCAAGTAAGTTTTTATTGCCATAAATTTTCAGAGTCATTACCAAACGTATGCAATGCCTTTAACTCATCAACGTTTACAAGCAATTCATTACTAGTTTTTGAGACGTGACAAAAACTGAATTTCTAGTTATTATTGTTATTTCACGATATCACAGCATGCAAAACAAAGATCACATTTTCCTTTGTGCTGGTAACTCCTCCAGTCATGCATTTTCCTTTGTCCCGTAGCCTTTGATTTCGAGGTTCTTTAGGAGGATCCTAACTGTTCCCAAAAGTGCTGCCTTTTGCAGAAGATCTACCCTTACAGTGTTGTGCCTATTTGATCTAAATGCTTCTCCGCCAGTGCCTTCAGAATGGTAACAAGGGCTCCACCCACCACAGGGCCTACTTTCACTTTCACTTGCCAAATCTTATGAAGTTCCCTGGCCATATCCTGATACTTCTGGATCTTTTCCATCTCCTTAGAAGCTACACTTATATCACCTGGTACAGCTATGTCGGTGAGAAGACAATTCTTTGTCTTATCTAAGACTACAACATCTGGACATCAATGTTCTTGTAAGGGGGCTGAGGGCACTACAATGTTTAGTTGGATGCAAGTTCAGGATTTTAAGGCGGATGGCTCATTGATTTGTCTCTTAGCTTAAACTGTTTTATTGCACACACAGCACGAGGGACCTATATCCTGCACAAGCTGTTGAAGATTGTGCAGGAGCAGTTTAAAAATACAGAAAGAAAACCTGATTTAATTTAAGTGTACAAAACTACCACGAGAAATTAATTAAATAATAAATTACCTCAATCGGGGGAAATTCCTACAATCCAAAGGAGAATACAATAAAAGTTAGATGTGAGTGGCTATCACATATTGATCAATACTCAAGTCTAATTAAAGTCACTGCTAAGAAATTTAGGCCTTTACACCCTAGATGTAAACAAAAACCAATAGCTTGATTAACCGTGTAACGTTAGTCTGTTTCCTTAATTTAACTACATCACTCAATTCTAAACACTTTAAATCATACATGTAAATTAGTCAATCATAACTTTGAATCTGCAAATCTCTCAATAACATGATCATGATGACAATGTCACACCGATAGAAGTTTCACAACAACTCTTGATAAAAGAGGCATAAGCTCACTAATATACATTGTTAGCGCTAACTTCACTTACACACTTCCAGGAAATGACTTTAGACTTCCAGGTCAATTTCTACAACTTCCTCTGGAAAATGGTGGTACCACTTGGCATGCAGCTGGACACATACTTCTTACACAGATCCCAGTGAATCATCTTAGCCAACTTGTCATGTCTTTCTTTGTACTCTGTCTGGGCCATCTTACTACATTCGCTGACAATACGAAATGCAGTCTCTTCTACACATTCTACACATAGGAGAGACGTTTGCTTTTTCTATCCTTGCGTCTATTACATTTGTCCTTAGAGACTGGTCTTACGCCGGCGTAATCAAGCCGTCGGTTTCCTTCTTCAGTTCTCCGCTCTTTAACAAATTCCAGGATTTGCAGCTCGCCACTTCTGTACATCTCAAGAACCGGCCATGGAGTGGCTTGTTCCTCCTATCTTGGTGGCTTTCCTCCTTTTCCCTCTTGTACTCCTTCGGCCCAGCTAGGTCTGCCTTCGTGTACTTCTGTGCAATTTTCAGCAAGTTCTCCTCGGTGCTCCTAACATGACGATGCAGGCTACATCGCTCGATATTGACACTGTCTAGTGCCACGCTCAGTAACCCCCTTCCGCTCTCTGACCTTGGAAGATAGAGTCTGCCGACATTTGCCCGCTGATGGTCATCAGCTTTCTTGTTCTTCTGTCAGTGACATCTAGATCTTCTTTAATACCTGCACTGTATCTCATCAAAGACACGGCCCATGTGTTAATCGCCTTTATCATGTTTCTTCACCCGCCTGATGTGCATGTATTCTTTCCTCAGCCTTACCTTTGATTCCTCATGAAGGACGTGGTCTGATTCTAGTACACCAGGATGACGATAACTTTCCTCCTCACCCAAAGCCCTCATCTGTGCACCATCTGGCAGAGCGATGCAATGCAGAATGTACCGTCTTTCCGCTCTTCATGGTCATTGAAGCACATTTCTCCAGACCAAACTGCATCCCGATGTCATCACTGAAAATCCTGACGGTTTGCACCAAAAAATCGATCTCCGCCTCAGTCTTTGCAAACAACTTTAAATGGTCTATAAAAAGCAGATGGTTGATCTTACATCGGTCTTTTTTCATTACATAGCCAGCACTCACCTTCCTCAGAATCAACGACAGGGGCATCAAATGCTATAACAAGAAGCATCGGAGACAGAGAGTAACGCTGGAAAATACCTCTTCCAATGCATACCTTGGCCAGACTATCGTTGTTGGCTGTCAGATTCGTTCCCCACGTCTTCATGCTCTCACCTAGAAGATGTTTTACTGCTTCGGCCACTCCAACCATATCCAGACATTCCATTATCCATGTGTGTGATACCATGTCATCCACACCATAGCCAAATTAGTCTTTCTGCTCCTGCAGTCCTTAAGCACAGCCTTATCGATAAGTTGATCTTTCGAACCTCTGGATCAGTTCTTGAAGCCTTTCTGCTGCTCCGGAAACAACTGATGGTCATCCATATGGCGATAGAGATCCTCTGCAATCATACTGGTCAAGGGTTTATACATCATAGGCAAGCATGTGACTGATCTATAATTACTTGCAATGTTCAATTTCTTGACATCTTTCACTATACAAACCGTTCTTGCCTCAGTCATCCATATGGGGACCTTACCCTGTACTAGATTGCAGTTGTTTGGCCATTCGCTCATGCAAACTACGGAAATTTTTCAACCAGTACCCAGGGTTCTCCCCAAGACTTTTCGAAACTGTGCGGCTTTTATGTCGGACAGGCGCTATCCCAGGACGCGAGCGCAAAGCGCGAAGCCCTTTGCGGCGTGGGGTACGGGGCCTGCTCAACCGCCCCAGGAAAATTTGAGGTTTTACATGCTGTCTGCTGCATTCTGGTGTACTCAAAGAGACTCCAGAAGTATTTGAAAATATTTTTTATCAAATGATATAATTGAGGCAAAAATGGCCAGGGGTTCCCCTATGGGTGGTGAACCTGTTACAATGATATATTTGATTTATTTCAGTTCACATCTGAAATAAGTTAAATCCTTATTTTTAATGTAAATAAAATAAATCAGAATTTTTGCACACATTTTTGTGTATCTTAATTATTATGACACTCAAACTTTTCAGGTCTTAACTTTTTCAACTCACTTTCAAGTTTCAGGGCAGCCTAGGCCTACTTGTTTTAAGACTAGAGTGCAGTAAACTAAACCATAAAACAGATGACACTCCAGTAATTTTTTTCAAATGAAAATCAAATAATGTAAAAGAAAAAACAGTAGTTTGAATAATAAATAAAACAAAAAAATATATTATACCCCGATGAGGGAACCCCCCCCCCCCCCCCCCCCCGGATACTCGCGAGCCGTACCCCGATCGCGTAGTTGGGCTCGAACAATCGGCTATAATTATTGTGTGTGCGTTGCAAACGTGAGGTTGAGCGATCAACATACTTTTGTGGGTCGATCTCATTTCCGCTGGTACCCGTCCTCGTCACTTTCTCACTTTGCCCTTCAGAAGGGAACCAGTTAGGCTGAGTAGCACTAGCACGTGCACTGTGTTGCTGATGCACGATCTGATGCCAGATCAACAGACTGAGCATGCATTGACACTGCGATCGCTGTTGTGAATGTGTTTATCTGTCATGTCTATGTCGTCCACTTTGTGGACTTTTGAAGTATGATAAATACCAGCTAGGAAACAGCACGCAACTGGTGAGCTGGAGTGACTTTTATGGGACTTTTATGAAACAATGTTTTCCTTAAACAATTTTGTTTCCCCAAAAAAATCATCATAATAATAATGGTATTCAAATACGGGGAGCGTATCGAGTGGGAAAAAGTGTGATCGGCCTTTTCACCAGTGTATCGGCCAAGAATTCTTGCGTATCGGACCGATAAGCTAGCTTGTACGTGGGGAGAACCCTGGTACCCATGCACATGATCTGGACTGGGGACTTTCCAATTTGGCACTTTCCTTACCTGTATTATTGGGGGTTTCCGAAACCACCTTTGTTTTCGTTGAGATTTTAATTTTTTTAAATTATTTTTCTTTCCGACAAATCTCATTGCTCTAACAAATTATCTAAAAATCTTAGTGATTTTCTATTCTTTTAGGAAGATACTCACCTCCGATACTAACAAATGCATTTCAATGCGCATGCGCAAGCAACTCCGCTGAAGAAAAACAAAAGAGTACAGCCTCACCCCTGCGTACTGCACGCCCTAGGCCCCAGAACATGTATAATCCTCCTACTTTTTCCCTTATTTTTTTTATTTTTTTTTTTTTGGGAGGGAAGGTATTGGAGGTGAGTATCTTCCTAAAAGAATAGAAAATCACTAAGATTTTTAGATATTCTTTAACAGAAGATACGTCACCTCCGATACTAACAAATGCAGAGTAGCACCGTGCAAGTAAAAGGGAGGGAAGGACGTGCAGTGCTTAACCATGGACACAATGTCTTAACTAAGCCTGATTAGCGGTACAAAGGTAAACAGGAAGGTTAAGACATTCCGTAAGCTCTGCTCAACTTTCTACAAAGAAGATGAGGTAAGAGCTTCTTGGTGTATCCAGGAATGTGGTTGAGTAGCTGAGTGTAACACCTGTCTCCCCATGCGGCCCTTCGACTTGATGACATCTCGCAGATAGCATGACGAGAAGGTAGATGGATTCTTCCAGCAGGCAGCCTGCATGATCTCAGTCAAAGTCACCCCCTGAAAAAGAGCTAAAGAGGTTACCATGCTCCTTGTTTGGTGTGCTTGAATTGAACGAGTCTTAGGCGTCTTCCTTTGAGCCAGTGATGCATCTGGTATTTCTACTGACTCGTTCAATTGCATCAGTGATGACTGAGAGTGAACCTGAGATGCTTCGCGCATCGTTAGCGGTTCGTCTGAAGCTAGTCGAGTGGGTCTAAGCAGGGCCTGAGATGCTTCGCGCATCGTTAGCGGCTCGCTGATGTGAACCTGAGATGCTTTGCGCATCGTTAGCGGTTCGCCTGGTAAGGTTGAAACTGGTTGACCTCTGCATGGTTGGGCTGCATGCATAGGGAAGGAGAATGAGTACCCCCTCGACGATTCAGGTAAGAAACCACTGTGGAGTTGTCTGTTTTTACTAAAACTGTGTGACCGCTGACCCTGCTCGTCAAGGATAGGAGGGCCTTTTGGACTGCCAAAAGTTCCAGAAGGTTGATGTGAAGTGATTTTTCTTCGGGGGACCAAGTTACTGCTATAGAAAGATCTTCTACATGAGCACCCCAGCCCGACTGTGAAGCATCTGTGGTTAGAGTCACTGACGGAGAGGGCCGAGGGAAGGTTGTGCCGCAAGTGAGATTCTGGCAAAGAAGCCACCATTGGAGATGATCGCGGATCACAGTATTCACTGGGACTGGCTTGGTAATAATGTCCCTTCGAGGACGATAATGATACAGTAGATGGAGCTGAAGTGGGCGCATGTGCATCCTGCACCAAGGTACGATGTCTACAAGGCTCGCCATGAAACCCAGGAGACAAAGCCAGACTCGGGCTGGAAGAGTTGAAGATGAAAGGAAGAGTTGAATGCATTCTTCCAAAGCCTTGCAGCGTTCTATCGTGGGCGAGGCTTTGCCATTCAGCATATCGAGAGAAGCTCTGAGGAAGACCGGGCTTAGAGAAAGGACCAGGGAGGACTTCTCCAGGTTGGTGATGAAGCCCAACTCTTGAGTTAGTTGGATAGTCTTCGATAAAACTTGGAGCGTGGCCATGTAAGAGGGGCCCACGATAAGCCAATCGTCCAGATAAACAAAAATGTGTATCTGTTGACGGCGTAAGGCTGCAGCTACTGTCTTGGCGATTCTGGTGAAAACCCGAGGAGCAGCTGAGAGGCCGAAGGGGAGACACTTGAACTGGTAAGTGATATCCCGGTAAGTGAACTGTAGAAACCTCTGGTAATCTGCATGAATGGGCACATGGAGGTAGGCATCCTTGAGGTCTAGGGATGTGGCCCACCAACCACGAGGGAGAGTCTCTAAGACCGTGGACAAACTTTCCATGCGGAAGTGTCTGGGACGGATGAAGGTATTGAGGGGCTTTAGGTTGATAATCGGGCGCCATTCGCCGGACTTCTTCGGAGCTAGAAAAACAGTTGAAATAAATCCCGTCCTTGTATGATGAGGAAGAGGGATTATGGCTTTCTTTTCTATCAGGGAAGAAATTTCCTGTTCCAGAACGTTTTGACGTAGAAAGTCTGACGGGACTGGAGAGGGTCGGCTTGGGTAGCTGGAAGGATGGGGATATGGGCCAGTGAATTCTAGGCGATAACCTGAGGACACAGTCTGAAGGACCCATGTGTCTGATGTGATCCGATTCCATCTGTGAGAAAAAAATTTTTAGTCGACCCCCTACCGGTCCCTGAGTCGGTAGAAAGTGAAGGAGACCTGGACACTCATTGTTTCTTCTGTCCCTTAGACCAATGTGGTTTGAAAGAGTGGGCAGAACTGGCGGAAGCTGAGTTAGTTGCAGCTGGCTGAGAGCGAAAGCTGGATTTGGCTGAAGATCGAGAGAAGGTGGCCTTGGATCGTCGAGACTGAGCTGGGTTGGAGCGACAAAAAGATCCAGGGTTGCTCCTGCTGTCCCTTCTCGAAGAATGAAAAGGTGTAGAGGAAGCTTTACTAGAAGACTGACGACGAAGATCAATCTTCTCATCTGCCTTCAGGCGTTTAGCCTCCGAAAACATGGTCTCATCGAACTTGTTGTCAAACAGATCGTTACCCGAAAGAGAAAGGTCCTCCATGCGTTCTCTGGAACCCTGAGATGGCCAGTAAAGTTGGTCGAGCACCAAAGACCGACGCAGAGAAGTAGTGATAGCTGAGCCGGTAGCAAAAGCTTGAGCACACGAACCTAAACAGTCATCCATAAATTTGTACATAACTGGAAGAAGATCCGGGTCAATCAATGAGGGATCCTCAGAAGCCCGAGCTAGGGTGTCGGAAAGTAGGACCGAGAAATTTGTAACCTGGGCCCCATAGCGTAGATGGCAGTCTAACTTCTCAAGGGAGCTGTTGAGATCCCGAGTGCGTCTATCCGGAAAGCAAGACTTACTAGCAGGTTTTCCTGAACGGAGCCTATCTTTAACAACAGAAAGAATTTTTCAAAGTCGTCAGCAGTAGACTTTAAAAGTGATGAATTGACGTGAAGGGATTTGTGACTGCTTTTTCTTCTGGACAGTGGTAAACGCTCCTTCGAAAATATCAGAACAAAAAACTGTCAACAGGAACCGTAACTTCTGCAGGTGGAGCAGATTGAGCGGGTTCTCTACGGAAGGATTTACGAGAAGACTTCTTTGGAGAAGGGGAAAAAAATTGTAAGATCTTACCCACTTCGGGGACAACTAGTTTGCCGCGATGAAACATAGAAGTAAACTCTTGCTCACTGCAATCCAGATCAGAGCTCAAGGAGCTAGATGGAGAAGCGTGGAGGTGTGAATAACGCCTGTTAGGAGAACCAGAACGGCTGTGGATCGGCGATCGGGAACGAGAGCGGGAAATATCTCCAGAAGACTGCTGAAAAAATTCTGTAGAGGAATGCTCTGCGGGTCCCTGTCCTAATGTGTGGAACGAGAACCCTGCCGAGAAAAGGAAATGTGAAGTCGAGGATCGTCAGAACGGGAAACATTACCCGAGCAACCCTGAGCGTAGCGATCTCGTGGCCGAGAATAATGGCCACCGAAACTAGCTGGATCCTGTGGGAAACGTGAGTAATAATTTTCAGAAGGAGCCATCAAATTAATTTGTGGATGCATAGGTGGATAATGTGGTCCAGTCTGGCGGGGATCCTGTGGAAAATATGACCAAGAGGGAATATTGAAGCCAGCCTCACGATGTGGAAAATCACGGACGTCATCCGGTGCACGTTGGTGAAAAATGGATGGTTGTTCCAAAGAGGCCGAGATCGGTCGATCGTAGCTAGAAATCACCACATTTCCCGAAGTACTGTTGACGACATCTGACAGGCAAACCACAGAAGGAGAACTTTCTTTATGAGCTACATTGGTAGTGGCGAACGAAGAGACGACCGGCGCTAGACGGATAGGGCCGGGCGCAGGGCGTGACACGCTGTCCTGCCACGTCGTAAAGGCTTTCCACTCGACAGTAGACCAACCGGAACAAATCCCGCAGGGTTCTTCCCGTGAACAAAGTCGACATCTGTGGCACGTAGAGTGGACATCAAAATCTAATGGCGAAATGGGTCCGCTGCAAGACCGACATTTCGTCTTCCTGAAGGATTTCTTCTTTCCTTTAGTCGAATCAGACATGATAAACGGAGTGTCGGAAATAAACGCCGAACTGCTTGCAGTTGTGTATCGCTAACGGAGAATTCAAAATTGACGTCCATAAACTAACACCGCGCTGAAAAAGTAGGAGGATTATACATGTTCTGGGGCCTAGGGCGTGCAGTACGCAGGGGTGAGGCTGTACTCTTTTGTTTTTCTTCAGCGGAGTTGCTTGCGCATGCGCATTGAAATGCATTTGTTAGTATCGGAGGTGAGTATCTTCTGTTAAAGAATAAAATTGTGCGCGACTGATCTCAGGAACTACTGTCTTTAAAACCACAAACAATACATCAAATCAAAGCATAGGGTGTAACTTGGTACATAAACAACATGACGTCACCTTTGCATCACTGTTACCTGTTGCATCACTGTTAAGTGTTTAAATTCGTGGCTAGCCGATTTTCAATATTTGAACATAATAAATTTGTAAATAACTGTAAATATAATCTTCAGTGTGTCTGCGTGCATCCATTAATGTTGCGCTATTTACAGTCTTTCGGTCATGGCTATACGTTTAAGAGAGTTAGCTATGACAGTGATGACATCCTACATCTTTTTTTACCCGAAACCCCCGTGTTTGTTTTGCTAGAAACACAATTCTAGTTATTATTAGCTGGTTCGCCGCGAAGCACAGCAAAACAGCTCTTGTTTTCATTAAAGGTTTTTTGTGTTGTTTTTTTTGCTTGGTCTTCAGCCTCCTGGAAGTGCATTAACAAGCCATTTTACAATTTGCATTAATGTGATTCAAATGAAACTTGGCATGACTACAGGCATTAGTGCAATTTTAGTGTGCATGTTGCAGTGACATCATAATGACGTTTTTCAATAGTCAAATTACAATGTTTAAAACATTAACATTAATACATTAAATCTTTGAAAATCTGTATCAAACCAACCACATGAAATCGTAAGTTATTTTTTGCAGGAATATGTAGAGTTAATATAGCTCTTTATTTTTTGTAGTGTTGGTGAAATCACGTGACCCCTATATCTGGTCGAAACCGGAAGTGCTTTGTAAATCAGGAGTGATAAATTTGACGAAGTAGTTTTTAACGATGTTAGTGTCCGGCAAGGGTCTACTTTTGAAAAATAGTACCGATGATGTCATATTATACAATAAGGTCCTATCTAGCGGTAGGTAAATGCACTTTTACTTTATTCCTGTGGCACAGATTGTGGTAATTGCTTCAAAATTAGTATACATGATGACCCTTATCCAGACAACAAATGTGCGAAGTTTCAGGCTGATGATGTCATCACGTGTCTTGTGGTATTACATTAAACATGCACTTTTTGATGTCGGGTAACCGAACCCTAAGTTTGATAGAGTTGTATTTTGATATGTTTAGACAGAGACATGTATATCAAAAAAATCTGAAATGACGTTTTAAGAATTTTTAAGAAGTTTTGACCATTTAACTTCCCTACAAACACGCTTTCACAATACCACAATGCGACGCATTTATTGTACTGCTATGGTGCAGAAAAAATGCAAATAAGATGTGATCACTTGACCCGATGTGGTGTTGAAAACTATCAGCTTCACATAAAACATGGGAAGACTCGTACCGATGGACAATCGGCTCAAAACGAAGCCCTTTAATAAAGTTGTATGTTGTGACACTGATTTAAATCACATACTGTTTCCTAAACCCAGTATTCTATTACAAAAGAGGTTTCTTCCTCGCAGCACGCGCGGTGATTTTTTGCACTGTGTACGGCCCTCAAATCAAAGCGAAGTCGGGCTCTAGCATATGCCAACGGAGACCGAAGTTGTCAGACTGTAGCTTACACAGCTACCCTTTCTAATCAAACAATTTTAGGGTAAAAATAAAGGAATTTGTAGCTTCTTCATGTTACATCATTGACACTATCAGGTATTGAATTGTTGTTCTTATATCTTATGAACTTTTGAACTTATTTCTGACTTGAACCGAAAGCGCAAAAACTCATCAATACTAAGCAATTTTTTAGTTATCTTGCACACAGGTTTGAAGGTAGTTTTGCTTCACCAAGATTAAAGTTTAAACTCATTTAATACTAAGAAGGGAAATTTGTTTAATTTTGAACAAATTTGGAATGAAAACAGCGAAACAGCTGGGTATTCGTTCACGAGTACAATCGAGCTCTTGTTATTATTATTATTGTTATTAGCTGTTTCGCAGCGAAACAGCTTTTGTATTTGTCAAACTTTTATTTATTTATTTATTTATTTTTTTTTTTTTTGCTTAGGCTTCAGCGCCCCGGCAGTGCATTAACAATGCACATGTTTCGTTCTACAAGCCATTTTGCATATTTGCATAAATGCGATTCACATGAAACTTGCCATGACTAACGGCATTAGTGATATAGTCTGCATACTACAGTGACGTCATGATGACGTCATAACCCATCACGTGACGTCATCTTAAAGATTTATATTTTAAATATTTGAAAATCCGTATCAAATCAACCACAAAAGACCATAGGTTTGTTTGCAGGATTGGATAGGGATAAATTAAGTCTTCATTTTATTCCGTGTGCATGACCTCTACTTCTGCGTGAACTCTACTTCCAGTCGAAACCGGAAGTGCCCTCGTAATTGAAAAAAATACAGATGATGTCATATTATACAAGAGCGCCCTCTAGTGGCAGGTTGAAAACTGTTCAAAATGCACTTTGAGAAGAAATGTGTGGCGAAGTTTTTATAATCGCTTCAAAATTTATACACATGAAGACCGTCAGGCAGTCAACATATGTGTGAAGTTTTAGATCGATGACGTCATTAGGGGTCACATGACGTGACATTAAAGGTGCACTCTGTAAAGTCGTATATCTCCAGAAGTATAGATTTGATCACGTTGAAACTTGGCATAGCGTAAGATAATGGCAAGTTCTTATTAATTGTTATATGACGTCATGATGACGTCATCACATGATTTTTTTTTCATTTTTTAACTCTTTAAGTCATAAATTGCTAACGGAACATGCTATGATCAAAATTCTTTTTTACACAGGATTGATAGGTCATAAATGCTCTGAAAACAATTTACGTCATCATGACGTCATCATTTGTCAGGTTATATTACCTATAAGGTACAGTTAACAAGATATATACAAAATGAATTCGATCTCACAAGGCATTAACTCTTGCATTATTAACTTGATTATGCACACAATATCAGACTTTCATATTAAGATGAGTAATTTGTAAATGTTATCAGCGAAACAGCTTGGCATTCATGCACGAATGCAAATGTGTCTAGTTATTATTATTCCTTATAGTTATTAATCTTCTCTGAAACTATTGTTTGACAAACTCTTAATTTATAACTTACTTGTACAATTTAGGGAGTTGAATTTGTTCCAAATCTGTTCCTTGCAAGTTTCCCATTGTCAGCTTGGCTGTGCTAAATCGAGTGTACAGTTCTCTTACATCAGCTGTGAAGAAATAAAACCATCCATGAGATATATTAATTGGGCTATTCTCGGTTAAGTGTGACCTGAAAATGGGAAGTCCTGATATTTCTTCTTCTGCGTGTTCATGATACATTATTTGTTTATTTTAACCGGTTGCCACCAAGATTCTTTTTTTCTGTTCTTTCCCCCAATCAGGATTCTTTTTACGGAACTGTCAGAATCTTTTTTCTTTGCGGGCACAAAGAAACCCTGACTTGACAATGCCAAGAGAACAAAGATTCTCTTTATTGGATTGTCCGTTTTGTTTCTCGACCAAGAAAATTTCAAATCCCCACACACGAATTGTAAATGTGAGAAGTATGATAAAAACAAAAGACGCTGATCGCATCGGAAAGAATGGAAGTTGGAATTGAGAAAGACCTGATATTCTGTAAGACATGCCGATCTAGCTGTGTGATGGATGAAGCCCCCCGGCAGAAGTGATACTGAAATCAGTGAACGTAGTTGCCGTCGAGTGTCTGCAGATTTGATTCAGGATCGCCCATGCCATCGCCATCAACTGTCGCCCATTTACTGACTACCGCTGGATTGGCTCTGCCTATAGGACCTACAAATCAGCCAGTAAATTTGTCCATTTCAAAGCAGAGGTAGGTTTGTTTGGGTTTTTTTTAACAAAAAATCAATTTTACAGGCCTTGACAAAATATTGCATTATTTATTTATCATATTTTTCATCACAATGCGGGGGTCAGAATAGTCAGTCACTCCATCTGGGTATACTATCAGTCAGCAGTTTTAATTTTTTGTCTATAACACACAGACAATAAATGTTGTTTCCAAACCAAATTAGTAGCCACCCGTTTTTGTTGTTGTTCTTTTTGTTAATTAATTAATTAATCATTTATTTATTTATTTTATTGAATTGATGTGCTGATAATTACTATCCCATCCGCCCTGCCAACAAAAACCAATTGCACTCAACTGCAATCTATGGCGCTCCACATGTCATCAGGCTGTTGAAGCGTTTGCCGGACCGCGCCCACGGAGGCTCAGGAGGTGCGCAGGCTTTAATGACACGAGCAACAACGCCCCCCTCCGGGTGACGGTATCCCTTGCCTTAATGCAGGCATGCAACTCATCAACCCCCGAAAAAGAGGAAAATTTTCGACAAGCCAATATTTTCAGTGCGCATTTCTAAATGCAAATTGGCAATATGATGTTTAACCAATGGGCCCACTTTGGAGGCCGAAAATGAATAGGAATTTTATTTTGGATGCCCCCCCCCCAAAAAAAAAAAAAAAGTAGAAAAAAAAGTTTGTTTTGTTTTTTTTGCGTGTTGGCCCGGCAATTAGCGCTAGCTTGCGCTAGATACTGCAATTTTTTCAACAAAATGCTTTTGCTTCTGATCCATGTTTGTTTGTTAATATTAAATCAAGCAATGAACAATTACATTAGAATGACAATGCTCACATTTGCACAGCAAACATGCAATCATAACTGGCCAGTCAAGTTTTGAACAACTTCAGCAAGTAGAAATTCGTCAACCTGCTTTTCCAACCAATTCTATTTCCATCCATTGTGTTCTTCGTGCCTTTTATCAACAGTTTTCTTCAGATCAATGCCTCAATTGCGACCAATATAATATCACGCTGGGACAGCTCCATCGACCCTGACCTGTCCTTCTCAAAATGCTGTTTCAACGAACTTCTTCCAGTTAGACGCATCCTGGAAAGGTTTCCCACCATCGACCGCCATTGATAACCATCCCATCGTTAAAAAATGGAACTTCCGGAAGGCAAACTGGGCAGGTTTCACGGAAAAGGTGAACATTGCAGCAGCTGGTCTGCCACCTCCGCTTCCAGATAACCTTGACAGTGCCTATAACTCTTACAGCAAGGTATTACTCATGGCTGCCAAGAAGAACATCCCCCCTGGAATGCACAAGGCCTACATCCCCTGCTGGGATGATGAATGTAAAGACTTACTTCGCGCCCATGAAGAAGTAGCAACCAACAAAGACAGAGATAATGCAGTCAATGATCTTTTTGGTAGGCTCAATGTTCAAAACTGCTGAAAGTCTGGCGCCGCACCAATATGATTGCCCTTCCGAAGCCAAACAAGCCAAGTGACAACCTGAAGGGGTACCAGCTTATCTCGCTGCTCGCTGTTCTCTGCTGCTGAATACTGCGCTCCTGTGTGGTGCCGAAGCCCCCACGTCAAGAAGCTTGATGTAGCCCTCAATAGTGCCCTGTGGACCATCTCGGGGTGCCTCTGTGCCACTCAGGTGAACCAGCTCCCTATCCTTGCAGGTATCGCCCCAGCCAGAATTAGACGAGGAGTGGTTTTGTTGGCCCTCTCCCGAACGGCTCAGGCAAGTTAATCCCACTTCCTCCACAGGGTTGCCAAGGTTGCTCACAATGTCACGCCTCAAATCCCGGTGTCCGTTTGCCAGGGATGCCCATGAGCTGCTCACGACACCAGTAGACGTCTCTAAGGCCGCCTAGGTAAAGACCAGCTGGAGAGACAAATGGACCTCAGCAGAACCAACTAGACTTCACTGCTTCATAAACAACCCTGGATTTCTGCTAGTTTTGTGTGTTTGTCTCATGTGTGTTTTGGTTTGCTTTCTCTGTTTTATTTTAAACAAAATAACATTTAATTGATTGATGAAATGAATTTTGATCCAATTCATATTACATTTACATGTATTGTACAGGTATAAAAACATCAGTAGCGCCAAGTGGTGTGAAGTTATTTTTACAGTGAAGATGAAGCGCCAAGCATCTGCTGTCTGGTTGATCTCATCCAGACCATCCCACCCAGTTCAGCAGATGCTGAGCGTGGATTCAGCAGACTGAAACTGTTGAAAACAACTTAACAAGCCAACGCACCAGACTGAGGGATGACTCTGTGTGCTTCCCAAATAGATATATTGGACCCTACGCCAGCCATTAATCTATGCAACAAAGCAGGAGGGTAGAAATTCAACGTGCAAACCAAAGGGTTATAGTTTTGGTAAAGCTATTATATATTACATTTTCATTTTTGAACACATAAACCAGACCAATTCATCATGTCAGACAATGACATACGTTGATACACCGATTGACATGAACCATTTGATCTGTCGTGAGTACTACAATATATTGGATCTCCCTAGATAAAACAGACCAAAAAGGGACTACAATGGCATATTCATCAACTCCTACAGGAATTTAGGTCTGCTGTTTTTGCATGGCGTAAAGCAGCTTCTTTACTAGAATTACAGATCACTGAACGGCTCCAGGGTTAAATACTAAAAAAAGGGAAATGACAGTCTCAAAGAATGTATGAAACAGGTAATGCGAGAGTGAACATCAACTGAACCGTTTTTGTCCTTAGACAGCAAAGGAGAATTGTATGAGAAATATGATCATGCAGTAACATC
This sequence comes from Marthasterias glacialis, assembly GCA_911728455.2. Taxonomy (NCBI): domain Eukaryota; kingdom Metazoa; phylum Echinodermata; class Asteroidea; order Forcipulatida; family Asteriidae; genus Marthasterias; species Marthasterias glacialis. Next base: position 15,226,957 of record OU452231.1, on the reverse strand, counting down.
ACCAACTAACAGAGATGATCTGTCAACGAATATTGCAGGCGGAAATTGATGAAGTTGAGTCAGCTCTCTATATTCCCATCACTCCGTACAATCTCATTACTCCATGCAATCTCATTTCTCCCAAAGGTCTTCAACAGGCTCAAACTCATCCCAGAGAGCAGCTAAAGCAGCATTGGCAGCATCGATCATTAAAAACCAAACTAGAGCTTGCAATACATTGAAGCCAAAACGAGAGAGGAGCTCGAAATGAAAAAGGGGGAACTCAAAGGATCCAGACTATGTAAAGAACTACATGCAACTGAAGCAGAACTGAGCCTTTTGGATAAACTTCAGGTTGTAACCATTGTGCAGTGGCTTCTTTAAGGACAGCCATTGACGGTCAGTCAACAAAGCGGCGGATTCACATTTGTTTATTCCCCAAAAATTCTCATATACCCTCCTTTTGTTCTCGCCCTCTCCCGCATAAATCTGTCTCATCAAGATTCTCAGACCCTCCTATTCCATTGGTCCCTTTCAAAACATACCAACCAATTACCTTCGTTCCTTCACGGGACAAATTCCGTTCCATCCCCCTCCTAAAAAAACAAAACAAACAAACAAAAACACTAAAAAACACACACACACAATCAAACACTTCCGTCCAAAGCCCTCCAGTCCTGTTAAACTAAGAGCTTGTTTTACAACCCCTTCATGACACCACACGGACAAGTCCGTTCCTGTCATCAGTTCAACATTGCCAATTAGATTTTGGACCACTTCATTCGAGGTTGCCCGGTAAGTTGATGATTAAGACTAGGGTTCGGTGTCTGTCTCCTTAAACCTACCCTCTAGAAGTTACTAGAATGTATCCTATTTATAGTTGTAGGGTTTCATACTGTTGAGAACCTCACTTTGACTATTGTGTTTCTTCTTTTGGGGCTCCAATATTCGTCAATCCGTTCAATGCATCACGATCGTTGATCGATCTGTCATTACTAATATTCTAAATATCTTGTACTTCCAATAACAGACCCTCAATCACGTCACAGCGCGCGTAAAAGTTGGCGAAAGGCTGCGCGCGAGCACGGCGCGAGCAGCCAGGTGGGAGTTGTGATTTTGGTAGCGGTGCGGCAGGTCGTGCAAGCCACAACCGTGTGACACCGAGAGGCGCTACTAGAATTTAAAAAAGAGAGGCCAGTCAGTAAGTTCAAGAAGTTGTATTAAATTGTTGACATCCAAGAACTCTGTTGTGATGATCATTATTTTTGTCGCCTCCACTTTACTTTAGGGTCAAAACCTGCCCGTCCAATCAACCACAAAACTCCGCCTATAAACAGAGATATATTTTCTCAAAATGGACGGCCTTTGGTCCAGCCGCTCGTTTTTTTAGGAGTAGAACCGTCACAATGGTGTCAGAAGTGGGATGTTTTAGGCAGAGAGTTATTTTTAATTGAGAAATTTATGTTATTAGGGCAACTTCCCTCGTTCACGAGCGGGAGGTCCCTGCTGGAGGTGCATGAGGTCCCCATTATAGTGTGTACAAATACAATTCCCTCTACATTGAGCGTGAGGACATTATATTAAATTTTTAAAAATGAGCTTCAGTGCACTTATTAACAGAAGGAAATAGGGCTAATAATGTCATTTTGGCCACTGTTGGTGTTGAAGATTATCGTTTCTTTGATTGGGATGTATGTTCTCGTAAAGATTTGTTTACTGATAAAGAGGTTGCAGAGGTTGACACAGGATCAGAATTGAGCATTGTGGACAATCGAACACAACACCGACCGCACATACTGCACAGTTTCACAAGGGCTTGAACAATTAGTTCAAGTAGAGAACGGGCACAGCCAACAGGAAATTGAGTCACTGAGTGGTAGCCTGCCCCGACTATGGACGTTATAAGCAGAGTAGCAGAGGGAGGCGCTGGCACCTCCAGTAGTGAGCGTGTAGCGTCGACAGCAGACACCTCAGCACGAGTGGATCGCAGTCCTCTGTCACAACATATAGATGATCTGAAGGCTGAAATTAAGAGAAAAGAAGCTGAGCTAGAAGAAACCATACGGAGTCTATCTGCAGCAACGCCAAAGGAAATTAGCAAGAAATTTTCTCCACAAAGTGGAGGAAAAATAGAAAGAGCACCTCTACAGGCGTGTCGAACAGTCGATCATGAGGACCTGGAGGTGCAGTATAAAAGGGTGAAAGATAAAGTGAACCCGACGTCAGGGTACGTGTCGGGGATCCCAAGTCTCTTTCAGAGCTCACCCGAGCTGCTTGGAGCAACGTCGGAGAAAAAACGGGGAGGCCTAGCTGAGGTTGAGGCAGCGCCTCAGGGGGTGAAAGAAATTCCTTTATTGGGGGATGACACAAATTTTAATGAGGGAGGGCAGCTTGAGGCGCCACCTCATTCGTCGACCCCTTGGCCCCTCAAGCGGGACAAGCGGGTATGTAACAAACAGGAGTTCGAAGCCCGTTTCAAGGTGGATACGAGACGCCCGAGCATCATGCCCGATAGGTTTAACGGGAAAACCTCCTGGAAGGATTACAGGAGGCATTTTGAAGCGTGCCAATTAGCAAATAGCTGGAGTGAGAACCAGCCGGCCGCATTTGTGGCGGCCAGTTTTCAAGGGACGGCATTGAAGGTTCTTAGCCGTTATCATCAAGAGGGGAGGTGTCCCAAATATGCAGAATTGGTAGAGCTGCTAGAGGCGCAACTTGGCCCAGGGCAAATGGCAGAAAACTACTTGTTGGAATTGAGAACCAGAAGAAGAGGGCCCAAAGAGACATTAAGGGAGCTTCGACAGGCGGTCCGCGAACTGGTATTACTGGCTTATCCTGAATTTTCGGAGGAGGGTAGAGACAGATTGGTGAGAGGACATTTCATGGACGCCATAGGTAGCCAAACAATCCGTGAGGGAATTTTCAGGGCGAGGCCAACAACGCTTGACAAAGCGATAAGGGCAGCACTTGCCACAGAGAATTTTGAGCGGATGGAGGAACAGTGCGGTGACAGAAGGATGTTGAAGAATTGCCGAGCAAGCGAAACTACGAGTGACCCCTTCCTGGCACAGATCAAACAGGTGGTAGCAGAACAGATGAACCAGTATAGAGGTCCTCAACCAGTAAACACAAAGGAGAATATTTCACAGAACAAAAGAAATTACAATACGGGGAAAACAGACTTTACGGTCACTTGTTTCAACTGTCAGGGGGCGGGGCACTTTGCGAAAGAGTGTCCAAATCCCCGATACCGGGAGAAGCAGTAAACTGATTCCGGGAAACGGGGCACAGTCGACTTTTGGACCCGAAGGAAGGCCGCCTCAAGAGGAGGGTCAGATAATGAAAAAGAGACAAAGAAACCAGTGCTGGAAGATGAGCCACACAAGAAGGAATCATCGGAATTTGAAACTTATCGGCGCAGACAAGGATTGTTCATAATAGCCTCTCCTAACCAAACTCCTACTGCTTGGCTTCATGTGCCGATCCCTGTTTCAAACCGATGGCAGAGGTGTGAAGGCGAGTTTCTGGCACCTGAAAACCAGATTGCTCCGGGCAGGTGGGGCTCGTTATCCATGGAGGGCAGCTCACCTAGGAGAAGGAAAACTGATTTCAAACCTGGGCAGGTGGGGCTCGTTAGCCATGGAAGGTAACCCAACCGGGACCTCCTGTTAGCAGGGACGTCTACTATTGGAGTGGAGCCCCGCAGGCGGTCTGGTGCTCGAAACGACACTTTTCCAGCAGCTCCTGCAGCCGAATTGATGCCAAACGTATTGCTATGCTCTCCTTTGGATTACGTCAGCAAGGCTGAGAGGGGGATTCTGACAACTGGGCTACCCAGGATCTCCATACTTCTAGCCCAGGCTTGCGCCAAAAACTGAACTGGAGAGGCCACTTCAGTGCCACTGTCAAAGGTGGCAGGAACAACACGGGAGATAGCAGTTACGAGTTATAAGCCCTTTTCGATTGGCGTAAAATACGGGCGCTACAGGTTATCCCCGACGGTGGGAGGGATCATCGCGTCCCACTGGTCAGTTATCGCCCACCTCAAGCTGGGCAGCCCCCGGTTAATAAGGTACTGACTCGCCACAGGCCGCCTGCTTCATCGGGTGCTTGGAGCTTAAAGGATTGACTTGACAAGGACTGGAAATACTGCACCAGGCAAACAACGAAAAGAGAAAAAACTGCCAGTCTTGCGTCTAGCAAGCTGGAATGTCAGGACCATGAGTCCTTGTTTCTCAAATGATCCACTTAAGGTTGACGACAATCGGAAGACAGCCATCATCAACTGTGAGCTCAAGAGGCTCAACATTGATATTGCTGCCCTGCAGGAGACAAGACTTCCCTCAGACGGCTCTATCAGAGAAGAAGACTACACAATATTTTGGCAGGGAAGAAAGCCAGAGGAAAAACGGCTGCATGGCGTCGCACTTGCAGTGAGGAACTCGCTACTCTCCTCAACTGAACCACCAAGTGATGGCACAGAACGCATACTTTCTCTTCGCCTGTCTACTGCTTTAGGTCCAGTGAACATCCTGAGCATATATGCACCTACTCTTTGCAGCTCTGCAGAGACAAAGGATCATTTCTACGATCATCTGGATTCTATCATCATAGAAATTCCTGCCACTGAGCACCTGTTCTTACTAGGAGATTTCAATGCTCGAGTGGGATCAGACCATGACTCCTGGCCCAAAAGCATCGGGCACTTTGGCATAGGAAAACTGAATGAGAATGGCCAGAGGCTTTCAGAACTTTGTTCTTACCACAACCTTTGCATTACCAACACATTCTTCTTGACAAAGCCACATCACAGAGTTTCCTGGAGGCATCCCAGGTCCCAAAACTGGCACCAACTAGATCTTGTGATCACAAGAAAATCATCAATGAACTGCGTCCAAATCACCCGCAGCTATCACAGAGCTGACTGTGACACGGACCATTCACTGATTGGCAGCAGGGTGCACCTCCAGCCCAGACAGATTCACCGCATGAAGCAGAAAGGTCACCCACGCATAGATACTGCCAAAATGCATTCCCCTGAACTGTGTGAACGCTTCGCTGAGTCCATTGAAAATACTTTCCAAGACTGTTCTTCTGGTATTGCTGATGGACATCTATGGTAAGAGAGAAAAGCAGAACCCAGATTGGTTTGATGCTGGGCTTGCAGAGATGGAGTCCATCATCGAAGCAAAGAGAGCAGCCCTAATGAACTATAAGCAAAACCCATCTGCGAAGACACTTGAGGCTCTCAGGAAGGCAAGAAATAACGCCAAGCGCATTGCAAGGCAATGTGCTAACAGCTACTGGCTCAGCCTGTGTGCGAGTATCAAACTGGCTGCAGATAATGGCAATTCACGTGGCATGTACACAGGTATGAAGAAGGCTTTTGGACCAACCACCAAGAAGGTAGCACCACTAAAGTCTTCCACTGGAGAAGTCATCACAGATCGTGGGCTTCAGATGGAAAGAAGGGTTGAGCACTACCAGGAGCTCTACTCACGGGATATTGCAATCAATGACACCACAATTGAGAACATCGAGAATCTAGCAGTCATGGATGATCTCGATAAGCTACCAACCTTAGCAGAGCTCAAAAAGGCAGTCAACTCCCTTACCTGTGGGAAAGCTCCAGGACAAGATGGCATTCCCTCCAAAATCATAAAGACTGGCAAGGACACTGCTCTTCTAGACCATCTTCATGAGCTTCTCTGTCAATGCTGGGATGAAGGAACAATTCCTCAGGATATGCGTGACTCAAACATCATCACACTGTACAAAAATAAAGGTGATCGGAGCGATTGCAACAATTACCGTGGAATTACCTGCAGTCTGTTGAGTTGTACTCAACAGACTGCAGTTGCTTGCGGCCCGTGTATACCCAGAATCACAGTGTGGATTCAGGTCGGGGAGATTAACAATTGATATGATATTCTCCATCAGGCAACTTCAAGAGAAATGCCGTGAGCAGAGACAGCCATTGTATATTGCTGCAAAAGATAGGCTGCCTACCAAAGTTGTTGAGGCTGATAACATCCTTCCATGAGGATATGCAAGGCACCATCCAGTACGATGGCTCTACATCGACCCCCTTCCCAATTGAGAATGGAGTGAAGCAAGGATGCGTGCTTGCCCCTACGCTCTTTGGCATCTTCTTCTCGCTGCTACTGTCACGTCCATTCAAATCATCTGACGATGGTGTTTACTTGCACACAAGAAGCGACGGGAAGCTTTTCAACCTCGCACGTCTCCGGGCAAGGACCAAAGTGCGAAAAGTCCTTATCAGAGAGATGCTCTTCGCAGATGCTGCTGCTCTGGCCTCACCATCAGAAGCACTACAGAGGCTGATCAACTGCTTTTCTGATGCATGCAAAGACTTTGGCTTGACTATTAGCCTCAAGAAGACCAACATTATGGGACAAATTGTGTGCAACATTCCAAAGATCTCTATTGGAAATCACACCTTACAAGTTGTTGAGAACTTTACCTATCTTGGCTCAACCTTATCCAGCAATCTCTCTCTCAATGCTGAGCTCAACATCCGCATCGGCAAGGCATCAGCAACGATGGCTAGACTCTCCAAGTGTGCCTGGGAGAACACACTGCTAACCATTAACACGAAAATGAAAATCTACCAAGCCTGTGTTCTCAGTACTCTACTTTATGGCAGTGAGTCATGGACTTCATATGCACGCCAAGAGCACCGTTTGAACTCCTTCCATCTACGCTGCCTGAGGCGGATTCTGGGAATCAAATGGCAGGATTGCATCCCAAATAAGGACATCCTCAAGAAAACAGGAATGAAGACCATCTTCGCTCTCCTCACTCAACGACGTCTTAGATGGCTCGGTCATGTAAGTCGAATGGATGACACCTGCATGCCAAAAGACATCTTGTACGGTGAACTGGTCTCTGGAACAAGGGCAGTTGGAAGACCTGTCCTTCGCTTTAAAGATGTATGTAAGCGTGACATGAAGGCCAGTGACATTAACCCATCAAACTGGGAAGCCTCTTCTGCTGACATAGGCAAATGGAGGAGGCTAGTGAGGGAGGGCATGTTTTGGACAGTTATTGAGCGCAAATAACCTATTGTCTTTCGAGACAAACAGATGCCATGATGAGGGTGGCACTGACATCCAATTCCTGGTTGACACCGGTGCCACGGACACCGTCATGTCAAGGACAGCTTTTTATACGATTCCGCAAGAGTCAAGGCCGAAGTTATGGCCTGCTGGTGATTTATTAGTGCGTCTAGTAAATGGTGCTCCTGTACGCTCCTTACTGGGAACAATCCACATTGATTATCGCATTGGTTGTACGACAATTCCCGTGCAAGCTGTGGTGACAGATATGGATGTTCCAGCCATACTTGGTATGGATTTCCTGCAGTCACGAGGAGGACTCAATTTTAGGACCTTGGAGCTGATCATGAACGAAAAGTGTTATCAGTGCAATGATCACTTGGGGTCTGCCTTTTGTCATAGAGTAGTACAGAAAAGACAATGACATTGTGCCCGCCTACATCAAATCAAACTCTGACAGCGTGAAGTTAGGCATATTAGAACCCGTAGAAGGAGGCGGGGAAAACACCTCCGGAGGTCTGGTATTGGCAAGGACGCTAGTAAAATCTGGACAAGGCCCAGTTGGATTAAGAGTTTTTAACCCAGGCAGAAGTGAGTGTATTCTCCGGGGTGGTATGACGGCGGGGATGCTCACACCTGTAGAAGAAGAAAACATAGAAGAGATGAGACTGCTTGAGGCGCCGGACAGATGTCCGGCTGCTGAGGTGCCACAACACCTCCAGGACCTCAGGAGTCGGAGTATTGAAAATTTAGATCCAAGTCAACATGGTGTAGTAACCGAACTTGTCTCCGAGTTTCAAGATGTATTCTCAAAGGGAGGCGATGACATCGACCAGACAGATTTGGTAAGACACGGGATAGACACGGGAAACGCACGTCCAATAGGCAGAGGCTACGAAGGCAACCTAATTGAAACCAGGAGGAGATTGCAAAGCAAGTGATTATTTTAGTCAATAGGGGCGTGGTTGAACCCTCAGACAGCCAGTGGGCGGCTAATGTTGTGCTAGTCCGGAAAAAAGGATGGCAAGAAACGTTTCTGTGTGGACTATAGACAACTTAATAAAGTGACAATTAAGGACGCTTATCCTATACCTAGAATCGACGAGACACTAGATGCACTTTCTGGAGCAAAGTGGTTCTCCACTCTAGACTTGGCTTCTGGTTACTGGCAAGTTGCGCTGGACCAGGAAGCTAGACAGAAGTCAGCTTCTGTCGTACGAGGAGGGTTATTTCAGTGGAAGGTTATGCCCTTTGGGCTATGCAACGCCCCGGCAACCTTCGCGAGGTTGATGGAACGAGTAGTAGCGGGCCTCCACTGGAAGTCCCTCTTAGTCTACCTGGACGATGTAATTGTGTATGGGAGAACTGTAAAAGAAGAGGTTTTGAGGTTGCGACAGACAGGTCTCAAGATGAAACAAGGGAAGTGCTCATTGTTTGGAAAGACAGTGAAATATCTGGGCCATATCGTTTCTGAAGGAGGAATAGCAACAGATCCTGACAAGATACAGGCCGTACGTGACTGGCCTACACCTGCAAACTTGAAAGAAGTTAGAGGATTTCTTGGGTTAGCTTCCTATTATAGAAGATTCATCAAGGGGTTTGCTGACATTGCACGCCCCCTTCACCGGTTGACTGAAAAATCGCCTGAGTTCATTTGGGAGAACACCTGTGAAACCGCGTTCAACATTCTGAAGACATGCTTAAAAGAGGCCCCTATCCTAGGTTATCCTCGTCCTGAGGGTCAGTACATCTTGGACACTGACGCCAGCGGGACAGGCATTGGCGCTGTCCTATCTCAAATGCAAGAAGGTACGGAGAAGGTAATTGCCTATGTCAGTCGAGCATTATCAAAACCAGAGAAAAACTACTGTGTAACAAGGCGCTAACTGCTGGCAGTAGTCCACTTTCTCAAACACTTCAAGCAATATCTGTACGGTCGACGGATCATTGTCCGTACAGACCACCGATCACTTACTTGGCTGACAAATTTCCGTAATCCGGAAGGTCAATTAGCAAGATGGCTACAGGTGTTGAGGGAGTGGGTATGTCCATTAATCAGGGGTCCAATAGTGTGACACGAGTCCAAAATTTCAAAAAGCCATTTTTCTGATTTAAATTGTGTATTCTTTTCATGTATTATATGGATTTTATAAAAAATAAACGGATGTTTGTGTTTAATGGATACATTAAAAAAATCAGCATATGCACTTCCCACCTACTGCATAAAATGACCAATGCAACTGGGACACCAAAATCATATGCAGTTTTATTTTACAGATGTGTACAGGTAGGTGCTGTTATGTTTTTAACTACATTTCACCTTGCTTTTAGATGATATTGAAGACTGGCAAAGACTGGTGAAAATACTTTTTATCTTCTTGGGGAAAATCATACCATAATAACTCACAATTGCCCAAATTCCAAATTTTGTGCACTTTTTTTCACAAATATTTTTATTGCAAAACACAGAGAACACTGAACATGCTTTCAAACACTTAAAACATCATATAATGTTTATCTTGACTTTTTTTACCTGAAACTTTTTATTGCAACACCACAATTTCTTTTTATGGAGGCTGAAACATATGATGTCGCATGCAACTGGGACACCAAAAAGTTTGGTGTCCCAGTTACACGCAACATGGCTCTAACTTTTTTGTGCAAGACAGCATATAACACATCAAATAACATGAAAATTATGTTTAATATTAATTGTGATGTTTCTGTAGCACTTCCTTTAAAGAGTTGTAAATATTCCTTTTCATAACTGCTAATACAAAATAATTGTGGGGAAAAGATACTTCACTTATACAAGTAATTTTCCTACTATTATACCGACATATTTTCTGTCAGGTTAACTTCAACTTTTACACATTTAATGGTCTGTTGACATGAACAATAATGTATAGAGTTTTACTTATAAAATTGAAGTTTTATTTGTTGCACAAGGACATAAATCATGAAGATGTTGCATGTAACTGGAGCACCAATATTTTTGGTGTCCCAGTTACACGCGACATTGCCTCTGTTTTTTCTGGTACCCAACTATAAGTAGTAATCATCACTTCAGACTGTTGCTCTTTGCAATGTTGTTGAGTTCTCCAGCACTGAACTGGTACACCACCATCCGTTGATGTTGTCCCATCTGTGGTTCCGAAAGTGTAGCTACAAAGTCAGTCTGGGGATGGACGTGGATGTCAGCCTTCTCTGGCCAGAAGTAGCTCCCCACCGTGTTTCTCTTCATGAAGTTAACTTGGAAATTACCACCACCAAGGTTCTCCAGTATCTATCAAATAAAACGATCCAAATAATAAAAATCACAATGCATATTTGTTTCAGAAAAAAAGCAGTTTATCTTTCAACAGCATAATCAGATTTTAATAAAAAATATTGATTCACAGGCTTTATGGTAGTGGTTAATCTAAAAAGTAAAGGTTAACACAAAATTGTACATTTTGCAAGCAAAATTTAGAGAATATGCCTCATCTATTTTTTTACTGTCCGATTGTTTTACTGTCCGATTGTTCATCAGTTTTGGAAAGAGGTAAAATTATGGACAAGTTCCCTGTATGAATTTAATATTTCTTTTATTTCTTTCTTTTAATATTATTTTGTACTCACTGTAGCTATGTATATTACAGAAGGCCCAGAGCATGTCTTCTTCTTCCCACTCAATGGTTGAAACTTCACTGCAACGTATGATCCAACATCAAGTACAGGGGGTACTCTGGAGAGAAGAAATTAAATTTATTATTTTTTTGAGATTCAGGAACTGACAAGAAGTCTTTAAAAGATATATTATTTTGTAAAACGTTCTTCAGAGTCCAGATTTCAAAATTCATGAATCCCAAACCTCACCTTGGAACTTCCTTTGCCAAATCACTGGAGGACTCCTGCAAATTCACATCATCAGTGGGATCATCTGTGGCTGCCTCATCAACTCGGCTGTTCACATGCATTACATCACATTTGTTGTTGGTCTCATGGTGTCTATAATCCCCATCACTATCATGTAAGTCCATGCTATTAACTGCCTTGTCGGTGTCATCACCTGTCTCACCACCTCTGTCATTTGCCTCATCATGTACCTCACTACCATTATCATCATCTGCTCTATCATCGATGTAGTCACCATCTTCACCTGAGTCGATGTCATCACCACCTGCATCGTCGCCATCTTCATTTGAGTCCATGTCATCATCACCTACGTTGTCACCATCTTCACCCGAGTCGACGCCATCATCATCTACCTCAACATCATCTGCCTTGTCCGCATCGTCGTCAGTGTCATCAACTTTGTCACTCTCATCATCACCTACGTCGTCACCATCTTCACCCGAGTCGACGCCATCATCAGCTGCCTCATCACTATCTTCATCTGAGTAGTCATCATCATTATCTACCTCAACATCATCTGCCTTGTCCGCATCGTCATCAGTGTCATCAACTTCGTCACTCTCATCACCACCTGCCTCGTCACCATCTTTACTGGAGTCGATGCCATCATCACCTGTGTTGTCACCATCTTTACAAGAAGATAGCATGAAACAAAGTTTACATTTAATTTTGGTTGTCATAATTATTTGGTGTTGATTTGATTTGTAGCCTTTCTTGAGACATTATTAACTGTGATTATACATTCATCTTGTGTTAGCCTTTTTCTTATTTTCATATAGCAACCGAGATTTTAGACCTATTCATTAGATCAACAATTTTGAGGGAACTTTTAAGTAAAAAACATTGAAGTAACACTTCAGGCTTAAAGAAGAGCTTTGTGGAAATGAAAGGGAAAATACCTTTAGAATTTGATGCACTTTTTCTGGTTTTCCTGATCAGGGTTTGAACTTTCCATTCCCCTACATGGTCTGCGTTGACGCACTGCCCATTTTCCTTCACACATGCTTCGCAAAAGCAACTCAGCTCTCTTGTCTTGATGGACTCTCCGCTGTCATCACCAGGATGAATACTGTGAAGTGACCGTGTTCCCTTTATTGTGTTAACTTGGCAGCGCTCCCGATCCCTTTTAATATCCTCAGAGTCGATGTAATAAAAATCCCTCCTGAAGTGTGTGCACTGACTTGTCTCCACTGTGTCTTTTACCAAAGAGCTTATACAAAATTCGTACAGCTGTCTCGCATTCCCTATAACAGCCACACCACACTTAACGGCTGAAGAAGCTTTACTTTTTACAACTGCCGATTCTCCATCCGAAGCACCTTTTCCATGGCGGGATCCGAAGTAGTTGTGGACAGTTGGAAAGTTGTAATCTGCTGAGGAAAATGCCACATCAGCTATTGGTCCAAACGATTTGTATTGTGAGGCACATCCGTCGGAAAAACGCACCATCTTTTTGATGTGCATGTTCCTCTTTTGGTGGAGGTGTGTTACTACCAAATCCATGTAGGTGTGGACAGCGTGGTAATCGTGTTTATTGTCTGGTGAAATGAAGACTGTTGATTCGCAGACCTTTTCACTGCACTCTGGTGTTTCGCAATGGTAGAAATTTACCACAGGATGCACCGTTACCTGGTTTCTAGTACCATGTGTGGCTTCCCAGTTCTCTTTGACACCAGTTTTTTGTCTGGCAATGGACTTGCCATAGCTTCGTAGAAATTGCAGATTATGTTGCTAGTTGTTTTACTGGTTGGTTTTCGACCCGGTCTGCGCTTTGTGGCTTTTACAATTCTTTTTCTGTTGATTTGCAAGACCTTACTAGCATACCGCTGCATGCGTACCTTTTTCAAGGATTTAAGAGCTGACGCCATATCTTTCTTTCCTGGTTTTTTCACCTCTTTCTTCAATATCTTTGTTAGCTCTTCTTCTAGAGATCGTCTTCTTGCATCTACTTTAGTTTTCGCACTAAATCTCAGGCCTTTCTTGTCCAACGCTTTAAGTTTTGATGGTGATGAAGTATTAAGCATGTCCTCTACCATTTCTGCATAGTGATCAGCATCTGGTGGGATTAAATCTTTCGATCTCTCCCTCCGCTTTCTTCGTGCAGATGCTGAGGTAGGCTTTGTGGGTTTTCCAGGTAAGGTTGGTTCGGCAGAAGTCGATGCACCAGCAATAAAAGTTTGAGTTGGTGTGGCAGAAGTGGCTGCATCTGTATCATGATCAGGTAGAGTATGTTCTAAAGAAGTTGATGCATCAGCACTCTCAGTTTGAACAGCGGCAGATGGATGTTTCTTAGCTACCATGGTGGCATACGCTTGTCTTCTCTTCTCTAAACATTTCTTGTGTTGCTCTGGGGTTAGATTAGCTCTTTGTCTTCTTTTCCTGTCTGCATTCTTCTTTCTTTCGTCAGCTAACTTCTCTTGTTCACTTCGTGTAATACGCTTTCGTCCTTTTTCAATTCTGCTCTTTGCAGCTTTCTTCGCCTCTTCTTCCTTCTTGGTCTTTTTGTTCTCTCTGTACCGCCGTTGTCTGATTGCAGCCTTCCTATTATATTCTCCTCTTTCAGCATCTGTCATTTCTAATCGATAGAGTTGACTACACTTCCGATCGCTGTCTCTGATGTATTCATATCTTGCTGGGTTTTTCTCTTTTATTTTTTGACGCCGGCTTGCAGGTTTATGTTTGGGTGATGCGTTGTCTGGAACTTCCCTCTTTTTTTCTATCGTTTTATGTGTGTTGATTGGCCGAGTTCTGTTCTTCAGTGCAACACGCCAGCTTGTGCGGATCTTCAACTGAAACTCTGGTGGAGCCATGGGCTCGCCCTATGGAATCTACTTTGATTTGAAAACAGACCTGCAAAAAGAAGAATGTGAACAAATAAGGACTTTAGTTGAGACAATTATGGTAGGAGATTTTTAAAAGAATGAGATTCAAAAACACAGAAAAAACACAGTAGGCCATACACAATGCACAACCCCCCATATCCCCCCCCCATCTCAAGTAGGACTACACACACACAACAATCTGCATTTCATCAAAAGGGCCCATCTTATTTTTTCCTGTTCAAAAGGGGGCGTTAAATTACAGAAGAGGACAGTATCTCACATCAGAATGTTCCTGTCAAAATTCATATCCCATAATAAGTTCAGATCATTAAAAAAAATAATAATAATAATAATTCAAAAATTCAATAAAAAAAATAAAATAAAAAAAGTTGAATTGTTAAGAAAATAAAATAAAAGAACAATTAAAATTAACAATGTGTATATGATCACGCAAGGGCAAATTCAAATAAAATCATGTTAAACTATAATCATGGAGGTAGAAATCCCTCCTAAACTAATACATGTGCATCAACATTTAACATCAAGGGTTGAAGAAAAAATGTATAGGAAATCCTGGGAATTGTTTGACCAATCCATTTTGTTGAATAGGTATGCGATTTCCCAAAATATAAACAAATCAACATTTGAAACGTATCATAACACACAAAATCATCAAATTTGTCTTTTAAAATTATATAATAAATTTTTTAAAAAGCAGATCACGTTTGAATTGTAATTTTAGGGAACATCAAAAATATTATTTGTGTACGTGAGGACAATTTAAAGGCTCCCACCCCCACAGAAAAATGGACGATCCCACATTCAACCAAAATGGCGTCGTCTTCATGTCGACGTAAACAATCGACTTTCCACAAGTTAAACTTTATTTTGGAAGCTGTAATTCATGTAATTGGTCGATGTCTTGACACAAATATCATATACAATTGGATAAACAGCTTTCCAGATAAAATAATAGACCAAGAACGCCATAACATTCATGCAAACTTGACAAACGGACAATTCGAGCCAACGTAACGGGGTAAGCCAGTGTGTTCGTGTCCCTTGGCAAACTGAATACGTCGGCCATTTTTGTAAAGAAAAGAGACTGAAAATGATGATCAACGTGTAATCCACACGTGGAAATGGAGTTTCAATACGTTTTTACTGATTATAAATCAATTGGCATACGTTTTCTGGCTTGACATTTTTTTTAAATCACGACTTTCTCATCAGTCGAGACCAACGTATCTGGGGGACACCAAGACGAATCGAGTCCCACTCGTTCCCCGAGAGTGGAGAACGCCTTCGCCGTTGGTAAAAACATCTTCAAAAAAACACTACTTTCACTTTAAGATCTCAAATTTATGGTAAGCAATGCTAATAACACATGCAAAATACAGTAAGGTACTCACTTTTACATCTGCCGATGAATATGTGTGGTCGACGTAGCGAAAATAACCAGCGTAACAACGAGTCTATAGTGGTACACAAAATATCCTGCAGGTCACACTGTGGACGATCGGGGTGGAAATGGACGCTAACTTGCTGTAACATGAATCCGGTCGACGCGCTTGCACGCACTTCATTCGTAAAATGATGGGATGTATTTTATGCAAATTTTCAGCCTCTCGAAAATCACCAGCGCAACGCACCCTAATGGACACCAAAATTATGTTATTTTTTCATTAATCGTTTAGACTGTTCCTTGGTTTCCTTTGACCATCTAAATTGGGGTTTTAAGCCACAACTATGCCTCAGTTATATTTGGTTACAGCTTTTATTGGGCAGGAAAAGATGAGTTGCAAATAAATTACCGCCGAAAATCACAAAACCAACGCAACTAGCGGGACACGAAAGAGTTGCGTCGGTACCATACTTTTTTAGACTTCAGTGTGTAGTTTTGACTATAATCTTAACTTCGAAAACTTGCTCAATTGAGCTTCTACTCATAAAGTTTCATCATAATAAACGAAAGTATATTCAGGGAAGGAGAACTAGGTAAATTTAATCAATCAAGTTAGCATCTTGAAATGTCACAGGCAGGACCCTAAAAAATGAGGGACACAGAGACTTTATTGAGCCATAACTTAAATAAAAAATATAATGCACACTTGTCTGGCATATCATTTTGTACCCTTTTCATTGCATAAATAAATAAGTATGTAGTCATTGGAATTTATTTTTGCTGTTTGAAAAAAAATGTCATCAACCAAAAATAGTGTGTGAAAAGGCACTGGACCCCTGATTACTGGACATACCCGAGTACGAATACTCCATTGTGCATCGTGCTGGCCTAAGGCATGCAAATGCCGATGGTTTGTCCAGACAAATTTGCCGTCAATGCGGACAGAGTGATAGCGGGGGCAACGAGACGCCTCCTCATCAGAAACAGGAGGTGCTGCACACACGGACGCTAGTTACGCAGCCAACAATGACACAAGAGGCTCTTCGTGACACTCAACTTCAGGACCATACAATTAGTTGGATAATTACAAGGAAAGAAGAAAACTCAAACCGACCAGACTGGGAGTCAGTTGCACCACTTTGTCCAACTTCAAAGACATACTGGTCTAATTGGGACCGTCTAGAAGTCCGGGATGGAGCACTGTACAGACACTGGGAGTCCGACAATGGTAAGGAAATAAAGTGGCAACTAATGGTTCCAGCGACACTGCGGGAGGAATTGATGGCAGAACTGCATGGTGGGCAGACCAGTGGCCATCTTGGAAACCGCAAGACTTTGGCTAAGCTGAGAGATCGCTACTTTTTGGCAGGAATGAGTGCACACGTACGTTCTTTCTTGAGGAACTGTGAGCGATGTGCGAAACGGAAGTCACCAGGGAAAAGGAGGAAGGCCTCTCTGCAACAGTTGCCAGTCGGTGCACCTATGGAGAGGGTGGCCATGGACATTGTAGGTCCTCTCACAGAGACAGATGACGGTAACAGATGGATTTTAGTAGTAGGTGATTATTTCAACAAATGGGTCGAAGCCTACCCGTTAATTGACACAAGAGCAGCGACCGTGGCAAGGAAATTTGTCGAAGAGTTTGTCTGCCGATTCGGAGCGCCTTTGGAGTTACACTCTGATCAGGGCCGAAACTTTAAATCGAAGATTTCCGGGAAATGTGTGAGATTCTCGGTATACAAAAGACAAGGACGACATCATACAATCCCAAGTCTGATGGAATGATAGAGCGTTTTAATCGGACGCTGATCAATATGGTTGCAACCATGATAAATCCCATCAAGAAACAAAAGGATTGGGACAGACAACTTTCTTTTGCGACATTTGCCTATCGTAGTTCACCCCATGAGAGTACGGGCGAGACTCCAGTAATGATGATGCTGGGTAGGCAGGTAATGCTCCCTGTAGATCTACAATTTGAGGTGAACACGCACACTGTAGAACAGGAAACCGACTACGCCGATGAGTTGCGAAGGAGGTTGGAGGGAGCACATCAGAGGGCTAGAGAACAGTTGAAGAAAAGTGCGAGAAGACAGAAGAAACAGTATGATCGCCTGACATCTGGCAAAATGTATAAGAAAGGAGACTTTGCTTGGTTACACAACCCCGCAAAAAAGAAGGGTGTTTCGCCCAAACTTGAAAGCCCCTGGGAAGGACCAAATCTGATCCTGGACAAGTTATCAGATGTAACCTTTCGGATCCAGCAAACTCCAAGACAAAAGAAAAAAGTTGTCCACTTCGATCGCTTGAAGCCTTATGAAGGTGAACCGCTCACACAATGGAATTTAGGATCCCTGGTAGAAGCGGGACCGACATGGGTAGAACAACTTGACATCAACCCTGATTCAACTGGCAATCATTTCAGCTTACCCTCCACTACCCATCAACCAAACGGCGTACGGCCATAAGTTGATGCAGCAAAGATGAGCGGATCAGCCGGTGGGAGTCAACACCAACTTCCGCAGAAGATAAATCTGTTCATAAGGACTTGATTACAAATCAACGACGGAACCCCGCAAGGCAAAGGAGGTTACCTCTGCAGTTCCGATAGGGTGTTATGTACATATGACAGACCAAAAACACAGTTATCATAATCAACTTATTTACTTTTTACCTTTTCTATGCTGCAGTGAGTTTGGTAAAGAGGTCAAGCAAACATGGGGAAAACAACCCAAATACCTGATGACCTCGACAGTACCGACCTCTTTGAGTGCAAGCAGTGCGAGAAAGTATTCATACAGCGTAGGAGTCTGAACCGTCACATCCAGGTGCGACATCGGGCCCCAACATTTACGTTGTGCAGGAGGTGCCATTTCAAAACCAATAGGCATGACAACCTTCACCGGCATTACCGGAAGCAGCATGAGGTTCATCTAGATGACATGGAGCTAGTTCGACTTGAGTCTCACGAGGCAAGAGAAAAACGCACGAGGCAAGAGAAAAACGCTTACGAGGAATAGCGAGTGGACGTGTCACCATGGAGTTGCCTCGATTTGGGGAGAGGAGTTGCCATTTCAAAACGAAGCACCACATGTCATCACGGCGGTGGGAATCAAAAGCAATGCTCGAAGGGAAACGCCAGATAAGCGCCCCATCAGGCAGCGCCGTGCAAACGAGACAACGACACGACCAGAGGAAGAAGACACCCTCCCACTCAGCAGCGCCCGTTCACTCGACCACTACAGAAGTGGCCGCTTATATCACCCTCCCTTCGACAGTGAAGGCCTCAGAAGATTCAAACACAAACGCCACCACCTTGCAGCCAGCAATATCCCTAGCGCCTTTGACATCATTGTTTACACTGTCCCCACCAGCAAGTGCTCCCGCAGCACCTGTGGAGATGACCACCAGCACTACTACTAACCCGCCTGAAGATGATAAGATGACACTTCAGGAACCCCGGCCAGCTATACTTTTGACAGGAGGGAAGCCACTTGCCCGGGCGTGGGAGATGGCCCAGGAAGCCGTGCAATCTTCAGAATCGTCTGAAGACGACACCCAAGCAGCAGAGCATGTTTCAGAGTCAGTAGAAGGGGCCAGACGCCTACAGCATGTAGAAAACGACGGTTGGACGCCAGATATCAACCGGAATAGTATACTTCCAGAGTCTGGTCTGTAAATATAGTGATTGGTTTTGTTTATATCCCTGCCCAAATGAAGGTTGAGGGCCTTTAGTATAGACAAAACAGACTGTATGGTGATTTATTGCATGGCAAACCCCTGCCTCCTGATGATAGACCAAACCAAGGCTTGTCACAAAGTACCCAAGGACTGATCAGAGACTCGAACGTTGACCAGGACGTCATGCAAAGTTCATTAATTCTTTACAAAGTAATGCGTGGAACCTAAAAGACCTGTACAAAGACCGCGTTTATACATAATCCAGCAAGGGCAATCAAAGGAGGATCAGATCCCGCAAGGGCGATCACACTGATCCTTATAATATTATAGTCATTGTGTTTTGTTCACTATTGGGGCGTGACCCAGCGTTTAAAACGAACCCTGTTCGCCCACTATACCCACACTTACCCTACGGACCCAGTTATTTACTATGAATTGTCCACATACGTAGGTGATACTTCAAAACAATGTGGGCAATTCCACCGTGACTGACATTACGTTTTTAACTAATTGTGAATATCAAATCAGCTCTGATGTCTAAACTATTACAGCCATCCAAACCCTGTTTGGCATGGGGGACACTAGGACCTGAATACACAACACAGTTTTCAAATTTTGAAATTTCATGTTCAGCTTTTCTGACTGTGTGGGTTGTTTACCACCGTGACTGACATTACAAAATGCGACGCAATCAAAACATGTCAAACGTGTTTTTAAAATTTCTCTTCAAGTTAAGAGTGCTACAGATCTGAATCCATATAAACATTATAGCTCATAGGGGAACTAATGCAGATTAAAAGATGGAAACAACTCTTTATGATTTTTTTAAATAATTATGCAAATTAATCTCTGTGACTGACATTACTGTGACTGACATTACGCATTAGATTCACAACACCTGCTCACAGTAAAAACAATTAGACACTAAAATGATAAACTTTCTGTCAACTAGAGAAGAATCAACTAATTGCTTGTGCTTTATTTAAAGGAGCAATCATAATTTTAAGATGTTTAAAGGTTGGAACATGCATTAAATGTCATAATATGTATAAAATACATAAATTGCATAAAATGACATACGCTATTAAACATAACACTTTACAAGCTACCTTTTTTGTCATTTTGAATTAGGTGAAATGAATAAAGAAGAAATGGGTGCTCCCCTTTTTCATAAAATAGTCTTTTTGAGTAAAATACCAGAAGTTCATTTTCACATGCATGAAATAATTGAGAGTAGATAAGACATGTAAAACTGCTATTTCACAAATATTCAAGCATTGTTGTAACTTGTCTTGGGATACATGCAGCATGACTGCTTAACATATAATGCTTAGATTTGTTTATGTACTTTCCCCTCTTAGCCAATGAGCAACAGTCAACATGGTCAGGTATAACATTCTAGTCCCCCCCCCCCCATTTGCAGTGCACCAATTGCTAAAAATATTTAATATTATATTTTATGGAATATTTAATAAAACTGATCTTTAAAATGTACTTAGCTCAACGGTCTAAGTAAATACATTTTGTACCGTACTACATGTACTGTACGTGATGTACATGTATAGTACCAAGCACTAGTTAACATTGTCAGATTGTGGGGCAGGTTTTAAGACATTTTGTTACCATATTCTTATTTTAAAAATCTACTACACATTACTTTGGGTTGAACCACCCTTCCCACACCACTACAGCTTGGATGTGTAGTGGATCATTTTATATACTTAAAAGTCTTTATAATACTAAGTCATACAAGTAAAATACTCCACTCTACTCAACAGATCAGTCTTTCCAATCAAACCAGCACTATGTATCCATCCAGTTAATCTTGATGTCATGATGGAGAGATGCTAGTTTGTTGGTGTGCACCAATTCACCTACAATATACGTCTGTACTTTCTTGAAAGTCATCAAAGTTATAATGCTTGGGGCATTAACAAAAACTGGTGCTTCCAGCTTGGGATTTTATCTCTGGTGTAGTGTACATGTATTTTGTCCCCTCTCAGTGGCCACTTCCAGTACATGTACATGAACACACGTGTATGCACCAGCTCTCACTATTACACTGACACTACAAAGTTGTCATTTGGACACAATCAACTTTTTGCTGCATTTAGCCTGTCTCTCTGCTGCTGTCTTTGGCATCCTCCTTACACTCAATTGGAAAACCTGTGTATTGTGAGACTCTTATGTCCCTGTTTAAAAAGAAAAGTGTTGTCTGAAATTAATTTTCCTTCAATCAAATGAAAACATTCAAGTCAAATAATGTGTCTTGCATGTCAATGGGGTGCATTTCACCCAAACACCATTAATTATTCACTTGCGTACTTGCATATAACACACATGATGGTGGATTAAATTAAAAATACAAACTATGATGGATCTTAGAGCATTGTTTTAGGATTAATGAGCTTCATTAAGTTG
This sequence comes from Marthasterias glacialis, assembly GCA_911728455.2. NCBI lineage: Eukaryota > Metazoa > Echinodermata > Asteroidea > Forcipulatida > Asteriidae > Marthasterias > Marthasterias glacialis. Next base: position 15,205,673 of record OU452231.1, on the reverse strand, counting down.
CATGATGGGTAATAGGTAAGCTGTCAGCCAATCCACTGTTCAAAATTTCTTCCATTGACTGACGTAATATACGTGACTGACATTACAATATCTTGACTGACATTACACGTGACTGACATTACACTTTTGTTTAATTGACCAAATCTTTAAAAAACAATTTTTTGCCCACTTGATAACATCATAGCACTTCCCACACCCCATACTAAGAAAATAATGAAAGGCAGATTTTAATTGTTATCCTGTATGTTTTTATGGGAAAAATAAATGTTTTTTGTGACTGACATTACGTTAAGCCTAAGCGTTATTTTGACAGCACATCCTGGGTAGCTAACAATGAATTTCATTTTTCAAAAGTTATTTTCCTAAAATAGACACCAAGTGTTGTTATTTTAACACAAACATTTATTACATATCAATGGACTACTGAATAATAACAAAATATTTAAGTTTGGTGTTCTTACCTACGATTGGCGACATAAATGTAGTGACATCTTCCGAGTGCTGTAACTTACAAAATAATTGGTCCAGAACAATTGTTTTAGTATTTCTAGAAACTGCAAAATATACCCTGTCGATTTTGCAAAAGATATTTGAACAAAGATCATTTTGAAATTTTGACCCTCGCGTCGCACTTGCGTGGAATTGCCCATGTACATTAACTTTCAGAAAATTGAATGGTTACCCAAGGGCCATCTTCATTACTTTTTTTCTAATTATAAACTTGTACCGGGTAATGTATCTGTGTAAGAATGTTAGCAGCATCGTAAACCCTCAGCAAATTCAACTGCATTGCGTTATAGCCAAATTGTTTTGGTGCCGATAAAAATGTATAATTAGTTGGTCTGTCGTTATCCATCCATGCATGTTTTCCTGACATGTACCGTTTAAAAGCTCTTACAAATGTATCAATTCAACATTTACATTTATTTTGGGGTAAATATCGGCTTGATCATGGATCATAAATCACGTGATTATCAATATAGCCCCAAAGCCCTATACACCACCAATCTTTCAAGCATCAGTGTGGTGATTATCGTGTTACTTATGTTTGATTTGTGTAGATATAAGGAGGGCTCAAAGAAGGCACAGAAAGCCTTCTGTTATATCCCCTTAATCCCTCGCCTTCGGAGATGGTTTCAGATGCCGAATATTGCATCAACCCTCCAGCAACATGGGTCAACACCCCAGATCAACCCAATCAATGACATCCACATGTCTCCTGCTTGGAAGGAACTTTATGGGAAAGGTGTGTATAGCCCATTTGTAGCAAATTAAAAACACAAAGTAATAGTTAAAATTCAACAGCTTGCTATTTTATGCAATTTCTCATAAATGATTTAGAATTTCGCATTACTTATACCTCAGGCCTAAATGTCTCAAAAATCAAAGTCAAATAATTTTGTTTGATGATATGAGTTCCATTTCATCTTAGTCCATGAAACTGGTAAAGAAATTACATTTGGGTTGGCCTGTAAATGTTACAAAAAAGTGCACATCATGTAATGGTTTCTTGCGTATCATTTTGATTTTGTACAGATGGTCCATTCCAAGGTGATGAACGTTGCCTGTCATTTGCCCTTAGTGCCGATGGCTTTGACCCGTTCAATCACCAAAAGGTACAATACAGTATGTGCCCCATTCTACTGAAGTGCTTGAACTTTGACATTCGAAGCAGAGACAAGATAGGGAGAATGCTCTTGTCAACCATCAGGCCAGGTATTTTCATTTGATTTTTTTTTTGTGTTATTTATTTTTGTTGTTGGTTTGCTTACTCTTTTTAAAGTCTTTCAAATGTTTGCGCAATTAACGGTAATTTAATTTTCAAGACTGCAACTATGTCATTATAATAACCCAACACAAATGTTAAATATTTAAACCTTAGTTAAAAACTATATGGGTTATGTCACGAAACTAAAAGGGACATTTTAACGACATTGTTTATAATTGCCCCCTGAACTTTTCAACTGTTTATTGCCAACCATTATAATAACAGATATGATGGCCACACAGCCTACCATCGATTTAGTTGGTTCCTATTTGAATCTATTCTTGTTAGGCCGAACAAAATAATAGTTGTGTTTCCGGTTACCCGACCGTCCCTAGAAAATCACGCCGACCCTACATCTTTTTATTCGTAAAAACGATATAAAATAAAATCTTATGGTGCCGACCCTAAACCTCATTTTTGTGCACATCGTCCTGGATTTCTTCTTCGTTTTTTCCTTTGTTTTTTTACTCATTCAAACATGAATGTCGGACACTTCGAACCTTTTCCATTTCGTACCTTGGTCACTTCGATCGTACCACCACGTAATTTCGTGAGCTAGCTCCTACAAAAGTACAAGTCGTTCCAATTCCGTTGGCAAATTCAGTTGTTGTGTTACATGTTCTATCAGTGTGCTTAACTTACGCAAATTGAAGATATACCTACGCAAATTAAAACATTTACGTGCGCGAATGTGCACAATTTTCAACTTGCGTGATTACTATTTTGCGCGGTTCTGTGACGTGTTTGGGCTCGTCGAAAAAGGAGCGTAGGGGTGTTTCAAAAATTTATAATGCCAATTAATAAGCTAAATCTGCAGATAAAGTTGTAATTTGTTTGATGAAGTTGACATTATAATTTCTGAAAGGGTTTTTTTGTGTGCGTATTTTCAATTAATTTAGGCTCCATTAATAATGAGGAAAGTGTTTTGGAAAATGTTTGACTTGACGTCACCTCCAAGTCCAATGACAGGAAACTTTTCACAGTTGGGTACCAGGCAATGTAAAACGTTGGTCAACATGAGTGTGTTTTGAAAGCTCACTTGCTATTGGTTGTGAATTTTTTTTGCCCACTTACTGGCCAATCGGGATAACGCACATATTATTGTGGGTCAACACAAGCTTGGTGCCCTGCTTCTGGCTGCAAACACGTGTGATACCACGACGCTTTCGATCGTGACTCGACTGACTGCTCGAGGCCGTGTGTTTCCTCGCAGTATAGTTTGCAAGGCCGTTTGCAACATGGCGGCACCGGGGACAGGGGGAGTGTTCGCGTTGACGTGGGATAGATGCTCCCCAGGTTGACCACTACAAACATGATGCGATCGTTACCACTTGAATCAACAATAAACTCTGCATTTACATTAGGACACCCGGACACAGAAGACAAAATACAGGCCTTCGCAAATTTGACATGGTCAGTCTTTAAATTAAGTGCGCAAAAAAAAAACATTTAGGAACATTAGCCTACCCTAATTTTCGGAGCCATAAAAACTTTAAGCAAAAAAAAAAGATATTACCCCCCTACCTACCCTATTCCCATCCACAGTGTAATAGGAAACACAACTATTATTTTGTTCGGCCTTATATACTGACAACAACAAGTTACCGGTAACTCAACAAATCTCTATATTCTATTAACTACAATAACTTAGGTGAAAACCAAGTTCGCTAAAAGAAATCTGACTTTTTGCATAAAAAAAAAGAAGCTCTTCCAGTGGAGCTACATTCAAAACAAAAGTATTTTAAAACTTAATAAATAATAAGGCTAAGAAATTCCTTCCTCTACACACTCTCTTGTCCAACTGGCTCTTTCCACAAAAAATACCACAGGAGACTGTGTGCATGGAGGCTAAGTGGAGACACAGTACACAAGCCAAGGGGTTTTCAACTTATACCAGATGTAAAATAGAAGAAACCTGGGTACCCAATGCTAGCCTAGATGGTATGGAGCTTTGTAGAAGTCTGTGGTAGGAAGGTTTATCATGATTCATTTGAAGTTTATATTTAACAATCTCATACTCCATGACGCTATTTTTATCTGAACAAGCACTATTTTTATCTGAACAAGTAGTTAGGCCATTTTTTTTTAACTACTTGGATTGCCACCGAAAAAAAATGTCTTTGGAAAAAAATTAAAAACTTTCGCCGCCACAAAATGAAAATTTTGGGAGAAAAAAAATAAATAAATAAATTCACCTTTCGCGTCCCGGCCACCACAACACAAATACACCAGGATCCAGCACACATACACCGCACAGTCTTGGGTTCTGTTGTTTCGATGCCATTTATGTAAAATGTTCACAAATATGGTGGACGTATAGAGCGCGCGCCAAGCGGAATCGCTCATCAAAGAAGCCATGGGGACGATCAAAGAAACGACTGTGTAATTGTTCAATAATATGGTGGACGTATAGAGCGCGCGCCAAGCGGAATCGCTCATCAAAGAAGCCATGGGGACGATCGAAGTGGAGCGGTGTGCGTAAAGCAAGTGTCAAAGAAACGACTGTGTAATTGTTCAATAATATGGTGGACGGGGAGTGGGATGTACACAAAATATTTAATTTTATGGGGCCTTACACCCGGTTACTTAAAGGTTAAAGCTAGCTAGCTCAGTGACATTGTTTCCTGAGTCTGGCCTATTCTATTTTCACTGTACATGGGCGCCGCCATATTTGGCGTCTCCTTTTTTTTTTTTTTTTTTTTTGCCGCTACTCGCCCAACTTTTTGCGCCAAATAATCCGTAATCCTTACCTACACCAAAGGCTCTTAACATACTTTGTAAGTGTACTCACCACTAAAATAATCAATCTGTTTCTCATAGACTTTAGCAACACCAAACATAAGCTGCGAAGATAAGTAGAGAGAAAGACGTGGATGTGCTCCATGTTTCACTGGTTCAGCCTTGAGGCATATATACTTCATGATATCATCACTAGGAAGACAAAAGAGGGTATATTAATAATCACAAATTGACAAGCAGTATGGGCAAAAATAATGGATGCACATGTGCATCCATCCATGTTTCCCTCCTCACAGCAGTATGGGAAGGGTCTACAAATGATACAGTAAGGCAAAGTTTTTAATACAGTATCACAGACTATTTATGAATTTTATGATCTAGACTCAAATTTCACAAACCCTGAGCGTGCGAGCTGAGTGGAATGTGGTCTTTAGATGACAACTGAAGAAAGTAACATTATAGGTCTAATCTTATTTTATTATAAAGTGACTTATGTAGAGGTGCTGGACCTACAATCCTGGCCAAATATGGTTAATCCCAACTGGAGTGCAGACCCTGCAATGAGAACCAACATTGATTGGGAGCAGTGGGTAGGCCCAACGAGATATGACAGGGATTGTGCTAAATTTCCAAGCATGAAAAAAAATAATAATAAAAAATAGAGGAAAAAACCTACGAGTGTGTTGACACAATCAACACTCATTGTTTCCAGGGTAAGGCATAAATATTTTTTTATTTTAGAAATTAAGTCGTTTAGATTAGAATTCAAACCCACAAGGATTTACCGTAGTACAGTATAATAAATGAGAGTATTTCTTTTTCTTTGTATTTTTGGGTGGCAATGGTAAATCAGTTGGTTTTGAGGGCTTTTTCTGCCAAATAACAAAATAGGGGGGGGGGGGCTTGAAAACAAAGTGAAGAGGCTTGTGTGTCAAACTCTTTTGGGAAGTTATGTGCTAAAGCGGCAGGGTAAATCGTTCTGGTAAACCGTTGCTGGTGCGCACTGCAATAAGGTTTATTATATGTGTCTGGTGTGTGCTTGGTGCAAGCACAAGACAGCCGAAAATCTTGTTAATACTTCAGAGTGAAGAAAAAACATCCTTTATGGAGTTGTCGGGGGTTAGTATCAGTTTGAAATAGGGTTAATCCTATCCCGACCGGGCTATGTTTGGGATGGCCCCCAGCACATAGTGCCATTTCATACATGTAAGCGAGTAAAACATGCACGATTTTTGTTGAAACCAAACTTTTAATTACCATGCTGACAATTTCTAATTTTTTCTTTCTGTATCAACCAACTACTGCTTTGGTACACTTTAATGTATTTTCTCTGTTCTACCAAATGATTGTAATTTCTCTCTGTCCACCCAACTCCATGTAAAAAAATTCAGCTCACTTTCAGAGTGTCTGAAATTTCCAAGCATGAAAAAAAAATTAAATAAAAAAATAGAGGAAGCAAGGGAGCAATTGAGAGCACTGTCTTTCCCATTCTGCATCCTGTCTGGAGTATGTACGTCATGAGGGTAGCAACCGGTAAAAGTAGATGCTGACTTCCAGCAGGCTGCTTGAGTAATGTCTGATAAATGAACTCCCCTGAAAAGTATGAGGGACTGCACAGAGGGACCCCAGCTAGACGGCCAGAATGGATTGGCAAATTGTATTGCTGAGGTAATCCATCTTGTAATGATACATGTATGTCTGGACCAAAGATTATAGAGCGCCGTAGGCGCAAGATGGGGAACTCTGGCTGAAATGTGAAACCTCACTGGACGCCATTTCCGCAAGTGAACCCCATTGATACAGCACTGAAACGTGGGGACCATTGTAGACAACGACAAATGCTATCAGTGCCAAACATAGGCAATCACTTGCCGAAATGGCGCCCATGCGAATTTCACTTTCTACTAGTATAGATAAAGGCCCAGTTCCCCATCTTGCGCCTACGGCGCTCTATAATCTTTGGTCTAGACACAGCACCATGGGGAGTGACTATCATGATAAATAACTGAGTGTGCACAGTCAACCCTAAGTGGTTAAGTACATGCGAAGTACCACTTTAGGGATCGCACTGGTCACCCTAGTTTGTCTGAGGGGACCAAGGACATCTCAGGGACATCTCAGGGATTAAGACTTTATCCTGGGGATTGAAATCTGGAGTCTGGTTCTTTGTCAAAAAGGTGGTCTTTGGAATCAGGCGGATCCCACCGAGTTTCGAGCGTATGTGTCCTGTCGTTATCTGCCCTGTCACCAATCTATATATATTTTTACTGTTCCAATGGTTTAGTTAGCTTTGAACAAGTGTAGCAGGAAAAACAGTAACTGATAAAGATGCCGACAGCAGATCCACTGTCTGTTCGTTGCACCATGTCGTAAAATGTTTTATCCTACTGTCGTAGACTCGTCTTGTTGACAGTCGGCTACATTGTTCTCTTCCCCCTGGTTGTGCCACTTGTAGGTGGACCCCATTCCTGAAGACCCACTGGAACAGATCCCTGGTCAGAAAACACACTTGGGACAAACTGGTACCACCTTGTCTGTTGATAAAGGCCACCACTGTGGTGTTTTTGGTCTTGACTGGTGCTGGTCTGAGGGCGCTGTTTGACATAGCTGCAACGGAATTTTTTACTGCTGTAAACTTTTTGTTTTGATCTGTTTAAATCTTGTTTAGTTTTTTAACATCATCTTCTGAATTTATGATGGTTGCTTCCTGAGACATCATGCATTACATCCATGACATCTGTGAGTTTATTTTTGTCTTTTGGAAGTCTAAAGTGTGACTTTTGAGGTAAACTTTCGAGTTAAAACTCTGTGTAAACTGTGTGCACTAACTATAGTATATGTCATCCTACCATGGTGTTGGCTTTTTGTGCCCATTACTGTTTTTGTTTGGAAATTTATCACCAAGTCATTTGTGTTATGCCTCTAGCTATCCTCATTTTAATTACAGCAGAGTTTCACATCAATTTTCATTGCTCCGAGCCTACGTCATGTACATGCTACAACAGTAAGATTGACAATGTAAAGGTTTTACCCAACGAAAAGGCCATAAACAATATGTGGTCGAAACACATGGTCCAATGTCTTTTGCCAGACACAGGAACTTTATTTCATGTAATTGATGAGATCACAGGCACAAAGAGAACAATGACTACAGTGACTCCTGACCTGGACTTGCCAACATTACCTAAAACGTTTGCCAAGATCTTTCACAGAAAGGTAGAAACTACCCGTGAAAATATGCATTCAATGTACCAATGAGCATGGAGAATTCACAGTGTGTGTGCCTCGATAGTTGCAGTGGTGTAAACGCCCATGAACAAGCTGCTCGGACTAGTCTATAGAAAAAGGTCAAAGCACAGAAACTGCACTTGTACGAGTGCAAAACGATGTGCTAAGTGCCCTTGACATGCAATATGATGTCGTTCATGTTTTACTTGATTATTCAGCTGCGTTTGACACCATTGATCACAACATCTTACTGCACTGGCTGCATTGTAGGTTTCAAATTATTGGTACTGTGTTTGAATGGATTAATTAAGTCCTACCTACATGTACAAGGGCGAACACAGCATGTGTGTGTTGGGTCAATGGTGTCTGATGTACTGCCGCTTAACTGTGGTATCCCCAAGGGCTCTGTATTAGGACCTGTGTTGTTTAGCCTTTACACTGCACCCAGTGAAGAGATAATATTACATCATGGTTTGAATTATGATGTATGCAAATGATACCCAACCGTACATGACTTGCGCATGTGACCATGTCCCAATTACCAACATTGAGCATTGTGTCGTTGAAATAGGTCAGTGGATGCAAAAAGAATTTGTTGGCACTCAATGACAACAAAAGTGAGGTTATTAGATTTGGTAGGGAAGGTCTTCAAAGGCCTTGTTCGGTACAAAGAATTCATTCTCTTCCAGAAGTCTGTGACCTTGGGGTTATATTAGATGCATCAGAGACTGTGTCTGCACATGTCACAAAGCTAAAAGGCGAAATGGTAAAATATGTAACCTGCTTGACCGCGGGAAGTCAACTGAGAAATTGATCCATTCTTTGACTTCCAAGCTTGATTATTGTAACATTTTGCTTTTTGGCATACCTGAGTTTGAATTCAGGAATTACAGGTAATTCAATATTCAGCCGCATGCCTTGTCACTATATTGAAAAAATATGAGCATATTACTCCAGTGCTGAAAAGTTTACACTGGCTCCCAGTAATAAGCATTCGAAATTTAACATATTTGTGTCTTGTTTACAAGATTATAACGGGAATAGCTCCAGGTTATCTTTGTGAACTTTAAGTGTTAAACTAATGCGCAATCGACAACCTCCGGTACGGTAAGTTTACAGAAGCCACTTCGTAGAACTATATGGCGATCATTCATTTATAATATATGCCCCCCAATTATGGAATGGGCTACCCGCTTCAATCAGATCAGCAGATACTTTTTGATATTTTTAAAACCTATCTTTGTAAGTATTACTTATCACTAAGTTGTGATTTGTTTATTTATAATTTCTGGTTTTGTTAAGTGTTCGGGCACTCAGCCTGGAACACCTCTTGATTTTGTTCGTTTTTTAGGTGTTCGGACTCAAGTCCGAAAACCTCTTGTTTTTGTGTGGTTTTTTAGGTGTTCGGACTCTGGTCCGAACCTCTTGTTTTTGTTCGGTTTTTTTTTTAATACTTCTTCTTCTTCTTCTCCCTGGCGATTGTCCACTTTCAAATGCACACTTCCGAAGGTCACATAACCTTGAAAATTCATACATGGGTAGTATATGGCAAGGAGACAAAACCGTTGTTGTGATGTCATGATGACGTCATCAGGTGTCGAATTACATTAAATCAAAGTTTATTATTTCAAAAAATCATAACTCCTGAAGTACACAATGGAATTTTACAATCTACACATCATCGGAAAGGTCATCCAAAACTGTATTAACGCCTTACAGACATGACCCCAATTTTGACCTGACCTTCCGGTTCAAACCGGAAGTTCAAATATTCAAAAATTCATAACTTAAGAAGTTTTTATTATAAAATCACAATTCTTACATCAGATTGTAGGTTAGGGAATGTCATTCTATGTTGCACATCTACATTCTCTGAGTGACCTCTACTTTCGGTGAAACCGGAAGTAGCTCCTCATTCAAATGTAGTCAGAGGCAAGTACCAAGGTTAGGATGCCCTTCTCTGTTTAACATTGTGTGACCTTTGTGACCTCTACTTCCGGTCAAACCGGAAGTAGCTCCTCATTTAAAAATGGTAAGGGCTAGGAACATGATTCTTACACCAAATACTAAGGTAAGGGAAGGTCATTCTCTGTTGCACATTGCGTGACCTCTCTGACCTTTACTTCCGGTCAAACCGGAAGTAGCTACTCATTTAAAAATGGTAAGACCTAGGAACATGATTTTTTCACCAAATACCAAGGTTAGGGAGGATCTTTCTCTGTTGCACATTGCGTGACCTTTGTGACCTCTACTTCCGGTCAAACCGGAAGTAGCTCCTCATTTAAAGATGGTAAGGGCTAGGAACATGATTCTTACACCAAATACCAAGGTAAGGGAAGGTCATTCTCTGTTGCACATTGCGTGACCTCTCTGACCTTTACTTCCGGTCAAACCGGAAGTAGCTACTCATTTAAAAATGGTAAGACCTAGGAACATGATTCTTTCACCAAATACCAAGGTTAGGGAGGATCTTTCTCTGTTGCACATTGCGTGACCTTTATGACCTCTACTTCCGGTCAAACCGGAAGTAGCTCTTCCGATCAAACCGTAAGTAGCTCTTTATTTAAAAATGGTAAGAGCTAGGAACATGATTCTTTCCTCTAATACCAAGGTAAGGGAAGACCCTGCTCTGTTGCACATTGCGTGACCTCTGTGACCTCTACTTCCGGTCAAGCCAAAAGTAGCTCCTCATTTTTAAAGTTGTTACAGCTAGGAACATGATTCTTAGGTCATTTGCACATTTACTTGGCTATTGTTCTTCTCTTTACTGTGCAAGTTAAAGCATACATGCCTTGTATTTTCAAATTGAACTTTGACTTAACTTTGTAATTTGAGTTTGGACTCACAATTTTATACTTTGATTTTCTTGGCTTATTTTGTATCATTACTATTCTTCATATGAATTTCTTTGCTCAGTGGTATTTTCCAAAGCTTAGTGTTTATATGGAAGTTGTTTATTTGTATCTTTTTAGGGTTTTTGCAGACTAACAACCAACAGACACACCAACATCCATGTGTTCAAAAGACTTGAATTGTTGTTGGTGGTTTTGCTTGATTGTAATATGCCTTGGTGAGCGAAACGGCACAGTCCACCTCCTCTGCCATGTACACTAGATTGATTGTAAATGTTACTTATTGGCAAGTGGACAACTGCCGTGATCATCTCCTGATAGCCACAATTCAGTGATTGTGAGGTCTATTTTTTCACGAATGATGAAATCACTGATAGAAATGGTCTTCTGTTTCAGTAAATTTGCGTTTAATATTGCTATAGTCTTGATTTTTTGGTTGTTGTTACAGCTGGTGATGACTGCAGTGGATCACAAACTAAGTTATGCTGACATACAGACTTCGTATGACATAGCTTTTGTAATGATGACTGAGTTGGAGCAGTAATCAATGTTGGAATTGAAAAATTCTTACGTAACCGTGCCTCCCTGGTAGCCTCTCTTAGTTGTACGTACAATGTTAAGCTGTTTGAATTCAAGCCATTTCTCTGGGGTAAATTGTCGAGTGATGATGATGCGAGTCATTGTATCCTTTATACAAAAGAGAGTCTTTACAGTGTATTGGTGCATAGTATAAAATGGCGGCTCTAACGTTTCACTATGATACATGTACAAACACTCACGTGGAACCGTGCTGTGCAGTCCAAGACAGTTAAACAAAGAAATATGTAAAAATTACCAACAGTACTGAAATCAAACTGATAGACAAACATTGACAAAGAAGCAGAAACCAAATAAAATGTTCAAACAGCACATTAAAATCGAAATAATGAAGGAAACTGGTGGTGTCTCAGAGAGCAAATAAAATGGCAGTGCAGCCGGCAAGGGCGCCACCAATACGAATGATGTCATCACATGTCACATGGTATTACATTAAAGGTGCACATTTTGACGGCGTGTATCTACCAAACAATACATGTATGGTTGATAGAGTAGAATCTTGGTGAGTTTAGACAGAGACGTGTTACAAATAAATCTGGAATGACGTCATGATGACGTTATCACCTGATTTTTTACGTATTTTTTAAAGTTTTGACCAGTTCACTTCCCTTAAAAACATGCTTACACAAAACCTCAACGCGCCACGTTTAATCTATACTGACATACACTACACACATGGGAGGTACAGTCGCCGACTCTATGTCGTCTGTGCACCACTGTGCACAACTCAGTACACACACACAGGGGGTCCAAAGTCCAAAGTCGGCCCGCTACCCTCTATTGATAAGTTGAACAAGTTTGCTTTATCAAACTATTTTTTTTTTTATCCAATAAAGAGAATCTTGTTCTCCAGGTGTTGCCAAGTCAGGGTTTCTTTGTGCCAGCGGTACCCTCAAAGAATCCTCTGTGATTTAGCTGAGCTTTAATTCTCGAAACTTCTATAGATACTTAGAATAGACTTGGCTCTATCATTGGCAGCAGTCATCTGGGTTGAGTTTTTTTTTGTTATTTTGTGTGGCAATAGAAAAAGTGGTGTTACGTGTGTGACCAAAAACTCTTGTAACGTGTGTGACAATTGGCTCACTTGTTTCTAAGCAGGAATTTTGTCACTTAAACACAGTTTAATTGTGACTACAAGCAAAAAGAACAAAACTCTGAGTACTAATATTCACTTCAAAACAAAATCTTGCTACACATCTTGGATTAAACACTTTCCAAATACACTGTAGCAATTCAGTACACGGAGCGAAAACACTATGCGACAGACAGCATCCACCTCTTCAAGATGGTGTAATTGCTCAAATGTGTTAAACTATGTCATCTCTAGTCTGTATTACTTGTTCAAAGTTTGAATAATGCTAAATCTTACATTAATGTGTGACCAAATGTCATGTGTCTGACCCCTTATTTTTCTGTATTTTCCGGAATGTTGTACCTTTTTTTAAATTGTTTTTAATCATAATGTAAAGACTATGTAAACTTGTTTATAATAAAAAGTGCCACTTTTTTTTCATTACGGTTTTCGTTATATTAAAACTTTCATGAATTTTTGTCACGTGTGTGACGTTGTGTTTTGCAAAACAATTTGCAGAGGTTGTTAACACCTCATTATTTATCTTATTTTTGATTTTGTGGAAAATCAACTTTAAACTACCCCCAACGAAATAATTATTACCTCCACTTAAAAGAAAAAGCATTGCTAAACAATATGTACATACAAAAACTAGAAAACTACACTTTTGGGTAAAATTCTTTGGAAATTGGATTAATCACGGAAATTGATGTTTTCTGGCCCAAACCACACTTCTTTTACAATTTTTTTTTCACATTAATAAATTCAATTATTTTGCCACATGATGGAACCAATAGCATTCGTGTACAACTAGGTTTAAATTTTGATGGTTCAGGCTCACTTTTCAGAGAATGACCCAATAGCACAAAAGGTGAACCAAGTAAAAGGTTTTAAATGGGCACCAAAACTTCTACATGATTTTGAAATATTTGTATGTTTACCTTTAAATAGTAAAAACCAATACCTGCACTAATCTTTCATCATTCAATTTGTAAAGGTAGTGCTCACTCAAATTTGTATTGACCCTTTATTCAGGATACATGTAACAACTGGGTTTTTTAAGTCTTACCATGTCTTGGATATGCTGACAGCGAAGTAATCTCTTTTTGACAGGGATACTGATCTACATTTTGTGGCAGCAATCCTATCAACAGAAAAATTATGACAATATTAAGGCTTATACACATATTTCTACCAAGGCAAAGTTGGCAATAACACGTTACAGTCCTGAAAAAAATGGCCTGCGAAATTTAAGGCTAATGAAAGGAGAAAAAGAAACTCACAGTAGTCGCTGGATGACGTATATACATGCAAATGTTTCCCCTGCCTGGAAACCGAAGCCGTGTAAAGACGCCATTGTGTAAAATCGAAACACCAGAGCAAAGGTTTCCCGGACATTCCACTGCTTAGCGTGCACAGACCCCAACTCACACAAATTAATTATTTTATTAACATCACTCGCACAGTGGAAAAAACCTATTGCCATCCCATAAAAGTAAACTAAATATTAACTTTGACCCTTTTTGTGGTTACAGGTGAAACAGAATGATGCGGTATTTAATTGGATGCTCTTCCCCAAAAATTGCTGAGATAACTTTGTAGCAAAAAGATTAAGAAACAAGAAAAGTAGTGTTTGGTATACACAAATTCCCTGCAAGCCGGAACGTGCATACATGTATGACTAGACTTTACCATTAAAGTCCATACAAAGTCCATTGCACCATCTGGTTCTGTGGAAACATTAATTTGGACACTTGACTTACTAATCTATGTACCCCAAGTTCAATAGGCAATGTAACATACGTACACAAGGGCACTTCTAACACCCTAATAAGCAAAACCAATGTCAAGCGAAAATGATCATGAGTACAATTATGTGCCTGTTATTTCATCTTTGATACCTTGAGAAGCCAGTTGGTGACTTTTCAACTATTTTGTTGAGTCTTTGTTGTAATTTTGGCAATTTTTTGGAACAGGGTATCACACCGCCATACTAGTAGGGACATCGTCGTGTTGACGTCACACTCGCAAAACACAATGAACTTAAATTTGCCGATTCTTAATATGTCATCTTCAAAAATTTGTTTTTACGAAATGAAGATGAATAAAAGTATGATATCAATGTCAAGCTATTAAAACATTTCTGTTCTAGTACTTGAAAAAATTTCAGAATCATTAGAACTTCATTTTCCGATAAACGAGAAAATAAAATAAGTAGGGCAAACTGGGGTAAAAACAACGCCCATGGGGTAAAAACGCCCACTTGTTTCCACTGCTAGTAAAAAATGACAAGATTAATAATCAAATGGGATATATATATCTAACAAGTAAAATATATGTAAAAATTAAGAACAGAAACAATTTAATTCATTGCCATGTTTTATGGGTACAGAGGTGCTGTTGAAAAAAAAATCGAAAAAAAGTTTTAAAAACTGACCATCACAGGTTTTGCCTGTATCACTTCAAATGATTTTTTAAAGGAAAAAAGTGTGTTATTTTCTATAAATTTTGGTTGATATATATTACGAAGGAATAATAGAATATAAAAACTTTATAATTAATTTTATTTTTTGCCTACTACTGTTTTTTTTTAGGGGGCGTTTTTCAAAATCAGGGGCCTCGGGGTAAAAACGCCCAGTAGCATCTTTGATGTCAAACTGTATTGAAGCTTCATTTATCTCCCAAAACCTCAATGTTAGGATTTTCTGAAGCTGTATTCTTTGGCATGGGTAAGTTTGAGCTATTAGAAGTCCACCACATTTATATCAGAACAATGTTTTTCTGACATTTTATTATTCAGGTTTGATCAGTTACAGCGCTTTCAATACTGGACTTATAGGCCTATTTCTACCCCTTCCAAACATCCAATGAAGCTGTGATTGGTCTTTCCTTGGTTAGGGAACTCAACATGCTCAAATGTACCTAAACACTAACCATTTCTCTTATAATAAGCAAACTGACATTTCATGTCGGCACAGGAGGGGGGGGGGGGTTCAAAAGCACCAAAAGTTCCTCATGTCAGTAGACTTGTACATACATAGGCCTTTGAGGATCCATTACACGAAAATAAAATCAGTCTTAAAACCAATCTTGACAGCAAATTCTGATAATTTGGGCAACAATTATCCACAGACAAATTATTGTCTATAGGGTATCTCATCTCGATTTTGAGATATGGGCCTCTGAATTTTCCAAGGGATGAAAAAGGGGTCACGGCTTGCTTGTAATTGTTCGCGGGCCGTATATATTTGTTTATTTATTTATTCATTCATTCACTCATGTATTATTTATTTTATCTGATTTAACCAGGGTAGACCCATCAGTTTTATGTAGAAAACATGTATTTGTGTGTTCTCTGCACCATTCGAGGATTCTTTGAAGAAAAAATAAGAAAAAAACCTGAGTTGCCTCGATCAACACCTCGGTGAGCTGGTGCTGAATGTTGCTGAACAGCAACAAAACAGGCCTATTAGTTTTAGAAGTAAATTAGTCATTCTTGATTCTTTAAAAGCAGTTCAGTGATCAGGAACTCTGGGGTAATGTCCCTGGACCAGTAAATCCTTGCTAGAGCTTTGAGTGTTTTTATTTTAGGCTTTGCAATGTTGGTAGGTCGTAAGCCTACAAATTTGTTTTGTACTCTTATGTCCGACTTCCCTCGTCATAAGAATACCTTCATTTTATTGAGTTTGTAGTTAAAGTTAACCAGCGGTGTTTGAAATGTTTGATGTAGTATCCCTGACTATTAAATTAATTTTAAATATTCAGGAAAATCTCAGGTAAAGTCATCTTTAGACAAACAAAAGCTGGTGGACGTTTTTACCCTGATGCCCGGGTAAAAACGCCGCCAAACTTCCTCCCCAAAAGGGTGGGAAATATCCCCTTATCAGTATAATACCAATGAGTTTAGATTTGCACACAATAATGGAGATATGTATTGCATAAAACAACACATTTATTGCCTAATATCTCCAAGCAATGCTGAGATATTTTGCAAAAACTTAAAAATCAGGCGTTTTTAGCCCAGTTTACCCTACTTTTCCTGAATTTGCCACCCCTTCGTGCATCGTCCATTTTTCCTCCCTGAATTTCCATGGGTGATGAAGTTTTTCTTTTGGCTGTCACACTAGCGAAGATACGTCATCATCATGTCTCATTATTTACGGTTCATTCCTGAAGAACGGATGTAACTGTTTATTTTATCAGAAGAAAGTGCAGAATATTTAAAGACAAAATTTAAACCTTTTAAAAAGAAGTTTTGACTGTTGACAAAGGATATTCACTGCCATCATTAACAAAATTTACTTGATTTTTGTTCGGTGGCTCCTTTCTCTATATGTGACCTGCTCTGTGAAAATGAGTCAGATGTTGCGCATTGCTTTTCCGTGTAATGGACGGTTCAATGAGGAAGGGGTAATTTTCAAGAGATTTTTTTATTTTAAGTTTTCATGTTATTTTACTTCTATAGGATCCATATTTTCAAAATCATCTTTCAGATTACTTGATTTTAGTTTATAAAGCTATGAAAAAACGATTTTGTGATTGTGTTTTTGTCTAATTTGTGTCCTTTTATCTTTTGCACGCAGCGCTATACCACTGATGTTTCCCTCATAGTTTTGCTGTTCCGTATACACCTATGTCCATCGTGGCATCATCTGAAACCTTTGAACCCCTTCTTTCCTAATTTGTACAAAGGTCAGGTTGTATACATTATGCTAAATAGTTTTTACAGAGGTACACTTGTAAACAAACCCAAGCTTGTTGCCAAGCCCGTTCAGAGTCCAAGTCATGTGATCAAAATGCTAACACATAATTGGATGTTGCAGTTTTTGCTTTCGTGTTATGTTGTGTGTGTCATGCTTGTTGCTTCACGTGCATACATGATATAATTTTCCAACTGATTTGTTTATAAAAAAGTACTTATTTATCATCTAAAAAAGCCACTAGAAATGAGTGAGAGTGGTTGGCGTCTCGCCAATGCTCTGAATGAGCTCCAAGATGCCAATCTTTGTGACTTAGAGCAAGAAATAATGACCATTTCGTCAACGAGGAAGATGGCTGTTCTGACGGGGAAGACGACGGCAATTCATCTGTTGATGAATGGTCAAGCATTGCTTCTATCACGAGCGATGAAGACGACGGTGGCAACGATGTCGATGACAACGACAGACTAACCGCGATTGTTGCAGATCTACCCATTGAAATTGAAGATGTTGGCGATGCTCGTGACGATGACAATCATAAAACCGAGCGAGTGAATGCAGGGGAAATCCTCTGCAAGTGTAAGCTTTTCATTGGTGCCCATTGCTCCATGCAATATTCGGTGGAAGAGCTGCTTGCTTCTTGCTACGAAATGGCAGAACTTACAAGAGGTAGGCAGGCCCCAAATGTATTATTAGCTGTTCCGACCATCAGTCGGAACAGCTATTGTTTCTGTCGAGATTTTTATTTTTTTTTATTATTATTATTATTATTATTCTTTATTTCCACCAAAACCCTATTGACTTAACCACATGACTTTTCTGCGCACAAAATGCCGTTCTTTGAATTATCAATGTAAGATAAATTCTATATCATGTTAAAGCTTGTGTCTTGACTTAGCTAAACGATATCATAAAATTATAATTATAAATAAATTAACCATAAGACAGCAGTGTGAATAATTAATTAAGCATTCTTGTCTCCAGCTTATCTCAGGAAGCCTACAACCGATCTTAATTTTCTTTTCAGTTATAGACTTGTTGAATATTGTAGATGTGCAATTTGGATTGTTTGTGTCTGTAACGTCATCATGACGTCATTTATGGCACGTTTTGTGTCTGTGTACAAAAGGCACGGCTCAAAAAGTGTAACTATTTGGTAGGTCAAAAACCACAATTTTTCTAAATATATTGAATTCTAGATTGCTATATTACAAAGATCGTTTAGAAAACATGAATGCTTTTACAAAGAGTTGTCCCAGACCATATAAATTCATCAAAGCACAACGTAATTTCACTTTAATTAACCGTTAACTGTTCAATCTGAGCACCATTGGTACACTCTGTGTGGATTGCGCCACTTTTCACCGCTCAGAGTTGATTGCGCTGCAAAGTTGTACACAAGTGCGCACTCGCCTGTTTTTCACAGGTTAATCCAATGAGGATTTTGGGAGTTGCGAACCTGTACAGGTTTTTGTTGGGAAAACTGCAAATATGAATGCGGTGGGAGAGCGCTACCTTTTAGCGTTTAAAACTTCATATTCTGTTCTCAGATGTTATTAACTAATTATTATGACTGCTTATACATGTATGCTATAACGCCCTCTATCGGTTGATGTTTTTCTACATGAAACTTACAGAATCTCTGCATTTTTAGGGTTTTCGTTCAAACGCATCGCATAGAAAAAAAAAGTTATACTACCTTGTAAATAACAACAAATCGTAGTAAGGCAAACATGTTTTCGTCATCGTGACATCATCAGGTATCAAGTTTCATTAATTCAAAGTTTAATAATAAAAAAATCACATCTCCTGAAGCACATACCGTAGAGTCATAATCTTTGTGCCATTTTAAAGCTTTGATTACGGGTGACATTTTACTTACACATTAGACCCCAATTTGACCTTTCCTTCTGGTCCAAGCAGGAAGTTTAAAACTTTAAAATGTCATATATCCCGAACTAAATTCTATAAAGTCGTAATCTTTGTGTTGTCATTTAGATTACATCATTTGTGACATTTGATTTACAGGTGTGACCCCCAAATTTCAAATTGTCACATCTTATGTGCAAAATGTCGTAGAGTCATTAATCTTTGTTCCATTTGTAACTTACATGTACATCATATGTGACATTTGGTTATTAGAATGACCCCACTTTGACCTTTACTTCCGGTCCAAACAGGAAGTTCAAAATTTCAAAAGATCACATCTCATGAGCCAATTCATTTAGAGTCATAATCTTTGTACCATTTGTAGCTTACATCATATGTGACATTTGGTTTTTACAGGCGTGACCCAATTTTGACCTATCCAGATGAACAATTACAATCCCAATGGCATCTACTGTACATGTACTACGTTTGCAGTCCTAATCGAAATCAAAGTCTCTTAATTTCTAGGTGACAATACTAATAGCAAAACATGCCTACAAATAATCGGAACAGCTTTGTGTTTGTCCTAGTGAAAAACACATAATGTCTAGTTAATATTATTATACTTTCAGTCAAATCTTATTGCATTTGTACACCACTTTTGTTTAAGCCTAATCTTAAAATTGGTAAGTATGACAGACTCAAATCCTATACCAAATTGAAGCTTAGTACATGAAATTATAATAAAATGTAAATTTGGTTAAAGTTCTTAAATAATAGCGGAGTTTTAATGACATATTTAATTAGGCAATCTTTTAAACACCATATCTCAAGAAGTATACGTCCGATCGTCAAATTTTTTTTCAGTTCTAAACTTATGTTATGATGTAGAAGTGCACTGTGGCATATTTGTGTCCGTCACGTCATGACGTCATTTATAACAGATTTAATATCTATACAAAGCACATGAAACAATTTTCTTAATTTGATCAAGTCCCAATACTTTTACTGCGACCGACATATTGTATTTTTGGATAGGCAGGGACTTTTTATGGTAACAGACTTAAACAAGTTTAATCAGGTAAGATTCTGATCGACCATCAACATTTTATTCCCAACAGTTTTAAGGGCCCACGTTATTGTAATGAAGATTTCTCGTCAAAGGCAAGTTCGAGATGTTCGAGACTATGGAAGAATAAAGTTTCTAAATTCCAACCGATCTTCCAGGCCAACGTATACTTGTATAGGATTTTCTGGTTCAGAAGATTGAGATCGAGGCCTAATAACGTGCTGCGTTTCCAGCAGACGACCATGCATATACTTCGCCAGACATTTGAAGCTTCTGAACGGACCAAGGTTGTGTGAAGATCTGGTACAGAGCTTTGATAAGCAGACGTGAAGTTGTTGATGCGATTTCGTGATTGGCCAGATATAATTATTATATATGCCAAATACATAGTAAAACTACAAACATCTGAAGCAACCTTTTTCCAGGCTCGGTCAGGGTAGCTACGTTATTAACGGATGTCCAGGAGGCCACACTAGCTGTTGATGTGATTTCGTAATTCTCCAGAAATGATACCAAACAGTACAACTATGTTATTTTTGGAGGATTGGCGAGTTTGACTACTATTAACGAGATATCCAAATCAACGTTCAAATGCTTAACTGCATGAATTAAATGTCATGACACAAACAGTTCCTTGTGTGCTTGATTGTAAGCCTGTGACGGTTAAACGTTTAAACGTTTAAACGTTTACACAAGCACTATCCGTTTCGTAGTTTAGTAACCGTTTAAACGAAAAAAATAAAAATAAAATGTGCCTTGTGTTTTTGTTGCATTTTGTAACTCTATTTTTCAATGTAATACAATTAAGTATTGATGACCAATTGGCCGATACTTATTTATTTCCCACGAAAAAAAATCCACCTCAAAGACTATCAGTATTACAATAACTTGTCTGTGGTTTTCAACTTGCCGACAAGCTTCCAGCTGTATACTTCCAGAGCTTTATTGTGGGCGCGCGTGATTGGACGCGCTCAGCGAACCCTGACAATTGACGTGAGATAGGATCCCCACAAACAATACCGCTCCTTTACACCACAAACAATACCGCTCCTTTAGAGACCCTGAATATGATCGGCCTGTTTTTAAATCTCTTCCTTAGGTCGCAAAAAAAATCTTACAAGACTCAAAGCTATTTTGCATTAGATAAGGAGGGGTGTGCTTTGATTTATTCCTGCTTTCGACTGAAAACCGTTGTACAAAGTTTTAGAGTACAGTTTTGAGTTTTACTAATCGTAGAAGATGTAGATTCAAATTGCCGCGCAAGTCAATCAGCCAAGTTTGGAGCAGTTTTGACAAGATTCAGGACGACACGGTGAAGTGTAAAATCTGCAGCGCTACTCTTAGCTTCAGTGGGGGATCTACTGGCTCTATGATGAACCACCTGCAGTGCCATTGCTATTTGTGAAGTTATTACTTTGAGTAGGAAGACGAGAATAACTATTATTTAATTTCAAATGAATTGTTAGGGGGGAGTTCCTTGGCCTTTTCTACTTTTGTGCGCGACTTGATGTTCCTCCAATCCAAATCCAAACACTTCCGTTGTTTTGAATAGCATGTAAAAACCTGTTATGTGGGCTGACCAATCGGCGTTCTGTTCAATGTACACTTCGTTTAATGACATCTTCTCATGATCTCATCACGCAACCACCAATGAAACTTAAGCATTCTCACGTGGCGGCCGTACGCAAAGTATAATTCTCGAAGCTGTCTATTAACTGTATGGGCCGCAAGGTGTGATCGTGAATGGCCGACTTCAACTATGTTTCAATACACGGGGATCGTTCGGCTTATACATATTCATTTGTTGGATTGTGTATGACTTGTGATTGGTAATCCGGGGTGTTCATGTACACAGCACGTGAGCTGCAATATTTTTTCCGTAGCACGTGTCCACTGTTGATGTTGTGTGCAGCTTCCTCCATGATGGAAGCTAGGGTCTGGCAATGGGCCAATTACCAATGCGCGTACATACCTTGAAGGAAGAATACATGCACTGTACAGTGTGTATAGCTATATAGCAAGAGCGTGGCACAAAAATAAAAATTGCGTGTGGGACGGGACATTCTGCGGTAGGTAGATCTTTTCAACGATCGTGTTCGCCCATTCAGTATACTTTCAAAAATGTAATAAAAACACCGTAGAGGTGAAACCTGGCACCTCTATTAGAATTTGAATTAACTTGTTTTAGTTGAAGATTGTACTTCTCTTGTTTTTTAAATTTTGAATCGTTGATAAAAGTGAAGAACAAAATTACAGCTTAGGAAATGTTCCCTATTTAAAAATACAATAATCCTATACGCTACAACTGGCTAGTGCATTGTCATGCCGATACATGTACATGTAATATTTGATACATAGAGTTTTGGAACAAATTGACCTGCCGCCGACAAACGTTTAAACGGTTAACCGTTTAGAAAAGTTTCGTTTAAACGGATAGTAAATTAACCGTAGAGTCACAGGCTTACTTACTTGATTGTCTTGGCAAAGGTTCATGTGTGATCCTTAATAAAGAATGTACTCAGTTATGAAGACGCATCACACACAAAACATAGTGTTTAATATTTTAATATAAAATGATCCTAAAAGGCAATCATTTAAAACAACAACCAATGTTTGTAATATTAAAAATTTCTTAAATAAATCAAAATACAACCAAAATATGACATTTAGAATTAAAACTATCTGCAGCATTTGATGTATTTTTCAGGATAGTTGTATATTCCTATTCTCACAGATCTTTTTTTACCTACATACATGTAGTTACAACCCTACTTATTACTGTATGTTGTCTGTGTACAGTGCTTTCAAATATTATTTACTTTACTGGTCAAACATGGCCAAATTAGAGACTTTGGGACATAAATCAGTGGAAGCAGGTACACTGGTTCATTTTACCCATTATTTTTTTTAGATTTTAACTTGCGTTTTTGAACAAGTGGAAAACCCAGTATGTCTGTTGCCATATCCTCCATAGCCTCCCATTTCATGGCTCTGCTTACTAAAACAAACAAATGGTGCTTATGGCAGCAGAAAATTTCATAGGTTACTGAAGAATGTCAGTAACTAATAACAACATTTTACTCAAACAGGGGCAGAATTTCTGTGGTAACCTTAGTAACCCTAAACTAAAGTTCATCTGCGAAAATTTTTTAAAGAATCTGGTTTCAACTGATTTTGGTAGGTATGGGTGTCAAGATATGCAAAAAAAAGTAAGGTGACATAGGGAATGGTTGCATTTTGGAGATAGAGGTCATTGACCTTTACAAAAATATGTATAAAAAAAAGTATTTTGGCGACTAAATGTCGCACATGGTTGAACTTGGTGACAAAGTACTCAGAATTATAACAGAAGAAGCAAAAAAAATAAAATACAACCCTAAGAATTAAATCTTGACCCAAAATAAGAGGTCAAAGGTCAACAGAAGTGGTTTATCCCCAAAATGCTTATTAATAACCTTAAATTTAACTTTATCTGCGAAATATTTTTAAAGATGTGGATTTCAATTGATTTTGGTCGGCATGGGCATCACGATAATGCAAAAAAAAAGTATGGTAGAATAGGGGATGGGGAAGTTGCATTTCTTGGGGTCAAAGGTCATCGACCTTTTCAAAAGTAAAAATGTATCTCGACAACTATAAATGTTGAACGTGGTTGATCTGTCAAAATGATCTGAATGTTGCTAGAAGGAGGCAAAAATTAAGTCAAGATCCCTTATGACCAAATCTTTACCTCCAAACATGAGGTCAAAGGTCATAACAGGAGCAAGTGCTTTGTAATTGATGACTTACGAGGGCATTATGGTAATTAACCATTCCTGGACCACTTCTAGTTGTTTTTATAGGAGATACAAAGACCTCTGTGTGGGAAGTGGAATATCCATAGGCTATGGTCTTACCTATATTTTTTTTTAAAACAAAGTACAAAACTCAATAATAAAGGTCAATATTTGGTCATTAGGGTCCTATTTTTATTTATCTCCTTTTACTACAATTTGATCATTTTGACACCAAGATCAACCATGCGCGACATTTAGTTGCTGCAATACATTTTTCAATTTTTGGAAAGGTCAATGACCTTTAACCCAGGAAAGTGCAACTTCCCCACTCCCTATTTACATTAATTTTTATTTTGAATATCTTGACATATGCAATTTTGGGGATAAATCGCTACCTTTGACCTAATTTTTGGAGGTCAAGAATTGTTAGGATTTAATTTTTTTTTCCCCAAGTATAATTTTGAGCATTTTGACACCAACATCAACCATGTGTGACATTTAGTTGCCAAAATGCAACTTTTTGAGAAGGTCAATGACCTTTAACCCCGCAAAGTGCAACTTCCCCATTTCCTATTCTACATTACTTTTTTATTTTGAATATCTTAACATGATCACCTACCAATTCAGTTTAAACCAGCATCTTTAAAATTAGTTTTCATATAAACTTTAAATTTTGGTAAATAATATGCAATTTCGGGGATAAATCGCTACCTTTGACCTTTGACCTAATTTTTGGAGGTCAAGATTTAAGTTTAAGATTTGATCTATTTAATTTCTCCTAGTATAATTCTGAGCATTTTGACACCAAGATCAACCATGTGTGACATTTAGTTGCCAAAATGCAATTTTTACAACTTTTTTAAAAGGTCATTGACCTTTGACCCCCCACAATGCAACTTCCCCATCCCCAATTTCACCTTACTTTTTTTTGGCATATGTTGACACTCAGTCCTACCCAAATCAGTTGAAATCAGCTTATTTAAAATAATTTTAAATTATTTCGCAGATTGGCCCTAAAATTGGTTAGTTTTGGGTTACTAAGTTACTGGGTGTACATCTAACACAATCAAACCACCAAATAGACCGATTGCGCGTGACCCCTGTTGGGTAAAAAATGTAAACACACACGTAATCCTCAATAGGAAAGGGTGGTACGGTACACGATTATTAATGCATAATTAGTTTATTCCATCGAGGCTTTTCTTGCTCGAAATCTGTGAAAGATATTCCAGAGTTTGTACCAAAGACCTTCAAGTGGCTGAATAAAGCCAGTAAGGACAGTTCCAGCAAGTCTTGAAAATTGTAAAAGTACCGTATAATGTGCACGATGTGTACAGCGCACGACGGAACGTTAGGCCTGACGACCGCGATCACCACACACTTTTCAACACAAAACTTTCAAAGTTTTGAAGCTGAAATCCTCCAAAGAAATTGCTTTCCAAAACTGTGTGATTCCTTTGCCTATTTGAAACTCGCAAGGCTAAGTATTAATGCTCACTTTTCCAACGTTGTTTATCATTTTTTACAGTGGTTTAGGCCAACATTACAAACAAAATAACAGACAGGTGGCTACATAATAAATAGTCGTCCGACGCCCGTAGTGCATGGCTA
Organism: Marthasterias glacialis; assembly: GCA_911728455.2. Taxonomy (NCBI): domain Eukaryota; kingdom Metazoa; phylum Echinodermata; class Asteroidea; order Forcipulatida; family Asteriidae; genus Marthasterias; species Marthasterias glacialis. Next base: position 15,180,392 of record OU452231.1, on the reverse strand, counting down.
AAAAACCTCTTTTCAGAAGAATTGTGTTGAATTATGAAACAGAGATGTGATTTAAATTAATGCCACACCATACTACTTTAAATAAAGGGGCTCATTAACTAATTCATCCCTTAACGAAAGTATAATCGACTGTTTTCGAACTCACTCTGTGTTACTGCCTATCTCTTTACACATATTTTTTCACCAGCTGTATGACGTCATACCCGATAGGGGGTCACATGACCGCATGTAAACATTGTCGCGCAATGGGTGTATTAACTGGCAATATCTCCTACCTACCTCAGCTCGGGTGATAGTATTCAACTTAATTTTTCTAGCATATTATAGGCATACATGTAGCAATTGATTAGCATAGGCCTAGGCATGTGTTTGATAGATTTTGTCACCCTCTATTTTTGAAATTTGAAATTTGTACACAGGTAGAGGCCAACCAACTTTTGATGAGACTTCAGCCGGACCCTTATGCCAGATCATGTCCATATGTTCAAAAATGGGATTTTGGCAGAAAGAAAGAATGATAAGTAAACAAATAAAAATCTTGACGGAACAGCTACTGAGCTAATTAAATACAGGAACATAAAAAAGCTTTAGCTAAGATTAGAACGACGAAGGTTGGTGATTGACCTATCTTTATTTTATGTGTAGATCTGAGTAATTTATGTATTGTAAAAATTGTATTTAAAACTTACCAAACAATTCCAAACTTCCCTCCACGTCTTTTCAGAATGTCTTGTGAGAAAAACATAGTTTACTAAAGATCATGAAAATTTCTGCAATATCATTATCAGTCACTGTTGTCACTGGGACGGAAGCACTTTTCTTCACACAGGTGACAGGCAGATGAGAAAACTAAGTATTTACTACTTAATCTGCAAAAAAAAGCCTCACAAAAAATAACACGTTCCACCACAAAATCACCTCGCGCTTAGTGTGTCTGCTGATCGTTTGCTCAGTTAGTTATTTGAATTGGGTGGCCTGCATCAAACTAACAAACTGGTTGCCCAAGTCGAGTACAATTTTTTAAATAATTGAGTACACTTTGCCTTTGGACAGGGGACCAGTGTAATTTGGCGCGTACTTTTTTATGTTTTTTACCGATACCATACCTGGATCTCATAATATCACTGCAGTTATTAGTTGCGATAATCGTAACCCTCCATCCTCCCGACGGTCGGAGACCGTCGGGAGGATGGAGGGTTAGACCGTCGGGAGGATGGAGGGTTACGATTATCGCAACTATGCAGTTATTTGACCAGTTCGGGATCATTGACCAGTTCTGGATCACTTTAACTTTGCATTGCCCCTCGATCATCAGTAAATTACTCTGTATGTGACCAATTTAATAAATGTAAAGAATAACATCCAATAAGATAAAACACCGAAATTCAAGTGCACAACATCATTGTTAAGTAAATTATAGCATTTTTTAGTTACTGAAGTTTGTCAGTGACAATTATTGATTTTGAATCAAAATGTGGGTTAAAAAAATGTTAAAACTTCTCACCTTTCATATTTGAAGGTAGGAGCAGATAAAGTTAATTTAAAATGGTTCAGATGCATAAACAGTGTTTAGGTCAATATATTGAGCAGTCATCTTTTCTGTTTAGGTGAAAAGTGTGGGTTTTTTGTGACACTGCACCTTTGAGCAGTTCTGGATCATTCAACATTAAAACAATGTAAATCTGGTTAAATCATACTTTTTAGTGCACTCAATACATAAATTTGTATATGTCGAAAAATATAAAACTAGTAATTGATAAAATAGCTGTCAGTGTTGATAATTGCTACTTGTAATTTCAAGTTGGAGGACTACATGTGCATCGTTGATGCACGACAACTTCATGAATTAGAGTGAGGGTTTGCAATAGAGGGCGCTCTACTGATCCGAAAAAGAAGCAACAATGGGCAAGTTCGCGCAGAAACCATCGTTTGGTTTGTGTATAACAGTGCGCATGCACTTTAATATTAAAGCGCGAACGACTCTAGTCGAACTAGCGTGAGCTATTGTGTAATGTCAACGTGGCGGCCTCCAGTAATATGTTTGCATTGTTATAAGCATAGGCCTACTCACATCTTCTCCTTCGCTGATTCCGCCATTGTTTTAATTTTTTTTTTCGTGGTTCCCGTGCAGTTTGTCATAGTTAAGAACGAACAAATCTTGTGATAACCAGCGAAGCAACCATTGAGCGACCACCGTCAGTAGGCTGGTTCCAAATAGTTGACTAGCGTTGACTAACCACTGGTGACTAAACAGCGTTCGGGTGAAGTTAGTCGAACAATAGTTGACAATTGTCCTTGCGTGAACTTGCCCATTATACTGATGCATCCAGAACTGGTCAAACAGATGTCAATTCTTTGCTCAAAACCTCTTCCAAGACGTACATATTTGTTGTCATTTGATACTTGGTGAATTTAATGGCATGTTTTGGTAAACTAATCGACATCCTTTATTTAAAATTGTTAAAAAAAGCTGCGATGGCACAGCGTGAATTCATAAAAGTGATCAGAACTGGTCAAATGGCTGTAATCCCACCATAGATCTCTTTGGGGATTTATAGGGTGGTAAAATAAATATTTTATAAAGCGGCATGACTATTATAAGAGCGTCCAAAGTCAAACATACTGTAAAAACAAAATAAGACACTCTGTGTTGAACCCATAGAGTTATATATAAGAACTAGATGGCGTACAAACCATGCCACACGGCCCGACAATGAGCATTTTATGACCATTGAGAAAATGGCGCGGACCATTCATTTATACTGGTTACCGGTATTCATCCGTTCACACAGCAGCCATTTTCCATGAGTGGACATTCGTATGCAATTCGCCCATAGGGATTTTCGCCCATGGTGAGTCAGTGGAGTTCCGTGCGTGGCATAGTGAGTGCACCCTCTAGTTATTATGGGTGCGTTCGATTAGCTTACAAGTGTAAGTAAAACTTAACAAGAGAGTGCGATTAATAGCCATCACGTGATACTCGGGTCTGCCCCGGTGGTGATTTTTTTTTCCGTACCACACGCTCAATAAGGAGCTACAGCCAAGCGTCCCGATTGGTCAGTTACAAAATGCATTATGCATGTTTAGGTCGCAGGCTGTTTCACACGAAAGTTGTGTGTGATCGGCGTAAAGTACAGACCCTCCTCGTGCTCTGTAATGTACTATCTAGGGAATACTCAGCAGCAAGTTCAGCATGGTGTTTGTGTTCCAGACGCCCCAAGAATAACCAAGGTCACTTCTATCCGAGATACGTGTTAAGTGTATGTGAGGTCCTTTTTCTACGGTATTTTAAGTTACCTGCTGATGTGCACTATAGTGGCCAACAGGGGAATTTCTGGTCAGTAATGTGGGGACTTTGATGTGGTAGCCTACGAATGTGTGTACTAAGAAATGGGATTGTGGGGAGCCTTAAATGACAGGGTATTATGGGCCACTTGTTTTTCGGTACTTCACGGGTGTAGAACAAAGCTTGTATAAACGTTACAGTTGATTACCTTTCCACTGTTTATGTTTCTCCTAAAACTGTTCACACACTTGGTTAATTTAGCCTCTTGTGTAATCTTTGAGTGTGTTGTTAATCACCCCTTGCAGTAATAATTGGCTTCAGACAGCAGCCTATAGCACTGCAAGGGGCATCATCAGCTTTTGGTTGTGCTCTCCCATTATTTTGGTAGTTTAATTGCCTGGTTTACGAGTTATTACTGCTATGGACTCGGTCTTTAAAGCTATTTTGATCTCAATCTGCAACTTTCTTGGGTACTGTGTTTTGGTATTGGGTTAGCTTTTACTGTGATTTGTTTGTGTTTTATTTATTTTCTTTTAAGCTGTGTTTCATTGACTTTCTTTGCTTTCGGTCACTTTTGATCAATAGAGTGTTTTATGTCTGTGTTTTTTTGTTTGTTTTGCTGTTAAAGAAACCTACAAACGCGAGTCACTGTCCCACTTCATGCATTTCCTTGCCTCTTGACCCTGTTCGATCTTTATTAGTTATAAACATGGCACGTACAAATGTACATGTACAACACTTATGCTGGGCTTATGTACGCGTCGTAGCACATAAAACGAACTCTCGTGACCTAACATGCATAATACATTAGCAACCGACCAATCGGGACGCCTCGCTGTGGCTCCCTATTCAGCATGTGGTACGGAAAAAAAATCGCGCCCCGGCGAATGCCACCGCAGCCCCAGCTTGGGAGCGGGTCTCTAGTGGCTGCCCGGTGTAATGACGTACGGCTGCAGGGAGGCTCACGGCGGGGAACAACCTCAGTAACCTTAATTTTTCCATAATGTCAAGTAAATACACTGCAGCGTTCGATTAGCCTTGTATCGTGGCTACAACGAGTGTAACTCCCTGGTATACACGGGGAAGCTAATAGAACGCACCCATATAACTCTATGGTTGAAACATGAAACACAAAATGGCTGCGCGTGGAAGTGCGCCCGCTGTTGTTAGGTAAAAACCAAAGCCCAATGGCGCGATAAATGTTATGGAAACTCTTGTTAGGTGTTCGGACTCATGTCCGAAGACCTCTTGTTTTGTTTGTTTTTTTTCGTGTTTTTTTTTTTTTTATATATTTAGGTGTTCGGACTTTGGTCCGCAGACCTTTTGTTTTTGTTCGTTTTTTTTTTTCGGTGTTCGGGCATTCAGCCCGGAACACCTTGATTTTGTTCGGTTTTTTAGGTGTTCGGTACGGTGGCCCACAACTGTTACGGCAAAAGCAAAAGGGCCACGGCGAAAGCAAAAGCGCGATGTAGATATGGGTGAAAGGTCGAATTTGGTTACTGCAAGTTATAAATCATTAGCTCATCACAGTCGTAAGTTTACTTTATTTACATCATTATTTACATGATAGGCCTACATTGCCCATGTTTCCTATGAATGCTTTGGTGACTAAACTTTCTCTAGTTTTCCATGGTAAATATTCTACTCCTTGGATTTATGGTAGTTTGATGCTATTTTGGTAAATCTTTATATGATCTCCATTTTTTACTTCCATTCTTGAGCATAATATTGGGTTCGTATTATCTCTATTATCCTGGAGCGACCGGTTTCCGGTCACTTAACGGTAAAAATCGTTCGGGAACGGAAACTAAATGAAATTTTTTAAAACCATCTGACCCACCTTTTAACAAGACACTTTTAATTCATAATCTGTTGAAATCCCAGAAGTTGCAGTCATAAATTCCGAAATATCGTCCTAAATTTACAGCGGTGCTGTATTCGCCGTGCACACGTCGCGTTACCGGTTTCCGGTCGGTACATTCAGGGGCAGTTTCTATCAACTTCACGCACTAGTATGGCGCGCAAAATGCAAAAAAAAAATAATAAATGTCCAGACAGTCTCTGCGGCTAGTGAGATGGTTAATGGCTAATAAAATAACAGTTCTTCTTAACATGATTTTTTTAAATTTATTTTTTCCTTTTCTTTTTCTTCATTTTATTTTAAAGTGGTATTAATATTGATTATTTTCAAATTAAATGTAATTGTTTTTGCTGAACTTATATAAATGTGTATAATTATATACATCAATTATCCTTTTCTTTTCTGTAGTTTGTGGCTTTTCTGCTTCATCAACATAATAAATGAATACTCCTTGAAGTGCCCTCCCTCCCCTAGAGAAAAATCCAGATGACACAAGAGAAAAGCATGGCACCTTTTCTTTTCTTTTACTTCTTTATTTTTCTTTGAAGTGTTTAACATAAATTGTTTTAAAATAAAATGTAATGGTTTTTACTGAATTTATATATGTTTTTTTAAATTGATACAAATCCATTTAAGTTAATTAAAAAACTTATGTGACTTTTCTGCTTTGTCAACATAATGAATGATGAATAGTTCTTGCATTTTTTTCCTCTTCCTGACTCTTTAGGGGAGCAGGTCCAGATCTGTTAGCTTTGATGTTTTATTTTTTTAAGCTTTTCTGATTGATCAACAACAGCCTCGTATTCATCATCAAGACATTCTTGAGAATAAAATAGTCTGTAGCTGGCTTTGACTTTGCGTATCACAGTCTGTATAAAGAAAGGAAATTTAACATTGCCATTAAAAAACCTATAAAACCAATCATAAAGTTCCTAAAATTAATTGTAAGAAAGATAACATATTTTCTGGATCCTGACATAAATTCATGGTCATTAGCTACAATGTCAGGCCCTACAAGTGTTTTGTGCACTTATTTTACACATTTTGTGCACTGTTCGTGGCATAAATATGAAAGTTTTTGATGTTTTTTTTGTTTTGAAACTGCATTATCTGTCAAAATTTGTTCAAAGAATGGGGAAGGGAGGGGAATTATGTGAAAGTTGGGCCACACAACTTTGTTTTTCTTACATACAAAAATATTACTGAATAAAATAAAAGTGACTGTTCCATTTCCTCAATACATTTTTAATTTAAAACAAAAAAATTATATTTATCAATCTGATTATCTTGAATTTCAGAGTGGCCAATAATATGAGTCATTTGGGGAGAAAAGAACTTTATATAGCCATGGCGGCTTTCATTTGCAATTAAGCAGAGATTGCAGTATAAACACAAACAAGTAATATTCACTTGAAACACACTTAAGGTTTCTGCAATGTTGGCACTCCATACAATCCCACTTGGCAACATAATCACGTGATCTACCGTTCTACCTGGGGAAAATGGAACTTGACCTTACCGATGAAACTTTCATTTGGAATGTTTGACCGTGGATTATAATTTTTAGAGACATTTGATTGTGAGTAAAAAGTGTATTAGTGATCTATACTGAAAATTTTATAAACTTTTGGGTGTAACTTACGACAGGAAACTTGAATCTCAATAATTTTTTGCGTGGGTGATCGTAAGGAGCATCGGTCGTGAATGAAACTTCTAGTCACTGTATATCTAGCGCCTTCTCACGGTAAACAGGAATCAAAATGAGTGACCGGGTATAGGTGTCGACCGAAAACGGGTAACCGCACGATACTAGACTCTATGAGTTTATTACTGTTCCATGGCATGATACTAATTGTAATTTCATGTGTGGTTGTTGTTTCAGATTAAACCTAGTTACACCCTATTCATTCAAAACACAGTCTACCAAGTGCCAGTCATTGAAGTTCTTGTGTGTTTATGGATTCAAATGGGGCAGTGTCCAGTGACCGTTAAAGAGGAGAAATTGATGATTTTCAGCACATGACTTACGGAGAAAGCGTTACATAAACGTTAATCGTAATGTATATGACGTCTCTAGTTCGTGAAAAATAATCGTCCGTGGTACGCGCGGGGTGTTGGTAGGCAGGCCGCCCGCCGCAAGCAAGACGAAATGAGTAGATTTCTCTCATTCCTTGCTTTATTCACAATACGGCTCGTCTGTTGATTGCAATACGTTTGATGCCGATGCAAAGTGTGGAGACTTTACTAAGTCTGCTGACAACAATGTGTACATTCGGCCGCGCTTTCTATTTTACCTCTTCCACCAGCCGTCAGTACACACTTTCCAATGAAAGCACATTTCCAGATACGGTTAAGGCATTTTATGGCTGGAGATAAATTTACATTTTGACCAATGACCTGGCAGAAATTTCGAGACGGTGTGTGTCCGACGCACGTGTGTGGAGAATTGTCGACGTTTGCAGATTATTTTCTTATATTTTTCTAAAGTGCTACGGGTTTTTAAACTCTCAAGATTATTTTGAATTGAAGATACTGTAGCGCGCACTGCCGTTGGCGGCGCACTGCTAGTGGCCTATACGGCTCTGGGCCTACGTGACCATGAACTTGATCATGCGATGTCGAGGTCACGACCTCAGCTAAATGCGTGCAGCGTCGGAACTGAAAACCAAAGCAAACCGTGTATGACAAGACGGGACGAAAACCGAGAACGGCAGTGGTGTCAACCGAGCCGTGGCTTAAAACTACGGGGTACAAGTTACCTTGCACATCACGGCAGTGGTGTAAACCGAGCCGTGGTGAGTGCAACTGTACGACGAGAGCACATAGTAACTAGACAGACATAACTACCCAGTAACGGCCGGAGTATAGTCCGCCCGGAGTATAGCCTCCGCCCGGAGTATTCCGCCCAGTATAGTCCGCCCGGAGTACTCTGCCCGGAACAACAGTAGAAATCCGCTTATAATAATAAAACACTGACTAGACATAAGTGATTTTCATGGAAGGTTCCATTGAAACAAGTTTGAGGGAGTTTGTCCCGGGTTCAAGAAAGGATATGCAGGCATTGTGCACATACCTAGAAGAAGAATGTATAGCAGGGTGTCTATGGAAATCGAAGCTGTAACAAACAGAGAACGAGTCCCCCACCCCAGGAAATACAATGTAAAACCACAGAAGGTGATATTGGAAGTGAATCTGAAGAACAGATTCTCACAGAATGTAATGGCCCCGTCAACCCCATTGGTAAAATACCGGTAAATGCTGGAGAGGGAATTTTCCATTCAGGAGAGAGACAGGATCCCCAATGGGAGCAACTGGGCCCCAAGGGACAATGCCAGCAGGGAATAAGCCTGTGGGTGCGAGGAGTATTTGGCGTGATTCTGGGGTTGGTATGACCGAATTATACACAGATAATTGGAGACATATTTCAACTGACGTGGCCTTCCTATTCAATGGTGCAACACAGCAGCGACAAAACAATAGCACGGGTTATAGTGCCCCTGGGTCTGCTTTTACGTTTCCCCAGCACCAACCACAATTTAAAGGACCAATAAGTCATCATTAAAGTGGCAATGTATACGGACAGTTGTACACAGAAGGGTACCCAACAGACGTTCCAAAGCGGGAATTTCAACGTGACCAAGTATGATGTGGTGACGAAACCCAGACAGCTTGGCCAAGTGGGAATACAGTCCCGTGCGACGGGAGACGATTATAACACGCAAGCAAAGCCGCAAACTGAGATGCGGGAGAATGAGGCTTATATAACTAGCAGACCAGCTGAAAACTTACTTACACAAACGCTTATGCAGCCAGCATGGAACGACCCCTTTACCGACAGGCGGCAACATGAGTCGACACCCGAGCTACAATCTGCAGAACGAGACAGGCGGTTCCAGGGAACAGAAAGTGAAATGAGAACTATTCACGCACCGCGTCCGTAGCAAATTAGTGGCAGGCCGATCAGTATTTCCCAAGTAGAAAACTTTCCTTGGCGACCAATAGAGCAGGGCGTAACCACGGGAGACAAACAAACACTTGGGTTGTCGCCAATTGCGAGGAAAGTTCCTGGAACTAAGACAGAACGGGTCGCCAACAATCGATGGTGTAAACAAACAGTTGGTTCGACACCTAATGTACCGAGATCGGCGAATGAGCCAAAGTTAGACCAGAAGCCCATTTCTGAGAGAGTAACGGTAAGGAAATTCAAAATGTTAACGTGGAAAACCCTCCTAAGCGTGGAAGGGAAAGACCCATAATAAAACCTGACCGTTATGACGGAAAAGGGTCGTGGGATGCTTACATTCAACATTTTGAAATGTGTGCAGCAATCAATGGCTGGGCCGATGAGGATAAATGCCAGTACCTTGCTGTGCTGTTGACAGGCCCTGCTCAAGAAAGTCTGCGCAGTCTACAAGCTGGAACCAAGGATTATAAGGAACTGGTGAAATCCTTACAAGCGAGATTTGATCCGACGGGACGGAGGGAACTCCACCGATCGCAGCTACGAAACCGGCGACAGAAGTCCACTGAAAGCATGGTACAGTTGGCCGAAGAGACTCGACGGCCGGTGGACAAGGTTTATGTTGACTTACCTGTAAAAAGTAAGGAGAGGATGGGCCGTGATCATTTCCTAGATGCGCTTAGCGACGGAGATATACGGACAAGAATTATCCAGATGAGGACAAAGAATCTTGATGAGGCTGTTGCTGCTGCTGTTGAATTAGAGGCTTTATACAAGTCAGAAAAAGAACGGCAGACATCGGATGTACGGAGAGTGAGAAGTGCTACTGTGGATGCAGTTTTACGCGGGGAAATTTCAGTTGAAGAAAAACCGGGCATGTCCGACATACAGCGACAGCTGGCCGAGATTATGGAAAAGATGAAAAGAGTTGGGGAAACGGTACCAGAGGTTACTGATACCCCAGTAAGAGTTGATGAAACGGTACCAGAGTTTATTGATACCCCACTAAGATTAAAGGAGATAGTACCGGACAAACTGACAGACCATATTGTGGACAATGAGAGTAATCAAAGTAATTCGGAGTTACCCCCTGATTTGACAGTTGACGAGGTTGATCCCGAAGCTGGTCCCTTACCCCCTAGACGAAGGCGCAGGCCCCCAGATAGATTTGTTGATTGGTGTTGCTAATTTCATTCTTTGTTAATCTTGTTGTTACCCAGGACAAAGATGAGACGTGACTGAAGCCGTTCTCCAGCACGGAAGAGACCCGCAAAACTCAACAAGTGTGCCGAGTGCCGGAGAGAGTTCAGTTCACAGACAAACCTCCAAAGGCATGTTGAAGAACAAGACCGCAGAAAGAGCAGAGTCAAATGCCCGTATTGTGCTCAATCCTTCAACCGTAAGCACGATCTGGATCGGCACTGGAAACTGAGCCATACCGGGGAGCGTAGATCAGCCACTCACAAGCGCAACCGGAACACCTCACCTGTACCCGAGGTACCTCGCACTCCAGGTCAGGACCTTGAGGATGACATGGTCAGTTTGGAGCCAGGAAGTGTGGAGCGAGCGATTTTTTTTGCGCACAGAATCTCCTCCCTTGAGGCGCCATGTCGTTACAGAGTGTGTCACTATAATGGTACCCTACAACCGAATACTACCCCCATCAACCCCATTCCGGTACCTCTTCTATTACGACCCCTTGCAGCGACCATCACCAGACCAACAGTGAGCGTGACGGCGAAGGATGGATGTACCCAGACGACCAGTACTGGCAACGGGAGGACCCATCGACTGGTAGAGCGTGTCATCAAAGAGTTGCCGGACGATCAAGGGAGAATCGCGGCTCGAATAATCAACGAACGATACTCGATGGAGTGAGCATCCAGTAGACGGTACTAATTCTGGTGGTTGATGTCCGCGCGATCGGGTTTTCTTAAAAGTTTATTTGCGAAAACCAAAGAGGTTTAATAGTGTTGTATTAAACAGAAAGGAAGTTGAGTGTTTTAATTGTTCTTTTAAATGGAGTATTTTAGGAAAGTTAAAGGGGCACACCGGCTTCGTTGGGCTATTTGGGCTACAAAATAGGCTAACATATGACTTAAAAGGTCTTCCAGGAATGGAGAAGAATGGTTCCTAAAGTAAACCATCAAATTTTGCTGTTTCGAGCATTTTTCAAAACGATCTTCACGTGATCTTCGAAGTTAGTTTTACTTCCAGCCGTATAAAAGTAAATTACTGAACCAAAGTTAAATCTTTATTTTTACAATTATTTATGAGTATTTGACAAAAAAGACTGTGTGTTCAGATTATTGATACAATTTGTAAATAATGATGAAAAATCGAACGTAATATTCGCATTCAGAGAGTCCGTGCAACCGAAGCGTGTTTTAGGGAGCTCGCGGAACGTAAACCTTGGGCATACCCCGTACAACCGGTGCCGTGTCTCGTGGGGCCAGAGAGACAAACCCCGGGGCACCAACTCCCCAGCTTGCCGGTCTGTACCGATCCTTGGATGTCGAAGAAACGTTCTCCATTGCAAGTAAGTTCGTCCAGTTCGTCGTACACAGAATACAAACTGTCCGTTTATGTCTGTTTTTTATTTACACGTGAATTTGAAAATTGTACAAGAGGCAGAATCACTGACATTTGACAAGGGGGGGCTGGAAGAGCATCATAGGGCGTGCTATGTCTGAATAATCAGACGTATACAGCATCATGACGACGATTATGTATTTTTTATTTACACGTGAATTTGTGCTGGATGGATATGAAGTCTGGATGCCCATGCCTCGCTATTGTAATAATTCATACTTAAACAGAGCACCAGTCTACTTACAACATTGCGCAACATTGTCACGTAAACTTGACAATTGCAACGGCTGGAAAAGCGTATAAGCTGACCTTTGACCGTGTTTTGTTTTTTTTTACACATTTTTCGTTAATTACGTGGTATTTTGATGATTTTTTTTTACAACAACCATTTAAATATTATTGTCTGTTATTCCATATCACTAAATTAGGTAAACAGTAAGCCGGTGTGTCCCTTTAATCTTTGGCAATTGGCGTTTTGTGAGTGATGTGCGGGAAATTTGAAACTAATTCCGGTGCAACACAAAATGTTACAGGGCAGAAGTAAATGATTGACCTTTTGTCTCCGGTATTGCCTTCGGTAGTTATAACCATCCCACGACTGGTTTGATATTTTTAATTTGATTATTTTGCATGTTATTATTAAAAGTGTTGCCCAATTTTGTTATGGATTACATACTAGTAAAGTATAAATGTTTTGTGCTTTTTAATATTGTAAATCATGAGTTACTAAATACACTTGCCCATAAAATAGATTCTTGATCATTGTCCATTATTTATAAACCATAAATCAATGGTCACCGTTTGCAAACCGTTTTAATGTACATCTAAGAACCGTTTTGATTTTTAAACAATGGTAATATGGCACTTTGGTGTCTAATATGGGATCTGAACTTGTGTGAACATTATGCAGGTCAAGGATACTGCACACCGTCCGTGTTAATTATTTACTACATAGTCATTTCACCGTGATGGTTCACCGTAACCAAATTCGACCTTTAACCCATATCTACATCGCGCTTTTGCTTTTGCCATGGCCCTTTTGCTTTCGCCGTGGCGCTTTTGCTGTTGCCGTGGCGCTTTTGCTTTTGCCGTGGCCCTTTTGCTTTTGCCGTGGCGCTTTTGCTTTTGCCGTGGCCCTTTTGCTGTTGCCATGACAGTTGTGGGCCACCGTATATAACACTTGCACCAAACAACCACGCAGGTCACCCTGCAAATGAATTAGGACAAAAACATCTGCCAATGTTGGGTGGAGCCTTCAGTGCATAGCTTTTGATTGGGCAACGGCAAGGTCTTTACCGTGCTGCAGTTCTACGAACGTTCGAAATGAAGGAACACAAGTTGCACGACGGAAAGTGTGGGCCAGACGACCGCAATTATGCATTTTTCAACACAAGAATTTCACAGTTGTGAAGCTGAAATCATCCAAAGAATTAAGGCTTAAGATTCCTTTGTCTATTTGACAAGGCTAGGTATAAATGCTTCCCGGAGTCATACTATGTGAGTTAATAATTATGGTTTATTTGAAGAAATAACTGTTGAGTATAACTGTTGATTACACAAGTAAACGAATGGTGAAATCCGAAGGTGAAACCAGAAGATTTGGAAGATACAATTGGAAGATTTTGCTGTAAAATAATGACAATAAGTAACGAATTAGTAAAGGAAGCTAAAATAGCAGTAAATAGGAATAAACCTAAACTAATTAAAGTAATAACACAAAGGCCTAAGAGAAGGAAATATGTGATCAATCGCCGTAAGTAATAATTTACCCACACCCTAATGGCTTGTTGCAATGGCTATATGCAGTGACTTTGCACTGTCCAATGTATGAGATTAAATCACCCCAATGGAAATATTCTAAAGCATAAAGGGAATATAATTATGTCATTATTGATAAACAAATAAAACTAGACATTAAGATTTTGTCTCTAGGACAAAATCAAAGCTGTTCCGATTATTGTTTCTTAAGGTACTTGATTTGTAGTTCTTGAGATATCGTCAAACTTCCGGTTGACCCTAAATTTAAGACCAACATGCGGTCACGGTACCCCGAGGGTTATGTTGAATTTTCAAGGACTATATAATTGAAAAAGATTTTTAACATTGGCTGTGTACTTCTTCAGTCACTGTTCAACTTCCAGTTTACCCAGATGTTAAGGTCAACCCGAGGTCACGTCAACTCGAAGCTCATCTTTAATGCCCAATGACTATATGACCGAAACAAGTTTGAAAATCGGTTGTGCCCTTCTTCAGATATAGCGATATGATGAGTTGCTTATTAAATATTCACGCGACAGTCACGTGAGTAATTAGTTTCTTAAGCTAGTGAGGCCAAAAGATGCACCAGCAAAACTAAAGTGATCATTGCCACCATTACGCCCATGAAGTGTTATAAGCCTACATGGTTTTATTCTAGTCGCGGGAAATTTCGATATAGTGCAGTACATACGCACTAATAGCTATGGTGTTGACTGAGTTACCAATTAACAGTTAATTACTGAAGAAACATACTGCACCAAGATTAATGTCAGTCTGAAATGACTTGTATTGTTTTCTCTGTTTTCAAATTGATTTGAGCTAAATAGGGAACCTAAAATTGCATTTATTTTGAAAAATGTGTTCAAAAATGTCAAAATCTGGACACTTTTAAAACCTATGCCTTTTGTACATAGATTAAAAGCCCCGTTAAAATGATGTCATAATGACGTGACGGTAAATGTTAGACCAGAAATCACATCTACAATATAGGACAAGTCTATAACTGAAAAAGTTTGAGGATCGGACGTATACTTTTTGAGATATGACGGACACAAACTTGACTAATTAAATATTCACGCGACGATAACGGTCATCCCTGATTACGTCACGACGAAAAAATGTGTTTTTCATACTATCAAATTTTATAAGCTACAAAATGGTATGTAACTTATGACCATCCAATGCCTTTTAAAGAAAACCGTATCAAAACGCACGTTGCATGTATCGTTCGTACAAATTTGACTAAGTGAAATGAAATGGAGTAAGCGTAAAAATTTGTAAATTTTTGTGAAATGATTCCAAGTAACAAAATAACTGAGATGATTCTGAGTAAGTTTTGAGTAATCAACATGATTCCAAATAAGCGAAATGATTCTGAGTAATCGAAATGATCATAAGTAAAGCGAAAAGACTTGGCGTAAGCAAAATAATTTGGAGTAAGCGACATGATGCAGGGTAACCGAGATGATTTTGAGTAAGTTTTGAGTATGCAACATATGATTTCGAATAGGCGAAATGATTCTGAGTGAGCGAAATGATCATAAATAAAGAAAAATGACTTAGCGTAAGCAAAATAATTTAGAGAAAGCGACATGATTGTGAGTAACCGTGATGATTCTGAGTAAGTTTTGAGTATGCAACATATGATTTCGAATAGGCGAAATGATTCTGAGTGAGCGAAATGATCATAAATAAAGAAAAATGACTTAGCGTAAGCAAAATAATTTAGAGAAAGCGACATGATTGTGAGTAACCGTGATGATTCTGAGTAAGTTTTGAGTATGCAACATATGATTTCGAATAGGCGAAATGATTCTGAGTGAGCGAAATGATCATAAGTAAAGAAAAATGACTTAGCGTAAGCAAAATAATTTAGAGAAAGCGACATGATTGTGAGTAACTGTGATGATTCTGAGTAAGTTTTGAGTATGCAACATATGATTTCGAATAGGCGAAATGATTCTGAGTGAGCGAAATGATCATAAGTAAAGAAAAAATGACTTAGCGTAAGCAAAATAATTTAGAGAAAGCGACATGATTGTGAGTAACCGTGATGATTCTGAGTAAGTTTTGAGTATGCAACATATGATTTCGAATAGGCGAAATGATTCTGAGTGAGCGAAATGATCATAAGTAAAGAAAAATGACTTAGCGTAAGCAAAATAATTTGGAGTAAGCGACATGATTCTGAGAAAGCGAAATGATTTCGAGTAACTGGAATGATTCTGAGTTGAATGACCACGCAAAAAAAATAAAAATAAAATCAAATGAATAAGCGTACAAGTGAAATGATTTCTATAGTGAGCAAATTGAAGTGGATAAGCATAATGATTATATTTGAACGAGTGTTTATTCAATAACCAACACGATTCCTAGTAAACAAATTGATTCTGAGCAACCGGAAAAATTCCATAGGCGAAATGATTCTTAGTAGATTTCAAGTAATCTAAAAAATAAATCAAGGGAAATGATTTTCAGTAAACTGGATATGCCTTCGCTGAATATTTCTTGGGAGCAGCTTTTTTTACCATGCATCAACTTTGAGTTTTATTTTTGAGCCGAAACTAAAAAAGACAGAAAAGGTACAACTAGGGCCCTATCTGTTTAAATGTAAACATTTGCAGTATTATTTTATACCATATATCACCTTACGTCTGCACGATCACAGAGTATGGAGGTAGACATGTCTACCTCCATGCACAGAGTAAGGACGATTGACTAAGTAATATTGGGAAAGTTTTGAGGCAATCATAGTAAAAGATACACCATGATTAAAACCCTCTTCACTACCTGGATTTGCGTTAACATTGGAAATTTCTGTTGAAATTTCACGTACGTAACAAACCTTTGGAGCCAAACTATCCATTTAAATAAGCATTCACAGTATTTCTTTATTCTACAATTGCCCTTACGTTCAAAATGATAAAGTGCCACTGAACCGCGGCGAAGCCACTGCTGACAATACACACAAAAACACGTTGTATGATCCACACCGAGAAAAGCGCTATTGCATTAACACGTGGAAATCTCTGTGGAAGGGCCTTCACGCCCAAAAACTATGCAACGAAACTGGGCGTATTTCGTAATGCACGTTGTAGCCTTGGTGCTAAGATTTACCAATTAAAAATTAATTATTAAATTTACACTGTCATTTAATTAGTTTATTATGACTTAGGACAACTCTTATAACAAACTGTTTATGTTTTAAAATTGGTTTATCCAAGATAGGGAAATGAAATTAAACTTATTTTGAAAAAGTTGTGTTTTTGACGTTCCAAATTTGGACAATTTTAGAGCAATGTCCTTTGTACACAGATATTAAACAATTTTTAACGACGTCATGATGACGTTTCGTCCGCAAATTTATCGCTTGCTGCACGTCTACATTATAATATAAGTCTATATTTGAAGAAAATTTTAGGATCGGACGTTTACTTCTTGAGATATGGTGAGAACAATATTGGCTAATTAAATATTCACGTCATTATAAAACAGCTAATTAATTAAGAATTTTAACAATTTTTATTTTATGATAAGTTCATGTACTAAGCTTCAATTCGATATAAGATCTAAGTCTCCCATAACTAATTAATCTAATGAAAAATGTTAACCAAATTTACACTTAATGATAACTTCATGTTCTTAGCTTCAATTGGATACAGGATTTTATTGTTATATTTACCCGTTTTAAGATTAGGCTTGAACAAAAAACGTGGACAAAAGCAATACGGTTTTGACAGAAAGTATAATCAGGTATTGCATAAAAAGTTGCTTCAAACGTCTGTAATTACTAATTGGCAAAATAAAAATTATTTCTGGCCAATGGCGAAATCGCATCAACAGCTTGACGTCCGTTAATAGCTCTGTACTGTACCAGATCTTCACAGAAGCCTGGCCCGTTCGGAAGCTTCAAATCTCTGGTATTTATTATGCACATTTAGAAGCATTATTTCTCAAACCATCTCAAACTTGTCAAACCAAAAAAATCTTCATTACAATAACGTTGGCCTGGAAGACTGTTGAAACTCGATCGGAATCTGGCCGGATTAATTTACACAATCAACCCGAATGCTCTTTTACCATACCACAATTTTGCGTTTTAGTTTTCGGGAAAACAAAATCCCCGGGAGCCAAAAATTTGAAAAATAACAGTTGGTCTTGTTCTTTTCAATGTATGTACAAGTTACCTGTTATTTAAAAAAGGTAAAATTTGTGCTATTATTAATTGATTTCGTCGGGAGTCCCTGAACCGCAGCCCTTAGCTTGGTAAGTAACGCGGTAAACCGCGGTGCCATCAGACCATCATACTGTTTGGTGTGATTTGCTACCTTTTATTATGTAAAGATATGTTGAATAGACTTGCTCAAAGTCTGTAATTGTCGCAGTCTCATGTAAACTGTACAAATAATACGATAGCACCGGGCGTATACAGCCTCAGAACTAGGTACGAGTTTACACTTTTCTTCATTACTTTGTACACAGATACAAAACACCGCTATAAATGATGTCATGATGACTTCACATAAAATATTGTTTCACGGTGCACAACTTCAATATCCAGAGAGTCAAGAAGTGAAGAAAATTTGGGAATCAGACGTTTAATTTTATGAGATATGGTGGAAACAAGATTGCCTAATTAAATATTCACGTCATTATAACTCAGCTAATTAATTGAAAATGTTTAACATTTTAACATTTAGTGATAACTTCATGTACTAAGCTTCAATTCAATGTAGGACTCAAGTCTGTCATATTTACCGTTTTTAAGATTACGATCGAACAAAAATCGTGTGTAAAACCTATGACGTTTTGACAGAAACAAATAATAACGTTTTTTAAAACGTTTTGAGGCCGCACTAGCTATCTGACGAGAAACAATACCTGTTCCGACTGCGAAGTCGGAACAGCTAATAATAATAAAAACAATAAAAATCTTGACGAAAAAATAACCTGTTCCGACTGCTATGTCGGAACAGATAATAATAATAAAGATATAGTCAAGCTTCCGGTTGACCCTGAATTTATGACCAACATGTGGTCATGGTATCCAGAGTGTAATATTGAATTTTCAAGAAGTCTATAATTGTAAAAGTTTTTGAAAATCGGCTGTGTACTTCTTAAGTCATGGTTCAACTTCCGGTTGATCCGGTAATTAAGGTCAACCCGAGGTCACGTCAACTCGAAGCTCATATTTAATGTCCAATGACTATATGACCGAAACAAGTTTGAAAATCGGTTGTGTCCTTCTTCAGAGATAGCAATATGAAGATTTGTTAATTAAATATTCACGAGATAGTCACGTAATAAATTACTTGCTTAAGCTAGTGAAAGAGCGATGCACCAGCAATGCTAAAGTGATCTTTGTCACCGTTACGCCCATGAGGTTTTATATGCCTACATGGTCAAACTCAAGTCGCGGGAAATTTCGTTGTAGTGCAGTACATACGCACTAATAGCTATGGTGTTGACCGCGTTACCAATTAACAGTTAACTACTGAAGAAACACACTGCACCAAGATTAATGTCCGTCTGAAATGACTTGTATTGTTCTCTCTGTTTTCAAATTGATTTGAGCTAAATAGGGAACCTAAAATTGCATTTATTTTGAAAAATGTGTTCAAAAATGTCCAAATCTGGACACTTTTAAAACCTATGCCTTTTGTACATAGAATAAAAGCCCCGTTAAAATGATGTCATAATGAGGTACGGTAAATGTTAGACCAGAAATCACATCTACAATATAGGACAAGTCTATAACTGGAAAAGTTTGAGGATCGGACGTACGTTTTTTGAGATATGACGGACACAAACTTGACTAATTAAATATTCACGCGACGATAACGGTCATCCCTGATGACGTCACGACAAAAAAAATGTGTTTTTCATACTAACAAATTTTATAAGCTACAAGATGGTATGTAACTTATGACCATCCAATGCCTTTTAAAGAAAACCCTATCAAAACGCACGTTGCATCATAGAGCAACTCTATGGTTGCATGTATCGTTCCATAGAGCAAGGACCAGATCGTTCGTACACATACAGCATGGGCTATACACTAACTATAGGTCCTCTCTCGGTTACGATTCAAATATCAAGGAAATCTCCAATGCATTGCCGTGATTGCGCAATCAAAACAGCTAGCCATGGTGTCCGATTTGTCACTTAATCGTTAAATTATCCTGGATATTGTACTTTTATTAGTTTTTAATGACCTGGAACATCTCTTATAACAAGCGTTTAACTTTTCAAAACATCTTATGTAATTTAGGAAACTAACAATTAACTTATTTAGAAAATATTGTTAAAAACTTTCCAAATCTGGCCACTTTTTGAGCCATGCCTTTTGTACATAGATTAAAACCCGCATTATAAATGATGTCATGATGACGTGACGGGAAATGTTAGACCAGAAATCACATCTACAATATAGGACAAGTCTATAACTGAAAAAAGTTTGAGGATCGGATGTATACTTCTTGAGATATGGTAGTTACAAGATTGCCTAATTAAATATTCACGTCATTATAACTCGGCTAATTAATTAAAAATTTCAACCAAATTTATTTTATGATAACTTCATGTCCTAAGCTTCAATTTAGTATAGGATTTGAGTTTGTCATACTTACACATTCTAAGATTAGGGAAGAACAAAAACGTGTACAAATGCTATGGGATTTTGAGACGGAAACAAAGTATAATAATAATAACTAGATATAATGTGATTGTAATCAACAATCACAAAGCTGTTCCGAGTTTGTTTGGTTTACTACAATAATTGGGTCCATACCATGGAAGTGATGATTGGAGTTGATGTTTCTGAACGCAACCTTCATTGCAAGTCTGTAGATCGGTCATCAGACTTAAATTATGAGCATCTTGTTTCAAACGGAAGTAAAGGTCATAGTGTGGTCAAATGCCACATGTGATGTAAGCAACAAATGGTACAAAGATTATGACTCTAGGACATTTGGCACAGGAGATATGCTTTTTTTAAATGTTGAGCTTCCTGTTTGGACCGGAAGTAAAGGTCAAAGTGGGGTCATGCTAATAACCAAATGTCACGTATGATGTAAGCTATAAATGGAACAAAGATTATGACTCTACGACATTTTGCACATAAGATGTGACATTTTGAAATTTTGAACTTCCTGTTTGGACCGGAAGTAAAGGTCAAAGTGGATTCACGCCTGTAAATCAAATGTGACATATGATGTAAGCTATATAACAACACAAAGATTACGACTTTATGGAATTTACTTCAGGAGATATGACGTTTTAAACTTTTGAACATCCTGTTTGGACCGGAAGGAAATGTCAAATTGGGGTCATATGTCTAAGTAAAATGTCACCCGTGCTCCAAGCTTTAAAATGGCACAAAGATTATGATTCTACGATATGTACTTCGGGAGATATGATTTTTTCACTATTAAACTTTGAATTAATGTAACTTGATACCTGGTGACGTCACGATGACGAAAACATGTTTGCCTTACTATGATTTTTTGTTATTTACAAGATGGTATAAGTTTTATTTCTATGCGATGCCTTTGAACAAAAACCCTAAGAATTCAAGTATTCAGCAAGTTTCATGTAGAAAAACATCTACCGATAGAGGGCGCTATAGCATATGACCAGTCACAATAAAAGCCAAACTAACATCTGAGAACACCATATGAAGTTTTGTCTGCTAACGCAGTTTGTCATACTTACCAATTTTAAGATTAGGCATGAACAAAAATCGTGGACAAATACAATACGGCGTTGACAGAAAGTACAATAGTGAACTGCAAAAAAGTTCCTGCAAACGTCTGAAGTTGTACTATCTGGCATATAATAACTATTTCTGGCCAACGGCGAAATCGAATCAACAGCAGACGTCCGTTAATGTCGTAGCTCTGTACCAGATCTTCACAGAAGTTTGGCCCGTTCAGAAGCTTTAAATCTCTGGCGGAGTATATGCACGGTCGTCTGCTAACGCAGCACGGCGGAATGTTAACCGTGTGCGATCTCAATCTTCTGAACCAGAAAATCCTATACAAATACATTGGCCCGGAAGACCGGTTGGAATTTAGAAACTTTGTTTTCCGTAGTCCAGAACCATCTCGAACTTGTCAACGACGAGAAATCTTCGTTACAATAACGTGGGCCCGGAAGTCCGTTAGGAATAAAATGTTAATACTCGATCGGAATCGTGCATGATTAGACTTTTATAAGTCTGTTACCATAAAAAGCCCCCGCCTTTACAGAAAACACAATACGTCGGTCGCAGAGAAAGTGTTAAGACTTGATCAAATTTAGAAAATTGTTTCATGTGTTTTGTACACAAATATTAAATCTGTTACAAATTACGTCATGATGACGTGACATACACAAATATGCTACAGTGCACATCTACATTATAAAGTAAGTTTAGAACTGAAAAAAAATTGACGATCGGACGTATACTTCTTGAGATATGGTGTTTAAAAGATTGCCTAATTAAATATTCATGTCTTTATAACTCAGCTAATTAATGAAAAATTTCAACCAAATTTATTTTATGATAACTTCATGTCCTAAGCTTCAATTCAGTTTAAGATTTGAGTTTGTCATACTTACACATTCTAAGATTAGGGACAAACAAAAACGTGTACAAATGCTATGGTGATTTTGACAGAAACAAATGTATAATAATAATAATAATAACTAGACATTAAGATTTTGTCTCTAGGACAAAATCAAAGCTGTTCCGATTATTGTTTCTTAAGGTACTTGATTTGTAGGACTTGAGATATCGTCAAGCTTCCGGTTGACCCTAAATTTAAGACCAACATGCGGTCACGGTATCCTGAGGGTAATGTTGAATTTTCAAGGACTATATAATTGAAACAGATTTTTAAAATTGGCTGTGTACTTCTTAAGTTATGGTTCAACTTCCGGTTTACTCGGATGTTAAGGTCAACCCGAGGTCACGTCAACCCGAAGCTCATCTTTAAGGCCCAATGACTATAATGACCGAAAAAAGCTTGAAAATCGGTTGTGCCCTTCTTCAGATATAGCGATATGAAAAATTGCTTATTAGATATTCACTCGACAGTCACGTGAGTAATTAGTTTCTTAAGCTAGATAGTGAGGCCAAAAGATGCACCAGCAAAGCTAAGTGATCATTGCCACCATTACGCCCATGAAGGTTTATAAGCCTACATGGTTACATTCCAGTCGCGGTAAATTTCGATCTAGTGCAGTACATACGCACTAATAGCTATGGTGTTGACTGAGTTACCAATTAACAGTTAATTACTGAAGAAAGACACTGCACCAAGATTAATGTCAGTCTGAAATGACTTGTATTGTTCTCTCTGTTTTCAAATTGATTTTACCTAAATAGGGAACCTAAAATTGCATTTATTTTGAAAAATGTGTTCAAAAATGTCCAAATCTGGACACTTTTAAAACCCATGCCTTTTGTACATAGATTAAAAGCCCCGTTAAAATGATGTCATAATGACGTGACGGTAAATGTTAGACCAGAAATCACATCTACAATATAGGACAAGTCTATAACTGAAAAAGGTTGAGGATCGGACGTATACTTTTTGAGATATGACGGACACAAACTTGACTAATTAAATATTCACGCGACGATAACGGTCATCCCTGATGACGTCACGACGAAAAAAATGTGTTTTTCATACTAACAAATTTTATAAGCTACAAGATGGTATGTAACTTATGAGCATCCAATGCCTTTTAAAGAAAACCCTATCAAAACGCACGCTGCATGTATCATTCGTACACATACAGAATGGGCTATACACTAACTATAGGTACTCTCTCGGTTACCATTCAAATATCAAGGAAATCTCCAATGCATTGCCGTGATTGCGCAATCAAAACAGCTAGCCATGGTGTCCGATTTGTCACTTAATCGTTAAATTATCCTGGATATTGTACTTTTATTAGTTTTTAATGACCTGGAACATCTCTTATAACAAGCGTTTAACTTTCCAAAACATCTTTTGTAATTTAGGAAACTAACAATTAACTTATTTAGAAAATATTGTTAAAAACTTTCCAAATCTGGACACTTTTTGAGCCATGCCTTTTGTACATAGATTAAAACCCGCATTATAAATGATGTCATGATGACGTGACGGGAAATGTTAGACCAGAAATCACATCTACAATATAGGACAAGTCTATAACTGAAAAAAGTTTGAGGATCGGATGTATACTTCTTGAGATATGGTAGTTACAAGATTGCCTAATTAAATATTCACGTCATTATAACTCGGCTAATTAATTAAAAATTTCAACCAAATTTATTTTATGATAACTTCATGTCCTAAGCTTCAATTTAGTATAGGATTTGAGTTTGTCATACTTACAATTTCTAAGATTAGGGATGAACAAAAACGTGTACAAATGCTATGGGATTTTGAGACAGAAACAAATGTATAATAATAATAATAATAATAACTAGACATTAAGATTTTGTCTCTAGGACAAAATCAAAGCTGTTCCGATTATTGTTTCTTAAGGTACTTGATTTGTAGTTCTTGAGATATCGTCAAGCTTCCGGTTGACCCTAAATTTAAGACCAACATGCGGTCACGGTATCCTGAGGGTTACATGTATGTTGAATCTTCAAAAAGATTTTTAAAATCGGCTGTGTACTTCTTCAGTCATGGTTCAACTTCCGGTTTACCCGGATGTTAAGGTCAACCCGAGGTCACGTCAACTCGAAGCTCATCTTTAATGCCCAATGACTATATGACCGAAACAAGTTTGAAAATCGGTTGTGCCCTTCTTCAGATATAGCGATATGAAGAGTAGCTCATTAAATATTCACGCAACAGTCACGTGAGTAATTAGTTTCTGAAGCTAGTGAGGCCAAAAGATGCACCAGCAATGCTAAAGTGATCATTGCCACCATTGAGCTTATGCAGTATTATGAGCCTATGATAATATTCAAGTCGCGGTAAATTTCGATCTAGTGCAGTACATACGCACTTATAGCTATGGTGTTGACTGAGTTACCAATTAACAGTTAATTACTGAAGAAACACACTGCACCAAGATTAATGTCAGTCTGAAATGACTTGTATTGTTCTCTCTGTTTTCAAATTGATTTGACCTAAATAGGGAACCTAAAATTGCATTTATTTTGAAAAATGTGTTCAAAAATGTCCAAATCTGGACACTTTTAAAACCTATGCCTTTGTACATAGATTAAAAGCCCCGTTAAAATGATGTCATAATGACGTGACGGTAAATGTTAGACCAGAAATCACATCTACAATATAGGACAAGTCTATAACTGAAAAAGTTTGAGGATCAGACGTATACTTTTTGAGATATGATGGACACAAACTTGACTAATTAAATATTCACGCCACGATAACGGTCATCCCTGATGACGTCACGACGAAAAAAATGTGTTTTTCATACTAACAAATTTTATAAGCTACAAGATGGTATGTCACTTATGACCATCCAATGCCTTTTAAAGAAAACCCTATCAAAACGCACGTTGCATGTAT
Source organism: Marthasterias glacialis (assembly GCA_911728455.2). Classification (NCBI taxonomy): domain Eukaryota; kingdom Metazoa; phylum Echinodermata; class Asteroidea; order Forcipulatida; family Asteriidae; genus Marthasterias; species Marthasterias glacialis. The sequence continues at coordinate 15,155,409 of OU452231.1, read as the reverse complement.
CGTTCGTACACATACAGAATGGGCTATACACTAACTATAGGTCCTCTCTCGGTTACGATTCAAATATCAAGGAAATCTCCAATGCATTGCCGTGATTGCGCAATCAAAACAGCTAGCCATGGTGTCCGATTTGTCACTTAATCGTTAAATTATCCTGGATATTGTACTTTTATTAGTTTTTAATGACCTGGAACATCTCTTATAACAAGCGTTTAACTTTTCAAAACATCTTATGTAATTTAGGAAACTAACAATTAACTTATTTAGAAAATATTGTTAAAAACTTTCCAAATCTGGCCACTTTTTGAGCCATGCCTTTTGTACATAGATTAAAACCCGCATTATAAATGATGTCATGATGACGTGACGGGAAATGTTAGACCAGAAATCACATCTACAATATAGGACAAGTCTATAACTGAAAAAAGTTTGAGGATCGGATGTATACTTCTTGAGATATGGTAGTTACAAGATTGCCTAATTAAATATTCACGTCATTATAACTCGGCTAAATAATTAAAAATTTCAACCAAATTTATTTTATGATAACTTCATGTCCTAAGCTTCAATTTAGTATAGGATTTGAGTTTGTCATACTTACACATTCTAAGATTAGGGAAGAACAAAAACGTGTACAAATGCTATGGGATTTTGAGACGGAAACAAAGTATAATAATAATAATAATAATAATAATAATAAAAACAATAAAAATCTTGACGAAAACAAAACCTGTTCCGACTGCTATGTCGGAACAGCTAATAAAAATAATAATCAGAAGAAAAACAAAACCTGTTCCGACTGCTAAGTCGGAACAGCTAATAATAAAAACAATAAAAATCTTGACGAAAACAAAACCTGTTCCGACTGCTATGTCGGAACAGCTAATAAAAACAATAAAAATCTTGACGAAAACAAAACCTGTCCGACTGCTATGTCGGAACAGCTAATAATCCGAAGAAAAACAAAACTTCCGACTGCTATGTCGGAACAGCTAATAATAAAAACAATAAAAATCTTGACGAAAACAAAACCTGTTCCGACTGCTATGTCGGAACAGCTGATTTCGAATAGGCGAAATGATTCTGAGTGAGCGAAATGATCATAAATAAAGAAAAATGACTTAGCGTAAGCAAAATAATTTAGAGAAAGCGACATGATTGTGAGTAACCGTGATGATTCTGAGTAAGTTTTGAGTATGCAACATATGATTTCGAATAGGCGAAATGATTCTGAGTGAGCGAAATGATCATAAGTAAAGAAAAATGACTTAGCGTAAGCAAAATAATTTGGAGTAAGCGACATGATTCTGAGAAAGCGAAATGATTTCGAGTAACTGGAATGATTCTGAGTTGAATGACCACGCAAAAAAAATAAAAATAAAATCAAATGAATAAGCGTACAAGTGAAATGATTTCTATAGTGAGCAAATTGAAGTGGATAAGCATAATGATTATATTTGAACGAGTGTTTATTCAATAACCAACACGATTCCTAGTAAACAAATTGATTCTGAGCAACCGGAAAAATTCCATAGGCGAAATGATTCTTAGTAGATTTCAAGTAATCTAAAAAATAAATCAAGGGAAATGATTTTCAGTAAACTGGATATGCCTTCGCTGAATATTTCTTGGGAGCAGCTTTTTTTACCATGCATCAACTTTGAGTTTTATTTTTGAGCCGAAACTAAAAAAGACAGAAAAGGTACAACTAGGGCCCTATCTGTTTAAATGTAAACATTTGCAGTATTATTTTATACCATATATCACCTTACGTCTGCACGATCACAGAGTATGGAGGTAGACATGTCTACCTCCATGCACAGAGTAAGGACGATTGACTAAGTAATATTGGGAAAGTTTTGAGGCAATCATAGTAAAAGATACACCATGATTAAAACCCTCTTCACTACCTGGATTTGCGTTAACATTGGAAATTTCTGTTGAAATTTCACGTACGTAACAAACCTTTGGAGCCAAACTATCCATTTAAATAAGCATTCACAGTATTTCTTTATTCTACAATTGCCCTTACGTTCAAAATGATAAAGTGCCACTGAACCGCGGCGAAGCCACTGCTGACAATACACACAAAAACACGTTGTATGATCCACACCGAGAAAAGCGCTATTGCATTAACACGTGGAAATCTCTGTGGAAGGGCCTTCACGCCCAAAAACTATGCAACGAAACTGGGCGTATTTCGTAATGCACGTTGTAGCCTTGGTGCTAAGATTTACCAATTAAAAATTAATTATTAAATTTACACTGTCATTTAATTAGTTTATTATGACTTAGGACAACTCTTATAACAAACTGTTTATGTTTTAAAATTGGTTTATCCAAGATAGGGAAATGAAATTAAACTTATTTTGAAAAAGTTGTGTTTTTGACGTTCCAAATTTGGACAATTTTAGAGCAATGTCCTTTGTACACAGATATTAAACAATTTTTAACGACGTCATGATGACGTTTCGTCCGCAAATTTATCGCTTGCTGCACGTCTACATTATAATATAAGTCTATATTTGAAGAAAATTTTAGGATCGGACGTTTACTTCTTGAGATATGGTGAGAACAATATTGGCTAATTAAATATTCACGTCATTATAAAACAGCTAATTAATTAAGAATTTTAACAATTTTTATTTTATGATAAGTTCATGTACTAAGCTTCAATTCGATATAAGATCTAAGTCTCCCATAACTAATTAATCTAATGAAAAATGTTAACCAAATTTACACTTAATGATAACTTCATGTTCTTAGCTTCAATTGGATACAGGATTTTATTGTTATATTTACCCGTTTTAAGATTAGGCTTGAACAAAAAACGTGGACAAAAGCAATACGGTTTTGACAGAAAGTATAATCAGGTATTGCATAAAAAGTTGCTTCAAACGTCTGTAATTACTAATTGGCAAAATAAAAATTATTTCTGGCCAATGGCGAAATCGCATCAACAGCTTGACGTCCGTTAATAGCTCTGTACTGTACCAGATCTTCACAGAAGCCTGGCCCGTTCGGAAGCTTCAAATCTCTGGTATTTATTATGCACATTTAGAAGCATTATTTCTCAAACCATCTCAAACTTGTCAAACCAAAAAAATCTTCATTACAATAACGTTGGCCTGGAAGACTGTTGAAACTCGATCGGAATCTGGCCGGATTAATTTACACAATCAACCCGAATGCTCTTTTACCATACCACAATTTTGCGTTTTAGTTTTCGGGAAAACAAAATCCCCGGGAGCCAAAAATTTGAAAAATAACAGTTGGTCTTGTTCTTTTCAATGTATGTACAAGTTACCTGTTATTTAAAAAAGGTAAAATTTGTGCTATTATTAATTGATTTCGTCGGGAGTCCCTGAACCGCAGCCCTTAGCTTGGTAAGTAACGCGGTAAACCGCGGTGCCATCAGACCATCATACTGTTTGGTGTGATTTGCTACCTTTTATTATGTAAAGATATGTTGAATAGACTTGCTCAAAGTCTGTAATTGTCGCAGTCTCATGTAAACTGTACAAATAATACGATAGCACCGGGCGTATACAGCCTCAGAACTAGGTACGAGTTTACACTTTTCTTCATTACTTTGTACACAGATACAAAACACCGCTATAAATGATGTCATGATGACTTCACATAAAATATTGTTTCACGGTGCACAACTTCAATATCCAGAGAGTCAAGAAGTGAAGAAAATTTGGGAATCAGACGTTTAATTTTATGAGATATGGTGGAAACAAGATTGCCTAATTAAATATTCACGTCATTATAACTCAGCTAATTAATTGAAAATGTTTAACATTTTAACATTTAGTGATAACTTCATGTACTAAGCTTCAATTCAATGTAGGACTCAAGTCTGTCATATTTACCGTTTTTAAGATTACGATCGAACAAAAATCGTGTGTAAAACCTATGACGTTTTGACAGAAACAAATAATAACGTTTTTTAAAACGTTTTGAGGCCGCACTAGCTATCTGACGAGAAACAATACCTGTTCCGACTGCGAAGTCGGAACAGCTAATAATAATAAAAACAATAAAAATCTTGACGAAAAAATAACCTGTTCCGACTGCTATGTCGGAACAGATAATAATAATAAAGATATAGTCAAGCTTCCGGTTGACCCTGAATTTATGACCAACATGTGGTCATGGTATCCAGAGTGTAATATTGAATTTTCAAGAAGTCTATAATTGTAAAAGTTTTTGAAAATCGGCTGTGTACTTCTTAAGTCATGGTTCAACTTCCGGTTGATCCGGTAATTAAGGTCAACCCGAGGTCACGTCAACTCGAAGCTCATATTTAATGTCCAATGACTATATGACCGAAACAAGTTTGAAAATCGGTTGTGTCCTTCTTCAGAGATAGCAATATGAAGATTTGTTAATTAAATATTCACGAGATAGTCACGTAATAAATTACTTGCTTAAGCTAGTGAAAGAGCGATGCACCAGCAATGCTAAAGTGATCTTTGTCACCGTTACGCCCATGAGGTTTTATATGCCTACATGGTCAAACTCAAGTCGCGGGAAATTTCGTTGTAGTGCAGTACATACGCACTAATAGCTATGGTGTTGACCGCGTTACCAATTAACAGTTAACTACTGAAGAAACACACTGCACCAAGATTAATGTCCGTCTGAAATGACTTGTATTGTTCTCTCTGTTTTCAAATTGATTTGAGCTAAATAGGGAACCTAAAATTGCATTTATTTTGAAAAATGTGTTCAAAAATGTCCAAATCTGGACACTTTTAAAACCTATGCCTTTTGTACATAGAATAAAAGCCCCGTTAAAATGATGTCATAATGAGGTACGGTAAATGTTAGACCAGAAATCACATCTACAATATAGGACAAGTCTATAACTGGAAAAGTTTGAGGATCGGACGTACGTTTTTTGAGATATGACGGACACAAACTTGACTAATTAAATATTCACGCGACGATAACGGTCATCCCTGATGACGTCACGACAAAAAAAATGTGTTTTTCATACTAACAAATTTTATAAGCTACAAGATGGTATGTAACTTATGACCATCCAATGCCTTTTAAAGAAAACCCTATCAAAACGCACGTTGCATCATAGAGCAACTCTATGGTTGCATGTATCGTTCCATAGAGCAAGGACCAGATCGTTCGTACACATACAGCATGGGCTATACACTAACTATAGGTCCTCTCTCGGTTACGATTCAAATATCAAGGAAATCTCCAATGCATTGCCGTGATTGCGCAATCAAAACAGCTAGCCATGGTGTCCGATTTGTCACTTAATCGTTAAATTATCCTGGATATTGTACTTTTATTAGTTTTTAATGACCTGGAACATCTCTTATAACAAGCGTTTAACTTTTCAAAACATCTTATGTAATTTAGGAAACTAACAATTAACTTATTTAGAAAATATTGTTAAAAACTTTCCAAATCTGGCCACTTTTTGAGCCATGCCTTTTGTACATAGATTAAAACCCGCATTATAAATGATGTCATGATGACGTGACGGGAAATGTTAGACCAGAAATCACATCTACAATATAGGACAAGTCTATAACTGAAAAAAGTTTGAGGATCGGATGTATACTTCTTGAGATATGGTAGTTACAAGATTGCCTAATTAAATATTCACGTCATTATAACTCGGCTAATTAATTAAAAATTTCAACCAAATTTATTTTATGATAACTTCATGTCCTAAGCTTCAATTTAGTATAGGATTTGAGTTTGTCATACTTACACATTCTAAGATTAGGGAAGAACAAAAACGTGTACAAATGCTATGGGATTTTGAGACGGAAACAAAGTATAATAATAATAATAATAAAAACAATAAAAATCTTGACGAAAACAAAACCTGTTCCGACTGCTATGTCGGAACAGCTAATAAAAACAATAAAAATCTTGACGAAAACAAAACCTGTCCGACTGCTATGTCGGAACAGCTAATAATCCGAAGAAAAACAAAACTTCCGACTGCTATGTCGGAACAGCTAATAATAAAAACAATAAAAATCTTGACGAAAACAAAACCTGTTCCGACTGCTATGTCGGAACAGCTAATAACGAGTTTGTAAAACTCTTTGGACTTGTGGATGCCAAGAGCTGCAGAACCAAATTGAAGGTCTTGTGGCCTACTTATGATAATTACAAAGACAAAAAGGTATTTGTGTGCTGTGGTATGTTTTTATATGCGGTCAACCTGAAGTCAACTTGGCCTGACCCCAGTCCCGTGGGTTAGGAACTCCTGAGAAAAGGAGAGGCTGTACAGCTATATCATGGGTCAATAAATAAAACAACTAAAGCAAACTGTCCGCTACACCAAGTGTGATATAGAATTATGTTGTGTTCCCTATTAACTCTTTTAAGCAGTCTCAGCGTTGTTCTTTTTATTTCTGTAAAAAAAAATGACAACGTGGCGCATGCGTTTTGGATGGCAACTCCTAATATCGGAAAATCTGGGGTTGTTGACAGGTATGGGAGAAATTATGGCCAGCAGTTTATCCTCAGTCGGGTGAAGACCTTTAGCATCAACTTTGTGGCCCAAATAGGTCACCTCGGGTGCTTGAAATACACACATTTTTGAGCCGTAGGTCCGCTTCGGAAAATCGGCGAAGAATTTCATCAAGATTCTTGATGTGTTCAGTATCGGTGTTCCCCGTGATCAATATGTCATCCAGATATACAGCAACATGCGGAATTAAACTTACTAGAGCTAGAGAGCAAACATTTATTCGATCTACACTTGGCACTAGCTAAAGGAAAACTGGTTAGAACAGTCATCATACAATGAAAAACATATGGCTAATCGGCAATACTTCAAAGGCAGGAGTATAGGATCAAAGGTTAAATACCAAGAGTCAATTATGGAGAAATATGCTGAAGTTTTCAAAGACGAACTGTGGGGGAGTTGCGGGGACACACTGCCAAAATACATGTAGATCCTAATACAAGCCCAGTGTTCTGCAAACAGTTCCATACGCTGTACGCGAACAGGTGAAAGAGGAACTTGAACGTCTTCAACGCGTGGGAGTAATTGAACCAGTTCAGTTCGAACGATGGGCTGCACCAATTGTGCCAGTCCCTAAACCAAATGGAGCAATTCGCATTTGTGGGGACTATAAAGTAACCGTAAATAAAGCTTCTACGCTGGATAAATATCGAATTCCTAAGATTGATGACCTATTCGCGAAACTTGCTGGAGGTAAGTCATTCACCAAACTGGACATGAGCCATGCATATCAACAACTTTTGCTGGATGATGAATCTAAGCAATATGTCACCATTTGTCACCATATAACTCCACAAGGTCATAAAACAAATCTGTAAAGAATAAGTTCAGGAACAACTCTGGTTTGAACCAGAGTTGTGAAATGGAAATGGCATTTGCAGTGAAAATATTCTATATGCCACTGTATATATTCAAATGATCAAAATACCTTACAATGATCTGTTTAGCAACAAAATACAAATACTTTCTGGCTGTCACCTCCATTATCAAGGCACCTGCCTTTGCATTTGCATTTTAAGATGCACGGTTGGATGTGCACCTTCCAGTGCATGCTTTGAGGCAGCCACAGTGCAAGAGAATGGAACATGCAGCTGAAGCGTTGCTGAGCACTCTCAGTTAACCATGTATCGTGCCATCTTTGTGCCAGCCCCACTCACTGATGTGAGGACTTTTCTTGTCAGACCGAGGTGGACTGACTGCAGCTGAAACTCGCCTGTAATAGTGCTCACTTTACACGCTGGAACAGTGTGGCTTGGGTCGGTTGGATGCTTTCCAGTGATCTACTTCCACTGGTGAGGACGCCATGTTTGGCAGTGTTGACAGTGTTGACAGTGTTCAACCACAACCCATCTTATACATGAGTATGACAAAACATCGATGACCTGCTTATGGACATACTCGAGACTGAAGAGATCATGCGCGAGAGCCACAAGTGTGTCGGTGAGGTCCAGTATCCCTGTCCAGGGTGCACATGGTGTTTTCTAGCAACATCCAAGAAAAATGTAAATGTGTCACACCCTATTATGCTGTGTCCTTCCCCATGATGAGCAGTGGATGACGGTGGAGGGTCAATGATGGCTTCGAACTCAAGCAGGTCATGGAAAACTTTGTCATACTCATGTACAACAGGGTTTGTGGTGTGCAGCTGGTGTCAATGCATCCAAACATCGCCTCATCACCAATGGAAGTAGATCACTGGAAAACATCCCACGTACCCAAGCCACACTTTTCCTGCATGGTGAGCACTATTACAGGCAGGTTTCAACTGTAGTTAGTCCACCTCGGTGGACAAGAAAAGTCCTGACTTCATTGAGTGGGACTGGCACAAAGATGGCACGATACATGGCAACCTGTATGGACCACTCTCAGCAACGCTTCAGCTGCATGTGCCATTCTCTTGCACTGTGGCCTTGATAATGGAGGTGACAGCCACTATATAATAGAAAGTATTTGTATGTTGTTGCTAAATATTGTATGGTATTTTGGTCGTTTGAATACATACACTGGCATATGGAATATTTTCACTGCACACGCCATCTCCAAATTGTTTAAATCAAAGTTGTTCCTGAATTTATTCTTTACAGATTTGGTTAGTGACCTTGTGGAGTAAGAGTCAAATGATGTGACATATACATGTACAGCTTATAATAAAGGAAAATACTTTTTGGGGTTGGTTTCTGGGAAACACCAGTTTTCGACTCCGAAATGACCTTTACGGTTACTTTGACGGGTAAAGTTGACCTCAAATCTTTTAAATAACGTCAGAATCAGATTCCTCGACCCTGAAACCCCTAAAAAGTTGTATTATTTTTTATTTTAGCCCTTTTACTTTTTTAATTGTGATTGACCTCTGACCCAGGTGGCGGCCATATTGGATTTTGCAAATATGGCCGCCCCATGGGTCGCCCGTCTTGTCGCCCGTCAAAAATCGAAATAGTATGGTATGGGCAACATCTGGGCCAAATTTGGTGCTTTTGGAAAAATCTGAACCAAACAGCCCTTATGGAGCCCTAACATCCTTGACTACTCGTAAAACTTTTTATCTAGCTTTTAAACTGTGCTGATTCAACAATTTCGATGAAAAAATGAGAGTGATGGACTCAACTCTTTGGCCGTAGGATTTGATACTTTTATAATGCTGGACCTGACGTTGCAAATGTTGGATTCAAAACTTTCAAAGTGTCCGCACACTTTAGATGTGACACTTCATTGTGACACTTCAGTAGTTCACTTCAGCGTGTAGAACTCATGATTTGCAAACATATTTAAAAAAACAAAACATATAATTTATACTGGTATGTAAACCATAAAAAAAAATTTGGCAACCCTTTTTATATGGTTTACATCTTCTATTGCCATTAAACAATGGACAAAAAAGGGTCAAAAATGGCTTTAGCAGTTCAGTGACAAACAATGCCCCATAACTTTTTACATTAAGCTGATGGGTTAAGTACATTAAAAAATTGCTGTGAACTCTTTTAAAAGGAGAAACACAAGTGGGTCAGCAAAATTATCCTCTGAAAAATTTCCCTCTTTAGAAAGGTTATACTACACTCTTGTTTTTTTTCTAACAACGACAAAAAAAACTAAACAAAAACAGTCTGGTACAACCTATCTGGCAAGACCGATCTCCAGTCTATTACAAAAAATAATATAAAATAACAGTAAAAAACTAGAAATCAGATGTTCGTAAAAACGAACACAAGGGGGTTTCGGCTTTATAGATTAAACTTTGAATTAATGTAATAGATCTTTGTAATAAAGCAATCTAAAATTCAATTTATTTAGAAAAAGTTTGGTTTTTGACCTAACAAATAGCTACAGTTTTTGAGCCATGCCTTTTGTACATAGATTAAAATCTGCGTCGTAAATGGTGTCATGATGACGTGTCATAAAAAAATACTACAAACTGCACATCCAACAAGTCAAGAACAGAAAAAAGTTCGAGGATCGGACGTTTACTTCTTGAGATATGTTGGTTTAAAGATTGCCTAATTAAGACAGAAACAAATAACCACATAAGTACAATCAAACGGAACCGGTGGTTGACAAATGTTGAAATTGAGGAGATCAGGAGAAAAGTACAAGCTGAAAGTAATAGAACGGAGATTGTTAACCACCACGTACCAGAGGATGTAGCTGCTGCTAGCTCGCAGACTGAAGATGAGGTAGATCTGCCAGGATTGCAAGATGGTCAGGATGACGGAGGTATAGACGAAGAGGAAGGTTTAGAGCTGACAGAGGAGGAGGTGCAGATTAAGATGAGGGTTCAAGAGGTGATGAGAGCGACTAAAGGGTCAAACGGGTGGAGTATCCCGGCTTTGCGCCGGGTTCCAAGGAAAAGGCTGACAGATATGTCAGCCGTGGTAAGTAAAGTACTTGGGTCGGTGAGTACTAATAATCTTTCGGAAACTAACAGTCTTATGTTTGCAGGGGCAGTTGTAGTAGGAAAAAAGTTAGATGTGAAGGCTTCAAGTCCAGATCATGAAAACAGTACACCATGGTGGAAACGTAGGCTAGAGGGTCAAATAAAAGATTTACGAAGGGATCTCAGTAGACTAGAACAAATTAGTAAGGGTTTAATAAAAGGTTCAGACTGGAGGAATACAATCATGACAAAATACAATGTGAAAGGTAAGGGGGTAAGTGAAGTGATAGAGGAGATCAAACAAAGGGTTAAGGCTAAGGCTGCAAAGGTGAAAAGGTATGATGACAGCGTGAGGCAGTTTCACCAGAACAGGCTGTTTAACACCAATCAGCGCCAGCTGTTTAAGGAGTTGGACGGAAAGATTGACAACACGCAAGCGAGTCCGAGGCCAGCAGAGGCAAGAACTTTCTGGGGTGGTATTTGGGACCGACCAGTCCAGCACAGCCGGCAAGCTGATTTGCTAACGGATGTGAAAGATGAATTGAGAGGTGTACAACAGCAAGAAGGATTCCAGATAGACGTGGACAAGGTAAAAAGACAGGTAAGGAAAGTGCCAAACTGGAAAGCCCCCGGTCCGGATCATGTGCATGGGTACTGGTTGAAGAACTTCCGTAGTTTGCATGAGCGAATGGCCCTACAACTGCAAGACTGTCTAGTACAGGGTAAGGTCCCCACCTGGATGACTGAAGCAAGAACGGTTTTGATAATGAAGGATGTCAAGAAAGGTAACATTGCAAGTAATTATAGACCAATCACATGCTTGCCCGTGATGTATAAACTCTTGACCAGTATGATTGCAGAGGATCTCTATCGCCATATGGATGACCATCAGTTGTTTCCGGAGGAGCAGAAAGGCTGTAAGAAGCGGTCCAGAGGTACGAAAGATCAACTTATCATCGATAAGGCTGTGCTGAAGGACTGCAGGAGCAGAAAGACTAACTTGGCAATGGCGTGGATCGATTACAAGAAGGCGTACGACATAGTGTCACACACATGGATAATGGAACGTCTGGATATCGTTGGAGTGGCCGATGCAGTAAAACGTCTTCTGAGTGAGAGCATGAAGGCGTGGCGAACGAATCTGACAACGATAGTCTGGGCAAGGTATGCATAAGAAGAGGTATTTTCCAGGGTGACTCTCTGTCTCCGCTGCTTTTTGTTCTGGCATGATGCCCCTGTCGATGATTCTGAAGGTGAGTGCTGGCTATGTAATGAAGAGGGACGGATGTAAGATCAACCATCTCCTTTTTATGGACGATTTGAAGTTATTTGCAAAAAATGAGGCGGAGATCGATTCTTTGGTGCAGACCGTCAGGAGTTTCAGTTATGACATCGGGATGCAGTTTGGTCTGGAGAAATGTGCTTCAATGACCATGAAGAAGGGAAAGAGGGTACATTCCGATGGCATCGCTCTGCCAGATGGTGCACAGATGAGGGCTTTGGGTGAGGAGGAAAGTTATCGGTATTTTGGTGTACTAGAATCGGACAACGTCCTTCACGAGGAATCAAAGGTAAGGCTGAGGGCAGAATACATCAGGCGTGTGAAGAAATGTTTAAAGTCCAAACTGAACGGGGGAAACATGATTAAGGCGATTAAACACATGGGCCGTGTCTTTGATGAGGTACAGTGGGGGTATTATTGAGTGGACTCAAGAAGATCTAGATGTCACTGACAGAAAGACAAGAAAGCTGGTGACCATGCATGGTATATGTTACATCCGCGGGCAAATGTCAGCAGACTCTATCTTCCGAGGTCAGAGGGCGGAAGGGGATTCGCTGAGCCCGGCAGACAGCGTCAATATTGAGCGAAGGAGCTTGCATCGTCATGTCAGGAGCACCGAGGAGAACTTGCTGAAAATTGCACGAATGTACACGACGGCAGACGAAGCTGGGCCGAAGGAGTACAAGAGGGAAAGGAAAGAGGAAAGACACCAAGATTGGAGGAACAAGCCACTCCATGGCCGGTTCCTGAAATGTACAGAAGAAGTGGCGAGTTGCAAATCCTGGAATTGGTTAAAGAGCGGAGAACTGAAGAAGGAAACCGAGAGCTTGATTACTGCGGCGCAAGACCAGTCTCTAAGGACAAATGTAATGAAGGCGAGGATAGAGAAAACGAACGTCTCTCCTATGTGTAGAATGTGCAACAAGGCAGAAGAGACTGTATTTCATATTGTCAGCGAATGTAGTAAGATGGCTCAGACGGAGTACAAAGGCAGACATGACAAGTTGGCTAAGGTGGGATCTGTGTAAGAAGTATGGTGTCCAGGTACATGCCAAGTGGTACGACCATGTTCCAGAGAAAGTTGTAGAGCGGTACCGACGAGGTCAAGATCCTCTGGGACTTTAACATTCAGACTGATCATGTTATAGAACATAGACGTCCGGATGTTGTAGTCTTAGATAAGACAAAGAAGATGTGTCAAATCATCGACATAGCTGTGCCGGGTGATATAAGGGTAGCTTCTAAGGAGATGGAAAAGATCGAGAAGTACCAGGACTTGGCCAGGGAACTTCGTAAGATTTGGCAGGTGAAAGTGAAAGTAGTCCCCGTGGTAGTTGGAGCACTTGGCACCATTCCAAAGGCACTGGAGAAGCATCTAGATCAAATAGGCACAACTGTGAGGGTAGATTTGCTGCAGAAGGCGGCACTTTTGGGAACAGCTAGGATCCTGCGAAAGACCCTCGAGATCTAAGGCTACGGGACGTAGCCCGACTCGAGGAGTTGCCGGCACAGAGGAAAATGAGATCTTTCTTTTGCATGCTGTGATATTGTGAAATAATAATAATAATAATAATAATAATAATAAAAATAATAATCCCAAGAAAAACAAAACCTGTTCCGACTGATAAGTCGGAACAGCTAATAATAAACTAGAAATCAGATGTTCGTAAAAACGAACACAAGGGGGTTTCGGCTGCATAGATATCATTTTCTCAAGTTAGCATGTCCTGAAGTTGAAAAAATACATTTTTTAATCAAAGAGATACGGGGAAACTTGACACTTAATGATGTCGTCATGACGTCATCTGTTTTATTGAACAAATTGATATACAAATTTCCCATAGGGACATGGCAATGTTAAGTTTGGTGTTATCTTCGTGCAAAAGTCGTATGCAAATATACTGGGTGAGTCTTACACAAATTTCAACATCAGTGACCCTGTCCGTTCTCATCATAAATTGAGTTGTGCGAATGTTTGTTCATGTATAACGTAGTTATGAATAATCATAACTACGTTATACATGAACAAACATTCGCACAACTCATATAATTATCATAATGTTTGGAGAACTAGCGATGAATTTATTATGAGAGAAAGAATAAATTGAACAAATCAACGAATGTAAAGGAGAATTCACTTTGGTAAGGCGTACTTTTTTAAACCGTTGAAAAGTTTAGCTAACTCACATTTATTTTATTGTAATTAAACCTCGGTAATGATTGCACAAACTCGGCAGATTTTTAAAAAATCAGTTCATTTCAATCATTATTATATTTTTGCTTCAAGTTATAATTCTGATTCAATGTTATAATTCTGATTCAATGTTGTTTAGTTTAAAACAATTGAGCCTTCTTATAATTATTTAAAAATTTGAATTGTATTCATTCATAAACATGTGTATATCTATGTAGCTACGAAAAATAATTTATGTTTGGGAAGTAAAATTTAGCATTGAAATTATGATACTAAAATATATCAAAAATAAATCTAAGAATCAACAAAGATAACCCGACAAAGATAAATATGAATAAGGAGCCTTGATCTTACTTTTCGGTTACTTAAAAATGAATTAAAAATTCAAAATGTATGCCAATCTTTTTTTTCAGATTAAAATTTCTTGTTCATAATTTTACAATATTGTACAAAAACTGAAATGGTATTCATAAAAGATTATGGATTTTCAAAAATGTTGTATCAAAAGGCTCAAAATTCACAGAGTCACACCAAAAAAACAGCTTTAGGTAATATTAACAGTTACTGGGCTATTTTATTAAAGTAGTATTGTTGTGACATTGATTTTCATCACATTATTGTTTCATAAACTACCAGTATTCTACTATTATCGGCCTGAATCACGGTAAAAAAAGGGTAAAAAAATTTCGAATCACACAGTTTTTGAAAGCAATTTCTTTGGATGATTTCAGCTTCAAAACTTCGAAATGTTTGTGTTGAAAAGTATGTGGTGGTCTCAGTTCGCCGTGCACATCGGTACTGTACAATATCAAAGACTTGAACAAGGCGAAACTGTCCTTAATGGCTTTATTCAGCCACTCGAAGGTCTCTGGTACAAACTCAGGAATATTTTCCACAGATTTCGCGCCAGAAAAGCCTCGATCGATTGACCTAATGCAACAATCATCGTGCACCGTACTGCACTTTCCTATGGAGGACGTCGTGTGTGTTCACATTTTTACTCTTTTGACTCGGGTCGTGCAATCGGTCTATTTTTTTTTATTCAATGACTATCGGATTAACCCTATTGGGACCTGGTTTTGGGGCTGTCTTAGGTTAAGTCCAGGGCCCTCCCTGGTCTTAACCTAAGACAGCCCCAAAACCTGGTCCCGATAAGACATAAGCACATAACATAATAAATAGGAAAATACCGGGCGTCCCGAAATATAAGTAATGTAATGTTAAAGCAACGTGTTTTTCAGGGGCGTAACCCATCACAGCCCCAAATTTTGTTCTTTAAACTTGGTTTGAGAAGTGTCAGGGGAATTTAAATAATTGTGAGTAACTTCAAAGCCCAATGATTTAAACAAATCATGTACGTGCACGTGAGAATTTGAGGTTGGTATCGGTTACTTGACAATACCTTATGAAACACCTATGCAGAAAAGCTGAAAAGAAATATTTTCTGTAATTATTTGAACAAACTACGTAGAACATTAACAACACAGAGGGTATCCATAATGCAATCAAACATCTGCTGTGGACTTACATGTAACCTTCCAGTGCCTTTTTACTCGTGATCTGAGCATTATTTTTTTTCTTTTAATGACCATCCCCCACCTTTCACAACAAATATACACCACTGGGGAGCAGTAGTCCTTCCTTTATGTTTTAGGGTTTGTTTCGTTTTATTTTGTATCCCCACAAATAAACGTTTAAATCTTATGTACTTCTCCCTGGTTATAGCCTAAGACTGTTCCCGATATGGATTAATCTGAGAGTCTTTGAAATGGAGTTTAGGGCCGATCACTCGCTGCAACGGTCATTGTTAGTACGTTGAATGTTGGAGAATACGTCATATTTTAAGTAATAATGTTATGTTAGATCAAAGTCCTGATCCACAGGTTTAATAAATACGCTTTGTTTGGTGAATGTCTTTAGTTGCCAAGATAGGCTAAATAGCCGATCACCTATCTTGGCAACTAAAGACGTTCACTATACAAAGGTTCATTGTAGGGGACTTTTATGTGGAGTATACGTCAATTTTATAGGTAATAACATTCCTTTTTATGTACCGTTTTATGCTATACCTTGTAAGACGGAAAAGACTGCCAATAGGAATGCTTACAAAAAAGCTGAATGCATTTTTACCGTTTTCTCGCAAACAAGTGGCTTCAAAAGACAGATGTCCCTTCTAAGAAAATGGTTAACAAATGGTTTATTCTCAGCGACATTGAAGATTGCTCTGAGATTTTTTTTTCTAACAAATACGTGTGTTATGATGTTACTGGTTCGTTTTCATAGACATTGGAGATCAAACTGCTCAGATTCGTTTGGTACTATTAAATAATGGCATAGTGAAGCGAATGATTTGTTTTAAGGGAGATTGGAGATGGAAAATATTCAAACTGCTCAAACAAGTCGAGATTGATTATGTACAAACAAAAACACGTGTGTTCTGAAGCTTCTGACTCAGTTTCAGCGACATTGGAGCATAAAAAAATTCAAACTGCTCAGATTGGTCTGAGCTTGGTTTGGTACTTACAAACAAGGGCATTCTTAAAGCAAATGGTTCGTTCTCAAGGAGATTGGAGATGGAAAATATTCAAACTGCTCTCAGATTGATTTTGTGTTCTGATGCTTCTGGTTCATTTTCATAGACATTGGAGATGAAAAAAAACTGGAAACTGCTCAGATTGGTCTGATTTTCTACGAACAAACAAGGGCTTTCTAAAGCACAAGGTTCATTTTCAGAATCATTGGAGCAAACAAATTCAAACTGCTCAGTTTGCTCCGAGATTAATATTTTTGGCAACAAATACGTGTATTCTTAAGCTACTGGATTCAGTTTCAGCTTCAGTTTCAGCACCATCGGAGATTAAAAAAATTCAAACTGCTCAAATTGGTCTGAGCTTGATTTTGTACTAACAAACAATGGTCTAGTAGGAATACAAGGTTCCCATGGCAATCCGGATATATATTTTTACCTACTTTTTGTAATCATTTGGGTGTCTGGTAAATGAATTTAAATGTTTCCCAAAGTCAAATATTGTCCGATGGGGGTTCATTTGGCGGCCATCTTGGATTTTTACGAAAACAGGTTGTTCCTCTCTAATTCGTGTATGTACAAGAAGACGCAGCGATTTGTAAGCTGCAAAATCTCATTTTGCACAATGGAGGCCTGTAACAAAACAACGAAACCAACTCTCTCACAGGGAAAGGTACATTGTCCTTGACTCCTTAATTAACTATAACAGCAATGTTGTATTACAGCTAAAGTGATGTTTGAACAATCTGTTCTCACGTTCGTCCTTGCAGGTCTTCAGTACCGTGATCAAAGTAACCTCACTTTTACGCTACTCATTAAATCGCAACACCTGAAGGAGCCCCTTGAACTTAACCAGCTCATGCGATACTCTCTCACACCTCCCTCACAGCCTTGGCCGATAGGTTCTTCAATAAAACAAACAAGGCCTCTGTGCCTCATTTACTTGATGGAAGGCACTCCCGAAGATGTGCCTTACCAGCAAGGCAATGCCGGTCTGTGCCGTCGACGCCGATGATTGACAAAAACACTTATCCAGCAAAGAATATCGAGCCATTTTATTACCGAAGGAGTATTGTAGCTCTTATTTTTAATTCAACCACCGACAAATTTATGGGATTTGGGAAAACACGTAGGTCAGTCTCGTACAGACAATGACTTTTGTGTTTGCATTGTTAACTTAAATCTCATCACGCTCTCACTCTATCTACTGCTATGTTTCACTTTGAAAGAAACTAAAACTAAAAGGAAGACAGAAATGAATCTCATATTTGGTAACTAAACTTCCGGTTCAACGTATTTATTACAAGGTTTCTTACCTCGGAAACTCAGTGAACAAAGGAACACAAATGAATGAGTAGTGAGGAGGCCAACGCCCTGGAGCCATCTGAACCAGTTCAATGGGCACATGGGTTATTTATATAGGCTGGACAAAAGGCAATATAGCGGGTTTCTTAATTACTTGAAAGGGTTCCAAAACACTACTTAATACACAGCGACATGAATCTAAGAATACATCAATAAACAACATCTTAATCGCCATAGAAAAGAGAGTTGGCAAAAATGACGATTCTAAACGACGAACTATTCCAAATAATATAACCAGACCGATGATTTAACACCATCGGTCTTCGGTACTTCAATCATCATCACTACCACCAACCTGCGGCAACCACCATCAGTGACCACGAACCCCAAAAAGCTGCCCTTATTGATTGGGACCATCGCTAGGACTATTCCTGGGAGGAATCGCGCTGTGCGAGTTTTTAAAATAATATTGTTTACGCATTAGCCTTTAACTGCCAATAAATTTTTATTTAGTCAGCTAAGGACTGGATCACGCGGCTGAAATAGAAGCGGACTGTTTATCGCCACGACCTGGCACTAGAAGAGTTTACTCGAGTCAGAAACGAGTGGGATCGCGCCAGGACTAAGTACTTAGATTCAATCAACGAACGCTACGAAATGAGGTTGCGGTGAAGCAAACCTGTATAACGTAGCAACCGGCGATCGATTCGACATACCTGAAAACATGTTGATGAGACATCATTCAACCAACCTCTAGGACCCTACGTTTATGTCTCTTTTCAAGAAGTACTGGAGGGTTTTGTTGGAGAAAGAACCCTAAGAGACGTACAAGAAGAAATAAATAAACCAGTCAAATACGCTTTAGATAGATTTGATTCTAACTTGGGTAAGGCAAAGCCAGCAAATGTTGAATAGGATGATTTTAATGTTAGATATAGTGATCGTTTAAAGATTTTACGTAAGTATAGTAAGTTTAAAGTTAAAACACACTTATCGAAGCAACCCTCTACAGGAAGCTACGGCATCAAATTATGTACAAAAATCAACCACTAATACCAATCGGTAATACCATTAAGTGACCTAGATCATTTACGAGCATCTTCATTAAATTGATCACGGAGATCTACAAAGCATAAATAATAGACTTAAAACAGCAAGTTGATGTAAACATGCAGACGGATTTTGATGTGCGTGAAATAAGTCTAGGTGAACTGGTGAACAACATAGGAAAACTTTTAGAACTATACGAAGACATAGTAAAATCAAACAGAACTCTGTTTTTGGTTCCCGAAAAAGTAGTTAAAAAAAGTTTTAAAGTAGTTAATATAAAGATGCAAGGGTCCCTTGAGTTATTTACACCTCGCAATGATTATAGGGCAAACCTGTTGTGGTAAAACGCGATTCGTGTTAAATTTAATTTAATAGAAACGATGTATGCTGTATCGTTTGAGCACATCGTCAGAATTCGCCCGACGATCGCAAATAATGAAGCCTACAGGAACAAAGTGTTGATATGACGAGACATGAGTGTTTATTTCGATATATTTCGTTATGATCCAACGTTGAACATCATTGACGACTGCGTCGAAAGTCGACAATTAATCATAGAAATTTTAAGATGGAAAAAAAAGTAAGACGTCAAAAAGACGCTAAAGACGCGAAAATGAGGGTGTGCACTTTTAAGTCAAAGTATAAAAACGAACTCAAAGATCTTAGAAGCCAAGCCGCCAAAGTGGTTGGCGCTATTTTATTGTAAAGATCTTGATAAATTCAACGAGTGAAAATGATGATGACTCTTAGACGACTCTCAGCTAGCTAAAATAAAATAGGTTTTCAAACGAGAGAAGTACCATAAACCGGGTAGTAGCACCTTCAATGACTCCCACAAAAATGATACTTTTTGAAACAACACTTTTTTAACATTTCGTTTTTAATCTTTGGAAGGACCACCAGAAGTCTCATCTTTACTCCATAGTCGTTTAATTAAAGGAAATCCGTCAGTTTAACATGACCGTTTTGTCTACAATTATGAACACTGCATAAATCAAAATGGATTTAGCTAAAACGGTTTTCTTAGTTGGGTGCCTGGCTCAACGAGTGGGCCGTATTCATGTGCCTTATCGTAATGGCCATGCCGTGTTCTTCAGTCACTGCCGGCCACGCCACCAGCCAGACCCTGGGCAGTGCAATCCTGGAGTGTGCCCAATCGTTCATAGTTCTCAGCGACAATGAAGACCAAAAATTGCAAACTGCTCTGAGATAGATTTTTTACTAACAAATACGTGTGTTCTGATGTTACCGGTTCATTTTCATAGACATTGGAGATCAAACGCTTAGATTGGTCTTAGATTCGTTTGGTACTATTAAACAATGGCATAGTGAAGCAAATGGTTCATTCTAAGCGAGATTGGAGATGGAAAATATTCAATCTGGTCGAGATTGATTTTGTACAAACAAAGGCCAACAAATGAACACATTATTTAGAGGTGTAAGGAATCGATTGAGAGCATAATTTTATTGATTTGAAAAAGTTAAATACCTATACTTTACACTCAGAATTTCGCAAAACACTAGTCCTCATGCTTTTAAAACTGTAATATTCCGTCATAGACCTTAAGAGCTTTAAAACTATTAGTACCTTACTGGTAAAACCTTACTGGTATTGGTTTAGTGACAGTTCCCAAATTGTTTGATCAATATGCATCATGTCTTTAATCGAAATACCGATTAGGGATAGAATATTGAGCCATGGAGAACTGCTGTATCTGCAATGAAGTATTTGTTGAGCTGCGAGCTAAAGGAAGCGATGGTGTTAATCGTGCAAGATTCTTGGTTGAATTAACTGTGTCACAACAACATGTTTTCCATTAATTTCGGTTACAATGATTTTCTCCCCAAAGTGCTCCATAAGTTTCTTTTTCATGTATACCGCACTATAGACCTCATTGCTCTGTGTATTTTAGATACTCTTGAATTTTTGCTACTAGTTCACCTACTGTTGTTTGTTCATCATCATTTTCCTCCAGGGAATCCGCAATTTGTAAGAATGCTGTCATTCTCCCCGCTTGTTTTAGTCTTTTTGGTGGTGCTTGCAACGTCTTCAGAATATGCCTGAGGTAGCTGTCAACTACATGTTGATGATTTACAGCATCAGCTGCATGAAGATCATTACAACCTGAGACCATGGATCATTTCTATATTTGCAAATCTGTGCAAATCTGTGAGTCCTGAAAGTCTTTCAAACCCTTTCCGTTTGCCATCATACTTGGCAGAATGACTACAGAACATGCAAATGTTTACTGTTGAAAGGTTCTTGGTAAAAACGAAGACTTGAGCAACTTTGTTGCTCTGTGCAGAATTGCGAACTCTCAGGAAGGATGCCCATTCAGATCACATGAGTAGTATTCACAAATTTCCGCTAAAAAATGGCGGCCATTGTAATTATGCAAATTAAGACAATTTAACATTGTAATA
Source organism: Marthasterias glacialis (assembly GCA_911728455.2). Lineage (NCBI taxonomy): Eukaryota > Metazoa > Echinodermata > Asteroidea > Forcipulatida > Asteriidae > Marthasterias > Marthasterias glacialis. The sequence continues at coordinate 15,134,239 of OU452231.1, read as the reverse complement.
AAGTTTCCTGATTTGGAGACATGCCAATGTTTCCTATTCAGGAAACTTGTTTCTTCATTAGGCTACAGTTTTTAAATACATGCAATTGATGAGAGTTGAAATGTACATGAATAAAGAATCCAGCATTTTAGTAACCTCAACAAAACAATAACACTATACATAAAACTGCATGTGTATATCAACAGTGCACAAAAGGGAATTTAACACTTTCTAGTACAGGAGCTGCTCAAAAACTTTTTTATAACAACGGGTGGGCCTTCATACATATCAAGCTTGTAAAGTTTCTTTTTTGGGGGCTTTGATAATCCTCTTTTCTCTTCACTTTCTCTGTAATTATATGAAATATAATCTTTTCCTCTGTTTTTCTTGCCTAGTTTTCTCTTTTCCTCTTCTTTCTTTGGTAGTTACTCACATCCCTGACATATAGACACACAGTTTTATAAACCACTGTATATATTGATCATGAAAGAAGTAGGATAAGTGACTCAAGTTCTAGATTCTAGGGCCAGGATTTCGGCGATCTCAATAGTTAAACCAAACACCCTGAAAAAACACGGACCCTGAAAAAAAAACACAATATAAGAAAAACAAAAACTAAACATGAAAACAAAACACATGTTCAGTGGGACAACTTACTCACATAGCAAGACAATAAAATCAAGATAGCTAAAAAAACAGTCTGTAGCAGTATTGGGCAAAATAGAAAAATGTGGAAAAACAGTTGCTTAATAATAATGGTCCCCTTCTTCCCCCCTTCCTCCATGGTAATTCCGGGGTGCACCTGGGACCGCTCCTTATTCCAACAGTTCGACAGTTCGAGTCTGACAATTTGATAGTTTGTTGTCGGACTATCAGAATATCGATACGGCCCGATAACTTTCCACACTACCAAGGTTGAAGACACATAAAACTCAGGGTTAAATGTTTTCTTACAAAGAAATCTATGGAGCATGTAACGAATGTGTTACTAATTTTAAACAAGAACCTATGGGAAAATAGTTGTAACTAAGATAAAAATTATAAGACTTAAGATTGACAATTTATGAATAACAAAACAACATTGTTTGAAATTTCACAGAAGTACAGCACATTAATTTTGAAATTTGTTTCCTGGGGTCGGATCTATGACTAGAGGGGCTCTGACTCTTAGAGTGCAAATTTCCCCAAGACTTTCCCATGAGATAATCTCCTCCTAATTGGCTCTGTATAGTTTGATAAGGGGTGACACATACACCAGACATTATATAGCTCCATGTGTTTCTTACCCATAACACTGCCATGATGTCCAGACCAATGTGTTTTTATCCCTGTGGCTGTATATTTTTATACATGTTATGTAGGCTGTCCCACAATGATTAGTACCCATTGATGCCCAAAATGGTTTCATTTTTTCACCGTCAAATCAATTACATTAGGTTCATTGTTTAAACAACCAACTTTGGCATACTGTAACCTTTCATAAGAAAATCGGACTACATGACAGTACATGTAACCAAACTGAATGTACACTCAATTTTGTTAGAGATGATTTCATTCTGAGGGGAAAGTAACATTTTTTTTTCTCTCTGCTGGGTATGACAGAAAGAAGCAAACACCAATACTTTGGAGCCATGGTCAAAGATATATCTGCTGGTCTGCTTGATTAAGGTGAAAAAAATGAAATTCAGTTAAAGTAGAAACAGTTTTGAGAAAAATCGCAGTTCAAATCATTTAATGTTGATCAGACACCAACTAGGTGAAAAAAACAACCCTTGAAGTTAAATTAAAATTGAAACCATGAAATCGCTCTTGAAAGTGTCCTTGCTCTTGGTGTAACAAACTAACTTACCTCATGCATAAACTAGCATAAATAAGCAATAATGATTTGAACAGTCATGTTGAAAGAGGAGGGAACAAATATTAGAACAACAGATGAACAAAAGAATTAAATCACCATTTCTAACACAATGGAGTATTTTCTGTTTGAGTACTGATTTTCATGATCTACAATTCTCATTAAAGTTACGCCAAAGTTGAATTTCGCATGTTACGAAATTCAGCACAGTCTGTATTTGGCATTGTCGTTAAAGGTGTCACAACTAGATACAATATTATAATGCACACACTCAGAAGATTTTGAGGAGAAGGTCAATTTCTTCAAGACTTAGCTATCAGAACGTGGTTATAACACGGGAGAATCGACCCACTTCACAAAAAGCAAAACGCTCAAAAAATGGTGACTGATGAAGTGCATCTATAAAAAGCACAGAAAATATGCTCTGACACCCCTCCCTAAAAGGCTATACACAGACGGGTTCAGCATATTATCACCTGTAAATTTTAAAATTGGACAACCTTTTCTCTTCCCTAACTTTTACATTTGTTTTACTTTGTTACCTTATGGTTTATTACCTTATGTCCCATCAATTACATAAGCACTATGTCTCTCTATGGCCACCGCAGGAATCAGCTTCAAATTTCCCGCCCTCCAGTAAACATGGTGATAATTGGCCGGAAACTGTCAGAGCAAACCTGTGGCTGGGCAATAATTACTTTTCCAAACACCCCACCCACTACACCCACCCTCATACACCATACCACCCGATCTCCCAAGTCATCTTTACCCTATGTTGTTTTCTAATGCCGTGCATCTCTCATACACATTAAGCATACTGGCTTTGCAAATGCAACAAATATTATATGTGTAATGGGATGAAATTGCAGGCCCCCATTTTTTTTGTAACTCCTAGTTTACCTATGTCCCGCTCGGACTAGGGCGAGTCTAGGATCAACTTGTGTATGGTTGACTGGTGTGTGATTGGTAGCAGGCTTTGCAACCAATCACGGCGCATTGAGGAAGGATTGTCCAGAGGTCAGTGACCATGCCCAAGAAAGTGTTTGGACACTTGGCCACTGGACTCCGACAGAGGAAAGTTATGAGAATTAACCCTCCAAGTTTCTTCAGTGTGTACACTTTGCCTCTGTCGGATATCTGTATATATTGGATTGCGCCAGCCCAGCTCAAGAAATACCATTGTTATGTTCTTCCCTGTCCTGCTCTAGGCGGAGTAACCAGTAAAAGAGCCAGCAGGACAGCGTGATTCCCTCAATATTCATCATCTTCATATTTTGTAACGAAAACAGTATCCTGTCCCCTGATCAAGGACAAGGAGCTGTTTTTGCATCACTTCAAGTTCCCACATCACCTTCGACATCTTCACATTATTGTTTCTTCAACTTCTCGTTTCTTCAACTTCGACAGAGAATATTCTACAAGTCTTCATTTCTTCATTTCGTCGTGTACCAATGTCCAGCCACCACAGATAGGCCATTCATTTATTTATTCTTTCACTTTGCCATTCTAATATTTTCACTGCATTTTTCATTGTATTTCTCTTTTTAATTGTCGAGAACCGGCAGGTTTTATTTTTTAATTATATTTCATTTTTGCACTGAGATTATACTCATTTTATCTCAGTTATAGTTTATTGTCAGCGTTTAATCGTCCTCCCTTCATGGTAGTCGGGATAAGAAATAAAACTTTATACGTTTACAAGCAAAAACAGCGTAAACTTGTAAATTTATTATGTACCGGCCATAGAGTGCGCTAGCCACATTCGTGCCCGTTACATATGGATAAACAAATCACATAAAAAAAAAAAAATAACACCCATCCTGGATATGTCCCAGTAAATGTCAAACCTTTACAGAAAATCTTCCTGGAAGGTGTATCTTGCTCCTCAATACTTTCCCAACATATCCCACCAACTACCAACCACACACCACTCCTCCATCCCCCTCCCCCTCCCCATTAGTCCATTATTTAAAACAATATGGCTACAAAGGTTTCAAAATAGCCCGTCATCTTCCAGAGGATTGCACCAACCCCCCCCCCCCTTAAAAAAAAATAATAATAAAAAAATAAATAAATAAAATAAAAAATAAAAATACAGGTATTTTTAACATTTTGAGTGCGAACCGGTATTTCATTTTCTGACTGTCTTAAGGCTACACACCAAACAAACTATCTGAAGCACAAGCTTTAAAAAAACAAAAACAACTGTCTTTGTGGTTATACTGTCTTCCCTATTCACAATCTCTCTGCATGCTTCATGTATGATTTTGCTCTTCCCTTTCAAACAATGAAAAGAGTTATATAAATTTACTTTACAGCATCCAGGGTTATGAAAAGTATCAATATTTCCACGTGCCCAATGAACAGAAATGTGATGTTGTTTCATGAGAACTTTGATTTTTCTTCGAGTCGTGTGAAAACTTGCGAAGTCGGTCGTTCGTGTGATAGCCCGTAAAATTCGTCTCAAGGACTTATCATTCGACATCGCGAGAAAAAAAAATAGCGCGCCACTTGTCGAGATTGTGACCGCTTATCAGTGACCTAAAGACGTCTACCCAAGCACATCGGTTGTAGAAGGCCGATTAAACCCGGATCGCGCTCTAGTGTAAACGCGGGACGGGATTGTAGATTTAATTCTGATGAAATTGGAGAATCTCAATCCACCTTCCTAGGCCCAGTGTAAACGGGGTGCTACATGGTGAGGCCTAATAAGAGGTGACAACTTAAATAAACAATGAGATAAGATCAATAGCAGTTGGGGTTAGGAAAGGCTCAATTATAGCATAGAGCTATATATGATTATAGGAAAGGTTCTATGTAGATTATAATGGAGCTCTATGCCCGTGGGGACCAATGAATTCTGACATCCCCATTAATTCAACGATTGTGATTAATAAACAAACATTTAACATGGGAAGCGAAAAGGGAGGGCAAAGCAAAGGCCGGAGTCACAGTACTTTACGTTTTTGTAAAGTACTGTGACTCAAGGGAAAGCCAAAAGTGGAACGGGGTTTGGTTGTAGAACAAATTGGCGGTTGGAAGGGATAGTGAAACTGGGGAGGGTTGGGGGTGAGGGCAGTTCAGAAGCAACACCATAGCTGGCATTGGTCACAGTGCACCACAATAACTGCAAGGGAAAAAACAAGGTGTGTGTGTGTGTGTGTGGAAGGGGGGGGGGTTGATTGCGGTTAACAGCGCGTCCGGTGTGAAAATAAGAAAAAATGATATGATGCCTGCATGCTCTTCTGCCAAAATACTTTCTTGACTTGCAATATTATGATGAGTGAGTGTTACTCAAGGAAATTTTGAAATTGTTTCCAGCACTACAAGAAAACGAAAATGCACCAACAGGTGGTTTTTAATAATGTCTCTTAACTCTGCTGGGTTAATCCCCTCCATGGTTGTTTATATCCTGTTTTGACTTGGACAGTCTACGGGCAATGGTTTAAATATACCTAAACTTTTTATTTTTTTATTTTTAACTGAAAGCACTCCTTTAAAAGAACATAGTTTTTGCCGGTGATAATACCATGCTGAGCCCCGTGTCTTTTTTTCCTTTACTGGATGGGTTACAGCATATTTTATGCGCACCATTTGTCACATGAATTACGTTTGCGATCAAAATGTTAATGGACCATACTATAAAATGTTAATAGTGCCATGCTTAAAATCTGTTTAGTCCCTTTATCGGACCTATTTTCATTAATACTGTTTCTTGTCATTGAAGATAAATTTGATGTTTGTACTCGAAATGTAAATTTAAAGTGCTAACTGGTAGGGGTGCTAATTAGTGTTTTGCTTTAACTACCGTTCTTAAGTAACTTTATCAGACCTATTTTCAAATACTGCTTCAGGTCCATTTGAAGAGAAATTTGTCACAAAATGTACTCAAAATGTCAGTTAAAGTGAAGTAAAGTTAAAGTGTTATGCTAATTAGTGTTATGCTTAATTACTGTTCTTTTTCAAACTGGTTTTCATTCTTAAGTTAGAAATACTGTTCAGGTCACTTTGAAGATGAAATTGTCACAAAAATTACATTTGTGCAAAAAAATGTTGATTAAAGTGCTAGGTATTATGCTAATTATCGTCATTCCTAAGTACCTTTGACAGACCATTTTGTGTTCTTAGGTAATTGTTTTGTTATCAGGAGTCATTTGTAACACTTCAAGCCAAAAACGTCACTTGTGCGCAACATGTTAACGAAACATCTTAATCGCCGAAGAAAAGAGAGTTGGCAAAAACGATGACCTAAACGACGAACTATTCCAAATAATATGACCAGACCGATGATTTAACACCATCGGTCTTCGGTACTTCATCATCATCACTACCACCAACACCAATTTCAAGATCAACCTGCGGCAACCACCATCAGTGACCACGAACCCCAAAAAGCTGCCTTTATGATTGGGACCATCGCTAACGCTATTCCTAGGTGGAATCGCGCTGTGCGAGTTTTTAAAATAATATTGTTTACGCATTAGCCTTTAACTGCCAGTAGTTTTTTTATTTAGTCAGCTTAGGACCGGATCACGCGGCTGAAATAGAAGCGGACCGTTTATCGCCACGACCTGGCACTAGAAGAGATTACTCGAGTCAGAAACGAGTGGGATCGCGCCAGGACCAAGTACTTAGATTCAATCAACGAACGCTACGAAATGAGGTCGCGGTGAAGCAAACCTGTAGTATTAACGTAGCAACCGGCGAGCGATTCGACATACCTGAAAACTTAAAACTTAACTAAAACCGAAGTTTAACGGATTTTACGATCCTGGTGACGGCCAAAAACATATTAAACTAAAATGGATATCGTCTTGGGAACCGTAGCTGTTGATTTCATCAGTTATAAAATTATTTTTGGAATTAAAATGGCTGAAGACGGATATATATACCAGGTACCCTCGATGAAGCCGACCCTTTCCTCAACGAAAACTTTGATGAAACCAGCCCAGTACTTTAGTAATGAAGATGATGTTGATGAGACATCATTCAACCAACCTCTAGGACCCTACGTTTATGTCTCTTTTCAAGAAGTACTGGAGGGTGTTGTTGGAGAAAGAACCCTAAGAGACGTACAAGAAGAAATAAACAAACCAGTCAAATACGCTTTAGATATATTTGATTCTAACTTGGGTAAGGCAAAGCCAGCAAATGTTGAATATGATGATTTTAATGTTTTATATTGTGATCGTTAAAAGATTTAACAATATGCCTTATGTAAGTTTAAAGTTAAAACACACTTATTGAAGCAACCCTCAACAAACCCTACAGGAAGCTACGGCATTAAATTATATACAAAAATCAACCACTATTACCAATCGGTAATACCATAAAGTGACCTAGATCATTTACGAGCATCTTCATTAAATTGATCACGGAGATCTACAAAGGATAAATAATAGACTTAAAACAGCAGGTTGATGTAAACATGCAGACGGATTTTGATGTGCGAGGAATAAGTCTGAGTGAAATGGTGAACAACATAGGAAAACTTTTAGAACTATACGAAGACATAGTAAAATCAAAACAGAACTCTGTTTTTGGTTCCCGAAAAAGTTCTCTTATTTTTTTGCCGATGTCAGATGCAATTGTGTCCGCCATGCAATACTGTCCGCTCCGGACACTTTTGCATATGCAATCGTGTCCGGGGCTATGCAAAACCGTCCGACATACATGTACATTGTGCGTCAGCCAGCCTGCATGCACTGAACGTATGTATGCACAATGTGCGGCATGAATATTCATGTATTATGATTGCAGCTTACTGCAACGGTTTCAGCGCTTTAGTTTTTCTTCTGTTTTAAATCTTTTGACATATTTATAAACATAACCCGGGAGTGTCATGGACAAGCAAAATTTCCACGGGCCCGCCGTGCCTGGGGCTTGTTTTTGCCGAATATTTGAACATAGGCTTCGAGGACCGTTTTGCACGGTGGCGGACACGATTGCATATGCAAATGTGTCTGGGCGGACACAATTGTATTATGCAGCAGCGTCCGGGCGGACACAATTGCATATGCAAAATCGTCCAGCGGACGGTATTGCATATGCAATAATGTCCGCCGGATAGTATTGCATAGAGGACATAATTGCATGCGACACCGGCCACGCCACCAGCCAGACCCTGGGCAGTGCAATCCTGGAGTGTGCCCAATCGTCCATACAGTTTGCGGTCGCTATATTGTTTTGGTCGTCAAACAAAACAACCACTCAGGTGCTTAACCTTCAATTATTGAAGATCCTGGGCTGGGACTGACTCGGTAAGCACACCTTAGGCAGTCATACCGATACTATTACTAGGCATATAAACAAATGGAGTGACACAAGTGCAAATTTGTTTCTGTAAATAACGAGAGATGTGTGCACTCTGTTGTCGTGCGCTTTCTTCTCCCTCCACGACGGGAATGGTGGCGCTAGTCCTCCCCTTGGACCCCATCCGCCCCACCGGGTCATCATAATTATAAAATGGAAAAACAAAATTAGCTGTTGCAAACTGCTTACCAACCACACCGACCTGTAGTATATCGACCCTAGCAGAGTCTTTCTCAAAAGGTAAATGACAACACAACACACACATACAAGTATACTGAAATCAAATGGAAATAAGTGAAGAGGGGGGCAAAAAGCAGTCAGAAGATGCAAGGGATGAACAACGAAGAGGGAGACAAAGGGGGTTTTAGGGGACAACTGACATTGACATTTTGACAATACGATAAAGCAGTTCTTGAATTATGAATTTTTGAAATTTTCAACTTCCGGTTTCGACCGGAAGTGAAGGTCAAATGAGGTCAAGTTGTGCATGACATTTGTAGATCCTTACAAGAAATTTCATGTAGTGGAAGAATCTTAAACGTAGCGTTTGTGGTTTCGAAGATATGAATTTTCAAATTATTTAACGTTTATTTAGTGTAATGACATCATCAATGACGTCATCATTCCCAAAAAGTTGCTGTTTCATCTACTCATTAAGGTTCATGTTCATGATAAGTTTATACAAGCTTCACTTTTCTTCAGAATTGGGAGAGAAGGATCAGGCATAAGAACAAGACATGGAAAAAAAAACCAGACAATGAGAGTTTGTGCACAAACTCACGGTGTTCGGTAGAACCGCAAAGTGATGACGTTATTTATGGCTGGGTTTATCGTGGGTTGCTTCGTTCACTCTCCATCATTCAGTCGGTCAAAGTTTGCCTTTGTTGATTTTGATTAATGCATTTTTAAGAAACTAAATCACCACTTCGGATTTTGACCGGAAGTAAAGGTCAAATTGGGTAACACTTGAGATTAGTTCAACAGTTTTCAGAAGATGAATCAATCACAACATACCACAAGTGCGGTTTTTCAAATATGATTTTTTGAAAAATTATAGTTGAACTTCCGGTTTAAGTAAATGTCAAATTGGGTCACGCCTTTTGTAAGATTCTTAGCATGGTTAAAGGGCTTTCAGATGATACAACAATTATTCATGTACTCTTTTTGGCAACAAAGATATTACATTTTTGAAATGTGAAGCTTCAACTTCCGGTTTCGACCGGATGTAAAGGTACAAAAAGGTCACACTCAGCGACAGTTGCACAGTATTTCAAGGGCTTGCATATGGTGCAAAATTCGCGTGTGTAACTTTTATGACTTCCCCAGATACTATTTTTTTGAAATATTAAACATTGATTTAATGTAATGACGTCATCTATGACAGCATCATCCGAAAAAAAATCGTTTTAATATACACAGTAACGTCTAAGGTAACAGTAACTTTCAAGTAGTTCATTTGATGAATTATGAATTTACTATCTGTGAAATTTCAACTTCCGTTTCAACCGGAAGTCAGGATCAAATGGGGTCACATCTTCAAAATGATTTTTAGAATGGTTAAAGGGCTTTCAGATGAAGTAATGGTTATTAGTGTTTTCTGTTTTGTTAATGAAAAATCATCTTTAAAAAACTAAAATTTCAACTTCCGGTTTCGACCGGACTTCAGGGTCAAATGGGGTCACACCTTTTAAGAGACATGTAGATTGGTTAAAGTGTTTTCAGATGAAGTAATGATTATTAATGTATTCTGTTTTGTTATTGAAGGAACATCTTTATGAAAAATTACATTTCAACTTGCGGTTCCGACCGGAAGCCAAAAAAAGGCCTCAGGAGTTGCTATTGATCAAGGAAATATAAAAGTGGGACCTCCATAGGTTTGGACGGACCATTAGTTTTTATGTGGGTAGTATAGTCAAAATAAATTGAAAACGTGCACATTTCCATGGGGTTTACATCATTTTCCTTGTGCACATGTGTCTGTAAGTTGTATGCACAACTTTATAAACAACAACATGAAATCACATTGGCCATGTTAATGTACAATGTCATGGGTGGCATTTGGGGTATGTGAGGGTGTAGTGGGTGGGGCTAGGGTAGGGTAGGGGGTAGGGGGTATCACCCTTTACATGTGTTAACACACAGCATGTTACACAGTTAACTGTGAGCCTTTTGGTGCTTGATGTTTTTCTTGAAGTATTGTGTTGGCTGCAAGTGAGTGTTTTTCAGGAGGGTATAAGTTCTTGCTGTAGCAGTCAGTGGAGCAGCAGATGTCAAGACATAATCAACATCAAGAATGACTTCTCTTTCTGGATAAAGGAATGATGGAGCAGGGCCATGCTGTTTTCCCGTGAGAAGTTACAAAGAATTTGCCACTCAGCTGGAAAACCGAAGTCATCCTTGTGACAACATAAGTTGGTGAAATTCTTAAGGTCTTTGTACTAGGCAGCACATCCATCGGAGAAGTAGATGATTCTAGAAATTGTGCCCATTATCTCCTTGAAAAAAAACTTATCAAGCAGTTTTGAAAAAAGTGCACGGCAACAGTGTCGTGGCACATACAAAACATGATCAATATTTCCCTCTACTCATCTCCCTTAAAGTAGACTAGAGAAGGATGAAGAGTTTGCATTTAGATTATTCCAATGAAATGACTGAAGGGATTTGGAGGGTTGCACTGCTATGCAACCATCTAAATATTGGTTGCTGCTTGGGAAGATGTGGGCAGTGTCCTGGATCAGAAGAACTTAGAGAAAGTCTTAATAATGCATTTGAAAAACTTATGATCGACCAAGTTGTACACATGATATGGACAACAATGAACAGGTCAAGTCTTGAGACAAAAGTTCTGGCATTAGAAGAATTCCTTGACACCTTTATGGACATGCTTGAAAAGCTAATTCGACATGACTTCATTGCAAAAACCCAAGCACGATACCTGGCTGACAAAAAGTCATTCCTAGTTAATGGTGAATTTCTAGTTGTGGCAGACTTCTCAGAGAACTATAGTTTCATCGTACAAGATGCTGCCCATTCATTTCATTGGAATAATGTATAGGCAACTCTTTTCTAGTCTACTTTAAGGGAGATGAGGGAAATATTTATCATCTGAGTTTTGTTGTGATATCTGACAGTATGCTGCAGTGCACCATCTACTTTTCTGATTGATGTGCTGCCCAGTATAAAAACATTAAGAATTCACCAACTTATATCGTCACCAGGAAGACTTTTGTTTTAAAAATGAGTGGCACTTCTTTGCAACTTCTTTCTGAAATTAAGTTCTGTTTCACTACTACTGCCCAGCACAGTGAAGAAGCAACTCTACTGAAAGATCACTTTGAAAAAGAAACCACACTATTCCTGGTACCCAGAAATTGCATTCTTTTAAACCAATATCAAGGAACTGTATTGAAGTGCGAGAATTTTCATCAAGCTCTACAGCATGACAAGAGCATACAACACTAAGCATTCTGCCTATTCAGCAAACAGATGTAATCAGTGGCCAACTAACAGCAGAATATGATGGGTTCTGGTGGTTCGGATGTGTTGTAGAAATGCAGCCAGAAAGTCGACTTGTCAAGGTCAATTCCTTACATCCACATGGTCCTGCTCCATTATTCTTTTATCCAGAAAGAGAAGACCATCTTGAAATTGATGTTGATGATTTCTTGACATCTGCTGCTCCACAGTGTGTCAACGCATGTAAAGGCTTATAGCCCCTACCCCCTACCCTACCCTAGCCCCACCCACCACACCTTCACATACCCCAAATGCCACCCATGACATTGTACATTAACATGGCCAATGTGATTTTATGTTGTTGTTTATAAAGTTGTGGATACAACTTACAGACACATGTGCACAAGAAAAATGATGTAAACCCCATTGAAATGTGCACGTTTTCAATGTATTTTTACTATACTACCCACATAAAAACTAATGTCCCGTCCAAACCTATGGAGGTCCCACTTTTATATTTCCTTGATCAATAGCAACTCCCGAGGCCTTTTTTTGGCAAAATTTGAAAAAAATATTAAAATTGCGGCCCCCAAGGGGTCAAGGGTCAAAGTTTATTTTGAGCAACTCCCCACTGAATTTTTAAATTTTATAAAAATATTTGCAAATAAGTTTATTTTGTTATATCAAGATATTTAATTTAAGCTAAAAATCATCTTTATCTGATATTCATAACTGGAGGTACAAGAATTTGACTTTATATTGAAAAAACGCAAGGTCAAAAGTTCATTGACCTGTAACTCACCAACCACATGACCCAGAACACTCAAATTTGGGTTTCAGAGTTTTTTTCATAGGACCAAAATGATTCAACAAATTTAAAGAAAATCCATGAGGTTGACCCCGGATGGTGTGATGATTTGACACAGAATGACCCTAATTGAAAATGTTAAGGTCAATATTGTGTGAAAGTTTTGTCTCTTTGTGCAATGCTGGCGGGCAAAATATTTATTTGTACCTTTTCTTGATGTTTATGCATGACGGTTTGTCATATGGAACTTCAACTTCTGGTTTTGACAGGAACTAAAGGTCAAAAGGGGTCACACTTTTTACAAGATATCTAGAATTGCCCGAGAGCTGTAAATTGATGTAGTGATTATTAATGTACCACTTTTCATTAATAAGATACACATTTTTGTATGTACAAACTTATACTTCCGGTTTCGACCGGAAGTGAAGGTCAAATGGGGTCACACATTGTAAAAAATTGTAGAATCGGCGAAGGGCCTTAAAATCAGGTTATTATATTAATATACAAATTTACGTTATTCAGATATGAATTTTTATATAAAAAACTACTAGGTCAAATGGGGTCACACTTTGTGTAAGATTTGTTTCATATTTAAAGACCTTTCATATGGTGTAAAGATCATGTATGTAGCATATACTATTCTTAAGATATGATTATTTTAATAGAAAACTTAAATTTAATGTCAAAACGTCATCATTCCAAAAACTTTGCTTTGTCATGTACACACTGTGGTCTAGGTATGTAGTAAGTTTCAAGCCCGTACAAGCTTTAATTTTAGAGATAGAGCAAATTAATTTTTTTTTTCGACCTCGTGTACTATTTTTGTTGTGATGTAGCTATGACGTCATATATCACATTCAAAATGACGTCATATATCACATTTCTACAATGCTCTTGAACTATAGAAAATATTGTGCATTTTTACTTTAACTTCTACTCTAACTTTTACTCTAACTGTCCATCATTACAAGACCTTTCATATGCATCAAGTTTTTTGTTCATATTTCATTCACTTAGGCTCTAGAGCCTAATATGAATATGAATTATTGAAGTTTTCAACTTCCTGTTTGAACCGGAAGACAAGGTCAAATTTGGATCAAGTCAGTGAGGCGTTTGTTTAGTTTCGGAAGACCTTTCCGATGATGTATAGATTGTAAAAAATCCATTACGTACTTCAGGAGTTACGATTTTTGAAATAATTAACTTTCATTTAATGTAATTCGACACCGGTGGCGTCATCATGACATCACTCAAGCGGTTTTATGTCCTTGTGACATTCTAACTATGTGTGAAGTTTCACTTAACAAGGCTGTCTTTGTTGACGGACAAAGATCAGGCTGAAGGAGAAGAAAGAGGTGTTCTGGGTTTCACCCAAACACTTAAAAACAGAACAAAATCAAGATGTTTTGGGCTGAATGCCCGAACACCTAAAAGAACAAAAAACAAAACAACGTACAATAACAGTAGGTTTTTTGGGCTTCGCCTAAAACACCTTTTTATATTTAAATGATAGGTCTGGAAAAATCTTCACAGAATTCACATCTACATGACCCAACTTTGACCTTTGTTTCCGGTCGAAACCGGAAGGTATAATGAAACAAATTACACAGCCAATGTGGTGGAAAATTTGATCATGGTTTCTGTGTTTGAAATCTTAACCAACATCTGACCTTTTCAAAAATTCTGATGACGTCATCATGCCACAACATACTTTAGCGGCAGGTTTTCAAAATTGTGACTTTTCTATTTCTAAAACTATAAGTCCTATAATCTTAAAAACTTGATACACACTTAAAGATAACACTAGAATAAAGTATAACTTGTGGCATCATCATGACGTCATTAAAGTGTTGAATTACATTAATTCAAAGTTTAATATTTCAAAAATTAAAACTACAAAAAGTTATTCACACAGTTTTTATATCATGTGAAAAGTCTGTAAAATTTTACACCAAACTTTTATAACATTAGCCCACTTTGACCTTTACTTCCAGTTTAAACTGGAGGTTACATATTTGAACATGGTTTCTGCCATTGATCTCCATTAATACTGACTGGATAGGACACATTTCGTCATGCTGCAATGCAAGCGTTTTTTCAAGAGAGTTTTGAAAATTAAAAACGCGAATGGTCACACCATTCTGTACGCAATGCAAACAAATGAAGTTTGGTGTGGCAAATTTTTTTCATTAGATTTTACTGATTTTTACGTAGTTTTAGAAAAAAATGTGTATAAATTTAATTCAAACATAAAGGATCCAATACAGCAACGGTGAAGTGTTGTGCAAATATAGGTTATAGATGTTCCGAAAAGTTGGATTTCCTTCCACAAGTAAGTCTGCAGTCATTATGTGCTTTACGTAACAAATACCTCTATATATGAACTTTGTCTTCTTAACTGATGTTTTTGAGCACTGTAAATTTAAAATAAAAAGATCCAAATCATAAACCGGTATCTTCTAGTTCCTACCATGTTTTTTTATTATTTTTTATTAGGTGATCATCAGACGATACGCAAACTTTATCATGAATGGAACTTCGTGTTAGGCTTTGTGTGAGCAAAACAAGTCACCGCACAACACTTCACCCTTGCTGTATTTGCACCTTTAGATTTGAATTTAATATGGAGACTTTAAAGGGACATCGCACATATATATTGACGCCAATATTCACGACTTGTCCACAAGTCACAAATATTGACGCCAATATTTACGACTTGGCCCCAAGTCGCAACCCCACTCAGGCATGATTTTTTTTCACAGCAACTTGGGGCCTCCATTACCCACATAGTCTGGCAACTAGACACGCCAATCTCCGACTGTTAAAGCAAGGCATTTTTGAGTATAGTCCTCTGCACCTAAGCAAAACGGCACAATTAGTGTCCTGTCTTGTCTTTCTAGTATCTTTGATTAAATCAGCAGTAAGTACAAACATAGAACAATACTAAAAGTGTTGAACGTAGGGTGCGCCAGAGTATTGCTGAAAAAACATAAATATTCACGCCTGAATGGGTTTGCAATTTGGGGCGAAGTCGTAAATATTTGCGACTTGGGGTACAAGAACATTGGCGTCAATATTTGCAACTAGGGGCCAAGTTGTGAATATTGGCATCAATATTGGCGTCAAAATTTGCGACATGGGGCCAACTGCCTGGAAACAAAAGCAGTGTTAAGACGCCATTACATGTATGTAATTACCTGGTCATCAGCTGCAGAGCATGCACAGACCACATATAGGGCCGTCTAATGCTTAGTTTCGCCTGCACAAGGACAAAAAAGGTCTTGGCATCTTGTGGCCACAGAGAGGCAGTTTTTGTGAAATCCTCGATTATAGACATTTTTCCTTCCACCATTGTTCATTCATTGTATTTTGGCTGAATGGAGGTAAGTCAGAGTGAGTTGGCAGTCAAGCCATGGTTCCTTGTTTAATTCCCCTCCTATGTCGTAGTAACAGCCGATGTTTTGCAATTCACGGTGTGTAAATTTAACATTTTCTCATTCGAGAAACAAAACGGACGATCCAATAAAGCGAATCTTTGTTCTCTTGGCATTGTTAAGTCACACTTTCTTTGTGTCAGCGATACCCTTAAAGAAAAAAGATTCCGGCAATTCTGCCACAAGAATCCCCCAAGGGGATGGGGCAAAAAAAAAAAAAAAAAAAAAATCCCGGTGGATTCTGTCTTATTAGAATTTTCCTACTCTTAGTATCAATTCTTATGGTCAAAAAATTGTGGCAACCGAGTTAATCCAGGTATACTCGTCAATATAAACACCTCATGTCCATAGCAATGCCAAAAAAGGTTGCTTCCTGTCACATCTACGGATCATTCGGTAGTCCAAACAACTTGATAGTACCAGCATCTCTGTCTCTGTTGTATTTGTCTTTGTCATCACATGCAAATGCTAGAAGATGTCTTTTTGGATGCCAAGCTACAGTAAATGTCGGGCTTTCACACTGAACCTCTGTAATTTTGTCACCTTTAGAGAAAAGTAAAAAATCAAACAGCAAGGTATGTTTAAGTAGTATCTCACAAGGAATGAAGTACCATTGCTGTTTTCATATTAATAATGAAAATTATTGCCAAGAAAAGATATCCACCATGCAAGTTGACTAATGTCTTGAATAATTAAATGTTCAACATCGAATTGCATAGAAATGCACAAATTGCAAAAATGCATACATTAAACCCCTTTCCAAACAATCTTTGTTCTTCCCCTAGAAATGTTATTTCAAGTAAATGTGTTTAAAAATTTTTTTTTTAGATCACTGATTCTCAGATTGACCAACATTTTAATCTTTAACATTTTACCACACATGAAAGGGGATATTTTAAATTATGCAAACATGTAACAATTCTAATTGAAGAATCTGTTGGAAAAGAACAGACAAACAGAAAAGAAAAAGCTTTTATTTAATTATTTGATTTTGTGGCCATTTGGAGGCCATCCTGTGTAATCCCCGATTATAGACCTTTGTTCTTTTGTTCCAAGAAAGGGATTACAAGGCATTGAAAGGCTTCCACCATTGTTCATTCCTTGTATTTCGGCTGAATGGAGATACATGTAGGTAACAGTGAGCCGGCAAGTGAATCATGTTTCCGTGTTTAGTGCCACTCCCATGCTGTAGGTAACAGCCGATGTTTTGCAATTCATGCTGTGTGAATTTGATATTCTCTCGGTCGAGAAACAAAATGGACGATCCAACAAAGATAATCTTTCTTCTTTTGGCATTGTCAAGCCAGGGTATCTTTGTGCCAGCGATACCCTCAAAGAAAATAGGTTCTGGCAATTTGGCAAAAAAAATCCCGCCGGGGGACAGGATAAAAAAGATAAGGAAAAAAAATCCCAGTGTTAACTGGTTAAGACTACTAGGGTCCTGGCCATAGAGTAACAGATCATGTTAGCAGATCTATAAATAATTTGTGAAACTGTATCCGTGAAATTTTTTCCTAGTTTGTGAATATAATTATGTCATTATCATTAAACACAAAGCAATAGCTGGTGCTGTCATGAGAAGATGTTGTATAACACAGCACACTCTTCACACAAAATTTTAACAGTTTGACCAAATGTATTATGTGTCAGCTTACATTTAAAAAAAATGTTTCTAGCACCCAGAAAAAATTGTCTTGATATTCTTCTACTCGGTGCGATCGAGAGAGTCACAGTAGTGGTGTAATGGCTATCGAAAATGATAAACTACTCCCATGTCATCGGAATATCTTTGACCCTGTAGACTTATCTGGCTATCATTTATCATCAAAAGCTCCAAGTGGCTAGTTGGACTCATCTACATTGTAATGGCCTCCAAACTCCTAACGTTTATCAACAACTTACAAGATGCACATGTGATGATATCCAACCTGTACTTCATAACTATGGAGGTTGTATTGTGATCAGCGATTTCAGTATAAACTGGCAAACGGCATCCACATTCCTTAGTAAATCTTCAAGAAATAGTTAGTTGAGGATGTACCTCCCCCTTTAAATAATTCCTCCTTGGTTGGAACCACAATCGACCTTATCTTTGCTAATCAGTCAGAGAAATTCATGGACATTAGGTTCTTTACTTACCCAGTTAGTAGTGATCATCATGCAGTATTTTTTGAAGGAGTAATATTACTGGGTTTTAATGCTTGCCTCCACGCAGAATTGTGAAGAGTGACTTGGAAGTCATATTTACGCCAGGAGGAAAGAAACTTTTGAGTTGATTTTAGTTCAGCATTTTTTGGTTTATTTGTGTAATCTTTTTAAAAAAAATTTTTGTACATCTGAGAAGAATGATGCTTTTGGGTAACATTTGTTTATAAATACATGTAGTTGGAGATTTTAAATCGTAACAGTGCAGTGTGGTTTCAAACTTTGTACAATACTTTTACATGTAGAGACCATTAATTTCTGCATATCTTTACTATTTGCCCATACTATTGATTTTGGACACCAAATTTCCAGTTTCTGGAAAAAACAAACAAAACATAAATTTTTGTTTGTTTTAGAAATGTAAATACATGGGAAATATTGAACAAGTCAGTTTTGGAAATGACCTGTGACCTTTTTGACCAAGAGGACGCAAGTCAGTTCTTGCACCTACAATGTACAATGGGCATTTTGGTACAAGATGCTTGAGTTCACTACGGTCTAAAAAGGGTTAGACACAAAACAAACTAATACAAGCTGAAGAATACTGACTGACAGCGTTTAATATAAATTTAGGTTAAAATTACTTCACCTGTTTCAACACTCGCAATGTCAATTGCCAGATCCTCAGATGCAGAAGCTAACATCTTTCCATCATAACTAAAACTTAAGGTTCTTACTGGCCAGTCCAATCTAAAAAAAAAAAAAAAAAAAATTAAATAAAAAAAAAAATAAAAAACATAAAAAGTCAAAAAGAAACCATCCTTTTAATGGTTAAATTGACAAAGTAGGGAGAGAGCCAACATTAGGGCTGGATAGATCACTTGGTAGAGCGTTGATACTGTACGTTTAGCCGGTGGTCAGGGATCAACCATGCTGCCCCTTCCCAAGTTGTATCCACAGAGCTATACTATAGCTATATGGTGTGTATCGTAAACTTGGGTGTGATCCCTGGCTACACGGCAGTATCCAGTTGAATGGCTTCTGACTGGCACCCCCCGAACAAAGATATTGACTAAATAGGGAGACCACCAACATTAGGGCTGGATAGCTCAGTTGATAGAGCGTCGGTATGTTAAAGGCAAAGTATACCTTTGGTTTTTTGAACCGTACGTTTGCCTTAATGCTATATAATTGTAGATATATACCATAAAATTAACCTGTGTAAATTTCATTTCAAAAAGTGGCAGCGTTTTTGAGATATCACCAAAAATCTGGAGCGGTTGTGTTCACGCAGAAGAAGTATCCGTCATTGGAATACACATTCTGAGAAGCGTTACGGCCATAACGCTTCTCAGATTCAAATTTTTGGGTGATAAAAAGTGATTTATTTCTCCATAACTGCAGTACTTCGAAGTGAAACGTTTCTCAAAATGCATTATACTATCCAAAGCTGCTGTACTTCTTACCAAGTAAGTTTTTATTGCCAAAAATTTTCAGAGTCATTACCAAACGTATGCAATGCCTTTAAGCTGATGGTCAAAGGTTCAAATCCTGCTCTGACAGTAAATTTTCTTTGTTTACCTTAAAATTTATTTTGAGTGATTCGGACACGTCTACACGAAGTCCAAAATGTCCTCCCCTAAGTAGTGTGGGAGGCGAGTCTATTGACATATACTTATCCGTAGAGCGCTTATAAAGCCTGGTTCATACTCCACGCGAATTGCAATCACAATTGAACAACAGTATATGTATTGATTGTTTGAGTCACCAGAAATCGCTTCGCCTTCGCTTTTGCGTGAATTATGAACCAGGCTTAATGCATTTTCTCTAACCGACGGTCTAATTTGCTACGAGTTTTCATGTACACAACTGCATCCTCTATGGACCTACCCACAGTGCCTTGGGGGCTGGCCCCTTATGTTCTCTTCCTTTATTTTGGAGGCGACTAAAAAACACCTCCATTGAAGGTTTACTTGAGGGCTGATGGCGTAGATCATTTTTTTCATCTGTCTTCAGACGTTTCCCTTCATGAAGCATTGTAAACTTCTTCAAATTGTCAAAAAGGTCAATCCCGTTAAGGGGTGTTTCTGTCGTGCGTTCTGGTAAAGAATTGGAAACCTGCGCAAAGAAGGTGTTATGACAGAACTGGAGTTGAAAGTGCAAAGACAGGAGCCTAGACAGTCATAATTGAATTTGATGCCCGAGCTAGAGTGTCCGACAGTAAGACTGACAAATTTGAAACTGGTGACCCATAACGATCTAGCCTCTCTAGGGAATTGTTGAGATCTTTGGTGCATTTATCTAGAAAAACATTCTTACTGGTACGTTTCTCTAGAAGGTTGTATTTAACTACTAACGAAAATGATGGAATTGTAAAAAAAAAAACTATCAGTGTCATCAGCATTTATTTTAAAGATTGCTGATTTCAAATGATTGAATTCAAAGATTTGTTTTCTCCCGAGTAGTTGTGAAAGCCTTTACAATAGTTTCAGAGCAAAATCTATCTACAGGAATGGTAAACTTTGGTGGAGGAGCAGGTTTTGCAGAGTCTCTATGAAATGACATGCGGGAGGCCTGTTTAGGAAAAAGATTCCGCCACACTACATTGTATCTTGCTGTCATAAAGAATCTCCATTCCACAGTAGACCAGTTGTAACAGGCTCTGCATAGGTTTTCCTGTGAGCACAGGCGAAATCTCTGGCATGTACATGTACATGGGCATGTATATGTTCATATGTAGAATGAACGTCAAAGTCTAGAGATGAATTAGGTCCGTTGCAGGATCTACATTTCATTTTCCTGTAGAAATTTTTCTTTGCTTTAGTTGATCTGAAATCGTTTTGCGGAGATGTCCGAAATCTAACCCACACGGCATACACTTGTTTAGTGCTATGTAGAAAATATGAATACATGTACACCAAATCAGTATACAAATGTTAACAAAGAGAGGCTAGTGTAGTTTTACTACATTCCATAATTGAATACATTAAAAACGTATTATGTTACACCCCGTCTGCAGCTGAGCATTGCTACCACTACCAGGCAAGTTCATTGGTTGCTACGGGGCTTGTTTTTGAGGTAGTGGTAGCGCATAGTATTTCCACATCATGTCACCTACTCTCAATCGATTACACAAGCCAGCACAAAGTTTGTTATTAAGCTGTAGTTTTGGCCATGTTCACCCTCCATACCCAAGCTTACTGTGATTTGAAAGAGAAAGATCAATTCTTTCCAATAATGGTAAAATAAAATAAAGTCATTAGGTGTTTGTGGGCAAACAAAAAGCTGTTCCGAAGTTGTTTTACTTTGATTAAACACTCCAGACCTTTAAAATGAGCCTGACTTGGAGATAGAAGATCATCCACCCTTCAAAAGGCCCTTGTTTTGACTTTTGTGAGGCAGACCAGGACCTTAAACCTGACACAGACCCTTAATTTGGTTGTACATAATTATGTCTAAATCACATGTCCAGTAAACTACAAAATAGTATAAAGATTATGACTCTATGACATTTAGTTAAGTAGATAAACTTCTCTTAAATTAGAGCTTCCTGTTTGGACCGGAAGTAAAGGTCAAAGTGGTGTCACTCGTTTTAAAACAAAATGTCAGATGTGCTGTAAGCTACAAATGGTACAAACATTATGACTCTATGGCATTTGTCACAGGAGATATGCTTTTTGAAATTAACAGCTTCCTGTTTGGACCAGAAGTAAAGGTCAAAGTGGGATCACGCCTGTATATCAAATGTCACATATGACGTCACGATAACGAAAATGTTTTCGGTACTAAGTTTTTTTATTACCTAGAAGGTTGTATAATTTTTATTCACATGCGATGCCTTTGAACGAACACCCTAAAAATACAAAGATTCTGCCTTTCCATGGAGAATGAATATTGACCGATAGAGGGCGCTTAAGCATATGAGACGTCATTATTAGTTAATGAAAGCCAAACTATCTGAGAACACAATATGACGTTTAAAACACTAAAAAATAGCGCTACCCGACAACATTCATGTTTGAAGTTTCCCCAAGAAAACCTGTGTATGTGTGCACCACCGGCAAACACCACTGTGTTAACGTTGATAAAAACAGCATATGCGTACTTGTGTACAAATTTATATACAATTCTGAGCCGCGAAATGCGACACAGTCCCCCACAGCGTTTTAGCAATGGTGCTCAGATGGTACAGTTAACGGTTAATTATAGTGGAATAACATTGTGCTTTGATTAGTTTTAATGGTCTGGGATAACTCTTGGTAAAAGCATCCATGTTTTCTAGCGACCTTTGTAATGTAGCAATCTAAAATTTAATTTGTACCATAAATGACGTCTTGATGATGTGACAGACAAAAATAATTCCTTTTATCATCAATAAATGATAAAATGCCTTTTGCTCAGTGAACATGTACATACTTGTATCTTACCATCCGACATGTTTCCCGTTTGCTTTCTTTTTACATAGCTGCTGCGCATGCACACTTTGAAATGGCTTGCCTGGGGCTTTTCAATGTGGTTTTCTGGGTCATGGGTATGCGCTGCTTATATGGTGACCTTGAAATATCAGGTTCAAGTTCATGGTCGGCCGGCAGCTTTGTATACGTACGTGCACAAAGCAATGGTTCAGTGAATGTTACAATTTTGTATTACATTACAAATGATGGGATGGTACTTATAAGTATAACTTTTAACCAATCAGCTTTGAGGTTAACGTAAAGGTTGTGTCTTTTCTGCGGGAAACCCTCACTTTGTCACAGTCAACCAAAGTGATCAGACATTAAAATTTTCCCTCCACCACCCCTCATTCCACCGGCGTTTTATTTTGTTTGTGCTGGTAGCTCACTATGCCTAATTAAGTGCGTGTACTTGGTTAACAGAAGTTTAGTCTTCCATGCTCTGGTATGTTATGGGGGCGGTGAGTTTAGTGTTCCATGGCTGCCCTTGGTATTTTTAATGGGCGGGAAGTTGAGTCTTCCATGGCTGCCCTTGGTATTTTTAATGGGTGAGAAGTTGAGTCTTCCATGGCTGCCCTTGGTATTTTTATTGGGCTGGAAGTTGAGTCTTCCATGGCTGCCCTTGGTATTTTTATTGGGCGGGAAGTTGAGTCTTCCATGGCTGCCCTTGGTATTTTAATGGGCGGGAAGTTGAGTCTTCCATGGCTGCCCTTGGTATTTTTAATGGGCGGGAAGTTGAGTCTTCCATGGCTGCCCTTGGTATTTTTAATGGGTGAGAAGTTGAGTCTTCCATGGCTGCCCTTGGTATTTTTATTGGGCGGGAAGTTGAGTCTTCCATGGCTGCCCTTGGTATTTTTATTGGGCGGGAAGTTGAGTCTTCCATGGCTGCCCTTGGTATTTTTATTGGGCTGGAAGTTGAGTCTTCCATGGCTGCCCTTGGTATTTTTATTGGGCGGAAAGTTGAGTCTTCCATGGCTGCCCTTGGTATTTTAATGGGTGGGAAGTTGAGTCTTCCACGGCTGCCCTTAGTATTTTTAATGGGCGGGAAGTTGAGTCTTCCATGGCTGCCCTTGGTATTTTTATTGGGCGGGAAATTGAGTCTTCCATGGCTGCCCTTGGTATTTTAATGGGCAGGAAGTTGAGTCTTCCATGGCTGCCCTTGGTATTTTTATTGGGCTGGAAGTTGAGTCTTCCATGGCTGCCCTTGGTATTTTTATTGGGCTGGCAGTTGAGTCTTCCATGGCTGCCCTTGGTATTTTTATTGGGCTGGAAGTTGAGTCTTCCATGGCTGCCCTTGGTATTTTTATTGGGCTGGAAGTTGAGTCTTCCATGGCTGCCCTTGGTATTTTTATTGGGCTGGAAGTTGAGTCTTCCATGGCTGCCCTTGGTATTTTAATGGGCAGGAAGTTGAGTCTTCCATGGCTGCCCTTGGTATTTTTATTGGGCTGGAAGTTGAGTCTTCCATGGCTGCCCTTGGTATTTTTATTGGGCTGGAAGTTGAGTCTTCCATGGCTGCCCTTGGTATTTTTATTGGGCGGGAAGTTGAGTCTTCCATGGCTGCCCTTGGTATTTTTATTGGGCTGGAAGTTGAGTCTTCCATGACTGCCCTTGGTATTTTTATTGGGCGGGAAGTTGAGTCTTCCATGGCTGCCCTTGGTATTTTTAATGGGCGGGAAGTTGAGTCTTCCATGGCTGCCCTTGGTATTTTTATTGAGCGGGAAGTTGAGTCTTCCATGGCTGCCCTTGGTATTTTTATTGGCAGGTAAGTTGAGTCTTAAATGTGTGACTCTCGCCAGCGGTTAAATGGGGTCTTATTTGTTAATTTTACATTGTACCTGTGGTCATGCTTATGGCAAACGATATTTGCCTCAGGGTATGCAAGTTTTCAGATACAGACAGCCACCACACACATTTGGGGACTTTTGGGATTATTAAGCCAGTTTTTTAATAGGTGTTTAATGTTTATATCATAATTGTATTTTGTGTATTTGTATAGTTGCCATAGCGCTCCCGAGTTTCCTGAGGCTATGATTCCGACCACAGGTCACAGTGGTGGAAGCGCAACTATACTTTGACTAGGTTTAGAAGACAAGTTAATGTATTTCACGTTTAGCATTAAGCAAAATGATAGTATTTGTACCATGAGCAAATATTGGATGGACCTTGTGTAGGTTCTTATTTTCAATTTGTGGATCCAGTTTGCCAAAAGTTCGGTATTCGGGAGTATTGAATAAAAAACGGTTGTTGAAGGCTGTGACATAAATTCACACAAACAAGAATGTTTCTTATTGGTTTTTTATTAAGGAGTCTGAGCATAATAAAATAATATTATCTTCAAAATCCAACAAGTTTGAACTGAAAACTAAATTCAGATGGGTAGCAGGGTTCCAGAGATAAGCTGATTTCAAAAATGCTTAATTAAATATTAACGTTGCTCAAACGTGGTAGTGATATTTTAAAATTTAAGATAAGGCTTAAGCTTTCATGTAGTCTATTAATTTGTCTTTGAGTTTTTATCCAAAGTGTGACATTAACCACCAAGAAAATGTATGTGTTAAGCTTATGGGATTTTGGCGGAAAGAAAGACTAATAAAAATAGTACTAATAATAATAATAATAATAATAATAGGATCTCTATCGCCATATGGATGACCATCAGTTGTTTCCAAAGGAGCAGAAAGGCTGTAAGAAGCGGTCCAGAGGTAAGAAAGATCAACTTATCATCGATAAGGCTGTGCTGAAGGACTGCAGGAGTTGGTAGACTAACTTGGCAATGGCGTGGATCGATTACAAGAAGGCATTTGACATGGTGTCACACACATGGATAATGGAATGTCTGGATATGGTTGGAGTGGCCGATGCAGTAAAACGTCATCTGAGTGAGAGCATGAAGGCGTGGCGAACGAATCTGACAGCCAACAACGATAGTCTGGGCAAGGTATGCATAAGAAGAGGTATTTTCCACGGTGACTCTCTGTCTCCGCTGTTTTTTGTTCTAGGGATGCCCCTGTCGATGATTCTGAGGAAGGTGAGTGCTGGCTATGTAATAAAGAGGGACGGATGTAAGATCAACCATCTCCTTTTCATGGAAGATTTGAAGTTATTTGCAAAAAATGAGGCGGAGATCGATTCTTTGGCGCAGACCGTCAGGATTTTCAGTTATGACATTGGGATGCAGTTTGGTCTGGAGAAATGTGCTTCAATGACCATGAAGAGGGGAAAGAGGGTACAATCCGATGGCATCGCTCTGCCAGATGGTGCACAGATGAAGGCTTTGGGTGAGGAGGAAAGTTATTGATATCTTGGCATACTAGAATTGGACCACGTCCTTCACGAGGAATCAAAGGTAAGGCTAAGGGCAGAATACATCAGGCGGATGAAGAAATTTTTAAAGTCTAAACTAAGCGGGGAAAACATGATCAAGAAATACAGGTACAGTGGGGGTATTATTGAGTGGACTAAAGAAGATCTAGATGTCACTGACAGAAGGACAAGAAAGCTGATGACCGTGCATGGCATGCTACTTCCGCAGGCAAATTTCAGCAGACTCTATCTTCCGAGGTCAGAGGGCAGAAGAGGGTTACTGAGCATGGCAGACAGTGTCAACATCGAGTGAAGGAGCCTGCATCGTCATGTCAGGAGCACCGAGGAGAACTTGCTGAAAATTACACGAAAGTACACGAAGGCAGACGATCTGGGCCGAAGGAGTACAAGAGGGAAAGGAAAGAGGAGAGACACCAAGATTGGAGGAACAAGCCACTCCATGGCCGGTTCCTGAAATGTACAGAAGAAGTGGCGAGTTGCAAATCCTGGAATTGGTTAAAGAGCGGAGAACTGAAGAAGGATACCGAGGGCTTGATTACTGCGGCGCAAGACCAGTCTCTAAGGACAAATGTAATGAAGGCGAGGATAGAGAAAGTAAAGGTCTCTCCTATGTGTAGAATGTGTAACAAGGCAGAAGAGACTGTGTTTTATATTGTCAGCGAATGTAGTAAGATGGCTCAGATGGAGTACAAAGGCAGACATGACAAGTTGGCTAAGGTGATTCACTGGGATCTGTGTAAGAAGTATGGTGTCCAGGTGCATGCCAAGTGGTATGACCATGTTCCAGAGAAAGTTGTAGAGACCAACGAGGTCAAGATCCTCTGGGACTCCAATATTCAGACTGATCATGTTATAGAACATAGATGTCCGGATGTTGTAGTCTTAGATAAGACGAAGAAGATGTGTCATATCATTGACATAGCTGTGCCGGGTGATATAAGGGTGAGCTTCAAAAGATCCAAAAGATCCAAAAGATGGAAAAGATCCAAAAGTATCAGGACTTGGCCAGGGAACTTCGTAAGATTTGGCAGGTGAAAGTGAAAGTAGCTCTAAATGGTTGACACTTTTATGACAGAAGATTAAAAACTTATATTTTCCCACTGGTGCTGCTTCTGAAAGCCGCTTTCACATATCGATCATCGTTAAAAAATATTGTATGTATGGACCCTGTTAAAAAAGGGCAAACCCAGTGCCAACAATGTGTTTGGCCATGGAATTTTTAATAAGGTGCATTTAGTACAGTAACTCTTAGGCACCAAAAATATATTCGATCAATGAATGTTCATAAGGTGAACAATTGGTAGCTTCTTGAGGGCTAAGTCCAATGGCAAGCGAATCGTTAACCCCATTCTGATCCACAGCTGACACTGTCGGATTTTTCTAGGAAAGCCTCAACTTTGAAAAAGTCATTCTTGCTGAACAGGAATCAGGACATCCATCCTTTATTTAAAAGCTTGGGGTATTGTAGCTCTATTCAGGTGCTTTTCACTGTCATGTTAATTCAGTATTACCATTCCTTAGAACTGGGATCAACATTCAGAGGGTGACATACCTCTTAGGACAGCAAGTGGATTGTTTGATAAAAACAGAACCCTACCCAGAGCTACACTGATGGGCGAACTTGATAATTTTTTGGTAGATGATGGCTTGCAACTACCTAAAGCAATATGTCCATATAGGTAACAGAATTCTTACAATTTTGAGCAAATTGGAAGCAAAGATGAAGTCTTCTGTCTTCTAAGGTTTGAAGGCCCAACTGTTTACAAGCCTCTTGATATGACTTATAGTCGGCCCCAAGAATTCCATCAGATGTGCAGCAAGATTACAGCCATCGTAGTTTTAAAAGATACATAGGTTGTAACTTGATACAAAGAATAACTTACTTCAGATTTCTGCTTTGTGCCAGAACCACATTGCTCAAAATTATTCCTGTTATGGGGCATCAACATTACCAAAGCAAAAGCTTGTTTATTGTGTGTGTATGGCAAGATGCCAACATTCCAAATCTACCATAATAAGGGTGATTGCACTTTTTATTCTATTTTTAAATATCAAGCAATAAACCACAAGGGAAACTGACTGGTTTAAATGAATTTTGGGGTGAATAAAGAAAAATTTACAGGAGAACACAAAAACCTAATGAAGTTCTCTTAAAAAAACCCAGGTCCACAAGCAAAGACAGAAAGGTAAAAATTTATTGCAAAATGATGCAAGACAGTGCAAAAAAGCCAGTGGTGGTCGCCAGTGAGCAGCGCCTTCAATTAATTTTTTAAATAGTACATGTACAGGCTATTAATGTGCATTGTATAAACCACCACCCACCACATCACTGCAGACAAAACCATGAAACATTTCAAGGCATAAGCCAATTTTAGAAATACATTCATCACAATTAATCACTACATTACCTTGCAAATGTTCTCAGACAAACAAGTTCCTCAACATCCCACAAGCTGGCAAGAGCATCTGCACTTCCAGTAGCAAAGTACTTTCCTGTAGGGTCAAACTCAATACAAATGCAGTTTGCTGGGTGAGCATTCAAAACATGAAGCGATTTCAGATCCGGATAACTGCAAACACAAGAAAAGGTTGTGTTATAACAATGCAACAAAATAACCCCCTATTGACTTTACATGCGTACATCATTCCAAACATCACAGTATTCTAGTACTATCAGGTTTCATCAACATTGATACTCGACTGATACTATCAATACCTACATGTACAGTAGGTCTATAAGTAACTTGAGTTATTGTAAGGAGAACAATTTCATTTCTTTTTATTTTATACATGTATTATGCTGTAAAATAATCTTTTCGTTCATCCAGGATCTCCCAAAATGTTGTCATTGTAGCAAAATAAAGCCTACACCTTTGAGTAGTTTTTTGTATACAAGCTAGAAATTTCTGAGGAAAACTATCCTGTTGACTGCTTTACTGTATTAAACAGGCTCACCAGTGATAATGCTGTAATACATACATTGTACAGTTTTGTGGAAAAACGTGTCTCTCAAGCATGCGCAGACAAGTGCAGTCTTGGGTCAAGGTGGTTTTTTTTACCATTTTACCAAGAGAGAGTGTGTGCTCTCGATCTTTTGCACTGTTCTGAAAGCGTTCACTGATTTTTACCTATAATGTAGAAGACTACCAGAACCAATGTGACTATTTTTTTTTTGTCGCACGGATAGTGTGCATAGTGTGCATTGTGTACATCATAAATCATAATTGGAAAAAAAAAGTAAAACGGATAGGCAAGAAAAATCCAGACACAACAACATTTTTTTTTTAATCTGGTAATCTGGAAAAATCCGGACAAATCTCATCCCTAATACAGTGCTTATCACACATTGATGTAAAGGTAAAACCTCACCAAATGGTTTCCTACTGAGAGCAGAGGTGTGAAGGCAGGCATGTGGTGCCCCAAAACCAGATTGCTCAGAATGGGAGGGGCTCATCAACCTTGGATGGTAGCTCTCCTAAAAAGGGGCAAACTTTGATTCTAAACCCAGGCAGATGGTGCTCAATAACCCTGCTAGGCAACCTATCTGGGAGACGGTGTACTCTTATCATAAACCTTCAAACCAGGCAGCAGTGGTTTTTCGAATCCCTTCATGGCAGATGAACTACTGGTTGGTTAATGGCATGGTTGGAACTATCTCCGTGGAAGGGGCTTCCCTTCTTCTGAGCACTGCGGGTCACTTCTTGTGTTCTCCAGCTGTCGAGCCCAGGCTCTCCGTAGGATAGACCACTGGAACCAAGAGAGTGTTTCTACATCTGAGTAACGAATGCTGTACTATAAACACAAGGCGCACGCCTTCGGGATCAGGCTGAGGTATTGAGATGATTCAAGTCTCATGGCGTGGAGACTTTGGCAGTGCTGGCAGGCTTGAGCAGCTGGGAGCTTGTAGTACAGACCTCTGCACATGAGCGACTTGGGAGTGATGGTCGAGGATGATGAGTGTGTGAGGTCCTTCCCAAGTGACCAGGTGGCCCTTTTTAAGGATGCACCACCTGCCCCATTCAGGGGACGCCCCAATAAAAGGCGGGGTAAAAAACCTCGTCCGCACATTTTTCCTGGCTGGGAGTAGAGGTAACCTCAACTCCAACAGAGAGCTGCTTCTCTCCACCTGCAAAGAGTTCAGTGTAGCAATCATGTACTTCGATATGCCTAACAAATGGTTCTACTCTTGGCAACATCCGCGTTCTAAACGCTGGCACCTTCTAGATTATGTTCCAACTAGGAAGTGTGATCTACATGATGTTATGTGGGGCGCAGAGTGTCAGACAGACCTTTAACTCATTCGCTCATTATGCAAATCTATACATGTACGCTCACCCAAAACCAAAGCCAAGACTTCACATTGGTGTGTTCAAGCTCTCCTCACTTGAATAACACACAAATCTTTAAATTGCTATTACCCAAGCCATTACTCATTCTGATATCAACGGTGCTGACTCAGCAAGCTGTTTACAGTACATCGGTTGTAGTACTTGGCCATCCGTCAAAGAAACATACTGACTGGTTTAATGAAAACGAAACTCAGATTCAAGACCTCCTCAGGGAACAAGCATGCAGCTTATCTCCATTGCATAGAGAATCCATTATTGCCAGCAGCTTTGAAGCATTTACATGAAACCAAAGCTTCCCTGCAAGACAGCTTCGTCAGATGCAGAATAGGTGGTGGGATCAAAAAGCAACAGACTTCTAACTTCTGGCTGATGCTCATGACATCCATGGATTCTACTCATTTCTGAACGCAGTCTTTGGTCCTGTAAAATCATAAAATTCTCCTCTTCTTTTAAGCGACATGAGCACTCACCACTGGTAAACTGGAAATCCTTGAGTGTTGGCGAGATCAATTCATGACTCTTCTGAACATGTCATCTGATACAAAGGAGGACCTTCTTGATCTGATACCACAGAGATCTATTCAGCAGGACCTTACCTGGCCACCCACCCTTGGAGAAGTCAAGAAAGTAATCAATTAATCTCTGAAGGGAAAAGCTCCAGGCCTGGACAACCTCCCTGCTGAGATACATGGCAGACCATTACTCCAATCTACACTTCACAATTAGTATCTTCATTGTTGGATGTCGAAGAACTACACTGTACCAAAAGCCTTCAAAGACGCCCCCATAGTCACCATCTACGAACATAAGGGAAGTCGTCAAGACTGCGGCAACTATTGTGTTATCTCATTGTTGTGCATTGCTGGGAAGATCCTTAGCAAATTGATTCCGAGGCAGCTGCAATCTGTTGCAGATGACGTTCTACCAGAAAGTCAGTGCGACTTCTGAGCAGGAAGTAGCACTATCGATATGGTCTTCACTTTACGCCAGCTTTAAGAGAAGGCTTATAGAACAGAAATTGCCACTATATGTAGCCTTCATTGACTTTTCCAAGGCCTTCGATTTGATACCTCGACCAATGCTGTGGGGAGTACTGGAAAGCTCATCACACTAATCAGAAAGTTTCATGATGGAATAAATGGTCAGGTTTCTGTTGTTGGCTCTACTTCAGACCCTTTCAAAGTCAACCTTGGCTTGAAGCAGGGTTGTGTGCTAGCCCCTACACTGTTCACTATCTTCTTGTCAGCAGTGTTATAAGTTGTCTTGCTAGATCCACCGGAGGGATTTTCATCAAAACACGCTCCGATGGAAATCTATTCAATATCAGACGACTGAAAGCAGGCTAAAAAACTCACCTCATCCATGTGCAGGAACTGCTGTTTGCTGACGATGCTGCTCTTGCGGCTCAGTCACAGGATGATTTACAGACCCTTGTCAACAGATTCGCAAGGACAGCCACTGCTCTTGATCTTACCTAAAACACCAAGAAAACTGTGGTCATGTTCCAACCGCCATATCGTACTCCATACATGTACTTCCAACCAACCATCATTCTAGACGACCAGCCTTTAGAGGGGGTGCCTCATTTCACTTATCTAGGCAGCACGGTCTCCAATGACAACAGCCTGGATAGAGATCAACGAGGGGGTATCTGCTGCAGCAGCAACCTTCAGCCATCTATGTCACAGACAGTGGTATCAACGTGGTATCAAAACCTCTACCAAATGTAAGGTGTACAGGGCGGTGGTACTATCAAGTCTTCTCTACTCAACTGAAATGTACACAATATATCAAAGACAGATCCGGAAACTTCCAGAAAATTCAATTACCCAATCTTCGTGCCATCCTCAACATCAAGTGGTCTGACCATATCACTTCCACTGAGGTTCTTCACAGGGATTGTATGGTCAGTTTTGAGTCCATGTTGCTTGCCAGACATCTAAGCTGGAGTGGTCACCTCGTACGTATTAATGACTTCCGTCTACTAAAGCACATATTTTAAGGGGAACTTGCGAACGGTGTTCGCCACAGAGGCCGCCCTAAACTCTGTTTTAAGGACTGCCTGAAACGACATCTCCAAGCAGCTGGCATTCCAACTACCACATTCCCATGGCTAAGGAGAGGCCCACATGGTGCTCACTCATCAAGAGTGGGATTGCGACAGCTGAGGAAACCAGGGCACAGGCTGCAGAGGTCAAGAGGATGCGGCGTCATGAGAGAGTGGTCTGTCCTCAGAAAGCATCCCTCAAATGCAGATACTGTGGCCATCAAACATCGGCCTTTTCTCTCACGAGAAGGCGTGCCAACTCAAATTCTTCAGATCACCTAGATAGATGTACTTGTCTGCAAGTGACAGTCTATATGTTTCATAGTTAGGAGAGATGGACAAAAATAACACACTGCATCTTTTATACAAGCATGTCTTTTTTTATAACTCTCCTCATTTCACAACATTAATTACATAAAATACAAGTTGAATCAGTAAAAACAAACACACAAGAAGAAAGTTACTCTGTTTAACAGGAATCTCTATGAGACTTTTACTGCACATGTATTTACCGTAATTTTCGGCCCATAAGCCGCGGCTTGGTGGTTGTTTTTCGCCCTCAAAAAGTTCCATGCGGCTTATGGGCCGGGCGGCTTATACGCCGACGTGTCAGTAACGGCCAAAAATCATTGTATAAATATTAAGCAAATTATTTCAGCGTGACAAGAAAATTTGCAATGTGAGATTGAGAAACAAAACTAACCACAAAACATCAAGGCTGTAGTTTAGTTGTAACGAATGTCGTTGATATTCAACCATGGACATGATGGAGGAAGGAATAATGATCAAACCAAGACATGCAAAGCCGACCAAGCTAGAGCTACAGAAAACACACACATCTCAAGTTGAGGAGACTGGGGCCCGTTCACTATACATAGTCTCCAGCCTAGCACGAGGGACGGGAGCCAGTCTAAGGAGGGATTTTTATAAGATTAACAATGAGGGCGTTTGAAAACGTTTAGTCAACGTTTACCAAACACGTGCACTGTTCACCATGATAAGCAACAAGCCCAGCAAACAAAAAGATACGTATTGTTGTCGGCGTTTTGTGACTACAGAGACCTGTTGCGTGCGGGACGTATTGCACACCCATGAGCATGCAGCCTATTGGTTGAATTAACAGCAACAAGAGGCCGATCGACCAATTGAATGACAAATCCTTGTATTGTCCTCTAATTAAGTAGGCGGACCGTATTTGATGTTGCATTTCTTTAAAGTAAGTCGCTCCCGACTGAGGTTAGCTGGTGGCTTTTTTTAGTGGTCTCCTTTCAAAGAAGATTTATTCCAAAGATTAACGTTGATGAGCTCTGTTTAGGAAACATTATTTTTGTTTTGACGAAAAATGCTATTCTGGGGAATTATTCCTTTCCTTTGTCAACAAATATTGTTCTACTGGGCTTAGGCCTAAACCTATTTACGAAACTTCTTCAGTCTGAGTATTGTAATATTTCTTTTGTCAGGTTATTTTAGTTGTGGCGGAATATTTATATATTTGGGCGGGAAATATGCATAGGCATAGACATATTTAGAAAACTTCTCTATACTAAACAATCGTGTATTTCTTTTGTCAAAATATTTTATTCTGGGAAATTATTTATTACTTGTGGAGGCAGGGTGTTTATTTTATTACATATTTGGGACGGGAAAGACGTAGTCACGTTTCATCTCTTTTTGGAAGATTTGGTAGCTCTGAAAAGAGCTGGTGGGTTTATTTGGCTGGTGTGACAAACAAAAACAAAACAGTCCTTTTCAGGGCTACCACAAAACAAAAGAGATGAAAAGCAATCACGGTCTGGTCCACATATAGGGATAGCCTTTATTGAATTAACAAAGTATTCCTTAAACTTACGAGACATTTTTGAGAAAGGAAACCATTTTCAGGGCTTCACCAAAAAACAACAAAATTGTAATCGGCAGTTGCGGTCTGTTTTAAATGTAGAAGTACACTTTATTGAACTAAAAGTCTATTCCTTAACAAGAAAACTTTTTAACGACTTGATCTCAACGTCTCTAATTTCACTGTCAGTAGCGGGGGATAATGCGAACAGGAATGGTTCCATCTGTTGCTTGGGGAAGTTCGGGGGAAATCCGTCAAAAGGGTGCCTGTGCTATCGGCGCTAGTATTCCTATTAAGTATTAAAGAAAAAAGAGACAGGCCGACTTTCTTTCTGGACGTTTCCATTGGTTGAAAAGAAAAAGAGACGGGCGTACTTGCTTTCTAGGCTTTTCATTGGTTCATTAACCAGCTGTAGTCAGACAGTGACCGCAGATACGCGGCCCCATCTGTGTCTGAAGTGCCGGCGCTTCTCTGTGAGTGCGGTGAACCTGCTGCGGCTTATGCGGTATTGCGGCTTATGGGCCGACACCTAAATCTTGTTTTGGAAATTCTTGGGCACTGCGGCTAATGGGTCGGGCGGCTTATGGGCCGAAAATTACGGTACATGTACATGCAGGTGATGTCCCCACTGCCCCGCCCCAACTACCAGCAGAAAAAAAAGAAACTAGAGCACAATGTTTGTGCTTCACAAAGCACAACTGTCAGCCGACCCTACATGGGGCTGTGGTCAAGATCCATGTGACAAAATATGGCTAAAAAACTTGTTTCCGTGAAATGACCCCTGAATTACCTGTACATGTAGGTCACCTTTGATCCCAACTAGTACTACAAGCTTTGGTCAGGCTGACCAAATGACATCAGCAAATAAAAAAAAAGGTGGAAGTGCATTGGAAACTGCAAACATTTCCAGGGCAATTATGTGGAGCAAATGCAGTTCCGGACCCCACAAGCCTGTCACTTGGCGCGATGTAGGGTTGCACCCCAACCTCGTCAGTTGTGATGGCCTGCCATGGGTCCATCGGCGAGAGGCCACCTGAAGGTAGGATAGTAACTTGCACCATGCCACGGGGAACCGGGGGATGGACGTTCAGGAATCATGACCTGATCAGGTTTGCTGCTGTCCAGAGAAGGTCTGTGCTTGCGAGAAGCACGAGTCGGTCGCATTATTGATACGGCCACGGAAATTGCCAGGGCAGATTTCTGTGATGTGTTTCGTTTTGGAATCACAGAAGAAGTCTGCTTCTTGGGTCTGGTCACAGTGATGGCTGGTTTCTTCAGATTGATTTTGTTAGTGTCTTGGAGTCAATTTGCCTCGGTCTCCATCAACTCCTAGAATTTGCCCACAAACAAGTCCTGACCTGTGAGTGGAAGGGCATCTAGACAGAAGGAAAAAAGTATCCAGTACATTAGCACAATGTGCCAAAGTCGCCAGGGTCGCGACCCTCCTAAATTGATCAGAACCCTGCACAGGCCCTGGTCAAGGCAGTGAAGGGCTGCCACCATCATGTCAGCCAGGACTGTCGAATTTTTATCACATCCGATTGTTCCGTATTTGGAGAGAAGAAGAAATGAAAGTGTTCTCATGCCAAAAACGAGCTGTGTATGTAATTTACCTCTTCCAGTGTATTCTGTAAACATAAGTATCCATGATGCCGTCAACCGTTCCAGGATGCTTGTGTTGCATGGTTTGGTGTTCGTGGGGGTGGGCTAGATGCTCTTGCTGGTGGGCAGGGTGCTTGTGTTGCTCTTGGTGGTGGGCTGGATGCTTTTGCTGGTGAGCAGGGTGCTTGTGCTGCTTGGTTTGGTGCTCTTTTTGGTGGGCTGGGTGCTTGTGCTGCTTGATTTAGTGCTCTTGCTGGTGGGCAGGGGTGCTTGCGCTGCTTGGTTTGGTGCTCTCTGGTGGGCTGGTTGCTTTTGCTGCTACGTTTGGTGCTCTTAGTCAACTTAGATTGTTTTTCAAAATATCTAGGCAAAGCAGACCTACTTAAATGCACTGTGAGAGGGATAGCCAGTGTGTGCTGACGTTCTTCATGATTTTCTTCACAGCAACACCACACAGTTTTTTAATTTGCTGAAGCTCTTGTTCCCTCTTGCTGGACTTTTGAAGATAAAAGTAAATGTCCACAAGCAGATCTTCAACAGACACTGGAAGTTGTGCATCAGCCTTTTCAGCAGTGCATCAGATGACATGGGCATTTAAGTATATAATTGGCACTATTCTTTTTCTTAATGTAGACTGCCAAACTATTCTGCAATCCCTGCATTAACATTGGCATTGTCCGCTCCAAAAACTCATACAGTTCTGCCACGATATATTGGATTTTGACAGTTCACTGTCAATCAGCTTGAAAATGTTCTCTCCTGTGGATGCCACACTATACTTTGGCATAGGCAATAAAACTGTGAGGATGCGGCCCAGTGTTTGGTCATAGTACTTCACAACCACTGGGTACAGTTTATAGTAGTCTATGCAACCATCCGTTGCTAGAGAGTATGGTGCCGACTGTATTGCACGGGTGATCTCCGAGGAATCTTCTTTGGCAAGAACACCTGCAATAGCTGCACTTTAGGAAGGAACCACATGCATACTTTCCTGCAAGTATAATAATAATAATAATAGTAACAATAGTAATAACCATAACAATAACATAATACTACTAATAATAATATTAATAATAATAATATTAATAAAGTTATCCAGTATCACTTAATTTCCTAAAAATAACTTAAACAATTACAGTGAAATTGTTGACCAATTTCAAATTGTTCTTTCCGCCAAACCCTGTGGTTAATGCAGTGACATAGTCAGAAAAGGAAATATTAAACTTACCATTTATTGATAAATTGGTTACGATCTTGCTGTGATGCGCTACTGCATGTGTTGGCAGTCGAATCCAGCACCGTGGAACAAACATCGTCCTGTAATTTTGTCGCTGTCGTCACTTTTAAACCCCATAATGACTACATTTAAAAGGTGTTTTTCTGTTTTGGGTGGATTTTTCCTCCATTTAACACCAAACACCATTAAAAATTGAGACATCAGAGAGGCTACACTGTGCATTAATAACGACTGTGTAAAAGTAGTGTTGGTGTTTTTTCCACATTGACGAATAAGCCTATGCGCAACAACGAATAAGCATGGCATTTACAACTTGTGTTTTTCTCATACTGACAAATATTCAAGAGGCTTCCATACAGTTTATATGTAAACTGTTAACTTACATTGAAAAATATGAAGACAAACTACTTTACAAGCAAACCATGATGATGGCAAGTAATAACATAAAGCAACAAGGTACGAAAGTTGTGATTACAAAAATGTTCAAATTAAAACTTGATTTACTCGAATGCACATTTTTCAAATTCATCACTACGAGAAAAATGTGACCAATTGTTCCCATTGTGTTAGAACACATAAAGAATGGCGGACCCAAGGGCACATAGACAGAAAATGGTTCAAATTATTGTACCATTTCTAAATATAAGTACATCATTTAAAGGGTCTGTATACGTTTGGTAATGACTCTGAAAATTTATGGCAATAATAACTCACTTGGTAAGAAGTACAGCAGCTTTGGATAGTATAATGCATTTTGAGAAACGTTTCACTTCGAAGTACTGCAGTTATGGAAAAATACATCACTTTTTATCCCCCAAAAATTTGAATCTGAGAAGCGTTATGGCTGTAACGTTTCTCAGAATGTGTATTCCAATGACGGATACTTCTGCGTAAACACAACCGCTCCAGATTTTTGGCGATATCTCAAAAACGCTGCCACCTTTTGAACTGAAAGTTACACAGGTTAGTTTAATGGCATATATCTACAATTATATAGCATTAAGGCAAATGTACAGTTCCAAAAACCAAAGGTATACTTTGCCTTTAAACCAAAATCTCTCTTCATTGAAAAGACAAAAATATTAACTTTACCTTAAAACATTGATGCATCCGTGGCCATTTGTGAGGAAAAATAAGTCATTCTTGTTATTCCATGAAATCTCATTGACTTCAAATTTAAACTGCTCCTCTGTCTTTATACGTTGTGACCTGGCATCAACAAAAGTAACAAGATCTTCTTTGTTACCAACAGCAATGGTATGGCCATCTGGACTCCAACAGATATTAATATTTTCACCTAAAAAAAAGAAATATTCAAATAAATTGTGTACAAATTTAAATGTTAATTAAAATATCAATACATTAAAACTTCTTTTTGTATCAAATACTGTTCTTAACATTTGCGCTTGAAAATTTTGATTGAAAACTTGAGTCTCTATAAGTTTTTATTATTTAAATACTTTTTTACATTGTCTTTAAGTATCCAAAGTATCTGAACTACATGTACCTGATTACACAATCAGAGCATACTGATCAAACATTGAGTTGTTAAGCCACCGTCTTTCAGAACTACCACAACTCATAGAGAGAGTTATGTACATTAGTGTCTCTGCAAACCTTACAAGACAAACTTTTTTTACATGTGCACATTTGTTGAGAACTTTGGATCCACATCTAGGACCGCTGAACTCAACCTTTAGGCACACCAAACCAATCTATGCTTATACAGTAATGCCAACAGTTATTTTGGACACTACAATGCTGATCATGTTCATGTTATTGTTTGTTATATGTACACAATGACCGTGCTTTAGAAAACACAATACGTTATGAGCCAGTTGGAATAGGCTGATGTGTATCCAAAAAAATAAAAAAAATTTGAGACAGCAAACGGGTGACAATGAAATCGAAAATTGTGTAAAATCGAAATACCAGAACAAAGGATATTCCACTGCTGAACGTGCAAAGAGCACGCACACACCATGTAACGCTTCATGTCATCCACACAAACGGGACAGATGGCGCTCAATATTTCACAAATTTGGGGCTTTTGTGAAGGAGTTATTGTGTGATAAATTTCATGCCGCAGCTCCAGCCCAAATGTGACAACAGTACACCATTTCGGGGCGAATACCCGCTTAGGTAGAAAGTAGCATCAAGAGGTAAAAATTTTGACTTCGATAAAGACAACCCACTTGCATGAAAGCACTCTTTGCAATACCTGAGATTTACATTTACGTCTCCCAACTGGCATTTGTGGAGAAATCAAGTCCAAAAAATCAACAGACTCATGTGGATGGAAGGAAATGTATCACCTTTAGATATATAACGAAACAATAGTTTTGTTTTCTTAGCATTGAAGGTTACTATCATATTTGTTCCCAATTCAACACAGTCTCTAAATCATTGTTCAATGAGTTACCCACCTCACTGCGAGAAGTGTTGAAAGACGATTGAATCATCAGCAAACATGGCAAGCTGAGAAAAAACGTTTTTCTTGGTGCATTGTGTGTCGTGTATTTAGTAGACAAAGCGACTTTGCAATGTAGAAAATAAAAAAAAAACAGACATAACACTGACACTGTGTCTATGTTAGGTCTAACTACATTTTAATCATATTTTTGTAGAAATGAGTACACAAGTTAAACTTGAAGAAACACTTCATACACGAAAGCGAATGTAACACCATGAACACCAAATAAAATGTAAGAATGCTTCTAATAATTTTGATAAATGTTACACCCAGTGTCCCAACCAGGGAAAATGACCCATTTACTAAGCCTGTGCTGGTTACATGGTTACACGGTTACAAGGTTAACTGACCAAAGTTTACATTTTTACCGTGCAGATAGCAGTAAAAAACTTCACTTGAGAAGTGCTTCAAAATGCAAAATACCTGCAAACCACACTGTGATCACAATGCACAATCAGAGATGCCAACATTGAGTTCCGAAAATGAGTAGCACCACCGAGCAGTTAATGGGTTGGGGGCAGCTTATGTACTGGTAACTGTTAGGGCATAGGCTTCCTAAGGCCATTATTTCACTCAGTTACTTTCTGTGATGAATCTTTATTTAGCTTATTTTCAGGCACTGTTGTGATGAAAAAAATTACAAATTATTTGTGTATGATGCACAACAGTGCAACTACACTTTTTTGAAAATTTTGTATGTAAATGATTTAATGGACATGTTCACTTGGAGCCAGACAGCTGGGAATAGCAGCCAGAACTCGAATTTACACTGGACTGCTTTACTAAAATAACCTTACAACTTGACAAGTCTGATGATGTTTTTCAATTGAGTATATTTCTCTCTGTGCTCTCTGCACAATACAGCGCATTATGCAATATCATACAACAACCAATTACAAATGCTTTGAGCTAAAACGATAAGTGTTTGCTCATAAAAAAACTTTTTCTTTTTAACGGGCATCATGGCTAAAACCGTTTCCAGCAGTCTCGTCACTGGTGCACAAGCATGACAAGCGAAAGCCATTGGCAGTGTGGCCAGTGGACAACAGTTCCTCGAATATATATTTTAGTCAACAATTCTTTTACAAAAAACTACACAATGTGTAGGCTTTATTTTACTAAAATAATAACATTTAGGATCCTGGATGAACGAAAAAAGTACTCTACAGTTAAATGTAAAATGTGTTTCTTCTTAAAAAAAAAAAAAAGTAATAATAAATTAGCTGTTGCAAACTACTAACCAACCAAAAGGACCTGTTGTATAAATGCAAAAAATTGATAATGGACTCATGTTTCGACCCTAGCAGAGCCTTTCTCAAAGGCTAAATGACAAGGCTAACACATGTACAAGTAAGGAGTAAGAGAAGCAGTCAAGTAGAAAGAAGTGAAAAGAGAGAAGCAGAAAGCAGTCCAAAGATGCAAGGGATGAACAATGGAGAGGGAGTCAAGGTGGGTTGTTGTAGAGGGAAGAGGCTGGTTAAAAACAATATGTTGGAAACACAAAAGCCTGGTGATTTAAATCAAACCATGCACTTCTTTTTATAAAATGTGTGCTGTAATATTATCCCCGTTTTAATTTTTTATTATTATTATTAAATTAACCATAAAAAAAAATAACCCCATAAGTAATTAAAGAAAAACAGAAATCCATTGTTGGCTCCGATCCCCAAAAGACGCAAGTTGCTGCATGTGAAATTTATGCGGGCACCTTAAGTTTAGCAAATGTTTTTATATGGATTCGTAAGACCTTATAGTGAAATGAACACATGGAATCTTGCACTTGCATGCATGTATAAAACCTTTGATGGTCAGGATGATGTTGTTTTTCTTATGGAACCTCCATGGTCAGTTTGAGGCAGCAGTCACCCTGACTGAATTGATTCAAACTGCTGGCCATAGGGCGAAATTGGCCAATGGCAAAATTCGTTACGCGCAGTGTACAAATTCAACAGCCAATAGAAACATTTGTTTCCCCCTATGTAAATCAGTGTCTAGTTTTCACCTCCATCGATAGATCGCCCATGTACTATGCAGTATGTCTATGCAGACTTACTATGTAGGCAAAGTGAACTGGTTTGCAACCAGAATGCATGCGTGTTTGACTCGCACTTGGATTGTTTACAAATGAGCGACGGTGATTTGGGGTTTTACAAAGTTACTGATGCACCCCACTTGCAAAGTTTACAACAAAACTGTATTAAATCAGAGTTTTTCCTCAGGGAAGTTGGAGAATTACAAGAACTTTGGTCTCCTTTTAAAACAAGTAAAGATACATCACTACCCAGTCAACTAATTATCATGAGTAAACTAAAATTAAAATTAAAATTACTGTTGCGACGATTGTACAAACCCTCCAACTCCGATATCGAAGGTTCAATAACTTGTTCATGTCTCTCCTGTTAATCTTTATCAAGTCAGTTTTAAAATTACTTGTTTAGTTCTCTTTATTTGATTAACTTCACACATTAATTGTCATAAATAATTTACTTGTCCTGTTAAAATACCCAGGTTTTTGGTTACTGAAAAAGTCCACAAAGGTCAGTTAAAACTAACCTCTGACCTGTGTCCCAGTTTAAAAGTCATTATTATTCATTTATCAATACTAAGAAATGTTATGCCACCTAAAAAGTCAAGACTTGTGCTCAGCTTAACTAAAATGAAGTAAATATTGTAATATGATATTTATTGAGATTCTTATTTTGTGCAAGTCATTGAACAGTTTTGTTAGTTGGTAATCACAGTTTTCTTATGGTTATTGCAAATACACAAAAGTCATTTGCCTGCACCTACATTCACTGAGTAATTCTCATCTAAAAAACCAACCTAACAGTAGGCCTATTTAACCAGTTCAAACGGGATAACTGAATACACGCAAATGTTTCCCCAGCCTGGAAATGTAAAGACGCCATTATGTAATTTCGGATTCACCCACACATGGACAAAAAAAGGTCTTGAATATACTCCAGTGTTGTGCCCATTGAGAGGCGGTTTTTGTGTAATCCCCAATTATAGACCTTTGTCCTTTTGTTCCAAGAAGAGGCTTCCACCATTGTTCATTCATTGTATTTCGGCTCAATTGAGGTAAGAGTGGGCCGGCAATCGAGCCATGGTTCTGTGTTTAGTACAACTCCTATGCTGTAGGTAACGGCCAATGTTTTGCAATTCACACTGAGTAAATTTGACATTTTCTTGGACGATCCAATAAAGAGAATGTTTGTTCTCTTGGCATTGTCAAGTCAGGGTTTCTTTGTGCCAGCGATACCCTCAAAGAAAATACAATTCAGCCAAAACCCGCCATTATTCAATATAAAGTCTATCAATAAATTTAAAAAAAAAAAGTTTCACTGATTTTGCTACATTATTACACAAAAAGGGCATTTATGAATGGGAATAAAAGAGTAGTGATTCTGTCTTAAACGGCCGTTTAAAACCTTGCAGGGTTGTTACTATGTGATAAAGGACCTCGCCTTTGGTTAAAACACTTGTCTGCATCATTGGTCGTGCAAATTGCTTATCAGAAGGTTAATCCAAAAGAGGGCGCTATTTCAATGCAGACAAAAAAAAACCTCACAGACTTGAACAAGACTTATAACCTTGACAAGTGTGATTGATATTTTTATTTTTAGATTTTTTTAATCATTTTGACCTCAAGTTTTGTGTTTTTTTCTGTTTCTTCTGTGTCTCAAGTCTGTCTCAAGCCGAGTCACGTGGAAACCCTGGTCTTGAGTCCGAGACCGGTGTTGAGTCCTACAGCACTGTGTCCCAAGTGTT
The DNA here is from genome assembly GCA_911728455.2 of Marthasterias glacialis. Classification (NCBI taxonomy): domain Eukaryota; kingdom Metazoa; phylum Echinodermata; class Asteroidea; order Forcipulatida; family Asteriidae; genus Marthasterias; species Marthasterias glacialis. Next base: position 15,091,156 of record OU452231.1, on the reverse strand, counting down.
AGTATAGTGATTTTGCCAGAGCACACTTATCGCCACCACCCTGCACCCTAGGCAGAGGTTTTGTGGAGACATTGTTAACCTGCTTGGGTACCAAACTTTCTTTGTTTTTTGTTGTTTCATTCACCCCCCCCCCTCCAACCAGTTAAAACATTGTCTATGGTGCAGTAAACAGGAGTCAAAATTAACTAATTTCCAAGGCCCCACTTGTAACACTTAAACACACCCTGAACAAGGCAAGGGCAAAGGTGTAGAAAAACCACTTGGCTGCGCCAACAGAGTGACTCTAGGTTATGACTGTACTTTGGTAGTGCATTACACCCTACATTTGTTGAAGTTTCACTGGATTTCTACATAAGTCTTTAATGTTCCTCCAAGTTCGGGTCTGTAATGCCACAGGACAGGACGATTCGATGATGCGTTTTCTAGAAAGCTTCTTCAGCAAAAAGAATCTCTGCAAGCCCTCCGTTACGTCTTTCTTCTCCTTGGCAGTCCAGGGGCGACGCTTGATTTGTCAAGCTTTTGGAGTTGCAGCTTTTGGAGTTGGTGGCCTTCTTACAACACACAGGAAAGAACAGGAAAATTAAGATACATAATCAAACGGGGCCTATTCATAACTACAAATTTAACATTTCACCGATGTGAGATTTACTCCCTGAGTAAATCAATCAGCATTTAAGCACAAAATAAATAACAAATTGCACAGTGGGTAATCTGCATAAAATGCCTGTCAAGAAAGAGCCCAATTGATGTTTATCATGGTGCAGTCATCTGGTTTCATCCTACCGTTCAAAATAGACCTTATGCATTGACGTCATCACGGCGCCATCTTAGAGGTAAAACGATGAAGCAACAATGGGAAACGTAGATTTATGTACGCGCAGCGCACAGGATGGGCCAATGAGCAGCCTTCTTTTGACCTCTAACCGAGGGCGCCCTACTCCAATGACGTCATGTGCATAAGGTCTATAAGTAACCGAGATGGGCTGGCAAGCAAATGCAATCTGGCACCTTATCACCAACATACAATGACATAGGACCAACATATGCAAGAGAAATAGGCAGTCTGAAAGGCACAGAAATATGACAAACTTACTGGCATCAACACTGTCCTCCAAAGACGGGTCGCACGAGTCACCGGAATCGATGCTGTCCTCGTCGCTGGTGAAGCCTTCTGCAATAAAACAAAGAGCAATTTCTACATTTAACTTTGATTGCTTTTCCGCACACAAATAAAAATGTTTGCCAATCCATGGGGTGGAGGGGGGGGGGGGCGGGGCGAGGCGGCTGGGCGGCGTGTTAGGTCATGATGGCCCAAGGCCAAGTTATCTTTTTGGCCAGGAGGGGGAGGGGTCAAGAAAAACCACAGTTTGCAGTAATTTTGAAAGACAACTTAAAAACGAGTTTATTTACCTCCAGTAACATGCAACTCCGAAGAAGATTTGCCATGTTGCGAAACCAAGTTGCCTCTCTCCAAGCTCAGGAAAAGTCGAGACAGTTTGGTAACCCTCTGGACAGTGTCTGGCAACTGGTGGTACGCGCGATTGACCCGCAAATCATGACCCATGAAGTCTGCAAATGTTTCAAGCTGATGCTCCTTCAAGGCAAGAATTTGTGAAATAGTCGCTACATGTTTACGGAGCTTTGTAGACCGTATGCTATCAGCATTGTCAAGGCCCGCCTCATTTGCATATGCTCATAGACTGTCGTTTCCTCGTATATGACCTGTGCCTCCATAACAACTTTGTGTGAATAAGAATGTGTTGTCTTGTGCCACTCCCGCTGCATTTCTATTTGCGACCAGAGCATTCAACCACGCCATCGCATCAGTACCGAGAAGCACAGGAACAGTTCTGCCCCTCTTACCAACCACTTCAACGACTTTGAACATTTTACAGAGGTGCCGTTCAAGATCAGTCATCAAGCAATCCCCATTGTCAATGGCTGCACTGTGTTTGTGGAAATCTTCCAGTTTCATTTTAGATATTTCCCCCTGTCGTCTGCGGTTGAACATAATGAGATGGCACAGTGTGACTTCATTCAATTTCTTCAAGGCTGGTGCGATTTCATGGCCCCGAGCACAGTGAAGGAGCTGCACTTCCCTCTTGCCAGTTTCATGGAGGAACGATGACATTTTCAGTTTCACCACATCTGCATTTGTCAGGAGAACAGCAGGTTTATTGTGCTTTCTTTGGTACAGTGTTTTGTACGCGTGGGTTGACACATGTTCACGCCATTTGATTTCACACAACTGCAGAAACTGTTCGGCCTGTTCCGCTTAGTGCTTAAGACAACACACTATAGCATTTCCTTTCAGTATGAGTGCACATTTCTTGATGGAATGTCCAATCTTTAGTGCTAGAGATGGAACGTCATACATCTGCTTTCCTTCACTGAAGCCGGCGACATCATGAACAGCCTTGACGATATCATTCAGATGGTGGGGATGCATGAATACTTCAAGTGATGCATTTGGTTGGTGGGTTTTCTTTCTCAGTTGTATGACAAGAGGACCCAGTTCTCTTAGTTTGTTTTGAATGTAACCATGTTGTGTAGCATCGTGGCCAAGCTTAAGGTATTTACGTTTGGCGACTTTGAGAATCAAAGAATCATTCTTGACTACCAGAGCAACATCGTCTCTCTTCATCAGACTAAGAACCTTGTTCAACTGGAAAGATACACCAGCAGGAGGAGGTTTTAACAAATCACTCTTGTTAGCTACACGCCCCCTAACACGACCTATCCTACTGCTTCGAACAGTCTGTGCAGGGAGCGCAGGCATAAGTGGGCACTGATGACGCAAAAGATCAAGACGCACGTAATAGCCATAACAATGTATGCATGGTCCATATGTGTGTGGAGCTGTCTCATGATTGGGTCTGTAACCTACAATAAGGACACCCTCTCCCTCTCTTAAGACTTGGCTACTGTGTCTGTGATTACCGATATTGCGGATGTATACCAGGAGTTTCTTGTGGGCACTAAGGTCGGTCTCCGATGATATTTGTACAACTTCCCTTTCATCCTTATGACACGACTGAAGATGACGGGGTAACTTGGCCTGAGGTTCATCACAATAAAAGCAAAAGTGCTTCTTGTCCCATTTCCTTTGTCCACCCACATTATCGGTCTGCATGACTGTTACGGCACAGTTCTCACTAGAATCATTCATGTCCAATGCTTTATGTAACTCGGCCTTTGGGCTGCTGTCACATCCTACAGCTTCATTGGTTTGGTAAAGTTCTGCAGTTTTGGAAATAGCTTGTGGGTCATCGTCATCCCTGGAACTGGTGTGGGGGTTGTCAAACCTTGAAGGATCACAAGTGATGAACTCTTCATCTGATGTTCGATGGGCCAGCTAGTAAGGAAAATATAAATGACATAATTAACACCACTGCGATATTATTTGGATTATCACACCAATTAAATATATGTCTTTAGGGTTGAGTGGATCAGCGTGTCCTTAAGTTGCTAGGCAAATAACACAGCCCACATCCATTACAACAAATCTAAAAAAATCCCTTAAAAGCTTGAATTTTCTTTGTTAAGGTCAATAATTAGCCTAAAAGTAATGTTTCCAACCAATTCCTCAAGAGGAATATTAAAAAGGGAAAAAAGCCCAACATCCATTACAATAAATCTAAAAAAAAATCCCTTAGAAAGTGGCAGTAGTATATTGAAACTTTTCCTTTGCTGTCACCATGACACAGTCTGTGTGTCCGGAACTAGATCAAATGTCAAATGACTGTATTAACCTTAGGTACTAGTACATGTAGTACTAACTATTAATACTATTAGAACAGTAACTATGCAATAAAATTTATAAGTACAGTCATCACAAACATTATGTGTTCACTCACCATATCATGTTGTTCTCTGGAGAGCTGCCATGAGTCGAATGTTGGAGTCTACGCTCCTCGGATGGATGCAAAACACTCAATGTTTATGACGCGTCTCCATGATGGCTTCCTTGCAACCGGCTGGGCCACGCTACCAAACTCAAATCGAACTAGACATGTAGTGTTTGTAGATACAAACACTAGGTGTTTGGGTGGGTTATGAACGAAATTATGAACTTGTAAGATTGTAAACACCTTCAAAAGTGACCTTCTCTAACCTTGGTGTTTGGTGAAAGAATCGTGTTCCTAGCTCTTACCATTTTTATATGAGTAGCTACTTCCGTTTTGACCGGAAGTAGAGGTCACAGAGGTCACGAAATGTGCAACAGTGAAGGGTGTTCCCTTACCTTGGTATTAGGAGAAAGAATCATGTTCCTAGCTCTTTCCATTTTTAAATAAAGAGTTACTTCCGGTTTGACCGGAAGTAGAGGTCACAAAGGTCACGCAATGTGCAACAGAGAATGATCCTCCCTAACCTTGGTATTTGGTGAAAGAACCATGTTCCTAGCCCTTACCGGTTTGACCGAAAGTAAAGGTCAGAGAGGTCACGCAATGTGCAACAGAGAAGGACCTTCCCTAACCTTGGTATTTTGTGTAAGAATCATGTTCCTAGCTCTTACCATTTTTAAATGAGGAGCTACTTCCGGTTTGACCGGAAGTAGAGGTCACAAAGGTCACGCAATGTTCAACAGAGAAGGACCTTCCCTAACCTAGGTACTTGGTGAAAGAATCATGTTCCTACCTCTGACAACTTTTGAATGAGGAGCTACTTCCGGTTTCACCGGAAGTGGAGGTCACACAGGTCACGCAATGTGCAACATAGAAGGACATTCCCTAACCTACAATCTGATGTAAGAATTGTGATTAAATAATAAAAACTTCTTAAATTATGAATTTTTGAATATTTGAACTTCCGGTTTGAACCGGAAGACAAGGTCAAATTTGGGTCATGTCTGTAAGGTGTTTACGCAGCTTTGGATGACCTTTCCGATGATGTATGTAAAATTCCATTGTGTACTTCAGGAGTTATGATTTTTTCAAATAATGAACTTTGATTTAATGTAATTCGACACCCGATGACGTCATCATGACGTCACTCAAACGGTTTCATGTCCAATGAATATCTAACTATGTGTGAAGTTTCAAGTTCATACAAGCTTAGGAATTATGCTTTTGTTAGCGGACAATCGACAGGCATAAGAAGAAGAAGGAGAAGTAAAACTAGACATAAGTTTTTGTGACATCACAAAAACAAGGTGTTCAGTAAGCCTTGTAAATGAGCCATGTCCAGTTTGACCGGAAGTAGAGGTCACAGAGGTCAAGCAATGTGCAACAGAGAAGGTCCTTCCCCAACCTTGGCATTTGGTGTAAGAATCATGTTCCTAGCTCTTAGCATTGTTAAACAAAGAGTTATTTCCGATTTGACCAGAAGTAGAGGTCACAAAGGTCATTTAATGTTTCACAAAGAAAGGCCTTCCCTAACCTTGATATTTCTTGTAACAATCATGTTCGTACTTCTAACCACTTTTAAATGAGGATCTACTTCCAGTTGGACAGGAAGTAGAGGTCACAGAGGTCACCTAATGTGTCACAAAGAAAGACCCTCCCTTACCTTGACATTTGTCAAAAGAATTAAGTTCATACTTCAAACGGTTGATTTTTTGTTGATTTGTAAAGGCTTAAATATCCCCTGTATTAAAGACTAACAAAGCATGGCAATTCAAACTTGTGATCATGTAATAAGTACTTCTTATCCCTTTGCAGCATGTGGTGACGGTTGTAAACCGCCTCATTTTGTTAACTTTTTAATTACTCGTTCGTTGAGTGCTCAAAAAATCTTATATTTTTTGTAATCCTACAGAAGGCAAGCCTACCATAGCCCAATTTTAGCCTGATTGTTTACTATGAGCCAGATACCATGAATGAAAACCAACCGACCCCAAAGGTCATAAGGCCATCAGTTTGTGTACAAACTTGCTTCTCCTAGGGTACCCTTTGGTGATCAATCATGGGCTGGCCTCCTGACAACTGTGAACAAAAAGCCATGCCTAGGGGGTTGCTTGACAGTGTCTGGAAGGGATTGACCAATAAACAAACTCAAAGTTGATGTGTTTGGGCAGAGATTTGCTACTGGCAAGTGGGGGGGGGGGGAGGGGAGGGGGATGGGGGCCGGGCCAGCTGCCTGGCTTGGGGTTCTTGTTTTGTTTTATTGGGCCTGGATTACTTCCAGGGTTATTGTAAGTATTTTCTCATGGTGGTTCTGTACTGCAGTCTGTTGTACATGTGTATTAGTCTGAAAAGTTCGAACAAAATCGGCCGTTGCATAACTTCATTATGCAACGGCCGATTTTGTTGAAATTTCAAATTAGGGTTTTATAGTCCTTATCTATTATTGAAAATTCAAGATGAAGTTTGCTCATAAGAAATTTGAAATAGAAAAATAACTTATTTTTAACCTCGTCGTCGTAACAAACTGTAACATTTGATGACGTCATCAATGTAATATTTTCAAAGGTCATGAATTACATTTCATTTCGTACACTGAAACTGAGTCAAAATTCTGTTTCATATTGACTCAAGAGCCTAAATTGTGACTTTTTAAGCATTTTTGGCTTCACCTCCCAGTTTGCAACGGAAGACAAGGTCAAATTGGGGTCATGTCTGTGAGGCTTTTACGCAGCTTTGGCTTTCCTTTCCAGTAATGTATAGATTGTAAAAATCCCTTGAGTACATCAAAAGTTATGATTTTTTGAAAGAATAAACTTTGATTTAATGTAATTCGACACCTGATGGCGTCATCATGACGTCACTCAAACGGTTTCATGTCCTAATGAATATCTAACTATGTGTGAAGTTTCAAGTTCATACAAGCTTAGGAAGTATGCTTTTGTTAGCGGGCAATCGACAGGCATAAGAAGAAGAAGTAAAAAATGAAAAAACTAGAAATTTAGAGTTTGTGGACAAACTCACGGTGTTCGGCTTCATTACGTAATTAATATTTTAAGGTAAATATTGTGTGCAAGTTTTTTGTATATTTGTGCTATGCTGACCGGCGAAATATTTATTTGTACTTTTTTTATCTTTATGCATGAAGGTTTGTCATATTAAACTTCAACTTCCAGTTTGACAGGAACTAAAGGTCAAATGGGGTCACACCTTGTGCATGGTATCTAGAATTGTCAGAGAGCTTTAAATTGATGTAACGATTATTAATGTACCATGTTTCATCGCCAGAATGATGTTTAGGGCGCTCTTCACCTTGAGCTGCCATTTATTTTCTGTGTCAACAGGCTGTTTTAAAATACGTCGTAAATCTTTGTTTTTATCAGCGCTCCTGTTTTTTTAACCTGTGATTGATGTTTTGTGATAACTTGTGGAATGTAAACTGATGTTTCCTGTGAATATTTGCCTCGGATTACAACTTTTTGACTGTTTTCTTCTGTGAATCAACCAGCTTTGTGTACGTGAACAAACCACACAACGTTTACCGATTGCAACATGGTTCCTGTAAGTTTTATATGTGCTGTATTGATCGTTCTGTCGCCCCTACAATGCATATTTTCTCATCGCAAACCGGAACAATCAGTTCAATTCACAACAACAATATGCAGTTTCATACGGATTGCAGGTGCTTACCGACACAGCAGTTTTAGTGCAATGAAAACGAAAGTTGCACTCGTCAAGTGGTCTAAACGGGGACAGACTGTCTTGCTGCTTCCAGGAAATGACCCCTATGACCCTCCGCTGAATATAACGATTTACATGGACATCGCCATAAACCCTGGCCCAGCTGATAACCAAATGCAATACCAAGCCAACAGAGACAACGCCCGAGAAGATATGAATGTGAGTGTACCCATGAACAAATTTATGTACTCTTGCAATGAATTAATATGCCTGCAGGGGTAAACGGGCAGGCAAGCGTAAACGTAAAAGGAAGGGCAAATGTAGCTTTAAAACACCATCATGTTTTATCTACGGACAACAATCCACCATACGTGTCCGCACCACTGCTAGATTGGAAAGACATTTAAGGTGTAGCAATGATTCCACAAATCCTGATAATCTGCGTACTCTTCGCTGTGTTGATAATTTTTGTTTTGTCGTTTGCCCACCTTGATTAATGTGCATACAACTTCACCCCTAGAGTACATCAGACCTCAAATTAGACTACCAACAGATAATCAAAACCTGGTGAGAGTTCCTATTTCTAACCTTGACCCTGACCCAGATTGTCTCAAACTGTGCGTGTTAAATATTCGCTCAGCAAAAAACAAAACTGCTGATTTTTATGACTATTAACCAAAACTTGGTTAAACGACATTGATACTGTTCATAGGAATGAGCTAACTCCACCGGGTTTTAAGTTTTTTTATCATGTACGTTCTCAATGCAGGGGAGGGGGAACTGCCCTTCTTTTGCGAGACACTATGCATGTTACAAAGAACGCTGGTGATGAGCTTAACTCGTTCGAATTTTCAGAATAGATAATCGTGCATGGTTCTCAACGACTACGGATCGTGATTGTGTACAGACCACCATATTCACCAAATCATAGAGTCTCAACCGGTGCATTTTTCGACGAATTTGCTGAATATCTTGAGTCAGTTATACTATCCCCTGAGCCACTGTTAATTACCGGTGATTTTAACATCCATGTGGACATTGCCGACAATCAAGATGCACTGCGACTTCTCGAGTTGCTTGAATCAATGAATCTTGAGCAACACGTGCACTGTCCACCTCATCAACATGGTCACACATTAGATCTAATCATCACTCGCCAGTCTGACTCCATTATTGATAGCTCACCTGTTCCAGATTATATGATCTCTGATCATATTTCTCTAATGTGTGATTTATCGTTAGTGAAACCACCACTTCCTGTTAGAGAGACAGTTTACAGAAAAATTAAAGCCATTAACATCGAGTTGCTGAAAAATGATCTTCAAGCATCAGAGTTGTGTGTCAACCCTTCTCAGAATCTCAATGACCTTGATGAGAGTTACAGCGTAACCCTTGCAGAGGTGCTAGATACACATGCTCCCCTTCTTACGAAAACCATTTCTGTCAGGCCCCTTGTACCCTGGTACAACAGTGACATCAAAGCTGACAAGATAAACAGACAGCAGGCCGAACGGAAATGGCGCAGGACGAGAGCGGTCTCTGACTTCAACATCTATAAGGCACGGAGGAACTTAATGTCAAGCTTATGGAAAGAGCTAGACATGATTTTTACACTAAAGTCATCAATGATAATTGTCTTGACCCAGGGAAGTTGTTCAAAGTCACTAAGAGTTTACTTAAAAAAAGTTCTGACATGCCTCTACCACCGTTTACTGATAAATTTAAATTTGCCAATGAATTAGGTCAGTTCTTTATTGACAAAATAGACAAAATTCACTCAAAGCTTGACAAGCAATTGCTAAGCTATGGGCCTTGTGCATATTCACCTGACATCATCGGTGCATACTCTGGGAGCACTACAGACTGTTTCTCACCGCTTACTGAACTGGATGTGCTGAATCTGATTAAGCAATCTGCACACAAGTCTTGCCCTCTTGACCCCATGCCATCTCCTGTTGTGGTTGACTGCATCGGCGTATTGCTCCCTAGTATTACTAGGATCATCAACGCATCACTTACCTCTGGCACTTTCCCAGAGGATTGGAAGGAGTCATTTGTAACACCATTGTTAAAAAAACAAAACCTCAATCCTATGCTTGACAACTACCGTCCAGTTAGTAACCTTCCATTCATGTCAAAACTGATTGAAAGAGCTGTTTTTAATCAAGTTCATGAGCATTTAACTGTTAACAACCTGTATCCACCACTTCAGTCTGCATACCGGAAAAATCACAGCACCGAAACAGCACTTCTTAAGGTACACAATGACATTATCATGAAAATGAATAATCAGCATGTTGTTCTTCTTACTTTGTTGGACGTAAGTGCAGCGTTTGATACCGTTAACCATGACATTTTATTAAATCGACATAGGTCTAAATTTGGAATATGTGGACTTGTCTTAGATTGGTTTTTATCATATTTAACTGGCAGAATCAACGTGTACTGTTACAGGGATCCAGGTCAAATAAGTTTGACCTTACCTGCGGCATACCACAAGGTTCTTGTCTTAGACCCCTGCTGTTTGTCATGTACTCCTCCAAGTTATTTGATATTGTTGAAACCCACCTACCTGATGTGCATTGCTACAGTGGTGATTAAAGGTAAGTACCCATTCGAGGAACGAGTACTCGCAAATCACTCGCCCGATCGCGAACTCGCTCGAGATTTTTTTCGAGTGATTGCGGGTACGTGTTCGAGCGAGGTCGAGCGAGAACGAGGAGTTCTAAGGAAGCCGAATTGCTTGTTGTGAACGAGGGCTTATGAGGAGCACTTTTGCGTAACGGATGACCTGGGCGGTTACTCTGAAGACAACAATCTTTGTGCCCAAATGCAGAAGCCTCGGCGTGACAAGGGATGTCCTCACTTAGACTCAGATTAACAAAAAGACGTGCTGCCAACTCTTTCCGATGGAAAGAATAATCTGACTGGCCAATTTCTGCAAAAATTTAACTTGCAGAGTACTGATTGGCTACTGAGGCCAAAGGTTATTTGTTTTCATAACGAAACAGTAGCTGGCTAATCTTACAATGTGATACTTGTGTTGATAAGATTCCTGTGTGGACTCCCTTTTCCGATCGGCATACTCAAAGCAACAAGGCCTGGGGGGGGGGGGGGGGAGGTTGGTGGTGTCTTGAAATCGGACTGTCAATCATTCTCAAAAGACTGGACGAGAAAATAATAAATGGGGTGGGAGAAAAATATACGGGACGGGAAAATATTATATGGGCGGGAAAATAATAAACGGGGCGGGAGAAAAAAATACGGGACGGGAAAATATTATATGGGCGGGAAAATAATAAACGGGATGGGAGAAAAAAATACGGGACAAGAAAATAATAAACGGGGTGGGAGAAAAAAATACGGGACGGGAAAATATTATATGGGACGAGAAAATATTAAACGGGGTGGGAGAAAAATATACGGGACGAGAAAATAATAAACGGGGCGGGAGAAAAATATACGGGACGGGAAAATATTATATGGGCGGGAAAATAATAAACGGGGTGGGAGAAAAAAAATACGGGACGGGAAAAAATTATATGGGCGGGAAAATAATAAATGGGGTGGGAGAAAAATATACGGGACGGAAAAAAATTATATGGGCGGGAAAATAATAAACGGGGTGGGAGAAAAAAATACGGGACGGGAAAATATTATATGGGCGGGAAAATAATAAACGGGATGGGAGAAAAAAATACGGGACAAGAAAATAATAAACGGGGTGGGAGAAAAAAATACGGGACGGGAAAATATTATATGGGACAAGAAAATATTAAACGGGGTGGGAGAAAAATATACGGGACGAGAAAATAATAAACGGGGCGGGAGAAAAATATACGGGACGGGAAAATATTATATGGGCGGGAAAATAATAAACGGGATGGGAGAAAAAAATACGGGACGAGAAAATAATAAACGGGGCGGGAGAAAAATACACGAGATGGGAAAATATTAAACGGGGTGGGAGAAAAATATACGGAACGGGAAAATATAAAGGGCGGGAAAATAATAAACGGGGCGGGAGAAAAAAATACGGGACGGGAAAATATTATATGGGACGAGAAAATATTAAACGGGGTGGGAGAAAAATATACGGGACGGGAAAATATACGGGCGGGAAAATAACAAATGGGGCGGGAGAAAAAAATACGGGACAGGATATTCAATAATATTTTTAGGTAAACAATATTCTCCCATATTTTTCTCCCGCCCCGTTTATGATTTTCCCGCCCATATGATTTTTTCCCGTCCCATAATATATTATTCTTCTGTTCTGTTTACTATTTTTCCGGACCCGTTTATTTTCTTCCCGTCCACTATAGTATTTTCCTGCATATTTTTCGACCACCCCGTTTATTATTTCCCTGCCCATATAACATTTTCCCGTTCCATGAATTGTTCGCCTGCCCCGTTTATTATTTTCCAGCCCCATATAATATTTTCCCGTCCCGTCCCGAAAAATAACGAATGGGACGGGGAAAAAATAATAGTAAACGGAACAGAACATATGGGATGGGAAATATTATGGGCGGGAAAATAATAAACGGGACGGGAGAAAAATATACGGCACGGGAAAATATTATATGGGACTGGAAAATAATAATCGGGGCGGGAGAATAATATATGGGACGGGAAATTTTTATTTAGGACGGGAAAGCAATAAACGGGCGGGAGAATATTATGTGGGTCGGAAAATAATAAGTACACCATAAGTTGTTTTTATAATCTTATTCAATTATTGCCGAAGTTAAATATAAAAACGAGAAATTCCAGTACAAAGGATTTATGGCAATATTTTTCGTTAATAATGTTCATTGTTTCCAAAGTCAGATATCAGTTCTTCTATACCCCAGATTTATTCCCTAATGGCTGAGAGAAAAAAACAAAATAATACCAGAGGCATGGGCAGAATGATTGACAGCTCCATCACCCTGAAAATAAGTAGGCCTATTACATGAGCATGCCGACAGAGCTTTTTTTTTTGGCAACTTTCCAATGCCTGGAAAAATACAATAAGGATACACTGCGTCTCTATAAATACTTACATGTGCAATTGTTAAAGAATAAGCGATCCTCAAATAGCTGACTGGAAGAGCGTCTCATTTGGGCGGAAGATTTTTAGTCGGGAGTCTTGGCCTCTTATTTCACGGATCAGTGATCCCCGCAACAACACCGGCGCAGCCCTCGAACCCGAATATTCCATAACGAGCGAGTTGCGTGTGAATTCGAGTAAGGTATCGGGGGATTTCGTGGGACCACGAACACGCTCGTTAAAACTCGTTCTCGCTCGCCTCGCTCGACATTTTTAGGGGTACCTACCTTTGATCACCACTGTATGCAGATGATACACAACTGTATATGTCATTTAAACCGGTTAGTCTGGTTAATCAACAGGTTGCAATTTTAGCTATGGAAAACTGTATCAAAGATATTAGAGAGTGGATGTTACATGATAAACTAATGTTGAATGATAGCAAGACTGAGTTTATTATCCTGGGTTCGAAACAACAACTGTCCAAGATAGATATTTCTCATATTACAGTTGGTGGTACTAATATTATACCTGTTTTCAGTGTTAGAAATCTTGGTTTCTGGTTCGACTCCAATATGTCTCTGAGTTCTCACATCACTAAAGTCTGCTCTACCAGTTTTTATCATCTCCATAATATAAAACGCATTAGTAAATTTCTATCCTGTAATTCGCTCATTCATGCTTTTGTCACCAGTCGTCTTGACTATTGCAATAGTTTGTTTTATGGTTTGCCACATGTTCAACTAGCAAAGTTACAAAGGATACAGAATGCTGCTGCTAGAGTTGTTTCAAACACACATAGATTTTGTCATATTACCCCAATTCTTAAGGACTTGCACTGGTTGCCAATTAGATTCCGCATTCATTTTAAAATCTTACTGCTTGTTTTTAAATGTATTAACTTTTTAGCACCTGACTATGTATGTGACCTTTTTACTGTCAAAAAACAGCAGAGATACAGTCTGAGGTCAGCGGAGGAACTACACCTGGAGTACCCTAGGGGTAGAATGCTACACACTTTCGGTGATCGCGCCTTTGTTTCGGCTGCCCCAAAGCTGTGGAATGCACTACCTGCTAGGGTACGGGGGGGCTCACTCACTGGGGACATTTAAAGAAAAATTAAAAACCCACCTTTTTAAAGAGGCTTACAGTCTATAAGTGATTATTGTGAGAATTTTGGTGGTTTTTAATCCTACTTTCATGGCTTGTTTCAGATTCTTTTACATAGGTTTTTACCTCTATTGAATTATTGTATTATTTTGGATGTCGTTGATGCTTTTGTTTTTAGATGTGTCTTGCATGAATTCTGTTGTGTGCTTTTGTTATTGAATCTGCTTAATTTTCTTGATGTGATTCTTAGGTTTTATTTCCATGAAGTATTGTATTTTGATGTTGTTGTTGTTATTTTATGCTTAATTTGTATAATCTTTCTGATTCACTGTTTATTTTTACACTTTGTTTTCATATTAATTCTTTGTAGTTTTTATATTTTAGTTCTTTTTATTGTATTATGCGCCTTTGAACATCTTTGGATGGAGAGGGCGCACTATAAATGTAATAAATTATTATTATTATTAATAAGATACATATTTTTGTTGTACAAACTTATACTTCCGGTTTCGACCCGAAGTGAAGGTCAAATGAGGTCACATTTTGTAAATATTTGTAGAATCGTCGAGGGGCGAAATTACAAAATTACGTTATTCAAATATGATTTTTTATGTAAAAAACTACTACTTCCGGTTTCGACCGGAAGTAAAGGTCAAATGGGGTCACACCCTGTGTAAGATTTATATAATACTTTATGACCTTTCATATGGTGTAAAGATCATGTATGTAGCATATCTGATTCTGGAGATATGAGTATGTTAATATAAAACTTCAATTTAATGTAATGACGTCATCAATGACAGGAAGAATACCCAGAAAAAAAGAAAAAAAAGACTTAACAATAACAATAGGTTTTCGGCTGATGGCCGAACACCTAATGAAAAAAAAAAAAAATCCGTACAAAAACAATAGGCTTTCGGCTGATCGCCAAAAACAAGAGGTCTTCGGACTCTAGTCCGAACACCTAATAAACTAACCGTCATGCATAATGAATCTGGAATTAGAAATGGCCGCTTCTACCCTTCTACAAGAAGGAAACTTAAAAGCAACAGAGGGCGCTGTAACCATTTAGGAGTGCTAAACGCCAACAGAGAAGTATGTGGGAAAGATGGCCCTGGCTGGCCGGGAAAACCAGATTTTCGGATGCAGGACTATCGCAGCTTACAGCAGGTACAAGAAATTTCTCTCTAGCCCCATTATTTCTTGAGTTATTGGCCGTGGCGCAGCCGACTTCTTTTTTCGGCGTACACACAGCATGGCTGTATGCACTGGACATCCTCGGGGTGTCCTCACTCCGCTCATCAATTACATAAACCGAGGATTGCTTCAAATGGCATCCAAACTGCCTGCAATGCTCCATTTATGACAATTTTTCAAAGCTAGGCAACCTCGCATTGATTAAAGTCGCTGATGTGCAAGTGTGTATTCACATAGAAGAGATTGGTTTCCAGCGTTGACACGCCGAGTCATGTGTGACATACTCTACATGTACACTGTGTGGACATTATTTTGTCATCGTGCAGTTAACAACAAGAAATCTTTAAATTCGCTGCCATTTCTATCTGTATCAGAGAGTGTTTGGAGAGTTGGTTTTCTGACACCTGATCCCTTAATATAAACTCAGTTTTGAGCTATTCAAACAGAAAATGCTTCCTTTTTTAGTAAAATGAAAATATCTAACCTTTGAAAACACTTTTTTGTGGGCGTCCACAAAGAATTTTTAAGTTCCTTCACGGCGTGGACATCTTTTGTTACATTGTAATGTATGTAGCGCTTAAACATGGAAGGACATGTTGGAAACAGTTTGCCCCTTCGATGGCTTCGCCAACTGTGGGGCATAACAAATCTATGGCCTCTGAGCAAGTTTTGATGTGATTATATAACAGTTTATATCGGAGCAGTGGAGTCCATATAATTAGAACTGTTTGCACACATCATAATGATATTGGCATCATAGATAATAATGGTATCTGATCACCAGATAATACAGCAGGGTACATGTATTCAACAATTTAGTTACATGTATGTGTAGACACTCAATTTTTTTTTGTATTAAAGGGGTTGCCACATCAGTGAAACTACATGTATACGTACATTTGTTTGTGATCCTCCCCCACTAGGAACCACACCCCTCATTAAATAACTTATCAAAATGATTTGTATAATTAGGAAAGAATCAAACATACTGTATCTATCTCACAATGTTACAAGGGGTTTATTGGTGTAGGCAGCTTGGAGAACCAACAGGTCACTTACCTTCAATGTCGGGTAAAACTTTGTGTCAAAGCATGGTTGAGCAGTGGAAGCAATGATTTCCCCAAAGCCACAAATGTTTGCACCAGTTTTTCATGTTTTATCAACACAGGAAACTTCACTCTTTTTTAAAAATTCCTCGGGGGTAAGGGTGTAACGAGTTTGTTTTAGTGTCCAACTTAAATACTTTTCCATCCTCCATCTTCCACTGAAATTCATGGTGCACAGTAAACTTAAATCAACCAGTGTCACAAGAGGGCTCTATTTCACGTTATAAGTTAAATGCAATTATGAAACATAGCAAAAACGTGAAACTTCGGGTGTTGCCCTATGTCACACACCATTGGGGCCTATACTGTAAGTTTTTTTAGAAATAAATTCTTGCCTAGCAATGAAGTAATTTGCATAGGACCAGGCATAGGGAACCTTATTGGCAGTGGAATGATTTGGGGGTCAGATTCGTCTAGCATCTTGAGAATGCGGTAGCACAAAGTTGGCGATAGCCTGAAAGAGTTTTCGTTTAGAAATAAATTCTTGCCTAGCAATTAAGTAATTTGAGTAAGACCAGGGGTAGGGAATCTTAATGGCAGTGGAATATTTTGGGGTCTGATTCTTCTAGCATCTCAGGAGTGCAGTAGCATAAAATTGGTGATAGCCTGATAGAGTTCAGTAAATGCTAATGTTGTAAATTGTTAGGCATATTTGGTGTTAGGCAGAGAGTGTAAATGTTACTATTGAGGAGGTGCAAGAGACATTGAGCAGTGCCATCAAAGTTCCAGCTGGCAAAAAACTCGTCAAAATTACCGTACATTGTAAGGGAGCCATTTTTTAGGAGTGAAATCTCGCCTAAACTGTAAGTTTGCAAGTTCATGTATTTTCTTGTATTTCCTTGTATGAAGAATGTAATAATTATTTTGAGGCAAACAGTGAAACCTTTAAAGATTACCGGGATTGGGCCTGATTTGTTAATGTTTTAAGCATGCCGAGGATGAAATCTTACTTTCTTACGAATAGCTGATCGTAATTATTTCCAAGTAAGTGAGACAATGTAGGCATAATGAATTAGTTTTAGCCTATTCTTTATGAGTATTTTGGGTGAAATTTCAGGGCTCCCATTATCGGAGCTAGGAATGGTGCAACGCTGCCTATCTGTAAAACCAAGTGCACTATAAAGGAAACTGAATTCAGGATAAAAGCTGCAAACTATGTCTTCCTTTAACTAATTTTGTTGAGTGTAAATAATACATACGGGGGTAAATTAATAAGTTCTCACAAAGAAGAGCATATGGATCCCAGTCTCAATGGAAGGAGCGAGTATTACTGGGAGAACCCGGTTCTGTGACAACCAGAATAATAAATCAGGGTACTTACCTTTTGTATTAATTGTTGTAATTGTCTTATTAGCTCTTGCATCCCAAATGCGGATAGTCTTATCACCTGATGCTGTGACAAAAAGCTCTGGATGAAATGGATGCCAACACAATTGGTCAACACTGTCTGTGTGACCACGATATGTTGCTTCTCTTGTCTGTATTTAAACAAAGCAAAGTATCGCAAAAAGTGAAAGCCCAATACTTTGGACATTTTAAGAAAATAGTCAATAATTCAAGTTGCCTTGATAAGTTGATTAAAGATATTTGTCCGATTTTAGGCCGAGTTGATGGTAAAAATAGAGTTAAACTTCAAAACTGCAAATATTACGAAGTAGGAAAAGTTATAAACTTTCATTTGATACCTTGAACGGAAAAATCCGTCAAGAATTAATGCCAGTTAATTAAAAACACAAATTAATGGATCAGACAACGTTTGAACGTGTCTGTATCAGCTCTGAGATTGTTCATAAAATTCCACCAAATAAGTCACCACAACTCGAATCTACATGTAGTTTACTCCACACTTTCGAGCAATAACCGAGGGAAAAATTTCAGCAACAAAATGTAGGCTAAGTCTCGATTCGAAAGTTGGTCTCTGAATCTGGGCCATAGCATGTGTAGGGCCAAGTAGCTGAGGTTGTCTGTGTTTGGCACTATTTATGGGGCTAGGGCTACATTAGCCCTAAACAGCGCTCTAGCCAGGCATATGTGGGCGTGGCGGGTCGCCCGCCCACTCACGGCAAAATTTGGCTATTTATGGGGTACTTTTCATTAGATGTATAGCATTAAACGCAATGCCATAACCAACATACATGTGCGGGTGCCCAAGCATGGTCTTGTTTTTCAGATTTCTGTGTAGAGTGTAGTACTTAGTTTACACGGTACAGGGGGTAGAAAATCTTGCCACATAACAAGCACCAGATGCTGCCTTGTTTCAATAAAGTGATACGAAGTGTACAATTTGTTTTATTTACTTATGTTGCTTGTTTTAACCAAATAACTCGTTTGTCATTACCTTTGAACAAATTATTTTAATAAGAAAAGCCATCAAGAACTAGACCCAGTAACTGGGGCACTGTACTCTTTTTTTTAAAAAGATTTTGACTTTATCGGTCAAACTTCTCGTATACAGTACTACTACTAGTACGTATTAGTAGTACATGTAGTACAACCGATATAAAGTTAAAGTCTAACAAAAGGAGTACAGTGCCACATTTACTTGGACTAGGGCTAGGGCTAAAGCATACAGGAAGGACCACGGAATCCTTTTTCTATGGCTTAAGTTACAACGATGATCAGAACAATAAGTGATGGAGTTTTTGATGTATTTTAAAGTTTTTAAATTTGTACAAATCATGCAAGTCAGCCTGCAGCTGTGAAAGTGATTTTTTTTGGTTCCTGGTCATGTCACCCCCTTGCAGTGTCGCCCCTCGCATTGTGGCACCCTGACACAGTGGCCCCCCGACAATGTCGCCCCCCTCCCCCCCCCCCCCCCCCGGCAATGTCACCCCCTCACAGAAATACTTTTTCTTCCACATAAGTTGAGACTAAAAATCTACTTTAAATTATATTCATTATTGACAATGACTGGCATTTTTGCAAACACAACTTGAAGGCTTGCTTCAAACTGCACGAAAACCAGTTTATCAGTTTGACACATGTCTGAAAGTGTCAACACCATTTCTTTGAATGTTTTAATGTCTGAATTAAGAATGCATTCCTTGAAATTATATATCTCACTAAATTCCATGTACCATAATCCAGGACTACGATTGATCCATCGAAATCACGCCCAATGCATTCTGTTGAATTCAATTATTACCTGATAATTCCTTGCATATTTAAAATAGTATTTTTGTTTATTACTCGCTCAAAATCATTCACCAATGGACATAACATATTTACTATAATATCAAAACCTGTAAAAGTGACTTTAAACCTTTTGAAATGAAGTATTTAATCGGTAAAATTGGGGTTTCAGGTAGGCCTGTTTTATTTTCATGGGATTATCCGGCTGGGAAGTGATAAAAAAATTTTAAGTGAATAAAATGACACGTCATACAATTTACAGTTATCATACTTTTAGTAGTGATCATTTTAATTATAAGATTTTTAGTGGCAAACAATATTGTACATGTATTAAAGACAGTTCAACATAGCCCTGGGGCGACATTAACCGGGGCGACAACGTGGGGGGGGGGGGGGGAGACATTTTTTTTTATTATTATTTTATTTTTTTTGCTTATTGTTTTGATAAAACAAATGTGGACAAGCTTTGTCAATGTCTTAAAGAATAAAGTGCATAGAATACATGAGTTTTGTTACAATTGAATTACTATAGTATTACTATTACTTAGTAGTTATGTTGTCAAAATTGTGTATTGGTTTATTGTAATGTTTATTGTAATGTTTATTGTAATAATAATATATTAGAAGTAAACATAATTCAAAAAAGAAAATATTAATTGAAACATTAAAGAAAACAGAAAGATTGAAAAAATTAAAGACTAGAGCATGTATTGTTTGTGCGAGTCATTTCTTTTCTTTCCCCTTTATCTCTCCCCCTTAGTAAAATGGTACGTTCCGGTGTCACTGCGCAAGCGCAGTAGCTTCACATTTGCTCAAAAACACGGACGGAAAAACGGGTTAATTTCACTGAAAAAAGTAATTTCCCTCTTGGAAATTAAGTCTATTTTGTGAGAAAAATGATGAACAGACCTATTATTTAATACATTCTGGCAAAGAAATCGTTTTTTTCAAGGTAAGTTTCGCTTGCTGAATTAAGCTGTGGAGTTGTCTTGAGTTGTGGTCTGGAGTTGTCTTGAAATCGTCGAGTTGACGTAAATAGTACGACAGTGTGAGGGGCAACTTTGCGAGGGGCAACATGACTGGCACCGGATTTTTTTTATAAAATAAACCATTTCAATAAAACAAAATCAATTAAACTAAAAGAAAAACTTCAACAGCAACAAAAACCTCAAAAACAAAGGATTATGTACGCACCAGTCTGTCTCTCTCCAAAAGAAATACGCTGACGGTCTTGTCAAAAGACCCTGATGCAAGTAGCCTGCCATCGCAGCTCCATCCCACCGAATGTACTTTGGCTGTATGGTTTCCACTTAGCTCTTTTGTTCTGTTGTGGTTTTGGAAATGTTTTTGCATTTCGTCTGTGTAAACTTTCATGTTCACGCCACGACACTTACATGTAAATAAGTTGTATAAGTGATAGTATTACTATTAATCTAAGAACTAGTAATAGCAAGTAGGCCGCATGGTTTTATACTCAGGTGGTGGCGGTGGACGCAGTTTGAAAAGTAAAGCGCGCCATCAACGTTGGTACCTTCCCATTCACGAATTAGCTGCACAAAACCGCGGGGGACGCGGGCTAGTACCATGACCCACGCACACATCCGGTAGCTGTCAAAACACTTACAAACCGCTCGTTGGGCGATTCCATTCTTTTAGCACGTTTAATATTAAACTACAAATATCGATGGGTGAGAACCAACAGATTTTGTTCATTCTTTCAGATATTAAAAAACACTATTTGTTCTTTCCATTATAAGAAAAAAACTTTGGGATAAGTTTTTCCAAACTAGATGAAAATTTTGGCAGTATTTAGTACATTGTATAAACTGGCTTCGCGCCGCTGCTAGCCACGTAAACTGCAGAAGCTGTGATTATTGCGCTGTCGTTGCTGCTTTTCTCCTCTTTTTCTTTCAAGTCTTTGGACTTGTTTTCAAAAGCATAATTTATCATACATTCTAGGAAATTGAACTTAGTATCACAAACGTGTTAATCTAAAAATTCCTTGTGTTCTTGAATTACTGGAGAAGGAACAACCCTCCTACTACAATGGACGGGTTCCCTTACTGACGGCCTTGGATTGCGTATTATCGCGTGCATCCGCCCCCCGGTTTTACTTTTGTACAGACCGATTCCGCGACCCGCGTCACGTGACCTATTGTGGGTATTAAATGTAAACAAACACGCCGTCCTCCATTGGAAAGTGTGGTACGGTACATGATGATTGTATTATTTGTTTATTCGATCGAGGCTTTTCTTTCTCGAAATCTGTGAAAAATATTCCAGATTTTGAATAAAGCCAGTAAGGATAGTTCCAGCAAGTCTTGGAAATTGTACAAGTAACGTATAAATGTGCACGATGTGTACTACAAGTGCACGATGGAAAGTTTCGGCAAGACGACCGCGATCACACACTTTTCAACAAAAAAATGTTTTGAAGCTGAATCATCCAAAGAAATTGCATTTTAGTGAAGCTTCTCCTAGTTTTCTTCCCATCGAAGCCAAACTATCATCCCTGGGCCATGCTTCGTGTACACAGAATTGGGTCAAAGGTCACATAAGGGTTCATTTGCATGTGATAACCCTGAAAATCCAACTTCCAAACGCTGTAGCCAATTGTACTGTGTATGGGTCAAAGGTCAGCCACAGGTCACGGAGGGGTCATTATAGGGTATTTTAGTGAACATTACCAGATGCTTCCTCTCCTCCAGTTTTTCCCGATCAAAGCTTAACTTTGTCAGTATCATCCCTGAGCCATAGTGTACTTAATTTCGGGTCTAACGCCACATAGGGGTCACTAGAGTTCATTTGCTGATGTCATGTGATCGGCCAGAAAATCGCTACAACTTCCAAACCCTTTAACAAAATGTAACCAAACTAGGACATACTGACAACTTACCAAAGCTTGTACTATACATTGGGTCAAAAGTCAACTAGAGTTCTCATAGGGGTCATTTCACTGAAATAAGTAAAAAATAAATCATTTTGCCATATTCTCCTGCCAAATTTAGCCATATTTGGTCACATATTCTTGACCACAATCCCATGTAGGGTCGGCTGATAGTAATGCTTTGTGAAGCACAGACATACAGTACTCTAGTTACAGAGTAATTATTTACAAATTAGATTCAGCAGTGGCAAACTGGTGTTTCTTTCTATTTCATCAATTAACAGTGTGTAAGACATTCTAATTTGTTGTAACCCCATGTTTTTTAGCAAACAGTCTGGACTCCCGTATCACCATGACATGAAAATGATTTTGTGAAGGTAAACAGAGGACCAATTTATTTGCGATATGCCTGTGATTTATTTGTGGCATGAGCTACAACTGGTTATGCGTATAGCTGACCTTTGACCTATAGTTTAGTGACCTATAGTTTAGATACTTCCCATTAATAGAAGAAAATTTTAAACATTTTTATGACATATCTTTTTAATACATGTTGGTCAACACAATTGTGTAAAGGTACTATTTAACGATTTAACTGAAAAATTTGAGGGCGAAATGTCCCTTAACATTATTCTATATAGTTTTACTTCCCATTGCAGAGATTGTAAAAGACAACAATCCACCAATAAAATCCTGAATAATTTATTAAATTTAATAAGTATTTAGTAAAACGTGTTTTGTGCTCAACACATGTTATTTTACTTTGTTATTTAATAAAAGATACTTTTGATGTCACATAAATAACAATCCTGTACATTGTATTTCGACAACGGAGACGATGGCAATAATAATGGGCATCGTGCTACTCAATGCGAGTTGCAGTACATTCTGCCTAGTCTGTTTCCACATTAAAACTTAAAACTTTTAAAATTATAATACCTTTTATCTATATGACCATTACATGTTGGTTATAGTTACACTGGACTTAATGAGTGATAAATCTATAGTTAACATTAGGCCTATGTCACCGTTTTCACAAAGTACATAGGGCCACTGTGGACAAACGTTTATGTTTGTCAAAACTGCACAAACAAGGTCCGATGTGCAGTGCATTGTGTACAAACCAATAAAATGCCAATTTCCTGTTCAAGAAAATGCACTTATGCAGGTCATACAAGTGTCTCTTCATGAAAACGCAAAAAGGATAGCCCTGGTTTTTGGCACAATGCCAGCAATATGTACTTCATTGTAAAAAAGTTGCAAATCAATGATGTGCCATTCTAAAAACTATAATTCAGTGTTGTTATCCTTGTGCTTATTAGTTTAAATATGAAACTATGAGGTTTTATGACTTGAAACCTGGGGAAAATAATTTATGTCAATGACAACATCTAAAATGTGTTAAAACACCGATTTGCCAAAATGGAAGATTTTTTAATAAATTTGCTTTTGTGAAAACGGTGACGGTTAGAGAAGACAAAACTATCATTTTACCAATCTCAGCTGATTCCTGCTTTTTATTATATGGAAAAAACTTTTTTTTTAAAATAAATTATTGTCATCCCTTTACAGACCCTTCGGGAAATCAAAGTGCTACAGTTTGAAAAGAAGGTGGGTCACAGACCAGACACATAAAACCAATATAATTGTTTTTTGCAAAAGGCTTCAAATGTAAATTTAAATAATCTGATCCATTAAAGACCAAAGAACCTGGAAAATCTTTGTGTATTAAAAATACTTGAAAATAAAAGAAAATATAACTGATGGATATCTATGTCCTATCATTTTCTATCACTGCATAAGACAAAAGCATATTTTCAATGTGCCCTTTGGAGTCCCAAAATAAACAGCCACTGTGAATTAAAAAAAAAAAGATGTCTTACTTCCATCCAAAAGATATTTCCTAAACATAGGCTGCACATAATAAGGCTATCAAAATGGTGCAAGCTTGTCAAATTATTGCTAAAAGCTTTGAATCATCAAACCTTTGAGTGCTAATTTGTGGTTGTGATTAATCAATTCACAAAGGGATGGAACTTAAAACCCACAAACTTTCATTAGGAAGCAAGATATAAAACGGATCACTGGTTTCTTAATTCAACCCTTGTCAGCCACAACATGATAAATTCAGCAGGTACTACCAAATATGGCCATATTGTTTTCATGGGTCAAAAAAGCCAAGATTCCATGTAATCCTCACCCCTGGTATACCCTACAAGCCTGTAGACTTTCATTGGCCAGACCCTAATCACTGCAGAGTAAGGAGTGTTGAAAGACAGCAGCCACCTGTCTCCATACAGTAATTGATTGACCCTTGTGCTAAGGGTCATTGACACAGGACGGTATGCACTTTGTGAAAACAACTTGCCCCCCACACAGATCGTAAATAACACAAGTCTAAGTTTTGACTGGCACTCCAATTCACCCCCATGGTGATTTATTATAGCTTTGGGCTTGCATGGGGGGGGGGGGGTTATTGACCTAAAAGACAGGGTGTTGATAAAAAATCATCTTGTGGTTACACAGCCTAAAGTTGTCATTGCGGATGACCCCAGGGTTTTAAAGGGGCTTATACATGTGGGGAAATGGTTTTCCTTAATTGGTTTAAACATGCAAGGTATTCCACCATGATTTATCAGACTATATAGCTACATAATGTGTATTACCTAATACTATAAAAAACTGGTCAAATGTATACGTAACTAAATATTAATGGTGTTAGTATAGTACAGGATAGATAGATTGGGAACTATCCGGTACTTAGAAGCACCCACCGGCTCTAAGTTGTCGAGCGCTGAGGCCCGATAGTTTGAGACCCCACCCTGGGGTAGTCCACGGATCTGAGCTCTGTCTGTCGGTCTGATCAACCAATAGTTTGTGTTTGCCGGCCCCTGCCGATGATTTTGGAGGACATCCGTGATGCTGTATTTTACCGAGTCCAGGGCTGCTACTATGTCACTCTAACCCAAAGCCAGACTTTTCTGTAAGTTTATTTATTTGATATTTGGGATTTTCCGAACTGTTTAGGGCAAAGATTTCTGTAGTCAGTGACAAATGCATTTTCGGTGTTTGCTGATTTGTTGTGTGAATTCAGAAGTGCGGACGACTTTCAAATTTTCAAAGTGTTTAAAAGTGTAACTATTTCAAATGGAAATTAAGGCATACATTGTGCGTATAACTTAATTTCCAGGGATTTTTGGTACTATTGGGTTGAGGAACAGGACGGCCAGACGCCGCTGATGACGAAGCCGTCGACTCGGGGGACCTGACACTATCCTTCGAGCCACGACGCAGGCGTCACCTGCCACACCCAACCACATCGTGACACATGGGGTTGGAGTTTACTTTAAATTTACTTTCTTGTATTTAAATTAATTTATGGATGTAATTTATTTATATTGTTTGATGGTTAATTTGTTGTAATTAAATATTTTTAATATCATAAACGGACTTGTGTACCCTTGTTTCATTTGCTGGTGCTGTGCGTTCTGATTGGGTCTCTTTAATTACTGTATCACACACACGAGGTCCCAATCGTGGCGGACCTTGTGACAATTGGATCGCAACCTATAGAAAAACAAACTTTTAGTGTGGTGGATACACATGAGCTTTTGGCAACTACAATATTTAATAATTATATAAAACATCATAACAACAGAAATACATGTAGTGGCTGTCCTTAAAAAAAATTATTAATATGTGTAAATAAATAATTCATGTAAATAAAAAAAACAAATAATAACACAAAAAAATAAAAAAAATAATTCCATTAACCAGTCAACTTAAAAAGACTTCACAACACATTTCAAGTTAAACACGGTAGCATATAATATTGTATTAATAAAAGAAAAATCATTTCACTCTCATAAACAATGCATTTAATGTGGTCAGTCCATCGTTATCAATGTCCGAAATGGGGATCATTACAAACTCCAATGCTACTCGTGAAGCTTCACTACATGGACATACAATCACCTATAACCATACTACTATATTAAAGTCCTGAAGCAAAAGTCATACAATTTTAATGTTTAAATAGCTTACAAAAGGAGTGAAACATCTCACTTCAACCCTTGTACAAGCTGCCCACAAAAACAGCATTTCTACCCAAGGATACTCCTGTGTTTGTACTACATGTACATGTACACTTACAACTTTGTCATGGTTGTAGTGTTGATGTTTCAAACATTGTGTTGAGTGCTCGTACTTCTGCAGAGAGGGTGGTTGCTGCCTCAGTGGCTTGTCTCACAGCGTCTTTATAAATTCCTTTCTTTTTACGATTGTATCGCTCCGCGAAGAAAGGAAGAAATGGATACAAGTCTGTCAAAGGCATGTGAGAAATTGTTGTTGAGGCAAACCATGTGATCTGTGCCAACTGGCTGAGTAATGTACCATTCTCATGTCTGCTAACAACTATTTCAACTATTCTGCCTGGCCACCAAGGAAACCCTGTAATTTTTCCCCATACAATGTCACCAATACACATTTCACGTCCATCTTTCAGACAGCTTTTAGTGATATTTTTTTTATGTACCTGCATTTTCATTGGGGCTATACACTGTTTACTTTCAGACAGCAATGATTCTGCTTGATTAACAACAGATAAAACATCTGATTCAATATCAAAACTGGAAGAAACTTCAACGTTATCTGAGCTGCATGTACATGTATCTCTTTGACTTTTACTGTGGTTTGTATTTTGACTGTTTACATCTTGCCTTTCTGCATTAAAATGATTGTTAACAAATACCTGTACATTGGTGTTATTGTTTTTCACAAGTGGCTCTTTCATAAATGTTTTGCTACACACATGAAGTTCATTGTCAGCTGTTTTTGCAGTCTTTCTTGATGACCCAGTTGATGCAGTTTGGTTTTGGTTCCTAGCCTGGCTGCTTTCCGAGTGCTTTGAATATCCAATTTCATTGGCTGATGCACTGTGATATGTACCTTTAGACTTAATAATACGAATACGTCTGTGCTGCTCATGGTAAGATTTAGGCCCACTGCTTGACAGAAATCCATTCAGAACTCGTTTGTTTGTCTTGCTTACTGACAAAGTTTTCACACTAGATTTTGCCTTTTTTAACATCTTCTGTGCTTTCTCTCTGTCAGTATGACCAAGTTCACTATTTTGGTTGAGAGAAGTACTGTTTTTATAAGCAGCAGAGTGTGTTTTGGCAGGTATTCTTACAACATGTCCTTTACCCTGTGGACTTGCATATGAAATCTTTATAACAGGGCTTGTTTTACGTAAACCTGCAAGGGTATCACCAGTAGTTGACTTTTTTGATCCAAAATGTTTGGGAGTGGCAATTTCTGCTTTATGTTTTCTAATGAAGGAAGCTTTGTCAATTTTTCCCCCTGAGCTTTCTGGGACAGATGAAGTAACATTATTGCTGCATTGTGATCTGCATTTACTGCAAAGAGGACGCCTTGGTCTTAAACGAATTGGTCGTGTACGTGTGTTGGAGTTGGGCACTTTCTTTTCTCTGAAGTTTGCCGGTCTGTTAAGCAGAAGTGGTCTTGGCGCAGGAAGAGGCATATCTTGAAAATAAGACTGCCTATAGCTTAGGGCAGAATGCTCAACCTTTTCTCCAGAGCCATTTTCTCCAGGCATGACAACAGTAGCTGCACTTTCAGAATGAGATGACACATCAAAATTTTCCTTCAGCCGATTATGAAGCGATACAGGGTTGCTGTTGCCAACTGGAAATCTTCTGAAACAAAAAAGTGAAGTCAACTGAGATATTTAATCAAATAGAATGGATTGAAGCTTTTAACCAGTTAATATAATAAATTATTTATTATTAATAATAAATAATTAACAGTAACACAAGCATTAACACAATGTTGACCTCAAGCTTTTACTGGAAGAGACAATCCTCTAAATGAACAAATGCCTTCACAAATTTTGTCTTTTGCTGGGTGGACAGTCAAGGATATCAAGTTGCACAAATTTGTTTTGTGTTGATGAAGGATAAAGGATTAGTGACTTTACATGGGGGTCACATTTGACAGTCCTGATAAGCATTTCCACCACTTGTACATTATATCATTCATACACAATGACTAAAGGCGCAACACGTAGCAGATGACATGTGGTAAAATATTGCAAGAAAGAAGCGACTAAAACAAATTTTACTTAATCCAAAATGACATGCTTTAAACAGTTAAAAAACTGTCTTTGCATACACTATTTGATATCATGTATGATGCCATTATCAACAAATGGAACAAGAAATATGGAAGACTTGAAAACGTACATGTTAAGGATAATTAGAAGAAAAATCTTTTTAAAAAACCAGGGCGTATGTGTTTGTCACCTGACAAACACAATGTGTCTTGGATATTTGTGCTATGACGACATCACTTACAAAAACACAACACTACATTTAATGATTCGGAATCATACATGTAATTCTGGTAAAAGTCAAGTAAAATGTGTTAAAACATATTTTGATGGCTTTTGGCAGTAAACCAAAATTAAGACCCAGGAATTCTTAAATCGACGGATCATGAATCATTTTGTTCTAATACATGTACATAACAGTTTATGTCCAAAAAGTGTTGACTTTCATCGGTTATATCTACATGTACGGCCGTTTGGTGTCATCCACTAGCATGAGATTTAATTTTTTTTGAGACCTGAAGGCTGTTGCTGCAGAGAGGTTTACAGTGTGCTTTGATGAGGACAAACGGAACGATATTCGCGCATTTTACCTTTGAATATAAAACCCAATTTTCAATATCACGATGTACAATTGTTAACTTTCACCATCTAAAACCCCCAAATCATGTTGTACAAAAAACACAATTTACAGGTAAAAAGCTGCCTCTAGTTATGCTATTTACAATATTGTGAGGGGTCGTCTTATGGCTTTTTTGACGTCAACAAATTCCATTAATTTTGAACCTTGACAACTATGTCAACTGAGAGTCTCCAGAGTAGGTTTTGTAATTTTCGAAATGCAATTTTTAAATACGGATCCTCTCTGTTAAAGTCTGTAACCAATGAGGCATTATGCAATCCCTTTTCTGTTTTTTGTAATAATTTAATTGATCAAAGGGATTCCCGTAAAACATGGTATGATAGCCTACCTGTACATGTGAAATCAAATGTTTGTGTCCTTAGGGACATAATCGATGTTAGAGATGACATTGTTGAATGTGAAATTTTTAACGACACTGATGTCCTTGATATCTTACCATTAATAATATCTGTATCAATTGATAGATACAATCTTTTACTCTGTCTCTGTCTTTTTCATAAGCTGTGTATGTATTTCTGTATATTGTGCCATGTGTTTGTGCGAATAAAGATATTA
This sequence comes from Marthasterias glacialis, assembly GCA_911728455.2. NCBI lineage: Eukaryota > Metazoa > Echinodermata > Asteroidea > Forcipulatida > Asteriidae > Marthasterias > Marthasterias glacialis. The sequence goes on along the minus strand of OU452231.1, from coordinate 15,061,841 downwards.
TTATGTATCCCAAGTTCAATAGGTAATGTAGCAAGACCAATTTAAAACCTTAATTTCCCTTTGATAGTGCAAATACCACTTATTTGACCTAGGGGAGTCCAAAAACAATAGACTTCTGAGGGATTCCAAGACCAATCCACAGACCAAGTTTGGAGTTGATTATGTCAAGTCCTTCTTGAGTTTTCACCCCGACAAAAACTCTCTTGTTTTAGCAATAATGACCATGACCTTGATTTTTTCACCAGTAAAAATCTAAGTGGTTTATTCATATAGTGTAAATAAATAGTATAGTGTAAATACGAGGTACCGGACAATTTATCAAACACAACTATTTATCTTTGCAGTGGTATTTTTTTTTAATTAGCATGCGCAGGTAGTAGGGGCTGTTGACAGATACATTTACAGCAGAAAGGAAAACAAAACCTGACATTTTAATAGAGGACTCAAGTTGTGAATGTCATTTTTTCTGTAAAAAATGTCAACAGTTAGAAACATGTGATTAAATAACCAAAATTTAAAAAAAAAATGCCCTGGTTACATGTTTATTTTGTTTGTGTGTCCTTTAGATGTTTTTTGTTGTGTATGTTGTGCTGGTTTTGTGGGTGTGTGTAGTTGTGTTGGAGTATTTGTTGGGTGTTTTGTTTGTTCCTCAGTCTGTTTTCTTTTACTTCTTTTTTCATTTTATTTGATAATTTTTCAACATTGATATATCGTGTATATTCTAATTAAGTGTTGTGCCATATTCATTCTCTTCAAGTTTGATTTCATATTTACCATCCTTTATTTTTCTTTTAGCATTTTTATTGTTAAATACAGTGCAAAGTTTTTATTAATAAACAACAACAACAACAACGGCAATGGCAACTGCAACGTTTGACCAATTTAGCTGCCGAGTGCAACAAAGCTGTACCATTTATAAAGTTTATGCGAACGTTTCGAAAAATCAGGGGAAACAACAATTGTACTTGAACTTCATGTAGACCCACATCACACGTTTGAATCTTTACGAGCGTGTTTCAATGTAACTGCAGTAAAATCAAGCATAAAACAGAATAAAACATGAAAATGACACTTTCTTACTTCAAGAAAGCTATAAAACTACCCTTCGGATTGTTGCAAATAGTGTAACTAGAGGCAATGTTGTAAACTGTGTTCACAACATGTTTTTTGATTAGGAGAAGTTTGATGGTTTGATGACGTCACCACATATGAGCAGGTTCATATGTGACCACCCTCTTGCGACAGTTTTTGATAAGTTTGATTTTATTTTGAACACTGTTATCACATTGGAATAAATTATACATTCTAGTGTAGCTTGTAACTAAACTTAGTCAACACAACCTGTAAAGCATCATCACGTCATCGGTGACTGAAACACGTAATTAACAGATTAATATGTATGACAGTTCATATCTCCTGAACTGCACAAAGTAAGTTTATCTTTGTGTCATTTTCAGCCCTGATACTTCGTCGTTGCCCCTAACTACTGCCGCAATGCCCTTCAAAAATCCCACTTTTCACAGCAGTTTTTGCCTTGCCCTTTTCTTGTCATTGCCGTCGTGCCCTTCCTCCCAAAAAAAAACTATTCAAGGATATCCAAGTTAGATTTTCATCTGTAAAAATGACACAGAAAATGAGCCAAAATAGCAACCGTCCAAAGTCACAATGTTGCGATACATTTTGCCCACAAAATTAAAGGCCGCAAACACAGTACACGGAAGCAACGATCATCACAAACCAAAATAGTATGGCGCGGTCAGCTTCACAGTCCGTGTACGCAGCACGTGTACACACCTATCCGAGTCAGTACCCAGACTGTGAAACACGCACACACACATGCACACCGTTTCAATCTCATACGCACTGAAAAATTCGCTCGGCCCCAGAATGTGGGACCGTGCGAAAAAGAAAAACTACCGAGAAGAAGTTGTTATGCAGTTTGGCCGGCTTGGCTTGGGTGCACTTGTGGTGTGCTGTCAATGTCTGATGTTTACAGCGTTGGTTGCTGTGGTGTCGTTTCTTGCAAAATGCCGAATCAGGAAAGAACCAAGCAAAAGAAATTGGATCAACTTAATATTGCAGCATCAAAATGCTGCAAACTGGACACCTTTTTCCGGTAATTTTTTTTAAGGAAGTTTTTTTTCATGTATTTTAGGGCTCTACTCGGTCTGTCTGTCATGTCTGTAGTCATTGTGCATGTGATGTAGTGTAAGTCCCACGGGGCAATTTTTACACAGGCAACTTGGAGGCCACCAATTATACAGCATGCCAAACAAACATTTCGGTAACTAAAGATTTTTTTGAGAGAAAGTTTATTTTGTTATGAAGAACTTTATGCCATTTATGTTCAAAATAAAACATCTGAAGATTTTGTCATTTTTTGACAAGTGAATAGTCACTCTCTTTCATACCCCTTGCCAAGGTTTACCAACTTTACAGTGCTTAACTCAGTGTATGGGTAAAACAAATAAAAATATTCTTTATCCCCGATGCAAATTTACCTCCTAATATAAATACATTCATTCATTCTTTCACTGGCACTATTATAGGTTTTTATTTGAAGACAAATAAAATATGTCATGAAGGAAACAAGCAGAACAGAAGAACTGAGTGATGTGTATTTATTGTGTAAGAATGTAATAATCTATAAAATATGTGTTTTTTTCCAATATTGCCTTGGTGCCCTTTGCAACTTTTTACAATTGCCTTGATGCCCTTTCAAATTTCTGGAAATTGCCTTGGTGCCCTAATTTTTTACAAAAAGTCAAGGCAAATCTGCCTTGCCCCTTTAAAGCCGACGTTATCAGGGCTGCATTTTGAAGTAAACAACAAATGTGACATGTTTATTTTATTCATGATCCTAAATGACCTTTTTCCGGTTTAAAACTGGAAAGTCTAATAATAAATATTTAATAAGACTTTTGTAACGGTGTACATGTAAGACCAAATTTAACATAAATATATTTACCACGTTTATTTTCCAGTATGAAATATTGATGTTTTATTTTTTCAACCAAAATTCCCGTGTTCGTTTTTACAAACAATTAATTTCTAGTTTTTAGTATTTTACTATTCCAACAAATCTCAGTGCTTTAATACATGAGAATTGTGAGCGTTAGGTTTTTTACTTCATTTCAAATGACGAATATGTGGCTGATAAATGTAGTGCTGTGCTGTATCTAATCTGTGTAAACCATGACGATGAATTGTTATAATTTCACTCCATGCCATTGATCTTTTAATCCTTGACAAATTGTCACCGTTTTCACAAACAGCCACTTATCTTTAAATCCCATGTACAAAGAGGCGATTTTTCGTTTTCACGAACAGCCACTTATCTTTAATTAATATTTAATCATATTTTAGCATTTCTCCATATAAAAAATATGATTCTATAGGTACGAATATGTACTTGAGTATCACTAAAAATCGCATTGATGAAAAATAGTACTGATTTTACCTGTGGAATGACGTTTTAAACACAAACAAAACTTCAACTTTAATTATCTCAAAAACGTTATTCTCAAGCACATAAAGATAAGTGGCTGTTCGTGAAAACTGTGACGAAATATCGACCGTCTGCTCAAATTTTTTTTTTTTTTTTTTTTTTTTTTCATGGACTGTCACCAAATTAGCTGTTTTTATGTTTGGTAATGTTTAGATTTGTTTGATCCCACCAAATGTCAACATTGAAAAAGTAACTTTGGTGTGAGAACCATTTCAAAACAAAAGTCTGAAGTTAAAGTCCAAGGGGGAAGAGAAATTTGTGACTGTTGATTGCAACAACTAGTCGTGACTCGCCCATTGCCGTTTTCTAATGCTGGGCAACTAGTGAAATTCACTACTCCTGCAGTCGCGCGTCAACTACATATACTCGACTAGTCGCAACTTTTTTTGCAACTTATCACAGTGGACGTCCCTGTCCACGTGTGTATATAGAGCACACACAACACAACAACATCAGTTTGACACAGCGAGTTAGAGTGTGGGCATTCCGCTGTTCAATGTTCAGGAATTGAGGGTTTGAACTAAGCAGTCTCCAGTCGCCAAATGCGAGTAAAACTAGCAACGGGTAAGTCAAAACCCGTCCTTTTGTAGTCCGCCGGGCGAGTCAAAAATAAGGCAAACTTTGGTAAGATCTCATAGAGTATTTCCAAATTTGCAAGATTTGATGCCTGTGATTGTTTCAATAATCAATACAACCACATCTATAAGAGGCAAACTCTGAAATCGCCTCTTTTTGTGTTTGTAATGTAAAGGCTCTGGAGCGGCTGCTCAGACCGGCCTTGAAAAATCTGGAGAGATCTCAAGGGTGTCTTTCTTCGATCGGTCGTCGGGTGTTTTGTTACTCTACCTAACGTGAAGCCTGTGTGTTATGATTTTGACACAGTAACAGTCATACGTTTCTTTTTCGCTGGATGTTGTCAATTGGTGTGCCTTAACATAATGCCCCTAACAAATTCAGTGTTTCTAGCGCACAGTCTTGCATTCATTATATGCATTATGTATGAATTTCAACGCGCATTATCTCATGTAACATCAATAACCCTTACGGGCCCCATATGGAGAGCCACCGATGAAAAATCAAACCAGATAATCACAGCGTATTTGCTGATGTTTGCTGATGACTCATGCGTTACGTAATGCGCCCGTATTTATTCAAGTGATTTTTATTGGAGTCCCATACATGTAGCTTCAAGATTTAGCGTGGGCACGCTTATTTTCTCCCTGCCTTCCTTCAGTTATGGTCCTTCCAGAGTTGTTGACGTCATCAACCAATTTTCAGCGAGTCTTCATTGAATCTAAATGTTTTCTTAATCTCTCATTCATAACATAATATTAGGTTAGTCATAATTCATAAGTCTTAATCTCTTTAATATTTGTGTATTAATTAATTATGACGTTTCTCATAATCATAATTCATAAAATAAATTCCATTTTCAGCAGGGCCAGGGTAAGAAAGAGGGTTCACGTTAGTCATTACGTTAGTCGTTAGTCAATAGGATGACATGACTTAGATTAGTTGCAGTAACTCGGACTAACATCAGTATTAACACAATTACAGCCGACTCTCGTTAGTATGAGGTCTGCCGTACTGCTTGTTTTTCCTCGTCTTATCAGAACTGACATGTAGTCTTAAAAATCGCGCGGTATTGTGCACAAAACATACGGATGCATGTGTACCATACAGTACACAATGCAATGGGCTAATGGTACATGTATACCGATACACGTAGACAGTAAAATGCATGCCAAAAGATCAGTATTTTATTGTGTTATGTTTGAGGCTTTTGTTTGATAATGATTTCGATTAATAAGATAACATTAAAGATTGGAAAAAAAAAAAAACCACTTAAGATCAAAGATGTCCAACAAATTCGTCGAAAGTTTCCATGTTGGATGTCACTGTCACTGCAGTTTACTATCGTAGCTGGTATCCGATTACCCAGCGTAATAGTGTGTGTAAAAAAGCAGGGAACCATCTTATTCTGCGGTGTTTGAAAATGAATTGATTTTGGTGTTTGACTGCATTGCATTTCAAGATGAGAAAGCCCTATACTGTTCACAGTATGGAATTGGGGGGATCACGTCCAACACGCTCGTGAGCTTGCTCGTGAGCTTGCTCATCCGATCCCCGCTAGCCAAAAAGATAGGAAGCTTGTGTGTATACCACCCAAGTCAGCTTTAAGCCTGTGCCGGTTACACAGTTACACGGTTACATTTTTACTGTTCGGATAACCGTAAAAAAATGCACTCAAAAGTGCCCCGAAACGCACACCACATTGCGATCATGATGTCGCAGTGCAGAATGTACATTGTAACACCCGTGTGAAATGTAAGCATTCGCATCGTTTCAAAAAAATTACAGGCTGATAGTATACACATGTATGTATGGACTGGCAATGAGGGAAATAGTGCGCGTCTATGCAACCCGAGGGCCTGTGCGTGACCAGGAGAGGGTCCTATTTCCCTCGACCTTCGGCCTCGGGAAATAGGACCCTCTCCTGGTCACTCACAGGCCCAAGGGGTGCATAGACGTACACTATTGCCCGAATAATGCCAGTCCATATGTGTTTTATAACACACCTCAATCCAAAATGTCGGTTAGAAGAGTAAATCGCGTTTTTTGGGCCGGAGATTCTTCTCCATCCGCAGACGCCGTCGTTTTCTAGACGGCGCTCTTTACCAGTCAATAGTTTGGGGGTTTTTGAAACTATTTCCCACTTTGTGAACTATTTCCCCCAAATGAAGCGCGTGCGGTGCGTATGGTGCAGATTTCATGCACTAGGCTATATTAGTTCAGCTCACACGACCGTGTTTCAGCCAATCAGGATAAAGAACCAGGGAGAGGTGTGTTATAATCTTCGTTATCTCGCTACTTTGAGTGTTAAGTTGATTTTTCTTAACTTGTTAAAGACCTCCTGGGGGGTGATAACAGGAACTCTGGATGCTGCGGTTAAGTATGCAGGTAGATTAGCAGGGTCTAATTTAGGGATATCCTTCGCCACGGAGATAAAGTTGTGGTTGATTTCATTTGCTACGTCCAATGAAGACGCACCAGGTATGAGGAATTTCTATTGATGATTCAGCCCAGTGATTTTTTGTATTTGTTGATGCCATTGTCTTGGATTAGATAACCTCAGTCTAGCCACTTTGCAGTTATAGAAAGAAAGTTTAGCTCTCTTTATAAGTCTGATTACCTTGTTACGGAGTAATCTCCACAAAGAAAGCTTACCACTGTTGAAAGCTTTCTGACGCTTGACAATGAGTGATTTAAGTTTTGCAGTTATCCAAGGTTTATCTGTTGAATGGGTTGAAACTGTTTTGGTTGGGAAAAATTCATTGACGGCACCCATAAAGGTCTGATAAAAAACATCAGTTTTAGCACTTGTTGATGATGCTGATTTAACATCATTCCATTTGTATTTTGTTATCCATTGACCAAAGCTTCTTTTGTTCGAATCTCCGATTGGTCGAACAATTCTGCGATGAACAACTCCCTGCTTCTTTGATGGGTTTGATGGATTCCAAATAACTGTATTGTGGTCACTTAGACCGATCGGTGATGACACCTGTGGGGTATGGTAGAAGGCTTGCATGTTTGTTAAAATTCTGTCAAGAACTGCATGGTCTCTGGTTGGCGTGTCGACAATCTGAACTAGGCCTGTCTGACGACAAACAAGACGAGTGTTCAACTTGTTGAAGTCCCCAAGAATAGCAATACCCGCTGATGGATATTTGGTTTGGAGTAAATCAAGAGAAGTGGATATATGTTCGATGAGCAAATTATCATATGGTGATGAAGGTGGATGATAAACAACGCACAACAAAAGACTTAAAATCATACGGGGTACACGAGTAGGACGAGCCCAGATCCATAACACTTCTAGTTCTTCAGGAACTTCCAATTCGGTAAGTTGTCTTATCTGAATATTATCTCGGATGTAAAGGGCCACACCTCCACCTCTTTTGTGGCTCCGTGGTTTACTGACTAAATTATATCCAGGAATACAAAAATTGTTTGAGTTTACAGTTGCCGGGAACCAGGTTTCAGAGATGGCAGCAATGTCAATGTGATTGGAGGTTAATATTATTTGCAATTCATCCACACGTTGAACAAGGGATCTGGCATTGATCAAAATAAAAGATGGCGGGTTTATGGGCTGAGTTTGAACGCCGAGATCTTGTTGAAGACGAACCTTGATTAAGTTTTGTTTTTTGGATGAATTGAAAGAGTATCTAGCAGTAAAATGTAAGATCTGTTTCTTCTTGTTTTTTTTGTTTTGTTTTTTTGCGGGGTGATTGCTCGAAGTCAAAGTGCCGTGATGAAGTTGCAATGTTTTGACTACACGTGCCATCGTCGTGTATTTGTGTGTTTTTAACTCTAAATTTTGTTTCTTCAACTGTCGGTTACACGGGTAACAGACTGTTTCGGAAACGGTTACACGGTTACAAAAATTACCGTAAACGCACAGGCATACTCAGCTTGTTAATGTTGTATTGATCATACACGGAAATCGGAACAATGATTTAGATTAAGGGTAGGTAAAGCAAGAATTTCTCGCTACAAATGGGCTGTAATAAATGCATTTTCCTCGCAAGAGGGGCCGGAAATAACCTTGTATGAACCGTGATCTTGCTACAACTATAAACATACTTTTTTTCTGGCATTACAGCCATATGATAAGAAACTCCAGTGTTAAAAAAAGTTACTTTATAACATAACAAAATTATAACCCATGTTCCCAGTTAGGCGACGCACCACTGATCAGAGTAGCGTTTACTCGTGAGCGCTCACATACTGCCCGCAAAGGAACAAGGATTAGCTCTGTTAACAATAGGACATTAATCCGAGCGGGCACTTGCGGCCACCTGGCCGGACGGAGTTGGCCAGCAGCTCATTAAATTCAGCTATTGTGTGTGTTTATTGTGAGATAATAAAAGACTGCTTCTGCGAGTGGTCGCAAGCGGCAGAGGGCGGCTAAAAGCACCTGCTTGACAAGTTGGAACCGTTTTTTTTATAAATACCTGCAAGTCTGGAAAGAGCACAGGAGATATTTTTCATATTTGAGATCATCAGTAGAATGATAATTACAAGTGGCAATTCTTAAAAAGAAGAAAAACTTTCACAGGGAAAAAAGATCATATTTCGGTTAGTCACGTTACATCGCCCGTAAGTGCTTTGAACGATTGGTCATAACTACTAGATGAATTAGTCAAGCCACTTTTTTTTTCAAGTCTTATTAACAGTACCATTATGCATTACAAGAAATAATTAACTCGACAGGTTATCACTTAAATGTCAATAAAAAGGACAAAAATAGAAAATGCAAATATTTAAAGTACTTTCCGTTCAAAACAAGCCTCCCACTTCAGATGACTATTTCTCACGCTATTTTTAAGACAATTTCATAATATGAACTTGTTCCACAAACTTTGAAGTATATACAACAGTAATTTATGGATTATGGCTTTAAATTATGGATTTGAAATTTTTGGGCCATGTCAACTTTATCATCGAATTGCCCTGATGGTGACTTTGGGTTTTACAACTAAAGTGGTGTCTGCCGCTTGCAAAGTAAGAAATAATTGCGTTCTGGATACAACTGCAGTTTGTATTAAATCGTTATTTGTTTTGTTTTGGTTTTTTTTTCTGCACAAAATTTGGAAAACTGCATGATTTTGGTCTCATTCTATGAATGTTACAATCTTACTAGAAGGGCACCGACAGCAGTTAGATAAAAAGGACACAGCAATATATTACCGTGAATTGTCAATGATTTTGAGTGCATCACGGCAATCGCACAAGGCACCGATGGCAATTGCCGTCGGTGCTGTCGGTAATTTTGAAACCTGCTATTAGAAAAATTGATCCTTTCGATCAACTGATGTTCAATGGGGTAAGGACATTAACATGAACTCACTTGACCACTGCCTACTTGGTTTGAAATGTGACAAAGGGGTTCAGATGAAGGAGGGCAGGCTGGGAAAAGTATTGTTTAGGTTAGTATTGATGGTCAGTACATCATAGCAATAAGGAATTATGACCATTCAAGATTTTCATTGTTTTAGCTCATTCAACTGGTACCAGTGTCATAATCATGAGTTTTATCTTTTCATATGATTCTGCATGTCAGTAGCAGTATTTGATTCAAGTTTCAAGTCAGTACAACATTGCAATAAGGAGTAATGGCCATTCAAAGTTGTCATGGTTTTAGGTCATTGAACTGGAACCGATGACATACTCGTGAGTTTCATCTTTTCATATGAATCTGCATGACAGCAGTATTTGATTCAAGTTTCAAGTCAGTACAATTGCAATTAGGATTTATCACCATTTAAGTCTTTCAGTATCTCAGCTCAGTCAAGTGGAATTGAGCATAGTCATGAGTTTCGTATAATTTTGTTTGTTTGATTCAACATGTCTATTGTCAAATTTAGTTCCAAAACACCAACATTTAATCTAAAGTTAGCCTTATATTCCAGAAATTAGGGTACACTTTGAATATCTTTTAAATATTTGCATTCCCTTTCAGTAAAAATTATACTTAAACTAGAGCGTGAACTTTTACAAAACATCCCGAACATAATTCCATGTTAAGTTTCTACATGCACATGCGCTCAGTTAATTATGCATCGCTCCCCACATCACTCACAATGGCTACTGTTGTTGCTACTATTGTGCTTGTGTGCACAGGTTTTTTACACATGGTGTCAGTACAGAAAGTTATTCCAGAGACATCAATTTTCATTTTATTTTCAAAAGCTAAGCTTCAGCTTCCTCCATCAGGTGTAAATATGAATATATATTGTGACAACAACAATGCACTTCACAAGAGTTTTTGATCTTTTTAATTCGCATCAAGGAAGGTGCTAAAAAGTATGGAAATATACATGTATACCACGGTCTATAGAAATCTATCCTGACGACATCCTAGAACTACCAATCCATGGAGGTACTTCTACCTCCACGGTCCTATGTACACTCTATACAGCTTATGTACATGTACATTGTACGTTGTACATCCACACTAGTCACTACACAGTACACAGTACACAGTACACAGTACAGTCAGTGGTAGCCCTGGTAGGACTCCAGTCTCTGTTGCACTGTACTGACGTCCTGGGTTGAAAGCTTCTCTACAAGAGTTATTTTTCTCCTTTTTAACCTGATGTACATTGTAAAAGCTGAAAATCCATTCATATTTACCGGTACTTCAAACTACTTTAATCTGCCTTCACTTTCAGTGAAAAAAAACCTTAAAATAAAGAGTGAACTGGTCTCTACAAATCGCCTTTAACATAATGTACTTTCAGTGTGAAGTTTCTACATATGCACATGCGTCAAAATTAATTGTGCATCACTCGCAAAATAACCTTGGAGCGCAATTAAATTTAATGCCTAAATTTGAAAATTGCGCAGGCCAAAATAATTTTGATTTGCGTAACTGCAAATGAACATGCTGGTGGTACATGAGCAAGAGTTTTTCACACACAGAGTAGGCACAGAAAATTATATCAGAGACGCAAATTTTCATTTATTTTCCAAAATAATGTCACACAAGGACGTAATAAATCTGAACCAAGCAGCACGCCTAATGAAACATGCGTTTAATACTAATAGCACTCATGATTATTTTCTGTCCTCAAAATCAATGTTTCTTAGATACCATTCAGCCGTTACATGTAGATTCAATTGACACTTTGTTTTGGCCTAAAATTCAAGCCTAAAATTCAGTCCCCGATATTTTCATCAATGAACACGAATAAAAGCTGAATAGTTTATTTATAAAATACAGTGTAATAAACTACGAGGTACCCAACAATTTATCAAACACAATATTGACCACCAATGCCTTTCAACTAAATCAAGGTGAAAGACTTAGAGTCTCGAATGTCAGCATTTTGACAGACTTCAACACCCTAGTAGATTTATATCATATTATGATGATTAAATTTTGATCTTTGCAGGAGTATTTTTTTATAAATTAGCATGCAAGGGTAGCGGGCTGTTGACAAATACATTACTGCAAAGGAAAAACAAAACCTGACATTTGACCAAAAATAAAAATAAAAAATTAAAGTTGTTAAGTCGGGAACGTCATTTTTTTCCGTCAAAAATGTCAACAATAGGAAACATGTGAATAGCAAAAATTTTAAAAGTTCAATTGAATTTTAAAAACCCATGGTATAAACTTGCATAAATAAGGATTACTTCAAAGCAATGACGACTGCATTGGCTGGTCAACAATAAGAGCAATCTTCGTTTCAAATTTCCACCGACGTCTTTTATATTGTTCGTCCATGTAAACGACTGATGTTCGAGAATTTTATGATCTGCCTGTGAGTTGACCTCTGACATGAGACTAACCCCCTCTATCGACCGCTTGCCTTTTCTTCACCTCAATGTTTTCACGTAATGTTCATCTGCCAGGTTTTTTCTGCATAACGTTATATTGGTTTAAAATATATCTGTCAAGTAAATGATGTTCACTCCTTTACTGACGTCCGAAAACCAGAAGGCAGCTCCAGACTAATATCCAAAACACATCTGAGACGATAAACAACCGAAATACTTCCCTGCGAATGCTAGATTTTGGAAACTAGAACAACTAGTCAGTGTGATCGATGTGGACTGTGCGAAGGTAACAAAGTAGCAAACGACATTTGCAATAAATTTCGTCAATTTCCCGGACGTAATGTCAATTCCGTCAATTTTTCTGGAACGTCAAAAAATTACGTTCAAACCGGGACGTTTTTACTTTAATTTTTTGGGGAGAAGCCTGGTGAAGTTATTTTTTTTAGATAGATATTGGGTATGAGCGGCTGCAAATATATCACTGAAATTACAATCATATTGTGTCAGTAATAAAGTAATGAGAGGCAATATTTGCTTCGATTTTCCATCAATGTTATGCACTCATGTGTCAGGCTTTTATTTTCTGCGTGTTTTGTCTGGATTCTTTCGTTTTTATTTGATAGTATCAGTTGGGCCTGACTACAGAAAAAAATGGATGCTCCTTGTCCTTTACTTTTTTATCTTCGAATTAAATACAAATTACCACATGTTTCAATGATGTAGACTATAAATTCTAAAACGACCACAGCAAGATAATAACTCACTGAACTATCCTTATATGAACGTTTTAGTATAAATATTAAGCCTGTGACGGTTAAACGTTTAAAAGTTTAAACGTTTACACAAGCACTATCCGTTTCGTAGTTTAGTAACCGTTTAAACGAAAAAAATAAAAATAAAATGTGCCTTGTGTTTTTGTTGCATTTTGTAACTATTTTTCAATGTAATACAATATTAAGTATTGATGACCAAGTGGCCTATACTTTTTTATTTCCCGCGAAAAAAAAATCCACCTCAAAGACTATCATTATTACAATAACTTGTCTGTGGTTTTCAACTTGCCGACAAGCTTCCAGCTGTACGCTTCCAGAGCTTTATTGTGGGCGCGCGTGATTGGACGCGCTCAGGGAACCCTGACAATGGACATGAGATAGGATCACCACAAACAATACCGCTCCTTTACACCACAAACAATACCGCTCCTTTAGAGACGCTGAATATAATCGGCCTGTTTTTAAATCTCTTGCTTAGGTCGCAAAAAAATCTTACAAGACTCAAAGCTATTTTGCATAAGATAAGGAGGGGTGTGCTTTGATTTATTCCTGCTTTCGACTGAAAACCGTCATACAAAGTTTTAGAGTACAGTTCTGATTCAGTAATATCATCTCACTCACTCATTTTCAACCTTAAATATAACTCAGAAGGTTTATAAATGGTTTGCCCTTCACCGATGTGTGATAAGCGCTGTATAAAAAAGTTCTGCACTTTCTTTTTTATTAATTGGTTTTTGCATTATTAAAGTGTTGTTTGACTAAAGACTGCAGTGCCATTGCTATTTGTGAAGTTACATATTACTTTGAGTGAAAGACGAGAATAACTATTATTTAATTTCAAATGAATTGTTAGGGGGGAGTTCCTTGGCCTTTTCTACTTTTGTGCGCGACTTGATGGTCCTCCAATCCAAATCCAAACACTTCCGTTGTTTTGAATTAGCATGTAAAAACCTGTTATGTGGGCTGACCAATCGGCGTTCTGTTCAATGTGATACCTTCGTTTAATGACATCTCATCACGCAACCACCAATGAAACTTAAGCATTCTCACGTGGTGGCCATACGCAAAGTGTAATTCTCGAAGCTCTCTATTAACTGTCGCAAGGTGTGATCGTGAATGGCCGACTTCAACAATGTTTCAATACACGGGGATCGTTCGGCTTATACATATTCATTTGTTGGATTGTATGACTTGTGATTGGTAATCCGGGGTGTTCATGAACACAGCACGTGAGCTGCAATGTTTTTTTCGTAGCACGTGTCCACTGTTGATGTTGTGTGCAGCTTCCTACCATGATGGAAGCTAGGGTCTGGCAATGGGCCAATTACCAATGCGCGAAGAAGAATACATGCACTGTACAGTGTGTATAGCTATATAGCAAGAGCGTGGCACAAAAATAAAAATTGCATGTGGGACGGGACATTCTGCGGTAGGTAGATCTTTTCAACGATCGTGTTCGCCCATTCAGTTTACTTTCAAAAATGAAATAAAAACACCGTAGAGGTGAAACCTGGCACCTCTATTAGAATTTGAATTAACTTGTTTTAGTTGAAGATTGTACTTCTCTTGTTTTTTAAATTTTGAATCGTTGATAAAAGTGAAGAACAAAATTACAGCTTAGGAAATGTTCCCTATTTAAAAATACAATAATCCTACATGCTACAACTGGCTAGTGCATTGTCATGCCGATACATGTACATGTAATATTTGATACATAGAGTTTTGGAACAAATTGACCTGCCGCCGACAAACGGTTAACCGTTGAGAACAGTTTCGTTTAAACGGATAGTAAATTAACCGTAGAGTCACAGGCTTAATAAATATACACTTTATTATTTAAAACATCTTATGAGGTAAACCAAATAGTTTAAAAAAATGGCATTTGAGGTTGTGAAATGGTTCACATTTCGAAGAACATGCCTTACGCGGTGGAAGAAAGACATCGGGAGATGAGGCATGTTGGGGCCTGTCACTCAATGGAGGGCCAGCCAAGCAGTGACCATAGGTCTTTACCAATACATTAATTGGTGATTGTCAAGCAGACAATGTGCGCGAGCCATTTCGCCTGGTAATCTGTGTCTTAATCCTATCAGGTTGGCAGGGGAACAGTACTCCTTCCCTCATGTTTTTGGTTTGTTTTGTTTCGTTTTGAATCTCCACAAATAATTGGCCACATGCCATGAATTTGGTGACTTTTCTTAACTATTATCTTATGTGCCTCTCCCTGGTCTTAGCCTAAGAGCCGAAAAACCCGGATCTGATTAGACCCAGTAACTGGGGAGCTGTACTCTTCTTTTTTTTTTTTAGATTTTGACTTTTTCGGTCGTACTAGCGCCCCAGTAAGGTATATGTATTGGTGCTGTGACACATTATGACAAAGTGGATTTAAATCGAATCTGTGATACCGTGTTAAAAAATTGCTACTATAAGCCAAGCCATTGTGTACGGGGGTCGTTGCACCTACGTCGTTGCACGTGCAGTGCAACGACCCCCATACACCCATACACCCGTACACCGAAAATGATCATGAGTACAATTAAAATTCCTTTTATTTCATCCTTGATATCCTAAGAAGTAGACCCAGTAACTGGTGCGCTGTACTCCTTTTTTGAGATTTTGACATTATCTGTCGTACTAGCGCCCCAGTCCGTGATATATTTGGGAATTGTGACGAAGCGGATTTTTTATGAATCAGTTATAAAATTGTCAAAATTACGACAAAGACTCAACAGAATTGCTTGAAAATCGCCTACTGGCTTCTCCAAGTATTTAAGATGAAATAAAATGCATTTAATTGTATTCACGATCATTTTCGGTCCTCCAAATCGATGATTTTTAGCCCACTATCAAATTTGCCGTTAGAATCGCCATTTTGAACGTGATACTCAACGACTGTTTCTTTATGCAGGGTTCTCCCAATGTACAAGCTACAGGGGTAGAAATAGGCACCTGACATACTGGGGCTAATTTTAGCCCCTAGGTATGAATAAAAAGGCCGGGCCCAGGGGCTATCCTCAAGTTACCGGGGGCTTTGTCTTAACTTTAATTTTGCAAAATACAAGTTGATTTCTCACATACTACTGGATGCCTACTGTCGATACCCTCCCCCCCTCCCCCCAGTACCTGCCCGTAAATAGGGCCTACCATGCATCAGTTTCCAATCAGTTTAATTAAATTTCAATTTATTGTTCAACTTTTCAAATAAAATGTACATCTTTATGTTTAAAAATACTTAAGACTAAACGCTCCATGACAACACTTATAGCTCGAGCTAGCTCTGAATTCAGTTCTAATACTACTGGCAATTTCGGCGGCCAAAATTATTTGTAAACCTGTAACCGTTTCTGAAACGGTCTGTTACACGTGTAAGTTGTAACCGCCCATTTCAAAAACAAAATTTTGAGTTAAAAAAAAAGTTTACACGATGATGGCACGTGAAGCAGTCAAAGCATCAGGACTTCATTGCAGCACTTTGACTTCGAGCAATCACCCCACAAACAAAAAACAAAAACAAAAAACAGATCTTACATTTTACTGTTAAATACTCTTTCCATTCATCCAGGGTATCGTAAATTTTATAATTTTAGCTAGATAAAGCCTATAAGTTGTGTAGTTTTTCGTAATCATGCTGCAATTGACAGGGAATTTGCTCTACTGACCATGCTTTTGACAGCTTTTGTGTGCGCACCAGAGATGACAATGCTGTGTCTAGCAGTTTGTGCACCAGCGATGTCCCAAGCGTGCGTAGATCCGTCTAGTCTCAAAGGTCTCATGAATTATTTTTTTTTTATTGGTTAAAAAAATAAAGTATGCCTATTATAGTATATCTTTACTTTTTTCACATTTTTTACATGCGTATTAATCGTAGAAATAACGATTTCTAAAACTAGGGGGTTGCCATGCTCCGCCCACCCTGACGGCTGACCAGGGCCATGTGTGTGACAATAACGTACAATGCATTGTTGACCACTCAGCACTAGAGCCGTCTTTGAAATGTTTTACCACAGCCTACATCATGGATCATTGCGCAATCAAATGGCACACATTTTCGGGCTTAATTAAAGTGTATTAATGCATAACAGACACATCAAAATAGTCAATACAAAAAACCTCTTATGGCCCTTTAAGTGAAGGCGTTTTGTCATAATGCATTAGTATAATTCAATAGAGGGTGCTCCTTATATACCATTCTTTTGCACTGTTTTGAAAGCGCCCTCTAGCGCTCAATATTTCTAGCATTTAATGTAACACGCAAATAACGAGATAACAATGACTATGAGCCCGTAAATTCTTGCAAACGATGCTCATGGCGCACAGATCATGTGTATTCTGCATTACCTACATCGTGTGATCGCAGTGCTCTGTGTTTCGGGGCACTTTCGAGTGAAGTTTTTGAAGAAAAAAAAAATCTTTTCCGTTTTGGGTAGCGTGTAGACGAACGTTTATTACAACAATTTTTCAAATTTTTTGATCTACCTGACGAACGAGGACCTGGGGTTATTTTTAGCGCCGGAGATGTTAAAAAATTGAGGGACTATGGGCTTTTCATTTGGGACCAGGCGCGAATAGTGCCGGTTATTTCGAAGCCTGAAGCTAGCGTTTCGGGCCGATACGCAAATATTCTTGGCCGATACGCTGGTGAAAAGGCTGATCACATTTTTTCCCACCCGATCTGCTCCCCATTTTTGAATACCATTATTATCATTATTATTATTTTTTTTTTAAACAAAATTGTTCGAGAAAAACATAGTTTCTCATCCCATAAAAGTCACTCCAGCTCACCAGTTGCGTGCGCTTCTTAGCTGGTATTTATCACACTTCAAAAGTCCACAAAGCGGATGACATAGACATGACAGATAAACACATTCACAACAACGATCGCGGTGTCAATGCATGCTCAGTCTGTTGATCCTGCATCAGATCGTGCAACAGCAACACAGTGCACATGCGAGTGCTGCTCAGCCTAACTGGTTCCCTTCTGAAGGGCAAAGTGAGAAAGTGCGCCGCTCACGAAGACGGGTACCAGCGAAACGAGATCGACCCCAAAAAGTATGTTGATCGCTCAACCTCACATTCGCAACGCGCATACAATAATTATAGCCGATTGTACGAGCCCAATTACGCGATCGGGGTACGGCTCACGAGTATCCGGGAGGGGGGGGGGGGGTTCCGCCATCGGGGTATAATATATTTTTCTGTTTTATTTATTATTTAAACTACTGCTTTGTATTTTACATTATTTGATTTTCATTTGTAAACAATTACTGGAGTGTCATCTGTTTTATGGTTTAGTTTACTGCACTCTAGTCTTAAAACAGTTGCTCTGAAACTTGAAAGTGAGTTGAAAAAGTTAAGACCTGAAAAGTTTGAGTGTCATAATAATTAAATTACACAAAAATGTGTGCAAAAATTAGAATTCTGATTTATTTTATTTACATTGAAAATAAGGATTTAACTTATTTCAGATATGAATTGAAATAAATCAAAATATATCATTGTAACAGGTTGACCACCTATAGGGGAACCCCTGGCCAATTTTTTCCCCAATTGTTTCATTTGATAAAAAATATTTTCAAATACTTCTGGAGTCTCTTTGAATACACCAGAATGCAGCAGAGAGCATGTAAAACCTCAAATTTTCCCAGGGCCCTTGAGCAGGACCCTGACCCTACGCCGTAAAGGGCTTCGCACTCGCATCCTGGGAAAGCGCCCGTCTGACATAAAAGCCCCACACTTTTGAAAAATCCTGGGGAGAACCCTGCTTATGTGCATAAACACTGCAAGGATTGCGTGTTTGCTTAGGCCCTGACTTTCATATTGTTTTCCGCACAGTCAATGCAGGATACCAGGCTGTGTCGTGTCAACGTTCGCTGATGCCCTGATATGCATATATTGATTTGCGCAGTCAATGCAGGATACCAGCTATGTAGTGCAACCACCCCCGTACACACACAGGCTTGGCTATAGTAGTGGAGAGCGTGCGCACTCGGTAAATGGAACTTCACAGCTGGTAGGCCTATCCTGCATTGACTGCGCAAATTAATATGCATGCTAGTTACTGGGTCTACTCACTTGAGAAGCCAGTGCAGTAGTAATTGCGATAATCGTAACCCTCCATCCTCCCGATGTTTTTTTTCCGACCGTCGGGAGGATGAAGGGTTACGATTATCGCAAAGTGCAGTCCAGCACTACATCAGTAGGCAATTTTCCAGCAATTCTGTAGTCCTTGTTGTAATTTTGACAATTTTATAACTGATTCACAAAAAATCCGCTTTGTCACAATTCCCAAATATATCACGGACTGGGGCACTAGTACAACCGATAATGTCGAAATCTCAAAAAAGGAGTACAGCACCCCAGTTACTGGGTCTAGCTAGTACTAGTAGTACTACTGACTGGGATAAGTACTACTACCACTACTACACTAGGTCTAACGTAGCCCCATACATTGTGCCAATACGCTGGACTCCCTCCGCTTCTTGGCCCAACGAACCCTGTCCTCTAAAGCCAGACATCAACTTTCGAATCAAGACTTACTTTGTTTGGCAAACTTACGTCTGCCTGTGTGATAAGTCCTCGGCATTTGTAGTTGCGATAATCGTAACCCTCCATCCTCCCGACGGTCGGAGACCGGAGGGTTACGACTCAAGACTGATATGATCCACGTTATGGGCCATAGCTGTCGTGAGCGTATCGGCCATTCCAGCTTGCAAACTCACCGCCCGTGTGTAAGCATCAATCCCCGGACCATGTGCGCAGCATGCAGGTGCGTATGAACATCGTGCATGCACAAACTACACAGCTCGTACTACCGCCGTATGGTGCTTCTGCACCCCACACGGCCACACAAACTGCTGACTGTGTGTGCGTGTAGCATGTAAGTGTACACAATACATTGTACATGTACAATGTACATGTACAATGTCCAGGGGGATCGATGCTTACACACACAGGCGGTGAGTTTGCTGTATAGTTTGTGCACGCACGATGTTCATACATAACCTGCATGCTGCGCACACGGTCCGGGGATCAATGCTTACACACACAAGCGGTGAGTTTGAAAGCTGGAATGGCTGATACGCACACGACAGCCATGGCTCGTCCGGATGCATGTTTGGTTGGGTCACGCTGATTGGTTGTAGTCAAGCAAGTGCGACGTTCAAAATCACTAGTTGGCCCTGCTATAGATTATGGCTACATTCGGTCAGTCTTTTGGTAAGTTTTTGTTGTTTTTTCTGCCAAATATTTTCATGATGTTGTTTTAAGGGTTCCAGATGACGTTGTCATACAATAAGGATCAACTCCATGTGTTTAGAATGTCTGTCATGATTTTGGAAAGTGGAAAAAAAGGACGAATCTGATCACGAGTCTGGAAAAACTGGTAAAAACTGCCCATAACGTGGATAATATCAGTCTTGGGTCGTAACCCTCCGGTCTCCGAATGTTAGGAGGATGGAGGGTTACGATAATCGCAACAACGGCGTTTGCTGGAATTTTCCATCAAATCTTCGTGCTGGAAGCCCATGTCAACGACAGCAGCCATGATGGTTGCTGTTCAGCGCACGGGTCGTTTTCCTGCACTAGTCTTTTTTGTGTCGCTATGTGTGTGTATTCGTTTGTTGTCCATCGCCAAACGCAAACAGACAATGTAAATGCCGCAAAAAGACTGCTGGAATAAAGACTAGTGCAGGAATATGACCCGTGCGCTGAACAGCAACCATCATGGCTGCTGTCGTTGCATGGGCTTCCAGGACAAAGATTTGACAGAAAATTCCAGCAAACACCGAGGACTTTATCACACAGGCAGACATGCGCAAATCTTCTCCAGACTCTGTCTTTGTCTGAGTCAGCCCCACTAGTGTGGCAAGGATTTTTGACATCGGTTGAATCCTTAGCCACACGTCCAAGCCTATCTTTTGTGCAGCTCGTCCCACAAACCGCCGCTTTGAAACTTAACGGGTGCGGCACTTGATTTTAACCAACTAAATGTGTCCACGTACCTCTTAGCTTCCCTCCGGTACTTTGGGAAGTAAAAATCCTTGCCACACTAGTGGGGCTTAGACCCAGTAACTGGGGCGCTGTACTCCTTTTTTGAGATTTTTGACATTATCTGTCGTACTAGCGCCCCAGTCCGTGGTATATTTGGGAATAGTTGCGATAATCGTAACCCTCCATCCTCCCGACGGTCGGAGACCGGAGGGTTACGACCCAAGACTGATATTATCGATGGTATGGGCAGTTTTGACCAGTTTTTGCCAGACTCGTGATCAGATTCGTCCTTTTTTTCCACTTTCCAAAATCATGACAGACATTCTAAACACATGGTGTTGATCTTTATTGTATGACAACGTCATCTGGAACCCTTAAAACAACATCATGAAAATATTTGGCAGAAAAAACGACAAAAACTTACCAAAAGACTGACAGAATATATCCATAATCCATAGCGGGGCCAACTAGTGATTTTGAACGTCGCACTTGCTGGGCAAAAACCAATCAACGTGACCCATCCAAACACGCATCCGGACGAGCCATGGCTGTCGTATGCGTTTCGGCCATGCGTTTGGCCGTGTGGGGGTACGGAGCAGCACACGGTACTACGAGCTGTATAGTTTGTGCACGCACGATGTTCATACATAAACTGCATGCTGCGCACTCGGTCCGGGGATCGGTGCTTACATACACAGGCGGTGAGTTTGCAAGCTGGAATGGCCGATACGCATACGACAGCCATGGCTCGTCCGGATGCGTGTTTGGTTGGGTCACGCTGATTGGTTGTTGCCAAGCAAGTGCGACGTTCTTTTGGTAAGTTTTTGTCGTTTTTTCTGCCAAATATTTTCATGATGTTGTTTTAAGGGTTCCAGATGACAGTGTCATACAATAAAGATCAACTCCATGTGTTTAGAATGTCTGTCATGATTTTGGAAAGTGGAAAAAAAGGACGAATCTGTAGACCCAGTAACTGGGGCGCTGTACTCCTTTTTTGAGATTTTTTACATTATCTGTCGTACTAGCGCCCCAGTCCGTGGTATATTTGGAAAGTGCTCCGAAGCGGGTTTTTTCTGAATCAGTTACAAAATTGTCAAAATTGCGACTAAGACTCGACAGAATTGCTTGAAAATCGCTTACTGGCTTCTCCAAGTATTTACGGTGAAATAAAATGCAGTTAATTGTACTCACGATCATTTTTGTTCCTCCAAATCGATGATTTTTTGCCCACTATCACGCATATATAAAATTTGCCGTTAGAATCGCCATTTTGAATGTGATACTCAACGACTGTTTCCTTATGTGTATAAACGCTGCAAGGATTGCGTGTTCGCTGAGGCCCTGACTTTCATATTGTTTTCCGCGCAGTCAACGCAGGATACCAGGCTGTGTGTAGCGCCAATGTTCGCTGATGCCCTGACATTCATATCGATTTGCGCAGTCAATGCAGGATACCAGCTGTGTAGCCTGGTATCCTGCGTTGACTGCGCAAATCAATATGCATGTCAGGGCATCAGCGAACATTGGCACTACACAGCCTGGTATCCTGCGTTGACTGCGCGGAAAACAATATGAAAGTTAGGGGCTCAGCGAACACGCAATCCTTCCTTGCAGCGTTTATACACATAAGGAAACGGTCGTTGAGTATCACATTCAAAATGGCGATTTCAATGGCAAATTTTATATATGCGTGATAGTGGGCTAAAAATCATCGATTTGGAGGAACAAAATAGATCGTGAGTACAATTAACTGCATTTTATTTCACCGTAAATACTTGGAGAAGCCATTACGCGATTTTCAAGCAATTCTGTCGAGTCTTGTCACAATTTTGACAATTTTTTTTCAGAAAAAACCCGCTTCGGAGCACTTTCCAAATATACCACGGACTGGGGCGCTAGTACGACAGATAATGTCAAAAATCTCCAAAAAGGAGTACAGCGCCCCAGTTACTGGGTCTAACGAATCTGATCACGAGTCTGGCAAAAACTGGTCAAAACTGCCAATACCATCGATAATATCAGTCTTGGTTCGTAACCCTCCGGTCTCCGACCGTCGGGAGGATGGAGGGTGACGATTATCGCAACTAATTTGGGAAGTGCTTTGAAGCGTTTTTTTTCTGAATCAGTTACAAAATTGTCAAAATTGCGACAAAGACTCAACAGAATTGCTTGAAAATCGCCTACTGGCTTCTCCAAGTAAATTACGGTGAAATAAAATGCAGTTAATTGTACTCACGATCATTTTTGGTCCTCCAAATCGATAATTTTTAGCCCACTATCACGCATACATCATCGAGTCTGGGGCACTAGTACGACCATGGTACGACAGATAATGTCAAAAATCTCAAAAAAGGAGTACAGCGCCCCAGCCCAGTTACTGGGTCTAAGTGGGGCTATGTCTGAGTCTGACATGTCTGGAAGTAATGACCGACCAATTATTGAGAGATAAATTTGCCAAACAAAGTAAGTTTGGATTCGAAAGTTGATGTCTGGTTTAAGGGGACAGGGTTCGTTGGGCCAAGAAGCGGAGGTAGTCCAGCGTATTGGCACAATGTATGGGGCTAGGTTTAACAATCCTAACATGTCTAACGACAGGTCGTTAGACAACAATCATTGATGGGATTTAAAATACTTTAACATACTTACCCTATCTGCGTGTCGATTAGGGCCCCGCGGTATACCTTTCCTCCACTTCTCAAACATACCATAAGTACATTATTGACAGCTTGTTCAACTTCTACGGCTATCATAGTACCTGGTCTCAGGCCATTATTTTCTTGCCCTGACGCCATCTTCCTGTCAGTGGCCATGTTTTGTTAGCTCATGGACATGCACAACAGCACTACTCTCAGCAGTATACAGTGTGTGCTATGTGTGTGTATTATCCGCCGCCAATATGATTTACGCTTTTTTCCTGGCGCGGTATAGGGCTGATGATTTGCATATTATTATATCCTTGCTCTCATTGGCTACCGCGGCCTGCAGACCGACCACACTCTAGTCTGGTTCCCTGACCAAAGATTCCCTGACGACTCTTGTTAAAAAAACACTGGCCGTGGCCGAATCAAGCGACTTTTGCTACGGCTATGGCCGTCGGCTGCAACGACAACGTTTAAGACTAGGAATCCTCGGCGTTCCGGCCGTAGCCACTACCGAAGCCATTCATTTTGACACAAGAGAATAGTCGGAGATTTTTGGGTCTGTGAAACAGACTATAGCTCATAGAGCTGTATATAAAGAACTGCTCTCTCGCAAATAAAGGCAACCTCGCCACAATGCATGGGCAGCGCGCCTTATCGATATTTCTCGTCTCTAACCCCTGGAAGGGAATCACCAAAAAATAAAGGTGATTGGCTCCCAAAACTGGCTCCTATGCATTCGAGTGCCCTTGCGCCCTATGCACGTGTCAATGAGTTCTCGCGTTGCAAAATGCAAATATTTTGACGCCATAATAATTCAAATGATTCGTTTTTACACGGTCACCATAAACTGCACAGTTAGGCAGGTCACAAATCAAAGAAGAATTATTATTATCATTTATTCGGCCAATCAAAACAATAGGATGGAACATACAAGCATTTATAAAATAAGTTTTATGAAAAGATAAACAATGTGAACAGAATAAGTAAAGAGAATTAAAAATGACAAAAACAATTCTTCAAGAAAGACAGTGAGACAGAAACATTTTTGATACAGAACACAAGACAACCCATTTTAAGGTGTATGGTGTTCTATAATGGACACTTAAACGGTGACTTTTTTTCTTCATGTGGCGCCTTTTCTTTTGGGCGGCGACTTTTTTTTTGGGCGGCGACTTTTTTTTTACGCGGCGACTTTTTTTTGCGGCAACTTTTTTTTTGCGGCGATTTTTTTTTTTGCGGCGACTTTTTTTTGCGGCGACTTTTTTTTGGCGGCGATTTTTTTTTTTGCGGCGACTTTTTTTTTGCGGCGACTTTTTTTTTTGCGGCGACTTTTTTTTTGCGGCGACTTTTTTTTTGCGGCGACTTTTTTTTTGCGGCGACTTTTTTTTTGCGTCGACTTTTTTTTTGCGGCGACTTTTTTTTTTGGCGGCGACTTTTTTTTTTGGCGGCAATTTTTTTTTCGCGGCGACTTTTTTTTTTACGCGTCGCCTTCCGGGTTGTGATCGTGCTGGGGGGATTCCCCATATCAGGTAAGTCACGCGCAAGCGCACAACTGATCTACATCCGTATTGTACTCGACTGGCGGCGCAGCAAATAATATGGACTACACTCTTTTAAACCCATTGATTCCCGACCAGAGAGACAATATCCTTTTTCATTCATGACATCTATGAATTGTTTATCCTACGTTAAATTCACGTTTTAAGAATTAACTATTAAATGTGATAAAGAGGACATCTAAAAATAAGATCGAGTTCACAACTCTCCTTTTTGTAATTGTACACGCTGCACGGAAAAATGTTTAGTCTCTCGACAGACATTATTAAACATATTTAAACATATTTAAACATATGGCGGGTCGTGTCGAGTGTAGTCCATATTATTTGCTGCGCCGCCAGTCGAGTACAATACGGAAGTAGATCAGTTGTGCGCTTGCGCGTGATTTACCTGATATGGGGAATCCCCCCAGCACGATCACAACCCGGAAGGCGACGCGTAAAAAAAAAAAGTCGCCGCCAAAAAAAAGTCGCCGCCCAAAAAAAAAAGTCGCCGCCAAAAAAAAAGTAACCGCAAAAAAAAAGTCGCCGCAAAAAAAAAGTCGCCGCCAAAAAAAGTCGCCGCATAAAAAAGTCGCCGCATGAAGAAAAAAAGTCACCGTTTAAGTGTCCATTATAGAACACCATAAAGGTGGCCTGGGGTCGATTTCACAAAGCACTCAGATTCATCTATAGATGAGTTGTCAGTATTACCATAGTTATTTGTGTTGTGACATCACACTTTGCTTAGCAATTAAGACTGATTTTCAGTTAAGATCAATCTTAGCTCTTTGTGAAATCGAGCCCAGGATTAATAAAAGTGGATAGTCACTATTGCTCGAAAGCATATTAATTAATACCTAGGACAGTTTGTGGATTCTGATTGGTCAAAACGTGATCACGTGGGGGTGTATTAACGGCGATATAAAGACCGGCTAACAAAACAAGAAAGTATCGCCGAGAAAGAAAAGTTACAAAATGGACGATTTTAGCCCTTTATTTCGTTAAAAAGGTATTTATTAATGGGAATAACAGTGCGAGGACCCGGTCTTCACTGCTTGGTAATGACCTTGGGTGGTGGCTGGCCGCTGTTAACGACCGCGCCTCCGGCTTGGTCGTTAACAGCGGCCAGCCACCACCCCGGTCATTACCAAGCAGTGAAGACCGGGTCCTCGCACTGTTATTCCCTAATTAATCCACCCTTGGATGGGAACACCAACAATGATAAGAAACGGTAAAATTGCTATAAAAATATACTCTTGAGTAAACAAGGTGTCTAAATAAATATGAATGAATGTGAGGGGACCAGTTGCGCTGCTCTATGATTAATGATGCCAATTTTGCGGGATACCATATTTGAGCTGTGCGTCTTGTGGATAGGCCACAGGCCTAATTAAAATCTCTTGTATTTTATTAAGGGAATAAAAGAGTGGCGATCCTGCAAGGTTTTAAACGGCCATTTAAGACCGAGTCACCATTCTTTTATTCCCATTCATAAATGCCCTTTTTGGTAAAAAGCATAATATTGTAGACAAATTCGTTGAAACTATTCTGTTTTTTTGAATTCATTTCTCAATGGACCTTTCCCATGAAATATGCTAATTGCATTCACGCATGCGTACAGACCCTGTTGGTTGGCAAACGCCATTGAAATGTGCACAAAGCAGACGCACAAAGTGCGTACGCGTCACGCGCCCATCAATCCCATGCAAAAGGGCGCACTGTTTCAAAAA
This sequence comes from Marthasterias glacialis, assembly GCA_911728455.2. NCBI lineage: Eukaryota > Metazoa > Echinodermata > Asteroidea > Forcipulatida > Asteriidae > Marthasterias > Marthasterias glacialis. Next base: position 15,035,309 of record OU452231.1, on the reverse strand, counting down.
TTTTGCCAACCAAAATGTAAGTGCGCACGCGCAGTGTCCAATTTACATATTTCATGGGAAAGGTCTATTCTTGCCACGTCCTGATCCTCAGGCTCCAATTCGCGAAGAGTCGACGCTCAACGGTTGTCGTACGTGCGCGTATTAATAGACTTTACATTGAGTACCGCTATGTATTGATTGCGCTACGCGTAAATTAGCACCTGCATTAGCTAGTGCGCCAACACGCGTGTGGCTATAATGAGCCATAGATATAGAATATAAAGACGTCTTTATATTCTATATCTATGTAATGAGCACGTAAACGCGCCTTCACAGCTCCAGCTGTCTTTATCATCCGTTTAAAATTGGTCTTAAACAGTCATGTGACCACCTTTCAACCAATAGGAATGCCCTAATTTTCCCAAACTGACGGCGGGTATTAAATTTTATGAATGGAGATTTTCTTGTCACAAACTCCAGGGGTTTTGATCGAGCCAACCTCGGTACCAAAAAATGGAACGGCGAGATCATTTACCACTTGAGAACGAGGTTGGAAAGAAGGTAACCTCGCCACCATGGGTATGGACAGTGTAGCCTTAAGGCGCTCGCGGCTGGTGATTTTTTTTCCGTAGGTGGGTTGCCCTGAAAATAATTAATTATTCATATATTTCTATGCCTTATACATTTGCGCATGCAAATATCCATTGCCTTATCCATGCCTAGTCTTGATGCAAGGCGTTTGTTTGCCGTTTATCTCATGCACCCTTTTGCCGTTGATATCCTTTCGTTGTTAACACCCATCGGTAGAGGGCGCGCGTGGACCTAGCTCAAAACAAACGTCTTGACCACAGACATAGGTTCTTTATGTCTGTGGTCTTGACCCCCCTTACCCGGAAAATTCCGTGCGTACCTTGTAAATTTACAATATTTATGAGCACGTGCAATAATGGAAAAGTGTCAGCGGGCAGACTGCTCACTTGTGTAATGTAACATACGTTAGGAGCATACCACAGACATAAAGAGCACACGGCTGGCTCTGGTTAGGAGAATCAAAGCGCGCCCTCTACCAAAAGGTGTAATGCCAGCAATCATCGATGTACGCATAGAACATTAAAAAAAGGACGTGAATCAAGACTACCTAGTGGGCAGTAGTTAGATTGTTTAGCCATATACCATGCCAAGAGGTATTACTATTATTATAAATATAGTCTAGTCAGTGCTGTGCACATGCTGATTGTTTACGTTTGTTGTCCAAATCTGGCTAGCTGACGTGACTGCAAGCGCCATCAGACCATAGAAAACTTTATGGTCAGACCATACATAGAGAACATTATCTGCTAGTGTGTACCAATTTCACTAGAGACGACGAGTGAGTATGATCATCGCTGCTGCTTAGAGTTAGTAGAGTTAGAGTAGTTGCGATAATCGTAACCCTCCATCCTCCCTCCGGTATCCGACCGTCGGGAGGATGGAGGGTTACGATTATCGCAACTAGAGTTAGAGTTAGACCACGTAGTCCCAGTAACTGGGGCGCTGAACACTTTTTTGAGTTTTTGACATTATCGGTCGATGTCAAAATCTCGAAAAAGGAGTTCAGCGCCCCAGGTTCTTGGTCTTTCTGCTGCTAACTTACTGTTTACTTTTCTACTGTCAGTGATAATTTAACTACGCTACTGCACTAGTACTTTAGTATAACTTCTTATAAAATTAAGTTTTGTTTTTATCGAAGGTGAGATTAAGCCGAGATTGTCGGCAGCTTTTTTTAATTAATTTTTTTATTGCAATATATATTCTTTGATTTGAATGAAACGTCGGTAGTCAGGTAGGGGTGACCCAAAAATCTCCTACTATTCTCTGTTGATTTTAGGGTACTGTATAGTTGCGATAATCGTAACCCTCCATCCTCCCGACCGTCGGGAGGGTGAAGGGTTACGATTATTGCAACTAGGTACTGTAGCACCGGATTCAGCCTCACATTCACGCGCAGCAAAATTACCACGGTGTCCTAATGAGACCAATCACAATTTTCGTTTAATACACGCATTTATGACGCTGCGCTCATAATATTTTATTAGGGGCCTAAAGAGTTTTTTTTGTTTAATAAGATTGCGAAAAAAATGATTTATATTACTTAAACTGTGACAGATTGTTTTGTACAAGAACGTGATTCAATGAACAATTTCTATAAATTAACTTTATTCAGGACAAGGCATTTTTAGCATGGCATGTAACTTCAAACGATCATAACCCGAAAGCGCAGTTAAAGAAAAGTTTCTAATTTAAATATTTTATGGATTAATGTAATGCCTAGCACAAAAAGTGGGTGGCTCACTGGGTATTTCTGTATTATTGACCGCTGTAGCTCCATGATTACCCCCATCGCTAGGAAAAACTTATAGATTGCTTACGACAGAATAGGCCTACAGAAACATTGCAAGTAACTTCGAAGGGAAAAGTTTCCATTTCCGACTGCCTCTTTCTACGGGATTTTTTAGATTTGTTATCGGATGGTGGGCTTTATTTCCCTTTTTTTAATATTCCTCTCCAGGAATTGGTATCTAAAACGCTAATTATTGACCTTTTTAAAAGAAAAATCAATCAGACATTTCAGCATGTGGCCGGAACTAAAATGACATTTAGTTAGTAGCGTTGTCAAGCCCTACGTACACGTGAAAATGGCTTAGTTTTCACGATTTTGACTCTTTGTAATTGTTCAAAGTGCCTGTTCCTCTCTTTATTCTGTCAAGTGGCAGCCGGATACGGCATTTTTGCCCTTCAAAGGGTCATAACTCAAACATGCTGCTGAAGAAAATGTTCAAATTTTCAGGGGGTTATGTTATGAATGAATATATTGCCTAATCATGTGCAAACACACGGGGTAGCTCACCAAACACCAGCTATATCTAGTGGTATAGACTTCTACATCACCCCCATCGCTAAGAAAAAAACTTAACAGACACTTTGGAACGTAGCTGCAAAGGATCATAACTGAAAAATGCTGCTGAAGAAAAAAATGCTCCAATTTTGGTGTGTTATGGGTGAACATATTGCCAACTCATAGCCGTATGAAATCACACAAGGTGGCTCAACAGGTATATCTTGTATTCATAGATACCTGAGACAGTTTATCCATTCTGATTGGCCGAGAGGGCATCACATGGCCATGTTTAAACGGGCGATATAAACGCGGTAAAAAGTGTTTAAAACCGGCTAGCTTGCGAACGAAAAATATAGCCCCTGTATCAGAATAAAGAAGTATACGTGTTTCCAGCTGTTGGGTTTCTGATTGGCCGAGAGGTCATCAAGTGCCCATAACAGCTGCAGAGACATGAAGATCGAAATTCCGTTCAAGGAATTGGCCCGTAAATATGGATAGAAATTTAACGCAGAGTCGAGCTGAGAAACTGTCAGATTTGTTCCAAATTTTTGAAGGTTTTTGCATGTTTTTGACAGGAAGGCATTTATGAATGGGAATAAAGGTGTGCTGAATCGGTTTTTAACTAAATATTGTTTAAAACCTCTGAGGGGCCTGGTGGCCGATAATTGCCCTGGCCTTTGGCTCGGGCAATTATCGGCCACCAGGCCCCTCATCGGTTTTAAACAATAGTTAAAAACCTCTTCATCACACCTTTATTCCCTTAGCATAGACCACTTTATCACCCCCATCGCTGAGAAAAAAACTTGACAGAAAGCATACAATAGAAACATTGCACGTGACTTTAATGGATCATAACTCAAAAACACTGTGGAAGAAAATGTTCACATTTTTGTAACATTTTATGGGTGAATATATTGGCTTCTGATGCAAACACACAGAGTGGCTCACCAGGTACATTTATATCATGTGGTATAGACCGCTACATCACCCCCATCGCTAAGAAAACAACTTAACAAATTACTTGATGACAGAAAGCATACAATAGCAACATGGCCCATAACTTCAAATGATCATAACTCAAAAACGCTGAAGGAGGAAATTATTTTTTTTGTACTAAATGTTATAAACTGATTAATCTCCTAGTTACATTCAAAACATGGTGGCTCATTGGGGAGTTGTTGTATTATAGACCTCTATACAACCCCATACGCTAAGAAAAAACTTTGAGAGAAAGCATACAATAGAAACATGGCACATAACTTTAAAGGTCAATTACTCAAAAACATTAATGGTTCAATAAAACACAGCGTGGCTCACTGGGTATTTCGTGTGATATAGCCAGCTACATTACCCCCATCGCTAAGAAAAAAAGTAACAAATTACTATGAGAGAAAGGCAAACGTTTTAGCATGGCACTTCAAATGATCGTAAACACAGAGGAAGAAATTTGTAACATTTATGTTATAAACTGATTAATTGCCTTGTTACATTCAAAAATACAGGGTGGCTTATTGGTGAGTTCTTGTATTATAGACCATTAATAAATACCTAGGACAGTTTGTGGATTCTGATTGGTCAAAACGCGATATAAAGACCGGCTAACAAAACAAGAAAGTATCGCCGAGAAAGAAAAGTTACAAAATGGACAATTTTAGCCGTTTATTTTGTTAAAAAGGTATTTATTAATGGGAATAACAGTGCGAGGACCCGGTCTTCATTGCTTGGTAATGACCTTGGGTGGTGGCTGGCCGCTGTTAACGACCGCACCTCCGGCTTGGTCGTTAACAGCGGCCAGCCACCACCCCGGTCATTACCAAGCAGTGAAGACCGGGTCCTCGCACTGTTATTCCCTAACTACATCACCCCATACACTAAAAAAACTTAATAGATTACCTATGACAGAAAACATAAAAAAAAAACATGGTACATAACTTCAAAGGTTAATAACTAAAAAACGCCGCCGGGGAAGAAAATGTTCAAATTAAATATGGTTTGTATGACTAAATATATTGCCTATCAGAGCAAAAAGACAGGCAGGCTCAATGGGTATTTCTGGTGATATAGCCAGCTACATTACCCCCATCGCTAATGAACAAATTTACAAATTATAGGAAGACGGAAAGGCATACATTTTTAGCATGGCACTTAACTTAAAATAATCATAACTCAAAAACGCAGCTGAAGAAAATATTCAAATTTTAATATGTTATAGATTGATAAGTTGCCTAGTTACATGTACATTCAAAAACACAGGGTGGCTAATTAGGAGTTCTTGTATCATAGACCGCTACATCTAAGAAAAAACTTAACAAATTACTCAAAAAGTGGGGGGGACGTTTGTGTGCAAGCCTTGGAAGATCGGAAATAGCTTGGCTAGAAATCGGCCCAAATAGCATTCCGCGCGTGGCCCATCTTCGTATGAGCTGCCGACAGGGCAATGTTTAATAAACACAAAATCATTTCACCCATTACCATTTGAACGTTATCAGTTCTTTGAAGAAAAATGTATGAAAAACCCGAAACCACTCGTGTTTACTTTCCCCAAAATGCTGTATATTGTTGCTTTTTATTCTGGGGGGTCAAAAAGTGTGGGGGGGGGACATTTGATATTCTGCCCCCCCCCCACTCTAAAAAGTTGGGAGGGGGGGGACACACATATCCCCCCCCCCCTGTCCCCCACCAATCAACGCCCTTGAAATTACTTATGACAGAAAGCATACTAGCAACATGGCACATAACTTCATATGATCATAACTCATAAACGCTGCGGAAGAACATTTTAAAATTTTTAATATCACAGATTGATGAATTGCCTAGTAACATTCAAAAATACAGGGTGGCTCATTGGGAAGTTCTTGTATTAAAGACCACTACATCACCCCACTTTGTAAAGTTTGTTTCTTATCGGTGGGGGTGATGTACATGTAGCGGTCTAAAATAAATACTGAGTGAGCTACCTCTTTTTAAATATGAGTGGGCAATTCATTAATCTATAACATGTAAATTTGCAAAATTTCTTCTGTGGCTTTGTTTTAGTAATAATCCTTTAAAGTGATGTTTATATTGAAGTGTTCGGCCAGCAGCAAATTTTCTCCAAAAGTAAAGCTTGTATGAATGTGAAAATTACCATGTATAAAGATCTTAGTGAGTAAATGAACCGCGATTTCTTTGGAATGATGACGTCATTGATGACTGACGTCGTTACATTACATAAACGTTAAACAATTAAAAAAATACATATCTCGAGAACCACAAATGTAACATTCAAAATCTTTGATGCCTATGAAAGGTCTTGTAATGTTGGACAAATTGTATGCACACCGTGACCCCATTTGATCTTTACTTACGGTCAAAACGGGAATTTCTAGTTTTTGATTGAAATAACATGCCATGTATCTTTGTATGCTTTCTGCCATAAGTAATTTGTTCACAGATTTATTTTAGCGATAGGGTTAATGTGGCGGTCTGTAATAAAATAAATACTTGGTGAGCCACATAAATTTATAACACACCTCTCCCAGGTTCTTTATCCTGATTGGTTGAAACACGGCCGCGTGGGGTGAACTTATATAGCTTAGTGCATGAAATCTGCACCACACGCACCGCACACACTTCATTTGGGGGAAATAGTTTGCAAAGCGGGAAATAGTTTCAAAAAACCCAAGAGAAATCAAGAGAACGAAAATGGCGGCGTCTGCGGAATCGAGAAGAATCTCTGGCCAAAAAACCGCGATTTACTCTTCTAACCGACATTTTGGACTGAGGTGGTTATAAAACACATATGGACTGGCATTTTTTCTTTGATCTGGGGTACTGACATCATTGAGTTTCCTTCTGATGCAGAAGGGCCCACTAAGCTTTGCTTTAAGGGGCTCGCCAGGCAGATGCAATAGCACTAGCACTTTTTCGTTGGCATTAAAGATGCAGACTTCAAATTTCTTATCTGCTTTTGTCGTCATGGCCTATTGAGATACCTTGAGATGTTGTTGTGCCACAGAACATGCCTTTGACAACATTTCCTTTAAGTTTGACACAGTCGAGCAGATTGGTCTGCACAACCCCTTAGGAGTCTTGTAAATGGCTCATCAAATGCAGAAAATGGTATCTTTGGTGCAGGCTAATTTGTTGGCTGTGCCTTTTCCACCATCTGCACGCCTTGCAGAATTCCACTACAAAAAAAAAAAGCATCTTGACTCCTGCGTGAGTCTTTCTGATGCCAAGATGACTTGAAACCGGAATCTCTTAAGCAATTCTCAAGATCATTGGAGGCAAAAATCACCACGATCAACAAAATTTTTGTAGATTTCATCAATTTGGTTGATCTCATCAAACACATTCGAAGAAGAAATGTGGTTGCCATTGACCTCCCTGGACTTTCTACAAAGTAGAATGTCCTTACGTAAAAGCGACAGGCTTTTTAGAATGCTCTTGCTCAATAGCAATAACTTGAAGCATCTGGCCTTGGTGTGGCCTTTTTTGTGATGGGAATCACGTACAGGAAACAACTTTTTCTTTGGTCCTCCTTGGCTCCACTTGGTGATGTAGGCTTATCCGATGCATCAGGATTTCCAGTGCTAGTCTCTGCTTCAGAACCTGATTTGCCCTTCTCATTGTTTTTGTAGAAACTCTTTAACTGGAAATTAGTTATGCCAATTACTTTTGTGAGTTAATTGATAAGTTAATATGAAACATGAGGCCATTAACATTTTTTTGCATTTATACAACAGGTCCTTGTGGTTGATAATCAGTTTGCAACAGCTCATTTAATTTTTTCATTTAATTCATAATTATCGGCTACCACTGCAGCTTTCTTTAATTTAGCAATTTGTTGTTCTTCCAAATTGGGGTTTTGATACTCAGAGGGACACTGGTTTTGAACTTCTCTATGAGGACAACTTCTTTTTACTTCTCAAATTTGTTCTCAATAGATACCATCGATCAAAAAGATGGGAGGGTGTGTGTGTGTGTGCACACACATTGTCGGAGTGGTAACTAGAGGACTCGACATATCAACTCCAAACTTGGTGTGTGGATTGGTCTTGGGATCCCTCAGAAGTTAAGGTCAAAATGTCAAGGTTATTATGGCTAAAACAAAAGAAATGTGGTTCTGAGCGAAAACTCAAGAAGGACAAATAAAATCATTCAATTAAAAATGGTTACTTAGTTCATTCAATTTCATCACTACCAGCAGCAACGGGCTGGTCGACTATTCATGATCGTCAACTGGCAAACATTTTAGAAGTGTTTGCAATCAAATTTGTTTCGTTGGTATGTGTTTCTGGTTCGTATTTGAGATTTGGTTAAAGATATAATTAAAATGTGTTTAACAAGTACCCTACATGTAGTTGTAATCGATAGATTTTTCAAAATAAAAATATTAAAATGTATGTATTAACATGTTTAAAATTATATTGAATGATTGAAAAATCAAGGAAGTTTAAGTTGCATGGATGCTTATTTAAATATATGCAAATTCAACCCTGTCATCTTGTTTTTTGGTGTAAAGCTGAGGAAAGGAAGTTGTCAGTTGTGGGTGGTAAGAGTGTTCAATGGTTTAATGCATCACAGCAAAAACAGAACAAATTTTACCCACTGTTTGTGCAGGGGGATTGCGTATGGTATGTGAGTTCAGCTGAATGGCAGGGTAAACAACTTTTTACTTATGGTCTTCAAAACAATGACATAAATTGAAATTCTTACTTAAAGCCCAGCTCAACATTGGTAAGAAAGAAAAACATAAATGTTCACAGATTTACATACACCTTACATGGTATACAGATAATGATGGTAGAAAACTTTCCTTGAAATGTTTCTGCCTGAAGTGTTACAAAAAGTGCTGCATGCATTCTTACTTATATCTCCTGAATGAAACAACGAAATGAGGTGACATCTTCACAGGTTGGTTTTATTACATATATTTATTACATATATTAATATATATTTCATTGATTTGTGAGAAGAATGGAAGCATTTACAGATACTTTCCCAATGTTGAGCTTGGGCTTTAAGCAACTGGCACTAGTCTTGTAAAATTGATTATAAATACATGTGGTGCAAGTGGACTTGTGCAGTTGTGTAATGTTTTGTGAAATCAACTGCGAGGAACTTGATGTACATATAAGTGGAATAGAATATTTGATTCTTCTTGTATTGTTCTTTTTAGGTGAACGACATTAACATGACTGAAAATTGTAAAGATGACTCATGTACTTACCCAGAGGAAGAAGATAGCGATGATAACTTTTTACACCTTCCACCGTCCGCTTTACTGCAAACTACAACTGTTTTGAGGTAAACCCCACTTGCTGACACATGTTATTGTTTTCATTGTCCTAACCACATCCTACCCTCAAGCCAGCTCATATTCCATGATATCCTAAACTTGACCATGCCATACATCCTAGAGGGGTGTCAATCAACAGGGGTCAAAAATTTGGTCAGGAGGGGGAGGAGAAAAAACTCTGCAGTGTCCTTTGTGTACAAATTATGTATGTCAATTGTCAATGGAACCTCTATATCTAGATGTTACCCTATGCTTTGTGGAACCATCTATTCAACGGCACACCCAGGATTCATTCTGTGGGGTGGGGGAGGGGGGGGGGCCTCAAACTAATTAATGGGTGGGGTCCAGGGGCCTGAGCTTTTGGCGTTTTGGGGGTTGAAAAATCAAGCCTCCAAATGACTAAAAACAGAGAAATAGACATGTTTTTAAGCGCCTGTGATCCATATCAATCAAACTTTTCAATTTACTGTGATTAGTACTGTAGCATTTGCGGGCTGAAAGAAAAGTTACTCACAAATCAACCGGGATCGGTCATACATTACGTCAACTCGTTTCTTGACAACTCGGACAACTCCACGTACACTCAAGACATTTTTTTCCCCGTGGAATAGCCTATTGCTTGCGATTCCTTGCGCACAATGTCAGTGTACCACACCATTATTAAAAGGGGTGATTTTCAAAAGGGACCGGTTCAGGAACGACCTTTTTTATACTAATAAAGAAAAAATATTAAAAATTAATTGGGAATGAAAATTAATTGGCAAATGAGGAAGTTCAAAATAATGGAAAACAAAAGCAAGATTACCATTTAAATTTTTAATTCCAATGATGTAAGTGTGGTCCATTTTTAAAACTACAAATTTTTCGCCCTCGGTATAATGGTGCAGTCCAAAAACAATGGACTACAAGCGCAGTATTACCACAGACGAAAACAAAAAATTTACGAAAATCTTTTTTCTCTCTTGAAAAATAACGATCATGATAGTTAAAATCGGTTGTTGCAAATTCAAACAATTATATTGAAATTTTATAAAGGTCCGGAAGTGTATTCGTGGCAGGAAAAAATGGGTTGCAAATCGTCCGGGTGAAAATTGTCATAATCATGAGTAACGTTTACACTGACAATGGTAAATCGTCAGGGCGAAATACTAATCCCCGGGCGAAGTCATCGGGGCAAAACAGTAAATAAAATAGCCTGGCGGGCGTCTCACTTATTCGCCCTGGGCCGGGGAAATTTTTATAATTCACTCAGGTGAAATACTTATTCGCCAGAGCGAAATAGTAATTCGCCTTGGCAATATAGCAATCCAGGAATTCTATTTTGTCATTTCCTAAATCTGCTTCCGTATAGTAAAAAAAAAAAAAAAAAAACCACACCAACACATTTGCAACTTTTCTTCTTCTCCTTTGCCTCTCTCTTTCCTACCCCTTGCCCTTTTTTCTTTTTTCAGGACCCTCTTTGGGGTGGGGGTTCAATTCCCCTGAGCCCCCACCCCCCTGTGTTCCATCTATTTGTTAAAGTAGATGCTTATCTTTTGATGTATTGCCGACAGTTTTCATGGTCGTGCGTATCCCCTCCCCACAACTTTCCAGAAATACTGTCACTGTTATGTTGGGGGTAGAACTGGTAACTTATTTGAAGGTTAAATTGATTAAACACTACAAGTTTTAAATGTAAAATTTAACATTAAAGATATATGATCCGTGCTCAAGCCCATTTAACCAAAAATGAATTAATTCCAGCAAATGAATTTTAAAAAGAGCATGTTATTTTATGTATTTGAAAACGGCTCTTGGGAGTTTGAAACTTTTCCGCGAAGCGCAGACCCACAAGTAGTTACTATTAATATATGCAGGACGTCCCAACAAGGCCATGATTGACACAGTCATCTGCCAGTTGTGTGCAAATAGTACTGTACCCTGCCTGTGTTACACCATAGTTACATGTAGCTACATGAAGCTAGCCTGGTGTGTAGGCCCAGAAGATGAAGTTTGAATGGTTTAATGTCGGCCAATCTGAGGGTGGTATTATTTGAAATACTGTAAAAGACACTGCATATTTACCTTGGAAAGCATTCGTACACGTAAATGATTTTGTGTGTGTGTGTGTTTTAAACTGCTTCAAAAATTTAATAAATTAATAAAGAATATTACTCAGCTTAAATGAAATTTTTCCTTTGTCTGATTAACCCTTTCGTTACCGAATTGTTTGGACATACAACCACTGAGGACCACATTGTTTGACCACTCCAGCGTGAAGCTCACATTCTTACACAACAGGAAGCTTTCGTTCAAAGGCCAATTTTACAATCTCTATTATCACCTTGAAGATATTGTTTGACAGCAAAATAAGTAATAACAAAAGTCTCACTTATTGAATTCCCTTTCCTATAATCTAAAAATCATTGAGATTGGCCAATAAATGTCCAAGTTCGTGATCTTTGTTTCCTAAGAGAGATCTGTAAACTCAAACACTTTTTTTGTACACAATCATGGCACTTCATAGTTGTTTGGCATTTCGGATCTTTCCACTCCAATTTGAAGGGATTGCATAATAGCAACCTTGTTTTATTTTACCACAATTAGAAAGATGCGATCTTTCTCTTCACATCAATGGTAAGCTTGGGTATGGAGCGTGAACATGGACAAAACTGAAGCTTTATAACAAATGGCCTTTGAGCTTAGGCCTGAGGGCTTTTTTGTGTGTAAGCTTGGTCGATTAAAGCCGCCATTGGTAAAGAAGCGGGGGTATGAGTGCAGTCGACTAAAGTCGCCTATGGTAAGGAAAGGGTTAAGGCTGCGTGATAAACATGAATATTACCTTCGATAAATTCTCCAGTCCGTTATTCAACGAAGTGTTATTCATAATCTACTTATGCAATGAACTTGTATGCGCTGAAACTGAGAAGCATCCTCCCAGGCATTAAATGTGCTCCATACAAACATTCATTTTAAATTTTTGTTTGTTCCATATCTCATTTGAAAGTTAATAACTTTGGTCATGCTACAAAAATAGCAAATCAATATTTGAATTAATTTTCAAGGTAAAATCAGCTTGGGCACAGGTCATACATCTTTAACTAGACATTACATGTTTGTCCTTTGGACAGACACAGAGCTGTTTGATTTAACCAGTTGGCACTGGATGTCCTGTTTACAGGCAAAAGTTTCCCCTGCCTGGAAACAGAAGCAGGTAAAGACACCATTGTGTACTTTTGGACCACCAGAGCAAAGGTCGCCCGGTCATTCCACTGCGGAGCGTGCACAGCCCACACACATGCCGTCTAATGCTTTGTTTCACCCACACAAGGACAAAAACAGGTCTTGAATATATTGGTATTTTCTGGCTGGTGAGAGATGGTTTTTGTGTAATCCCCGATTGCAGACCTTTGTCCTTTTGTTTAAAGAAGAGGATTACGAGGCATCGATTCATTGTATTTGGGCTCAATAGGGCTAAGTCGGAGTGAGTGAGCCGACAACCAAGCCATGGTTCGGTGTTTAGTACCACTCCTATGCCGTAGGTAACGGCCGATGTTTTGCAATTCACAGGGTGTGAATTTGACATTTTCTCGGTCGAGAAACAAAACGGACGATAAAGAGAATCTCTGTTCCCTTGGCAATGTCAAATTAAAGTTTCTTTGTGCCAGTGCCGTGGTACCCTCGAAGAATTCCCGCCAAAAGAATCCCATCAGGGGTACGGGTGTGGATTGGTCAATTATCAAGGTAATTGTGGCTGAAACAAAATAAATGTTGTCTGAGCGATAACTTAAGACCGACTTGGCGTATCAGCTCCAAACGTTTTTGGATACCCCTAGGTCAAATGTTGAGGTCATTATGGTTTAGACAAGGTCAAAACTTGAGAACTCCAACACTCCTTGTGTTATATTACTTGATATTTAAAAAACAAAAGAGAAGTTGCATCACCATTAAGTTAAGATCCCCGTGCTGCCGCTTCCCCACCAGCTTATATCCATAGAGCTAGCTCTATTGTTATATCGTTTAATGGGGTGTGATCCCTGGCTACGCAGTAGTAACCGGTTGGATGACTACTGGCACCCCCCCGAACGAAGATATTGAAAAAATAGAAAGACCGCCAACATTAGGGCTTGAATAGCTCAACGGTGGTCGCAGGTTGAAATTCCACTCCAGTCAATTTGTCTTTATTCACCCCAAAATTGATTTAAAAATTTACCCAGTCAATTTCCTTTGCTTATTGCTTGATGTTTATTTTTCTGCAATCTTTATTTGCAGATGTGAAAGCACGATGAAACCACTACAGGTAAGTTTAGTTAGGGTGTTTTAGTCTCAAAGCTATAGGCCTGCTCTGTTCATGTATAGTTTTTGTACATAAACAGGTTGGTCTGCTGGAGCTTAAAATACTGCGGCGGCCCACCGTAGTGCACGCTGCAGTCCTTTTTAATTGCTTTTCAATTAATTTTTGTGTTTTTTTTTTATAACTTTTTATCTTCCATGTATTCCTCAAGCAATCGATTCCCTTCAAAATGAGCCATTCCCTGTTGAACCCAGAAATTCCATTAGCTGAGAGTCATGCCTCAGGGGAGTTGTAATACAACCCCAGTGCTAAGCAATGGTGTTGTAGTGTTTACACAAGGCCACTACATGTTATGACTCATGGCTCCCTGATGGCTTGGCCTCAGAATCTATGTCATTACCTTCCTTGATGTATGACCTGACATCTAGGATAGCTTTTTTTTTGGGGGGGGGGGTGGTTGTGAGAGGCTGGCCTTACCTAAGGATTGTGTATTGTTTATTGCAGATAAGGACAGGGATAAAAACCTTTTCATGAATGGGTGTCTAGACTTAGGACTATGGGCCTGATGATGATTTTATAGTGTGGGAACAACCTCTTAAAGGTTACCTTCAGACATAGTACAAATGTTAGACCAGAACCGGTGTAACATTTATGAGCAGCAGGGAAGCTGTCATAAAAATAAAATCTTGCTCTAATGTTGAACCAGATATGGTTTTTCTTTGGTTTTAAGAGGTCAACACTGCATCAAGACCCAATACAGTCGACTCTCGTTAACACGAGCTCGGATGTTACGAGGTTCGAGGTTTGAGGTTCCGGTTTATACGAGGTATTTTGCTGGTCCCGAAGATACGAGCACGGTCATAACGAGAACATGGATAATGCAAGGTATTCTTGCGGCCCCGTAACGAGCAAATGTATTGTTTGTCTTACTTTTATAGCGAGTTTGGGGAATGAATTGTTGGGCATCGATAGTTTACCTTCATCGAGGTGAAAAATTGACGTCCCAGCCTTTCAAAACATGTGCTACCGCTCCGTTGATCATGATCAATAGAGGTGCTATTTGAGCGTTGGCAACGGTACCAGTCTATTCGATGGTAGTACAACGCAAATGAGAGGTGGACACCAGAGCGTTTATTGTTGGCTGGTATCCCGCCTTAGCAATGCGCTATCTCGCATTACTGTGACCTTACTAAGGTGTGACAACATTCAACTTGTCATGTTGGCCGTTGCGACCGAAACTTGGCTGCCAAGAACGGCAAGTTAAAGTCATATGTGTTCCTTTTTCAGTCATGAAAAATGTAAATTGTTTTCATAAATTGACTTTCGAAATAAATTAATTAAATCAAAACAGTTTTATTTGCCCAAAATGTTGTATGTTTGTATGGTACATGTACATGTATATCATCACAGTTAGGCAGTTTCCATTGCAGTATGGGTGCATTTATACACGTGCGTCCATTATGTCATGCACTGTGCATTGTTAATACGGCGCTCGGATAATACGAGGTTCGGTTAATACGAGAAAAATGGGCCAGTCCGGCGGACCTCGTATTAACGAGAGTCGACTGTATGTGAACATCTGGTATATTTACATAAACCAGTGACGAAGCATTGCTTAGATCATTGGTACACATGTGCTGTACCCAATTTATAGCGTGTTACATAATACGTAAGACTTCCTTCAGGTCAACAGTCGCCTGGGAAGACTTAAAACTGGATGTCATTCTGTCCACACGCTGTGTTAAAAGATAAACCCGAAGTGGTTTTGACTTGGACCATCCCACTGGATGATCTAAGTTTTTGGGTTTAGACCTGTAGACGCAATAGAGTTAAACCAGAACTGATCTTAGTTCAGTTAGACCAACCTTAGACCAACTTTAGTACGGTGTATGAACGACCTCAAAGATGATTATATGTGAAAAAAGCTTCAGATAAACAATTTGAAACAATCTTTGAAAAAGACTGGGATGCCCTAACGTACTGCAAGTTGCAGTACGTTGGGCCATCAAGGACATTTTCTCTTGAAAAAATCGATATTCAAATACCAACCCGCTCCCCCCTACAGTGGAAGCAATAATTTGCATTAGCAAAAGCAAACGAGCTTTTATTGCCTGTGCATAGCCTGACTGCACACTCACCCTGACGTCTTGTGTGTATTATGAGTCCATTGGAAGTGTAAATGGAGGGAAGTTATAATTAGTAATGTCTAGGGACCAGACTAGGGCCTTCTTTTTTTTCCTAACCTTATGTCATGCAGACTACCACACATTCAGTTTGTAATCGATGGATAAACACTCCTTATGAACTCAAACAACAAAAACTAGTTTTACTCACTTTTTTTTTACAAAAGAACTCAATGAAATAAGTTGAGCCTTTGTGACAAGGCCTCTGATGCAGATGTAGATGGGAATGAGACTAGAGACAAAGCTATCAGTGGTGACAGTGATGAGGCCTCTTATGTAGATGTAGATGGGAAAAAAAACTATTGACAAGGCTATCAGTGGCAGCAGTGATGAGGCCTCTGATGCAGATGTAGATGGGAAAGAGACTAGTGACAAAGCCATCAGTGGTAGCAGTGATGAGGCCTCTGATGCAGACGTAGATGGGAAAGAGACTAGAGACAAGGCTATCAGTGGTAGTAGTGATGAGGCCTCTGATGCAGATGTAGATGGGAAAGAGACTAGAGATAAGGCTATCAGTGGTGACAGTGATGAGGCCTCTGATGCAGATGTTGATGGGAAAGAGACTATTGACAAGGCTATCAGTGGTAGTAGTGATGAGGCCTCTTATGTAGATGTAGATGGGGAAAGAGACTATTAACAAGGCAAGTGGTGAGAGTTTCGAGTCCTCTCATAGAGCTGAAAAGAAGAATAGAGACAAGGCTATCAGTAGTTTTAGTGTTGAGGCCTCTGATGCAGATGGGAAGGAGATTAGTGACAAGGCTAGCAGGGGTTGCAGTGTTGAGGCCTCTGTTATAACTGGAAACGAGACTAGAGACAAGGCTAGTAGGGGTTGCAAGGAAAAGGCCTCTGATGCGGATGTAGATGGGAAAGAGACTAGAGACAAGGCTATCAGTGGTGACAGTGATGAGGCCTTTGATGCATAGTTATAGCGCCGGTTGTGGCATCACGTATATCTGAGTTCTCAATTTTGATCGACTTTGTTGGGAATATCTGTCTTCAACTAACCAGACATTTGACAGAGTCACATTTATGAGTCATACCTCACATTGGAATGAGCCATGTGGATATCAGGAGTTGGTTTTCCACTGAATTCTAGCAAGATATCATTCATCTTTTTCTGGATGTCAGTATGCTCAAACCAGTGAACCTGGCATACTCTCTTCCTTGTACTACACAGAGGGACACTGTTATTGTTGTCATCACCTTGTTCCTTTGTACTTGGGCAGTGTATCTGCCAATTCAACTAAAGACACATCAATACTCTCCACTGTCACTGGGCTTAGTGGCTCAGCTTGTTGGCATTCATCTGACTAATCTGCCTATTGTTACAGACTTCAACATCTCTCATCATCTGAACATGGCTTATCTATCCCAAGACAGATTGCTTGCAGGTAATATGTACCAATACAGTATCCACCAAATGACTGGCATCAGGGACTCATACATACCCACAGGAAATGCTTACTTAGATCCTCTGGTCATGAAGAACATAGGCCATCTTGGTATCAATGCAATACATGTTACTCGCCGAGGATGCCAAGGCGGTAAAAGTTAAAATAAGTATAAAAATAGGAACACTGCAGGGGTATGCTCAAACAACTTGATCATAATCAACCCTATACCTGATCAATGTAAGCCGGTCAACTTCCTACAAAGCACTCACCATGTCTGAATACTTTCTTGACAACTGTGTTGATATTGCTCTCCTCACTGAAACCTGGTTACAAGGTGAAGATTCACCAGTTATAGATGAACTCACTCCCGTTGGTTAGTCATATCTAGGGACCTGTAGAGAACAGAAAAGGGGTGGCGGAATCGGGGTTGTGTTCAAGGCACCCTTGAACCTAAATCCCTCTACCCCGGTTTGTTCATTCAACTCCTTTGAACACATTGACATTTGTACAAACCATGCTGATCATCTCCGGATTGTTCTTTTATATCGACCTCCCTCGTCATCTATCACTGTATTCTTGGATGAACTTGAGGAATTAATCACTGATCTTGCCCTCTACTTAGGCAGACTTGCCATCACTGGTGACTTCAATCTGCAGGTTGAGAATGTTGTTCCCCTAATGTACGACATTTTTCATGAAATCTTGACTGCGACCAGTTTCACCCAGATTGTGAAAGGTCCAACACATATTAGAAACCATTCCCTTGATCTTATTATTGTACGTGATGATGACCTCCAAAATTGGGTCAATGTCAATGTCATCCAAAGTTACATCTCAGATCATTTCAGCGTATTTTGTGATCTCTGTACTAAGCTAGATCATACTCCATCCATGCAATCCGTCACTCAGTACAGGAATTTCAAATCCATTGACAAGCAGTGCTTTGCCGTGGACCTGGCTGCCAAGCTAAGATCCATTCCCCCTGGAAACTGCCCCAATGTCATTCTTCGTAGCAACAATCGGGCTCAACATGCTCCTCTGATCACGCGAATGCGCACACATAGGAAGCATCATCCCTGGTATACTCCTAATATTCATAGGATGATGCATCAGAGAAGACATCTTGAAGCGGCTTGGCGCAGAAGTCGTCTTAAACTTGACCACCATTGCTATACAATTTGTTGTACCACAGTTAATAAGCTTATCACACAGGCCAAACGCAGCTATTATCACGACACTCTCAGTACATCTGATCAGAAAATAATCTTCCAAACGGTAAATAAGCTCCTAGGCAAAAGTGAGCCTGCTCTCCTATCTACAACCCCTGATGCTACATCACTCTGCAATCGTTTCTCATGTTACTTTGCTGACAAAATTACATCAATTCGCAATGATCTGGAGCACCAAGCTTCTCATCTATCATGTGATGAAACAACATCCATACCATATCGCAATTTCCCAAACCAACTGACAGAACTTCATCCATCAAATCTTACTGAGCTACTGAAGACCATCAAAGAGAGCCCCTCAAAGTCCTGTTCACTCGACACTCTCCCAACAAATGCCCTGAAGCAATCTGTCGGTGTTCACTTTCCAGTCCTCCTTAATCTGGTTAACACATCATTTCTCACTGGTTCTTTTCCCATGGATCTAAAGAATGCAGTCATCACCCCTGTCCTTAAAGATGCATTGCCTGATTTCAGGCCGGTTTGGGGGTCAAAAATATATTTATCTTTCTAATTGCTAATATTATGGGGTATAAAAAGTTATGAGCTTTCATTTGATACTTTGAATGAAAAAATCTGTCAAGGATTAGTGGCAGTTAATTAAAAACGTAAATGAATAAAAGGCTGGGCCAGCCTTTTCATCCTCAGAGCTATGATGTACGTCATTTGCATATTGCAGAAGCACAGGATATGAATATTAATGCTTGTATTCAAGCAACGTAATTCGGAACGACGATCGACCGGTTGTATGTGTGTGGTGCACATTGTACACGGTGTAATGAGAATTAAACCCAACACACTGTACACATTTACTGTACACTGTACATGTACAATATTGGTCGTCCTCAGGTTCGTTTCCTGCTGCCGCGAGTCTCCATCTTGCAGGAAGTGGTTAAACCCGTCCAGACGTCTGGTCCGTATGATTGTCGATTGACTAGCGGCGGCCTGCTCCCTATCCTACCAACCCGCACGGTGTGTTTGCAGTAGAGAGCCAGTGGTAGTTTATCGCTCGGATCGTGCACTCAGTACATGTACATACACCACATAAATTGTATGTACGTGCACAGCGAGCCGTGTAGGGCGACAGCGGCGAGAGCATCAGTCGCAGGGGTCGCGACCCGTTCATACTAAAAAAATGTCACAAGAATCTTGAATATTCATTACTTGCGGATTCTTCTGATTGGTCGCTGGGAAACCAATCAAATTGAAGTCGGCAAATGCCCGCACAAACTTTAAAGTGTTCTGTCTCGAGTTCCTGATATCAGAATTCTTAGTTTTTTATATTTTTCGTTACACAAACATAAACTTGTTAAATTCGTTCGCTCAATGAAATGGATTTTTAATCCTTTGGCCCAAAATCGGGCAATGCATCTTTAAGAAGCCAAACCTTGATAAGGAATCTTTGCCAAGTTATCGTCCAGTTTCCAACTTACTTTTTTGGCAAGCTCCTTGAGCGATTAGCATACAAGAGGCTTATTGACCACTTCGATACCAACAACCTGAACGAAGTTCTTCAGTCTGCATAGAAAAAAGACATCACAGCACCGAAAGCACTCTCCTGAGGGTCCATCATGATATCTACTGCTTTGAGTGTCAACAAGGTGTGCCTTCTTGTGCTGTTAGATCTGTCTGCTGCTTTTGACACTGTCGCCATAAAGCACCTGATTTGTGTCCTTGATAAGCACTTTGGAGTTGTAGGCACAGCATGGTTTGCATCTTACTTATCACTTCGCTCACAGCGCATTAATATTGGCTCGTGTACCACAAGGGTCAGTTCTTGGGCCCATATTGTTCAACGCTTACACTGCTCCTCTTGAAACCATCATCACACGCCATGAGGTCCACTACCACAAATATGCTGATGACATCCAGCTATACCTCTTCTACAATCCCAAACTCTACGGTGATCTTGAGCGATCAAAGCATCAACTCTCTATATGCATCAGTGCCATTCGTCATTGGATGATTGTGAACTGGCTCTAACTCAACGATAACAAATCAGAGTTTCTCCAAATAATGTCCCCACACCAACTACATAAATTTGGCTTTACTAACATTGCCATTGGTGAAACTGTTCTTCAATCATCTTCAAAATGTAGAACTCTCGGTGTGGTATTCGATTGTCACCTTTCCATGAGTGATCAAGTATCAGCCACATGTAGAAAATGAAACTTTCACCTACGTCGAATAAGATACATTAGAAAATATCTTACAACTTCTTCATGTCGCATCGACATCCAGTCTTTGGTCCTCTCCAACATTGATTACTGCAACTCCATCCTGCATGGAGCTCCTGCTTATCTAATTGCCAGATTACAGCGAATCCAAAATCGAGCAGCCCGCGTCATAACTGGTACAAGCGAATTTCACCACATCACCCCCATCCTTCAACAACTTCATTGGCTTCCGGTTTCTGAAAAAATCAGATTCAAAATCTTGCTCTTCGTCTTGAAATGCATTCACTCCTCAGCACCTACCTCGAAAACCTTCTCACCCTCTACCACCATAACAGCCGACTCCGTAAACTGTATGACACAACGACACTTACCATACCTGTCTGTAACAAATTGATCAGTCAAAGTGCCTTCGGTTACTCTGGCCCTCATCTGTGGAACAAGCTCCCTCCAGAAATCCGCCAGTCAGACTCAGTGACAACATTTAAAAAACGTTTGAAGACTATTTAGAGCTCATTAATCAATTGTATTTATTGTCCAGCGCCTTGATCTAGCTTTGTTTAGGATATTGCGCTTTATAAGAACCTGCTATTATTATTAGATGGGAAAGAGACTATTTACAAGGCTATCAGCGGTAGCAGTGATGAGGCCTCTGATGCGGATGTAGATGGGGAAGAGTCTAGAGACAAAGCTATCAGTGGTGACAGTGATGAGGCGTCTTATGTAGATGTAGATGGGAAAAAAAACTATTGACAAGGCTATCAGTGGCAGCAGTGATGAGGCCTCTGATGCGGATGTAGATGGGAAAGAGACTAGAGACAAGGCTATCAGTGGTAGCAGTGATGAGGCCTCTGATGCGGATGTAGATGGGAAAGAGTCTAGAGACAAAGCTATCAGAGGTAGCAGTAATGAGGCCTCTGGTGCAGATGTAGATGGGAAAGAGACTAGAGACAAAGCTATCAGTGGTAGCAATGATGAAGACTCTGATGCAGATGTAGATGGGAAAGAGACTAGAGATAAGGCTATCAGTGGTGACAGTGATGAGGCCTCTGATGCAGATGTAGATGGGAAAGAGACTAGAGACAAAGCTATCAGTGGTAGTAGTGATGAAGCCTCTGATGCAGATGTAGATGGGAAAGAGACTAGAGACAAGGCTATCAGTGGTGATGAGGGTGGCAATGATGAGACCTTTGATGCAGATGATGTTGATTGGAAGACTAGTGAACAGAATAGCAGTCGTAGGGCCTCTGATTCAGATGATGTATATAAAAGCAAGAGGAGAAAAAAAGATGAGGAGGGCCATTTTTAATTTAAGGGCTCCAAAAAACGTCCGCTTTTTATCATCCAGTGATTCTGATCAAACATCCTTAACTTTCGTATCACATCTTCATCTGTTTCTCATCGTAAACAACACTGCAGGAGAAAATCTGAGATGACCACAATTTAATCTTGTCTTCCATTTCAGACTGGAAATTAAAAAAAGAAAAAAAAAAATCATATTTCAAGAACTGCTTGTCATGGAATCACAAACACGAGGTCCTCCGTAGGAAAGTGCAGTACCATACATGATGATTGTTGCATTTCTTTGTTAGATCAAGGCTTTTCTTTCTCGAAATCTGTGAAAAATATTCCAGACTTTGTACCGGAGACCTTCGAGTGGCTGAACAAAGCCACTAAGGACAGTTCTATTAAGTCTTGGAAATTGTACAAGTAACATATAAATGTGCACGAGTGCACGACGGAACGTTTAGGCCAGACGACCGCGATCACACACTTTTCAAAGAAAGAATTTCATAGTTTTGAAGCTGAATCATCCAAAGAAATTGCTTTCTAAAACTGTGTGATTCCTTTGCCTATTTGAAATTTCGCAAGGCTAGGTATAAATGCTCACTTTTCCAATGTTCCCATACAGTGAATTAGGCCTACATTACCAACAAAATAATAGGCGGGTTGCTACATAGTCAGTAGTGCATAACTCAAAATAAACCTCTTTTGTAGTAGAATACTGGTAGTTTATGAAACAGTAATGTGATTAATACCAATGTCACAACATACACCTTTAATAAACTGGCTTGGTAACTATGTTATTATTACCAAAAGTCGACTTTTGGTGTGACTCTGTCAGTCATGGCATATATTTGCACGTAGTTTGCCGTCACCAGTTGACGTAGTACCCACAATAGGTCACATGATGACATGTTAACATTGGTTTTGCAATCGGTCTATTGTTTCATCAGCTTGTAGACCTTTGAGCCTGCTCAAACTTTTTTACAGAGATGACACCAGTTTGATCTTTAGTTACAGTCAAAACTGGATGTTAAAACTCATGTACGAACAAATAACAAACTTCCATCAATGTATGGATCGCACTTTTACATACATGTAGGCCTAATAGGTTTGGATCGCTCATTTGGTTTGATGTTTGCCTTCTTGCATAAGGGTTTAACTTAAGCAGTGTTTTTTTTTATACAAAATGATGCTCTTTTCATAATCAATACAACAAAATGTGCTTCATTAAATTGCATCCACTAGCTTTAACTATAATTTACTGAAAAACCTTCTGCAAGTTCAAAATGATTTAAAATTTAGCACATGCTTGAAGCTCAGTGTCAAGGTAAAAAAGTAGCAGTGACGTCATTATGACGTCATCGGATTTCAAATAATGCTAATCAAATTGTATTATTTTAAAAATTCAAATATTTAGAATCATGGCTTTTATGATTTGAATCTTTGCAATTTGTGTGAAAGTTTGATGTATGAAGTTTTTTAGATTTGTTATATATGTTTGTTAGTGACCTGATTTGACCTCGCTTCCTGTCCAAGCCAGAAGTTTCAATAAAATATACTGTAAAGCTATATTTAATGGGTTTTATGTTTATATTGAACCATTTTATTTGATATAAATTTCAATACATCAAATAACTATTTAAGTAACCATCATCCCGAACACCTAGTTTTTGTGATGTCACAAAAACTTCATTCATTTCATTTCATTTTCACTTTGATGTGCGGATGTGTTGATGACTTGAAAAGCCTTTATATCTTACATGTTACACAACTAAAACATTGTTGTAGGATTGCCCATGCTTGTCAAACCTTAGGTCCCAGAAGCAAACTTCTATGAGAATTAATCAAATTTAACTTATTGTATGCATTGATTACACGTGTAGGATGATTCTTCAGAGAGTGACTGCTGGCAGCCTCCTCTTGCCAGTGACAGTACGCTGAAGTACTCTTTACACCAGATCATTCAGAGAAATAGGGAACAGGTAAGTTAACAAGCATTTTAAAACCTTTAACGATTGTGCAGCGAGCGTCCGAAAGATTGGAACAGATACCAACCAGCCCAACTCTTCGTGTATTGAGTGGTTCCGCAGGAGAGCACGGGATTTTCACCGTTCAAACTCATCGTGAATAATGACTTCATCATAACATCATCACGTGTGGAACTAAATTAAATCAAAATTTCAAAAAATTATAACTCCTGCACTACACAATGGATTTTTACAATCTATACAGCATGGGTTAGGTCTTTAAAAATCAAATAAACCTTTTACAGTGACAAACCAAATTTGACCTTGTTTTCCAATCCAAAAGGGAAGTTGAAGTGAAAAGTTATTCCTGGGCCTCCTTGTGATTTCTGCAGACATTATGAATTGGAACTTGGACATGGTCTCTGTGTATGAAATAACGTTTGACCCCTTGTCTTAACAGTTATGAGAGTTACGACGTCATGATCTTCATTAGCGCCATTAATTAGCATTAATTACCAAATACTTTTGACAATTTAAATCTATTTGTTTATGTGCCCTTTTTCATTTTTAAGCTCAATTGACTTTATACTTGTAGAATGAGGACAATCATGGACTTTCAAAGCTTCAAAAATTACTACGCAGTGACATTGAACAGGGAGGAATAACAAAGCTGATTGAAGAGGAGGATGACAAACATGAAGAAAGCAAACAGCAAGAATTACTTCTTGAGGCAACAATTTACAAGAAAAAGACAACATGTGGATCAGAACGTTGTGCTAATGAAACTCTGTTGCCAGAGCATGAAGAGAAACTGCTGCAGGTAAGAAGACTAACTTAATGTATAGTAGAACACTGTTTTACCAATTTTTATTTTCAAATAATGAACACAACCTTTGACTCCTGATTTTTATGCACAAAAAAAAGCAAACAGTTGAGTTACTTCCTCACTTCGGTTTATTTTATAATCGGGAGAGTTGCATGTGTGTGCCTTAGTCTGAGATGGATGTTAGTCGGTGTTGGATGAGCTGCACGATTCCGTAAAAGACAAACAATGATTCAGTGATCTATGGATCGATGTTGGTATGGATTTCTTGGCCTGTCAGAAATGTTAACTTCTGTTGAATGTTG
The DNA here is from genome assembly GCA_911728455.2 of Marthasterias glacialis. Classification (NCBI taxonomy): domain Eukaryota; kingdom Metazoa; phylum Echinodermata; class Asteroidea; order Forcipulatida; family Asteriidae; genus Marthasterias; species Marthasterias glacialis. Next base: position 15,010,537 of record OU452231.1, on the reverse strand, counting down.
TTAGTGACTACTCCGTTGGTGGATAACAATAATACACCATGCTTATGTAGCGCATTACACAAAGAGTCCCAATGCGCTTACAAAGAAAAAGAAAAAAAAATACATTAGTTAACTGTAAACAGATGAGTTTTGAAAAGGTTTTTGAAGTGTTCTAGAGTTTTAGCGTTCTTGATGTCAGTGGGTAGTTCATTCCAGAGGGAGGGTGCTGCTGTCGAAAATACACGCTGACCGTATGACCTTGTTGATGAAGATGGACAGGTAAGTAGAGATATTGAGAGGGAGCGTAGATTTCGGGAAGGTTCATATACATGGATCACTTGTTGAAGGTGCATGGGGGCGAGATGATATGGTACGATTAATCAAGGGAGTGTGTTTGTCCAGTAGATCACCAAACGTGCTGTCATATTGATGAACAAGCGAGTCTAAGTCCAAGTCTGGTGAGGAACATAATGGAGAAGCCATAGTATCAAGACCAAAGGCCTCAATGTCAATCTTACGACATTCACGGAACTTGATCTTTCTTTTGGGAGGATCAGGACGACTATAATGTTGAAGTCAACTCGTAAACATGTAAACTCCACGATGCCTAAAGTGGGCACTATACTTTATAACACACTGGGATATTGACCTTTATAACACACTGGGATATTGACTCTCAAAAAGGCGCAACCAAGATTATTGTGTTGGTGACATAAGGTGAATCTGGTTAATGTAGAGTCCACCGACACAAATTGTGGCCACACTTTACATTGCCCTACACATATGGCAGTGTTGTAAGTCTCTAGACCTGGTCTTGGTCTCGAGTCCGGCTCGAGATGTTTTTTTGTTGTCTTGTGTCTCAGTCTCGGTCTTGGTCTGCAAAAGTCTCGGTCTTGGGAGGGCTTGTCTCAGTCTTGGTCCCGGTCTCAGCTGTCAATGTCTCGGTCTTGACCCCCGAGACCCAGCGAGATCACACTAATAATTAATTTTATCAACTAAATGATCAAATGCTTTATACTCAGCATATATGGTTTCCGGTGCTTATTCGCATGGCGAATGGTAAGGGGACTGGTGGCTAGTCTTAGTCAGCTTAATGCATCCAATGCAGAGGTTAGCTTTTAGTGATGCTTACTGGGTGAGCACTAATTGGTTATGTGAATAGTTTGTGTGGCTGTGAAGCTATTTATAGGGATCCAGAGTATCCACAGTGGGGGCTGACAACCAATCAGCAAACAACTGAGGCCAAAAGTGGGTTGATTGGTTGAATGAGTTGACCAATCTGGGTTTAGATTTCAACTTTTGACCTTTGGGATTGAGTTCACTGGGGTCTTTGTTGAAGGGGAAAAGGTATAGCATCACTTTTGTTACAGCTTTTGTTGGACAAACAAAAAATTTTGATTTTCATTTATTTTCGGTGGAATTCAACAGAATCATTAGTTTGGTTAATTTTTCCGCTCATTTGTCTCCGGATTTTATACCATCAACAGGGCTTCGAGCTCTAGCTTTTTTGTGAGTCACAACTGATTGATTAAATGTGCTTTTCTCGGGTGTCCATCAGGTGATCCTTGGCGGACGTCTTTTCAACACGGTTGACTTCACCGACTTTGCAGCAGGGATTTTTGTTTCTCACGAGCATTGGGCTTATTGTTTGTGTCATTTGCGGAACTTTTGTGACACCATTACGCTACCATCACGGACCTTAACTTTATTAGTTTTATATTTGGCATCGCGGTTGCTGTTATCCCGTTGCCATGGTGAACTTTCAGTTTTAATTTGTAGCGATTAATATAGTTCGGCTGCATTCTTTCTTTTTATTGTTTGGAGTATGCTGCGTCCTAAAAGGGCCAGCCGTTTACCGGCTCGTTTTGTTGACAACGTTGTTCGTAGTAGGCCTTCTGAGTACTAATAATAGGGCTAGGGGAAGACGCTTCTGCGGCTGCCAGTGAGGGGCCCTCGTCTAAGAGAGCCATAGTGGTGAACGGGCCACAACAACCGGTGGGGCATGGACCCGGCACGTCCGGGGAGCTCGGCGGCAGCAGTTCGGCTACCCACCATGATTCTGCTGAAGATGGCTCAGGGTTTCAGCCTGCTGAAGGCATTGTGCATTTTGGTGGTACACAGTCGGGTGAGTCCGAATGGGGTAACGTTTCGTTGCAAGAGTTGCATGCCAATAGTTTAGGCACCGTTAGGCCTAGTAATGTATGTGTTACAGACATGAACATGATGACAGGGCACTCACCGGGGCGGGCTAGCCATGCAAACATAAGTTTCATCGATATTCAGCCTCATGCTACGAGTACGAGTCATAGTCCTTGTATTATTGCTGACGTTGGGACTGGTGCTGGTGGTGGAAATTTTATCGTCAGTGATGGTATGATGAATATGACTGGTTTTGGTGGAACTAGTTCTAGCCCAGCCGCTATCCCAAGCTTTAGGCGGAGTAATGTGTTGGGGTTGTCTGTTCCCATGGCGCTTAAACAGAAAATTTGGTAAAAGTGAATTTGTTGCTTTTGCACAGTTGCTCAACGATAATTCAATCCAATTGTTGGCAAATTCTCAGCAGCAACAATCGGAGTTAACCTAGCTGTTGAAGGGGAACGGATTGTTTTTAAACAGCCTTCCCTCAAGAGAAAAATAGACAGCTTGGACAAGTGGCTATCGACATTTCACGTCTTTATGTCAATTTATATCGAGCGACACCGATCTCGTGCAGCGGAGCTCCTCAAATATGCTGAAACCATCCGTTTAGCCTCTGTGCAGTTTTTGGGTTTTGGGTGGCGTACGTATGATGAACAATTCAGGCTTAGGCATGCCGTTAATCCATCTGGTAGTTTGGGGGAGATGGATATAGAGTTGTGGGTAACCTTGGCGGCGGCTGCTTCTTTCTATTAATTTTAATAATAGCACGACTCGGCCCAGCAACCGTTACAACAATTTTGGTCTTGCAGCAGCGGGCGGCCGTGACAATGTGCCGGCGGGCCCAGGGGGCCGTGCACTTGGCCTCGGCAGCAGGTGCTATGCATTCAATTGGGTACAGGGCTGTCATTTTGCGCCATGCAAATTTGTGCATAAGTGCAGTGTCTGTTCGCGCGCAAACCACAATGCATTAAACTGCAGGTCGAAAATTGGATTTGGCCCTGGTGCAGGGTCGCGCAACGAGTTGCATAGTCTTTTCAGCAGCAGCAACGCCTCTCATCAAGGTCATTGCAAGCACGCCCACAACAGGCAGCCAATACGAGGGGAGCTGTTGCTTCCGCCGCTGCCGGTAAGCTCAATAAATAATTTTCGTTCCCCCCACTCCAATTAAGTTGTTTGTTTTGAGTCATTGGTTGCAGCAGTATCCAAATAGGCATGCAGCCGCTACTTTGCTTAATGGTTTTAGATGTGGCTTTAGTCTTAATTATGTAGGCCTTAGGGTGCGCCGGGATTCTGATTGCTTGCCATCCGCTAAACAGCACCCACAGGTCGTGCGTGATAAGTTGGCAAAAGAGTTGAGTTTGGGTGGCATTGCAGGGCCTTTTTTTGTGTCGACCGCTGCCGCGGCTGCAGTGGTCACCGATTGGTCTTGTACCAAAGAGTGATCCCGACACATTCCGTCTTATTCACCATTTATCATTTCCTGACGGTGAGTCCATTAACGATTTTATTGCACCGGAAAAGTGTGCTGTGCATTATGCCTCCTTTGATCAGGCGATCGACTTAGTGATGCAAGCATGCAACGGCGCTTGGCTGGCAAAATCGGATATTAAGTCTGCATTCCGATTACTTCTGGTGCATCCTAGGGATTATGAATTGTTGGGTTTAAAGTTTGAGGGATTGTACTATTTTGATAAATGCTTGCCTATGGGTTGTTCTATTTCATGTTTTTTGTTATTAGATGAATTTTTATTGGTTGGCTCATCCCCAAAGGCTTGTGCACGCTCACTGTTGGCATTTACTGACATTTGTCAGGATTTAGTTGTACCAATTGCACAGGAAACGACTCAGGGGCCAGTACAGACTATTACTTATTTTATTTTTTTTCCACAGGACTCGAAAGCACTGAGTATACAGTGCTTACACACATCGGTGAAAGGCAAATTGAAATTTATATGCATTCCCCCGATGCAAATATTGACATCTATCGGCTTAGAAATAGATACAACAGTTGGACAGATTCAAGTGCCAGCACCAAAAGTGATAGCACTGTGTGATAAAATCTATGCGGCTTTGAGTAAACGAAAATTGACTTTGGTTGAAGTTCAATCTGTAGTGGGATCTTTGCATTTCGTATGTAAAGCCATTTCACCAGGTAGGGCATTTTGCAGGCGCATCATTGCTTTAACTCGGGGTTTGAAGAAGTCGCATCATAGAGTGGCACTTTCTCATGGGGCGCGGCTCGATTTACTTATGTGGCTTGAGTTTTTGTTCACAGATGCAGCTGCATCTATTGGTTATGGTGCTTTCATCCAAGGCAAATAGTTGCAAGGTCCATTGCATTTCTTGAGTTTTTTCCAGTGGTAGTTGCAGTGTTGAGCTGGGGGCCCATGTTGGCGAACCGTCAGGTAATTTTTCGTACAGATAATTTGGCAGTTATGCATGTCATAAATAAGCAGACTTCGCAGTTTAACCGCATTATGCATTTAGTGTGCCTGTTTGTGTTGCATTGCCTTCGATTTAAGATTGTATTTAAGGCCGAGTATGTTCCAGGTGTTGCTAATGTTTTGGCAGATTCTCTGTCACATTTCCAGATGGATTGTTTTCGTGCGGCGGCTCCGGATGCGGACTTAATAATGACGCCTCTCCCAGGACTTCCGGCGATTTGGTAGCAGGTGAGGTTTCAAGGTTGTTGTCGGTAGCGTGTTCTCGCAATTCATATCGGACTTTTTCCACATGGTGGAATATTTTCTGTCAGTTTCTCAGTCAGAGGTCGGGTAGGGCTGTCTTGCCAGTAGCTCCTTCTAATATTAGTGATTTTATTGCTTGGCTTTCCCTTAGAGGTTTAGCCCCCTCAACAATTGCCACGTTTGTGCCGGGAATAGGGTTTTATCACAAAGTAAATGGCCACTCCGATCCTACCAATGACTTTTTAGTGTCCAAGCTCTTAGAGGGTTCTCGGCGGGATTGAAGAAGTTGGGACCGCCGCTTACCCATTACATTGCCAGTACTCACTCGCGTTTTGCTTTCACTTCCGCATGTTTGTTGATCGCAGTATTAAGGGTTGTTGTTCCATGCAGTGATGTTGTGTGCATTTTTTGGTTGCCGCGGATTCAGCTAGCAGGGTTCAAGAATCCGTATTGCGATTCTCTGATGTCACATTCAGTTCACAGGGTGTGGGATGTGGATCTGTACTCATTTCTTTCCGCAGTAGTAAGAATAATCAGTCAGGCAGACCTCAAGGCATTTGCTTAGCGGCTGCGAGGGATATTTTTATAGCAGTTCGCCCACAGGGCCTAGGAGTTTTGTTTTCTCATTACATTAAGAGGGCGCTGGCCTTCTGCGGGCTCGGAGAACACTGCATTCGGGCCCACTCCTTTAGGATCGGTGCAGCCATGGTGGCTTTTGGGTTGGGGGTCCCCTTTCATGAAATTCAGCAGATGGGATGTTGGCGGTCTGATACATTCGACCAGCGGCATTGTGCGCTTTGCCGGGCATCAGTATCGATTAATTCTGATTAGCGTTTCATTCTATTCCCCATGCAGGTCGGGTCTATCGTAGGGGATTCTATCGTTCGTTGGGCAAAACTTCATTTACATGTCTTGACCCTGGTGATCTGGTTCGGTAGGAGTGGGGCACCCTTAGCGGATGTTTGGGCACTTTTGACAGCCAATTCCCCATCACCATCACTTATCATTGTCCACTTAGGGACCAATGATTTGGTTTATAATGATGTTTTTTTTCCATCCGGCAGAGCATTTTCATATTTATGGAAGAGGTTCATAGGGAGTTTCCTGATGCTAAGCTCGTTTGGTCCAATATTTTACCTCGGGTATTTTATTTTTGGGCGTGTTCTCAGAAGAGTATGGAGAAGCAGCGTAGGGCCATAAATAGGGCTTCTAGTGCACATAGTTGTAAGTTAGGGTGCCAGGTGCTGCATCATCCGCAGTTCACTTGGACTGATTTGTCGATGTATCGGTTCGATGGGGTGCATTTGTCAGAGACTGGAAATGCTGCATTTTGTAGGAATTTGACGGATTGCATTAAGGTGTTTGAGCTGTCGTAATTTTTGGTGGCCTGTTGTTTCTTTTGGCGCACTACGTGCGTTGGGGTTTTGGATAGCCTTAGGAGCATGTGTTTTAATCTGTCTTTTTTCTTGGGGCGCGCTTTGCACGTTTGGAGTTTTTGGCAAGAAAAATGACAGGAATTTCAGTGATAATTGCAAATTATCATGTAATTTGGATTATACGCTTCATTAATAATAGTGCCTTTCCATTTCGCAAGGGCTATTTTACATGTCCCCTCGTAAGTTCCAACTTGGGGGAGTAGAATTATGCCATGGTTACAAGACAGTATGTAATTTATCAATTGTAATTTGATTAGGAAATAGCGCCCTTCGATTCCGTTGGGGCAAGTTTATCCCCTCGTGCGTTCCAACTTGGGGAAACATTTAAATTGTTAATATTGTATTGGGGTGCAATTTGTATTTTAACTTAGATGTATAAGTCAGGCGCCCTTCGGTTCCGATGGGGCTTGTTTATCCCCTCAGGCATTCCACTTTGGGGAATTTAGGGTATAATTGTTAGAATGGTTAAATTTTAGGCAAGGTGCGTGTGCGGGCTGTGTACTGTGGAGGTCATATATATCAGTGTTCTCCACAAGGGGTTTTGAGAGGGCGGTCCGCCCTCTCAAAATTTTCGGCAGACTTGCCAATGAATGTGCCGCCCTCCCAAAATTTATGGCTGCCCTGCCAACGAATTGGCCGCCCAGCCAAGACAAATGACGGCCCTGCCAAAATAATGACAAATCTGTGGATGAAAGGAACTTGGTCACAAAGTGAAACGCTGGTTATAAGCTCTCTTCCACAAAGATTTTTTCCGACCGGCGCTCAGGATCAAAGGAGTAGCAGAAATGCCTGCACGATTCTTGGAACAAGGCTGACTTACAGCGCATGCAGCACTAGTTAGGCAGCTTCCCATCTTAAATACGCATATAAGTACATGTCACTAAGCTTGGGTGATATATATATATATATTTTTCATCCACGATATATATCGTCAGAAATTAGTCTAGATTACCGATGGTATAGCAATTTATTCATTACGTCAACACAAATCACCTCTCAAGAGCCAGCATACACAGTATAATGCACTCAGGGCACTCAATAAACAAGAATAAAATGGATACAAACCGTGAAAGAGAATCCCGTAATGGTACCTAAACCCAAACCTGACCCAAAGACAAGTGCCGAAGCCGCTGTCATGATTCGTTATTGGTCCATGAACGGCAGTTGTCAGTCAGTGCTGTCGAATCATAATGACAACCCTATCCCTACGACCAATAAGATTCGTTGTCTGTTACGGGCAAGTTTTTGAAGGGTGAATTCTGCAGTCAATCACATACGTTTTATGTGCCAACGTCGAGAATTTGTATGCCAAATTAGACCGCCCCAAGTCTTGCCCAATCTGACACCAGTCCTTCCACGTGTGGATTGCTCAGCATGGGAATTCCCTGTGAATGTAACCTCGCTCCCACAGGCAACACGCGTTTGGACATACTCTTAGAAAAAAGCGCGTAACGCTGTGTGGATGCCATTATTTGCATAAATTTAAATATGCACAAATCACTAAGTCGTAAAATGTTGAGAAGGGTAAGCAACTGAAAAAGTCTAAACTATGTTTTTGTCTTGTGCATCATAATTATGATTGGTATATGAAACATTACGCACTTAAACACGGATGTGCTCGTTCTGCTTTTTAACCCTTTGTGGTGACCACACCATGGCTAGAAAGTGAAGCAAGAGCATATGTATCACATTATCCGTATATTTAATTCCATTCTCTCTTCAAAGCGGAATGATAGGTGACAGTAATTGTCACGTGAATGTCACAAAGCAGAAGCTTGAAGATGACGGGCTGGCGGGTGCACCCCGACATCACACAATCCGTATTGTCAATATGGTAAATTGGATTCACATAGACTGAGAGCCTGGTGAGATTTCATTAACAAATCAAGCACAAAAGGTTTGATAGTACCAAGTCATTGTCTGTTGTGGAGGGATGCTGGAACAGCATAGGTGCACCTAGGTCTGTTGTGGGTTACGTGACCTCGTAAAAATGTTCCAATTTTCACATTTAATTAACATGTCGCGCACAAGTGCCGTTTTTGCCTTAATGTGTTACAAATGACCCCATGATAACGAAACAATTACTTCAGAACACAAAATGGTCTGTCTAAGGTACTTAAGAATGACATTAATTAGCTGCTAATTAGCACTTTGATTAACATTTTGAGCACAAACGCCATTTTTGTGACAAATACCTCTTCAAAGTGACCTGAAACAGTATTTCTAACTTAAGAATGAAAATAAGTCTGATAAAGTTACTTAAGAACGGTAATTAAGCAAAACACTAATTAGCATAATACTTAACACTTTAATTAACATTATGAGCACAAACATCATTTTTGTGACAAATACCTCTTCAAAGTGACCTGAAACAGTATTTCTAACTTAAGAATGAAAATAGGTCTGATAAAGTTACTTAAGAACGGTAATTAAGCAAAACACTAATTAGCATAATACTTAGCACTTTAATTAACATTATGAGCACAAAGGTAATTCTTGTGACAAATACCTCTTCAGAGTGACCTGAAACATAAAAATGAAAATAGGTTTGATAAGTTACTTAAGAACGGTAATTATACATTAGTTAGTATTTCAATAACATTTTGTGTACACACGTCATTTTTGCGAAAACATATCTCTCCAAAGTGACCTGATACAGTATTTCTAACTTAAGAATGAAAATAGGTCTGATAAAGGGACTTTTTAAAGAGTTGTGATTAAGCAACGACTCTAATTAGCAATTAGAAATTGGTATTAACAGGTTAACTGATAATTAAAGAAGACGCTTATTAATAGCTGATTAGCACATTTTTATGAAAGCACATGTAACAGTAAATAAAGTGTATGTTTTCACTTAACCTGTCTTTACAATGAACTGCCACTTCAAGTAAAGAATAATAAGTCAAAAGACGTGAATTTAACTAACTGTATTCCCAGGCCTTGTGATTGCTTAATTTTGACAAAATGAGAAAGATTACCGATAAAAATGAAGTATCAACACTATAAAATTTATTTGCCTAAAACCCAGTGCACATTTCATGCGAATGTGAAATACCCCAATACGCTATGTTTTTCAATTGTTGACACATTTGATTCAATTAGTATTCACGGCTTTTGTAGTTACTACACTGCAGACGTTAAGTTTTAGGCTTAGCAATAACGCATCTTTAAACTTAACATTGAGTACCAAGATTTGTGTTAAATATACTTCTGACGAATAAAATAATTGAAAGTTGTAGCTTAAGAATGCTAAAGGGTCACAGACAAGATTCATGGGGGGAAGAGTGAAATAATACATGTAGCCATGGTAGATAAAAACAAGAAAAAATACCATAGTTTGGCCACAGAGGAGCAATTTTGATCGTAAGAGTTTAAGAGCACTATAGAGTATAAAGTTTTCAAAAAGGAGGACGCATAGAAAAAGTAAAACTGGAAACTGCACTCAAGAATTATTTTAAGAAGCCGGAGACCACTGATGGGTTGTATTCCTCTTCCGTATGGAGAGAGCAAAAGGTGTCAAGCTCCAAAGACAATTTCTGAGGCGCCATGTTGTTCTTAAAAGAAGGAGTCAGCCAAGGTGTAAGATGAATAGGCAGAGGAAGAAATGGAAAGTGAGAACAGTAGCAGCACTATGACCAACCGAAAGGGAAGCGAAAGGGAGGGTATGGCAAGGCCGGAGTAACAGTACTTTATTAAAACTTCAAGGGAAAGCCCAAGGTGGGAGGCAGGGTTTGGTTGTAGAACAAATTGACAGAGGTAATGGGTAGTGAAAACGTGGAGGGTGGGGGTTGGGGGCAGTTTAGCAGCAACACCATAGCCGGCATGGGTCACAATGCACCACAAGAACTGCAAGGGAAAACCAAGGTGTGTGTGGGGAGGTTGGTTGCGGTTGAGAGAGGGTCCGGGTGTGAAAATAAGAAAAGAGGATAGGATGCCTGCATGGTTCTCTGCCCAAATACTTTCTTGACTTGCATAATGTGATGAGTAAGTGTAACTCGCGGGAATTTTGAAATTGTTTCCGGCACTACAAGAAAAGGAAAACGCAACAGCTGGTATTTTTAATTTAAGTCTCTTAACTCTGGTGTGGTCTGGGGTAAAAAACCCTCCATGTCTGTTTATGTCCTGTAGTAAATGAAGGTCCTTTTCTTGGACAGTCAACGGGCAATGGTTTTAATATACCTCAACTTTTTATTTTTTATTTTTCTTTAGCTGAAAGCACTCCTTTAAAAGAACAGTTTTTTTGCCGGTGATAATATCATGCTGAGCCCCGCGTCTTTTTTCCTTGGATGGGTTCACAGCATATTTTTCTGTGCAGAAAAGAGAACAGTCATCTTATCTTTTTTCTTATTTTCATATCCCAACCCTCTCTCAATCGCAATCACACCCCCCACCCCCCGCCCCACACACACACCTTGGTTTTCCCTTACCTTTCTCGTGGTGCACTGTGACCCACGCCGGCTATGGTGTTGCTACTTGAACCTTTTGCCTCTTTTCATACGTCATAACATCATGGAATTGTCTTAAGAAACCTATCCACCCTCCTTTCAATATTAAACCCAAGTCTTAAAATAATGTTTGCATGGGTCAAATTTTATGCGCACCATTTGTCACATGAATTACGTTTGCGATCAAAGTGTTAATGGACTCATGCAAACTACCATACTAATTAGTACTGTGCTTAATTACCGTTCTTAAGCCCCTTTATCAGACCTATTTTCATTCTTAAGTTAGAAATACTGTTTCAGGTCACTTTGAAGAGAAAATTGTCACAAAATGATATTTGTACTCAAAATGTTAATTAAAGTGCTAAGTATTATGCTAATTAGTGTTATGCTTAATTACCGTTCTTTAGTAACTTTTTCAGACCTATTTTCATTCTTAAGTTAGAAATACTGTTTCAGGTCACTTTGAAGAGGTATTTGTCACAAAAATGACGTTTGTGCTCAAAATGTTAATTAAAGTGCTAATTAGCAGCTAATTAATGTCATTCTTAAGTACCTTAGACAGACCATTTTGTGTTCTGAAGTAATTGTTTCTCTATCATGGGGTCATTTGTAACACATTAAGGCAAAAACGGCACTTGTGCGCGACATGTTAATTAAACGTGAAAATTGGAACAATTTAACGAGGTCACGTAACCCACAACAGACCTAGGTGCACCTATGCTGTTCCAGCATCCCTCCACAACAGACAATGACTTGGCACTGTCAAACCTTTTGTGCTTGAATTGTTAATGAAATCTCACCAGGCTCTCAGTCTAATAGTTAATGGAAACTTTACTGTAAGATGCATCTGGATGTGGTGATATCGCCCAAGCTTCACCACAATAGCCCCAAATGTGTTCGTAACGCGCGAGACTTGCACGGTGACCGTCGGCGTTCGGACTGATATGCGCAATGACGTCATACAGACGGCGTCTGTCCGATGACGTCATACCGCCCTCCCAACGAAAAAGTCTGTGGAGAACACTGTATATGTCCTGTATCATGTTTGGTTTTGTCCTTGTAAACAAGTCCAGGTTTATGTGGATATGGATATGGATATGGAATCCAAATGGGAAGGACAATGAGTGTCCTTTGGGTGGCCACAATTTGTGTTGGTTTGGATGTGCGAAGGTGTCCATTTTAATTGTTCAAATTTGTATGGATGTTTTGTTTGTCCATGTGCAAGTGATGGTGTGTCTGTTTAGTCGGTTTGCCCTGTGTCTGGCATCCGGCTCCTTGCCAATTTACAGTGTTTTGCAAATTTGTGCATGCGAATAAACCCAGCTTTAACATGTTTAAGCTGTGACTGGAAATCTCAGAAAGTTGTATGTTACCAAATATTGTCTGAGTATAGTGTTATTTTATGCACAGAAATTTAGATGACGTTCATTTTACCTAGCACCGTGTTGCTTCTAATGAACATGTTCTCTCACACAAACACTGGGAAGTGCTAATTTGGTCTTTATTCAACACCTAGAGTGCAAGTTTTCAGGCTGAAGCAGAAGATTGAAGCTGGAATAAAGACCAGCTTGCCGATTCTGAATGGTACCCTCACATTGAATATTTCACTGGTAACATGCTATAATGGTCCATGCTGCCCTTGCCAATGTGTTGGCTATGATACATACATGTAATAGCACACACACACAAGTGCACGTGGACGGGGCAACCACATTGTGCAAACAAAAAGTTGCGACTAGTCGACTAGTCGTGAATAGTTGACGCGCGACTACTCGAGTTGTGAATTTCACTAGTCGTCCAGTACTAGTGGGTAAGGACACACACCATTGTGGGGACATTTATACAATGGAACAAAGGTCCCTACAACATTTTTCTTTGTAAAACCCTGTCCCCCCCACGTGGTAATTCAATAGAAAAGGGAACAATAGAACAACATTAGGGAGTCCCCACAACTCAGTGTTAAAAAGAATGTGTGTGTGTATAGTCTATAAAGCTCACACAATGCAGCAACATCCGTGCAACACAGCGAGTTACATAACAGTGTGAGCATCCGCTGTTCAATGTACAGGAATTCAGGGTTCGAAATAAGCGGTTAACTTTTAACCAATCAGCTTTGAGGTTAACGTAAACGTTATGTCTTTTCTGCGGGAAACCCTCACTTTGTCACAGTCAACCAAAGTGATTAGACATTACAATTTTCCCTCCAACACCCCTTCATTCCACCAGCGTTTTATTTTGTTTGTGCTGGAAGCTCACTATGCCCAATTAAGTGCGTGTACTTGGTTAACAGAAGTTGTGTCTTCCATGCTCTGGTATGTTATGGGGGCGGCCGGGCGGGAAGTTTAGTCTTCCATGGCTGCCCTTGGTATTTTTATTGGGCGGGAAGTTGAGTCTTCCATGGCTGCCCTTGGTATTTTTATTGGGCGAGAAGTTGAGTCTTCCATGGCTGCCCTTGGTATTTTTATTGGGCAGGAAGTTGAGTCTTCCATGGCTGCCCTTGGTATTTTTATTGGGCGGGAAGTTGAGTCTTCCATGGCTACCCTTGGTATTTTTATTGGGCGAGAAGTTGAGTCTTCCATGGCTGCCCTTGGTATTTTTATTGGGCTGGAAGTTGAGTCTTCCATGGCTGCCCTTGGTATTTTTATTGGGCGGGAAGTTGAGTCTTCCATGGCTACCCTTGGTATTTTTATTAGACGGGAAGTTGAGTCTTCCATGGCTGCCCTTGGTATTTTTAATGGGCGGGAAGTTGAGTCTTCCATGACTGCCCTTGGTATTTTTAATGGGCGGGAAGTTGAGTCTTCCATGACTGCCCTTGGTATTTTTATTGGGCAGGAAGTTGAGTCTTCCATGGCTGCCCTTGGTATTTTTATTGGGCGGGAAGTTGAGTTTTCCATGGCTGCCCTTGGTATTTTTATTGGGCGGGAAGTTGAGTCTTCCATATCTGCCCTTGGTATTTTTTATTGGGCTGGAAGTTGAGTCTTCCATGGCTGCCCTTGGTATTTTTATTGGGCAGGAAGTTGAGTCTTCCATGGCTGCCCTTGGTATTTTTATTGGGCAGGAAGTTGAGTCTTCCATGGCTGCCCTTGGTATTTTTATTGGGCTGGAAGTTGAGTCTTCCATGGCTGCCCTTGGTATTTTTATTAGACGGGAAGTTGAGTCTTCCATGGCTGCCCTTGGTATTTTTAATGGGCGGGAAGTTGAGTCTTCCATGGCTGCCCTTGGTATTTTTATTGGGCAGGAAGTTGAGTCTTCCATGGCTGCCCTTGGTATTTTTATTGGGCGGGAAGTTGAGTTTTCCATGGCTGCCCTTGGTATTTTTATTGGGCGGGAAGTTGAGTCTTCCATATCTGCCCTTGGTATTTTTTATTGGGCTGGAAGTTGAGTCTTCCATGGCTGCCCTTGGTATTTTTATTGGGCGGGAAGTTGAGTCTTCCATGGCTGCCCTTGGTATTTTTATTGGGCGAGAAGTTGAGTCTTCCATGGCTGCCCTTGGTATTTTTATTGGGCAGGAAGTTGAGTCTTCCATGGCTGCCCTTGGTATTTTTATTGGGCGGGAAGTTGAGTCTTCCATGGCTACCCTTGGTATTTTTATTAGACGGGAAGTTGAGTCTTCCATGGCTGCCCTTGGTATTTTTAATGGGCGGGAAGTTGAGTCTTCCATGACTGCCCTTGGTATTTTTATTGGGCAGGAAGTTGAGTCTTCCATGGCTGCCCTTGGTATTTTTATTGGGCGGGAAGTTGAGTTTTCCATGGCTGCCCTTGGTATTTTTATTGGGCGGGAAGTTGAGTCTTCCATATCTGCCCTTGGTATTTTTTATTGGGCTGGAAGTTGAGTCTTCCATGGCTGCCCTTGGTATTTTTATTGGGCGGGAAGTTGAGTCTTCCATGGCTGCCCTTGGTATTTTTATTGGGCAGGAAGTTGAGTCTTCCATGGCTGCCCTTGGTATTTTTATTGGGCAGGAAGTTGAGTCTTCCATGGCTGCCCTTGGTATTTTTATTGGGCTGGAAGTTGAGTCTTCCATGGCTGCCCTTGGTATTTTTATTGGGCGGGAAGTTGAGTCTTCCATGGCTGCCCTTGGTATTTTTAATGGGCGGGAAGTTGAGTCTTCCATGGCTGCCCTTGGTATTTTTATTAGGCGGGAAGTTGAGTCTTCCATGGCTGCCCTTGGTATTTTTATTGGGCGGGAAGTTGAGTCTTCCATGGCTGCCCTTGGTATTTTTAATGGGCGGGAAGTTGAGTCTTCCATGACTGCCCTTGGTATTTTTATTGGGCAGGAAGTTGAGTCTTCCATGGTTGCCCTTGGTATTTTTATTGGGCAGGAAGTTGAGTCTTCCATGGCTGCCCTTGGTATTTTTATTGGGCTGGAAGTTGAGTCTTCCATGGCTGCCCTTGGTATTTTTATTGGGCGGGAAGTTGAGTCTGCCATGGCTGCCCTTGGTATTTTTAATGGGCGGGAAGTTGAGTCTTCCATGGCTGCCCTTGGTATTTTTATTGGGCGGGGAAGTTGAGTCTTCCATGGCTGCCCTTGGTATTTTTATTGGGCTGGAAGTTGAGTCTTCCATGGCTGCCCTTGGTATTTTTATTGGGCTGGAAGTTGAGTCTTCCATGGCTGCCCTTGGTATTTTTAGTGGGCAGGAAGTTGAGTCTTCCATGGCTGCCCTTGGTATTTTTTTGGGGCAGGAAGTTGAGTCTTCCTTGGCTGCCCTTGGTATTTTTATTGGGCGAGAAGTTGAGTCTTCCATGGCTGCCCTTGGTATTTTTATTGGGCTGGAAGTTGAGTCTTCCATGGCTGCCCTTGGTATTTTTATTGGGCAGGAAGTTGAGTCTTCCATGGCTGCCCTTGGTATTTTTATTGGGCTGGAAGTTTAGTCTTCCATGGCTGCCCTTGGTATTTTTATTGGGCTGGAAGTTGAGTCTTCCATGGCTGCCCTTGGTATTTTTATTGGGCAGGAAGTTGAGTCTTCCATGGCTGCCCTTGGTATTTTTATTGGGCTGGAAGTTGAGTCTTCCATGGCTGCCCTTGGTATTTTTATTGGGCTGGAAGTTGAGTCTTCCATGGCTGCCCTTGGTATTTTTATTGGGCAGGAAGTTGAGTCTTCCATGGCTGCCCTTGGTATTTTTATTGGGCTGGAAGTTGAGTCTTCCATGGCTGCCCTTGGTATTTTTATTGGGCGGGAAGTTGAGTCTTCCATGGCTGCCCTTGGTATTTTTAATGGGCGGGAAGTTGAGTCTTCCATGGCTGCCCTTGGTATTTTTATTGGGCGGGGAAGTTGAGTCTTCCATGGCTGCCCTTGGTATTTTTATTGGGCTGGAAGTTGAGTCTTCCATGGCTGCCCTTGGTATTTTTATTGGGCTGGAAGTTGAGTCTTCCATGGCTGCCCTTGGTATTTTTAATGGGCAGGAAGTTGAGTCTTCCATGGCTGCCCTTGGTATTTTTATTGGGCAGGAAGTTGAGTCTTCCATGGCTGCCCTTGGTATTTTTATTGGGCGAGAAGTTGAGTCTTCCATGGCTGCCCTTGGTATTTTTATTGGGCTGGAAGTTGAGTCTTCCATGGCTGCCCTTGGTATTTTTATTGGGCTGGAAGTTGAGTCTTCCATGGCTGCCCTTGGTATTTTTAATGGGCGGGAAGTTGAGTCTTCCATGGCTGCCCTTGGTATTTTTATTGGGCGGGGAAGTTGAGTCTTCCATGGCTGCCCTTGGTATTTTTATTGGGCTGGAAGTTGAGTCTTCCATGGCTGCCCTTGGTATTTTTATTGGGCTGGAAGTTGAGTCTTCCATGGCTGCCCTTGGTATTTTTAATGGGCAGGAAGTTGAGTCTTCCATGGCTGCCCTTGGTATTTTTATTGGGCGAGAAGTTGAGTCTTCCATGGCTGCCCTTGGTATTTTTATTGTGCAGGAAGTTGAGTCTTCCATGGCTGCCCTTGGTATTTTTATTGGGCTGGAAGATGAGTCTTCCATGGCTGCCCTTGGTATTTTTATTGGGCGGGAAGTTGAGTCTTCCATGGCTGCCCTTGGTATTTTTAATGGGCAGGAAGTTGAGTCTTCCATGGCTGCCCTTGGTATTTTTATTGGGCAGGAAGTTGAGTCTTCCATGGCTGCCCTTGGTATTTTTATTGGGCTGGAAGTTGAGTCTTCCATGACTGCCCTTGGTATTTTTATTGGACGGGAAGATGAGTCTTCCATGGCTGCCCTTGGTATTTTTATTGGGCGGGAAGTTGAGTCTTCCATGGCTGCCCTTGGTATTTTTAATGGGCGGGAAGTTGAGTCTTCCATGGCTGCCCTTGGTATTTTTATTGGGCTGGAAGTTGAGTCTTCCATGGCTGCCCTTGGTATTTTTATTGGACGGGAAGATGAGTCTTCCATGGCTGCCCTTGGTATTTTTATTGGGCGGGAAGTTGAGTCTTCCATGGCTGCCCTTGGTATTTTTAATGGGCGGGAAGTTGAGTCTTCCATGGCTGCCCTTGGTATTTTTATTGGGCGGGAAGTTGAGTCTTCCATGGCTGCCCTTGGTATTTTTATTGGCAGGTAAGTTGAGTCTTAAATGTGTGACTCTCGCCAGCGGTTAAATGGGGTCTTATTTGTTAATTTTACATTGTACCTGTGGTCATGCTTATGGCAAACGATATTTGCCTCAGGGTATGCAAGTTTTCAGATACAGACAGCCACCACACACATTTGGGGACTTTTGGGATTATTAAGCCAGTTTTTTAATAGGTGTTTAATGTTTTAATTGTATTTTGTGAATTTGTATAGTTGCCATAGCGCTCCCGAGTTTCCTGAGGCTATGATTCCGACCACAGGTCACAGTGGTGGAAGCGCAACTATACTTTGACTAGGTTTAGAAGACAAGTTAATGTATTTCACGTTTAGCATTAAGCAAAATGATAGTATTTGTACCATGAGCAAATATTGGATGGACCTAGTGTAGGTTCTTGTTATTAATTTTGTGGATCCGGTTTGCCAAAAGTTCGGTATTCGGGAGTATTGAATAAAAAACGGTTGTTGAAGGCTGTGACATAAATTCACACAAACAAGAATGTTTCTTATTGGTTTTTTATTATGGAGTCTGAGCATAATAAGGGGTACTTTGGTAAAATCTCATAGATTATTTTCAAGTTTGTAAAATTATTTTCACATTCGTAAAATGGTTTGACAAGTCATGAAATTTGCAAGATTTGATGCCCACAATTGTGTCACTAGTCACTAGAACCACGCGTACACAATACACAGTGATGCATTGTACACACAAAACAGTCGTCCCATGCACATACCGTACATTACATATGCAGCAGGTACAAAGTCCAACGTAAGCCACACTGTGATTGGCTATTGTTAAAATATCCATATTCATAAGAAAGCTTCAGCTTGCATGGCTTGGCACACGTTCAACTGCATGGTAAAAAAGAGCTACATATGTAGCGTATACTTAATGACAATTCCGGACCAATCACAAGCCACATAACTGTTGAATATGGATGAGCCTGTGTAAAAGGTTGCTGTGTGTACAGCTAGTTTCGGGCTTCGTTCCGTTGACTGTGTGGGGCAATATTGTGTTGTGCGCTGTGATGTGCTGTACGATACATGATGATTGTTGCATTTCTGTATTTGATCGAGCCTTTTCTTTCTCGAAATCTGTGAAAAATATGAGTTTGTAGCAGAGCCCCTCGTGTGGCTGAATAAGGCCCGTAAGGACAGTTCCAGCAAGTTTTGGAAATTGTACAAGTAACGTGTACATGTGCACGATTTGTACTCTTGTGCATGACGGAACGTTTGGGCCAGACGACCGCGATCACACACTTTTCAACACATTAATTTCACAGTTTTGAAGCTGTATCATCCTAAGAAATTGCTTTCCAAAACTGTGTGATTCCTTTGCCTATTTAAAATTTTGAAAGGCTAGGTATAAATGCTCACTTTTCCAACGTTCTTTACCCTTTTTTTACAGTGATTTAGGCCTACATTACAAACAAAATAACAGGCGGGTGGGTACATAGTTGTCCGACGCCGATTGTGCATAACTTAAAATAAACCTCTTTTGTAGTAGAATACTGGTAGTTTATGAAACAGTAATGTGATTATATTCAATGTCACAACATGCAACTTTAATAAAATGGCTTAGTAACTGTGTTATTATTACAAAAAGCCGATTTTTGGTGTGACTCTGTCGGTCACGGCATGTATTTGCACGTAGTTTGCCATCATCTCAGATGACGTATTACCCACAATACATGTAGGTCATGTAATGACAAGTAAACATTGCTCGCGCAATCGGTCTATTGGGCACCGAACAACTATTGTTATTGTTTGATTTTTTTTCTCTTTTCTGAATGAAACTTGTCCACAAACAATTACATACATGTAGTTGCAGGATTAAAAAGAGGTATTATACATGTAGGCCTTCATTTTTTGAATTAGGTGTGATATCACATGACCTCTACTTCTGCTTGAAACCGGAAGTGACTTGTAATTTTAAAGTGACAACTTTTTTGGAGTTGCTTTTAACGATGTTTTAGTCCAGCAGGGGTCCAGTTTCCAAAAATAGGGTTGTTGGCGTAATAAAATTCAACAGCGCCGGTTAAAACAGTTTAAAACACACTTTTATGTGTAGTCTGATATTGATGACATCATCACAGGTCACAGATGACAATGTTTACTGCAAAAATGTGAAGTAATGTCATGATGACGTCATCACTTGTTTTTTTAACAAATCTTTAGAAATTTCGACCACTTATTACATACATCTTGAATACAAAACAAGCTACAATCAAATTTCTCCTGCACACAGCTTGGAAGGTCATAAATGTTTGAAATAAGGACTGATATCACCATGACGTCATCAATTGTCACCTTATATCACCACAAAGGTAGAATTGTGCAAGATCTATGTATACAGATCAATATGGGCGATCAAGCTGAAACTCTGCATGTATTCAAGATGGGATGTGTCACAACCAAAAGTATAGGTCACGTTTTGTTGAAGACATCAAGTGTTACATGATGTCCCCATTTAAAGGTACCGTAAAAAGTTTAAACCGGGTTTGAACATTCATATCTCAAGAAGTATTTGTCACAAATTCATATTTTTTTTCTTCAAAATATAGCCTGTTAAAACATTCTCCAGACATAATACCCTACTTCAGATCAAAATTGGACGATAATTCATAAGCATACTTCATGTTTTGAAGTTTGTTAAGTATACAGAATGTATACAAAGAGGAACAGGCACTTCAAACGATTACAAAGTGCCAAAATCATGAGAAATAAGCCATTTTCTCTCCAAGGTTGGAGAGGAGAATTTCACACAATTTATCTTTTAGCTCATAAACTACACTTGACAAAATTTATTTCTGGATTGTAAATACTTGGAAAGATATTGCCGCTTCATTTGGAGTAACGTGAAAAACCCTTCTCGAAGTCACAAACTGTAAGTAATACATGGCAATTTCTGTGTAGCGAAATACAATATACTATTACACAGGGCCTGTACAAACAATGGCCGTTTGATCACATTAGTTGCGGAGTGCAACAAACTTGTGTGAAAGCCGGACCATTCATAAAGTTCATGTGAATGTTTTGAAAAATCAGGGGAAACATCAATTGCACTTAAACTACATCACATGTTTGAAACTTTACGAGTGTGTTTCAATGTAACTGCAGTAAAATCAGGCCTAAAAAAAAATAAAACATGAATATGACACCTTCTTACGTCTGGAAAGCCATAAACTACCCTTCAGATTGTCGAAAATAGCGTATTTAGAGGCAGCGTTGTAAATTGTTTTCACATGTTTTGTGGTTTGGAGAAAGTTCACAATTGTACATCTGGGTGTTGAAAATCGGGGTGTTATAAACTCAAAGGTAAAATGCTGGATTGTTTCCTTAATCCTCAAATCACACCAAAGCGCACTGTAAACCTCTCAGCAGCAATAGCTCTCGGGTTTAAACAAATCTCATGTTAGTGGACGACACCAAACAGCCATAGATAGAACGAGATCTGTAAATGTTAAAATCAACAGTAGTTGGATATAAACCAATTGGCAATAGGTATAAACAAAATTCATGATCTGGAAAAGTATTCCTGACTCTTCATTTGAGGGCTTACTGCCAAAAGCCTTGAAAATGCATTTAATTTTATGACGACTTTTGCCAGTTTTACATGAATTATGATTCCGAATCATTCAATGTAGCATTTTGTTTTTGTCATTGATGTCATCATAAGCACAACTATCCCAAACACCTTGTGTTTGCCAGGTGGCAAACACATCAGCTCTAGTTCATTTTTTTTTGGCATTTCTACTTTTCAGTGGAAAAGCCTTTGCTTTGCCAGGTGGCAAACACATCAGCTCTAGTTCATTTCTTTTTTGGCTTTTCTAACTTTCAGCGGAAAAGCCTAAGTTGCTTTTGTGCCTTTTTTTTTCTTTTTTAGCTGTTTGGCAGCGAAGTGCAGCGAAGCGCAGCGAAACAGCTCTTGTTTTTGTTAATTTTTTTTTAATTTATTTTTTTATTTTTTTATTAGCTGTTTCGCAGCGAAACAGCTCTTGTTTTCGTTAAAGTTTTTTTATTTTTAGGTGTTCAGCCAACAGCCGAACAACTATTTTTATTGATTTTTTTTTTTTTTTTTAGGTGTTCGGCCATCAGCCGAAAACCTACTGTTATTGTTAAGTTTTTTTTTTTTTTTTTTTCTGGGTATTCTTCCCCCTGAAACTTGTCGTTCAATTTTCTCAAAAAGCTTGTGTGAACTTATGATGCACAAAGATCTTAGTGAGCAGATGAAACCGTAAGGTTTTTGGAATGATGACGTCATTGATGACTTCATTAGGTTAAATAAACGTCAAATAATTCAAAAAATTCATATCTCAAGACTGACAAATGCTACATTCAAAATTTTTGGTGCATATGAAAGGCCTTGTAATGTTAAACAAAACGTGACCCCATTTGACCTTTACTTCAAAACTGGAAGTTAAAGTTAAAATCATGTTATTTAGGGCTCTAGAGCCTAAGTGAACGAAAAGAAACTTTCAATGCATAATATTTTCTTTAGCTCATGAGCATTCTAAAAATGTGATATATGACGTCATAGCTACGTCACAACGAAAACGAAAAAAATTTTTTTTTTGCTATCTCAAAAAAAAAAGCATGTACGGACTTGAAACTTACTATATACCTATACCACAGTGTGTACATGACAAAGCAACATTTTTGGAATGATGACGTCATCGATGACGTCATTACATTAAATTGAAGTTTTATACTAAAATAATCATATCTTCAGAATAATACATGCTACATACATGATCTTTACACTATATGAAAGGTGTTGAAGTGTTAAACAAATTTTACACAGAGTGTGACCCCATTTGAACCAACCGGAAGTTGAATTTTTTTATATTTAAATTCGTTTTTCATGAACGTACCTTTGTGTATTGATATAATAACATGATTTTAAGACCCTTCCACGATTCTACAATTTTTTACAATGTGTGACCCTATATGACCTTCACTTCCTGTCAAAACCGGAAATATCAGTTTGTACATACACAACTGTGTATCTTACAAATGAAACGTGGTACATTAACAATCATTACATCAATTTAAAGCTCTCCAAAAGTACAGGTTTGATTACGTTGAAATATGGCATGTTGTTAATTAATGGCAAGTTCTTGTGAATCGTGAAATGACGTCATGATGACGTCATCACATGATTTTTTATGATTTTTTCCCCTTTTTCCCCTTTAAGTCATAAATTGCTAATGGAACATGCTATGATCAAAATTCTTTTTTAAACAGGATTGATAGGTCATAAATGCTCTGAAAACGAATTGACGTCATCATGACGTCATCATTTGTCAGGTTATATTATCTTAAAGGTACAGTTTAACAAGATATATATATACAGAATGAAACCGATCTCACAAGGCATTAATTTTTGCATTATAAACTTGAATTATAAATTTTTTGAAAATGTCATCGGCGAAACAGCTTGGAATTCGTGCACGAATGCAATATGTCAATTTTTTTTTGTTTTTTGAAGGTACCGGAAGTAACTGCAAGTAAGTTTCGTTCTAAGTGCTTTTTTTTGCAATGTTCCTGTTAAGCAATGGCAATGAAACTTTCAGAGATGAAAGGCATTGGTGCAATAGTGATCCTGAAACAGTGACGTCATCACCTGTCATGTGACGTCATGTTAAAGATTCATATTTTAAATATTTGAAAATCCGTATCAAATCAGCCACAAGAGACCATAGGTTTCTGTTTGCAGGATTGGATAGGGATGAATTAGGTCTTCATTTTATTCCGTGTGCATGACCTCATGTGACCCCTACTTCCAGTTGAAACCGGAAGTGCCTTCATAATTCAAAAGTGGTAAAAGTTATGAAGTTGCTTTTAACGATGGTAGTGTCCCGCGAGGGTGTACTTTAAGACAAAAATACAGATGACGCCATAATATACAAGAGCGCCCTCTAGCGGCAGGTTTAAAAAGTTCCAATTTCATTTTGAGAAGATCTGTGTTGCGAAGTTTTTTGTAATCGCTTCAGAATTGATACACATGATGACCATCAGGCTACATGTATAATCAAAATCCCTTTTTAAACAGTCTTGATAGGTCATAAATGCTCTGAAAACGAATTGACATCATCATGATGTCATCATTTGTCAGGTTATATTACCTTAAAGGTACAGTTTAACAAGATATATACAGAATGAATTCGATCTCACACGGCATTAATTTTTGCATTATTAACTTGAATATGCGCACAATGTCAGACTTTCGTATTCAAATGAGAAATTTGAAAATTTCCTATGTCCTCTTTTCTATTTCCCGAACATTTGTGCACAGTTTTTTCTGTGCGGCACTTTGGTCACTTTCCAAACTTTGATCTTAATCAAACTTGGTACAAAGAAAGACCACGCACCAAACATTTGCAAAGTATCATTAACGTCACCATGACATCATCACCTGTCACGTGATGTCACCTAAAAGATAAAAAATTTAAATATATAAAAAAATGTGTATAAAATCAACCACAAGAGACCTTAGGTTTATTTTTGCGGGATTAGATTGGGGTAATATAGGTCTTTATTTTATTCAGTGTGCTTGACATCACGTGACCTATTTCTGGTTGAAACCGGAAGTGCCTTGTAATTCAAAAGTGGTAAAAGTTATGAAGTTGCTTTTAATGATGTGAGTGTCCGGCCATGGTGTACTTTTGAAAAAAAAATTGATGACGTCATAATATACAAGAACGCCCTCTAGCGGCAGGTGGAAAACTGTTCAAAACAAAAGTTGTTTGTAATCAATTTGAAATTGGTATACATGATGATGTTAATGCAGACAACACATGTGTGAACTTTTAGAATGATGACATCATCAGGTGTCTTGGACGTGATGTTAAAGGTCCAGTTTTTTTGAAGTCTTCTATCTCCTGAAGTAAACTATTGATTAAGTTAAAACTTGTTATGTTGTTTGACATGGCAAAGCTTGTGTTTGATATAAAGTGACGTCATGATGACGTCGTCATTTGTTACGTATTTTTGAATATTTTGACACCTAACTCATTGTTAACGAAACGTACTATAATCAAAACTCTTCTTGAAGCATCGCTTGTACATACAGTTTATTGTATGGATATACAGTAGGTACAAAGACCTACGTGAACCACGCTCTGATTGGCTATTGATAAAATATCCATATTCATAAGAAAGCTTCAGCTTGCATGGCTTGGCACACGTTCAACGGCTGGGTAAAAAAGAGCTACATGTGTGGCGTATGCTTAATTAACAATTCCGGACCAACCACAAGTCACGTAATTGTTGAATATTGATGGGTCTGTGTAAAAGGTCGCTGTGTGTACAGTTTTGGGCTTTGTTCCGTTGACTTTGTGGGGCAATATTGTGTTGTGCGCCGTGATGTAATGGCACTCGTGGTGAACAACGTGTGTCTGTGTGTCCCGTTGGAGCATTGTGTTGTGCTTTTTTATGTTGTGAACTACAGTCGAGAATGAGAAATCCGTTCATTTGGCAACTATTTGCGAGTAAAAGGTCGCTGTGTGTACAGTTTTGTGCTTCGTTCCGTTGACTTTGTGGGGCAATATTGTGTTGTGCGCCGTGATGTAATGGCACTCGTGGTGAACAACGTGTGACTGTGTGTCGCATTGGAGCATTGTGGTGTACTTTTTTATGTTGTGAACTACAGCCGAGAATGAGAAATCCGTTCATTTGGCAACTATTTGCGAGTACTGTTGAAGTTTTCTTGACCACTTGAGTAGTTGCAACGCAGCGGTCACGACTACTTGCTGCAATCAACAGTCGGGAATACTCGACTAGTCGCACTAGTTGCCTAGGCCTAATCATTAGCAAATGAAATGGCATCATCATGGCGTCAAGCCTTCTCACGTAACATTACATTAAAGATGTAACTTTTGATATTTGGAAATGCAGATAAAATCAACCACAAGATACCGTACGTTACTTTTTTGCGGGATTAAATAGAAATTTTATAAGTCTTCATTTTTGTATATGCGTGAAATCATTTGCCGTCTACATCCAATCGAAATCAGAAGTGTTATGTAGTCATATCATGTAGAAATGTTTTTAACGATGTAGTGTCTTTGAGAAAATGAAACTGCTGACGGGATACAAATGAAAAGAACACCTTCTTTAAAAACAGTTGAAACTGTACTTTTTGAAGATGTCAGTTGCCAAATTTTGGTAATCGTTTCAAAATTGGTATACATAATGAAGTTGTAGATTAATGACGTCATTGTGTGGCACCTGACAAGGGCACTAAAATGCTGTTTTAGAAGTGGTGTATCTACCAAACTACAAGACAGATAGAGTTTTTACTTGGGATGTTGTTAGAAAATGGACGAGTTCTTGGGAACTTGGAAGTGTCCCAATACATCACCTTAAAAGTGCAGTTTTACACAACAGGAACATTGGACACTGTCTTAAAAAAGTAAAATGATGAAGGCAGGGTGCCCGCCGCTGTTTTGAATTTTGAATTCTGTATTCCAAAACTTGATGATTTTATTAATCATTCACTTTATTTGTGCATTATTAATTTAGAAAGGGTATGCCCCTCCCCCCCCAAAAAAAAAATAAATAAAAAAATATATATATATATCTTATCCTCCACCCAACCTGTTCTTTTCAGAACACTACCCCTCTAGTACATTACCCGTCATTGAATTCCTTATACACTTTATTCTCATGCTTTTAGCCTGTTTTTCCAACAGGCTTGTAAATAACCTGTTCTATTTTTCAGATTTTTACCCTTCTTTCCTACAGGGCCCAATTTCATAGAGCTGCTTAATGGAAAGCAAATTTTTCTGCTTACTATAGCAAAAAAATTTGCTTAAGCGTAAACGTATTTCACCAGCGTTTGCTAACTTTGATAACAAAAAAGTACCGTATGCTTAAGCAAAAAATACTTCCGATCAAAAAATTAACAAAATGGCGGACGAAGTCAACAGAGTAGCAGTGGCTAAAAAATCAACAAAAAAGGAAATTATCGATGGAATATTAAAGTTTTCTTATGGAATCGGGTCATGTCAGACAGCGCCCCGTTTAGTTCATATAGTAAAGAAAATACAGCCAAAATGAAACTTTGTTTTACATTGTTACAATGTTTGATCGATGTTTGGTAAAACTAAAAGTTTTCACAATGTGTTTGTACACATTTTTGCGTGCAGTATACGTGTACCTTACACACAAAATAACTAGCTGCCGATGATGTTTCATAAACGTTGCTGTACACATTTTTAAGACTACTAGTACAAAGTTAACTTACATTAACGACTCTGTGATTCTGAATGGATCATAAAGGACATTTCTTTAGTCATACTTCTTATTTATCTTAAAGATCAAGGTGAGTCATAACAAAAAAATGTGTCAGTCATGTCCTTTCCTTTTCTATTTTTCAGTATTGCAATGTTAATAACGTTTTTTTTTACCAAGTTTGATTTGCTTTGCCAAAACGTTCACACCGTATAAAATATAACTGTTGTTAAATTTATGTCTTTACTGTAATTCAGGGCAATGCCTTTCAAGAAAACTAGTCTATTATTTAATAGGATAATCACATTGATTATCATGACAATGATGTGACTCTCCTCTGAATTATAGCGGCCATTTTGACACAACATGACTTGCTTAAGCACAAAAAGGAGTGTTTAAGGCTGCTTGTTGGTTGCTTACCGCGTTAAGCAAAAAATCGTGCTTAATAGAGGCTATGAAATAGAAAATCTGTTCAACACGCCCGTTAAGCACAAAATTGGCTGTTAAGCAGCTCTATGAAATTGGGCCCAGGTCTTCAAACCTCGATATTTTCCACAAATTTGTAAATTAGTTGTTCTATTTTTCAGGTTTTCACCTTTCTTTCCTACAAGTCTTTAAAACCTAATTTTCCACAGGTTTGTAAATTAACCGCTTTACTTTTCAGGTTTTTTTATTTCTTACCTACAGGTCTTTGTAACCCATTTTCTCCACAGGTTTGTAAATTTACTGTTCTATTTTTTTTAAGGTTTTTACCCATCTTTCCTACAAGTCTTTAAAACCTGTTTTTCTACAGGTTCATAAATTAACCGTTCTATTTTTCTGGCTTTTACCTTTCTTTCCTAAAGGTCTTTATAACCTGTTTTTTTTCTCCACAGGTTTGTAAATTAACTGTTCTATTTTTCAGGTTTTCAAACTTGTTTATTTTTTAAGCTTAACTTATTTAGTTGTTTAATTTTTCATTGCTCTTAATGCATTACCTATTGATGCTAAGTGCCTTTTCCGTAAGTTACGCAAACATTAAAGAAAAGAAAGTGCGTTACTTGTCATATCTAATGATGTTCTTGGCGGCCGGCGGTACATGGTCCAAGACTCACTTCAGTACAGCAGGATGCTTTTATAACACACAGGCCACATAATCGTGGATTTTAATTTGATGGAGAGGTCTCTGTTGCTTCTAACATGATGTTGAAGCGGCCGAATGTAGTTTTGACCTTGCTAATGTGGCCTGAAAGTTCAGCATCGGTCTGGAAGTTCAGTTAGTGTTGGTGATGGTAGAGCCAAGGCATGCTTACTTGTCAACTATGCTCAGAGTTGTCCCATTGATGGAGATGGCTGGAGGAGCAGGAGAACCCTGAGAAAGAGTAACTGTCTTGCCAAGGCTGTTTGTCAAGCCGAACTCTGAGCAGGCTTTGGCAAAGGAACTGCTCTGAATTGGAGCTTAGTTTCACTATGGGCAACAATAAGAACGCGTCTAACTTTAGTCCTGGCATGGAGATGAGAGAGGTTGAAGAGCTTTCCAGAGCTGCGAGTGTGGAGCAGAATACCAGAAGGGTCAGGAAAAGCACAGTGGAGGAGAGTCGATAAGAAGATGCCAAACAGGGTGGGAGTGAACACACAGCCCTATCTGACACCTCAGTGGACCGGGAACTTCTCTCTTGTTGAATTGGGCTGTGGCTTGCATGTGGTCTTGGAATCCTGTGAGGATGGCCAATAGCATGTCTGGGCAGCCCAGGCACTTTAAGATGGAGAACAGACCTGAACGGCTAACATTGTCAAACACCTTCATCAAGTCTATAAAGACGCCGTAGAGTGGGCACTGTTGCTCAACACACTTTCCCTGCAACTGTCTGAGGGAATACCATGTTGACAGTAGAACTAGAATAGCGAAACCCACACTGGCTCTTAGGGAGAATTCTGTTGGTGAGGACCTGCTTGTTAGCATCTTAAGGTCTTTTGGAAGACGGTGTGAGTGCCAGCAGAGCAGAAAGACATTGAAGAGCTCAGTAATTAGAGTAATACCACCACACTTGAGAACTACCGTAATTTTCGGCCTATAAGCCGCAACTTGCTGGTTGTTTTTCGCCCACAAAAAGTTCCACGCGGCTTATGGGCCGGGCGGCTTATGGGCCAACGTGTCAGTAATGTAAGCCGAAAATTACTGCACTCGCACAAAAAAACTCAAGACGACAATGAAAATGGCAATGTGACAAAAACAACTAACCAGAAAACATAAAAGCCTTTTTAGTTCAGCTATGACAAATGTTGATATCCAATTCCAATCAAAACACGTTAAGCCGACCGAGCTAGCGCTGGTGAAAACACATCGGCGTTCAATCAGATAAATTGGTATCTGCTTGCCGACTTGTGCATTGCTGATTATGCATTTGTAAACCAGTGCGTCAATACACTACATGCATGTAAACAGAAAGTTGCAAAATGTCGGATGTTATCGACCGTTTTGCATTCATTGACGGACTTTACCGGTCTTTGCCTCAGTCTTTGCCGTAAGCTGCCACTAGAGGGCGCTATAAAAATGTAGCACGCCCTCTGCCGGTAGCGGAGGAAACTTCTGGAAATGTTACGCTGCTGTAAATTCTTGCTTATGATGGTCGCTGCAACGTGCACGCTCGGAAGACCGCAACGTAAGGTACGCACGCTGGCTGGGCTTGAAAATACAGATCTGGATTTGGCCACTGTTTCTGTGTTGACTACAGTAAATGCGGTCACGCTATTGTTCACCTGAAATTAAACGTGCTCAATGGCCTTTATTTTCGGCCATTTCTGAAAAAATACTGCGGTTTATGGGGTATAGCGGCTTATGTGCCGACAACTGAATCTTGCTTTGTAAATTCTTGGGCGCAGCGGCTAATGGGCCGAGCGGCTTTTGGGCCGAAAATTTCGGTAAAGGAAGGACACCATCTGCACCAGGGGACTTTTTTTGTTTTAACCCAGCGATGGCACGTTTCACTGATTCCAAGGAGATATCGCTGTCAAGCTCATACAGGATGGGAAGTTGTTGCAGAGAGGTTATGCTTGAAGACTCACTTCAGCGCTGCTAGCATAGATAGAGCTGTAGTGCTCTGCGCATCGGTCAAGCTGTAATGATGGATCAGTCAGGATTACACCAGAAGCTGACAGCAGTTGAGCACTCTTCTTTGGAGTAGGACCAATGACTTCTTTGATACCATTGCACAGGCCATGAAGATCCCCATAGTCAGCACAGTTTTGGATGCGAGCACCCAGACAAGACCATTAGCGACACAGGGCAATACGCAATACCTTTTTTTGTCCTTGTGTGGGTGAAATGAAGCGTTAGACGGCGTGTTTATGGTATGTGCACGCTCTGTAGTTGAATGACCCGCGACCTTTGGTCAGGTGGTCCAAAATTACATAATGGCGTCTTTACATGGCTTCTGTTTTCCAGGCAGGGGAAGCATTTGCCTGGTTCACGTCATCAGGCACCAACTAGTTAAAGATAGTCGTACACATAATTTGTTATTTACCGTTCGTGAAAATGGAAAACGAATGTCATTGATATTTTAAATCACTTGTAGTATTTGTAATTTGCAAGTCAATCTGATTGGAAATTTTTTTTTTTTTGCTTTACATAATTAGCGTATTATTTGTTAGGAAAATTTAACTTGTTTGAACCTCAGCTCAGTCGGCTGGCTGTGTGTGTAATGAATTGCGCGTGCAAGTACTGCTTTCGCTGGGCTATTTGACTTTTGCTATTGATGACTATAATCAACGCACTGCAGATTTCTTTTTACCACAGAATAAGAACGGCTGCAAGGTGTATGACTTTGCCGTACTTGGAAAACGACACAGCCATGCATGGACATAGCAGGCGGACAGAAAAAAATTGCCGTTCTCTTTTTATGATATTTTCAATGTGCCCATACCATACTTCGGATGGGGCGTAAAGCAGTTCCTATGTGTTGTGTAATACACTTTATACCACCTTGTGTACACTAATCATTAAGAGAAGGGTTTTCCCATTTGGCTGCATATTGTGTTGCTACACCTTGTAACCCTGTGTGGTTTTCATTTTCAAATTAGCTCTTACAGTACCTGTCGTAAAATGAATTTTCCTTTTGATATGCCTGTGATATTAAAGCACTATATTGATCCAATTCACCTGATGTCATTACCAATGATAAAACTTAGTTGTGCCTTTTTGAGAGTCAGATTCACTGTGTGTGTTACATTAATAAGGGAATAAAAGAGTGGTGACCAGGTCTTAATCAGCCATGTAAAATCGTCAGTGTCACCTTTATCGCAGGGTTGCGACACTGTAAGGTTTTGAACAGCTGATTAAGACCGAGTCACCACTCTTGTATTCCCACTCATAAATGTCCTTTTTACTGTTAAAAATAATCAGAGAACGACACAACAAACCTTGCTCTCTTTTTGCAAAGGTTTTTGCTGTTGTTACGTTCAGGAGCTCGGCTGTGTACTATTAGTCTGTTTCGCACCTCTTCATATACGTTTCCTAGGGTTAAGAGTATCAAAACAGGAAACCAGATTAAAAAAAACAGTCTTAACCAGTTGCTGACAGGATTTTGTTGTTGTTGTTCCATCCCCCTGGCAGAATTTTGGCAGGATTGATGGAATATTTGTTCTTTAAGGTTACCGATGTAACAAAGAAACCCACCCTGACCCAAGAGAAGAAAGATTCACTTTGTTGGATCGTCCGTTTTGTTGCTCGCGCGAGAAAATGTCAAATTCATGCAGTGTGAAATGCAAAATATTGGCTGTTACCTGCATGTATGGCATAGGAGTGGCACTAAACATGGAACCATGGCTCGATTGCTGGCTCTCTCTTACTTACCTCCATCCAGCCGAAAAACAATGAATGATCAATGGTGTAAGCCTCTCGATGCCTCGTAATCCCCTTCTTGGAACAAAAGGACAAAGGTCTATAATCGGGGATTACACAAAAGCGGCTTCTCAATGGCCACAAAATACGAGTAAATGCACAACCTTTTTTTTGTCCTTGTGTGGGTGAATTAAAGCGTTATATGTCATGTGCGTGGTCTGTTCACGCTCCGCAGTTGAACGTTGAATGACCGGCGACCTTTGCTGTAGTGGTCTGAAATTACATAATGGCATCACAAAACGGCTTCCATTTCCAGGTAGGGAAAACATTTGCATTTAAACAGGACATCCAGCACCAACTGGTTAAACAGCTCTAGCCGTGTCTTTTATCAGCCGTTTAATACCAGGTAAACAAGGTCATGTGACCACCTTTCAACCAATAGGAATGCCTCAACTGTCTTGGGTATTTATGAATATTGTGTAGTGCACATTTTAGGTACGGGGCAAGCAGCGGATTAGACGACCACCATATTTTTGTACCTGTAATTTGACTCCCAAAATGGCAGACCATGGGCAGACAGTAGCCATGTGTGATATCAGTGCAAAGGGTCGATAACAATTATAATTAAACCATTTCTCAATTAGATGCTGGGAAGTTGAAGATGTGTTGCTTATACCTTGTGCCTTTCTACTTTGTTCTTCCCTTTGATTTTCATTCTTAGAGTAGTCGAACTTGAAATCTAAGCATGTAATTGTAATCCACTTTGCTTCGCTCATGTCTTGCAACATGTTCTTTTACAATATTGTAAATCAATCCTCATACACCATAAAATGTTGAAGTTTTCATTAGCATTTTTGTTACATGTTCACATGAGGATTATTTCAAAAGTGGCCAGTCTAATCTTAGACCAATTAAGGGTAATTCACCCGTTTCAATTATGAGTTTTTTCTTTTAATAGTTGGCAACAGATTTTAAAACATGGTTGTATTATTCTCACAGTATGCAGTACAGGATGAACGGATTGCACCACTGCATCCAGGGGAAGAGATCTTTTGTAATGACAAGATTGGCAAGGTATGACAATTATTAAAGTCTAAAATATTTTATCTTGCTGTTTTTAGTATTTTGTCTTGTGTGTAGTCATCAAACAACTAGCCGTCATATAGACCAGGCTCAGATTTCAAGGACACACTTGGGCTGTGTAAACATGCTTATGGGTTGTCTGTGTGTGTTGGGTTGATTGATGTGACAAGTTGTCACTTGTGGCAAGCTCACCTGTGGGTGGCATGTTGACTCACTTGGAAGGTGCTGTGTTTTGCTAACTGGAATGCTGGGGACAAACTGGGACAAAAGGCACTGGATCAAGGAACAAATTCACCTTTTACTGATGACATTTGTGTAATACCCTATTTCAGAATTGTATTAAGCGAGAACAAAAATTAAGATTTTTCTCTCTTAAGATGATTTTGCCCCTGAAAAAAAGGGGGGAGGGGGTGTGTTGTGTATAATTGAAACTTGAGTGACTTAGTTCTTCGCCAGGCCAGAGCACATATGCCTACCTGCATAAAGAACCCTGAAATTGGAACTGCGAAAATTATGTGCTGGCTGGCACACACTTATATTTTCGGAACTCACTACATGTCTGATGGATCAAGCCCAATACCGGTGGATATTATAAGTTATCACACAAGCGGGAGTTGAATGCAGGAAAATATAGCGCGTCTGGGTCCTATATCCCAACAGGCTGAAGGCCGAGTGGGATATGGGACGCAGAAAGCCGAGTGCAATATGGAACGCAGATGTGCTATATTTTTCCGTATTCCACGAGTGCGAGTGTGATAACGAGTTTATCTTCCTGTCACCTGGAAGATAAAACAACATGGAGCGTTATTCATGAAGCAATCTGATTGGAGGATTAGTGTGTACAGGAAGAAAAGCCATTATTATACATGTACTGTGATATTAAGTGCTGTCTTTAGCTTATCCTTTTACATGTTGAACAATTGATATATATTGAGTCAGTAATGGATTTCCGATATAATATTGATTGTTGAAACAATTTTGTATGACAGACCATATAAGAAGACTCTTTAAACGTTTTCATCAGAAATGTTTTAATGCTTTAAAACGGTGGTTTATGTTTTTATGTAAAGTGGCTGGGAGCATTTTTATGAATGGGTTTGGCACTATATAAATGTTTATTATTGTTAGTATTATTATTACCTATAAACGATGTGGATCAACCGTAATATGTTCATTTAGAGCAATCCCCCACAAGGAGGTATATTGAAGGTCTGTGTGAAGAATGATTGTTTTAGAATGAGTTCTTTTTTTAGTATCAGTGTAGTCTTGGTGTAAGACGTTCCAGTTCTGTAGTCCACGACCCATACGAGTACATGATCCACCCTGCTCGGGAAATTACGAGCGGAATTCACTGTACGTGCGTGCATACATTATGACGTAGCTTATATAACCACTGAGCGTTGTGACGGCTCATGAGTCTAGTATCTGCACGTCTGCACTGAAATTTTGTTCACGTACACGCACATACTGTATGTGTACTGTACATTCATATAACTGTCCTGATAATTTATGATGAATGTCATAATGATGAATGTTTCATTGGTTAAAAATACTCTGACAGCCATTGATTTTGCAGCAAAGACGTTACAGGCAGTGGAAAGCTAAAAAACGAAATAAAAAAATATAATAGTAACAAAAACCTTTTCCCCTCATCAACAATTTGAAAGTTTTCACAATTTATATATATGTTAAAAACCCATTCTGTCCTCACAGGCAGTGTAAAGAGCAATGTATAAAAATTCTTACATCATTTTTAGCAGTTACTCCCTTGAACTCTATGACTTTGTATATTATGGGTTTATAAGGTGATCACAAGGACCTGTTGACAGTGTTAGCCAAGTTTCCGGTTCATGGTATTAAATGCATAGGTGTACGTGCCCGAAGTGGAGGGGGGGGGCAGTTGTCCCCAAAGTCAGGCAAAACAGTGGGAAAAATTCGGGTAAAGAAAAGAAGAAACAAAATCCTTATTCGAAGTTGGTATAATCATAGAGCAAAATATTATCTGTGTTTTTACCCATGCACCAATGTGAGCACTACATGTATATTATAGGATTCAGGAAAGTACCGAGTATACAGTGCTTAACATACATCGGTATATGTAAAATCACAGACACACATATGTAAAATACAAAATCGTACTTTTATGATATGTGTACAACCAAAGAGTCCCCATATATGCTTAAAAACACTATTTCCCAGAAGGGATACCCATACAGCAGGCAATGCATGCAAGCATTGCAATATACATGTACCAGGTGTTTCGTATTGCCATGAGGCAGGGGCCGGAGGCAATTTGACAACAGCCTAACTGCAATGACCCCATGAGACTGCTCCAATTACAATCAATGTCAGCTATTTATAACTGTGTATTAAAAGTGTCTAAACTAGCTGTTTGTTCTTAGATGTTACGGCTATTTCAGTACTCAAACTGAACCTCTCAAGGCTTTAATCTTTGTTAAAATTGTTGTTTTTCAAGCAACATTGATGTTTGGTTTTGGGGGTTTCTGTGGACTTCATAGTTCTGGAAGGGTTTGGTAATGTGCTGCTTGTTGGGCTCTACAGGCCGCCATTGCTAAAATACTACCTTTGCGAGCGGTGCATTTAATATATTATTTAACCTTGAATCAGATGTCCTTACTTTTCCCGTATCATCTGTAGAAGCTGTCATATTGTTTACACAATGTTGTAGGTTGTGCTCAGGTGCGGAATGTCTTCTCCAACAATGGGATTTAATATGGCGGAGAATTCCAGACCTTTTTTATATTAGAACTGTGTGGTAATTATCATGCAACAGCACCAAGTCGCCCAATTTCCTACTCTGCCCGTCCACGGCCCCACCACCATTCTCAACACTGTGCGCTAGTATTATTTAGGCGCCACACACATACGACTGCACGTGTGTAGCTAGCTTGTATAACGAGCAGAGGTTACCAGCCTTGCCAACTCATTACAAATGTACTTATTGCTGTTAGTGCGTGTGCGCTAATGGTTTATTTTCCCATTGTTGAATTGTACATGTGAGATGACGTCCACGTTCACTACAAGATTCCCAAGACTTTTCTGCGAGAGTGGTTTGTGAGTGATAGCGGATTCCTAGAGTGCAGCGCCCTCCATTGGCAGCAATTCGTGATGGGGTGGATCGTGGACTTTTATGGGTCGTGGACTACAGAACAGGAATGTCTTGCACCAAGACTAGTATCAGTGCAGTGCTTTTTGCATCCGAAAGTATTTCAGTTCAAGGACATTCAACAACAATGGTTACTGCTCTTTTGCAGGGACTTTGTCTTCCTCAGAACTTACTCTCCACATCAACCAACTAGCACTTAGTTCTGGTGAAATCAACCACTTCCACTGTTGTGTCTTACCTCAATAGACAATTGGCAATCAAAAAGTGCCCCTCCAGGCTAATCGCTTAGCAGGGAAAAAAGAACATTATTGCAAATGCCTTGTCAGGGGTCAAACCATTACGACACAAAGGTCTATCCATCGGATTTACATACATTCACAAGGGCACCTTTATACCGTTATTTCATTAAGATCACAGCGGTTGTGATGAGGTAAAAAAAATATTTAAAAAATACAGCAACATAAGAAGAAAATAAAGTGATGAAATGAGCAATGGCTTCATGTAACAATGTTAATGCAGAAATAAGTGGGTTTTTAGTCTTTTCTTTAACACTTGTGGAGAAGCAGTAGACCGTAAGGTTGCTGGTAGACTGTTCCATAATTGAGGAGCAACAAAGAAAAATGATTTCTTTGCAGCAGATGCCAGAGCTGGGGAAGAATAGACCGACTGCGTGACCAATGTTTACATGTCATCACGTGACCTGTAGTGGGTACTATGTCATTTCAGCTGATGGCAAACTACGTGCAAATATATACTGTGACCGACAGATTCACACCAACAGTTTGTTTTTGGTAATAATAACAAAGTTACTAAGCCCTTTTATTAAAGTTGACATTCATTTTAATCACATAACTGTTTTATAACTTACGTAACTTAAGTATTCTGCTACAAAAGAGGTTTATTTTGAGTTATGCACTACTGTTGTCAGACGACAATGTAACCACCTGCCTGTTATTTTGTTTGTAATGTAAGTCACTGAAAACAAAAAGTAAAGAACGTTGGAAAAGTGAGCAGTTATACCTAGCCTTGCGGAATTTCAAATAGACAAAGGAATCACACAGTTTTGGAAAGCCTTTTCTTTGGATGATTTCTGCTTCAAAACTGTGAAATTCTTGTGTTGAAAAGTGTGTGATCGTGGTCGTCTGGCCCAAACAATCTGTTGTGAACTAGTATTAGTAGTAGTACTACCATATCGTGAACATAATGTTCCTTGTAGAATTTCCAAGACTTGCTGGAACTGTCCTTACTGGCATTATTCAGCCACTCAAAGGTCTCTGGTACAAACTCTGGATTGTTTGTTCACAGATTTCGATAAAAAAAAGCCTCGATCAAATAAACAAATGCAATAATCATCATATACCGTACTGCACTTTCATCATATGGAGGACAACATGATTGCCTATGCTTATTACCCACTACAGGTCATGTGACTTGTAAAGCGCAATCATTCAATTGTATGTTCCATAAGTCAAGTTGTATCAGCTGAGGATCGTAAACCAGTTTGTGCAGGGGTGCACATGGTGTATAACGAAAGAGTAAATGCAAGATATGCTGAGCCAAGATCATTTAGGCATTTGTAAATAATGAGAAGTGTATTCTCTCTTTCATTGGAAGCCAATGGAGTTCATTTAAGATTGGCGTGGCATGGTCCTGTTTGCCGGCACAGTGGATGAGTTAAGCTGCCCAGTTTTGGAATCTCTGCAGTTTGGATGTGTCAGATGCAGTGGCTCTGAGGAAAAGTACATTTGCATAGTCCAGTGTGGATAACACAAGAGATCTAACAACATGGTGGAATGACTTTCTGTCTGGAGAATGGCGTATGAAGGAAATTTTATGAAGGTGGTATGTAACATTACTGCACCAGCTTTTGGTGTGAGGACATTGATAACTGACTGTCAAACACTACACCCAGATTGCAAACAGTCTTGGAGGGATGTATAGTTTTGGTTCCAATCTGGAGGTGGACTGGTGGCATCTTCTGTGTGTCATATGGTGATGTGTGGCTACAAATAATTCAGTTTTAGTGTTGTTCAATTTAAGCATAATTAGACATCCATAATTTAATTTCACTGATGCAAGCACTTAGTCTTGACAAAGCAGACTGAATTGAAGATGGATTCGAAGGAATGAAACTGAGATAGAGTTGCATATCGTCCACGTATATGTGGTAGGATTCACCGTGTTTCCCAATGATATGGCCAATGGGGAAAGTGTAAGTCTTGAAAGAACCAGGGCCAACAATTGAACCCTGTGGTGGACCCTAGTTCATGTGCTGGGGATCAGAGAGAATGCCAACAATGCCAACTCTCGTCGTCCTCCCTGTGAAATAGGATTTGTACCATTGGAATGTTGTTCCTTTAAGACCCATTTCATTTTCTACCCTACTAAACAACACTCTGTGCTCAATTGTATCATATGCGGAGGAAAAGTCCAAGAGCACAAGGAACACGCCTTGTTGTTTATAGAGGCATTTGGTGATGTTGTTCTTAACAAGAAGCAGAGCAGTCTCAGTGCTGTGTGCTGTGCGATAAGCCAATTACAGCTCTTCATTCAGATCGTTTTTTAATGTGGTCATTAATGTGGTCATTGAAGCATGCCGTGGCCGAGCAGCTTAGTGCATCGGACTCAAGTTCTGGTGGCTAAGTTGTTAGGATGGGGGTTCATGACAATTGTGTCCTTGAGCA
Source organism: Marthasterias glacialis (assembly GCA_911728455.2). NCBI lineage: Eukaryota > Metazoa > Echinodermata > Asteroidea > Forcipulatida > Asteriidae > Marthasterias > Marthasterias glacialis. Next base: position 14,972,362 of record OU452231.1, on the reverse strand, counting down.
AAACACTTGACTATAATTGCTTCAAATAGGGGAAGAGGCAGTTATGTTTACAACAGAATGATAGTTTTGCAACAAGGACTGCTTCTTTAATAACCAGTTGAAACCGGATGACGTCAATACACGCAAATGTTTCCCCTGCCTGGAAATAGAAGTGGTCTTGCGACGCCATTTGTAATTTTGGACCACCAGAGCAAAGGTCGCCCAGTCATTCAACTGCGAAGCGTGCACAGACCACACACATGTAATGCTTCTATTCACCCACACAAGGACAACAACAAATTTGTGCGTTTACTCGTATTTTGTTGCCATTGAGAGGCAGTTTTTGTGTAATCCCCGATTATAGACCTTCTTCCTTTTGTTCGAAGAAGGGGATTATGAGGCATCAAGAGGCTTCCACTATTGTTCATTCATTGTATTTCGGCTGAATGGAGGTAAGTCAGAGTGAGCTGGCAATCGAGCCATGGTTCCATGTTTAGTGCCACTCATATGCTGTAGGTAACGGCCGATGTTTTGCAATTCACACTGCATGAATTTGACATTTTCTGGGTCCTCAAAACAGACGATCCGACAAAGAAAATCTTTGTTCTCTTGGCATTGTCAAGTCAGTTTTTTTTTGTGCCAGTGGTACCCTCAAAGAAAAAATATTCCGGCATTTCCGCCAAAAGAATCCCGCCAGGGGGACGGGACAAAAAAAATAAATTATCCCGGCGGCAACTGGTTAATGATTAGGTTAATAATGCTTGAGTGCATCCTGAAAAACTCCTGTGGAAAGAGAATTATTTATTATGTGACTGATGATAGGAACAAAAACATTAATGTTTTGTTTGGGTTACCTTGTGAGAACAGGATCAAGGAGACAACTTTTGTGAGAAACCTTATTGATAAGAATATTGTTTGTAATTTTTACCCATACCTCGATGTGTGTTAAGCACTGTATATTCAGTACTTTCCCGAGTCCTGTGAAAAAAATTCACAGGCATTTTCCTCGGATAGGATTCGAACCCAAGATCCCCACCATTCTAGAGCAGATGTCTTACCAACTAGACTACCGAGATTGCCCAGTAGCTAGAGACAGTTCGAATCCTATTAGCAGCGGGTACTGCAACCATTATAATAGATGTTAATTTTTGCATCGGCAAAAAGAACATTATTTGTGATTTTTACCAATACACCAAGTACATTTTTTTCTCAGGACTCGGGGAAAGTACTGAGTATACAGTGCTTAACACACATTGGTGTATGGGTAAAAACACAAATAAAAACAATAGCTGTTCTGGCTATTGCCTGAAAAACTAATTGTTTCAAAACCCTCCATCATGAAAATGCAAAAAAACATGGGAAAGATTTATTCACCATTGTATAGTACGATAACAGTTTGATGTTTTTGTTTTGTACATGTAGGTGACCATGCCTGAGGTCACCTTCAGGTCAAAACCGGAAGTTGAAGTTTATGAGTATAAGGGACCATGGATAAAATATGCCACATACACAGCCCCGCTTGGACGCGTTCTTATGCGTGCAAGCTCAAACAAAAGAAAACTAACCTAGTGTTGTGCATTGTCACACCTTCTTCTAGAATCGGCCGGTCTTAATGGAGACTCACTGTATGACAAAGGAACAATGGTGCTGGTTTCAATCGGCTTACTAGAAAAACTCACGCTTTGTTATCAATAGGCCGAAGTCTATTTTCACTGTAATTACAAAAACAATCCCCAACGAAAATTGTATCTCTAGCAAATTCTCATTTTTCTTTCCATAAGTTACTTGCCTGTGCAACAGCTCAATGTGTGTATTGCTACTGCTACCAATGTACATGTGCGACATGATCCAGCACAAGTGTGATTGCGTGCTCAACTTAGTGGTCTGGTTCCTTATTTGAACAAAGCAATTTCGTTGGACAAAAAGAGCACTACACTTTGAATCAGTAGTCTCGTTGGTTTGATTTGAATCTTTCGACAATCACAATGGAATGTCACTATCCAGCCATTTGACTGTGTCCTCATCCAAATCAATAAGTGCGGAAGTGTCATTGGGTGACTTGTAGATCGGTCGTGACTCAACAATGTGTTCAATTGTCTGTGGCAATCCACAACTGCAGAGAGCAGAGGTGCATGCTCCAATCTTATGCTGGAAGTAGGCTGTATTTCCCCATCGAGTGCGGAGGCGGTTGAGTCGGACCCAGGCTTGATTGGTAACTCGTTGCCTGGCGGTTTGCTTGAGGGGTGTTTGATTAATTGTGCAAGTCAAGACTTGAGTTTCTCTCCATCTGTCATCAATCCATGTTTATGTGAGTAGGGTGATGACAGCAATTTTTTGTGCTTGCAGAGCAAAATGGGAACGCTGTGTTCGTTGTGGCAAGCTGTTGTGAAACGGGTGAGGGACGTGACTTATGGGTGTGGGCAGCAATGAGCCAGAGACCGTTCACAAAGTATTGTTGATGACAGTGTCAACCTTCTTTAGCATGGCTGCTGTGTGCTCACATGGGGCGGTGTACTCAGCAGTGGAGTATACTAATGCAATATACGAGGTTCGGAGTGTGTTGAAGTCAGCTCCCCATTTCATACCTGCAAGCTTTTTGTTGAGGTTGACCCGCTTTTGAAGTTTTGCTGCAACCTTTTCAACGTGGGGCCAAATGTAAGGCTAGGGTCGAGTGTTACTCCCAGATAGACTGGCTTCGTATCAAACTTAAGCTTCTTTCCTTTGTGGTACACTGTAAATTGTTTTCCAGCAAGTCGGTTTGCTAGGTGGAATATGGAGCAAACAGTCTTCGCTTGACTGACTTTCAGGTGCCAGGCTTGAAAGTACTCAGCAAGTATATCCATGTCAGGTTAAAGCACAGTCTGGATGGCCTTGTGTGTCTTCTCTGCATAACAGAGAGCAGTATCATCTGCATAGATATATGGCAGGCCATTCCTGAACCGACGCTTTCTGCTGCAGTATTTATTTGATGTCTTTAGGATGAAGGTACGGTTCTGGATCATGATGAACCTGATCAGCTTTACAATGACCTTGGCATGTCTCCACACACTAGGAATGGCGATGCAATCAGATAGGAAGAGCCTGAGCCATTCCATGGCCTTGGGCCTAGATGTTTGAGGAACTCAGAGTGAACATGGTCGGTTCCTGGCGATTACCGTTTTTAAGACACGTGATTGCATCAAGCAGCTGGCTGATTGAGATTGGTACGGAGAGGTCACTGGATGCAGGCTGGTTTGCAAGAGCTGACTTAATGTTCGCATTGACTTGGCGAGAAAGTGCTTTGGCTGCAGCAGATGTTTCCTCCCATCTGCCATTTTCCAGTAGAACAGACGTGATTGAATTAGCAGTAACAGTGCCAAGGTTTGGGTTTGCTGATTCTACCAGTGAGTCGGTTGATAGTTGCCCTAGCCTTTCTGCTTGAATGTGTAAAGTCAATGTTGTTGACTTTTCCACCTTTCAAGTCTTTTCTCGCCGAGAACAGCAATCAGAACATCACTCTTTTCTGGCTTGTCTTTGAACTCAGTTTTGATAGGGCGCTTCGCAGTCTGCATCCCAACTGGTGATGTATTGTCTTCGTCATACATGTGGGATGGCAGCTTTTGCAGCGGTAGATAACATCTTGGTAAAAGCAGTATAGAAACTAGATTTCTGGCCTGTGGGATCTGGGAGGTCTCTGAGTAGAGTATCGGTAAGTTCAGAAAATTTATTCCAATTAGCTTTCCGGAAGTTCCACCTTTGTTCGTCGAGGCTGGTGACTTTTATATCAAGTTCTGTGCCGATGATGATGGGACGGTGACCGGAACGTGGGAACTTATCTAAGACAAATCGTTTGCACTTGTGTGAAATGTTGTTTGTCATAAAGCTCAGGTCTGGGTTGGACCAGCTCTTGTGGTATCCTGAGGAGGAGGTTGGAGAATCTTTCACCTCATTGAGTAAATGCAGTGATTGAGCTCAGCCAAGATTTTTGTTATTGATTCCCCATTGGGGTTTGAGTTTTTGTATCCCCAGATAGAGCACCTGCTGTTGAAGTCACCAGCTATGATCGCAGGTGCTTTGACTGTAGGGAGAGAGTGGTGGGTGGTTGATAGTTAATGGCGATGGCTTATATGTATTTACAATTTGGTGGTTACTGGCTTCAATGCTGTTCCATTCAGTTGCACTCATTGGTAGTGACATTTGTAACACCTTTGCACTGATGCCATCGTGTATATTTGATGGGATGCCATGGCGCTTGTCAGGGATAAAATATATGATGTTAAAACCTGCTATAACAACTTTAGCATGGATTTCTTGTCAGAAGGATGATCTTGGCATTGTTCTCGTCTGCCAGATGTTGGATAAGATAGCGCTTGGCTCTCGTGTTGAAATACACAGATTTTGGTGTGTATATGACGCAATGCTGTGGCGCTTGTCAGGGATAAATTCTACGATGTTAAAACCCGCTATAGCAAGTTTAGATTCATCCTCGGCTTGGGTTTCTTGTAGGAGAATGATATTGGCATTGTTCTCGTCTGCCAGATGTGAGATAAGATTACGTTTGGCTCTCATGAGGTCTTCGACATTTAGTTGAAATACACAGATTTTGGTAGTAAACATAACTCACTGAGTTGTCTTGAAGAAGACACAGGCTCCCATAAATCTGTAAAAACTGTTGAGTCTTGAGTGACAGTAGTGACTTTCCTTTGCAGTAAGCGTATTGAAAGATTCGGGTTGTTGGCTTTGGTTGACCGTTGCTTTCACTTCAGTCCTAACAGGGTCACCACATGAAGGTAGCCATCTCGACCCTGATCAGTAGTCTTGCCAACAAGGACAAATTTGTGCAAATTTTGCTATGTGTACAGACCCCAGTGATGGCATATGTAGGAACACATGATGGGACACATGAAAGAAGTCTAATTTGAACAATGATGTAATGGAAAACACTCGGACACATAACTTATTTATGGCAAGTAGCTTTTTCAGTCTATAATCAATTATTATATTATTTTCACAAACAGTATTTATTTGTAGTACTTTCGGAATATATTTGAAGATGTTTTGACAGTCTCCAAAGTCAAAGCCATCAATAAGTTGGATGTTATTTTAATGCACCGATCGGAACACAGGAAGTCCATGGGCTGTTTGGGCAGTTTTTTCCCTGTTATGGACCAGGTTTTGGACTAGCGCTAGCATTTTTACATCCTTGGAGTAGTCTACAAAAAACTCATGCCCCAAGCCACTTTATGTCATTTAATTGTAGGGCTCATATGAAATAACCCTGGAAGTAGCTTACCTCCATGTTCAGTCTGAGAAAGTAAAATAAAGAAAGTATCGTCAGTATAATAATTTCGATTCACTTTGAACAAAAATAAATAAATAAATACAAATTATATGACGATCGAAATACACTACTATGATGTCCAGAAAGGCATTTCTTTTCAAAGCAATCGAACCCAAATCTAGCAAAATGTTTTTATATAAAATAAAAAATTTAAACAGAAACTAGACATTCAGTTTTTGTGACATCACAAAAACTAGGTGTTCGGGATCAAGGAATGAATTGTTTGTAAATATCAATGAGTTAATACATACAACAACAATGTACAAAAAACGCATTACAATTAGTGTTGTAGCATCATATTTTGAAGCTTTTTACCAGAGGGCGCTGTTTAATGTAGTGATGTCATCAATTTTAAACTTGAAAATACAGAGAGTCCTTTACCAACTCAAACACTGAAACCATGTCCAAAGCTCGTTTTATAATATGGCTTTTTAATAAATTTTCCAAGTAGCTTCCGGTTTGAACCGCAAGACAAGGTCAAATTGGGGTCATTTCTGTGAGACGTTTAAACAGTTCTCAAAGACCTCAGTGATGGTGTGTAGATTGTAAAAATCCATTGTGCATTTCAGGGTTTATGATTTAACTAATACACACTTTGATTGATTGTAACTCAACATCTGATGACGTCCTCATGACGTCATTATTTTATGTCCCGTCTTCATATTGAGGTTCAAGTATATGCACAGTTTCAAGGCTCTGTTTTAACTTCAATCTTGAGTTAAATTTTGGAGGAAAACATTTAAAGTAACATAATGGTCTTCATGGAACACCATTTAACACAAATGAACACCAAAATAATTAAGTAGAGCTTTATCATATGTATTTTATAGGGACTTCCAGTTTGGGCAGGAAGCGAGGTCAAATCAGGACACTAAGAAATATAAAAAAAAAACGCATAGGCTACATTTATTGTAACTGGACACCTGAAGGAAAAACAAGTATTCTTTTTTAATTGTTACTGTCTGGAAAAACACTGTTTTTGTGCTTCCGAAGTTTCTTTTCCATGCAGTGCAATTGGCTGCCGCCATGTTGTCTGTAAAAAATACTCAATGTGACAAGGCCCATACAAGAGCTACAACACATAATTTGTTGTTTCTTTTCAAATCACCATAAGAGGGCCTTTATAATTACATGGATGAAGGCTGCGTTATCTTTTTACATTGGAATTTTCATGTAAACAGCCACGAAGTGAAAATGTAAATGATAGTATACAAGACTTTTAATTACATTTCAAAATAGTATTCATTTTGCCTTTTATCAAAACATTAAGCCTTGCTGCCCTCCATTTTGTTCGGCATCTACGTGGTGTCAATAAAATAAAGAAGTGTGCGTCCATACAGGTTTGAGGGCGCTATTTCAAATTAACGGTCTTAGTTTGTAAAAGCACTGCATATATGCGCCTCGCACGTTTCATTTCTTGGAAGCATGCCAAGTTACTGTGCACGCATTACTGTTGTTGACACTACCGAGCAGCGCTGTGTATATATTATATATACACAACACGCATTAAAATCCTAGAGTGCACACGCACGGGGTGCAATACAGTGAGGTAACTGTACAGACTCTATCGGCGATTGCGCTAAAAATGGCACTTTTCACCTTAATATAACTTTGTTATGCAACGGCCAATTTTGTTCGAATTTCACAATTAGGCTTTTATAGTCGTTATCTAATACTAAAAAAATTCAACATGTAGTTTGCTCAAAAAAAATTTGAAATAAAAAAAATTCTTATTTTTAAACTCGTCGTCGTAACAAACTGTAACATTTGATGACGTCATCAATGTAATATTTTCAAAGGCCATAAACTACATTTTATATCGTACACTGAAACCATGTCCAAATTCTGTTTCATATTGACTCCACAGCTTAAATTGTGACATTTTAAGCATTTTTGCTGCAACTTCCAGTTTGAACCGGAAGACAAGGTCAAATTGGGGTCATCTCTGTGAGTCATTTAATTATTTTTTAAAGACCTTTCCATGATGTATAGATTGTAAAAATCCATTGTGTACTGCAGGAGTTGAAATAATAAACTTTGATTTAATGTAATTCGACACCTGATGACGTCAGCATGACATCACAACAACGGTTTCGTCTCCTTGCCATATACTACCAGTGTATGAATTTTCAAGGTTATATGACCTTCGGAAGGGTGCAATTGAAACTGGACAATCGCCAGGGAGAAGAAGAAGAAGTATTAAAAAAAAAACTAGACATTCAGTTTTTGTGACATCACAAAAACTAGGTGTTCGGGAATAACGAATTGCTTCTAAACATCGATGAGTTAATACACACAACAATGTAAAAACTAGACATAGGTTTTTGTGACATCACAAAAACAAGGTGTTCGGATTATAGTACTTAAAGTTGTTATTTGATGTAGCAACTAAAGTATCTAAATATATGAACATGAAATTGTTCTTTAAAAGATAATATTTAATTTGTAACAGAGAAGGACCTTCCCTCACCTTGGTATTTGGTGAAAGAATCCTGTTCCAAGCTCTTACCAATCTTAATTGACGAGCTACTTCAGGTTTGACCGGAAGTAGACATCACAGACCACGCAATATGCAACAGAGGACCATCCCAAACCTTGTTATTTTGTGAAAGAATCATGTTCCTAGCTCTTACTAATTTTAAATGAGGAGCTACTTCCAGTTTGACCGGAAGTAGAGGTTACAAAGGTCACTTTATGTTTCACAAAGAAAGACCTTACCTAACCTTGATATTTCTTGAAACAATCATGTTCCTAACTCTAACCACTCTTACACGAGGAGCTATTTCCGGTTTGACCAGAAGTAGAGGTCACCCAATGTGCAACAGAGAATGAACTTTCCGAACCTTGGTATTTGGTGAAAGAATCATGTTCCTAGCTCTTACCATTTTTAAATAAAGAGCTACTTCCGGTTTGACCGGAAGTAGGTGTCACAGAGGTCACTTAATGTGTCGAAAAGAAAGAGCCTCCCTTACCTGGACATTTGTCGAAAGAATTAAGTTTATATCTCAAACGGTTGATTTTTTGTTGATTTATAAAGTTTTAAAAAAGCCCTGTATTAAAGACTTACAAAGCGTGGAGTGTGTACCTTGAAAAAAGAACAACGCGTGGTTAATGTGCATAGCAATGGGGCATCGATGTTACCACGCACACACAAGGACGTGTACATGTATAATGGCTTTGGATTTTCTACAGCAATGTGGGACATGCTTGAACGCACATGGACATTTGCGTTAAACGTCCGGTTTGAACCGGAAGTAAAGGTCAAAATGGTGTCACCCCAATGCACAAGTTTGAGAAGGCTCAATTCTCTACAATCTGATGTAAAATTTGTGATCATGTGATAAGTACTTCTTAAAATATGAATTTTTGAAAATTTCCAACATTTTCAACTTCCGGTTTGAACCGGAAGACAAGGTCAAATTGGGGTCATGTCTGTAGGGCGATTACACAGTTTTGGATGACCTTTCCGATGATGTAAAGATTGTAAAAATCCATTTTGTACTTCAGGAGTTATGTTTCGTCTCCTTGCCATGCTACCTATGTATGAAGTTTCAAGGTTATATGACCTTCGGAAATGTGCATTTGAAGGTGGACAATCGCCAGGGAGAAGAAGAAGAAGTATTTAAAAAAAAAAATGAACAAAACCAAGAGGTTATCGGACCAGAGTCCGAACACCTAAAAAAACGAACAAAATCAAGAGGTGTTCCGGGCTGAGAGCCCGAACACCTAAAAAGCCGTTACAATTAGTGTTGTAGCACCATTGTTTTCAAACTTGTTACCAGAGGACGCTGTTTAATGTAATGACGTCATCAGTTTTAAACTTGAAAACGCAGAGTCCTTTACCTACTCACACACTGAAACCACTGTCCAAAGCTCGTTTTATACTGACCAAAGAACTAAAAAATAATGGCTTTATAACAATTGTTTCCTTCAACTTCCGGTTTGAACCGCAATACAAGGTCAAATTGGGGTCATTTCTTTGAGATATTTAAATAGTTTCCAAAAGACCTTTGCGATGATATGTAGATTGTAAAAATCCATTGTGCACTTCAGGAGTTCTGATTTAATTAATAAACTTTGATTTATTGTAACTCAACATCTGATGACGTCATCGTTTTATTTCGCGTCTTCATATTGAGGTTCAAATATATGCAGTTTCAAGGATCAGTTTAATTTCAATTTTGAGTTATTTATTTTGAGAAAATTTTGGGGGAATGAAACATTTAAAGCAACATAATGGTCTCTATGAGACACCGTATAACGCATGGTTTTGATTTTGTTTGATATATTAAAAGTGAAATCAAATAAAACCTTTAAATATGAATATGAAAATAATTAAAAAGAGCTTTATCATATGTATTTCAAGGGGACTTCCGGTTTGGACAGGAAGCGAGGTCAACTCAGGTCACTAAGAATGATAAAGAACCGCATACATTTATTGTAACTCGACTCCTGGAGGAAAAACAAGTTACCTTTTTGATTTTAACTGCCAGGAAAAACAATGTTTTTGTGCTTTCCAAAGTGTTCCTTTTCCACGCAGTGCAATTGGCTGCCGCCAGGTTGTCTGTTCAAAATAGTATTCATATTGCCTTTTATCAAAACATTAACCCTTGCTGCCCTCCGTTTTGTTCGGCATCTATGCGGTGTCAATAAAATAAAGAAGTGTGTATCGCTAGTGAACGTTGATGGCGCTATATCAAATTAACGGTCTCATTTTGTAACATCACCTTTACTGAACACTGGTGTACTGTACAGTCAATCTGACATTCGACAGATTCAAATTCCGAGCTCATTATCTGTATTAAAAAGTTCCAAAGTTTTATAAAAACTACCCCCACTTTGATAAACATCATAAACACAAGTGTGCACGGCTAAAGAAATACATGGACATTTTGAAAAGCGATGACTTTACTTTTAAACTTTACTTTTAAACAGTTTTACTCAGCGAATCCCGACAACAACTCTCGCGGGGGTAAAGTGCCTCTGGCCCCGCTGGTGCACACTTGTGACTCTCGTACGTAAGCAGGTACGTGATCGGTATATAGAACGAAAGACGATCATTTTGTCAATTGCATTTTCTCCACCATTATACATCAAACAACTCACGTGAGCATGTGATCATCTCAGTAAAGTCTCCTCTTCCTCTCCCTGTCACAATTAAGCCACCAGAATTACATAAAGGGAAACATTTCCACACTGAACTTGGCATGACTTACATGTTTTTCTTTGCGTCGCCATTATTACACACACACACACGCAGAACTTAACAACACACCGCAAAGTTCGATGAACTGTGACAAGACCTGACTTGTTGCGTGTATGTATTATACACAGCATGCATTAAAATCCTAGAGTGCACACGCACGCGGTGCAATACAGTAAGGTAACTGTACAGACTCTATCGGCAATCGCGCTAAAAACGGCACTTTTCACCTTAATATAACTTCATTATGCAACGGCCAATTTTGTTCAAATTTCACAATTAGGCTTTTATAGTTGTTATTTATTACTAAAAAATTCAACATGTGGTTTGCTCAAAAAAAACTTGAAATAAAAAAAAAAATATTTTTAAACTTGTCGTCGTAACAAATTGTAACATTTGATGACGTCATCAATGTAATATTTTCAAAGGCCATAAACTACATTTTATTTCGTACACTGAAACCATGTCCAAATTCTGTTTCATATTGACTCCACAGCTTAAGTTGTGACTTTTTAAGCATTTTTTGCTTCAACTTCCGGTTTGAAACGGAAGACAAGGTCAAATTGGGGTCATCTCTGTAAGACAGTTAATTATTTTTTAAAGACCTTTCCGATGATGTATAAATTGTAAAAATCCATTGTGTACTTCAGGAGTTATGATTTTTTGAAATAATAAACTTTGATTTAATGTAATTCGACACCTGATGACGTCACCATGACGTCACAACAACGGTTTCATCTACTTGCCATATACTACCTATGTATGAATTTTCAAGGTTATATGACCTTCGGAAGGGTGCAATTGAAAGTGGACAATCGCCAGGGAGAAGAAGAAGAAGTATTAAAAAAAAAAAAACGAACAAAAACAAGAGGTCTTCGGACCAGAGTCCGAACACCTAATAATGGGAAACCAAATTCCACGAACAGTCCCACCTTGTGAAATATATGCAAAGAAAGGTCAAACCAGAAGTAGCTGCTCATTTAAAAATGGTAAGAGCTAGGAACATGATTCTTTCACCGAATACCAAGGTTAGGGAGGATCCTTCTCTGTTGCACATTGCGTGACCTTTGTGACCTCTACTTCCGGTCAAACCGGAAATAGCTCTTTATTTAAAAATGGTAAGAGCTAGGAAAATGATTTTTTCACCTAAAGGTAAGGGAACTCTCTTCTCTGTTGCATATTGCGTGACCTCTGTGACCTCTACTTCCAGTCAAGCCGAAAAAAGCTTCTCATTTTTAAAGTTGTTAGAGGTAGGAACATGATTCATTCACAAAATACCAAGGTTTGGGAAGGTCCTTCTCTGTTGCATATTGCGTGACCTGTACTTCCGGTCAAACCGGAAGTAGCTTCTCATTTAAAAATGATAAGAGAAGGTCCTTCTCTGCTGCAAATTAAATATATTTCAAAGCACAATTTCACGTTTTTATGTTCATATTTTTAGATACTTAAGTTGATACATTTGTCAGGTAACCACAAAGATCCTGTTTATAAATAATGATTGGGATTCCTAGAAGAATGAGGGTCAGTGATCTGTCGAGACAAGGATGTGGTTTTTCCTCATCTTGGGAGATGTGGTTTCTCCTTATCCTTGACATAGCTTAATGGGTAATAAAAAGGGATACAGGAATGGATTTAGATAATTCTCATCTTAGACATCAGAGGGTGTACAACATTGTAGAAGCCCCAGAGATAGAAAATCAGCAGTATAAATAAAAAGTAGTTGTTAAATATGAAGAAGAATTGTCCAGCATGAGTCCTTTGATGAAGTGAAATCGTCTAGTGGATATTCACCGAGGTGAATGCCATAACAACATTAAATAACAGCTTCAACTACCATATTCCGAACACCTTGTCTTTGTGATATTACAAAAACTTATGTCTAGTTCTTCTTCTTCTTCTTCTTCTCCCCGAAGGTTGTCCGCTAACAAAAGCATACTTTCTAAGCTTGTATGAACTTGAAACTTCACACACAGTTAGAACGTCACTAGGACTACGTTAAATCAAAGTTTATTATTTCAAAAAATCATAACTCCTGAAGTACACAATGGATTTTTACAATCTATACATCATCGGAAAGGTGATTCAAAACTGCATAAACACCTCACCGTAATGACCCCAATTTGACCTTGTCTTTCATTCAAACCGGAAGTTGACAATTTTGGAAAATTTCAAAAATTCATATTTTAAGAAGTACTTATCACATGATCACAAGTCTTACATCAGATTGTAGAGAATTGAGCCTTCTGAAACTTTTGCTTTGGGGTGACACCATTTTAACCTTTACTTCCGGTTCAAATCGGACATTTAACGCAAATCGATTGTCCGTGTTCGTTCAAGCGTGACCAACATTGCTGTACAAAATCCAATGCCATTATACATGTACACATGCTTGTGTGGGCGTGGCTGTGTGTGAGATCGATGCCCCATTGACATGTACATTAACCACGTGACATTTTTAGTCTCTTTTCAAGGTGCGCGCTCCACGCTTTGTTAGTCTGTAATGCAGGGCTTACTTAAAACTTTAAAAAATTAACAAAAAATCAACCGTTTGAGATATGAACTTTATTTTTTCGACAAATGTCAAAGTAAGGGAGGGTCTTTCTTTATGACACAATAAGTGACCTCTGTGACATCTACTTCCGGTAAAACCGGAAGTAGCTCTTTATATAAAATTGCTAAGAGCTAGGAACATGATTCTTTCACCAATTACCAAGGTTAGGAAAGGTCATTCTCTGTTGCACATTGGGTTACCTCTATGACCTCTACTTCCGGTCAAACCGGAAGTAGCTCCTCATGTAAAAGTGGTTAGAGTTAGGAACATGACTGTTTCGAGAAATATCAAGGTTAGGGAAAGACTTCATTTGTGAAACATTAAGTGACCTTTGTGACATCTACTTCCGGTCAAACCTGAAGTAGCTCTTTATTTAAAACTTGTGAGAGCGAGGAACAGGATTCTTTCACCACATACCAAGGTAAGGAAGGGTCCTTCTCTGTTGCACATTGGGTGACCTCTGTGACCTCTACTTAAGATCAAACCGGAAGTAGCTCCTCATTTATACATGGTAAGAGCTAGGAACATGATTCTTTCACCAAATACCAAGGTTAGGGAAGGTCCTTCTTTGTGACACATTGCGTGACCTCTCTGAACTCTACTTCCGGTCAAACCGGAAGTACCTCCTCATTTAAAAGTGGTTAGAAATTCCTGTCCAAACCGGATGTTCAAATTAAATATATTATAAAGCTCAATTTAACGTATGTTTTTCTTCATATTTTCTTATATTTAAGTTTGATTAACTTTTAATTTCATTTATTTTTTAACACATAAAATAATTTTTAATACATCACACTCCAAACACCTAGTTTTTGTGATGCCACAAAAACTCATTTCTAGTTATTTATTTATCTTTGTGGAATTGCCTTTTTGGCTGCACGTCTCAACATTGCTGAGAATGCTTGGTAAGCAGTGCTAGGATATATAGATCTTCTGGGCATGGCAGTGTTCTTGCCAGGTGTTCGATCGCCTAGAAAAACTGCTGCCAGTGCCCTTTGTGGAAATTCCACCTCTTTGCTGGTTTACCGGGGATGTGGTTTAAAACTATTGAGGCTCAATGCAGCATTCATTGTTCAAACATTACATGGTGTATGTCATAAATGGTGCATTATTGTGCTATTTACAGTGCATTTTCTTCCCATCTTTTTTCACTTTTGCATGCTCACAGCAGCACAAAACACCCTTTTAGTGTATGCCAGAATACAATCCTGTACATTTTGTTAATTCTATGATAGTTTTATTCTCCAAATGACAAGATGTACTTGGATATTATTTAAAATAATTATGAAAATGTTGTATTCGTGAAATGGAGAGAACATTTTCATTCATTGAAAGGGGCTTTCAACTCGTGGAAATACTCTCACTGTACACGTAAACATTTCATTTTTTTCATGCTAACTGCTAATATGCATGGACTGAGCCTTTGAATGGTGTAGTTTCATATGCACTACATAGTACATGTACTCACTTTGTTTTAACGTTGCGAGTTGTCAACACTATATGCCAAGCATCATAAAAGCGCAGAAAGTATTTGTCCAATTTCTTGTAGCTGGTGTGCAGTGCAAATCAGCATGATGTGAAATCTAGTTCCTGTCACCATCCAAAGTATTTTGAGATATGATTAATTGATTATCTTAGCTCACAGTCTGTTTCTAAAGAATTTGCATTGATATTGAATCAGATGCATGAGATTTGATAATGTTGAAAATTGAAGAACCTAAAATATGGCCCTTGAATGAGATTGCAAAAAGTCTGTAAACATCACTATTTAAACCAGATTTCTATACTATGAAAGGTGTATTCATAATAAAGAATGCATTGTCGGTCTTGGTGTTCACTGCATGGTATTGACTGGGTTAGGAGCTTGCTGCTGTTAACGGACCTCTCTCGACTGAAGAATAAGAGTGGCCAGCCCCAATTTTTTGACATTATCTTGTACTGAAGCAGGGCTGTCATACCATTATTCTTTAAGAATTTTATAAAAAAAATGTTTGTTTATTTGGCGTGGGGTTTAATTTGTTTGATTTTGATTTGAAATCCTTCAGCTTTTTTCATTTCCTGGAAGGCTCTCTTTGCTAGACTGTGGTTTTAATTCAAACAATGCTGATGCTATGGAGAAACTTTTGATGACGTCAGCATCAGGTAGGTTTTTGACTTTGTTTTTTAAAGTTAAGATGATAGGGTTTTAAAAGAGTATGCATATATGTACCATTTTTTAAAGAACTGTTAGTGCTGAATCAAGTGTGTGTAATGTGAATTGTTCCTCTTGTGAAGTTGATATTAAAGAACCAGTGTCATTATTTTTGTTCTTCAACATTTTGTCATATCTCTCCAGAACTCATTGTCAAAGTTTTCTCCCTACAAAAGGTTCATCTGGATTCACTGTCAGAAACTTGAAACATTTAATAGATCTTAAAGGCAGAACCTCAAGAATAAGAACAGTTTCTTGCCATTCCTAGTCAGCCTTTTAAATAAATGAATGTCTTGTCTTTTTTTATCAAATCATGTTGCTACTTTTAACATGTACTTTTTTTAAATCCAGTTGTCTACATGCCCCATTTGTTTGGTACTTACGTAATTTTTGTTTAAATGACCATCTCCTTTTTTAATGTTAATTTTTTTCTGCCTTGTAAATTGTTGGTGTCTCCTTGTAAATTGTTGGTGTCTGAAGAACCACTGTTAGTATTTTTATGCCCCGCCAGCAAAGTGTTTGCCTTTTCCTTCCCATTTTGCATGTGTGTACACATCCAACTTGCGGGGTACTTTACACAATGGAACAATGCTACCTAGTGCTACCCCATAGAGGAATTCTTGAGAAAAGGGAAAAATAGAACAATAGGAGGACCCCGTAACTGCTGTATGTTAGAGAGCAAGTGTGTGTGTGTTTAAGCACTACAAATATGTAGGAAGTGTGGACCTGATAACAAAAGATATCCACACTGTGTAGGAACTTGAAACACTGTGTAGACTTATACATGTCCAGAATGTGTGTTGTTCAATTTTTCCCTTTCTCAAGAATTCCTCTATGGGGTAGCATTAGAACAAAGAAAACCTGTGGGTAGCATTGTTCCATTGTGTAAAAAACAAGATAATAAAAGATATCCACACTGTGTAGGAACTTGAAACACTGTGTGGACTAAATACATGTCCACACAGTGTTTTTACGAATTAGATATTCTCATTTTATTCAAAAAGGAAGCATTTTCTGTACAGCATTGAATAGCTAAAAACCGAGTATTATATTAAAGGGATTGGGAGTCCGAAAACCAGCTCTCAAAACACTCTCTTATGGAAATGGTGGTGGTTGTAAAGATTTCTTGTTCATAACTGCACGATGACAAAGAAATGTCCACACAGTGTATGTCACAAAGGACTGGGTGTGGGCGTGTTTCACCATACCCTCCGAGGACATTTTACAATTGGAACAATAGGTCATCACTAGTCACTTCTTTGTTTTTATAGGTCCTCAGATGCCATTTGTATACAAAACCAATGGGGATTGCTTCAGTACAGGAACAATAGAATGTAACAATAGATGTCCTCGGACATAATGGTGATTCACGACTGTGTGTGTGTACTTGTAGTGACATTCAAACCGAGGACTTATAATTTAAGGGACAATAGGTCCACTAATGCTATCACAAAGTAAAACAATGGGGTCTACGTTTGTCAGGACAAGGATTTGAACAAAGGAGGGTCCCTGATTGGAGGTCATTATAGCACACTTGGGTTTGTGGATTTGTGTGTGTGTGCATGCTATCCTTGTCTGAGTGATAACTCAAGCAGGACTTAGCAAATGTGGATTGGTCTTGGGATCCTCAAGAAGCCCATTGTTTTTGGACCCCCTACATTGTCGGTCATTTATCAAGGTCATTATAGCTAAAACAAAAGAAGTATTGTCTGAGCAAGAACTGGAGAAGGAATTGGCATATCAACTGCAATCTTGGTGTGTGGATTGGTCTTGGGATCCTCCAGAAGATAATTGTTTTTGGACCCCCCAGATCAAATATCATAGCCATTATGTTTAAAAAAAAAGAAGTTTTCACCAAGGGATACTCTTAGAACAACTTGGTATTATATCAACTCCAAAATTGGTGTGTGGTTCGGTCTTGCGATCCCCCAGAAACCTATTCTTTTGGAACCCCCTTTGGTCAAATGTCAAGGTAATTTTTGGTAAAATAAAAGAACTGGTGTCCGGATAATAACTAAAAAAACTTACATGGTATATCAACTCCAAACTTGGTATATGTAGGTGGCTTGGTCTTGGGATCCCAAAGAAGTCTGTTGGGTAACCTGTTGGACCCCTTATGTGGTTATCATAATATGGCATCTTTCAACCATGAATCACTAATACAGTGAAGATGTATACGTCTATTAATCTCACAGAAAGAATTTAATCTCAACTGGGCATTTTCTGTAGGCAGATGAGGTCAGACTGCTTGAGGTGGTTTAGGAGTGAGTTACAGTAGTTGATTCTTGACAACACGAGGGCACAAGCAGCTGCATATCAGGAATCAACATCAATGTACTTTCTTATTCTGGTGATGTTGCGCAGATGGTAGTTTGCTGATCTGCAGACTGCTGTAACATGTTCAATCATGGACATGATGGTGTCAAAGTTGGATGATGGATGGAGTGTATTGTTCATTTTGAGGGTGAGATGGCCAACATGTTTTCAGTTGTGCGGAGATGAAGCAATGAAAAATTATGTTTTGTCTTTGTTCATTTGGAGCTTGTTGGCTAGCATCCACGACTGAACATCTTGAATGCTGTTAGAGAGACAAGAAGCAACACTCTGCTTCTTTTTGGATTAAGGGGTCAAAAGACACTGTAAATCTGAATTTTGTCGACATATAGATGGAATTGGTGAAAGGTACAGTGAGAATAGCTGAGGGGCTATGACAGATCCTTGTGGTACTCTGAAGCGAAGAACAGTTCTGCCAAAGACCGCTCCAGCAAAGGTTACACAGCTTGTTCTGCTTGAAACATATGACCCGAACCAGTCAAGTGCAGTACCTGTAATGCTGAATCTGTGCTGAAGATGATGCAGTAACGTATCATGGTCCATGGTATCAAACGCAGCGAAGAGATCCAGCATGACCACGAACACAGCGCTGTTAACTGTCGATGGCCCAAAGAATGTTGTGTACACATAGTAATGCAGTCTCTGTGCTGCAGTTTGTTCTGTAGGTTGTAATACAATAAGATCAAATTACTATACAACTTTGTCCAACAATGGAGTCTACTGTAAGAAGATGCATGAGCATTTGCAAACTCTCTCCCCTGAGTTTGAAGTAACCGACTTCGAGTGTTTTCAGAGCATACAGGCCGAAACTATTCAATTTGGTAATTCAAAGTTGGCTTCTCATACTGCAAGGATTAAGCTAAAATTTTCAGTCGGTAGATCCAGTAGGCAAATCTCTAGGCTTGCCAAATGGATTTGTGTTCAGCCCGAGCCCTTACTTGTGTAAGTTCGGTGCTCAATTTGGGGACTTTGGCTCTAAATGCCAACTTAGGAAAAAACATTGGGGAGGTGTCACCCCCCCCCCACTCACCCGGTCGCTACGCTGCTAACATGTAGATATCTGAGTCAATGCGATGCCTGTAACAAGTTCCTCAACGAACAGCAGAAAGAACCGATGGTGTCTGACAAGATACTGAAACGATGATGGAGTATAGTCAGTCAGGATCTTTTTCACTACAGACATACTGACTACCTGATAACCATTGATCACTAGAGAGATTTCTGGGAACTTGAAAAGTTAACCGTCACACGAGCAGAAACCATGTATTGATTTTACAAAGCAAAATTTTCAAGACATGGCATACCACAGAAGGTAATCTCTTCACTGACAATGGTGTTCAGTTCATAGCCGCAAATTATGAGGAATTCAGTAGAGAATGAGAGTTTGAACACAAAACTTCCTCTCCATACCACAGTCAGAGCAATGGAGAAGCGGAATCAGCCGTTAAAGTTGTAAAAAGCATCATCAAGAAGGTGACTAAAGCAAAACAGGATCTATATCTTGCGATTTTAGACTGGCAGAACACACCTGCTGCAAATCGTAGCAGTCCAGTATAAAAACTGATATCTCAACGAACACATACACTACTACTGCTGACAACAGGTATCTTTCTTCAAATGAAAGTTACCACAGGTGTACCAGAGATCATTAGATGCCAGAAACAGAGCCAAACAACAGTATGACAAAACCGCTAAAACACGACCTGAGCTGCAAATTTGACAACCAATCAGATTGCAGCTAACAATTTGATAACCCTTATCTTAACCAGTTGAATTGGAATGATGTGAAGAGATGCAAATGTTTCCCCTGACTGGAAACGGAAGCCGTGTAAAGATGCCATTATGTAATTTTGGACCACTGGAGCGAAGGTCGCCCGGTCATTCAAGTGCAGAGTGTGCAAAGACCACACTCACGCCGTCTAACGCTTCGATTCACCCACATAAGGACAAAATAAGGTCTTGAATATTTTCGCATTTTGTGGCCATTGAGAGGTTTTTTTGTGTGGTTATAGACCTTTGTCCTTTTGTTCCAAGAATGGAATTACGAGGCATCAAGAACCTTCAACCATTGTTCATTCATTGTATTTTGGCTCCATGTAGGTAAGTCAGAGTGGGCCGGCAATGGAGCCATGGTTCTGTTTTTTGACTTATTGAACATAATTTCCACTTGTTCTTCATATTTTGGCCAGAAAAATGATAGTGATGAATTACATGATAGTCTGAAATGCCTTTGGAAATTCAAAATGGCCGCCATATTTGGCAGTCATCTTGGATTTTGTGTTTTCAGCCTGTAATTAGGAAGCCAACTACATAATTTGTTTAAACATTAGAATATTTCCAAAATGCTAATTTCTTATTTGTCAGTCCAAAAAATAAATTAGATTTGTCAACCAAGCCTTATCACTGCTCCCTGGGCATAATAAAGTGGTTATAATAAATAATAAGCTGAAATAAACGGTGAATACAATATAAAAGCTGAATTACACAGCAATACATAAACAAAAACAAAAAAAAAACAAAAAAAACCCCATAATTACACAGTGAAAACAAAAACACTGCGGAAAAAATAACAAGGTGAACTACAAATATTACAACAAGCCTAAAGATAGAAAAAATTGGGGGGGGGTACAACAAGAAATAAGGCTACAATTAATCTTTGAGCATGTCATTCAACCATCCAGCTAGATAAGGAACATGGCTGTTAAAGTGTTATTAAATCTTTTAGTGGAACCCCTATTGTTTACAAATCATCCGGTTGGTTCTCAATTCCATTTCCTGAACCTTATTTGGCTTTGGGAACCAGTCAGCAAATTTAGTGGATCTAAAAGTTTTTACAGCAAATTTAGAGCAAAGTTTTGTCCTCCTTTCAAACAAGGAATCCAAATCTAACACACACAAGGCTTGATCATAATTATGGTAATTGGTGCCAAGCACCAAACGACAAATATGCGTTTTTGAATTGATTTTAAATGGTTAGACTGGCCCAGTGTCAATCGTGCCAGACAGGAGCAGCGTATTCTAATACTGGTCAGATGTAACCCTTGCAGACAATATTCAACTCCTTTGTGGTTAATCCAGCAGTCATCAGTTTGCAAAACATGAACATTTTACAATTAACTTTACTTGACAAGTCGGTCACATGGTGAACGTCCCATTTCAGATTACTTTGAAAGGTGACTCCTAATAAAAGTTTAACACTGGAAACGCATGGTAATTGAGTGTTGGAAATAGAGTACAAAGTATCAGGTAGATTCTTGCGTCCAAAATAAACTGCAATGTTTGGCTTTTTACAGGATCAATGAAAAACCATTTAGCTTAGCCCACTCTTCCAATTGACTAAGGTCAAATGGTATGTTACTTTCCTGATTATAAAACCGATTTTCACCTAAAGTTAGATCGTTGACGTATTTCCAACATCTTGTTGCACCGGGGTAATAATGAGGATTATTACGCCAAGATGGACTCTGTAAAAATAATGGTACAAAGGCACTGGTGAGCTGTTGCTCAAAACTGCTTTCAATGTTTCTCTCATGTCATCAGTAATAAGAATGACTTGGGAGGAACAAGGATTGCCAACTCACCAGTTCTCTATACCCAGGAAGTTGCATAACTCCTTGAGGTTGTGCTTCCACTGCTATTTTGTGCTTGCAGCATCAACTAATACACTTTTACTGACATGAAACAGTTAAATGATAAACAACGCAAGTAGAAAAACTATAAATACATGTAAGTGGGGGTGCAATAAAAATATACTAATGGCCTCTACTATCTGTTGCAACTAGTATCAACATCACTGTTTATGCAGGCTAAAGGTTCGATAAGATTTGCAAGTCTGAAAAGATTGCTTATATCTAACCCTTTGCCGTCGGTCAGTGAGGAAAACTTACAACCCGTTTCAAAACTTAGGGAAACCCCAAGTTCAAAAAGACGTTTAATGACAACATGGTGATCAATGCTGTCTAATGCCTTGCTAAAATCATTAAAAAGAGCAGCAGGAGAAGCATCTTTTAAACAATGTCATCAGTCATGAGGAAAACACAATGAACTTCTACTCCATGTGGGGCTCTGCTGCACTCTTCCCATTAAATTCTACAAAAGTCCTAGGACTGACTCCTCTTTAGCGACAAAATTAAATAAAACATGTTTTTTTTTTTTAAATAGGCATGAATAATCTTGAAGAATCAATTCAATTACTTGTTTCATTTATTTAAAACCTTAGTGATGATACCACAAACAGGGTGTTCCCAAAATAGTCTTATTATGCAGAACTTTTGCACTCAAAATTATTTTCCAATAGATCAAAGATCATGAATCATTACATCTAGAAAGATGGCAGGAGTCTTTACTGTAATGCTGGTTGGAAAAGGCTGTTTGAACCATCCTGTGTGGTATTTCTTTAAAATTTGTTTTCTGATATTACAAAACCTTCAGTCCTTGAAAATGTGAAATGTATCAATTAATATAAACAGATAGGATGATGACAGTCAAATTAAGGATCAGACATAAGATGGAAATTACCGAAGTTTAATTTAGTTGAGAACTTACCTCCTGACTTTTTTGGGGGGTGCCTTGCTTAAGTGGTCAGAGGATGACTCAGATGAATCCGGTGTGTAGCCTGGAGATTCAGGCTGTGCATGAAGAGACTCGTAAACAGATTCAGAATCTGAGCTGCTTTGAGGTCTATCATCGAGGAGCTTGCAGCCAATCCCAGTTTCGTTCAGTTTGCTCAGTTTTTGAGAATTGATGACGGACTTTCGGTGCTGCTTGAATTCCTATTTTGATAAGATAATCATATATAGGGCTACATAAGTCAACTGCCAATACATAACTTTTTTTTCTCTTCTGGTGTATAATATTCTGTGTTAGAATTTAGCAACTTATCTTTCACCCAAGCTTTTTAACTGAAGCATTTAGTCCAATACTTACAGATAACCCTGCTTGTAGTTTTGACTGTCTGTGTGCCGACCATCTTTTTTGGCGGAAATTCTTTCGCTGTGATAACCCTCCAGTCCTGAATTTTAAAGAAATGGGGAAATGAAAACGAATCGATGCATCGATGTGATGTAGGAGGTCATGTGGTTCGCCGCCATGGTTTCCTCAGCGTTAAAAGTGGGGTGCACAAATTTTTGACCAAAATCCATTTTTTGTTCTATTCTCGGGATTAAACCTTGTTAAAAATTTTATTTCCTGAAACTTTTAAGGTGCTGACATTATTAGGCTTGTTTGCACTTGATATTAGGTGATGATTTAATTATATCAATAAGTAGAAATACCTTTACAATTGCCAAATTGCCTAGTATTCAATTTAGAGCCAATTTAGTTAATTATCCATTTACAAATGAAACTTTCAGCAAGTGTTGCCAACAGGGGAGAGGGAGGGGGTTATCTTCAGAACTTGAATAACATTTGCCTGCTTACATTGGAATGGAACAACACCCTGCTTGAATGAAGAATTAAAATTATTTTTAACAGGAATACTAAATTTATTCGCAAATTCCTTGAGGATCCCTAGCAGGTAAGCTATGCCTATGCGGCTAATGCCTTGAAAGAACATTGGAAAGCTAAGCCCTTCCATGGTCAACACTACAAAGGAATTGGAGAAGTCAATGCTTCCATGGAGGCATCATACAAAGGCTTCAGCATGGTCAGCTCAAACCAGAAACAGGGGGAATGGGGGAGGCTATTCAAGATCATGGCATGCGCTCACATTCGTATAAAAAGAGCATCTTGAAGATCCAGGTTGCTGCCATGTTCCGAATGTGTGGAGAAGCTGTAGAATCATGTATACAGTGGATGTAAGATGATGGCAGCCAGACACTACATGAATAGACACAATCAAGTGGCATCCATAATCCACTGGCAGCAGTGCCGTCAGGCAGACCTCAACACTTTTTCAAAATGGTATGAGCACACCCATAGTCTGTTACATAAATTAACAACATGAAATTGCTCTGGGACCAACCTGTACAAACAGACTGCACCCACGGCCAATAGACCGGACATCATCGCCATAGACAAAAGAGGCATAAAGCAAAACTAATTCAGATCACTGTCCCATCAGACAGCAACATCAGACAGAAGCTTACAGAGAATCAAGACTTGAAGATGGAGATTGAGATTGGGTTCGTGGGTTTGAATCCCACCCGAGTAAAATACCTGTGAATTTTTTTGACAGGATTCTGGAAAGTACTGAGTATACAGTGCTTAACACACATCGGTGTATGGGTAAAACATTAAAAACAATATTCTTTATCACCGACGCAAAAATTAACATCTATCATAATGTGAATGCTGGGAGCATTTTTTTGTAAAAATTGGGAACATATATTTCAGGTATGCTGGAACCGATAAACCAGGTCTCCAATTTTGGACCTTTCTTGAACGCCTTTCTGCTATAACGCTGTAACCTCACTCACTCTCTCCACCGCATAGACATCTGGGGTCCGTCGCGTTGATCTTCTGTGTCCGCGGTTGGAGCCTGGTTCCAGAGCCTGTTGATTTCGCTGGGCTGCCCCAGTTGCTTAAGGCAGGAAGACTTGGGACGGCCTCTTGGTCTTGACCAGCCCGAAGCTGGGGGGATTTTGCCTCTGGAGTTAATGGCAATGTTGAGTGTCTTCTTGGCCGGGGTGTTGTCAGCAAGGCGGGCAGTATGGCTGAAAAGGGCACCTCAACGGTAGCTGACTAGATGACCAATGGTAGGGAGTGCAGTCCTATGAGAGACCTCCAAGTTGGTGATGTAATCATACCTTTGGATGCCGAGGATGGTTCTTTGGCATCATTGATGGAAGGCCTCTAGTCTTCTCAGGTCAGATTGGAGGAGTGTCCACGTGTCTGATCCATAAAGAAGGACAGGGATAATGCACATCCTGTATATTGCCAGTTTGGTGGTGAGCTTGAGCTTCTTCAGCTTCCATACTTTGTGTAGGCTGTTCATGGCTGATGAGGCGAGACCTAGCCTCCTTAAAGTGTCGGGCTCACTATATCCGGTATTGGAGATCTTGCTGCCAATGTAGATAAAATCGTTGACAGTCTCCACGGTTTGTCCATGCAGGCTGGTGTTTGCATGGTGGTTGTTCCTGGCCATGTTCTGGATTTTGGTCTTTTGCCAGGAAATCTTGAGCACAAGATGGGATGCCTCTTGTTGAAACAGGTCGAGTGTGTTTCTCACACTGTTGCTGGAGTGGCCGACTAAGGCAACATCATCTGAATTGACCGATGGAGATGCCTGCATTTGCTGTGACACGGTCCAGGATTCAGTCCATGGCACAGCAGAAGAGGGATGGGGCCAAGATACATCCCTGCCTTACACCGGATCTTGTGAGGAAGCTTTGGGAGGTGCTGTTTCCTTTGCGGACCTTGGCAGTGGTGTCAGTGTGGAGGTCTTTAATGAGGTTCAGGAACCCCAATGCCTGTAGACTCTGTATGATTTAACAATGTTTCGGTTTTTGGTGAGGATATGGTCTAATTCTTTCTGTGTCCGACCACCGTTTGAGATCTAGGTCATCCTATGAATGTCCCGGTGCCGGAACCAGCTGCCTGTGATTGAAACATTATGTGAGGCACAGAAGGAGAGCAGCCTGATTGAGTTGTCATTGGTGGAACAGGATCCGAAAGGCCCAAGAATAGATTCAAAGCCACTTCTTGAGCAGCTTGGCGAGGCATTCAAATCACCAAGGATGATTAATTTATTGTGTGGAGGGAAATCTCCTGTTACAGCGGTGTTGTAATCTTACATAGAGAAGCCTAGGTGATAGCATTGTTAAAAGGTGGACGTACATTAAGGGCAACACCATTTGTCCTGGTTGAGTTTCCGGAGTACATCATGGTGGCCTCTTCGATACGTTGACTGTTGTTGTTGATAAGTCTGGCTTCGGTGATGCCTAAGATGAAGATGTTGTAAGATTTCATCTGGTGAAGATTTGCTCCATGGTATCAAGAGCCGTTGAGAGTCAGGACATTCCAAGTTGCAATGCTGACTGACTTGCGTAGGTCCGTCTTGGGCGTCGTACCTGTGGGCCTTGTCAGAGGGGCACCTTCCCCTGTGGGGCTTTGAGTGCCACTCATCATTGAAGCAGAATTTCTGCAGCTTTGTCTAACGGCGGTATGTAAATAAGGGGCTCTAACCCTTGTGCTAGTAGTAGCGTTCATAGAAGATCAGTTGCCCCTGGGTGCCACTGAGATGTTGTTAGTGGCATGACTCTGCCTCCTTGGGACTGGGGAGACGAGAGCACCCTTCTACGTCTGTCCCTAAGCCGCAAAGCTCAGGTAAACAGGGCTGGGGTTTACAATCAGAGTTTTCCTTCTCCTAAGTGGGCTGTCTTTACCTATGTTTTGAAGGTCATAGAATAGGTACGGCACAGTGCATCTCATGTCCATGGGTGCAGGAAGCTTAGGTACGGCACAGTGCATCCCATGTCAATGAGCACAGGAAGCTCAGGTACGGCACAGTGCATCCCATGTCCATGGGTGCAGGAAGCTCAGTTACGGCACAGTGCATCCCATGTCCATGGGCACAGGAAGCTCAGGTACGGCACAGTGCATCCCATGTCCATGGGTGCAGGAAGCTCAGATACGGCACAGTGCATCCCATGTCCAGGGGCACAGGAAGCTCAGGTATGGCACAGTGCATCCCATGTCCATGGGTGCAGGAAGCTTAGGTATAGCACAGTGCATTCCATGTCCATGGGTGCAGGAAGCTCAGGTATGGCATAGTGCATCCCATGTCCATGGGCGCAGGAATCTCAGGTACGGCACAGTGCATCCCATGTCCATGGGCGCAGGAAGCTCAGGTACGGCACAATGCATCCCATGTCCAGGGGTGCAGGAAGCTCAGGTATGGCACAGTGCATCCCATGTCCATGGGCGCAGGAAGCTCAAGTATGGCACAGTGCATCCCATGTCAATGGGCGCAGGAAGCTCAGATACGGCACAATGCATCCCATGTCCAGGGCCGCTGGAAGCTCAGGTACGGCACAGTGCATCCCATGTCAATGGGCGCAGTAAGCTCAGATACGGCACAGTGCATCCCATGTCCATGGGTGCAGGAAGCTCAAGTATGGCACAGTGCATCCCATGTCAATGGGCGCAGGAAGCTCAGATACGGCACAGTGCATCCCATGTCCATGGGTGCAGGAAGCTCAGGTATGCGAAGTGCATCCCATGTCCATGAGTGCAGGAAGCTCAGGTATGGCACAGTGCATCCCATGTCCATGGGTGCAGGAAGCTCAGGTACGGCACAGTGCATCCCATGTCCATGAGTGCAGGAAGCTCAGGTATGGCACAGTGCATCCCATGTCCATGGGTGCAGGAAGCTCAGATACGGCACAGTGCATCCCATGTCCATGGGTGTAGGAAGCTCAGGTATGGCACAGTGCATCCCATGTCCATGGGTGCAGGAAGCTCAGGTATGGCACAGTGCATCCCATGTCCATGGGCACAGGAAGCTCAGGTATGGCACAGTGCATCCCATGTCCATGGGTGCAGGAAGCTCAGATACGGCACAGTGCATCCCATGTCCATGAGTGCAGGAAGCTCAGGTATGGCACAGTGCATCCCATGTCCATGGGTGCAGGAAGTTTAGGTACTGCACAGTGCATCCCATGTCCATGAGTGCAGGAAGCTCAGGTATGGCACAGTGCATCCCATGTCCATGGGCACAGGAAGCTCAGGTACGGCACAGTGCATCCCATGTCCATGGGTGCAGGAAGCTCAGATACGGCACAGTGCATCCCATGTCCATGGGCGCAGGAAGCTTAGATATGGCACAGTGCATCCCATGTCCAGGGGCGCGGGAAGCTCAGGTACGGCACAGTGCATCCAATGTCCAGCAGACAGTTGTTTTTAAAGATCGAATGGTCTCGTCTTAAGTTCACCAATTTCCAAATGTTTTAGCAATTGATTGTAGTCTCAGAAGACTTTCCATCCGGACCTTTTTTATAGGCATCGCAAAAACAACATTAGCACTATGTAGATGAACCTTTTCAGATAATCTGTCTCACATTTATAGTCTCACATTTGTTTGTTTTTTTTTCAGCAAAATCTGAGTCAAGCCTTTAGTGGTTTCGATAATTTTACCCTTATGGTAAATGATGAGTTGTAAAATATTTAGGAACAAATCTTGCTTATACTGTTTTTTTCAGAGCCACGTGCTTCACACAGCATTATATCAGCAATTCCATAAATTTGCATGAAATGACCACAATTGGCCCCAGCCAATTTTCATGGCTCTGCTTGCTTTGGAATCCAGGCTTATGTCCCATAGAAGAGTGTGCTTTACAGGGCACCATAAGTGCAGAATTCCGTGGTAGGCAGAGTCATGAAATTGGACCCAGTAGCCTTCAGTTCTAGGGTGTTGGGACGTGACAATAGCTCTACAAGAAAAAAGGATTGGTAAAGCTGATAGTGCAGAGTTCTTACAATGTCTGATTCTATATATACATGTACATGAAAAAAACAAACCTCTGAAAATGTGGGCTCAATATGTCTTGTGAGTCAGGAGAAAATAATGAAAAAACGTGTACACTTTTCAGCATGTAACCACATTGTCCTTAATTTTGATTGTTAAACCGAAATCAGCTGTTGCGTTTTCTATTAAGGTTTTCAGAAACAGTTGTTTCGAATATCAAAGTACTTCAGAGGGAAATTTTTTCACAGCTTTTTGTTCTAGTATTGACTTCATGAACAGTAAACTTTCAGACTGAAGCTAAACAGTAATGTTCTTAAACCTTACAGTCCTGTATAGTGCCTTTAAGAACATTACCTTTGTCACAACTAATATTGGTAGTACTGTAGGCAAGAAGCACAATTAAACTTTATAAGGTTGTTTCAGTGTACATGTTTTGAAGCTTGCTGTTCCCCTTTCCACCTGCCTTTGATACTCAGTAAATAGTAAATAAATAAATAAACAAATACAAAAAAATGTAGTATCAGGACCAAAGTAACATTACCTTTAGATCTCTCTCTATGATTTAAGATTGACATTTTAACTTCAGTTTTGTCTTTAATCTTACTATTCATTTATGATCATTCTTT
Source organism: Marthasterias glacialis (assembly GCA_911728455.2). Lineage (NCBI taxonomy): Eukaryota > Metazoa > Echinodermata > Asteroidea > Forcipulatida > Asteriidae > Marthasterias > Marthasterias glacialis. The sequence goes on along the minus strand of OU452231.1, from coordinate 14,943,753 downwards.
ACAGAGGAGCTTGAGGAATTGATTGTATCACGTACTATTGATGACATGTACCTGGTGAAACAATGCCCGAATTCTGTCATGTTGTGGCTCTTTCAACTCAGTGAGTTTTCCCAATTTTAATTGGTTATAGACATACTAATGTAAAACACTTTTACACTTTTTACAAGTATTTCAGAAATTAATGTATGCTTCACATTACTACAAAGGTTGCACAGAGATTATGGTTTGCTTGCCCTCATAATCCATTTCTTTTTTTGACAGGGACATTAGGTTTGAGAAGTGTTGTAGAAGTGTTGTCGCATGCAAGACTGTGTCGCGTCACATCACACTGTTTTGCGCCACATCACAGTTAATTGCATGCAAGACTGTTGTGTCACATCACACTGCATCACATACAAGACTGTGATATGTCACATCACAATTTCGACTGCATTTTCCTGTAGAAGTATTTTTTTTATGCCAAATTTGATATCATTGACAAACACATGGACACATGATTTATGGACCGAGTCGAGTACATATATATGATCATGTATGTGATGTATTTAATGTTCTTGCAGGATGGATTGCAACGCAATTATTTTTGGCAGTAACAGCCGCGCTTCAAAGCCATTTGTGTGCAAATATACAAGTAGTGTGCCTGGTAGGGTTGGCGTGCCCAATATCCATAAATGTGCTCTCTGGGAACAATTCATGGTAGTGACAAAGGTTACAATCTTTACGATCCACACTCGTTCATAGAACACTAATCACATGGTTACATTCATGCGCACGAGTTTTACATCCTCAAAACATTCTGCCAGACCTCTTTTTTTGTTGTCAACAATTCAAGTGATTTGAATGCTGTCTGCAGATAAAAGATATCACCTTGGAGAAATCCATTTGAGATCAATTACTGTCAATTTTTGTAGTGTTTAAATGCCATATGTTTATTAAAGGAAAAAATGTGTGAATTTGATTCTGCGGTTAAAGAGTCAAAATTATATTTACTTTTAAAATGTACTAAAACTTTAACTGAGATTTGAGATTGCACCTTTATATTGCACCTTACATGGTCTATTAAATGATTTAGTTGATGTTTCAATACTTGTTCCAATGTTATAGAAGGTAAACTTTTTTTTGATGATGTTAATTTCTAGTGTCCATTCATGAAGGAATGATGATAGCTGGCACTATCTTTGATATGATGTGGTCAACAATGAACTTGTTTTCACATTTGCATCCAACCATCCAGCCATGGGTTCCAACGATTAAAGACATTGCAGGAGTCTTCTTGAACTATGGTAATTTAATAGCTTTTTGGTTTGTTTAGATGTAGAGCAATTTCGCACTGACTTACTTGTCAAACATCAGATAAAAACACAGTTAATGATATCAAAATAAGACAACACACTTAGCAGACATTTCACTGATAGAGGGTTGTTTTTATTATTGACAGAGTTGGTTGTTCCGTTGAGCCAAACAATAGCAGATTTGGCAAATTCTGATTGAGATCCCCATGCATTCACAACAAAGCTGCTGAGCCCTCAAACAAGTGATTGTTACAAATGTGGTCTCAATGTGAAGAGGAAGGAATAATGTGTCCATTGATATGCCACATGTTATAAAAAAATAACCAAAATATAGGCAATTGAAAAGAATTTTAAGTGTTAGATTGGATGGGTTTGGTGAAATAACATGTACAGAAAGCCGAGACAAGGTTTGGGTTTTATAACTTGTTAGTATATAGATGGTAAGGTCTGGCTCTTATAAGAAAACGAACTGTCATATCTGTGCAGCCATACCGCACACGTTTGTCAAACACTGGGATCAACTGCATTGGGATAGGGTCGAAGGAACCAGTCTACAGTTACCAATTCACAGTACCAATACTCCATAGCAAATCATGGCACTTTTTGAATATAAAAAAAGATTTGAATAATATGAGAACAACTGCCATCTACCGTTAAGATTATTGGGTTCAGCTGTGGCAAGGATATTGGACATTTTGAAATCATTGCAGGGTTTTATTATAAAAGTTTAGTGTTAGTAAAGTCTTGTTGATATATATAAATTCCAGACTGATTGCAATTCCTTTTTGGTGTTCTCTTATCACAATATAAATGATCAAATGCTTTATACTCAGCATATTGTTACCGCTAGTCAGCTTTTCCGGGGGGGGGGGGTATGGCACCTTGCCAATATACAGTTGGGTGATCAGTATTTAGCCGTGTCACTGTGTGGTCTACATGCATGCAGTATGTACGGTATGTATGGTCTACATGCATGCAGTACGGTCTACATGCATGCAGTATGTACTTGTATGGTTTTCAAGTACCATCATTTTTTGACGGCTGCGCGTGCTGGCTCATTGTGTGGTTTGGCAGCTCGTGAAGCTATTTATATGGGTTTGGGGGGTCCACAAGTTTACACCAGTGACCAATGCGGCACTTTTGTCACAGCTTGTGATCAAAGTCAATGTTGCAACCCACCGCCTCCCCTTAGGCTCTTCCTTTGTTATTGGTACCTTTCGGTGCAATTGGGCTCATACATGTAGGTTACATTTGCATGTTGGCAGTTTTTGCAGAAAATTACAGTTAAATGTTACAGTTCTAACACAATTTATGTTAGATTTACTTGCATTGGCCATTTTGGTAACAATTATGCCAGAAAAACATCTAGGTATAATCTCATTATCAACAGGTCGAATTGTATCAGGTATTTTCTATTTGTAAGTAGTGCTTGCAGGTCTCTGCTGGACTACATTTTCTTTCCCCTTGGTTTCCATCTTGGGGAATTTCTAATTACATGTACTTTCTATTTGTAAGTAGTGCTCGCCGGTCTCTGCGGGACTAAGTTTTCTTTCCCCTCGGTTTCCATCTTGGGGAATTTCTAATTACATGTACTTTCTATTTGTAAGTAGTGCTCGCCGGTCTCTGCGGGACTAAGTTTTCTTTCCCCTCGTTTGCCATCTTGGGGAATTTCGAAGGCTTTATTATATCACTCCTCTCATTTAATTATAGTTCATGAATTGGGAGATTATGGAGCTTTACACTTTAAGGTTAAGGCAAGGTGTGTTGACATGTTGTTCACTTGTGGAGGTCAAGGTAGTTGACCTGTATGGGGGGGGGGGGTCGTGGGACCCCATATGTCTTGTTGTGTGTAACACACATGGGCATGAAAGTCCTGTGTGTTCTGGGTTGGTAAGGACGAGGTGTCCTTCAATGGGTGGCCACAAAATGGTTATGGAGAGGTGTTCATAAATTTATGTTAATGGGCTGGGTAGTCCATTATATGCATGTTATGTCCTGTGTGTCTGTTTAGCCAGTTTGCCCTGTGTTCAGTATTCGGCTCCTTGCCAATTTTTGGAAATTGTTTATAAAATTATTTGTGGTTATTTTTTGCAGGTTGGGCTAAATAAATTTACAGTCAAAAGCTGTGGCGATAATTTCAAAGCAGTGTGTCATGTTCCAATTTTGTTGTTTTCTGAGTATAAACTTGGGAATATAAAATGACTCTTCGTGAAATGACGCAGATTGAATTTTGTTATTTATTTCTGCAGGAGCAAAGATGGGTACTTTGTTGCCACCTACAATATTTCAAGCACATTTTACCATCAGAGATGTGGAGTAAGTACAGTGATAACTGCTGTCATTATTGTCTACAGTAAGGTTTGCGGTAGACACAATGTAGCTAGCTCTTTTCTCTTTTGAGTTGGGTTGGTTCTGAAAAGAACTGGTTACAACTCAACGTTTGATCAGTATGTTCTCATCGTCTTCATGCTCTGATCGTCTTCATGCTCTGATCGTCTTCAGGAAAGTGTGCATTCTCCTGAAAACGATGAGAGCATACTGATCGAAACCTCGAGTTGTAACTTATCATTATTGTCATTAACTTAGACCATAAAAATGGAGGCTGAATTCAGCTAGAGATCAATTACCAGGAAGGAATTTTCAAAGTTCTAATCAAGTAAAGTAGCCATATTCAACAGGACTGTATAATTCTTAAACACATTTGCTGCATCCTAGTAAAATTTGATTAACAAACAACATAAAGAAACACATTTGCTGCATTCTAGTAAAACAGGATGTTGATTAATTAACAAACAACATGAAAAAACTCTTTTGCTGCATCCTGGTAAAACAACAATGCACATACCTAGCTTTAATCGCACTGGGGTACAATGTCGCTGACATGTGTTGTACATACACCGTGTATGCACACAAAATGTAAATGTAAATGTTGCGCAGTTGCGCCACTCTCTTAAGTTGCATTTCACAAAACTGGTCTTAGCTGCGCAACTTTTTAATAATTGTAATAAATAATAAGCACTGCGGACAAAGGCTAAAGTCAACTTTTTCAAAGACTGTTGCCTGAATCTGCCAAAAAAGGCATTTTAAATCGCGATTTTTTACATCAAAATGTGAATGGCGTATCGGGATAAGATGGCTCTACTTGGACCAAAACCAAGCTTATTTTGACATTTAAGTTCGGCAGAATTTATCATTATCGGTCGTACGACCGATAATCTCAAAAAAAGGAATACAGCGCCCAGTTACTGGGTCTACATGTTCATGTACATTGTGTACATATGCGGACATGTAGTATTTGTTTTTATCATCAAACTCTACAAATAATTGATGGGTCACTGTGGCCTTCGCTTACTGTTAGCTGTTGTTTTTTTTTTAAATATAATGTAATGTCACCCTGTATTTTAAAATAGAGAAAAATACACCTTTTGGAAAGTTTTTTAAATCATTAACTTAAACAATATTTCAAAATATTACGTTTTGGTAATTCCGCAGCACAATATATTATCAATATCATGTAGATTTCACCTTGTCGAGAATTCTATTGCACAGTTTTAACCGCCCCCCCCAACGCCAAAAAGAAAAGAAAAAAACCAGCCGGTTATACCATTCATTTAATTCAAAGATGTTTTTTAAAAAATGCAAAAGATAATAATAATAACACAGAATAACTATGAGTTTAGACGGCTAACAAGGTTTTCTTCTTTCCGCTGATAAAAAACAGAATGTAAGACCTTTCGGAAAACACTGAAATAATGTCCAAGAATAGCGTACCGGGATAAACTACGATTTACCGATGGCAATTAACAGCTTGTTAACTTGCGCAATGAAATACTGACTTATGCAGTCAAAATCGAGTGCACAAGTTACGCCCAATTTTTGGCATAAAATCTTGACTTGCACCACATTCAAACATTGCATAAGCTTTGTGAAATCGATCTTAACTTTGCACAAGTGGACTTAAGCAGAAGTTTCGTGAGATCAGCTGCAGGACTTAAAGCCGTTTGTGAGCTAAGTAAATGTAGTTAAACAGTGTAGTGCGGGCCTGTGGATACAACAAATGCATATGCACAACTTCAACATAAAAGCTATATAAAGAATCACAATTTGTTTCTCTTGAGGGTCCTGTGGCATCACGGATCGCCACAAGCGTCTCTTGTACAAAGCGCTCGAATTTACTTTCATCAGCCCCTGGATGCTTGGCTGACTCCCGGTAAGGCTGTGGAGATAGAACCGGTGGTTCTTGGTCATCATGCCGGTCGGGAGTTTTTTGGGTCTTTATGTTTATGGCCAGAAAATCCTCAAAGCGTTCTTGATGGGTTAAGGGATCATTGTAGGTTGACTTGGCCAACAAAACAAAACATGTGAACGAGAATCCGTAGTTGGAGGTAAAATTAAGCAAGAGCCTGAGGTTAACGTGTGTAGCCGCTAGTCCGCCATGATCATGCAAGAATTTAATGTTTCCACCCCTTTTCACATCAATTGATCAAAAGGGTCAGTTTATTCCTAATAGCCCTCTTTCCTCTATCGGGCTATCCGCAGGTCACCATGGCAGCTTTCGCTGTTCTAGTTTGAACAAAATTTGAATATGGTTTTACAGTCTCCAAAGTCCAAGTCGTCAAAAGTCGGATGTAATTTTAATGCACCAGTTGGAACACATGACACGTATTCCATGTGCTTTATGGGAGCCTTTTTTTCATTATGAACGTGGTTATAGACTAGCGTTAGTGTATTTTGCATCCTAGTAGTCTACAAAAAATCTAGAAAGTTTTCAAATGCCCTTGTGTATCTGGGGTCGAGTGGGTCACATGCAGCGATTCCAGTGCTCCCGAGTTTTTAACAATTTTTAACTGTTTTTGCTGTCATGTCTGCTGTGCCGTTTGTTTTCTCCAGTCTGTAAGTTTTTGTGAGCGTTGCTGTCTTCAGTGTTAGTTACAGTCTTCGAGGAGTTGCGAAGGAAACTGACTTTTGAAGGATTCTTAGACATGCATGGGAATAATATGTTTTACGCTATGCACAACGTTGTGTTAGCGCTGAGTATAATCAACAGCCTCACTGGTACTCAGCATTTTGACTCTGTACAATCAACACATCGAAGTTGCGACTTGGGACCAGCCAAAGATGGCTGCAGCCACACCCACAGTCTACTGCTGAATGAACCATCATATCACCGGGGAAATTATTCACGTTCAGATATCGTAAACCTCAGACCAAGCCATGATGATGAGTTAAGCAAACTACCAAGCAGCGCGTGGCACACTTTAAAGTCTTTGAACCTCTGTAAAAGCAAGAAAAACCAGACTAAACGTGGTAAGCGTGGTGGAGTGAAGCACCACCAATTTGCCTTCACACAAAAAATAGACGTTATTATTTCACCATGTAGAACTACTTGTACTACAACATATCGGCCTCAGCTTATACCGTCCTGTCCACCACAGAGTTATTATTTCCCCTTGCAACCGAACCTCAACAATCTCATTTTTGTCAAAACTGTGAACCAGAAGTCAACAGCCAGCCGAGGCAGCACACTTCCATCATTTGCCCTTTTAAACGCGAGATCACTTGTTAAGAGGACTGATAAATTGCCAATGATCCTGAATATTAATAAAAATAGATTTTGCAGCAGTCTTCGAAACCTGGTTCCCAGCTAACATTGACACCAGCCATTTTGACATTCCTGGTTTTAACTTGTATAGCAGACCAAGGAAACACAAGAGAGGAGTGGGTGTTGCCCTCTATTTACGACAAAGCATACAAACAATAAATCTGCAGAACATTTAAGTACCGGATGAACTTGAAGTCCAATGGATTTGGCCCGACCTCTGTGTCTACCAAGGACAGTTGCTGGGCTTGTGCTTGCTGTCCTTTGTCATCCACCAGCATCACCTTACGAAGACTTACTTACTGAACACCTGGTAACGACACTGGACACGCTTTAAATAGACCTTTTTCTCGTGACTTCACTAGAGTGCGCGCAACAACTGTGGCGCCATGTTGGACCGCCTTGGGCTCAGCACCTTCAACGTAAACAAAGATCGTTGCATGTTGTTTTATATGTATGCGCGGAGGTCCAAGTTGGATTTTTCGAGTGTTGAGTATGAGAATTCCTAAAAAAAGCATAAATGTGAAGTTGTGTTGTGCTGTGGGATGTCACAATCATCAAGAAGAATGCCCTGATTTAGAATTCTATAGAATTCCTGCTGAAAAGGACCGAAGGGATCGTTGGATTGCCGCAATTCGCCGACAAAACTGGGTTCCGTCTCCTTCATCTCGGCTCTGCAGTGAACACTTCATATCCGGCAAGTTAACGTTACTACTTGTTTATATAGCAAAAGTAATAGACAGCCTGTCCGTTTGGACAACTCGCCTCGGGACAATTCGACAACCCCATTTTAGATTTCTTGACAAAGTACATCTGTACTAGGTTTCCATGATCATCCAGACATGATCATCCAGAGTCAGTCTCACTATAGTGTTGGCTCCCTTGTTTCTGCATTAATGATCATTATGATAACCAAGTTGCTAAAAGAATAGCACAACAGTTAACAGATAACAACATGTGTGAGATTCTAAAAATTCTGTATCTCTTTTTAGAGAAGATAGGCTATAAAACACAAATTTGCTGTTGTAATGCATCGTGATCACAAGATTATTATCATTATTTTTTTTTTTTTTTTTTTACTCTAGCTGAAATTGCACAGTTTGATTGCAGAGAGTTGTACATGTGATGTGACCACTTGTTGTAGGGCAGTTGATTTCTGTGTCGTCCATTTGTATGAATATAGGATTGAGAAAAAAATTCCTATCAGTAGTTAAGAAAACGTAGAAGGCCAATTAATTTACCTATATTTTGTACTCTGCAGGGAAAAAAAGTGATGATCCTCTCTCTCCGGACTATGTTCCTTCAATTTTTGAACACAATCCGTCGCCAAGGAAGCGTGCTGCTCAGACTACACTGGCCTCATATGAGCGACGAGTGTCCACCAGAAAGAAGAGGATTGCTGCAACTCACAAGATGGATGCTGCATCGGCATTATTGCAGTTAGGTGCAGCTAGCTGTCAAAATCAGGATCCAACCCCATCATCTGTCATGACTACCACACAAGGTTAGCTTTAGATGTTCATTTTTGTATACCCTATTTGGTGACCAATGAAACCGGTAAGTCTTGCAGTAAAACAAGAAATTAAGAGGAAACTTTTTCCTGGAAATGCTTTTTCTCTCATGGCCAACAGTCATTCTCAAAGTGCACTTACTTTTTGGTTGTTTTTCAGATGATTGAACTTCCTCTTGATGAGAACTCGTCTTCAGCATCAGTACAAACTGATGTTACATCAGCATACATCGGACTAGTGTTTGACGGATTGCAGTCTCTCAGGACTGACAACAGCAATTTGAAGACAAAATTGAACAAGTCATCCTTCTCCATGTCTGGTTTTCAGGGTAATGACACCAAAGTCAACAACATGACTGGATTACATACTTTCACTGCACTACTGGCCATTTTCAACTTTATTAAAGGCCACATTCATGAGAGATCAGTTAATAAAAAAACACACTTACCCAGGTTTTTGTAAGAAACACACAAGACATGCAAGTTCTCCTGTGTACTTAATAATCAATTTGAAATTCGTCTTTTATTCTATTGTCCATAACTGATGCAACATATGCTACGTTGGCAGTAGAAAGGGATATTTGATTACCAGTTTCCTTTATAAAATCCTTATTTTCACTGTCACTTCAAGGATAGAATTATAGAAAATGTGATGGGATAGTTATGTTAATTGTATTACAGTACAGTGCAATTGAAAGTTAACCGCAAATTAAGTGTGAAAAAAAGTTCACACTTTTTCCCATTCTTTTTCACAGCGTTAACTTTTAATTGCACTGTACTCCATGACACTCTAAGAACTTATCCCTCTGAAGTTTCACTATCTTGGCAAGCTCACTACCCGCTTTTTTTGGAAACAAATCCACTTTAATGTACATTGTACATGTGTGAAGTTCATGAAACAAAAACTTATACTGAATGTTTAATAAAATAACAAGAAGCACAGGCTATTGTATTTTGTTACTCTGTTCCTCTGATCTTATTTTGTATTTGGAGTTTTTAATGTCCCCATTCATATATCAGGAGAAAAATCAGGCTGGAATTTGGTCTGCATACGGCGTGGCATAACACAATCCTCAAATGGAACAAACCCACCCACTATGAGCATGGTAAATAGGAGCTTGCAACACAATTGGTGTGTGGATGGATGCACAATGTTTTCTCATGCAAAACTAAGTTTTCTTCACTTTAATCAAAACCCTGCAATTTGGACACAACCATTTCTTTGAGGGTTTATTCTTTAGGCCCACACACTGTTTGTAAAACTCTTTAATGGTACAATCAGCAGATGAGCATTTAATAATTGTCTTGTAAGTCAACGGTCTTGCAAAAGCATAGCACACCAGAAGCAGAGGCCCCGCCCCCAACAGTAACACAAGCTGCTTTGCGAGTGTAGTACTGACTAATGAGTTCTGGAAGAACACAAGTCTTATAAAACTTTGCAACATCATGAACTGTGTTTACAAAGTCGGATTCTGGAAGTATGCGTTCAATGTGAAAGTCAGACTTGGTGCAAACAACAAAATCACAATATTTTTGGGATGTAACCATCAACTGACACTGAACTTGAAAATAATACGGATAGCTTTTCTTCAAACTCAGTGCACAGTCAACCTTTTCAAGGCAGAACGCTTTGTCTGTAGATACCGCATCAGCTACTGTGTTATTTCTGTGACAATACGGACATTTAATTTCAAGTATTCCCTCGTCACAACAGTCACAAGATATACACGCATCTGGGGAGGCGCCTATGTAGCTGTGCTTTGGATGTATGAAAAGTCCACAGTCGGTCACCTCCTGATTTACATGCTGACTCTTACTGATGTAGACATCACAGGCTTGACATTCAAGTTCACACCCCCACCTGCAAAAGACAAATGTACGTAGGTTCAAGTATACATTGCAAACACACATGCAGTATAATACATGTATGTATTAACTGGATCTGTGATGAGCAATTTTGCATTGACACTTTACTGCATTGTCATTCTAGCTGGTAGCTGCTTGATTCATTTCAATTCAACCACTCATCTGACATTTAATGGGTCTTAATTGTTATAGCAATAGCAATGAATGCAGAAACACAGGCAACGTTCACTGGTTCTAAATATTTTCAAATTTTACCACACCAAAACCTCTTGGGCAATAAAAAGCATTTTATTATCAACGTGCACTCTGTTTTAAAATAGTGGATAACAGGAAGCACATTTTTTTTAGACAGCATGGATGTGCACAATACAGAGAGTCTCTGGTTGGCACAAGGCACAAAAGGACACAGCTGTGCTACATGTATGTACATGTATTTGCTGCTGACTAGCTAGTACGACCGGTAATGTCAAAATCTCAAAAAAGGAGTACAGCGCCCCAGTTACTGGGTCTACATCAGGCCTATTTATTTGGGCATGTTATTTTAATTGGAGAAATGCACAGTGGTATTAGGTTCTTATGGGACAATCATCTGGTCCTAGTAAGCTAGTAGGCCCCAAGCCAGTAAATGTATTTAGCAACAATGACATGTAATCTGTAAGGCAAGTTCAAGTTGGCAATGCCACATCAGGACATAGCCAAGCTGTCAGCATCAGGCTCCCCTCTCACACCCCCACAAAGAAAGTTTCTTACCTTGGATGTGATCAGAAAAACCTCCGAATTTGGAACATTGTGGACCTCAACATCATTCACCCATCCTGCCACAAAATACTTGAAAGCATCCAGACCTTTGTAGGCCTTCAACAACTGCTTCGTGTAGTACAACGTCGAGTCCACCAACCAAGTAGTTATAGATATCTGGGTACTGCAAGTCGGGTAGGCGAATGCACGTTAGAAGACCCGAAAATAACGTTTTAGGCATCAATATATGGGTCCGATATTTTCAGCGATTCCAACTTCGACAAATATCTGGCTTTTTCGTCCCCTTCAGATGGTGAACGAGCGGAGAAATGGTCAGAGAATCCCCAATGTTTTCGCAACTCAGGAAAACGAACATGATTTGTGTGCATTACTGCATGCATTGTGTACACGACTAGCGATGGCAAGGCGGTCCAACATGGCGGCACTGTTTACAATGGTCACGTGGGTGAAAAGGGTCTATAAGATACCCATCGTCTGGTATAGCCGTCCTTGGTGACTTTAACAAGCTTGACACTGATACCATCAGCCGATTAACTGGTTTGGTCCAGGTTGTTAATGCTCCTACAAGAGGACAAGCCATTCTCGACAAGATTCTAACTAATTTAAAGAGTCACTATAACGTCCCCCAGATAACTTCACCCATTGGTTTGAGTGACCATAGTACAGTCCTGTGGCTACCTTTGAACTTTTCCCATAAATCTAATGCCATCCAATGCCGGTCTGTTCGACCTCTCAGAGACTCAGATAAACGCGATTTTCGCCAGTGGATCACAAGTTTCAACTGGAATGTCCTTATTTCAGCCCCAACAACAAGTGCTAAAGTAGAAGACTTTTACCAATCTCTGCAGAATACCTTGGATAAGTACTTTCCTACTTGTACTGTCACCGTTCATAAGCTGGGATGACTCCTGAGATTAAAACTCTTATTGGCAAATGACAAAGGGCTTTTAACTGTGGTAAATTTAATCTTTGGAAATTACTTTGTAATAAGATCATTAGACTTATCAAGATAGCCAGGTCTGCATTTTACAGCTCTAGTGTATCAATTAGTAACCCCAGGCAGTGGCACAAACAAATAAAGAAAATGACAGGTGTGAAGTGTAAGCAAGGTGTAACTCTACCTGGTACATCGACTGTAGAGATTGCCAACAAAATAAATAAATAATTTTCCTCCATTACAGTTGATATTCCTACCCTAGACCTCAATAATTTACCTGCTTACTTACCGTCTGTATCAAATGGTTTTTAACAAGTTGAAAAGGGTAAAATTAGGTAAATCTGGAGGGCCAGACTGCCTTCCGAAGGTGTAGTTCCTAAAATTTGGAAAAAGGCTTTTGTTGTACCGGTCCCCAAGACTAATCATCCAACCATTGATAGTCTACGTCCAATCTCACTCGCTTGTATATTCTCTAAGGTGTTCGAACAGTTTGTTGTGGAATGGATCCTTAGTGACATACAATCTTTCTTTGACAAGTTTCAATTTGGATCTTTGAAAGGATCCTCTACATCCCACTGTCTGGTCAAACTCTTGGACGATATACATTGTGTGCTTGATAAACCACATAATTCTGCTGTGTTGATAGCCACAGTTTTTAGTAAGGCATTTTATAGAGTTGACCACAATATAGTTATTAATAAATTTATTAAGCTAGGGGTTAGAACTTCCTTAATTCCCTGGCTATGTTGATTTTTATCGGATCGTTTTCAGGCTGTTAGATATAAGGGTGATATTTCTGCTTGGGAGAGATTGCATGCTGGAGTTCCCCAAGGAACAAAAATTTGGCCCATTGCCTTTTTAGTAATGATTAATGATTTTGTTTCTGATCTTCCAGCGGTCAAACATTACAAGTATGTCGATGACCTGACTTTAAGTCAGACCTTCTATAACTCTAATGAGAGTTCCAGCATGCAAAATGTGCTTAATGACTAATGTAACAATGGACTGATTTGAATAAAATGAAACTTAATTCCGCCAAATGCCAGTACATGAATATTAGTTCTCAATGTAACCTACCTGATCTACCCACCTTCGACATTTTAGATTCTCAAATGAACCCAACTGATTGTTTGAAATTATTGGGTATTTATATGCAGAGTAATTTGAAGTGGGATTCCCAAGTGAACAGCATGTGTGGTAATTTTAACCGAAGGCTCTTCTTTTTACGTCAGCTTAAACGTTGTTTTATTTCTGTCAAGGATCTGTTAACAGTGTATATTATGTATGTCCGACCCACAATCGAATACACCTGTCCTGTCTGGTACTCTGGACTTACTAAAACACAAATTATAACCCTTTAAAGGTTACAAAGAGGGGCCTTTCAAATCATTTTGGCTGGTCAGCCAAATACACCAACATCGTATGTGGAAATATGCCAACTGTTTAGTTTACCTACCATCACTGATATCATTTATTTGTCAATTTTGGAAAGACCTTGTTGGAATCTGAAAACTACAGGCACTGGCTCCCACCAAACAGAAACAACAACTTGTGTAATGCCAACAAAATGTGCCCTCCCAAATGTAAGATTGGTCGTTACAGAAATAGTTGCATCCCATCCCTCGTCAAAACACTCAACAAAAGCTCATGATTGTTTTCACTCATTTGGTATGCCTTTTGTCCCCATCCTTTCACCTTGTTCTTTTTTATGTGCTTGCTTAACCGTGCAATTTTTTTTTATATTATAGTCACTGGCACAAGCCAATTTACTTTTAAAGTTATAAAGACAAATTGTAATTCTTAATGTTTTTCTGTAATTTTTAACAAATCTATTTTTATAAAACTCTATTTTTATAAAACTATTTTAAACACAATGCAGCCTTTGGCTGCGAAGTTTGTATGTTTTTAATCAACCAATAATAATAATAATATAAAAATTTAATACTTTTCTAGTTAGACCTATACAGTCTTGAAAAAATATCAAAAGTTTTTCTGTTGCTGTGGCTTATATTCCGGGTGGCAATTATTCCAACAATGGCCTAATTAAGGTTGATGAAGACATACGTTTTTAAAGATTGTAGGAGTTATAAATGAACTTTATTTTATTCTGCAGGTGTACCCAAAGTACTTTGAGCTGTCAGCATCCACAGACTGTACCAAGATTTCTTCCTGTATCTAATCTATGTCAAGTAATAAAAATGTTGACACACTGTTTAGTGATAGCACATAACAGGCAAGTATTTTAAAAACTGTTTGAACATTTTTATGCCCCATGGTTTGTGAAACCACCGAAGGGGCATACATTTTCCGACATGTCCTTCTGAGAATGGGTGGGTGTGACCTTACACATTGGCACTTGTGGGGTCCTGATGACAATGACATAACAATGGACCCCTCAAGGGGATTCTTTAGAAAAGGGACAATAACTTGAACAAAGAAGTGTTATTGCGTGGGTAGGTGGATGAATGGGTGGGTAGTTTGTGTGTTTGGGTGGTTAAGTGCGTGTTTGTCGGAGTGATCATTGGAGAAGGACTTCATATATTAACTCAAAACTTGGTGTGGGGATTGTTTTTGGACTCTCCTAGGTCAAAAGTGCTAAGAAGTGGTATTTGCACCATAAAAGGGAAATTTAGGTTTGAAATTGGTCTTGCTACATTGCCTGCTGAACTTGGGATATATAGTGAGTCAAGGGTCAAAATTAATGTTTGCACAAAACCAGATGGTGCAACGGACTTTGTTTAAATGGTAAAGTCTAGTCATATGTACGGTCCAGCTTGTGGAGCATCACTGTTGACCAAACACAACTTTTTTTTGTTCTATTCATAAATTGGTCATAAAGCTCTATGTACAGTTAATCATTCTCAATTGACTCCAGTTGATGTTGTTTAGAACCAGTTGATGTAGTAAGACTGGTCTGGACCACCATGTTAAAGGTTCTCCAGCATGTGGCGAAGACCCAGCACCCGGTGTAGTGGCCCCAGTAGTGACTTTGGGTTCTCAACCCACTGATCCATCCGGGCTGCTGGCCTCCAGAGGCCACGCAGTAATGGGGTATGAGTCACCCCTGCCCTCGCCCTTATGGTTGATAGCTTCCAAACTACATGTACAGCAAAAAATAAAAAGAAGAAGATGCACTCCTGATAAAACCACTCAGCCATAGTGGGGAACATAGACTGCTCGAGGGCTCAGTGTACCAGGCCAATTTTATGATGGCGTTTCTCTCCATTTCGGCCTTCCTGGCTGCAATGTTAGGCATAACCCCAATGGTACCACCACAGGGGCTTACCCATAGCCAACCCAGCAGGGCACCTTTAGCACCCTAGTTCTGAAGACATTGAAGACGTTTACTGTAAGGTGATGAAATTCCGTGGAGCAATGCATTAGAGTAGTTGAGCCTTGACGCAGCGACAGCGAATTAAAATTGTTGGTTAGGTTTAATGCATCAGTAGTGGTTTTACGGGTCATGGGTTCCTGTTTTTGTTCAATATGGGTGACAGGCAGTAATTTGTCCATGTAGATCCATGGAAGAGGGATGAATGATCATGGGTCTGGGTAAGTATGCATTTGTAGACTCCTTCCACACTGCTGTGGGTGGGGGAGCGGAATTAAGATATACTCTTCAATATTCAGTAGAATTTTTTTTTTTAAAGTTGAGAATAATTTTGGAGTTATTATTATAATGGTGAATTGTCTGGTGAGAGCCGATTCTGTCTTCAAAGGGGAGAAAAACTTCTCCCTCGCCATCCCAACTTTGTGGCCATGGTTACATGATCGTGGGACAGCCAGAAGTGTATTGCTGGTATGCAACAGGGGAGAGGGGACCGCTCAACCGGTGTTAGAAATTGCCCCCTGCTTGGGAGTGCCTGTTCCCACAGCCCTCCTCGAAAATCTCTTCAGATCTCTCCCGAACATGTTCACGGATGAAATCCAAGACGGGAAAACAGGCCCGCCACCATTCATCAAGCTCAGATTCCTCCGAGGGCTCTGCATGCTGTGATTGGCTGTTGATCATTATCCATATCCAATACTCCTGAAGTACACTGGATTTTTACAATCCGCCCTCAAGTGAAAAGTTGAACAGTTGATGCTTTGTCAAACAAATATTGTATCTAAGTGGAAATAGGAAAAGCCATGTGTTCTGTTTAGAAACACACACAAGTTCTAGTTCATTTTTTTCTTTTTCTGAAGGCCAGAAGGCCACTCAAGGTGAGAGCTGCAAAGAAAGTATAGATACGTAGAGAATGTAAAGGGAGAGAAATTATAACTTCCCAATCAATACTTGCTAATACCAAGACTGTTTTTCTTATGCTGAACAAACACCTAAACAGGTCTCCATCAATAATGCATCTAAGCTTTGTAACAAGCCCCAACAAAATGTTTGCTTGTCTGCATCTCCTACGAACCCATTTTGGGGAGAACAATTTTTACCATGCTTTTGTAAAAATACAAAAAATAAAAATATGCATAATCTTTTTTAAATACTATAGCGAGTCGGGGGCCCATAAAAATTAATTGGAAACGAACCAAAATTTTGCTGGCTTTAACTTCTGACCAATATGCCAATTTAATATATTTTCACAATAAATTACATAAATACCTAAACTACAGGCAGAGACCTAGGCTCTTATGAACAAAATACATGAATGGCAGCTGAGTGATACAGAAAATGTATGTAAAATGAACTTGGGAATACTTATTTGTCAAATCCCTATTTGGCTCAGGTACAGACTAGAATTTAGGCAAAGTAAATGGGTACAAGGTAAAACTACTTGAGAAGGACTCTCCAAGTGTTGAAAGAAACTTCCTCTGATTTGGCCTAGTCCACTTCTCCCACAGGGGAGGAGGCTGAACCCTGGACAAACCACAAGTGAAAAGGGGTGTTTTCACTACAATGTTAAAATGAGATGCTTGATGTTTGGGGACACTGTGGATGGTACATATAGTTTAAGAGGTGATTTTTGGAAACAGTAATTCAATTGCTTAAAGTAAATTAGGTTATAATGACTTACTGTTAAAATCTAAATGTAACAATAGCTGACTGATTCTGTCATTGCAGTGAACAATGACAGTTGTTGCAGATAAAAATGTAAAAGTTTTTCAATAGACTATACAAGTCTCCCGGGTATTTACACATTGGGACCCGTTTTGTACATACAGTTTCCCAATAGCTTCCCTGATTTTAGAATACACCCAGGACATGCACAGTCTTTGAGTTACAAACCATTTTCAATTTTTATTTGAACTTACTGACTTTGTTAAATGAACAGGTTTGTTAAGGGGCGATTGTGTTTTGGTCATCAAGTACTCAAAGTTTGTGAAAATGTGAAAGCAGGCAAGGTAGCTAAAAATATATATGTATATATGAAATATAATAAAAAATAACGAAACTACATCAATTTTACATTATGTAGCTAAATCTAACCTAATAGGATAGAAATGTCTTGTTGGATGGAGTGAGGTTTAACATACAATTTGCTTTCAGAAAACAAAGTAACTGTCCTGGGCCCGTTTTCACAAAACTACTTTAAGTCACAAAATTATGAACACCCCACTCAAATACCCAACCTAGACAAATCTCACTGACTAGCGGTATTCACAAAGCATTTGCGCGAAGTGAACCGCTTTTTCTTTCTCGTCTTAAATCTAAGTGTGGTCTGACCTGTCTTAACTCTGTCTTAACCTGTCTGACTCAAGTTAAGGGGCGGATCAAGGATTTTCCAAACAAGGGGGGGGGGAATTTACTGATCAAGCAGCAAATGATGATTGAAGGCAAGTTGTGGCGACTGCAAGCGCGTAGCACGAAGCCCTAACAGCGTTAACATTGTAGTATAATGTCGAAAATTTATTTCTCATTGCAAGTGGGGCGGGATATTTCGATTTTTTTTTTGGAAGGAAAAAATAGGGGGACGTGCATCCCTCACCCCCCCCCCTGGATCCGCCCCTGTTGTTTTCAGGGAAAAATTGGTATAGATTTGGTAGAACGGTGTTTTATTTATAATGATCTAATAAGAGAGAAAATTGACTCACTGACTGAACGAAGCGGCGCTAATCAAGGTAGGCCAAACTCATTGCACTGCAGTTTTGTTATGCAAGTGGTGTCATGCGTTAGGCTTCGCTTGTGAAGTTATTGTCGGGGAAAAACTCGGACGCAGCAATTAGTCTATCTTGTACCACTCAGTAAGAAACTTCTCTGTCTTCTCTGAAAAATTTGGTTTCCGTACTGCAGTCTCTTGCGGTTGCCATTATTATTACAATTTGATACCATGTATGCCATAAACCTAGTGTAGATTATTAGTCAATGGACCACTGTACAAACACATGAGTCCAATGAAATTTTTGGGGTGCATTAGATCAATGGTGTAAAATAACTGGGCAGTATAAACGGGTGCGTTTTGTGTCCGCGCATTACACAAATTTAATAGTATTTTGACGGCTTAGCAAGCGATTCTTAATTAGCCTTTCCCATGAAATATGCTAATTACAATCACGCATGCGTATAGACATTATTGGTGGGCAAACGCCATAGAGTTGTGCACTAAAAGGCGCGATGTTCCTTCATTTTGCCCACCAGTAGTGTTATGCCCACGCGTGATGTGCAATTTACATATTTCATGGGAAAGGTCTATTATTAAATCAATTGATCTATTTATTGCATCCAATCACCATCGTAACAATTGTTGACGTACAAGTTGTGTGCATGAGCACAAGTGTGATCAATATAAGTTTATCTTTTGAGACTTAAGCGGTGTGCTAAGATAAGTGGACTTACAGGTTTTGTGAATAGGTAGATAAGTACCCAACTTAAGTTAGCAAAGAGCTTAAAACTTAAAGTTTTATGAATACGGGCCCTGATCACTTTCATGATATCCGAGTACAAAAAACACAACATTTTGTGAAGGCAAAAAAGGTAGTTTGAATGAGGGACGGAAATCTGCATCTTGTGTGAAAGCTGCTTTGAAAAGGTGCACAATTATTTACATCTTCATCCTTGTTTACAGGCATAAATGCTCTTGTCAGGCAGAAAATGAAAAATAAATAAAAGTGAAAGGACACATGAGGTAGTCCTTAAAATGTATTCTTTACACTGTGACTTATACTTTCTCCTACAGGAAAGCCCGGTTAGACAACAAAGATTTACAATCATTTGCTTACATGATATGCAAAATTTCATTGGACAAGCAACTTACCGGGTAAGTACAAACTTCTTAATTACACCAAACATAACATGTTCTTTGACCTTTTAAGCCCTAATGCAACCACAGTAAACCATGAAGTGTATCCCGCTTGAATGGCTATAGTCGAGTAGATCCCACCTTTGCAAGACCCATTATTGTTTTGTTTGTCACCGTCGGCTGTTGAATTTAGTTTAGTCAGAAAGTTTGATGACTCCTCTTTTGATTGATGTGTTATTACACAATGGGGTTAGCATTACATTACAAAATGACACTCCAACAAAATAAACTAGACGTGAGTGTTTGTGGTATCACAAAAATGCGGTGTTTGGGATGACGGTATTTGAAATAGTTATTTGACCTATTAACATTTAAATCAGTAAAATATATAAAAAAGAATATAACAACCATTTAAATTTGAGTTTATTATATATATTTTTTTAACTTCCGTATGGGACGCCGTTTATGACTTTATTACGAAACTCTTAAATATAGAACGAAACCTATATATATTGAACGAAACCAATATATATAGGACGAAACCAATATACATAGACTGATACCAATACATATACATGTATAGACCGAATCAAATATATAGAATGAAACCAACATATATACGTAGCTAATATATATAGACCAAAACAAATATATATTTGTAGGCCGATTCAAATATATAGAACGAAACTGATATATATATATATATATATATATATATATATATATATATATATATATATATATATAAAACTAGTAGGGTTGATGGCCTTAGCTTTCGATCCAAACCGGACCTTCGTCAGAGGCAAAAACAAGCACAAACATAAAAACAGATCCATTTATAGAAAAACCTTGGGATTAAAATAGATGGAGAGTATCCAGAATAGGCGGGAAAAAGACAACCAATCAAAGTTAATTAAATACAGACAAAGAGATTGTTGATGACCAATCAAAATACAGCAGTGTGGACAATGGGATGTCCAGTGGTCGGTTAGTACAAAAAGGAGATTAGTGAACAAAGGAGGAAAGCTGCATGGTGGGAAATGCGGCTGACATGAAAGGACAGGATTATTTACTCACATGAGGGAGGTGATTAAGGGTAATCTCCCTAAATAGAGCAGTAGAAATGTAAACATTGAATAATAGAGAGGGGGCTATAATGAGAGTACTATATTGATAATGTAAAAGCATGGAAATAAAGTAGTTATTTGCCAAGAGGAATTATTTAACACCTGTGTTTATGTTTAATCCGAATGGTTGGATTGTTCGGAGTTTGTGAATCCAGTGGGATTCTCTGAGTTTACGATGTGAATCGTCGCCGTTGCAGGCCTCAATGACAGTTAGTTCCACATCTTTGACACTATGATTAGGACTATTAAAGTGGATAGATACTGGGTACAGTTTTTTGGTCTTTATGGAGGAGACATGGTTCGCAAAGCGAAGACTAAGTTTGGTCTTTGTCTCTCCCACATACTGTACTCCACATCTCTTACATGATATGACATAAATGACATTTGGGGTTTGGCATTGGGAGTTGGTCTTGATTTTGTAGGTAAAGCCAGTGCTGTGGCTTTTAACCTGTACAGTGGGTTTGATATACATACAAGTCTTGCACTTAGAGCGGGTGCAGTGGTGACAACCCTGTATGTCTTGTGGGGAGGGAGTTTGGCCTGTACCTGGGGGGAGTTTTGCTCTAACTAGAATGTCACCTAGGCTCTTAGGGCGACGAAAAGCGACCATGGGGCGCTCAGAAATTGCTGAGCGCAACCTGTTGGAGGAGTGGAGAATTGGCATGTTGTCATTGATTATAGATGACAACTTGGGTAACCTAGGGTGGAAAGTAGTGACCAGAGCAACTCTATTGGTCGGGGTTCTCTTGGTGCCCGTGTTGGTCAACAGAGTATGGCGGGGTATGCCAAAAGCTCTGTTGATGGCAAGTTGAACCCTTCGTTTGCTATGGCCCCTAGAAACAAGGTGGTGCCTTAGGTCAGATGAACGCCTTTTGTATAGAGTATCTGTGGAGCAGATACGTCTTATGCGTAAGGCTTGACTGTAGGCAATTGCCTCCTTGCAATGGCAAGGGTGGCAGCTATTAGAGAGAAGATATTGATGGGTGTCAGTGGGTTTGCTATATACATCTGTCACAATATCATTAGGGGATTTACTTATAGTCACATCTAGAAAATTCACGCAGGTAACAGAGAAATCGGCAGTGAATTTAATGGTGGGGTGGAATGAGTTTATATGATCAATGAATTCTTCCAAGCTATCTTGGCTACCACACCAGATAGCAAAAATGTCATCAATAAATCTCCACCACACGAGTGGGCGGTTGGGAGCAGAAGACAATAGTTTGTCTTCTAAGTCAGACATGAACAAGTTAGCATATGAAGGCGCCATTTTAGTACCCAT
This sequence comes from Marthasterias glacialis, assembly GCA_911728455.2. NCBI lineage: Eukaryota > Metazoa > Echinodermata > Asteroidea > Forcipulatida > Asteriidae > Marthasterias > Marthasterias glacialis. The sequence goes on along the minus strand of OU452231.1, from coordinate 14,922,209 downwards.
GGCAGTACCTTGTGTCTGTAAGAAGTGCCTTTCTGTGAAAGAAAAGTTATTCTTAGTTAGGATGTGGCTGATGAGTTCTGTAAGGTGTCTCACAGAGGGGCGGGTTTGTTTGTTGGCTCGGAGTACAGAACCACATGCCTTAATTCCTTCGTTATGAGGTATGTTAGTATACAGTGACGATACATCTAGAGTCACCAGAAAAGCAGAGTCAGGTATTTTGTGTTTGATACCCTCCAATTTACAAAGAAAGTCAGTGGTGTCTCTGATGTATGAGGGAATGCGAGGTACTAGTGGGTTTAGAAAGCTATCAACAAATTCAGAGATACGTTCTGTGAATTTCATTTCTTAAAGTATTTGTGTATTTCTGCCTGTGTTTCTTTATTTGTGGATTTCTTTATGTCTGTTTATTTCTGTATTTGTGCGGGATTGTTGATGTTTTGATTTCTTTGGTTTTCTTGTTTCTGTGTTTGTTTATTTCTTTATTGTTTTACGTCTATCTCTTTGTTTCTTTAATTCTTTGTCTTTATTTTGTTTTTTCTTTATTTCTTGACGTCTAAGTTTCTATATTGTTTGTTTCTTGCTTTTTTGAGGTCTCGATTTCCATGTTTCTTTGCTTTGTATTTATTTATTTCTTGATTTCTTAGATGTTATTTGTGCACCCCTCTTCTTTTATTTCTGTCTTGATTTCTATGTTTCTTTGCTTCTTTATTCTTTATTTCTTTACTCTTTATTTCTGTATTTCTTTCTTTCTGTTTCTTTGTTTGTCTGTTTCTTTATGTTTTGTTTCTTTGTTTCTTTTTTTGTTTGGAAATAATATGTTATTGGTTATATTGAACCCTATACCATAATGCTGCTCATGAAAACTGCATGAGGTTTATATCGCTGGTATTTATTTCATACCATTGATCAGTCAATCAGTACAAAAAGCAACAATAAATTTTCTTACAGAAATAACAAAAGGAGAAACATTTTAAAAGTAGACATTAGGCTGCCATGTGGATGTAAAAATGGCCAGGATGAGGAAAACATACAATTATGTACATTTTATATTTTTCTCGTTTTGTAATTTCTAATGAGGAAAGAAAGTTCATGTAGTAGTATCCGTAAAAAAATGGATGAGGTTGTCCCTCTTTTGGGCATGATTTAATAGCAGTCATCTTTATGAAGGACTGATATCTCGCCCTGACTGAACACGCTGTTTTAAAACTGTATTTCAATCATTTTTTAGGCGCACTTTGGTTCTTTCCTACCACATGAGTCATCCCGCCAGTCGACAAAGGGTCGTTCTCAAGTCCAATAAAAAAGTTTTCATATAATTCCCTTGGGTCATAGGTGATGAGAGGTCAAAAGCACACCAAAAAATTCAACAATTAAGACGTGGGGGTCGGGCGCAAGGGAAATGGACATTTCTTTTGTTGATAAACAAACGGCGCAGTTGTCATGGATGGCCAAATGTAGCAAAACATTCAAGTTGAAAAAATTGAACAATTTTGCAAACTTTCTATTTCAAGAAGATACATCCCATTATTGGTTGGTTTGTTTTGAACAATTTTTGAATATTTGTGTAACATTTTTGGAAAATGTTTTTGCATTGACGGCTCCTCGTAGTTTCTCTATCTTGGATGGCAAAAAGTCTGGGCTGTGAGGTTGCAAAAGAAAGGTTGAGTGCTCAATATTTTTGGCAATCTCCTTTGAGTACACTCCATTTTTAAAGAAGTGGTGACTTCTTTTCAAAAATAGTAAACCATTAGAGTGTTGAGATGCTCTCTTTGTATCAGCACTGCAAACATAACAGTATAGGTTTTATGAGTAATTTCAATTGTTAATCATGGTTAGTTTGATAAAAATGCGTTAAATATTAGCGGACTATTTCAACTTTGATGGCGTTAACCTTCACCCCCCCCCCCCCAACCTCAACCTTGAGTCAGCATTTTGAGCTTTGTTAATTGACAATGTGGCAGATAGCTTTGTGTTGCCGGTCAGAGGTCAGCCTTTGGTAATTACCTTAGTTTATCTTAGTTTGTCCGTTGTCCACTGTAAATTTGCAGGCAACCAGTTACCCCAAAATGCAAATAAGGTAACCAGTCAGCCGTCAGCCATTCTTGCACATAAAGTCACCTCATTCTTCATACATTACCTCCCGTGACACACAGGAAAGCTTAATTTTATTAGGCATGAAATGTACCAACAGTTTTAAAAAGTAATTATTGATAAATTTTTGTTGAACCAATTCAAATAAATTCCAATTTCTATGTATATTACGATATAGAATAACAATAAAGAAAACTCCATGCAGGCTTTCCCAAAATGCAGAAACAATGAACGCAAATTTAATGACGGGTGATGTCTTCCAAACCCCACAATTTAGTTTTTAATATACACAAAATTTTCGCAAGATCACCACCCATGAACTATCCTCACGCAAGCACCGCCACAGACTGGATCCCGCAGTAAAAAAAAGCGAACCACGTCTGATGGGACCGGAACACACCCCCACTGGGGTAAAACCCCGACCAATTGGCACACGCTCAGTGCCCCACAAAAAAGACATATTCTGGGTCCGCCCACCCGGGTGTTCGGCCATCGAAGCATGCAATCATGGGGGATGTTGGAACACCAGCGCAAACCCAAACCAACAGGTACCCCGAAATTTACCTTGGGATGCATCAAACCAGCAGGGTACTGGCACCAATGACGGAAAAAAGCATGGCGGCGCCCATGACCGGAAGCCCCCATTTAAGCATCTTTGTAGTATAGAAGCCCAGGGGTCAAAAGTTATTTCATACCCAGATACCATGTCCAAATTCCAGCTCATAATATCTGCACACCTTAAAACGAGGCCTGGGTATTTTGTTCCACTCAACTTCTGGTTTTGACCGTAAGACAAGGCCAAATTGGGATAATGTCAGTACAACTTCGTGAGGTTTTTAAGCCCTTTGATGTGGTGTATAGATTGTGAAAATAGTTTATGTAGTTCTTGAGATATGGTTTTTGAAACATTCAACTTTGAATGCTCACATTTGACTTAACAGGGTTAACATAGACGGCTGTATTAAAGACTTTAGAACAAAGCGTGGTGCCAATTCTGGCTGGCCCACCTTGAACAGAGACTATGAACAGCGAATGGTTAATGTACACGTCAATGGGCGCATCAATGCCACTGAGCCATGTGCCTACAATACTTGTGTGTACATTTACAACTGGTGACCGCATTGTTTGACCACTCAAGCATGAAGCACATGAGATCGGCCAAATTTCCAAGTTCTTGGTCTTTGTTTTCTCAGTGTAGTCTGTAAAGCCAAACACTTTTTTTATGCAATCGTATGGCGCTCCGTAGGTGTTTGACATTTCAGGTCTTTCCACTCCAATTTGAAGGGATTGCATAATTAGCAATTTTTATTTTTTATTTATTTTTTTTGTTATTTTTTTTTATTCAGTCAGTACAATACAATTCAAGACAATTACAGAAAAAAAGTGAGTAGAATAAAGAATCAACTTAAAAAAAACAAAAATAGTCAAACAATATAAACACAATGGATGAATACATCTTATTGAATATCTCTTAAATAGTGCCATTTAAGATTATGAATTTCAAGCTTATCCCTCCTCTGAACAATATTAAATTCAATACTCTCAGTCAAAGTAACCAAATTTTCAAAGTGATTGAAAGAAGGAGGCCTTTTGTCATATTTGCATTTATAAAGCAGAGGTCCTGATAAGAGAAGAAAGTGCCATTTGGGGCAACAATATGATTAATGTGTATTTGGTTTGCGGTAACACCATGTGATTATATCTACTTTGCTATATACAGTAGATTGTTCTTGTGAGAACTTGTCTTGCTATTGTTCTACTACCGCGGCGTAGATTTCGGAATTCGGAAGACAACGTAGTTCTGAAAAGAACTGTCCTGCTTTTTAAGTACTACCTGGGGGTAGGAAATCGGCTTGGACTACTACTACTTTTTTGCTTAGTTGATTGGGGGACTTCTCGACTTTACTACCGCGGAGTGAGTTTGGTCTCAACGTTTCGACTAGCCTACTCTAGTCATCATCAGGAGACTGAAGAATGTTTGGGATGCTGGTCTCTTTATAGGTACTCAGAGGTTTCAGTGTAGAGTCAGCACTGCTCTGATTGGTTCTCCTGAAAGGCGAAATGTGGTTGGTGGGCTCAGAGCCATTGTGTGGTCAATCTACTGTATATAGCAAAGTAGATACAATCACATCGTGTTACCGCAAACCAAATATACATTGATACCTCACCATGCAATGCCTCAAATCCTATTTTCATATGCTCTACGGGGAGCGCACCAATGGACTTGTAAAGTTATACCAATGCTCTTCTACCAGACGTTGTAAACTTATAAACAAGTTGACATTTCTGAAGAGATGTAGAGATGCTAATGTTGTCCCAAAGAGTCTCCGCCTACGAGACCCTATCCGAACCGAACATTCTGCTCGAATTATACATAATGCTAACAAAGCTTTACTCCGAAATCAGATTGCCTCTATCAGAAGTTGCCTTTCCCGAACCGACCTGGAAATATCGAAATACAAAGCTAGTCTCAACACGACTATGCAACCTTCCGATTATGATAAGATTTCTGCCCTCACGGACAGATCCATATCATACACCCATGAAAACACACGGAAGAGCCTAATCCGTAAATTTCAATGCCTCACATCCTCCAACAATAAGAGGAAAGCCAACCCTGATAGCAAGGGTAATAAGAACAATGGTAACAATACAGAAGGGATAAAGCATAAATCTGTTGTTAACCTCAGCCAACGCCACTTATCTGATACAGAATTGAATGTCTCATCATTGGTTATGAATTTTGCCACTACCCCAAGCAAGATACCAGTAGAGGAGTTTATCCAAGCAATTGAACCTTCCATCCGTAAGCTCGATAAACAGAAGGCAGATGATATCCGTATTCAGATTCATGAAGTCTTGAAAAACTCTAAACCTCCGAGATCCAACCTAACCAAGCTTGAGTTTCGGGCTATCAATTGTCTCCGCACAGATCCCTCTATATACATCCTGAAGGCGGACAAGGGCAATGCAACTGTTGTGATGGATCGTACTGAATATGGTCATAAGGTTCATGACATTCTTGACACAGATACATATGTCTGTCTAAAGAAGAATCCGATCCCATCAGTTGAAAGGAAGCTGGCTGCCAAGCTCCTCGCTCTGAGCCGTAGCACTGCCATACCCACTCTGTTATACAGGCACCTCAGGCCCTCTGCCACAAAGTGCCCCAGCGTTAGTAGAACAATAGCAAGACAAGTTCTCACAAGAACAATCTATTTTATTTTTATTTTTATTTCATACAACATCCAACAGCGCAAGCACCAATAAAGGATGGATAAAAACATCAAATTTAAATATTTAAAACATTACATTAAAACATAAAGAATATATAAAATCACAGTGAAGAGGCAAGAAAATAAAAAAAATAAAAAAATAGATATAAACAGAATAAAAACAATTAATAATAAAGGGACCACTGTAATAGAACCAGACTAGGAATACTAAGTGGGTCAGGGGGTCAGGGCTAAAAAAATTGATTGATTTGACCCTTGAAAGCTAAGATGGATTGATGGAATATGTCTATAGCAGGGTTGGCTGGAATGATGGAATTGAACAGTGAAGTGAGACGGTGAATGAAGCCATTTGCTGTGGCATTGACCCTGTTTTTAGGGACAGTAAACAGACCTGGGTGACGAAGGTTAGGACAGGAAACCTTAAGGGGAAATAAGGAACAAAGCAAATTACAGTTAAAATTGGAATTAACACATTTAAAAAGGAAAATCAAATCCATAATGCTCCAACAATTTTTGAGTGAAACTAGGGAAGTTGCTTGTGGGACATCTACATTGTTGTCAAGAAAATGAATGAATTTGTTTTGGATACGTTTGATTCGAGTCTCTTGGGTGACTGATAAAGAGTTAAAAGAAATAGATGCAAATTCAAGACCCGGCCTAACAAGAGAGCAGTGAAGGATTTGTTTTGTTTTGCGATCCAAATTCCTGCAATGACGCCAAAATATACCAAGCATTCGATTTGCCTTGGCAACAGTGTAATCGACATGCGCAACAAAGGTCAGTTTACAATCACTAAAAATGCCTAAATCTTTGTGTTTAGCAACTCTTTCCAGATGAGAGGAAGACATTTCATAGTTATGTAAGATTGGTTGCTTCTTAAGAGACAAAGTAAGCACTTTACATTTGGATGAATTAAGAGATAATTTCCAAGTAGATGACCAATCATAGAGCCTGTCCACAGCAGCTGCGCATCACCAGGTGTGCGAACAATGCGGTACAGCTTAAGATCATCAGCAAACAGAAGACTGTCACAATTGAAAATCTTTTGGGGATGTCATTAACAAACAAATTGAAAAACAATGTACCGAGGACCTGAGCCTTGAGGTACACCAGAGGTAACAGGTTTCCAATTGGAATAGAAACCGTGTAAAACAACTCTCTGTTGTCTACCAGACAGATAACTGTGAATCCATGAAAACAAGTTACCTTGGATGCTGAACTTACTGATTGTATGTGTAAGCAGAGCATGACTAACCGTATCAAAAGCCTTTGAAAAGTCAGTGAAAAAGTCAGCCTTTGAAAACTAAATGTCGCACATAGTTGATCTTGGTGTTAAAATACTCAGAATTATAATAGAAGGAGCAAAAAAATTTAATAAAACCCTAAGAATTAAATCTTGACCCCCAAAATGAGGTCAAAGGTCAACATAAGTGGTTTATCCCCGAAAATGCTTATTAATAACCCTAAATTTAACTTTATCTGCGAAATGTTTTTAAAGATGTGGATTTCAATTGATTTTGGTCGGCATGGGCATCACAATAATGCAAAAAAAAAGGTATGGTAGAATAGGGGATGGGGAAGTTGCATTTCTTGGGGTCAAAGGTCATCGACCTTTTCAAAAGTAAAAATCTATCTCGGCAACTATAAATGTTGAATGTGGTTGATCTGTCAAAATTATCTGAATGTTGCTAGAAGGAGGCAAAAATTAAGCCAAGATCCCTTATGACCAAATCTTTACCTCCAAACATGAGGTCAAAGGTCAAAACAGGAGCAGGTGCTTATGTAATTGATGACTTACGAGAGCATTATGGTAATTAACCATTCCTGGACCACTTCTAGTTGTTTTTATAGGAGATACGAAGACCTCTGTATGGGAAGTGGAATGTCCATAGGCTATGGTCTTACCTATATTTTTTGAAAACAAAGTACAAAACTCGTAAAGGCTAAGGAAAAGAGAGGGTTGTCCAATTTCAAAATTTACCGGTGATAATATGCTGAACCCATCTGTGTATAGTCTTTTAGGGAGGGGTGTCAGAGCATATTTTCTGTGCTTTTATAGATGCACTTCATCTGTCACCATTTTGTTCTTTTTTCTTTCAAATTTTTTTGATGTTGGTGCAAACCAGTGTGATCCTGTTATAGTTCATGTGAGTGTAAAAGGCTCAAAGGTCGTAGTAAAGGTCGAGCAAAGTGTTCTTTTTTTTTAAAGTTTTGGTGGGCCATTGCCTATATTAACTCATCTACTTCACTTGAGCCTTGTTTCTCACTGTTTTTTATTTGGCCCAGTACTGTTGTTCCTCCAATAATTCGACCAAGATTTGCAAGTTTTCTTCATCTAGCTTTTGGAGCGAGTCATTTTCAGTGGGGTCTTGCAATCTAGCCTGTACTATTGAGTCCTTTATGTTTTTTTGCCGTTTCTAGGCCAGCAGTAGTGGGGCTGGGAAGAGACTATTGAGATGGTCATTTTCTTCTAAAAGGTGCCAGTGTTTAGAGAAACACGTTTTAGAGTGGAATGATGGACCTGTGGAAAATATGGCAAAGTGAATACAATTGGAGGTTTAGTCTCTTGTTTGTTGGTGATGCAGCCAACATTGAATTCCTCTGGCCTTCGTTTGCTTTTGTGAAGGGGTCAATTCTTCCGTGATGTTATATCCATGTTCTAACAGTTTAGTCTTGAAGAAATTGACCTTTTCCTCAAAATCTTTTGAGTGTGTGCATATACGTTTGTATCTTGTCGTTTCACACTTAATGACGCCGCCAAATACAGATTTAGGGTGTGCTGAATCTCGAGCAAGGTATTGGAAAGTATCCGTTTTTTGTTGTTGTTGCTACTCGAGTGTTTAGTTTCCCTTCTTTTTGAAAATGTTCTCCTTTGTAAATCACGAAATCTAAGAAGGTGATTTGTTGTTCAGAGATCTCCGAGGTGAATTTCAATGTTGGATGTAAGTTGTTTAGCGTCCTAATAAAATCCTCCGCCCTGTTTTAGTTATTGTAGACGATTAGTTCATCATCTCTATATCTCATGTAGCATACTATTTCAGGATTGGTTGGGAGAATTATTTCTTTTTCGTATTTGAACAGAGTGATGTCACAAATTTCAAGACTGCATTCGCTACCCATCACCACGCCTATTGTTTGTCTGTAGAACTTGTTATTAAATTCAAAGACGTTTGCGCCCATAATAAGTTCTAAGAGACAACGTGTGTGTTTTCTTGTTGGTTTGGGTATATAGCGTATAGCCCTGAGTGTGCCCGTTCCAAAACATCACAAACTGAAATTTTTGCTTCCTTTTGTGGGCAGTTTGTGTACATCGAAACAATATCCAAGGTGATGAGGAGATAATCTTTGTCCAATGTCAAGTTGTCGAGTTTTTTGACAACCTGTGAGGAGTCTCGTGTGTATGTGCTTTGTTGCTTGACAATTGGAAGCAAGAACAAATCCATGTATTTTGAGATTTGTTGAGTTGGGGCCCCACAAACACTGATTATTGGCCTTCCGACAAACCAAGTCCCAACCCATCCGGAGGGTTTTTATGGATCTTTGGTAATAGGTAGAGGCTGGGTGTTTTGATCTGGTGGTTGTGGGGGTTGAGAAACTCAAACATCTCCTTGGATATGATCTGTTCTATAAACAGACTACGTACGACAGCGACACTGCAGCTCAAAGTTAGCTCAGGACCCAGTTTTGTGAGCGTGAAAACTGACTCGAATGATGTCTTGGATTAGGACATTTTGTTTCATCATGACATGCAGTAGTTTTCTTGATGGCTTGTTATGAGCGCTGCGTGAAGCACTAAAAACAATGATTTTAACCCTTGACCTCAAAAATAAAGGTCAATATTTGGTCATTAGGATCCTATTTTTATTTATTATCTCCTTTTACTACAATTTGATCATTTATGACACCAAGATCAACCAAGCGCGACATTTAGTTGCTGCAATACATTTTTTCAAATTTTGGAAAGGTCAATGACCTTTAACCCCGCAAAGTGCAACTTCCCCATTCCCTATTCTACATTACTTTTTTATTTTGAATATCTTGACATGATTACCTACCAATTCAGTTGAAACCAGCAACTTTAAAATTAGCTTTCATATAAACTTTTAAGTTTGGTAAAAAATATAAAATTTCGGGGATAAATTGCTACCTTTGACCTTTGACCTAATTTTTGGAGGTAAAGATTTAATTCTTAGGATTTTTAAAATTTTTATTTCTCCTAGTATAATTCTGAGCATTTTGACACCAAGATCAACCATGTGTGACATTTAGTTGCCAAAATGCAATTTTTACAACTTTTTGAAAAGGTCAATGACCTTTGACCCCCCAAAATGCAACTTCCCCATCCCCAATTTCACCTTACTTTTTTTTGGCATATGTTGACACCCAATCCTACCCAAATCAGTTGAAATCAGCTTCTTTAAAATTATTTCGCAGATTGGCCCTAAAATTGGTTAGTTTTGGGTTACTAAATGATGCTTTAGTAACATTAGTAACAGCCTGTTTGTTCCCATGGGTAATAATGGAAGGAGTAGGAGATTGATTGGGATTTGATTTTAACCAAGACCAGAATCTTTTAGGATTGTCTTTCAGCTTACTGGAGAGTTTAGACACATACAGATTACGTTTCAGTCTACACAATTGTTTGAATCAAGCCTGATTGATCTAAATTCTTCACAGTGGTAAGGGGTTCTGTACATTTTCATGAGCTTATAAGCAGAATTTTTTAATTTGAACATTAATCTAACTTCCCTATCAAACTATGGACGACTATGCTTTTTAGGTTTCACAATCGGAACACGGTCAAAATTTAAATTGAAAATGTGGTCTCTGTTTGTTGAAAAACAGATACCCAAAGATTGAAAATAATGTGTACCCCATTTCAATGGGAAATCAAACTTGAATTTACCAGTACTGTTGCGGTTAGAGCCAATATGAATAACCTTTGACTTATTGTAATTAACAGCTAAACCAAAGCATTTTTTTAAAGAGTTTCTAGGGTCTTACGTAAAGATTTTTCAGACCCATCCAAAAAGATGGAGGTATCATCCGCAAATGGTGAAATGTTTAGATGATCACCGTCGACATGAATGCAATGAGTGTTATCACTCCTTAAAACTTCTGCCAATGGTTCAGCTGCTAAAACAAAAAGAAAATATGATAATGGGCAACCTTGCCTTACTCCTCTTGTCAATGGGAAAAAGCCTGAAGATTAACCATTGTTAATGATTGTACTTTCAATGTTCTTATAAAAAAACCTTGATCCAACTTCTTAGATCTTCGCCAAAACCATAATAGATAAGAGCTTTATTTATAAAATGCCATTTGAGCTTATCAAATGCTTTCTCAAAATCTACACAGAAAATTATACCAGGAATATCTCCTTCCTCCGTATATTGTAAAACTTCCATAAAAGTAGAAAAAAACTGATTTAAATCAATAGTATCTGACTGGTTGTCATTAAAATAGGAACTGTATAATTTAGAATAAAGCGTTTTTTCTGCTTCCAAAATTGTCTTCTAATCAGTCTCCATCAGATCGTCAATTTCAAGCTTGGAAATAGTTTTGTTTAAATAATTACGCTTCTCAAGATTAAAGAAATATTTGGTGCATTTTTCCCCTTCTTTATACCATCTTGCCTTGGAACGAATTAAAATACCTTTTGTTTTGTACTCTATAAGATTGTCAAGTTCTTTTTTTTTATCCTGAAGTTTGTTAATACTTTGAAAATCGTTAGGATTAGCATGAATGTGAGACTCAAGTATATTAATTTCATGACTAAGATGTTGCTCAATCTTATTAAAGGTTTTTTTTCTGGGTAGACGAAAAATTGTGAATACCAAGTTTAATCATTTCCTATCTAAGAGCAGGGTTGCATTCACAATTATCTAAAGTTGTAGTATGAATAATTTCTTTCAACTCATTTACATAACCCAGATCATAAAGCAAGGAGGTGTTTAGTTTCCAAAAACCGGGGCCTCAAGGTTCTGAGCCCAAAGAAAGAAACAACGTAATCATTGAGTGATCTGATTTAAAACCACTAACAATATCTGTTTTGTCAATACGAGAAACTAAATTAAAAGAAATTAGAGAATAATCTAATCTACGCATAATAGGGGGTCATGATTCGAAGTCCATGAATAACGTTTAACAGCTGGATTTTGCTTTCTCCAGATATCCACAAGGTCAAAATTATTTTGAAGGGCCATAAGCTATTTTTTAGCTTAAAAATTGGTATGATGATGACCCCCAAGTTTATCTAGGTTGAAGTCCTGGATAATATTAAAGTCGCCTCCCAAAACTGTGTTCCCTTCAGCATACATATCGATGACATGGGCAAGCTCTGATCATCATTGTTAGGAGCATAAACATTAACCAGGGATATATTATCACCATCGACCTGAATGTTTAATAACAAAATACAACCCCTAGGGTCCCGCCAAATATTTAAAATCTGAAAATGAAAAGTGGCTTTAAAAAGAATGCTGACCCCATCCCAGCACTGTTACTGGAAAAATGATTAAAACACATCTTGTAGCCCCACTGGACCATGACTTTTCAACGTCAGAAACACTGTGAGTTTCTCGCAGAAAAATTATATCAAGTGGTTTATTCCTCAACCATGTAAAAAATTGCCTTCTCTTTCCAAAACTCTGAAGGCCTCTGACATTAAAGGAACAAATAGCAAGCTGCTTTTTTTTCTCCATTATGCTGACTGAATATCAACATAGAAATTGTAATAAGACTTATTGATATCAGGCAGGTTAATTTGAACTGAAATGGCGACTTGACTATTTTGAGTGTCTTATTCTTGCTATAATGTAAAAACACTGATTGAACTGATTTTCTACTTAAAGGGGAGTTAGGCGGGGGGTGGGTAGAGACATGGGAAATTGGGGGTAAGGAAAGGTTAGTGAAAGAGGGAAGGGGGGTGACGTTTGGTAAGGGAGACTGAGGGGGGTAGGAAGGGAAACACAGAAGACAACAACAAAACAGTGTTCTCATTGGTAATAGAACCAAAAGAGCATTCTCCGACATTGCAGGCTGCTTTGTACAAAATGAAAAAAACAGAGTAAACTGCTAATACAATTAACCCATACACTTATCTAAACTTTCTTCAATAAAAAAAAAAAATCAAAAAAAGAAGAATTATCGACTTACACAAATTTTAAAGCACAAAAAATGCGAGTATAAGTACGATGAAAAAAGTGTTATCGCATTCCACTGTTTTAACATAACACGACAAACTTGCACTAGTTGGCCTGTCTGTTCACCCCATCTTTAAGTAAAGGGGATCAGCAACATTCAAACATTAGTTAAGGCAAAAATTTCTCTCAGTCAAAAGGGAAAACTTAAAGTTTATGAAAAGTTCACTGGAGAGCCCTTGGAATTTCTCCAGCGACCAGCAGAGAAATGATACCAGATTCCCTTCTTATACGCTTGTTTGACTTGGGTGGACCACTTCCCTCTTCTCCTGATGGTCTCGTTTAATAAGGTCATCCACAAAGAAAAATGATTGTCCTTGAAGACATGTTCGGGCCTGTTTAATCACACTGATCTTGTCTTGGAAACTCAGAAATTTCACCAAAATTTGTTGACTGTTGTCGCCTTCTTTTCTGGGTCCATCTCTGTGGGCTCTCTCAATCTTAACATCATTCTGGTCAAAGAACTCATGAAGGATGTCGTCCACAATTTGAATACAGTTTTCAGGACCTTCTAGATTGTGTTTAGGCAGAGGAATGCCGACTAACCTCAAATTATTTCTTCTAGAATGTTTCTCCATTCGATCCAAGCAGTCGGGAAACATGTCCATGTCTTCAACGGCACATTCAGTAGTGACGAGTCGAGAGTCCATTTTCTCAACCTTTGAGCATGTTGAGGAAACCTCGTCTAAACGGGAGGACTAGAATTCAATAGCTCGGTTGACCTCTTCCTCCAGATGCCAGAGTAGATACCTTCTTGCTAAGCTGCCTTTGACCAAGAAGAACTGTAGAAAGATTAGCTTGAACAGATCCAAGTGTGGTTCTTTTCTATAAGAAAAGGGAACAATAGAGTCCCTGGTTCGCCAAGTGTCCCCAGTTGTCAAACGTGTACAAAACATATGGGAGGTGTTGCAAAACAGTATAAACAAGAGGAACAATAGGGTGTCCCTGATTGCAGGTGAATACACACTTGTATGTGTCAGTGGGCAATCATTGTCAGAGTGATTGAAGTACTTGGAATATCAACTCCTAACTTGGTGTGTGGGTTTGTCTAGGGATGCCTCAGATGTCTATTGTTTTTGGAACACCTAGGTCAAATGTCGAGGTCTTTATGGCTAAAACAAACAATTTTTGTCAGAGTGATGACTCAAGAAGAACTTGCCATATGAACTCCAAACTTGGTTTGCAGATTGGTCTTAGGATTCCTCATAAGTCTACAATGTTTTTGGACTCCCCTAGGTCAAATGTCGAGGTCATTATTGCTAAAACAAAAGAATCGTGGTCAGAGTGAAAAGTCGAGAAGGACTTTGCATATCAACTCAAAAGGTCGCACCATCAAAGGAAAACTTAGGTTTGAAATTGGTCTTGCTACATTGTCTATTGAACTTGGGATACATAGTAAGTCAAGGTTCAAAATCAATGTTTCCATAGAACCAGATGGTGCTTGCAGTGCACTATTAGTGTTTACCATACACGACTTTTCCAGTTTTATTCAACTTTCGGTTTAAGCCGGAAGACAGTGTTAAATTTTGGGTCACATTTGTTATGTGTTTATTCAGTTTTTGAAGATCATTCCGGTCATGTATAAATTGTTAAAATAAATTGTATGGTTCAGGAATAATGTTTGTTTATTTTTCATATTAAACTTTGATTTACGATAACCTGATGATGTCAATATGGCATTGTTGTGAAGTTGCCATCTTGATATTGAGGTTCAACAGGCCTTATTTTTGACTGCAAGAGGACACCCTTTGGGGTAGATTGGGGGTCAAACTATAGAAATAGTGTGGTTAAACAGATGCAATTAGACTTCTAATAAAGCAGTTCATATACAACTTTTTAGGGTTTTTTTTATTGACAGTTTTACAATGTAATCAGTGTAAGATATTTGCTTGGGAAATTTGTATTTTTAATGTTTTGAAGATTTGTGTACTTTCCAAATGGAACTATTATTGCGCCCTCTTGCTGTTAATAATACGGCCTATTGTCGAGCAAGTTTAAAGGTTCATTTGAGTTTAATTTTTTTAAGTTATGAGTTTGAGACTAACACTAAACACATGGTCTTGGAGAGCTTTTTCTGAAATGAAGTTCTGCGCATCGTGTGTAGCGGGCCTATGTGTTTTACACACGGACATTTGTACTGCATTCCTCTGTTAACTTGTGAATTTGGTTTTCAAATGAAACATGAATATCTTCTTAAGTGTAGACTTAATCAGGGAATGCAATTCATAACATGTTACATTTAGTTTAAGACCATTCTCTAGCTGCAACAAGAAGGAGAAAAGTAGCTTACAAATGTAAACACACACACGACATCCTCCATAGGAAAGGTTGGTACGGTACACGATGATTAATGCATTTAGTTCATTCGATCGAGGCTTTTCTTGCTCCAAATCTGTGAAAGATAATCCAGAGTTTGTACCAGAGACCTTCAAGTGGCTGAATAAAGCCAGTAAGGACAGTTCAAGCATTCTTGAAAATTGTAAAAGTACGGTATAAATGTGCACGATGTGTACAGCACACGACGGAACGTTAGGCCAGACGACCGCGATCACCACACACTTTTCAACACAAAAATTTGAAGTTTTGAAGCTGAAATCCTCCAAAGAAATTGCTATCCAAAACTGTGTGATTCCTTTGCTTGTTTGAAATTCTGCAAGGCTAGGTATTAATGCTCAATTTTCCAACATTGTTTATCCTTTTTTTACAGTGATTTAGGCCAACATTACAAACAAAATAACAGATGGGTGGCTACATAATAGTTGTCCGACGCCGGTAACGCATTGCTAAAAAAACCTCTTTTTTAGTAGAATTCTGTTAAATTATGAAACACAGATGTGATTTAAATTAATGCCACAACATACTACTTTAAATAAAGGGGCTGATTAACTAATTTATCACTTAACAAAAGTAAAATCAACTGTTTTCGAACTTACTCTGTGTCACGGCTTATCTCTTTACACTTATTTTGCCATCAGCTGTACAGCGGTTTACCCAATAGGGGGTCACGTGACCACATGTCCACATTGTCACGCAATCGGTCTATTGTTATATAAGCATCCTTCAAAACTTTAATAAAAATTTCTTTTGTTCATTTTGTCTGAAGTTATGGTAAGTTGACTGACATAAATTTTCAAATTGTATTAGTATTGACACTAAATATTGAACAAATTCTGATGCATAATTTCAAAGTTAGAAAACAATTTATTCAAGACCCTGTAGTCATTTTTCAGGGTGATGCAGTGATGATGTAAAAGATCATATTTCTGCAACGGGTATGAGTTTCTATTGAAACCGTTTTTTCAATTTTCCACCAATTTGGCTCCAGAGCTCAAAATAGCTCTCGGAAATGCCTTTTTTGCTTCAACCTGGTTCAAACCGGGAGACAAGGTCAAATTGGGGTCACTTGTGTGAAGCATTTGTTCAGTTTTTGAAGACCTTGCCGAAAAAATATAGATTTGTAAAAATTCAATGTGTTCAGGAGTTGTGATTTTTTCAGATATTAAATTTTTATTGAATGTAATTCAGCACCCGATGATTTGTGCCTTCTTCATCTTGAGGTTCAATTGCCCGATGAGTTTCAAGGCTCAATTCAGTTTCAATCTTGCTGAATAGAAGAGTTGAGGGGAAGAAGAAAATGAAGAAGAAAAGAAAAACTAGAAAAAAAATACTTGATATTTAAAACAAAAAGTTAAGGTAGATCCCCATGCTGCCGCTTCCCAGGTTATGTCCATAGAGCTAGCTCTATGGTTGTATCATATACATTTATGGGTGTGATCCCTGGCTACACGGCAGTAACCGGTTGAATGGCTTCTGACTGGCACCCCCCAAACAAACATATTGACAAAATAGGGAGACCACCAACATTAGGGCTGGATAGCTCAGTTGGTAGAGCGTCGGGTTTGTTAAACCGGTGGTCGCAGGTTCAAATCCTGCTCCAGTCAATTTTTCTTTGTTCACCGAAAAATTTATTTAAAATTTACCTAGTCAGTTTCCCTTGTGGTTTATTGGTTGATATATAAAACAAAAAGTTGCATCACCCTTGACAGGGCTCGAATTTTACACTGGACCACAGGCCTGAGGCTAGTGATTTTAGCATCGGGCCAGTAAACTCACAAACGGACAAGTCCGACGGTCTTGTTTTCTTCAATTGAATAATTAATAATACCTCACTGTGTAATATCTTTGACAAAAAGAAATACGAAAAATTATGTTTAAAATGTTGACTTTGAATCTGATCAATATCTTTCAATTCTGTTGAGTATCAAAATATTCTTACCCTCAAGACAAATAAGACAAATCTTCTCTTAGTGCTTGTTCAAATAAAAACAGTGTCCATTTTAAACTTTGTGGAAAGTTCTTTCTCATTAAGATTCTGGTCTTGTAAAATCAATTCTGGTCCGGTAAACATTTTGAGCTACAAGCCCTGCAGTCTTGTGGACTTTTACCTCAAATCAAGCACTGCTTGAGGTAGATCCCCTTGCTGCCGCTTCCCAGGTTATATCCATAGAGCTAGCTCTACGGTTGTATCGTATATATTATGGATGTGATCCCTGGCTACATGGCAGTAACCGGTTGAATGGCCTCTGAAAAAAAAAAACTAGAACAAAACCAA
Organism: Marthasterias glacialis; assembly: GCA_911728455.2. Lineage (NCBI taxonomy): Eukaryota > Metazoa > Echinodermata > Asteroidea > Forcipulatida > Asteriidae > Marthasterias > Marthasterias glacialis. Next base: position 14,905,068 of record OU452231.1, on the reverse strand, counting down.
GAGGTATTCACACTGCTGCACGAACACCTAAAAAAAAAAATTTTTTAAAAATAAAAATAGCAGCAGGTGTTCACGCTGCTGCATGAACACCTAACAAACAGAACTGAAGCCCGAACACCTTAAAAAAAAAAACTCAGAACATTAACAGAACAAAGTCTTGAAAAATACTAAATGTTCTCCTTTCTCTTTTTCAGGGGCAGCTCTCTTTGCTGCATCACTCCTCTCATTCTGCAGGCTCTGATGTCTTCACACTTTAGCCAAAAGATATCAAATACAAATTCATTTTGAGTTAAGATTTTAAGTCTTAACTAAATCTGAAACTTTAACTTGCATAAACATCATAGTAGACCAGCCAAGGAGTAAAATTTTACTTTGGACGGCATAGTTTGTTAATGGCTGGCATCCATGCTAGATATATTGTTCATGGTCTTGGGCAGACGAATAGGCCGGATGCCACCCTCAAATTTGAATTTTAAGGTCATTCCGGGGTCAAAAGGTCAAATAAGGTCAAAAACTTTGTTTTCAGGATTTTTGACCAATAATGATATTGTCGGGTAGATCTATCCATAAAATGTATTTTTATTACCATGGTGACATCACAAGGCTGTCAAATGACGAGTAAAACTTTCATTTTGTGCACAAACGTATAGTGAAATGAAACATAAAAGTGCCATTATCTCGAAAAGTGTACGTTTGTAAATATCAAAGTTACATGTACTCCAGATCTTTCTTGGAACATTTATTTTGAAAATCAATGGTTCTGATCAGTCGATAGACATCCCAGGCAGTTTTTAAAATCGTAATATTGAACAATTTTGGAAATTTCGGGCAGGCTCGGGGGGTATCCTGAAACTAGCTTTTGCTAAAATGGGTTTAACGAGTAGTGCCACTGTTTAGTAATGCATAGCGTATAAGGGACTACACAACGGAAGGCTATGGATTGTAACGACCAAAGCCAGTCATAAGACCTATTTAACCAGGAACATTTCCATTGACTTACATCATAAATGACTACAATTGGCAATCAAGACACTATATTGGGTCTTCTGTTGCCTAGCAACCATTGGGAAACTTCTGCGTCATTACAAAGTTACATTTCGCCCAAAAATGTATGGTTGGGCCTGAAATGTCTCTCTGACTTTTAAAGTGTTTAACTGTTAGTAAAAAGTGAATTTTCAACTTGCGAACCATGTATGGTAATTACAAAATAAAAAGTGTGACACCTCGGAAAGAGGCTTTACATAGTGTATCAAAGAATATTTGTATCAGATCGTTGGTGATTTTTTTTCTGTAAATCACACATGGTAATATAATTTTAAAAAAACGTCAGTGCTTTATATTTTACAAACACTGTCAAACGTTTTGCTTTTGGCAAGGATTTGTTTGACTTTTTCTACTTTGGGAGGTGGCCAAAAAGTATAGTAAGAGTGAATCAACATGGCCATAAAGGTCTACAGCTGTGTGTACACGAACGTCTGAATTTGCTAGTCTATTGACCAGCCGGGTTGCTACAGTCAATTGCGTCACATCCACAAGCATAATGTGCACTTGAGGTCCTTTCTGAAACAGCTGCATCTGCCCGTCTTGCACTTTGATTTGCAGCCACAGGAAACTAGTTCTAGACAGGCATCTGGGATAGGGGGTAGTCTTGTCCATACAGCTTCCAAGCATCCAGACACCCTCTTCCAAGCCGCAGTGTCGATAGGCGGGGAGACGTCTATGTGCTCTCTGTCCGCCTGCAACCATATCTTTGCCTGGTAGTTGGCACGTGGTGAGTGAAGTTCCAGTGCATCTCTTGTTGGTGGTAACATTTCTAGACCCTTATTTGCCTTACCAAAGAGTTGGAGCCTAGCATTATTGACGTTGGACTGCTCAGGTGTACCATATAAATGACACACAAACTGCTCAACTGGCGCAAGTTCACCATCACGCCCAATTCCCTTGACGAGAAGCGGTTGTTTTTCAAAGGTTTTCCAGCATGTCTTCTTCCCGTGGCCAGTAAATAAGGAGGTTGTATCACAGCCCGTTAGTGCGTGGAAGCTGAGAAGGTTGTCTCTCACAGGTAGTGAAAGTCACCCATATATTGCATGTATTGGATAACACTTCCTCTGTTTTGCAGTTCCGGAGATCATCCACACCTCAGCAGCTTTTGCAGCAATGAGGTGCAGAAGGAGAAGCATGACATCAGTATCTCTGCATACAAAAAGAATTCTTCGATATCCTTCAGTGATCGCCTCACACGCATGGAGTATTAGCCTGGTGTCAGCCTCCTCGTGATTTCCTTGAAGTTTTACATTATCTCTCCTGTTAGACCTGGCGTCTGTCGCATCGAGGAAACCGCCGCCTGTCACTATCTCGTGCCCTTCTGTTAGATCTTTCTCCAAGATGGCTTGAGACAGGAACTTGGCTAAATCAGCCTTGTTCTCACCCAGGGCAATAAATTGACTCCAAACCTGTGGAAGTGGGACATGTGGTCCATCGATAAGTTTACGAATCGGCTTTCTTTTCCCTGTGCGCTTGGATTGAGTTACGGCCTTGATTGAGCCTTCACCGATGTAACGATCAAATACCACATCAACCCTTGTATTATCTCCAAGATGTTTCGTCACTGTAGATATGAATACAGCAGCATAGTCACCAAATGTATGACATCCTTGAGGCTTCCCAAGAGCTTGGATAAAGTGCATGACCATCTATCAGCACACCATGTCTTCATGTCGTTCTTGGGAACTTCCGGTGATGTCTGTAGTCCTGACATTAAGATGTTGATTAGTTCCGCCTTTTGTGTCGAGTTCATCTCACCTCCAGCCTTGGCAAGAGACATCGGGATTGGGGAAAGCTCGTGCTGCAGAATATTCTCCATTTCCAATGGTCGGCCCCCAGTGGCAGCATTTAGTAACCTTTGCATCAATTTTTTGTCAGCTTTGATGGTCTTATGATTCTGTTTTGTAGAAACGTTTGCCTTGTATAGATCAGCAAATGTTTTTGAGTGATGTTTCGTCAGTGTGTCATGAAAACCAACAGTTTCCTCAATCAAACGTTGCTTCACATTAGTAAGAACACGCTGCTTCCCACGACCCTCAGCCGTTAGAAGATCGCTCATGACATCACCTGAGGCGGTGTCCCCGGTTGCAAGCGATACAAGAGGTATCTCGCTAACATCAGAGTCAATATCGGCATCGTCCCCTGCGACCATGGTTGTGTGTTCTCGAAACACATCAAATCTTTTCAGCTGTGTGACAAGCTTCTTCACATCATCAACATCACGTTTTGTGCGGGATGGTAGACTATCAGAACGAGTGAAGACAGCCTCTTCCTCGTCATCTGCTAGATTGAAGAGAGATCGTACGTCTTGAGTGATGATTGATCGCTCTGACCAAGTGATGCAGAATTTGTCTCTTGCTTGATCGTTCTTGTTATACCAATTATGCCATTTTGCATCTTGCATGTCTTGTTCATCCACTCAGTTGCCTGATCGGCAGAAACTTGGTTGAAGCGCCTTTTGGTCCTCTTGACGACAAACTTCCCGTTTGTGAGCTCAGTATGAACTTCTGGTGCTGTCGTTTCGAGGAATTTCATATCCGCAAGAAAGACAGGTCCCCGTCGGGCATAGTTAGTGTGATCGTAGATGGTAAGCCATGGCAGCATTGCTGAAAATGTTTCTAGATGAAGGGTCCAGTTGCCATCTCTCTGAGCCCTGATAAGGTCCAGCAGAATCTCAACCATCTCCATGTACGTAGATCATAGTCTGAAGTTTGGATTGTCAGAGAGATGCATGCTAAACTCCTTCAGGGAGTCTGTAATTGTGTTGTTGCTCATAAAGTTCGTAATTTCGCCAACTGCCTCACAAAGTTCGGTTCTGTGATTGTCACCTTCCTTGTCGAACAGTTTAGCCACAGTTTGGGCAAGCTTTTCAATTTCTACATCTCGTTCACGATTTTCCAACATCCATGACTCAAACGTAGGCCATTATGATGTGCCACAGAGCCTCATACGTCAGCTGGTGTCCTCTAACAGTGCGATAGTAGGCCTTACCATCCAACATGGTATCAGTAGTGTTGGCCGCATAAACACCTGCTTCTGTCCATAGGTCATCAAGCCCTGCACTTTCCATGTGTTGGCCTATACCTTTCAGGAAGTTGAAGCAGATATGCAGTCCTCCCATGAGAAAAATCACATTCTCAAACTTCGGATTTGCCCATATCAGTTCTTTTCCTCTGCTGTACAATGGCTGGTCAGCTGTGATGATGGTATGCTTTTGACCAATGTGCTTTGAAATGTCCATAAAACGATTGATCACAGTGGTGAGTGTATCATTGTCATCTGCTGGCGCCTGAAGAATAGGTAGCATCCCTGCTGTTGTCACGGTGGGATCAACCAAACTGGTGGCCTCATTAAGAGCTAAAGGGCGGTTGCTAGGCAACAGAGGACCCTACATAGTGTCCAGAATTATCAAATTTTACTCATTTATGGAGCAAGTAAATGAAAAGGTTCCTTGATTAATAGTTGTAACGACTGGCTTTGGTTGTTACCATCCATAGTCTTCCGTTGTGTAGTTCATTTTACGCTATACATGACAAAACAGTGACACTACACGATAACCCCATTTTAGCAAAACCTTGTTTCAGGATACCCCCCGCGTCTGCCCGAAATTTCCAAAATTGTTCAACATTACGATTTTAAAAACTGCCTGGGATGTCTATCGACTGATCAGAACCATTAGTTTTCAAAATAAATATTCCAAGAAAAATCTGGAGTACATGTAACTTTGATATGTGCAAATGTACAGTTTTTGAGATAATGGCACTTTTATGTTCCATTTCACTATACGTTTGTGCACAAAATTAATGTTTTACTCTTCATTTGACAGCCTTGTGATGTCACCATGATGATAAAAATACATTTTATGGATAGATCTACTGATACAGATCATTATTGATTAAAAATCCTGAAACTACAGATTTTGACCTTATTTGACCTTTTGACCCCGGAATGACCTTAAAATTCAAATTTGAGGGTGGCATCCGGCCTATTCATCTGCCCAAGACCATGAACAATATATCTAGCATGGATGCCAGCCATTAACAAACTATGCCGTCCAAATTTTTTCTAGAGCTCTTTTTCATGTTTGGCTGGTCTACTATCAAATGAGTCGCAAACATGTTTAGAACAATTAGGTTTTTAACATTTTAGTTAATAGTTAATATTCCAGTGTTATGATGATTGCTTAGTGTAAGATTGTTTTGAATGTTTGATTGCAGATGTGCCGTGCGGGTTGATTTTGAACAATGCTTAGCTGCTATTCTGAGTTGTTTTGATGAAGGTACTTGGCAACATGAGGTACGTTTTCTTGATTGCAGGAACTTAAAAAAAAAGTTGGATACATAATTAAAATATCAGCATACAAAATAGTAAACTATTTGGACCACTGCCTTTTTTTTGTCGGGCTTCGTTGTCTACAAGCTTTAGATAGGGAGGTTGATAGATTTGAGCCTAGAAACCGAAGCCTGGGGATAACTCTAGAGACAAGTAGCCTACTTCACTCCACTTACCTGGTAGAGTAACTACTAGTGCATATTTCCCTTTTGTGGCAGAACAAAACGCTAAGAATTTGCACGCAATAGCGCCCTCTGTAGCCCAGCGCCACATTCTTCTTCCTCTTTTTCTCTTAGCCATTATACATAGTAGACATGTTTGCCGGTGTTCCGACATCCTGTCATACAAGTATAAAGAACCTTTGTGAGCTAAGTTAAAACAACCAGTATTTTTCAATACTATTACTAGTTTACTTCAAAGTTGTAGAGTAGTCTTCCAGTTCTTCATAATGATGAATAAACATTTGGGTAGGAATACGTCTGTCACTACCGGGGAGAATGTCCTCTCCCGGGGTCGGTCCGTTTCCTTGGGGAGCGGTTCCAGTGGCCACGTCGTGCCGCCGTTACAACCGCCCAACCAACCCCCGGTGCTGAAGACCGCATCGGGTGTTGCTGGGTCCGTAGACCGAGACGGGGACAATGTCCTGTCTACCGCCTGTCTACCGCCTCGGCCAGTGTTAGCCAAAAATCCTTGAGGAGGTAAAGGCCTACGTCCGGGCCCATCTCCCCCTTCTATGCCGACCGCTAGCCCGTGCCCTCCCGGCCCCGTGCATGTCGTCGCGGGGGCCCGCGGGGGGCTTACTCAGTGAGCCAGGCAGGATATCCCACACACGGTCAGCCGTGCGCCGGTGGATCCCCCCGCACTGAGCATACACGCACCTTCAGAATTCTGCCGGGGCCACTAAGTGGGTTCCTTTTCGGAAGTGGGATCTGCAGTACTATTGGTTCCCTACATCCGATTTCCAGCAGTACTTTACGACCCCATCCTTGCCAGACTAGATCAAAGACAAGTTGGCGGCGGACAGCGGCACAACTTCAGCAAAGGCTCCCTTTGCAGATCGGGTTCGGGGGAAGTTGGAGGACGTCCTCAAGAAGATTGACTCTGCTGCCCGTATGGGGCTCCCTGTCCAATCTTTTATTTACTGCTGGGAGAATATCTAGCAGTTGGGTGTGAGGAGGATTCCCCAGTTTCAAGGGATCTCCTCATTGTTGGTTTTCATGCCCTGGATAACAGCTTGCGTATGGGGCTGGAGCAGTTCGCCCGTATTGCTAAGCTGGCCACCACGGCCTGGCAGGCCAATGTTTTGGATGCACTTTTTCTCCCCTCGGAGGGTGCATGAAAACGCTTGGAGGCCCAAATAGGGTAATGATCTCTTCGCCTCCAAATTTCCAAAGAAGCTGTGGAGGCCAAAGCGAAACGCCTCAAGGCAACGGAGAACATTAATCTCACGAAGAAATCTCCAACGGCCCCAAAGCAGACACAGAAAGTTGCCAAGGCGTAAACCCTTCGCGGGAATTTTCGTGGTCGTGCCGATGGCCGGGCTAGTAGCCGACCTGCACGGGATCAGTCCTTTGATTACAGACCGACCCAGCCACGGGCGCCTGCTCCCCGCTATTTGGGGGGCTGGCTTAAGAGGCTCCAGGCGGAGGCCCATCCACGGACCCGTGGGCGGCCCCCTAAGACATTTTGCCGGATCCTGGGCTCAAATTACGTCCAACCGGTGGGTGCTCCGAACAATCAGCCATGGTTATGCACTAGGTAGTTACTCTACCAGGTAAGTGAAGTGAAGTAGACTCCCCCACCCCCCACAGTAGTGTGGAAGGGGTCTACGAACGTATACTTACCTGGTAGAGTATCCCTCCCTCATTCCCCACTTGCTCAATCCTCATCTGAGCATTTTATGGAGCGTTTGAGAAAAAGAGGAAGGATACTGTGGCACTGGTGCCGCGGGGCAGTGGGCTAGAGAGGGCGCTGTTGCGTGCAAATTTTTAGCATTTTGTTCTGCCACAAAAGGGAAATATGCACTAGTACTTACTCTACCAGGTAGGTATACGTTCGTAGACCCCTTCCACACTACTGAGGGGGGAATATTACATATATAGGATTTGAGGCATTGCATGGTGAGGTATCAATGTATATAATTTGGTTTGTGGTAACACCATGTGGTTATATGTACTGTAAATAGCAAAGTAGATATAATCACATGGTGTTACCGCAAACCAAATATACATAAATATTACATACTTACTGCTTACTGATTGCTAAAAGCAAAAAGGCTTGTAGAACTTGTCAGCACTTACCAATACTGAGAGATTCTGTCCTGACTTGATCCTCCTTGTGTAAGTGTTCCTCGCTCTCTGCCTCACTATACTCAAAACTGCGCAGTATGCTTAATACCCTCAATGACTGCAATGGTACAAATTTTAAACTATTTACACCACAGCAATTACACAAAGGAAAATTGCATGTCTGGGCAAAAAACGAATACATGAAGGCAGTATAAACAGGATATTTAGAAATGAAACATGTTCCTTATTGTTCGTAACTTATTTGACATTCAACGCCCATCCCCAAAATTTGCTAATGTGCTTCAAGGAAACTGCATGGCACAATGATTGGAGTACATTTCTGCCTCATCATCCTCTTTACTTCAGATAGTGCTTGTACATTTTTTTGTGAGGTGCATATGCAGTGTTCTATTACATGTAGGCCTACTTTTTCTTGTGAAATACATGGGTTACTAAACTGAGCCCCTATCTGTCAGACTTTCATTTTATTAACAGCTATTCTATTACAGAAAATAATCACCTTCATTACCTACAGATGCATTTCCAATGCACATGTGCATACACTCTGCCGAGTAAAACAAACCCTATGACATAGCCACAACCATGCAAGTCCACATAGAAAACCTTGGTTTCCAGCGCGTTGACAAGCACACAAATTTAATTTTGAATGCTCATCGCTCTTACACAAGAGTATACAATGGTATATCATCAAGCCCTACAAGCAGTACAAAATTAGTGGAAGGTCGTTGTGGAATGGAAAGACAACTCCACAGGAGTATCTTACTTGAATTGTCAGGGAGGCACACATGCTCCGTTCCTATGTCTTCTAATTTGGAGACTCAATCTATCTAGCAGGAAACAACAATATCGTTGCAGATGCCCTTTGACGGGGATGAATGGTTTCCACAGAATGAACTCGCCACCACTCATCATCACAACAAGTCTTCAATATTCTGGACACACCCAGTCTAAATCTCTTCGCTTCCCATCTGAACTACCAACTGCCAGTCTTTTGCATTTACTATACTCATCCACAGACTTTTGCGACAAATGCTCTTAACATAAACCAGACAAAGACTTTTTGACCTCCTCATCAGCAACCCAATAATTCTCCTAAAATGACCAGACCTTCTCTTCAACCCATGTTGGGGTTGCTTCACCCAAATTTACCATACGACAGGCAGGCCTTTCTGAGGATGGTGCAACCTTGGCAGCCTAGAGCAGACAGCTTTTTACAAGATGAACTTACAATAATCAACTACAGCCCTACATCCGATGGTGCACCCATTTAACTGTTTTTTCCCCATTTTGCATCTCTAACAGACATTTTTTTTCTTCATCTTTTTTACCCTGGTCTACGAATTCTTATTCTTATTCTGTATTTGGCCAGAATCAAACAAAACATGAAATAACACATTAAAGCAAAGGTGATGATAACTAACTGATGAAAGTAAAATATAACCCTATGTGGCAAACGGGAAGGCTTGTTGAATTATTCACAAAGGAAGACAAAATTAATAAAAATAAATACATAAATAAATTAATGTCATATTATAGAAAAAAAAATCAATAAATAAATAGATAAATAAATATAAAACAAAAATATAAAATGCCAAACAAATTAAATATAAACAACTTATAATAATAAACAATAAAAAGGGGATTAAAGACTTTGGATAGAGTCAGAAAGACAATAACAATACACAACTTTCAATACAACCCTATACATGTATGTGATGGCCGGGATCAACAAAAGTATACTTAAACACTGTAGTCCGAAAGCCTGTTGATCCACTCACAAAAGGAGACATAAACACATAAATAAATAAATTATTATATACTTACTAAAAAAAAATAATTTTAAATTATTTAAATTAAATATTGCATGAAAAACTACAATCAAAATAGACTATAATTACAAAAAGGAAACTCTATAATCGCTGCAGGCATAAGAAACACCTTGAAAAAGAAACTAGAGAAAACAACTTTGTCAAAAAAAGGAGACAAAACTTTGAGTGAAGTCAGAAACTAACATTAACAAAAAAACAAAACAAAAACAAAACAAAACTAGATATAATGTGATTGTAATCAACAATCACAAAGCTGTTCCGAGTTTGTTTGGTTTACTACAATAATTGGGTCCATACCATGGAAGTGATGATTGGATTTGATGTTTCTGAACGCAACCTTCATTGCAAGTCTGCAGATCGTTCGTCAGACTTAAATTAAGAGCATCCTGTTTCAAACGGAAGTAAAGGTCATAGTGTGGTCATTCCTAATAACAAAATGTCACATGTGATGTAAGCCACAAATGATACAAAGATTATGACTCTAGGACATTTGGCACAGGAGATGTGCTTTTTTAAATGTAGAGCTTCCTGTTTGGACCGGAAGTAAAGGTCAAACTGGGGTCATTCTATTAACCAAATGTCACATATGATGTAAGCTACAAATGGAACGAGAGAAAAAAAAGAGATTTGACGTTTTAAAGTTTTGAACTTCCTGCTTAGACGGGAAGGAAAGGTCAAATTGGGGTCTAATGTGTAAGTAAAATGTCACCCGTGCTCTAAGCTTTAAAATGGCACAAAGATTATGACTCTACGATATGTGCTTCGGGAAATGTAATTTTTCACTATTAAACTTTGAATTAATGTAACTTGACACCTGATGACGTCACGATGACGAAAACATGTTTGCCTTACTATGAGTTCTTATTATTTACAAGGTGGTATAACTTTTATTCCTATGCGATGCCTTTGAACGAAAACCCTAAAAATGCAGAGATACTGCAAGTTTCATGTAGAAAAACATCTACCGATAGAGGGCGCTATAGCATATGAGCAGTCATAATAGTTAGTTAATAACATCTGAGAACACGATATGAAGTTTTAAATGCTAAAAGATAGCGCTACCCCACCGCATTCATATTTGCAGTTTTCCCAACAAAAACCTGTACAGGTTCGCAACACCCAAAATCCTCATTGGGTTTACGCGTGAAAAACAGGCGAGTGCGCACTTGTGTACAACTTTGCTATCAGCTCTCAGCGGCGAAAAGCGGCGCAATCCACACAGCGTTGTACCAATGGTGCTCAGATTGAACAATTAACGGTTAATTAAAGTGAAATACGTTGTGCTTTGATGAATTTTTATGGTCTGGGACAACTCTTGGTAAAAGCATTCATGTTTTCTAAACGATCTTTGTAATATAGCAATCTAAAATTTAATATATTTTGAAAAATTGTGGTTTTTGACCTACCAAATAGTTACACTTTTTTGAGCCGTGCCTTTTGTACACAAACAATCCAAATTGCACATCTACAATATTGAACAAGTCTATAACTGAGATAAGCTGGAGACAAGAATGCTTAATTAATTATTCACACTGCTGTCTTATGGTTCATTAATTAATAATTATAATTTTATGATATCATTTAGCGAAGTCAAGACACAAGCTTTAACATGATATAGAATTTATCTTATAATGATAATTCAAAGAACGGCATTTTGTGCGCAGAAAAGTCATGTGTTAAGTCAGTAGGGTTTTGGGGGAAATAAAGAATATTAATAATAATAATAATAATAATAATAATAAAAAGATAAAAATCTCGACAGAAACAATAGCTGTTCCGACTGATAGTCGGAACAGCTAAAAACAATTCAGTTGTTGAACAAGCCGTGACTTACATGTCGCAGAGCCGACAAACTGACGAATAACCCACACCGCAGATCTGACACACCAGCGAACACGCTACAGTAATACTAGCATGCCAGATCCGCAACCTAGGTCACTTGTCAGCATGTCAGCTACGCGACGATATATAGTAGTAAAAAGTCAAAATGTAACTAAACTAGCAATTTCTAACCAGGAAGAACCAAAATTGCACTCCTTGAAATATATGCAGAAAGGAGAAAAAGGAAAGGCAACATAAAACAACATGTAAATAGAAATATATGGTTGAGTAATCAAACCAGAGAATTTGAAAAAAAAAAAAAAAAGTCATTGAGAAACAAATGGTTGATGGGCACTGCAAACGTTAGAAATGAATAAAAAAGGAACAAAGCTAAAGCTAACAATGTTTGTTGTAAAAATGAGCGGATAAATTGTTACAAAAGAGGTTGAAATTATCCAAAATGAGAGAGTCTTTAATGTGTGAAGGTAAATTGCTCCACAACCGAGGAAATGAATGAATTGGTGTGTACTTGAGAGCTAGAGCTCTTGCATAATGATGGTGGAATGTGGTGAAGTCTTGATGGCGGGTGTTTATCGTTGTGCGACTTTTTATGGCATTACAGTCAATGAGTCCAAACAAAGATTTGACAGTAAAAAGAATGTTGTGTTGTTGTCTCCTGTCGGTAAGGCTGATCCATTTAAGTGTTCTAAGGCGTTCCTCATAAGGCATGGCACCTTGCTGTTGTTTTAAGCACATTCTGCTTGCTCGGCGTTGTACACTTTCCAGCTTTGCAGATAATGTAGCAGTGTATGGGTACCAGGCTGGTAACCCATACTCCAACACAGGTAGCACTAGCGACATATAGAGTGACTTGTGGGCCTGTGACGATGACCCCCCAGCAACTTGTCAAATGAAACCAAGAGTTCTGTTTGCTTTCGATATAACATAATTAACATGATCATTCCAGTTTAATTAGTTGTTTACAGTTATCCCATGGTATTTATATGTCGAAACCACACCAAGTGCTACATCTTGAAGTGTGTATTTAGGAAGATGATAAATCTCTACTTTTGTGGCCGAGTGGTCAAGAACACCGGACTGAAGCTCAGTGGAGTGTGGGTTCCAGTCCTGGTTTTTACACTTGTGTTCTCAAGCAAGACACTTAACCATTATTGCTTTGTCCTTCATATTGGATGTAAAGCTGTAGGTCCTGTGTGTTGTGTAAAGCACATGAAGAACCCTGTACACTTGTTGTTAAGAGAAGGGATGCGCCCAGTGTGTCTGACATGGTTGGCTGCATTAAAGATGCATTGCCCGATTTTGGGCCAAAGGATTAAAAAATCAATTTTATTAAGCGAACAAATTAAAAAAGTTTATATGTTTGTGTAACGAAAAATATAAAAAACTAAGAATTCTGATATCAGGAACTCGAGATAGAACACTTTTAAGTTTCTGCTGGCATTTGCTGACTTCATTTTGATTGGTTTCCCAGCGGCCAATCAGAAAAATCTGCAAGTAATGAATATTCATGACTCTTGTGACCTTTTTTAGTATGAATGGGTCGCGACCCCTGCAACCGATTTTCTCGCCGCTGCCGGCCCACACGGCTCGCTGTGTGCGTACATACAATGTACGTGGTGTATGTACATGTACAGAGTGCGCGATCCGAGCGATAAACTACCCTGGCTCTCTACTGCAAACACACCACATATCAGGTTTCTGACGAAGAACCAATCTCCGAAGTTCTCCCCTCAAGACATTTTTATTCCTCGCCTGACTTCCTTTTCCAGTTTTCAAGAGGACAAACTCTGGTGCCCGGTCAGGTCCTTGAAATTTGTCCTAGCCTGCACCAAAGCACTCAGCTGTGATGCTGTACAACTATTCATAACAACAGTTTTCCTTGATCACCCAGCTTTGGTTAGGTGGCCAGGATAGCCAGGTGGATAATTGAAGCAATCTTGACCTCAACACCTGCACAACATCCACAATATAAAACGAGCAGGTTCATACACTGGGTACACCAACCAGGCAAAACTTGGGCATCAAAGGCCCCTGGGCTGCAGTCCCAGCTATACCACTTGAAGTTTCTTGCACCTTTCCTTTAGGCACCTTTAGCCATCGAACATAAATCACAACACATTCCCACATTTTAAACACCTTCATAGAAATAACTCAAAACCATTACGAAATCAAAAAAAAAAAATTACCGACTGGTCCTGACCAATACGGCAACATTCCACGGTGGAAGTCGGTCAGAATAGCACCCATCGAAAACTGAGGGTGCTGTTGCTGTGCTTGACAAATAGTACAATGAACACAACGATAGTTGCCAATGTGTGGATGGGGAATTTTTTCACTAAAATTACAACTTTAAAGCAATTGAATGCCTCGTTACTTTACTGTGTATTTCCTGAACAGATTTATGCCATGCTTGCACAGCGCAGCCCACAAGGAAAATACAGCCAATGAAACTTAACTAGTAATTGAAAGTACACAAGGGATTCAGTACATGACAAAATATCTGCCCTAACATTCTCCTTCTGAGAGGAGATAAGTTTACACCACCAAAACGAAATTGGCTGCACTCAAACCTCTTGAAATGTGTGGTAACATGATGACAACATCGCAAAAGCCTATTGATTTATGTCACAGCTTAAAGCCTACTCACATGCACAAAAATTGTATAGTGCTGGTCTAGCAGATAGTAGGCAAGGAGTCGAATACCAAACATCTAGCAAACTAGCTAAACAGATTCTCATCAATGAATAAAACAATAGCTGAATCATGGACTTCACTTGCACGTGGTACCATAAATTGAAGGACTACCACCATCCCAAACCAAATTAAAGGGCTACCTTGCCCTGTAGGAACTTTGTCCATAAAACACCGTAATTATTATAACTAGCAGGAAACCAGCGTGTAGCGCAGTTCCTGCTAGTTGAATTAATTTTAAATTGGGCGGTTAGTACAGCTAAATATTTAGATTTGTAAAACTATGTAGGCCTAATATCATATCCCAGGTCTCTTCTTTATGCATTGTCACTGATAGGATGATGATTGACTGTACACAATGACCACAGGACAACAAAGTTGTGATGTTATCAGATGTTGTGTTTTATGATGTGAACATTGAAAGTTGGTGACCAAAACCATGTAACAGTACAATTTTTTAAAATTGACATATTTTGCAGGTTTCAATAAGCTTGTAGGCCTACATCCCTTTCGTTTCAAAGCACTTCCCCTGTTCTCAGAAGGACCCAAGTGTGTTTCTATTGGAACAACTGTTTAAACATATATGTACATGTACAGTCATACACATGCTTATCCAACCCCGTAAATTGAAGACTTCTCTTTGTTCTCCCATTATTTTGACATGTTTTTTTAGCGAAGTCCCCATTGGCTCTGTCAAAACAACCGGATCCCTTTGGTTAAAGTCCTTGGGTTCAATGGGTAGACACCCCTTATCCCGCATATGCCCGGCCTGATTAACATGTCCACCACTTAGTTTACATATCATGCATGCGCAAAAGGTCACACAAGCAAGCGCTGAATGGTCTGCCTCAAAGCAGACGACGTGCAGGAAAAAATGCAAGAAAGTAGTGACCAACACAAACGGTATTGTTTTCAAAACTTACATGCTTTAAACATAAGAAAAACTGTCTTTGGATAGACTATTTGATACATGTTAATATTCCATTATCAGCAAGTGAAACAAGCATTGTGAAATATTTGAAAACAGATATTTTTAAGGCAAAAATAAAAGTAAAATATTTTTCCCCAAACCCCCAAAATTATAATTATTATTATTTTTTTTTTTTTAACTAGACCTTTAGTTAACTCATAGAAAAGAAGTGTCATGTAATATCAATTGAACCATAAAACACAAAACTACAGTGGTTTTGAGTGAATGAAATTTATATATAACAAAACGAAATCCTTTTACAAGGTAGCACATTTAGGCCCCTGCATAAAAAATTACCTGTTGAGCCATATAAATCCGCCTATATACTGTATCTTATCAGACTTTGAATATGGAAGCGATGCAAAAATCATGTGCAAGAAAATAAAGGAAAGTATCGTTTAACAAATTGATTATGTTATTTTATGAATAGATCAATTATGTTGAAATCTTAATTGATATAGAAATTATATATTACATTACACTGAATAATGAGCAGTGTACAATGGAGCACTATTGTACATGTACAACATGCATGTATATGTTGGTCCTTAGATCAATGGACGATGTTAAGTGTATGTCCTGTACCCCAGCTCAGTACACACAGCATTGGTACAAAGTCTCAAATGGTTTATGTTATCGGTTTGAATGGTTTATGCAGTTTGAACAGTTTTTATAATCTCTTTCAATGGCACTTTTTTAGTAATCTGTTCAAGAGGTTTAGTAATCTGTTTGAGTGGTCTACATAATGGTTTATGCTACACAGTCTATTTTAATGGTTTGCGTAATTTGTTTGAATGGTTTAGATCCAATCAAGTGGCTTAGTAATCCTTTCAAATAGTTTACATAACCTGTTTAAACAGTTCACGCTCAAACAGTTATAGTAATACGGTTTTAAAAATTTGTTTGAACGGTTACTTATCCATACGAATGAATTAACCAAAACATATAGGGCGCTGTGCGCATGCAGGCAACCATCCCTGCAGGAATTGCGTCAACTTGGGGAAGGGTTCATCGCATGCTCGCGGTGCTTTCTATTAATTATGACTTTGTTAATTTGTTCGAACTGATATGAATGGATTACTAAACCTTCTTGTAGTGCTTGTATTCACATATTTACATTTACATGTACATGTAAATGACTGTAGACCCTATATGGTTATTTGTGTACGTGTACATGTACATCACAGTACACACACGTGGTGTACATTTACAATGTACATACGTAGTGTTACTTGTACATATGCAAATTTGAGTACCGGTCTAGGCATGTGTGTGATCTGCTCAGAAAAATGGGACAAAAGCAGTCTCTCCATACTCCTCATTATAAATTTCCATTCACTTGTTTTCTGACTAATGACTCTGTCTTGTAATGCCCTAAAGAGCACAGTATCTGGATAACTAGAGAACATCACAAAAAATTCAAAATACTTTGACCTCTCCGATGACTGGTCAATTGTGCACGGATTGCGTTCATTAGGTTATAACACATGAGAAAGCCTTTCATAGATACATACATACACAACTACATACATATGCACACATACATACATTTGTAAAAATGCTTGTATGTTCACTCCTATTGTTTAATTGTTTGAATATTGGCCGAATAAATAATAATAATGATAACATACATACATACAACATTGTGTGAATTATAGTACAGCAACGCCTTCGCCAACACCAACACCAAAATTCTTATAAAACGTTATTTAATACAGATCACAGCAATGTGACAAGCATCAAACCTCATCAGAGAAGGAAAAAGGATGATCTAATTTCAATAAAGAAAACTACAAAGTTGCAAATCAGCTTTTTGTTCTGGAAATTAAGCAGCATTTCGTACTGCAAAGGTCACGGATAACTGTTACAAACTTTACTCGAAAGTGCCACAAAACGCAGACCAACACAACACGCAATAAACATCTGTGCAACACACAAGCAGTCACATTGTTTCCAATAAAAATTTACAGGCTGGTAGTCTTTGTTATCTCACTACTTGGTGTGCTACATAAAATGTAGGCCAATATATACCAGCGCAATATGACAAAACTCCTTCAACTAAGACTAAACAGGTCTTCTTCCTTGCCTTTTCTTTGCGTAGGTATCGGCCGATGTTTTGCAAACACTCTGCCTAAATTTGACATTTTTCTGGTCAAGTAACAAAACGGACAATGGATTTAATAAACTTGTGTGACACAAATATCTGTTTAGTAGCCCTCTGTTCGATGACTCGCCAACAGAAAAGTAGACCCGCACCCCAGTCATCTTTGGTAGACCCACATAAAATCGCCCTATAGAACATTGCGGCAACCCACAGTAACTCCATTTCCATTTTATAATAGACTTCAACAATAATTATCCTTAAATCCTTTGGTCTCAGATTTCCGGGAGAATTTGCGTTGCTCGATGGGACTCAAACACCTCTGGGACGGCTACCTGTACTTCAGGCTGAAACAACAGCCTCAATACAGGCCTCTGTCCAGAGGTTCACACCAACCCAAAAACAGTACTCTCCTGAGCACCCAAAACGCAAATCTCAACCCCTGAATTGCATTTCTTTGGTTTTATATGGCACTATACAAACCAATTGTTGACAACAGCTCCCATTGGTTTTGTACAACCAGGGACGTTCACCCAACTGGGAACCCTATTGTCTCTTTTGTTATAGGTCCCCGGTTTAAATGTGCATACCTACCCACACATACACGCATGCTTACATACATGCACACAACATTGCGGGAATTAAAGTAAGATGATAATAACATTCATGATAACAATCGTCCCTCACCCATAGGGTTCTAATCAAATTTATTATATTTTTGTTCCTTTTTTTTCAGGCAAGGATAATTTGTAGAATGCTTATCCACTGCAGTGATCATCACCACAATTTAGTATACTTGGTTCAACTTATACCAGCAAGTATACATCGTGGACGTGTTTTTCGGCGTTTGCTGAGGTAACTCTTTGCCTGTATATAGGTTAAAAAGGAAGCTGATCATTGGTTTCATATTTATGGATAAATTGCTTTGAAGGAACATTAACCTAAACAAATTGTGTAACTAATTTTGGTGATTTTCAGAAAAATAACTGACAGTAATATTGTTGTCATTTTAAAAATTTGTTTCATTATGTAATACTTAGCTAATTGCATATTAGTTCTTTCTGTTGTTCAGTTTTCAAATCTTCTAAGAGCCTTTGTTTTACTTTTTAGTTTGTGAAGTGTCTTGAGGGATTTTTAAACCCTTTCCTTACCATAGGCAACTTTTGTCGACTGCACTGAAACCCCCTCTTCTTTACCATTGGCGACTTTAGTCGACCAAGCTTACATACAAAAATACACTCAAGCCTGAGCACAAAGTCCATTTGTTATAAAGCTGTAGTTTTGTCCTTGTTCACCCTCCAAAGCCAAACTTACAATGGATGGAAAGAGAAAGAGTGGATGTTTCTAATGATGGTAAAATAAAAAAAGTTGATTTTAGGTAGTCCACCTAGGAGAAGGAAAACCATGATCTCAAACCCCCAGCTATGGGTAAATAGGCCAGGAAGTAAACATACCCTTACTTAGGGTTACGAATGGTCAATGATGGACTCAGCAGTGAGCTAGTGAAGAAGGCAGAAGAGCTACGACCTAATTGTTGGAACAATGGTTGGAAGAGCTATGACCTAATGGTTGGAACAATGGTTGGAAGAGCTACGACCTAATGGTTGGAACAATGGTTGAAAGAGCTACAACCTAATGGTTGGAACAATGGTTGGAAGAGCTACGACCTAATGGTTGGAAGAGCTACGACCTAATGGTTGGAACAATGGTTGGAAGAGCTACAACCTAATGGTTGGAAGAGGTACGACCTAATGGTTGGAACAATGGTTGGAAAACAAGCAGGAGATCTTGAAAGAGATCCCACCCAGCAGAAGGCAATGGCAAACCACACCTGGAATCTGCCTAGAAAATCATGGAAATGCACAACTCAGGTTTGAAGCTCAGCAGCATGAATGGAACCTCATCCAAAGATGAAGACTCCTCGCTTGGTAGCTGACACCGGACTGTCATTATGCCACTGCCTGTGATGTATAGAAAACACTGAGAGTGGCCACTAAACATGAAGCAAGAGATGTCTTGAATGAATATTAATATACTGGGTGTATCTGAAACCAGATGGATGGCTAGCAGAGTAATAAACTCAGTAGGGGACAAAAATGAAAAAGGAGATGGAATGATCCTGTTCAAAGAAAGATCCAAAAAGTGTGCTTGGATGATGGGCTTTTTCAAACAGAGTTCTGCTTGTCAGACTGAGAGGCAATCCCTTTGGTATGGTGATCATTCAAGTATGTGCCCCAACATCAGAAAGTAGTGAAGAAGAATTTAAGAAGATCTATGACACTGTAGATACAGCTAAAAGTGACTGCAAATCACAAGATATCGTAACAATGGGGAATGTGAATGCAAAAGTCAGAAGCAAACCATTAAAAAGTATGGATTGGGCAAACAAAACAATAGAGGGGAAATAACGATGTAGTGGTGCAAGGCACATGACCAAGTGAACATGGTTCCAGGAACACCCCCAGATGACTCTGGACATGAAAGAGCCCAGGAAACAGAACCAGAAATTGAACTGATTGCATCACAATAAACTAATACAAGCCAAGTTGGTCGATCTGAAGAATGGGCTTAGAGCTGTTGCGCTTGGAGCAGTCTGTGTTCAGTAAAATGAGGAGATGGGGGATAACAGATTTGGATAGAGTGGAATTTAAATTAAGGGGCAATATCCTTTATGGATAACGATAAGATTTTTGCTGAAAGCTATTGATTTTTTCATGAACGTATCTGACACAATCTCCGGCAACATCTGCGAACTTCAGGTGAGTTTAAAGTATATTATAGAGGTCTTTAATGGAATTTTGAACGCTGGTTCTACTACCGGGTCGGGTAACTAATGTAGAAGTTTTGACAAGAGTTGGAAGAGAGAGACATTTCTACGAACAATTCAAACACTTCCTCGGTCACATAATGAGGAAGGAGGGGCTGTAAAACCCTACCCTAACTGGAAAAATCAAGGGTAGAAAAGGTAGGGGAAGACATTGGCTGACATACATGCAGTTTGAGCAAATGGACACAGATACCTGTGCAGGAGATGCTAATTAGGGCTACAAAAACAGAGAGAAGTAGAATTCCATGACTGCCGATTCACGGATGGAGCATGGCACATAGAGAGAGAGGGAACAAAATGGTTCAGCAGATGGCAGCACTAAATATAATTTGTTACTGTTATTCATAATGAGTGGCGCCCAAACTTTTGTATGGCTGTCATACTCAAATGTTTGCTGATTCATACTTCCTCTTTTGTTTAAAGCATTTGTTTCATGTGTCTGAAACAGAAAAAAAGATATTAAGAACTAATTATAAATGGTGCCTTAAACAAATTTATCAGAACACTTATGGTTTTTGTGTTGTCTTTTTTATTTGTTATAGCTATGCTGCTTTGAGGAAACTAACAAGCCAAAGTGAGAGTGTGGATCAACGTGATGAAAGAGACTTTGGAGAACTAAAGGTACTGATATTCATCCCTACACCATTATTGGTTTGCAAAAATTAGGTTTGCATCAGATATTTATTTTGTTAAACAGATGTTGCTGTACCTTATGTAAATTATTGTTTCTATTCAAATTAAGAAAACGGTTTATTCATTTGCATTAATTTTTGTAAATTGGTTTTGGTTTTATTTTATTTTTCAGTCCAGTTTTGGGGTCATAACAATAGTACAAAACATGTGCCATTGTTTACATCTAAATCACGCTGTTCTAAAATCTGCTGGATGGTATGCACACAAAATATTGTTTTGCATAAAATTTAGTGGAGGTGTGATGTAAATGTTTTGGTTTCACTTTAACATCTGAAGGCACTTTATTTAAAAAAGTTCTTCTTTTAAAATACTAATTTGTGATTAAAAAAAAAGTTGATTGAATCAATGTATTGTTAAAAAATGTACTGTCCCAATGTGAAAAATTAATGTCCAGTTTAGTTTTGGAAACGGAACCTCTCACTACAGCCTTAATATGTAATGATGTCAACAAACCTATTTTCAGAAACCTTAGACTTCATTGACACTTTATACACACAAACCATATGGAAATTCTTGATAACTTTTGCTAAAAATGTCATATTCTGTCATACGCCATTCAAAAGATACTATTTTTTCTTACTATTTTTTTCAAGTGCTAATGTGCGACTTAGGCATTGTAATGAACGGTGTCAGGTCACTTTGTGATCTGCGAATGTGAACAGAAAGCATTATCATTGCATCAACAGAAGACCATGCATACTGTGAGTGACGGTCGTTAGCGGTATTTGATAAGACACATAATGTACCCAAATTCTGTGCTCACTTCAGCCTGGTTCAAGAGACGCCAAAAACCTCCTGAATATCGTCAGCAAAAGGTGCAAAACACTTGAGCGAAATGCTTTTATGAAAAAAATGGTGCTTGATAGGCTTATTTCCATGTTTGAGTTTTCCTTTTAACTTTTAACTTGAATTTGGAATTATGTGAACTTCGTCCATTGCAGAGGCTTCTAAACTTGTAGAAAGGCAGTCACAAAATAAAGTCGTCCCGAAAATGACCAAGTGGTCAGATCGCCACAAATTTAAAATCATCTATACAACAGGTAACAGTGATTTAATGTTGACGTCATGTTGATTGAATCTAAGTTAGAGCATAGGCTTTCATTTGGTGTATCGCTTGTGTTTTTTAAGTCTGTAGTTCCTGAGATCAACCGCGCACAAGTTTCAGGTATTAAAGCAATGAGATTGTTCGGATAGTAAAATAATAACAAAAATAATAAAAATCTCAAAGAAAACAAAGGTGGTTTCAGCGGGTGGCCGAAACCCACAAAAAGACACAGGTTTAACAACTTCCATTTAAAGATAAGTACAAGAAGGGATATTGCACAAGGAATTAGGGAAACCTAATGCTGGTAAAACAAGACAACATGCGACCAAGTCAACCAACAACGAACAATGCGTTCTCCTGAAGCTGCAGCTCGTCGAAATAGTGCATTTTGACAGCCTTCTTAGATGTATCTGGTGATGAATTATTGCTGCGGAGCATGATAGGAAGTTTATTCATAACCTTGCCCCAGTAACCAGGAAGGAGTGTTGTCTATAACTGTGATGATGTAGAATAAAAAAAAAAAGGTGACTTGAGTTGGTACTATAAAAAAGTGGGTACTACTTGTCAGTTGAAAAAGATCTCTGAGATATTCTGGAGCCATGGCAGTCATGACATGAAATATAAAACATAGTTTCAGTTGATTGATGTGGTTCTGTCCTGGGAGCCAGCCAACTTGTTTGAAATGATATACTGTTAAGTGAGTCCTGGACTTTAAATTATCAACGAATCTTATCAACTTGTTTTGAGACGAGTGTAATTTGGTTTTAGTGTGTTTAAGTCAAGCTATCATACCAAAATGATGAACAATAATCATAATGACACTGAACCAATGCTGATGGCAAAAGTTTACTGATTGAGCAGTCAGAGAATTTGGTCTTGCTAACCTTGCTTTATTACATTGGCAGCCACTGTTTCGCCATTAATGCACTAAGTGCCTGGTCAAACACCTAGATACTTGACTGTCATTGACTTTAGACTTGGATTTAATCTTACTAGTAATACAGAAAATGTTCAAGTCATTACAAATTTTCAATCAACGCTTTTGACTAAACGAAATACTTTCACATTTTCCAAGATTCAGAGATAATTTGTTGTCAGCCATCCAATCACAGACATATTTGAATTCTGTGGTCAACCTTTGTTCAATAACAGCTGTGTTCCCTGATACAATGAGAGGATTTTGAACTCAGAAAATTCTCGGAATTCTGAAAATATCCTGTTTGGCCTTTGAATACTGATAAATATCTCATCATTAATCGAAGGTTCTGTTCTTTGTTTCAACCTACATGTACTTTCCTTTAACCAGTTGCTGCCGTGATTCTTTTATTGTTTCCCGTTCCCCTGCGGGCTTATTTTGTAAGAATTGCTGGAATCATTTTTCTTTAAGAATACCGCTGTCACAAAGAAACCCTGACTTGACAAAGCCAAGAGAACAAAGATTTTCTTTATTGCATCATGCAGTCTGTTTTCTGAACCCAGAAAATGTCAAATTTATGCACTGTGAATTGCAAAACATCAGCCCTTACCTATGGCATAGGTAACCCAGACCCAGAACCATGGCTTGATTATCGGTTCACTCTGACTTAACCTCCACTGAGCCGAAATTAACAATGGTGGGAACCTCTCGATGTCTCGTAATCCAGTCTTCTTTTTGGAATAAAAGGACAAAGGTCTGAAATCGAGGATTACACAAAAACCACCTCTCAATAGCCAGAAAATGGCAAAATATTCAAGACCGTGTTTTGTCTTTGTGTGGGTGAAACAAAGTGTTAGACGGCATGTGCATGGTTTATGCACACTAAGCAGTGGAATGTCCAGGTGACAATTTTACACAATGGCATTTGTACACTGCTTCTGTTTCCAGGCAGGGGAAACATTTGGGTGTATACACCACTCATCTAGCACCTGCTGGTTAAAAGAGCTATGGAACTAAGTATGATCAAAAAGTCAGTTTTAAATTCACTCCAGGCAAATTCAATATCATCTGATTCTAGTACAGAAAACCAGTCAATACAATTGAAGTGGGCAATAAATTCTTCCTTAGAATAATTTGACCGCATTGTAATCATGTTATGTTTATTGAGTGGAGTATGTGTAACTTTCCTTGTACAAAAAATCAGACTATGGTCACTAATAACAGAATTTAGTACCCAATGTTAAGAAATGTTTGACTCTTGATCGATCAGAACTCTGGTATAATCATGAATTAATTGATAAAGATTAAACACAAAACAAAAATTGTTCAGAAGCCTTATAAGTTTACTGTACAATTTTTCTCTAGCCATGATGGTGTTGAAATCCCAGGGTAGCATCCCTTTCTTCCAAGTTGTCACAATGTAGGAGACACTGTTCTATGGCGCCGTAAAAGTTGGTTTGTTTCAGGGGGTAATAGCAGATCCCAGTGAGAAAGGGTTTGCTTTTAGGCAGCATCAGATCCATGAAAATTACCTTCAGTTGTTCCTTTTGCAAGTCTTTTCGATGATAATAAGATAAATTTTCTTAATGTACATGCAAACATGGCTGCCTCAACGATTCCGATCTGTACACAAGACGCAATTAGGGGTCTCGATTTCTGCATCCAGCCAGGTCTCACTGATGCCAATCATGGCAGCGTTTGATTGTGAAGCTAGTGTCTTTATTTCCTCAAGCTTCGGGCAGAAGACTCCATGCATTTAGGTGTAGAAAATGTAGATTTTTTTTTTGGCTAGGTGGCGTTGAGTTAGATGTGCCGACATCATCCTTGGAAACATGAAATAGTGGTAAAGTAGAAAACAAGCATGAAGGGCACATGAATGAATATGACTCGCTGTGACTAGACAGGTTGTGGTATTTTTCAATGGAAATTCCGGCGCAATTTATATGAGTCCATTTGCTACACTTGTCACAGTCAATAGCTTTGCTGTTGGAGCGAACCCTTTTGCTTCAGACAGTACACAGGTGTTTGGGGTGTTTTTGCCAGGGCCTGGGCATGGATTAACATCTCTACACAGAAATAAAGCAACAGTTAGTAGCAAGCTGTTTCATTTCCACAATTTATGGGTTTGATCCTCTTAGTCAACCATAGCTGGCTTCGTGACCTCGTTTCCACATTGGTGTCAAAATGGAATAAAGTTTCATATGAAAACGATGATGGAAAGTCAACATCGTTGGGTGGGAATGAAGGAAAGTGTATGTGGTCATGGTTCACATTGGCAAGAGTTAAGCTTAGTATAATGATATTCAGTTCTTATTATAAAGCGCTTTATTACACCTGATGGGCAGCTCAAAGCACTCAGTATTTTTTCCTGCAAGGTATACGGATTTACATTTTGAAGTATGAGACCTGTTCCTTTACATAGCACCAATCTGCAGCTGATCAAACCAGGAACACTGAGGCGAACCCCTTCTCTTTGCGATAAGTGCACCAGGCTCTTTTACGTGCATTACACAACACACATGACCTATGGCTTTACTTCCCATCTGAAGGACGCAGCAAACGCAGCAATAATGGGATAAGTGTCTTGCTTAAGGACACAAGTGTCAAGACCGGGACTCGAACCAACACTCTGCTGATCAGAAACACCAGAGCTTGAGTCCGGTGTTCTTATCCACTCGGCAAAGACACGCCACTTAGTTAAGCTTAGTTCGTTGTTTGAAGGTGTGAGACATAAAACCATGCAATTTCATAGTGTTGACAGTAGAGTACCTTTAATTCCTGTGTGCTTGGCCATCACAAACATAAATCTGCTGTCATCCACAAGAAAATGTATGATAGGACTGGAAATTTCAGGAGAAAGTGGTCTTGAAGTTCCTGTAAAGTAGCTGTTTGAAGACTTGGTCAAAATAATAGTACAAACACAGAAAAAGACGGGGAAAAATAGAAACGAAATCGACAAAATTAAAAGCTCAACACCATGATTGAGAGCACCCTCATTACTTAGGAAAGGCAGAAAAAGATAAGGGAAAGGTAGAAAACGTGCAAGATTTTGCCTAGTCCACAAACAAGATAGAACCTCTTCACTGGACAGAGGTTTTTCTCCAACCCCTATATTAGAGATAGCTTGGCAAACAAGACTACCAAGCTCTACCATCCCTGGTCTGAGGTCAGAGGAGTCCTTCTCTTAAATGGCTTATGTGCTCCACCCAGGTTTGAAAATGGAGATTCCTTCTCATATTTAACAGCTGACCACAACCCGGTTAAACATCTAAATTGCTCCCTTTTCAAGAACTGTATTATTGTGCCTAACTTTCTTTATTATACCTAAAATTCTTCATGGAATAAGCTCCTTAGTGTATGTGCTACTGCATTTTATTAAAAGGCAATTTATTTAATATCCTTTTTACTTTATGTCTTTAAAGATGAAGGACTTGCTACCTTTGTTGTCAAAATTGAACCTAAAGTGCAGAGCAGACATTGATTATCAACACCTACATAGTCTTATCACTCTTTTGGATCTAGCAGTTGGAAGCAATATTTATCTCCTCAAATCATCAGACAAGGTGAGTCTCTTGTAGACAATTTCTGTTGGCTAAAAGATACACACAAATTATCTATTCAGTTTTACGAGTTCTCCAAGTTAGATAACGCATGATTAAAACTTTTGTAACTATATCTTTATTAAGGGTTCAAAAGGGGTTTTGCCTATCATTTATTCCAGAAGAAAATGCCTATTTTTTACTTGACCAGGGTGACTATTAATTAAAGAGACATGTTGTCCTCAAATGTTTTTAGTTTAAACTTTTAAATGTCCTTGTACGTGTACACACTTTGGGAACCTATTAAAACAATATTTCATAAAATATAATTAACATTTCTTCTCTTTAACCGCTGTGGCATCATATCACAATTTTTACATCAGCTTATAGACCTTTAACCAGTTGCTGCAAGGATTTTTTATTTTTTTTTCTCTTCTGGCGGGAATCTTTTTTTTATGAGGGTACGGCTGGCACAAAGAAATCCTGACTTGACAATGCCAGGAGAACAAAGAGTCTCTTTACTGAATCGTCCGTTTTGTTTTTCTCAACCGAGAAAATGTCAAATTCATGCACCGTGAATTGCAAAATATTGGCCGTTACCTATGGCATAGGAGTGGTACCAAACACGGAACCATGGCTCGATTGCTAGCACACTCTGACTTACCTCAATTGAGCCAAAATACAATGAATAAACAATGGTGGAAGCCTCTCAATGTCTCTTAATCCTATTCTTTGAACACAAGGAGAAAAAGTCTTGAATCAAGGTTTACACAAAAACTGCCTCTCAAAAGCCAGAAAAGGCCAATATATTCAAGACCTTTTTTGGTCTTTGTGTGGTCGAAACGATGCGATAGACGGTGTGTGTGTGTTCTGTGCACGCTCAGCAGTGGAAAGTCCTGGCGACCTTTGCTCCGGTATTCTGAAATTACACAATGGCATCTTTACACGGCTTCCGTTTCCAGGCTGGGGAAAATTTTTGCGTGTTAACAGGTCATCCGGTGCCAACTGGTTAAGCCTGCTCAAAGTTTTACATTAAGATTAAACCACTTTGACCTTTACTTCCGCTCATTATACAATCGATGTCTGCTGTGATGTGGTCCATGCTGTTTTGGACATACCCGAGGGGGCAGATGGCACCCGAGGTGAAGCCGAGGGTGAATACAGGCCCTGAAGCCCAGTATAGTTCTTGTAAATACTTTTACTTATTGTTTTCTTTTCTTTTAGAGATATACTTAAACCCTTTTCTTTCAGAGTGTTTATACAATGGAACACTGTATGTGTTGCTATGGAGTTGTTGCTAGTAAATACTCATGAGTGCGTAATGACAAACATATTACCAATTCAAACCCTGCTTACACTCGTGCGATTTTGTATTTTTTGGGGGGCTATTGCCCAAACAACTATTGTTTTTGTTCGGTTTTTTTTAGGTGTCCGGCTATTGCCCGAATACCTATTGTTTTTGTTCGGTTGTTTTTTTTGGTTTTTTTTTTTTTATAGTTTTTCTTCTCTTTTCCGAATGAAACTTGTCCACAAGCAAACACATAGTTTAAAAGCTCGTATCAACTTGAAACTTCATATGTAGTAAAACTACAACTTCAAAATGTATGCGAATTTGTTACGTCATTATGACGTCATCAGGTTTAAAGGTACAGTGGTTTAAAATTTAAAAATTGCTTGTTTTGAAAACCTGCCGAAATGAAAATGCAAAAAGATATGGCAATAATTTTTTCACAATCGTATAGATAAACAACAGCTTAACATTTTTGCTTGTGTACGTGACCTTGCCCGAGGTCATTTTCCGGTTTAAAAAACAATATCTCATAAGCCGCACTTCCGATTGTCACATAATTTTGCAGTGTTATTAGGGTTCACATATGCAACATCGGTGCAAACTATTAAAGTAGTCACAAAAGTTATGGCGCGAAAACTGTATTTTGCGACTTATTTTTGACAAATTTTAGCGGTTAAATCATTTAGAAAGCCTCCGTCTTGAAAATGTAAGCAGCTATGCCAATAATTTAATCACCATCAGACAGTTCGGTAACAGCTTAACAACTGTGTGTATGTGTAAGTGACCTTGACCGAGGTCATCTTCCGGTCGAAACCGGATGTTGAAGTTCGTTACGAATATCTCAAAAATTACAAGTCAGAATTTCACGTAATTTGGTAGGTCGTAGAACAATCGTTACACATGACAAAATTGATTTGTTGATTGTAAATACTTGAAAAGATATTGCCGCTTCATTTGGAGAAACGCGTTAAAGTTTTCTCGGATTTACAATTTTTTGTAACAAAAGACTATTTCTATTTAGTCATGTACAAAAGCATACACTCGCAGTTGGCATTGCGCCAACTTCGCTCGTGGGACTTTTACCGGCAACACATGGCTTGTACAAACAACGGCCATTTTATCACTTAAGCAGCTGAATCCTCAAACAGCAGTTGATACAATGCAGTCTGAACTTACAAAATTTCAACACTGGCAGAATAAACTAGAGGGATGCCACCATGATTTGTGATCGCTCTTGCATGTAGAGTGATTGTATTACATAAGATTATTCATTTGTTAAAACTTAACAGATGTTAGACTATTGCTTGAAAATGCTGAGAAAGTCATGACATCATGATGACGTCATCAGGTTTCGAATTTCAAGTTTTTAAGCATTACATTGATATATCTTTGAAAATCAGTATCAAATCAACCACAAGAAACTTTTGGTTGCTTTTTACGGGATAATATATATAAGCCACAGGCCAAGTTGGAATCCTGCAGTCTCCTGACGGTCAACCGGTTTGTTTTGCAACCACACTCAAAAGAGATTTAAACCACATGTTTTCACCGCAAATCCTTACTTATCATAACAAAGCTTAACCATAATTTCATAAAGAAGAAAATATGGCTTAGAGGGATTTTATTATATCCTTATGAAGCACTGATATTAAAAAGAAATAATAATTACTCTTTGTTATGTTGATAGGAATCCTTGGCAAGCTTGGTGATTAAGTTACGGGATATGGCAGGAGATATCAGGGAAAGTCATAAACATCTGTGTCGCACACAAGTCAAAGATATGATGATTCAGACTGCAAGCAAACTCACTTATTTTGAGCAAAATCTTGCAGCCAAACAGGTAAAAGACTTAAAATTAACCCTTAATGTGTTAATTACATTGTGATCAAGTCCTTTTTGCTTTCTGATAAAAACTATTTTAAAAAAGCTATATCCACAAAACTTTTATGTTTGGGTGAGCACCTAAGCATGGGCGGTTGGCATGACTAATTGATAATTTGCAATTAGAGTAGCAGTAATTGTACTATTTTAACTACTTTAATAATCGTGCTATATACTTTGCACACAACTATTTTCTACTACACACGATATCTTTGTGTACAGTAAGTTCATGTACATGTATCTATACTTGAGCTGGAACAGCCTGGGTGTGCAGGGACTTGCAGTTAGTAACATGGTACCGGCTCATCCATCATGTCCAAATATCCAGTATTCAATCAATAAGTAATGGTGGATTGGCTTCAGTGACTTGCTCACTTTTGAGATTTAAAGGGATATTTCGCCCTCAAATTTTTCAGTTACATCTTACATATGTCCTTGTACACTTTGTGTGAACGTCTTATAGAATATTTCAAGAACAGATGTAAGTAAAAATTTTCTCATAATAAAGCATTAACGCGAAATAAGAAAATAAGTAAAGTATAGGTCAAAGGTCAGCTATACGCATAACCACGTGTCACTCCTGGCAAGGGTATTTCTCAAGTAGATTGGTCTTCTGTTTACCTTCATGAAATCATTTTGATGTTACATGGTGATACACGGGGTCCAGACTGTTTCCTAAAAACACAATTCATCCAGTCACGAGACACATGAAGATCAACCGTATACAATAATTTGCTGTTATACATCAGCACAAAATTGTGTGACACTTTATTTGTCCGAATGTTAACTCAACGAAGGTAAGAAGCACAAGAATTCCATCCGAAAGTCGTATGGTCTGGTCCCACACCGAGTCTCCGTGAATTTATTGCATGGGTTCTCACTACAGAGTTGCCTAGCTAACCCATGTACGTTGTGCATTGGCAAACCAGGCACCCTGTCTTTAGGGAAAGAGCCACAACTCCCAAATAAATGGGAGTAATACTGTATTAAAATTCCAGATTCAAAACAATTTCTTTAAAATATAGTATTATTGAACTATTTGATCTAGTTTGCCTTTCTCAACAAAATCATATTGAGATTATGGATTTTTTTTATGAGGTCTTCGACGTGCTACAGCCCCCAGGATACACTGTCAGGCTTTTAGAATTTAAATGTTGTGTTGGAGATTCCATCATTATTTGAAATGTTTAACCCCTATGTGAATAGACGTCC
The DNA here is from genome assembly GCA_911728455.2 of Marthasterias glacialis. Taxonomy (NCBI): domain Eukaryota; kingdom Metazoa; phylum Echinodermata; class Asteroidea; order Forcipulatida; family Asteriidae; genus Marthasterias; species Marthasterias glacialis. The sequence goes on along the minus strand of OU452231.1, from coordinate 14,874,546 downwards.
ATTTTTGTTATAATGCACTAAAGGATAATATTAAATAATCAGACTCTTATTTTGTTCAGTATTAATAAACACTAGAGGGTGGGCGCGATGTTTGCATATGAAATGTTGCAGTCAATATAGATAATTTTATCGAATAAATGATCAAATGCTTTATACTCAGCACTCCAACTTATACTCAGACAACAACAAAATTGGGACATGACACACTGCTTTGAAATTACTGCCACAGCTTTTGACTGTAAATTTATTTCAAGCCCAACCTGCAAAAAATAAACACAAATAATTTGTATAAACAATTTCCAACAAAAATGGCAAGGAGCCGGATACCGAACACCGGGCAAACTGGCTAAACAGACACACAGGACATAACATGCATATAATGGACTACCCAGCCCATTAACATAAATTTATGAACACCTCGCCATAACCATTTGTGGCCACCCATTGAAGGACACCTCGTCCTTACCAACCCAGAACACACAGGACTTTCACGCCCATGTGTGTTACACGCAACACGACATATTGGGTCCCACGACCCCCCGATACAGACCGGCGAGCACTTACAAATAGAAAGTACATGTAATTAGAAATTCCCCAAGATGGAAACCGAGGGGAAAGAAAACGTTGTCCAGCCGAGACCTGCCAGCACTACTTACAAATAGAAAATACCTGATACAATTCGACCTGTTGATAATGAGATTATACCTAGATGTTTTTCTGGCATAATTGTTACCAAAATAGCCAATGCAAGTAAATCTAACATAAATTGTGTTAGAACTGTAACATTTAACTGTAATTTTCTGCAAAAACTGCCAACATGCAAATGTAACCTACATGTATGAGCCCAATTGCACCGAAAGGTACCAATAACAAAGGAGGAGCCTAAGGGGAGGCGGTGGGTTGCAACATTGACTTTGATCACAAGCTGTGACAAAAGTGCCGCTCAAAATCAAACCCACGCTAACAGGAAAAGCCCCTGCTCTCTTATTGGTTAAAAGTTACCCCACCATTTACCCAATCAAATACCCTTTGACCACTTGGCCTATTTTAATTGGTCCCTGGCAAAACCTTGTGGATCCCCCAAACCCATATAAATAGCTTCACGAGCCGCTAAACCGCACAATGAACCAGCACGCACAGCCGTCAATATCCGACGGTACATGAAACCACCTAACCTAACACAACCCACCAATAAACCAATCAAATATGACTTGCCCGCTTGGCTGATGTTCATTGGTCACTGGTGTAAACTTGTGGACCCCCCAAACCCATATAAATAGCTTCACGTGCTGCCAAACCACACAATGAGCCAGCACGCGCAGCTGTCAAAAAATGATGGTACTTGAAAACCATACAAGTACATACTGCATGCATGTAGACCATACTGCATGCATGTAGACCATACATACCGTACATACTGCATGCATGTAGACCACACAGTGACACGGCCAAATACTGATCACCCAACTGTATATTGGCAAGGTGCCATACCCCCTGGAAAAGCTGACTAGCAGTAACAATATGCTGAGTATAAAGCATTTGATCATTTATTTGATAAAATGAATTATCCTCACTTTGCAATTTGGGGAATTATGATGTGTTTGTAGGGGGGATACTCTTCTCTCTTTTAGCTTGCATAATTGTTGGCTAGGTTAGATTTACATATAGAGTGCCTGACGGTTCCTTCGGGGCCATTCTCCCCCCTCGTTTCCCAACTTGGGGAATAACAATGTGTTGGACATTTTCAATACATGCACTTTATGGATAGGTGCAAAGATAAAGTTTTTGTGCATAATTAAGGCAAGGTGCGTTGATATGTTTACTTGTAGGGGTCGGGTTTTGACCTGTATCCAGGGTCTTTGGACCCCACATATTCATGTGGTATTTTGTGCAGTTTGTGTTTGGGAACGGTTGCCCATTCTGTGTTTTGTAGGGACACGGTAGTCCTTTGAAATAGGTATTTTGTGCAGTTTGTGTTTGGGAACAGTTGTCCATGGTGCATTTATGAACTAAGTCTCTTTATGTCTATGGACACGGTAGTCCATCTTCTTACACGTTGGTCATGTTTGTCTGTCCAGGCCAGTTTGCCCTGTGTGTGGTATCCGGCCCCTTGCCATTTATTACATAAATTTTAATTCTCTCTCTCTCTCTCTCTCTCCGTCGACCCAAGTGGCTACTTGAGACGAGCGCGATGATACACACGCCATACATCACAATCACTCATGCAGCCTGCTAGTTCACCCGTAGTCGCTAACCCTGTATCTTCTTTCATCGTCTTCGCCATGTTCTTAATTGGCCTCCCTCTGCTTGGTTTTCCATGTTTTGGCTCCCACAAGATCACCCTATTTGCTGGTAGCTCTGGATGCCTGACACAGTGCCCAGCAAGGCTTGGACGTCTTGACTTGATTTTTTGCGAGACCTTTGGCAGGCTGCCATAGAGCTCAGCATTCGTCATATGGGCCTTCCACTCACGCCCATTGTCATCCTGAGCATCTGGGTGTAGCACGCATTGAGTGACTTGGTCTGTGCTGCTGTTAGGGTCCATGTTTGACTACCGCAGAGAAGAATTGTCTTGATGGCCGCTTGGAAGTATCTCACCTTGAGCATCTTTGACAGGTTTGACCTCCAGATTTTCTTCATGTCATGAAAAGCTTTCCAAGCCAAAGCCTTCCGTACTTTGATGTCTTTTACAGTACTATGCATCCCGGCACCCTGGTACTTGAAGTCATCATTGAGCTTAAGAGACGCATCAGGACATCATGGTTACCGATGTTTAACACCATGTTCTCTGTTTTCTTGGCGTTGAGGTGCAGCCCCACTTTCTCACGTTCCGACCCACTCTGCTCAGCAGCTCTTGTGCCTCACTGATGTGGTCTGATAGCAGGACTAAGTCATCAGCAAAGTCAAGATCAGATAGGGTGACTGGACCAATTTTTCTGGACTTCCTTGGTGTGATGGTGAAGCCCAGATGTTTGTGTTCCTTGAGTGCTTGTCTCAGAGCGTAATCAAGAGGAAAGGCGCCAGTGTGTTACCTTTAAGGACTCTCGGCGAGAATGGCAAATATGTCACTGTCTCCATCGGGGGTGAAAACTTTGGCGATGGTACTGGTGTAGGTAACCTCAATTGCTTTAAGAAGTCAAGGGGGGACCCTATATGCCTTCAAGATCTTGATAATTTTGCCTCGATGGATAGAGTCGAAGGCCTTCGTGAAGTCAATGAAAGTCCGTACAGCAGGTAGATTGTTCCTCTTGGCCTCCTCAATGATTCTTCGCAGGGCCAGGATCTGTGTAACCGTAGACCTCTTCTCCCTGAATCCATTCTGGTTGAACCTCAGCTTGAGATCTATGGCCGTCCTGATACGGTTAAGAATCAGGTGGTCATAGATCTTTGCTAGGGTACACGTCAGGCTAATCCCACGGTAGTTGTCGGTCTTCCTCAGGTTGCCGGATTTGGGGACTGGGATGATGTTGGAGAAGGACCATTTGGCAGGTTTGTCGTTCATCATTGGTGCTGTATTGCAAAACTTGAGCATGATGTTATCGAGCACGCAGTTTTTAAGCACCTCTCATTCATGATCTTCCATGCTTCTCCATGTCTGATTCCATCGCTTACTGTCTGTACTTCACTGATCTTCCGCTCTAGCTCCTCCTCCCTAAGTTTGTCATACACCTCAAAGAGTCGGCTGTCTTGAGGCTGTCTTTGGACTCGGCAGACTTTCTGCGGATGTATTTCTTATGTCTCCCCTCAACTTCTTTCCGTGCTTTGATAGCATCAGAGTGGTCAGAGCGTTGACTCTTCTTCCTACGCTTCACTTTGGGTAGACTCTTCATTGCTTCAGAGTTTGCCTCGATGAAGTGTTGGTAAAGTATGGGTGCACTCACTCTCCTCCTTGCTTCATTCCCCACGTCCTCCTGTTCACTCTTTTCTTCCTCTCCTGCCTCTTCCGTTACCAGTGCCTGGAAGTGGTTGACCATGCACCTCCACTGTGTACTGCTCCTGTAGCTCCGGCCGGGAAGAAAAGTACTTCCGGTCAATCTTCTCTTTGGGGCTGGTTTTCTTTGGCTGTCTCAAGCTAAGCCTCACTCGCGTAGACACTACTCGGTAGTCTGATTTGACAGTCTTAAAGCTGCTCTATGCCTCAGCATTGAGAACACTGTTGCACCATTTGTGCCTGATGAGGATGAAGTCGATCTGGCGTTTGGCTTCTGTAGCTCTGTCCTGGAATGTCCAGAATTTTCCTCGGCGTTTCTCAAATTGGGTGTTGGCTGCGATGAGGTCCTGCTCTTGTAGAAGATTGACTAGGTTTTGGCCATTTCTGTTAGACTCCTCAGTGTGGTAGGTATATCGGACGTCTTCCGGGCCGAGACGGGCGTTAAAATCGCCAAGTACAGCTAGAAAGTTGTGAAGTGGTACCTGTCCAATCGTTGCTTGGAGATTCCTGTAAAGCTGCTCAACTTCAGCCTCATCGCTGCTGTTGTGTGGTGAGTAGACCCGATAACAGTGGTGATAGGGTTACCATCAAACTCAGCAACATGGGCTGACAGAGTTGACACTCAGCAGTGCACTTTTCTCCCTTCGACTCAATCCACTCCTCCCTGAGCGGACTTGGTTGTTGGCTCTCTCCAGGCAGATGAAAGAAATGAGACTCATCCCCTCCACCTCTTTCAACCTGACGTCCTCGTCTTCATAGAGATGACGATGTTCCTGGATCCCCAGAATGTCAATTCCGCAGTTCCGACTTCGTCCCGCCAGTTCCTCACACTTTGATTCTTCTCTGATGGTGAAAGTGTTGAAAGTCGATAAAATCACCAACTTCTTGCCTTTAAGAAGGGGTGCAGTGGCCTTGACTCTGTAATAATGCCCTGAAGGGCCAGGATCTTGGTCAGCTGCTGATCTCCTGCAGACTCCCGCCGCTGGAAGCTGTATAGGATTTGATATAATGTTGTGTGTCATCTTGCTTTACAATGCTGTCCAGGTCGACTCAACCGTTGGGGTGCTAACCCTCTTCCACCCTTCGTTCCACCCCACCAGATGATATGAGTGTTCCTAGATGCGAGTCACGCCTAACCAGTTTAACTGCATGGTAGCAGGAGTACTAACCCTCTTCCACCCTTCGTTCCACCCCACCAGATGATATGAGTGTTCCTAGATGCGAGTCATGCCTAACCAGTTTAACTGCATGGTAGCAGGAGTAGATGCGTTAGAGATGCTCAGCTGTAGTCTATGCCTCAAAAGGCAATGGTCGACACCATGAAGGCAGAACTGCTCTTTCTTTCTTTCTTTGACCCAAATGGGGGTTTGAAATCAAAGTTTTCCTTCTCTTAGGTGGGCTGCCAACCATGGCTGCGAGCCCCACCAAATCAGAGTTACTGTCTCCTCAGTGGACTACCTCCCATGATTAATGAGCTCCACCTGTCTGGAGCAATCTGGTTTTAAGGCGCCAGAAACTCACCAGTACACCTCTGCCCACAGTTAGCAACAGGGATCGGCACATGAAGCCGGGCAGTAGGAGTTTGAATTAGGAGAGGTTATTTGAGATGCTGATCTTATGGGACATTTCATGGATGAGGAGTGGCTCAATCCTCCTCACCGCCCCAATCATCCGAAGACCTTTAGAACCTTTAATTGGTGTATCTTATTTAGTGTAGATTATGATGGTGAAAACCTCACTAAATTACAGTCTCAAGCTGACAAAGGGTCGTTCTCGAGTCCTATAAAAAAGCTTTCCATATAACATCCGCGGGTCATAGGTGATAAGAGGTCAAAAGCACACCAAATAATTAAACAATTAAGACAGGGGGGGGGGGGTGGGGCACAAGGGAAATGGACATTTCGTCACAGTTTTCACGAAGTGACACGCAGTGTATTTTTTGTTTGTTTTGGGAATACATCCCATTATTGGTAAGTTTGTTTCGGACATATTTAAACAATGTTTGAATATTTGTTTAACAGTTTTGTAAACTGATTATCTGTTTTTGCTTTGCATTGACTGCTCCTCGTAGTTTCTCCATCTTGGATGGCGAAAACTCTGGGCTGTGAGGTTGCAAAAGAAAGGTCTAGTGCTCAATCCTTTTTCAATCTCGTTTGGGGTAAACTCCATTTTTACTGAGGTGGTGACTTCTTTTCAAAAATAGTAAACCATTATAGCGTTGAAATGCTCTCTTTGTATCAGCACTAAAAACATAACAGTATAGGTTTTTGTGGGTAATTTCAATTGTTAAGCATGGTTAGTTTTATAAAAAAAAGCGCTAAATATTAGCAGACTATTTCGACGTTGGTGGCGTTAACCTTCAACCCCCCCCCCACCTTGAATCGGCGTTGCCAGTCAGAGGTCAGCCTTTGGTAATTACCTTAGTTTATCTGTGTCCCACCATCAATTTACAGGCCACCAGTTACCCGAAAATGCAAATAAGGTAACCACATCACTGGTACACTAATCAGCCAGTTACCCAGTTACAGAGCACCAGTTACCCAAACATGCAAATGAAATTACCTCACTCTTCATACATTACCTCCCGTGACACACACGAAAGCTTCATTTCAATAGACATGAAATGTACCAACAATTAAAAGTAATATTGATAAAATTTTGTTGAATAATTTGAATCAATTTGAATTGCTATGTATATTACGACAGTAATAACGAAATCTGCACGGAGGCTTTCCCAGAATACACAAACAACGAACGCAAATTTAAGGATGAGCAACATTGTTCAAAACCCCCATTAATTTTATTTAATGGACAAGAAATTATTGCAAAATCACCACCCACGAACCCCTTATCCTCACGCAAGCGCCGCCACAGACTGGATCCCACCGCAAAAAAACCGGGGTAAAGGGCCGACCAAATGAAAAAAAAAGACATATTTTGGGTCCGCCCATCGGGGTGTCCGACCATTGACGCACACAATCGCGGGGGGATGTCGGAATACCAGCGCAAACCCAAACCAATAGGTACCTCAAAATTTATCCTGGGACGCATCAAACCGGCAGGGTACTGGCACCAATGACGGAAAAAAGCATGGCAGCGCACATGACTGGAAGCCCCCATTTAAGCATCTTTATAGTTTAGATTTTACATGACTGGCAGTACAGTACGTCTGGCATTTATGATCTTGTGACTTATCTGAGGCAATGTTTTGGCAACTGTTTTGCTTTTAGCTAGCGACAAAATTGTTTTAGTTCCAGACTTCATTTTATGTGCATACAGGAGAGTTCAGACCACATACATTATTTATTGGGGGCAACTTTGCCTGGGGGTGACATTTTCTGGGAGCGAGATTGTTATCTACCTAGGGCGAGCTTGTTTGGGGGCAACATTGCTAGGGGCGAGATAACCGGCTTCCCTGTGGTTTCCCTTCCTGACTTTTTTTCCAGTGGCTACGTGTATGTTTTCACTTTTCCGTCTTTAAACAAAACAGCTTTTCTAAATTTCCCCCTTATGACCCAATACACCTGACATCATCATATTAATTTTGGTTGCACATTTTTGGGAGTCAATGTCCCTTGTGCATTATACAGCGTAGTCCAAATTTTAGGCGACCCGGCTGTTGACTCCCAAAATGGTGCGTGTGGCACAGTTACTGCGTGTGACATACTTGCAAGGGGTCAATAGATTGATTTGTTTTTGTTACCTCTACTCTTGAAACAGCAGAAATATTGCCGTTGTACTGGCTATTCTTCTTTTGAATTTAAAAACTATAGCAGCCCTGGGGCTCTGTTTCGGCAAATATGTTCCCTCTGACTCAAGGGTTTGCCTTTTGGCCATCTTGACCACAGTGGAAAAGATTAAAAGTAAATATAAAACAAACTGTTTAAAAAGCTCAAAAGACAAAATTTTTGAAGTACTAGTCATGTAATAAAAAGAAAAGAAACTTCTGACAATTGTGAACAATTATTATGGAAGCGATATAAACAACAAAATAAGTTTTCAGTAGAAGGGTAAACCACAAATACAATGAGGTCTGGGCAGAGATAACTGTATTTTCTCAAATGCGCTGTGTACCTAACGTTTGTATTTTGTCTATACTTATTATGGTGAAGGTCTAGATTTGATCGAAAGCTAGGGCTAATACCCTGGCCAATTAGTAGATAATGTGTTTAAATAACCGAAAATAAGATTAATCAACACACCTGACATAATTTTATTTGTTGTTTTACATTTACAGACGTTTCTACAAACTATTTTGAGTTATGATCAGTGTTTGAGTGAAGTCCCTTCAAACACTGCCCATTGCGAGAGTGATCACCATGTCAAAAATGAGTTTCAATCAGAGAATAGTGTTGCAACAGACGGCTAATGGTAATCACAGGTACATGTAGCAGAGAGAACTCCAAGCTAATCTATTGCAATAAGAAGCAGTGTAACACATCAGGCATCTTCAGAAACAAAACCTTTCCATACAGACCTTTGGTAATTCAGGAATACTCCTTAAAACACAGACCGATGACACTTCCATTTTTTGTTCCAAGTTAGGCTATTTAGTAATTGCACTCAGCAATACCCTTCTACAAAACTTTGATTTCTGAATTTATGTACAACAATTGTACAGAAACTGAATATATTCTTAATCTTCAGTTGAGGGGTACACAGAACAAGGGGACTTGATAAGACAAATGTTCAGTGTTCTCAAAAATAGACCAACTTGTATCTACCTACAAATTAGTTTGAGAAAAAAATGAAGAAAAAAGGAAATCAAAGTTTAACTATAGGTTTTCTCAGCCAATCTAAAAATATTTTTAAAAAATGAAGAAAAACAATTGATTTAATACTACAGGCTCATTCGATTTCACTTTACTTGTTAATGAGTGCTACCTTAAATGAGCATTGCGTGTATGGTGGTACATACAAAAGGGCACCTTGTTGTTTTTGTGTGTATGTGTCAAGTAAAAAATTATCAAGATTTTAAACCATTTTACACTTTTGAAATGATCTTGCTGTGAGATTTTAAGAACATACCCGTTATTTATTGTGACAAGGAGCATTTTTTGACTTACCCGGTGCTGTGATAAAATGTGAAAACAGTCGCAACTTGTTGAATGGTCGCGAATAATTGTCGCGCGGCTAGTGAATTTCACAAGTCACCCAGGACTAAAGTAAAATCATGAGGCAGTTTAAAGTGAGTACGTTCAATATCAATATCAATATCAATATCAATACTTTATTTCCACTCAATCAATCAATAATACATGGATATAGAAAAAGGAGAGCTTGTTAAGTGGAAACCACTATGATTCCTGTAGGATAAAGGTTCTAAATTGTATACACAAAAGAAATAAATTGTATCCACACTGAGTTAAAATGATTAAGTTACACAACAACAAGGACTAGGACAATGACAGGATTGGTATTCATCCAATTTTTATATTAGTATCATTCAGAAAGCTTACTGATTATGCAGTTCATACCAGTAGAAATGTTTGACTGTAACAACCAAAATTTCACTATTTTCTCCTGACTTGGAAGAGTGTTTGAGCCCAAATTTTCACAAGTTTGTTTTTTCATGTATATCTTGAATCACACAAAGTAAAAACACTGCATTATCAGCTTTACCAATCCTGTATTCTACCTTTAAGACAAGGCAAAGGCTACTGCGCAGCAGTAAAGTATTGTTCATGAAGATCAACCGGCAGAGGGGATTATAATCAAGCAAATAGTAGAAATTAATTGACAATGGTTTGTCAATTGAACGTTGAACAAAAATTATATTTGTTTAATGTCAGTTTGAAATGATTTGAGCATTGATGCAAGTTTTTAATAACCATTTCTTTTACGCATGTTGTTTTCCAACTAAAATACATTTTAGTTTGAAACAGACTTGTAATCAGTAATTATGTACAATATAACAATACTAAAGGAATAGTTTTAGCTTAAACAAAAGCTGGACAACTAAAGAAATGTAAACTACAACAGATTTTGAAAACTTCAATTTTCTATGATCAGAAAACAACATGTTCTTTGATCAATATTATGTTTTGATTGAAAAAAGGTGGTAGAAATTCAAGTTAATAATGCTGAGAATACATTTTTCAATGTCAAACAATTCAACATAATGGCGGAACAAACCTTAAATTAAAAAAACAAACAAATTAATGACAACAAACAGAATTAAGTGCAAAAAGTTTGATAATGTAAATGAACACAAACTTGTGGACAAAAAGTTTATTTTTTTATTCATCATTTGTGTTATATTTGTCTTAATATGGGATAATGAGTTTCTTGAAGCAATCAGAATGGAAATGCAAGTACACACATGTATGCAAACAGTCAATCAAGGCAATCAAGGGTGTATCATAAGGTGTATCAATTATATGTATATATTGCACATCCTTAGATGCAAGGTGATTATATGTACCATACAAATGTGCTTATTGTAAGGTCATTAGGCTGGATGTGCATATTTACAAATTTTCCAAGTTTTAATCACAAAGTTTTGAATTTAGTTTTAAAAATACTTTGTAAGTTCACCTTCTGAATATCGGATGGTAATTCATTCTATAACTTGGGAGCAGCTGAATAAAAAGTATGGTTACCCAGTGTAGGCAACATTTTGCCCCTTGGATGTTCCAATAAAATTTCACCTGTTGACCAGAGGTTGTGACGACGCTGACTTCTGACAGTAATTAGTTCAGTTAAGTAAATGGGGGCAATCTTAAAATCAATCCTAAACTTCACAGGAAGCCAGTGTAAGCTGCTAAGGATAGGAGTCACATGACACCATCGTTGAGAACTTGTTACCAGCCGAGCTGCGGCATTTTGAATTCTCTGTAACTTGGACAATTGACAATTAGGCAATCCATAAAGTAATCCATTACAATAATCCAGATGGCTAGTTACTAATGCATGGACTAAAATTATAAGTGATCTCGATGACAAATACTTACTGATATGTTTTATGTTATGAAGATGATAAAAAGCAGCAGAGCAAACTTTGGTAATATGAGTTGACATTGACATATTTGAATCAAACCATGTACCAAGATTCTTAACACTATATACTGGAACAGTATTAGAGTTACCAACAACAATAAAAGGAATGTTAATCTTAGATAGTTGTTGTTTAGTCCCAAGACAAATAAACTCCATTTTACTATCATTTAACATGAATCTGTCATGCAACATCCAAGCTCTAATATCTCTAATGCAACATTCCATGGCAGAAATTGTTTCAGTTTGATTGATTTTACTATTAGGCTTAAAGGGTCTGTATACGTTTGGTAATGACTCTGAAAATTGATGGCAATAATAACTTACTTGGTAAGGAGTACAGCAGCTTTGGATAGTATAATGCATTTTGAGAAATGTTTCACTTCGAAGTACTGCAGTTATGGAAAAATACATCACTTTTTATCCCCCCAAAATTTGAATCTGAGAAGCTTTATGGCCGTAACGCTTCTCAGAATGTGTATTCCAATGACGGATACTTCTTCTGCGTGAACACAACCGCTCCAAATTTTTGGTGATATCTCAAAAACGCTGCCACTTTTTGAACTGCAATTTACACAGGCTAGTTTTATGGCATATATCAATAATTATATAGCATTAAGGCAAATGTAAGGTTCCAAAAACCAAAGGTATACTTTGCCTTTAAATGACAAGTACAACTGAGTATCATCTGCATAACAGAGAGAGTTGGGTAAATGGTGTTGGATAACATTAAACAGTACTGAAGAGTGCATAACAAACAACAATGTTCCAAGACAAGAACCTTGTGGTATGCCACACGTGAGATTGAATTTGTCTGACGTGGCTCCCTGTATAAAGATTAGTTGACACCTGCCAGATAAATATGATGTAAACCAAGTGCTAGACGAGATATGCCAAATTTAACATTCATGCGATTCAACAAAATGGAATGATCAACAGTGTCAAATGCAGCACTGAGATCGAGTAAAATAAGAATAACATGCTGCAAATTCATTTTTAGCAGAACGTCATTATTCAACTTAATAAGTGTGGTTTCAGTGCTATGGTTTTTCCTGTAAGCTGATTGAAGAGGAGGGTACAAATTATTAACAGTCATGTGATTGTGAACCTGGTTAAATATTGCCCTTTCAATTAACTTAGAAATAAATGAAAGATTGCTAACTGGACGGTAATTTTCCAACATTTTTACATCAAGACTTTCCTTTTATAAAAGAGCAGTGACAAGGGATTCTTTCCAGTCTGTAGGGAAACAACTGGATGTCAATGAAGTATTGATGATCCTAGTGATGACTAGTAGCAATACATCCATGCAATCCACAACAACAGATGTTGGCATGACTTGCATACCAAGTCTAAAATGAGTTTTCTCGATCACCTCCAATTCAGTGAGCGGCAGGAACCGGTCCAACATGCCAACCATAGGTGAGGCAACATCAAGTAAAGGAGATCCACTAACACCTTGACAATCAAGCCTTGTATGAATTCCATCGATCTTTGATTTAAAAAAGCATTCCATCTTATTAGCAAGATCTGTCTTGTCCTTGAATGGGGGAAGTGGATAATCGGTATGTTGTTTCAGCAACTCCTTGGTGACTTTGAAAAGCTTACCTGGATCTGATGAATTGTCATCAATTAAACCAGAATAAAATGAGCACCTAGCTTTTTTCATTAAATTGTTGGTGATATTTCTATGAACCTTGTAGATATTCAAGTCTAAAACATTTCCAGTTCGTGAGGGGCGTGGCGATCTAATGCATCCAGCTAGGGTAGTGTTGTAACAATTCACCAGTTCATGCTGATGCTCGGGGGGGGGGGGGGGGGGGGCACATAGCTCAGTAGCAGCAAGCTCAACTCTCAACAACTCAAGATCAATGGCTTTGATTTTCCTGTAGACTGTCTCTCTAGTTGGAAGGGGAGGTTTGGCAAATGACAAGTTGCACAGCACAGTAAGTCTGATCTGAAATCAAGTAATCTGGAAAAGGCGGGCTGTTGATTATAGACTCTGACTTGCGGGTATTGATCAAATCAAGCGTATGGCCGAGTTGATGAGTTGGTTTGTCAACATGCTGCTGAAGACCCATAGACTCGAGGAGATCAACAAAACGGATTAAATCATGGTCGTTAGTGATGTCTACCTTAATATTGAAGTCACCAGTAATTAGCAACGATTCAGTAGATAATATAACAGTGACCATGTATGCAGCGAACTCTCCAAAAAATGTAACAGTAGTGACGCGATGATTTGCAGAATATGGAGGTCTATATATAATCACAAGTCGCAGTCGGTGAGAACTGAACTCAATAATCTACTTGGAGAATTCAAAAGAACCGAGTTCATCAACGGATATCCTAGTAACTTGCATAGAGTCCTGTAGAATTAAAGCAATACCACCACCTGCATGCTGACTGCGTGCATGATCAACAAGCTTGAATCCAGGCGATGTCAATTCAACTTTATGAGCAGTGTCAATATCTTTGAAGCAAGTTTCAGTCATTGCAAACACGTCAGTAAAACTTGAAATGACATAATCTTGAAATGCAGCAGATTTACTTCTGGCGGATTGAATATTCAGGGTGCACACCTTCAAAAGACTACTATCACCACCGCTATTTATTCCAGAGAAGAGCACTCTATTCAATGTTTGATTCCATGTTATGGGTTCATGCTGTTGAAGAGGGAGACATTGACGATGAATATGAACCTGTATCCGGTGTCCAGAAAAACATCTATGCTTGGTGCCAGCTCGTTTGCCCCGAAAACGTAGAAGACCCAAGGTTTTAAGTTCTTGTAACTGCTTCAAGTCAGGATGACACATTGATGATCTACGTGACTCATGTAATTAATGACAAATATATATCTGCCTGCATGTATGGATGCTTATGGAATCACTATCTTTCTAAACATTCTGTACATGTGTATTATAATTTCAATGTAGATGGAAATATTAACAGTTGGCTCAGACTCATGACGAGGAATCAGTAAGGGAGTTAACCCATGCTTGGCCCACTTGGTGAGGGCGAATCTAATCTTGCTATGACCAGCACCCAGTTTACAATGTGCGCTAACAACAGTCACAGTGCTTAGGACAGCATGAGACACAAGTGAAATTTTAGCAGATGAAACTGAGCTCAAATGTTCAGCTTCTGGTTGGTGCACAACTTGAAGTGTTGACAGTAAAGCAAGTATCACACACAAAGTACTTACAGTATCCATTGTGAACAATGACTAGCAATGTAGCATCTGGGGTGTGTACAAAATTAGATTAGATTTGATTAGATTGGTTTATTGTCCATATTTTAAAAACATAGAAATTTGTTTTCCACTGGCAATACGTAAAAAAGTCATACATGAACGAACACTAGAGGCAAAAACACCAATACATTACAATATTACAGTATTATCTTTGAAACAAATTAACAAAGAGATAACACTATACATAATTGCACTGGAACTCACAAAACGGATGGACAACAATACGCGTTACACATCAAAAGATCTTACACTACAAGACCCATTAAGGGAGTGACCATACATCCACCCTATCTTTGTGCATTCCCATTAAATAAGTGTATTGCATTCGGGACAAATGAACGTCTAGAACGGCAGTGTGAGGTATGTGGTACACAAAGACGAATGCCTGACCAGTTGAGTTTTAATTGAGTATACAGTGGGTGTGAGGGGTCTTGCATGAGTTTATGAATTTTAAATATAACACGCTGTTCGTACAATGAAGCAATGGATGGGAGGTTTCTGTGCATTATATGCTGGGCAATCCTTCTTGGTCTTTCTAGTTTCTTCATGTTTTCCTTTGACAAGTGACCAAAATTACAAACAAGACAAAAAGTGAGGATACTCTGAATCAAGGACTGGTAAAAAAGGATTAAAATCCTGCTATCTACATGGAACTCCTTCAGTTTCCTCAAGAAGTACAATCTTTGATTCGCTTTACCTGCCAAATTTTGACAATTCTGGTTCCATTGGAGTTTATTGTCGATTGTGGTGCCTAAGTACTTGTACTCGGAAACCTGCTTAATAGATGATTATGAATTGCAACCGGTTCGTGGACTACAGCAGATCGACGAAAATCAAAGACCATTTCCTTTGTTTTGTTGACATTTTGAACTAAGTGATGACGGTCACACCAGTCTACATATTTCCGAAGTGTGTTAAAGTATTCAGATGGGTCGTTAACTAAGTAACCAAATTAACTAAGTATCCAAATATTTTATTATACTACAGTTAGAGCTAAAGTTGTTAAATTCACTGGTATACAAGGAAAACAACACGGGGGAAACAACACAGCCCTGAGGTGTACCCAAACTCAAAAGTATTACACAGGATACCGAATTGTTGCACCTTACCCTCTGTGGTCTATCTGTGAGAAAGCTCTGAATTACTAATGCAAGCTGAGGTGAGACATTCATGTTCAGCAACTTGTTGATTAAAATGTGAGGAACTATGGTATTAAGTGCACTTGAAAAATCAATAAAAATGGATCTAACAAATGACTTTGGTACATCTAAATGACTGTATAATTTATGAAGGTAAACACAGACAGCATCCTCAACACCTCGGTTTTTTTGATATGCAAATTGAGATGGGTCAAAGTGTCCAACTTGGCCATGTAGGAATTTTAACAATATTCTTTCAAAACATTTCATAACATTGGAGGTCAAGGCTACTGGGCGGTAATCATTAACTCCACTGCTCAATATTAATTGGTAGATTTTAGTAAAAATTGTGGCAAGTTGTTGGCTGCACAAGTTTAAAACCTTATTCGAGATACCATCGAGACCGGAGGCTTTACTGACTTTAGTGCTTGCAAAGACTTGATGGACCTCATGAGCATTCACAACAAGACAGTCATCAGAGTCATTGGCCCTATCTTTTAAGGATTGCACAACAGACGCATTATCAGGCAAGAATTGTTGATTGTCAAACCTACAATAAAATTCATTTAATTTATCCGCAAAATCAGCACAGTCAGTAACTAGTCTCTTGGATATGTCCTTGTATCCATAGTTTTCCATGCGGTTCGTGGATTCTGCTCACTAAATTTCTCTTCCAGTTTCTGTTTGTAGTCTATTTTGGACTTTTTAATCTGCTTGTCTATCTCCTTTTGAACTGCTTTCAGTTGTGACATATCTCCAAGCGAGAAAGTTGATCTTTTCTGCTTGAGAAGATTACCCAAATCTCGAGTGATCCATGCTTGTTGTTTGGAAACAGTTTAACATTCTTGGTGGGAATGACAGAGTCGACGCAGAAGTTCACATAGTCAGATGTAACCATCGCCATCTCCTCCACTGACTCTGTAGAATCAGTGAACAGTCCCAGTCAGTGCAATCCGAACATGCTCACAGGGTCTCGACAGCATCATCACTCCAAAGATGCTGTTGTCTTGTTGCTTTAAACCTTTTCAGTTTCTGTCTGTAAGAAGGCAGCAGAACAATGTTATTGTGATCCAATTTCCCAAGCGGTGAGCAAGTCTTTGACACATATGCTTCTGGAATGTTGCAGTAGCAAAGGTCCAGTGTTGCATCATTTCGTGTGTGCTGTTGTACATATTGCTCGTAACTTGGTAAAACAGTGTCTAGTCTGCATTTGTTGAAGCCCAACAATGAGTAGCTCGTAGTCTGGTGTACATATGTGGTCCTTCACTGACCAGTTATTACACCAACGGGAGTTAATGTAGAGACAAACCCCTCCTCCATGGGATTTACCACTTGCACTTGTCCTGTCGCCTCTCACAATTTCATGATCATCCAAGTTTATTGCACTGTCCGGTATACCATTATGGAGCCAAGTCTCTGTAAAAGCTAGTAAACTTGCCTCTCTGTACTCATGTATGAATCTAACGTTAGCCCGCAATTCATCCATCTTGTTTTGCAAGGAACGGACATTACCCATAACCATTGTGGGAAGAGGTGGTCTGAGTCCTCACTTCCGAACCCGCTGACGAAGGCCCCCTTTCTTGCCCCTTTTCCTTGGTAGAATCTCGTGGAAAGTTCTCGTATCCAAGTGGTTTGGGGCACGGCCATTGACGATGACGCAATAGCTCCATGCGTGAAAAGATGGCGTCGGTACTGGTTCCTTTGTGATTGTGCGATGCAGAATTCATGGTGGTGAAAAAACGTGAAATCAGTATAGTTACAAGTAAAATTTTGATCCATGGTCGGGTTGACATTGACGAAAACATAATGAGCCCCAAAGGTCCACGGAAACACAAACACAAAGATGACAAATTTGACAACAATAAAATGTATAACGGAGCACGAAAAACCAGTGGTGGTCGCCACTGAGCAGCGCCCTCTAAAAGAGATAATGTAAAAGAAAATGTAGACCAAAAGTTCATGCAGCAATATCCAGCAGAATATGTGACAAAATCCAATAAAAAATGTAACCGCAATGTTCACAAGACTTTACATTATCACAGTAAATAAAAAAGAAACACAGATGGTAAACATAGGCATTGATTAAAATGGATTTTAAAAGCAAAACACAAGAGAGAAATTAAAATGGCAGCTCACACAAAAAGCGCCCATCACAAAAACTAAGACAAAAGACAACCACTTCTTTCTTTTTTAATGGAAATAATTCTGTTGATTTTAAATTGTATGCAGTATTGTACTTTTTAGTTGCAATGTCTTATTTTTTTATCACATGTAATAAACTGAATAGCTACTAAAATCCCATTTAGGTTCAATAGTTGCTCCTGTTAGTTTTCTGTGGAAGAACTTTTTTATAGAACATTCACAATAAAGTGTTTTAGCGGTGGCCTTTATTTCTCTTAATAAACAATAATAAACCGTTCTTATAAAGGGCATTATTATTTATTTGTTTATTCATTTATTATGCCATATTTAGATAAGATACATCTATCAGCTCGGAGGCCATCTTACATTATGGTCCTGTTAAAAATAGATATCAAACAAGAGGCACAAAAATAAAAAAAGAGAAAAAGAAAAATACACAAGGGAAAATAAACAATACATGCAATATTTGTTTTGGTTTAAACACCAGACTATAAAGAGTGAGATTGGGGGGGGGGGGAGGGGAGGAGGGGGTTAAAAGAAAAATGAGTTACTTAAATACACCTTCTTATACATTTTTTTGAAGTTACCAGTAGGGGAGGTATTCTGGAGGGATTGTTTAAAATATTCAACATTTGACGTTGAGAGAATCAGCTATCCTTGTGTTGAAACCGTGCCATTCGATACACAATTTAATGTTGTCACAAAGACAATCAGGTGCTAGCCCATGTACACATTGTACATAATACAGGCTAAATAAAATCCCTTTGTTCCAAGGTCTGCCAGGAAAGTGCCTTCATGATATCTTCACCTCCAGAGTTGATGTAAACACAATCATCTGCAACAATCCTGGCAGCTCTTTTCTGTAGTCTAAGTGGGCTTCATTACCCAATGAACAGTTAACCCTGACAGAACTAGCATAGTCAAAACATAGCTGAATGGTTGTTTTGTAAAGAGTGTTGTGTCTAAGTTTGTCTGTAGTGTGAGAGAGTGAACCCTAAAAGCAACAGTGATTTACATACATTTCTGACATGTGAATCCTAGGTGAGATTTTCGTCAACAGCAACCTAATAAGTACCTGGCTCTTCCAACCTGTTCAAGAGGTGTGTCCTTAATAGTGTAGCGGAAATGGTGCTGGTGAACTGTTCAACCCATAGGAGATATTATGGCTTGGGCCTACGTGGAGCCACATTGAGACATGGTTGGGTAGTCTTAGGAAATTGGGGTAGATAGCGGGTTGGGTCGGTTTGGAACAAGTGTAAACTTAGGGGGGAGACCAACGACAGCAATTGTTAAGGGATAAATGAAACTGGGGTGATGACAAGCGGAACTGATGTGGAGATAAATTGAAAACATAATTAAGGAAGAGAGGAGACTCTTTGTAAGATGCCCAGTTGTTGTAGAATAGGGGTTGTAGATTAGGAAAATCATTAGCCAAATTAACAGGTGGGTCCGCTATAAAACTGGGGGGACTAGGATAGGGGGAGGCAGTTGAGTTGTGGGAGGCATTGAGGAGTGAGCAGTTCAGTCAGTGCGGGTATCAGTGCGATAGTGGATGTCGGAGTAGCGTTGTGTTTACTGTGTGTATTGGAGTGAGAGGAGTTGTTGGGAGGAGATCGAGCCTACAACCCTGCGTCGGCCTAGCCGAGACCAACGTTACTGTAAGTAAACTCCTCATTAACTCGTAGAGTTGTAATCTCTGTAATTGGATCGAGAAGTAAATGGAATACTAGCAAATAAACCATGCAAAAACCTAACTAATCGTTTCCGAGACCCAATCAGTCCTGTCGTGTCCTCCCTCTGTGCAGAAAGGGTGGTAACCTTCCGCCACACGAATTCACGCCTTGACCTCTGTCGTGCAGGAATAGTCGGGGCGAGGGGGAAGAAGGGAAAACCGCCACAAATGGTGTCAGAAGTGGGATTAATTTTTGCATAGAGGGGAACCGTCAAAAGGACTGTAGGGACACACATATCAGTAGTAAATTGTTCTCAGACTGGGGAACTTATAGTGACGTAACAGTATGGATCCGGCTACACAGGACAGTGAGGATCCACTTAAGCAAACACAAAAGTGGGTAGCCCGGCACTATCGACAACAAAGTTGCGCTGATGGTGGGGCAGAAAGTATTCCAATTACTTCCAATAGGAGGGAAGAGGGCCCTCGGTGGGATTGGAGGCCGTGGGCCCCACCACCTGCCAAAAGAGCAGAGGGAACTCTAGGTAGGGGTGAGGGAGGAAACCCTACGGGGATTCCGTGGACTCTACCTAGTTTTTGGTCCTTGCAAGGGGCCGGGGAATTAGAGGAAACCAAAAGGGCTTTAGGAAAGTCGAAGGGGGAATTAACCCGAAACTGGCCGGAGGGAAAAGATGACACTACGCGGCGGAGTGCCCTTGCCAACAGCGGTCAGAAAAGGGAGGAGAACCCTGAGGACTCTAGTAGCGTAGGGCATACCTCATGCGATTCCTTTGTGGGTAGAGAGAAGGGCGGGGAGACACCTACAAGACCTGGCCAAGCCACTGGTGGCATGGTATCAGAGATGTTGCACGGGCGGGCGAGAGGCCAGGGTGAGGAGGCTCCATGGGAAGACCCACAGGTGGAGAGGATAAAAGCAGAGGCGTGGGAATTGTTGCTAAAAGAGACTCTGGAAGAATTAGCTGTCAGGGCAGATAGGTTGAAGTCATTGGACCTCAGCGGGCAATTGCCTGCAAAGGATGAGTTGTATCGGCCAATTCCTGCTGGGGGGGCTCCTCATGAGGAGCCTCCCCATGAGGAGGTGGGCATAGGTAGGCGAGGTCCTCCCGAGGACTTCGATAGGGGGTCCTCGCGAGGAGGAGGGGAGAGACGTAGGGTCCACTTGTGGCCGCATGAGTTCAGAAGCTTTGCGACAGCAAGCCCCTCCAGGGGGATCAATGAGTGTAGGGGGTCCTCACATGGACACAGGGCGGAGCGACCAAGACCGGCCGCTGGAGGACCGTGGCCCCTCGTGAGGGACCAAAGATTTTATGGGGGATGACGAGTATGCTGAAAGGTTTGGGTGCTCCACCCAACGGCCTCATGTTGTACCAGACCGGTACGATGGGAAAATGCCGTGGGAGGAGTACCGGCAACACTTTGAGGCCTGCCAGAGGATCAATGCATGGTCGGAGGAGCAGGCCCTCCACTACCTCAAGGCTAGCCTAAAAGGGGATGCACTGAGGGCCCTAGGTAGTTACCAGGGGGGAAGGCACCAAACTTTTGGGGAAATGATGTGTTTGTTGGGTCGAAGGTTTGGACCAGGGCATCAGGCCGAAAATTACCTCATGGAGTTGAAGGTCCGCAAACAGAAACCAAAGGAAACACTCCAAGAGTTGGGGCAGGCAATCCGGGACTTGGCATATAAGGCATACCCAGACATCCCTCGGGACAGCCGGGACAGGCTGGCAAAGAATTATTTCGCCGATGCGATTGAAAATCAGAGCATCCGTGAGGGCATGTTTCGGGCAAAGCCGAAAAGCCTGGAAGAGGCGATTCAGGCGGCGCTGGAAACTGAAAATTTTGGGAAGCTAGAGGCACAGCGGGGCAGACCAATCAGGGTTGAACGGTTTGCACGCGTCCTAGAGGGCGAAGCTGAAACTCGCCTCACAAAGTTAGAACAGTTAGTTAGCCAACAGGTTCAGCAGATGGGGAAACTGATGGAGGCATTAGCCAAAAGAAACCGGGTGAAACTGCTGGTTCTGCCCGGACGGGGGAGGGCAGGAGAACTCCGGCTGGGGTTTGCTTTAATTGCCAAGAACCTGGACATTTTAGAAGGGACTGTCCGCAGCCCCGTCGGAAGTCGGGGCCGAGTTCGGGAAATGGCGGGCAGCTGACCCCGGGGCCCGGGGGGACGCTGTCGGGGCAGGGCCATCACGAAACACTGACACAGCAACCGACGGACAAGTAATTACCATACCGGCGGTTGGTGGTCCATATATGGGTATGTTTGTCAAGGGCGTAGTTAGGACGGTTGAGATGAAGATGTTAATTGACACAGGCGCAACAGATACCATAATCAGTGCAGCAATTTACTATCAGATACCAGAAAGGATGAGACCGGAGCTAAAAGAGCACCATATAACCATCCGGCAAGCGGATGGGACTGCTTTGTCCATATTGGGGGTTGCGTGGGTAGAGATTAGGGTGGGGCAAAGCATACGCACTGTGTGCGCAACTTTTGCTCCTATCGAAGCTGATGGGATACTGGGCACAGACTTCCTGGTACCCCTGAAGGGTGTTGTAGATTTCGGGAAACTGGAACTTAATCTTAATGGACTGAGGGTTAAGTGCACTGATAAGGACGGGGAGGCCTGGTGTAGCAGGGTCATCGTAAGGGATACTACGGTGATACCGCCTGGACACGAGGCGGTTGTCCCTGGTGCCATAGCCCGAAGTGGGAACCCACAAGGCATTGGGATGATAGAACCAGTAGGACAAGGGGGCGAGGCAGAACAAAAAGGCCTGGTGGTCGGGAGGTCCTTGGTGGATCCTGCTAGCGGTACACTAGGGGTGCGTGTACTAAATCCTGGGAAAAATGAGTGCGTAGTCAAAGCTGGCACTGCAATCGGGGTTTTATCCCAAGTGGATCTACAGACAGTTCAGACCTGCACAGAATCCACCAAGAGCCCCTCGGGGATGTCAACGGGGGTGAAACAAGACGCGGGTGGGGGAAGGGTTCCACCACACCTGGAGGAACTTTACGAGCGGGCAATAAGTAACTTGAGTGAAACCAAGCATGGTGACGTGGCTGACCTTCTGGTGGAGTACCAGGATGTCTTTTCACGAGGGCCGGAGGACATTGGGCAAACAAGATTACTTAAACACTCAATAGATACAGGTGAGGCCCGCCCCATAAAACAAAGGCCCCGTAGGCACCCCATTTCCCAACAAGAAGACATATCTAAGCAAGTACAGGACTTAGTGGCAAGAAACTTCATCGAACCCTCTGATAGTCCTTGGGCCGCTTACGTTGTACTAGTTAGGAAAAAGATGGAACCCAACGGTTCTGCGTAGATTACCGGAAGCTCAATGCAATCACAATCAAAGATGCATACCCAGTACCCCGAATAGATGACACCCTTGACTCATTATCCGGAGCGCGATGGTTCTCAACCCTGGACCTCGCCTCTGGGTATTGGCAGATTGCTTTGGACGATGATGCCAAGAAAAAGTCGGCATTCGTCGTGAGGGATGGGTTGTTTAGCTGGAAGGTCATGCCTTTCGGACTATGTAATGCACCAGCGACCTTTGAGAGGTTGATGGAGCAAGTCCTCGCTGGACTACAGTGGGATACATTGCTGGTGTATCTGGATGATGTCATAGTCTACGGGAAAAGCGTAGACGAGGAGTTGGGCAACTTGAGGGCTGTACTGGAACGGTTCCGTACGGATGGGCTAAAGTTGAAACCACAAAAGTGCTACCTCTTTCAAGAGGAAGTGAAGTATTTGGGTCATGTAGTATCCAAGGAGGGGGTTAGGACGGACCCTAGCAAGGTGGAGGCAGTCCAAGAATGGCCTACCCCATCTTGTGTGAAGGAGGTGAGGAGCTTCCTGGGCTTAGCGTTGTATTACCGACGATTCATAAAGGGGTTTGCTGACATAGCAAAGCCGTTACACAGGCTGACGGAGAAATCCCGTCAGTTCCAGTGGGATGACGAGTGTGAAGCTGCTTTTATGAAACTAAAAGACAGGCTTCAAGATGCGCCAGTGTTGGCCTACTCGAGGCCAGGGGAGGAGTACATTTTGGATACGGATGCCAGCGATGTTGGCATTGGGGCAGTACTCTCCCAGGTACAAGATGGCGTGGAGAGACCAGTGGCCTATGCAAGTAGGGCTTTGAGGAAGCCAGAACGCAACTATTGCGTAACAAGGAGAGAATTGTTGGCAGTGGTGGCATATCTGAGACACTTCCGACCATACCTTTATGGCCAGAAGGTCATGATCAGAACAGACCATGCATATCTTCGGTGGATCCTCAACCTGAAGGACCCCGAGGGTCAGTTAGCTCGTTGGTTGGAAGTCATAACAGAGTATGACTTCCAGGTTGTCTACAGACCAGGGGTGAGGCATTCTAATGCAGATGGGTTGTCCCGCAAGCCATGTAGACAGTGTAGTCAAGGGGAAGGCGAGGGGGGATGGAATCAAGGGTCTGCTGGGCAGAGGGTGCTGGGGGTGGCCAGGGACTAGACTTGGGGGACGCACTCGAAGAGCGTCCCACAGTTAGGGTAGCCACCAGGGAACCCTGGTGTACGAATCAAATGATTCGGGAGGCACAGGAAAAAGACGAGACGATGGGGTGGTTGTTGAAGGCAAAAGGGGGAGTGGAGGAACGTCCGTCCTGGGACGCAGTAATTCCCGCGACAACAACTGCAAAAACCTATTGGCTTTCCTGGGATAGGATCGCTTTGCGCGATGGGGTACTGTGCCGACGATGGGAGTCGGACACAGGTAACGAGGTGAGGTGGCAGGTGATCTTGCCAAGAGGCTTGCGCCCGGCTGTGTTGGATGAGTTGCATGAGGGGAAAACTGGGGGCCACCTAGGGCACAAAAAGACAGTCGGGAAGGTAAAGCAGCGGTACTACTGGGCAGGGACGGACGCTGAGGTGCACTCATGGGTAAGGATGTGCAGTGTATGTGCACGAAAGAAATCACCACCCAGGAAGCCGCGGGCCGCCCTGCAGCAGCGATTGGTCAGTGAACCAATGGCTAGGGTGGCGCTTGACCTTGTCGGGCTATTGCCAGAGACCACGGAGGGTAATAAGTGGATTTTGGTGGTGGGCGATTACTTCACTAAGTGGGTAGAGGCTTATCCTCTACCCGACGCTACGGTGGAAACAGTGGCCCGGAAGATGGTTGAGGAGTATTTTTGTCGGTTTGGGATGCCAACAGAACTACACTCGGATCAGGGTCGAAACTTTGAATCTCTGGTGTTTGCCGAAGTATGCAAAAATCTTGGAATAAGGAAAACACGCACAACCCCATACAATCCAAAGTCGGACGGGTTCATTGAAAGATTCAATCGAACACTCCTTACTATGGTCTCAGTAATGATAGATCCCAACAAGAAACAGAGAGATTGGGACAGACAATTGCCGTATGCAATGTTTGCATATAGGTGTAGCCCACAGGAGTCTACGGGAGAGACACCTAACATGTTAATGCTCGGGAGGGAAGTTTCGGTCCCGCTGGATCTCACAATGGATACAGCCCCAGTGGAGAACGGGGAAGTCTCACAAGATCACGTTGCAACACTCAGGCAACGTATGCAGGAGGCTCACGAAAGGGCGCAAATGCACCTGCGGAAGAGTGCACGGCGTCAAAAGCGCAATTATGACCTGGGTGTAGGGGGGAAGAAACTAAGAACAGGGGAGTTTGTTTGGTTGTTCAACCCTGCAGGGAAAAAGGGGCTGGCACCCAAACTGCAGTGTAGATGGGAGGGTCCATACTTGATAGTGGGTCAGTTATCGGACGTGACATTCCGAATCCAGCTGCACCCTCGTAGCAGGGCTAAGGTCGTACACTACGACCGATTAAAGTGCTACAAGGGAGAACCCAGGGCGGGATGGCGGTACAAAATCCCATCTAAGCAAGGCGGGCCGGAGGGGGTATATGGAACGGAACCAGAAGTTGACCCCGCAGAGGATTCTCCAGCAGGAACAGGAGTAGCGACGAGCTCACCTGAGGGGGAAACCCGGGAGGATAACGTGGCGGACAGGGTTGTCCTACAGGGCAGAAACCTTCGAGAGGAGGCTCACAGTGAGGTCCTGGCTGAGGACCCAGTGGGTAATGAGGCAGCTAGGGATGGAGAAGCGGAGGCAGCCACGCTCACACGAGGCCGCCGTAACCCACTTCGGTCTAGACGTAAACCTGTATGTTTTAGAGAATAAGCCCTGGCGCAGGAGGCAGAGAAAGTGAGTGGCCAGTTTTCATTGGTTACCAGAAGTATTTTTTTTGTTGGCATTGCAGGATCATGGAAGATGTCGACCAGCCACAAGGGCGGGTCAGGTGTTGGCACTGTGCAAGAGTGCTGAGCAGTAAAAGGAACCTGGTCCGTCACCTACAGGGGGCACATCAACCGCGGGGTCTGGCATGGCACTGCCAGAGATGTGAGTTTAAGAGCACCAGGAAGGACAACTTCAGGCGCCATTATCAGAAGCGTCATCCGGAGTGGCTAGTCGACCTCAAATTTGTCATAAAAGAGCCCAAAGACCCGGAGGAGCGGGCCAAACAACGAGGAGCTGTTTATAGTCTGGCCTCTGAACATTGTGAAAGGACACCCCTTTTTACACCAGAGGTACAGGAGAGTAGTGAGCAAGGGCAGCCAGGAGCCCCATCGGGCGAGGGAGGACCTGCAGAAACGCAACCGGAGCACGACGGGGAGAGTGTGACCCAAAGCCCAAAGGTTCGGCGGGGAGGGAAGCCGCCCTACCTAAGCGACGCAAGGAGCCAGATGGTCCCGGAGGAGGACACCCTCAGCCTGCATGGTGGGGAGATCGACGAGGATGACATCATGGACGTCGGGGACGGAGAGGAACAGCCGGCTACATCGGAAACCATGGACCCTAAAACTCTTGAACTCTGGGCATTAGACAGAACCCTGATGGGCACTGTTACACGGGTGACTGAAAATAAAGTTGTTTTCACCTATGAGGGGGACAAAGTGGCTCATGAGGAGCGAATAAGTAGGGTGTATGACGTAGTCTTCCATGCTCAATTTGAAAAGGGAAAGATAAAGCCGATTTAGTCTTACGGAGGGCTCAATAGGATAAATAGGGGGAACAGCTCGCCAGGTATTTCCGCAGGATATGTCTGTTGTCGGTTGGATGACCCGGGACGGATCAAATCTAGGGGGTTGCTGTGTAGCGGAAATGGTGCTGGCGAACTGTTCAACCCATAGGAGATATTATGGCTTTGGCCTACGTGGAGCCACATTGAGACATGGTTGGGTAGTCTTAGGAAATTGGGGTAGATAGCGGGTTGGGTCGGTTTGGAACAAGTGTAAACTTAGGGGGGAGACCAACGACAGCAATTGTTAAGGGATAAATGAAACTGGGGTGATGACAAGCGGAACTGATGTGGAGATAAAGTGAAAACATAATTAAGGAAGAGAGGAGACTCTTTGTAAGATGCCCAGTTGTTGTAGAATAGGGGTTGTAGATTAGGAAAATCATTAGCCAAATTAACAGGTGGGTCCGCTATAAAACTGGGGGGACTAGGATAGGGGGAGGCAGTTGAGTTGTGGGAGGCATTGAGGAGTGAGCAGTTCAGTCAGTGCGGGTATCAGTGCGATAGTGGATGTCGGAGTAGCGTTGTGTTTACCGTGTGTATTGGAGTGAGAGGAGTTGTTGGGAGGAGATCGAGCCTACAACCCTGCGTCGGCCTAGCCGAGACCAACGTTACTGTAAGTAAACTCCTCATTAACTCGTAGAGTTGTAATCTCTGTAATTGGATCGAGAAGTAAATGGAATACTAGCAAATAAACCATGCAAAAACCTAACTAATCGTTTCCGAGACCCAATCAGTCCTGTCGTGTCCTCCCTCTGTGCAGAAAGGGTGGTAAACTTCCGCCAGACGAATTCACGCCTTGACCTCTGTCGTGCAGGAATAGTCGGGGCGAGGGGGAAGAAGGGAAAACCGCCACAATAGAAACATTCAAATTGTCAACTTTATTAGTACGAGAACATTTTAAAAGCATAGTTTTTATCTTCTCAGGATTAATGCGAAGACAATAACATTCATGCAATATCAGTTTTAATATCAGTTATATTTTTTCCTGTTGTGTAAATGACCACATCACCAGCAAAATATTACAGGTACATTTGAAATTGATAATTTGAGTAATGTCATTAATGTATAATTAAAACAAAGATTGGCCCAAAACACTACCTTGTGGCACACCCACAGTAATTTCATTAGGCCCAGAAGTTTCTCTATGGCATTGAACAACTTGTTTTCTGTTAGAGATATAGCTCTTGAACCATTTTTGTTCAATGTCTGAGATACATACTGATCCAACTCATGATCAATAGTATCAAAACACTTAGAAATATAGAGAAAACAAATTAATGTTCATTAAAAGCTTCTTAAAAGTCATCATTTTACATGGTGAAGACTAGTCTGGATGGCATGTTTTTTTAAGGAAAGCAAATTTATCAATAGTAATCATGTCATGAGTATTGAGATAATTAAGCAGTTGATTCTGTATGTCTTTCTCAATAATTTTTGCAACGTGACATACAACTGAGATAGCTCTATAATTACCCATGGCCGTTTTCAGCCCTTTTCTTCGAAATTTGTTTTATTAGCCCAGGTCAGTTTCTAATTATCAGGGATAAATCCAGTTTTACGAGAACAGTATAGTCATACTATATAACAAAGTGATTTGAATAAAAACTGAACAGCTGAGCTGAGTAAATTAGTGTCAACTAAAAAATGTCCAGATTGCTGTCATTGCTTAGATAAGATAAAGCTTCAAGAATTGAGTCTTTATGTACATGATTGAAAGTCAGTTTGTATGAGCACTTGAGATTAATAATACTGGGTTCTTATATAAAAGTAGTGCTTTATCACACCCTAGGGGCATATCAAAGGGCTCAGCATTTGTTTTACAACAGGATAAGCAGAGCTATGTTTTTATTTGTGAGACCCATTTATACAGTACCTTGTAATTGTTTACAGGGTGCTGCGGCGCAATCTGCTGCCAACATTGCTAGAAACACTGAGGCAAACCCCTTTTCTTAAAGTGTATGAGCCATGTGATTGATGTTGAAGTTATTGTTTAGTTTTCTGCTTTCTATAATTATTGCATTGGACAAACTTCTCTTTTGTGACATTAAATTGACAAAAAAAGTGATATTCGCAGGGAGTTTTTACTCCTTTAACTAGCCTGCCGCAGCACCTTGTAAACCATTTCAAGGTACTGTATACATGTAAATGGGTCTCACAAATAAAAACATGGCTCAGCTGTGTAAAACAAATGCTGAGCGCTTTGATACGCCCCTAGGGTGTGAAAACGAATAACCACGCATTCTATAATTCTGTCACTGTTTTTTTGTGGTAGAGGGATGTATAACTTTTTTAAAGTGGCCCATCCTCTTTAACGATGAGTGCACTGGTTCTTTTACGTGCATTACACAACACACAGGACCTACGACTTTACGTCCCATCCAAAGGAAGAAGCAATAATCATTAAGTGTTTTGCTTAAGTACACAAGTGTCCAGACCACAACTCAAACCCACACTCTGATCAGAAACACCAGAGTTGAGTCCGGTGCACACCGCTTGGCCAGGACACGACACGGATTCTTCCAATAAAGGCATCTTAGTGAATGACTTGGCTCTTTACCAATACTAGTCAATACTAGTCGAATTGATGTCTGTGCATTTAAGGCCTGCGCTAAAAGATTAACAAGAAATGCACGATGGTTTGATCTTGTTCTTGACTGGTATAGTAAACGAAGATTCAAAAAATGTACGAAACCTTTAAAAAAAGGATAAAGCACTGGCTGTTAAGTACTGCTAAATATTGTACCATTTAAAAAAACATGATGGTGGTAAAAGAAAGTATACAAAGTATTTTTTGTAACTTATTATCATTCATAAAAAAAACTAGCATGATAAAAAAGGGACTATATTTCCTTTAATCAACTTAAATCAAAAGTTTGCGCTAAACGTCGTGCTCTTGCTGAATTTAATTCAACATTTTTTTAACTATTTGAGTTCGACACGGCAAAAGTTTGGCGTTTAGCGCAGGCCTAAGATCAGGATGTGTACCAAAAGTATACTTACTATTCCAAGTAACTTTGAGGATTTCTTTCCTTAACTTTTAGGACCTTTATAATACTTAGTTGATACCTGGTCACATTACTCACGTTTAGCCTTCCAGGTCATATTACTCACAATTAGCCTTCCTGGTCATAATACTCACGTTAGCCTTCCTGGTCATAATACTCCCGTTAGCCTTCCTGGTCATAAAACTCAAGTTAGCCTTCCTGGTCATATTACTCACAATTAGCCTTCCTGGTCATAATACTCGCATTAGCCTTCCTGGTCATAAAACTCAAGTTAGCCTTCCTGGTCATATTACTCACAATTAGCCTTCCTGGTCATAATATTCGCGTTAGCCTTCCTGGTCATATTACTCACGTTAGCCTTCCTGGTCATATTACTCACGTTTAGCCTTCCTGGTCATATTACTCACTTCTAGCCTTCCTGGTCATATTACTCACGTTTAGCCTTCCTGGTCATATTACTCACGTTTAGCCTTCCTGGTCATAATACTCACGTTAGCCTTCCTGGTCATAATACTCCCGTTAGCCTTCCTGGTCATAAAACTCAAGTTAGCCTTCCTGGTCATATTACTCACAATTAGCCTTCCTGGTCATAATACTCACAATTAGCCTTCCTGGTCATAATACTCGCGTTAGCCTTCCTGGTCATAAAACTCAAGTTAGCCTTCCTGGTCATATTACTCACAATTAGCCTTCCTGGTCATAATATTCGCGTTAGCCTTCCTGGTCATATTACTCACGTTAGCCTTCCTGGTCATATTACTCACGTTTAGCCTTCCTGGTCATATTACTCACTTCTAGCCTTCCTGGTCATATTACTCACGTTTAGCCTTCCTGGTCATATTACTCACGTTTAGCCTTCCTGGTCATAATACTCACGTTAGCCTTCCTGGTCATAATACTCCCGTTAGCCTTCCTGGTCATAAAACTCAAGTTAGCCTTCCTGGTCATATTACTCACAATTAGCCTTCCTGGTCATAATACTCACAATTAGCCTTCCTGGTCATAAAACTCAAGTTAGCCTTCCTGGTCATATTACTCACAATTAGCCTTCCTGGTCATAATACTCGCGTTAGCCTTCCTGGTCATATTACTCACGTTAGCCTTCCTGGTCATATTACTCACGTTTAGCCTTCCTGGTCATAATACTCACTTTTAGCCTTCCTGGTCATATTACTCACTTTTAGCCTTCCTGGTCATATTACTCACGTTTAGCCTTCCTGGTCATATTACTCACGTTTAGCCTTCCTGGTCATATTACTCACGTTTAGCCTTCCTGGTCATATTACTCACGTTTAGCCTTCCTGGTCATAATACTCGCGTTAGCCTTCCTGGCCATAATACTCACGTTTAGAGTTCCTGGTCATATTACTCATGTTTAGCCTTCCTGGTCATATTACTCACGTTTAGCCTTCCTGGTCATATTACTCACGCTTAGCCTTCCTGGTCATAATACTCACGTTTAGCCTACCTGGTCATAATGCTCACGTTTAGCCTTCCAGGTCATATTACTCACGTTTAGCCTTCCTGGTCATATTACTCACGTTTAGCCTTCCTGGTCATATTACTCACGTTTAGCCTTCCTGGTCATAATACTCGCGTTAGCCTTCCTGGCCATAATACTCACGTTTAGAGTTCCTGGTCATATTACTCATGTTTAGCCTTCCTGGTCATATTACTCACGTTTAGCCTTCCTGGTCATATTACTCACGCTTAGCCTTCCTGGTCATAATACTCACGTTTAGCCTACCTGGTCATAATGCTCACGTTTAGCCTTCCAGGTCATAATACTTACGTTTAGCCTTCCTGGTCATATTACTCACATTTAGCCTTCCTGGTCATAATACTCAAGTTTAGCCTTCCTTTTCGTAATATTTACGTTTAGCCTTCCTTGTCATAATACTTAAGTTTAGCCTTCCTGGTCAATACGGTGAAAATGATTTCTGGTTTTACTGTACTAGATCAAGGTGTCGGAATAGTCACCATGTCACAATTTTCACGTTTAGCCTTCCTGGCCATAATACTCACATTTAGCCTTCCTGGTCATATTACTCATGTTTAGCTTTCCTGGTCATAATACTTACGTTTAGCCTTCCTGGTCAATACGGTGAAATGATTTCTGGTTTTACTGTACTCGATCAAGGTGTCGGAATAGTCACCATGAATTGACTGATACTTTAAGAAAACTCTTTTGAACATGAGTTGAACAATACTGGTACCAGGGGTCATCAGAGGACAATACCTATCCTAAACTCTGGTCGTTTTATGTGGAGCATGATTATTGTAGTGTATTTCGTGTAGGCCAGGACTACACAAACAACACGTGTGGAGAACAGAGCTGCCATACAGGAAAAACATTTTATTAGCCCTCAATGCAAAACAGGTCATGATGTGAACTTTGACAAAGCTTATATGCAAATTACACAATTACATTAAATATTTATGAGGTGGGCGTAACAGAGTGAGCCAAAGAAAGTACATCACATTTCCTCCTCACTAAATAAGAAGTTGATTTTGAATGTTTAACTGTCCAGTTGAAAGATAATAAAAACTGTGATCATTATAGTAGAAACATTATTAAATGCACAATTTCCACAAAATGTGCAAAGTATTCCATGGCTCTTTTTTTTTTATATAAAATCAAATAACACCTTAATTTGAACTTTGAACAAAATCTTTGTGTGTTTGTTTTTGTTTGTTTTTTACTGCTTATTAATGCTTAGTATCAATTGCGATAGATACAGGGGTGTTTTACCAATAGTTTTTTTGTTTTGTTTTGTAGGCAGTTATAGATTAAGTTTATCCGGTGGTTTATGTTCATGTGCGGGATAGCAACGTTCAACAACATGAGGACAACCAGATACTGTAGATTTAGTGGACAGTGTGGTTTCACTAGGTACAGCTGGGGCAGGAGTAGATGTAGGCTGGTGTACTTCCGGCTGTATGATCGGTGGTATGATCTCATAGGGTACTGGTTCAGTTAGAACAGGGGGTTTCCCTATGTCAGAGTCAAGGAGTTGATCAATGTGGCGGCGCCAAATCATGTTTGGACCAACACAGACTTCATAGGACAAGGGGCCAGTGCGAGCGTGTATTACACCAGGTATCCATTTCTGCTGACCTCAGTAGTCCCGAACAGAGACAGTTTGTCCAATGTGAAAGTCCTGCATTCCCTTAGCAGACTTGTGAGAAGCTGTCTGGTCCATCTGTTTGTTGTGGACGTAACGGCGAATATCAGGTTTTAGAATGTCCAACCATGAACGAAGATTTCTCCCCATAAACAACATAGCAGGAGAATGTCCGGTCGTAGTGTGCCGGGCATTTCGGTATGCAAACAGAAAGTTAGCCAATTTGGCTGCGGTGGAACCCTTTTCCTCCGTCACTGACTTCAATGCTTGTTTGAAGCTTTGAACGAATAGTTCAGCGAGCCCATTCGTGGAAGGGTAGTACGGGGCAGATGTAATATGCTTTATCCCATTACACTTAAGAAATGTCTGAAACTCATCCGAGGTAAATTTTGGGCCGTTATCGCTCACTAGTTGTTCTGGCACTCCATTCCGAGCAAAAATACTGCGTAGAATTTTGATAGTGTGCGCAGATAGACACAACTTCAACCCACTTGGAATGGGCATCCACAACCACAAGAAACATTTGGCCAAGAAAAAGGGCCTGCATAGTCAATATGAATACGCTGCCATGATGTTGTGGGCCACTCCCACGTATGGAGTGGTGCTGCTCTTGGATTGTGCTGTACTCGTTGGCATCCAACACAACCTTTGGCGAGTTGTTCAATGTTGCTATCTAGTCCAGGCCACCACACATATCCACATGCGATATTTTTCATTTTGACAACTCCTAAGTGGCCCTGGTCCAACTCACTGAGAACAGTCTCGCCTAACTTCAATGGTATTATCACACAAAGTCCCCACATGAGACAACCATCATGAAGTGCAAGTTCGTTCCTGCGTACATTGAATGGTTTTAACTCTGTGTCATACGTGTGTGGCCATCCCTTTAAGGTAAATTCACAAGCTTTAGTGAGCACAATGTCGTGAGCTGTTTCTTTGCGTACTTGAGCACTAGTTACTGGCATCCTCTCCAACTGTGACATGTGGAGAAGATCATCCGGGACAGTGTCCTCAACCCGAACCTCAGGTACTGGTAGTCGCGACAGTCCTTCCGCATTACTGTGCTTAGTGGTGTTCTTATATTCTATTTCATAATCATGACTAGCAAGGAAGAGGGCGTGAAGCTGTTGTCGTGGAAACACTCCTGGCGGGATGGAATATAGAAGTGAGTGGTTGATGATCAGGAACTAGTGTAAACTTCCTTCCCTGTAGAAAGTTATTAAACTTTTTGACACCCCAAACAAGTTTTGGGAGTAATTTCTCTCTGCGGAGGAAAGTGTGCGAGAAGCATAGGAAATTGGTCGCTCAGTGTTATTGGGCATTACATGGGACATGACTGCGCCCAATCCATATGGTGAAGCATCACACGTTATCTTAACTGGCAAGGCTGGATCGTAGTGCGTCAGCACTTCATCAGATGTGATCAGTTTCTTAGCCAGTTCAAATGCCTTGTTGCAATCTGCCGTCCACTTCCATGTGCGATTTTTCTCAAGTAACTGGTTGAGCGGGTGCAATACTGTCACTAGGTTAGGCAAAAACCGATGATAGTAGTTAACAAGACCCAGAAACGAGCGAACCTGACTGACATTTGTCGGTGGCGGTGCATTACTTACTGCGTGTATCTTCTCCTGTGTCTTGTGTAATCCCTGGGCATCAATTTCATGCACACAAAAGATCACTTTCTTCTTGAAAAACTCGCATTTAGACTTATTAAGTCTCAGTCTGTGATCACGCAGGACCTTGAGCACACTTTGTAGATTATTTAGGTGCTCTGTGTCGTTACAGCCAGTGATTATCATATCATCCAGTATGCACTGTATCCCAGGAATTCCCTGCAGGATTTGTTCCATCGCGCGTTGCCACATTGCAGGGGCTGATGACACCCCAAAAGCTAGGCGGTTCATCTTGTAAAGTCCCTTGTGAGTGTTCAAGGTGAGTAACTTACTTGACTCCTCATTCATTACCATATGAAGATAAGCCTGTCTCAGATCTAGCTTACTGAATCGCTGTCCACCTGCAAGTGTCGCAAAAATATCCTCAATCTTGGGCAAGGGATATTGTTCAATCTGCAGATTAGCATTAACAGTCACCTTAAAGTCTCCGCAGATCCGTACCCCACCACTTTTTTTTGCTACGGGTACAACGGGTGTTGCCCATTCGCTAGTCTCAACATGTGTGATAATGTTCTCACGTTGAAGCTTAACAAGTTCTGCTTCAATTTTGGGTCTAAGGGCATAGGGCACTTGTCTAGCCTGAAGAAACACTGGTTAAGCATTGTCTTTAAGTACCAGGTTACCTTTTATGCCCTTAAGTTCTCCAATTTCTTCTTCGAAGAGCTCATCATACTCCTCAATTAAGGCTTTCAGCTTAGCCGCTGTGTCCACTTGATTTTCCACAGACATTGCCAAAATATTTGGCCAGTCCAGCTTAATATGTGTGAGCCAGTCGCGTCCAAAAAAAGGCAGAACCCCCTTGGTCAATGACGTACAAATCTCCACCGAATTGTTGGCCTTGGTATTCAATACTCACACGCAACAACCCAACTGGTGTAATTTTCTCACCAGTGTATGTCTTCAGTTTCACTTGGGTTGAATGTAGTTCCAAATTGGAGAATTTTTGCAGATAGTCTCCTTTAGAGATGATTGATACTGCGGATCCGGTAGCCAGTTCCATTCTTAATGGTGTACCATTAATGGATAGTGTCACCCAAATGGTGTTATCTTTCTTCTGATGCAACTTGTTAATTGCGAATCGCCCGACAAACACTGTCGAATCATCATCATCATCATTTTCTGTTGTTTCCATCAATTTCATGGGTCTCGACCTTTGTTTGCCTTTCTGTGGCTTTGGAGGGCCACGACTGGGTTGTTGATCAGGTTTTGATCGACATGCTGGCTGAATATGTCCCTTTTTATTGCATCCGTGGCATGTGGCATCTTTAAAACGACACTGATTTGGTGAGTGTCTAGCCTTCCCGCAACGATAACATGTAGCGGAGGCTGCTTGGTGCTTGGTGGCAACTTTGTGGACAGATGATTCCGGTTTATTTTGTTGCTGGAATTCAATATCGATAGCTTTCTTGAGTGTGAGTTTTGCCTCAGCAAGCAGGCGTTTGGCAATATTTCCGGCCCTCAAACCACACACAAGCCGATCCCGGAGGGCATCGTTAAGATAGTCTCCAAATTTGCAGTATTCAGTCAAACGCCTCAATTCAGCAAGGTATGCCGTGACAGATTCACCTTCCCTCTGGTCACGTTTGTGAAAGCGAAACCTTTCAGCTATTACAAGTGGTTTAGGGTCAAGGTGTTTCCCCAAGATTTCAATCAGGTCTTTGTAGGACTTGGTGCTTGGTTTTTCAGGAGCTAACAAACTCTTTAACAGTCCATAAGTTTTGGGACCAATCAAACTAATACAAACAGGAATCTTTTTGTCTTTGATGTTGTTTGCCTCAAAATACTGATCTAACATATGTATGCCAGTCTTCCTCAGACCGGTCAAAAGGGTCGATCCTTCTGATGAGGGTACATGTATTTGCAGTCGCCATAATGCGTCGGAAATTCCAGTCATGTACACAACGATAGTTCACACGTACGCTACACGAGTTGGCGATCAACAATGAAAGTCAATGTGTACCCAACTTGTACAAACCATCAAAATGACAAGCAAACAGGTTGGAAAAGTGGCAGAATTTACTCAGAATAGTTCTCCACAGAATAACTTGCACCAATCAAATGAGAAGACAAACACTCCTTTTAATTAAACATTAGGTTTAAGAACCATCTTCGTCGCCAGTTGTGTATTTCGTGTAGGCCAGGACTACACAAACAACACGTGTGGAGAACAGAGCTGCCATACAGGAAAAACATTTTATTAGCCCTCAATGCAAAACAGGTCATGATGTGAACTTTGACAAAGCTTATATGCAAATTACACAATTACATTAAATATTTATGAGGTGGGCGTAACAGAGTGAGCCAAAGAAAATACATCACAATTATCACAGATTGTCAGAAACTCAACGCCAAGTAGTCCATACATTTTCATTATTCGAATAGTTACCCTGACACTATTTGAAAACGAGAACGATTAACATCTTCCAAACAAGCCTCTTCAGTGAAATAATTATAATCCATAAACTTAAAAGTTCTGTGTTTGGCAACTTTAACATCAATATAAATACAAGTGTAGCCCATATAGTGGTCACTAAGTGTTATCTTAGCCACATCACACAATTTAAGTTTCTCCGGTATCAAACTTAAAATAAGGTCAATGCACTTAGATGATTCATGAGTCACCTGAGTAGGTTATGTAACCAGTTGATTCAGAACATATGAGCTTTCAATCAGGTGAGTGGGATTATTATTTGAAGATTCATCAATATAAGATCACCTCTGTACATGCAACAAAGTTAAAATATTACTACTTTTCATTTTTAGTTCAACCTAAATTGCTTCAACAAGTCCATGCTCTCATTTAAGAAGAATGGTATACACCTCCACCATGTCGACCTTCCAGTCTATCACGTGTCACGGCATTGTAACCATCAATCTGTATTTCAACATTGATTTTGTTAATTTTACCTGACAACCAGGTTTCTGAGATACATAGTATATCTATATCTATCTTTTTAGCCATGAAATGTATTTCATCAACTTTGGTCTGCAGACTATGAACATTTAAGTTGGCTTTTTTGAGGCCATTTATGCATTTGGATCATTTGTTTGCACAGATATTGTAATTACTGTTACGAATAAAGCACAAATCATATTTGTAATGTTTACATTTAGGTTCAATGTGGTTTTCAAGATTGCTACGATTAATATGTTTAATCAATATTGTCCTGTCATCATTTAAAATAACACCAGAGTTTTCCGCATTGTCATTAGAGGTGTCAATAATATCAAGTGCCTCATACATGTTATGATGCTCTAGGCTGGATAGGTCACCATGAGAGGGTGCAGTGTGTAGCACAGCACTGCCTTCCTTGCCTTGAGCCCATCCAGTTAGCATGGTTGGAGATAATGTGCAATATTTTGCCAATGCAAGACAACTGTTCTAGGGAGTGGCAGGACCAGCACTCAACAGGGCCCCATGTGATTTATGATATGTCCAGTCTACCCACAATAATGCCAGTCCTTTGAGGCGTTTACCATATTGGGGAGCAGTGAGTCCCTCATTAGTAAATGCCCATCAGATGTTTATCTCTTTATAATCTTGTGATTGATTTTCGATGTCTAAGCATAAAGGTCAGTGCACTGCTGCACTAGTCAATGACCAGCGGTAAAACAGAAGAAGTTATTTAAAACTCACTCACACTTCTGGAGAAAGTTGTAAACAATAGTCACAAAATACTGGATGATAACTGCATGACGACCAAAGACCAGACAGGTTGATTTTGAAGGATATACCTGGGTTCATTTATTAGAATTGTTTGGCCGAAAGAAAACATTCCTGTTTTTTGGCTCAACTTAAAATATTGAAATTACAAATCCTTGTAACATACACATTTGAACAAAAACTTTACCTGAGCAGAAACACCTCACACATAAATGTCTTTGTCAAGCACTTCATGAATTTTCAAGAGTTCGATTTGATTGTTTATTTTTGCTGGTGTGAAAGAGTTATTGACTTGACGAGGTGAAAATTGTAAGTGAAGCTTTCTCAACAAACAATTACGATGATTGCTCACATACCGGTACTCCATGTTACCAGAACTTTGGGTTCAAAGTCACACACTAAACTCTCTGAATCCTAGAGTGAAAGGGATGTTCTAAAAGGATTTTTAAAATACTTACAATTAAAGGGCGTTGTCATCCTGCTGCCACAGAGCAAAATTTGCAAAATTTGCTCCTCAAATGTCATTCTTTTTTAGTCATTCACATACCAACTGTCACATTTTGCTTTTTGATCATGGAAGGTATGTACAGAGACCAATGTGGACAACTTTCAAGGAATTAGGCGACACACCAAAGTGGGAAATTTGATCATGATTTTGAGCTGCTTGGTACTGTATATTTTGCTCTATACATCTACCAGTATCAGTGTACAACAGTTAAATGCGGAGATCACCAGGAATAGTGAGTTTATTTTCATGCTAATGAGGAGCAGTGCAATGCATCCAATGGAATTCAACAACAATGGAGCCCATGTGCCTTACTGTCCAGTGTCATTCAAGTACTCTAGAGCTCAGCTCCTTTCCTTCAGAAGAGGTGCCAGCAAGACAATAGACAGTGAGGCTTACCAAGCTCTGAAGGAAAATGGCCTGTTCCATGCATGGGGTAAAAGAGCTGGTAGAAGAACCAGAAAGATAGCCACCATATATACTTGTCTCAAAGTTGTTCACTGGAATGCACACTCTGTGCGCAACAAGACCCACTATTTTTGTGATTTTTGATGCAGTGCACTCCCAAGCAAGCCTCCCAAGTTAACTATTAATTCTCTGTTGAATCGTAAACACAACACGCTGCCAGCTCATGAGTCACCAACTGCTCTAGGATGACACATATTATGCGAACTTGACAAGTAGAGAGGAGTTATGATGATTTGTCAGCAGCTTTTGATACTGTGGATCATCAGATCTTATTTGACTGTCTGCACAATTCATTTGGTGTCACTGACACAGCCCTCCAGTGGACCATGTCCTACCTCAAGAACAGGAAGAGCCGTGTAAATGTATCTGGTCATCTCTCACAAGCACACAGTCTTGACACAGGTCTGCCACAAGGTTTTGTGATGGGGCCACTATGGTTCACAATGTACATAAGCCCCCTTGGGGATGTCCTCAGGAAAGAAGGTATCAAGTTTTACTTCTATGCTGATGTTGTCCAGTTATACATGGACTTCAACCCACTTGATCCTAGAAGCATAGACACAAAACTCCTCAGGCTTTCCACATGTGTGGAGAGAGTTCAGAAATGGTTGACTGCCAACAAGCTCAAACTCAATGAAAACAAGACCGAGTTCATCGTAGTTGCTTCAAGGCATCATCACTTACTGCCACAGGTCCGTGACATCAAGCTGTCATTGGGAAATGCCTCCATCACCCCATCCCAACATGTGCATAACCTAGGAGTCGTGCTGAACTCCATAGGAATTATGACAACCCATGTGTCCCAGGTCTGCAGTAATGTCAACTTCTACATCAGGAATCTCTGGAGAGTCAGAAAGTTTATTGACATTCTTACTTGCTATGCAGCTGTTCGAGCTCTCGTCCTCTCTCGCTTGGACTATTGTAATGCCCAATTTGGTGGGATTGGCCAGACCGAGGTTGACTGTCTTCAAAAACTCCAGAATGCAGCTGTCAGACTCGTCTTTCACATTCGCTCCAGAACACATACATCACCCCTAATCCGTCAACTCCATTGGCTACCTGTGCAGCAAAGAATTCACTTCAAAATCCTCCTGCTGGTCTTCAAAGTAGTTCAAAATCAAATTCCACAATACATAATTATCACAATGCCTTGTCGTCCGCAAACATGCTCTGACCACACGCTCATCAACATCACTGAGCTTTGTACGACCACTATGCAAGAAGTGTGTGGGTGACATGGCTTTCTCCTCCACTGCACCAAAATTCTGGAACAAGCTGCCCCCTTCATTGAGGCACTTGACATCTACAGAACAATTCAAGCAGAATCTCAAGAGCAGCTGTTCCCACATTAATCAATGGTTTGACTGCTGTATCCTTTCAGACAATTAGCGTGTGATAGGTGTTGACATGACTCTTGGATGAAAGCAAATAGTGCTTTGAATCCTGTGGCAAAGGCACTCTATAAATGACTGATATTATTAATTAAAAAAATAACCCTTTTTGCTCTTTAATTTTCATAGTATAATTGGTTTCAATGAAAAGTATTTAATTTTAAATTTTGCTGCAGAATCTTTATGTCAGGTCCAAAATCAAATGGATAAAAATTAGACTTTGAAACTATAATATAATATTTTGATGCTTTAAAACGTAAAAAAATATGCATCTGTTGTTGTCTAGTTTATTACTACTAATATAGCACTGAACTTTCACATTTTATTTTATTTGTTTTACTTTTTATTTCATTTAAAAAAATTAACTGGTCACTGATTAGTGGAGTCCAGCTACTTTTTCTCCAAGTGCACTGTTTCAGGGAGGACCTTCAAATAAACATTTTTTATGAATTATTATGTCAACATCAATCAAGTCAATTACAAAGTCAATCAAGATCATCTCTGTTGGATTATTGATTATTGAAGATTATTGGGAAATTAATCATTGCTAGTACTCCTTTAGTACCAAGTGCTTCTGTACAAATTATTACTTTGTTTTTAGGGGTTAGAAAGTAAATTTCCTCACCATGATTATGATTGGATACAAACCCTATAGCCAGAATGTGGCCAAGGTATGAGACATGTCCTTGTGAGGGAGGGAGGGGGGGGGGGGGGGTTGGTGGTAGTGATAAGTCTAGTTTGGTTGATTAGACAACTCCATTCAAAGATTTCTAGTAAGGTTGTTCTTGCACTAGAAATCAAAGGTTTGAGTGGGAATCCATTTGTTGTTACAGTAAGCACACCTGACCCAAAACAGTTACGTAGCAAGTTAAATGGTTCAACTGATACAACACTCAGTATGGCAGTGTACCATAAATTATGAAAGAAACAGCAAACTCTGGTGTAAGTATGAAAGGCAGGTGGATGGTAGTCTGCTGAAAGTGTATGGATTGGCATGGTTGGAGCACAGACAAAGGGTCCTTTCTCTATGGTTGGAGCTGCAAATTGGAAAGCCAGTTCATCAAGTAAGATCTGTTTTTGCCGATATAAAAACCCCTGTGATGTTAGGGATAGATTGGTGGTTGCAAAAAGGCAGGGATTTGGATTTGAATGATGCATGAATGGGTCGAGGATTAAGTGCACTGGGAGTGTTGCAATCCTTTCGTTGAACTGGTAGTAGTGGCTGAAACTATGGTGATCCCAGCTGGCAGTGGCGGGAACTATTGTTGGCAAGTGTGAAGGACTAATGAGTGGTCCTGTACTGGTTGACAGATTGAGGGCAGAGGACAGCTGGGTGAGTGAGGCTTGGTTACAGGGGCATGATAATGTGCTGACCAAGGTGGTACCTGTCAGGTGGTACTAATAAGATGCATAATTCATGCAGGATGACTGCTGCAAAAGTTATGCCAATTGATGTGGAGGCCCTGCCCTGCTGAATATGAACACGAAGAAGCTTATAATAAGCTGCCTAGTCATTTACATAATCTGTCTGAAAGGAGCAAACAGAAAACAGAATTTTAAGATGTGTTTTCTTGGGGTGATAATGATATCGGCTATACTGATGGGTGATGCAACAGAGACAGGAGACACCCCATTTGTAATCAGTAGATCAATCATCAGTTAAAGAAATTGAAAAGGAAAGGCCTAATTAAGGCCTTTTGATAGTCAATGGGTGGCTAATGTGGTGCTTGTAAGAAAGAAGGGGGGTTCAAAACCTTTGCGCATTGCAACAGATTGCACTAAAACCAACCTGAGGTGAGGTGAGGCGAGGAGTCATCTAAGGGTTGCCATTAAGATAAACATCAGGTACACTGAATGCAGTAATAATTAAAGGTGCTTACCCTATCCCCAGGATTGATAAGACACTAGACGCTCTAGAGGGCACTCAGTGATTTTTTTACCCTTGATCTTACATTTGGCTATTGGCAGCTTGCCTTGGATGAAGATGCTCAACAGAAGTCACCATTCATGAAAGGTAATAGGTTACATCATTGAAAAGTATTTGCCATTTTGGTTAGCTAATGCACTTGTATTTGAATGCATTATGTAGGTGTTGGCAGGTCTACAGTGGGATACTTTTTGGTATACCTTTTTGGTATACCTTGATCACATCACGTTTTCGGGAAAACAGTTGAAGAATAGTTGATGTGCCTACGACAAGTGTTTGGTCGACAGAGGTGTGGGGCTCAAGCTAAAATCCAAGCAAATTTACCTGTTCCAGAAATCTGTGATCTCCCTTGGCCATATGGTATCGAATGAGGGTGTTGCAAAAGATTGCGCTAAAACCGAAGGCGTTGCTGATTGGTCAGTGTGTGAGGGAGATGAGGAGCCGCCTTAGGGTTGCCACTAAGACGAACATCAGGTGCACTACAGACGATTACCCCGTCCCCTGTTTACAGCTTTAGTCTGCACAAAATACAATTTTGAATCATTTTACCTTGAATAACACAATCCTTTAGTCGAATAACTTCTAAAGTCTTAAAGGTACTCAATGATTACGTTCAAATTTTTGTTTAAAAATATTAATTTTTTTATTAGAAAAATAGGCACATGGATTAAGAAGGAAATTTTTTTTTTTTTAATTTTGAGCAATAACACTACACTCAGTGTCCTTAACCAGGCTTAATTTTCTGGAGGCTGTGTTGCAAAGGGTCAACAACACACCAGTGATATTGTATGAAGAACATATTGCCTTGCAAATATTTGACCATGAAATTTGTCAATCGTAAAGACCAGAGACAATGTTTGACCGACGAGGATAGCCTATGGCACAATTGAATTGTGGTATAGTAGCTACCAATAGTGCAGCAACAAAATACACTCACATCTGGCCCCTTGTCTCTCTCAATTCTCTCAAATGATCAGTTTGCCTTCTGCACAATTTTGTCTTACATTTCCTTGCTCACTGTCACTTTACCTCCTTCACACAATATAAGACATTAATACACTTCTTGGAATTTTACAATTCAGATTAACAACAATGGTGGTTTAACTCATAGCATGGCAAACTTGGTATTGCATGATTGGAACAAAAAAAGGTTCCGATTTTGAAAAGTAAATTTAAAGGCACATCATTTAACAGGTAAATGATTCAGAAAAAAAATTAAACAATTCTGCACTAAACATCAACAATGTTATTTTTCCTAATGACACAAAAATCAACAAGTTCAATATACTGCTATGCATGCTGCACTGATTTATTGCCCATTCAAGATACAAGAACGCAGTTAACATAAACCACCATTAAACTGTAGGTTGTACATCTCACTACCAGTAGATTTTTCTGGTGTGAAACCACTGAAGTTGACTAGTGCAGCAAGTGCTGAAGCTAGGAATAGTGCAAGCAGACCTGAGTTTCAGAGTGGTGTCACATTCATGTAAAAAGATGGCAACTTAACACAAATTAAAATACAAATATAAAAAATAACAGCTTTTTTAGTTATTTTTTAAGAGCTGTAAGTAGTCGTATTCACTTGAAATTTCAAAACAACAAAAATGGATACCTTATAAATAATTATAATGAGAACTGACCAGGGGTGGATTTCACAAAGGGCTAGGACTAGTTTTATCTAGAGTTAGAATGAGTAACTGGTCTTAACTTATATGACTTGTCATAAGTAAGGACTACTCCTAAGTTAGGACTCGTTTTGTGAAATCCATCCCTAGGCCAATGTTTTAGAGCTGCTGAAGCACAACAAAAATTTGTTTACCAAAATAAGGTTACCATGCAGCCAAAATAACTTGTCACATGTACCATCTGTCATATTTTTTTGTAAA
Organism: Marthasterias glacialis; assembly: GCA_911728455.2. NCBI lineage: Eukaryota > Metazoa > Echinodermata > Asteroidea > Forcipulatida > Asteriidae > Marthasterias > Marthasterias glacialis. The sequence continues at coordinate 14,830,639 of OU452231.1, read as the reverse complement.
AATTTAATAACAACATAAATTGACCTCTGACATTTCTACTGCCGCACATGACTCCCACAAGAAGCCCTTTGCTGGGGCTTTTGTTCGGAAGCACCAATTGACACCCTGAGATCAAGTGCAACAGTGCTGTCAGTAACCTTTCAACCATACACTTAATTAACTGTTAACCCAGTGACGAACTCTTCAACCATTCATTGTAACATATCGTTACAATGAATTCCAGCAGAACAAAAACAAAACTTCCATAAATAACTAAAAAGTTTCTATGAAAAAAATCACAAGACCCATTTTCTTATCTGATTTGAACCCGATGTTGTTACGTCAATACAATTTATATAAATCATGTAGTCATTGCACAACAATATGAAATAAAGGAAAATGTGTTTAAAACTATTTAATTGTCAACAAACATTTCATACCTAGCATTTGTGTACATTTAAATTTGGCAACAGCTTTAGCATTTATTTCGTTTAAAATAAAATAAATTCAGTTACAGTTAATGTTTTTGTTAAAAAGTGATTTCAATATGACCATGACTTAATATTTGTATATAAAAACAGCATTTATGAAATGATTTAATGTAGAAATTATGTAGTGAATGAATACAAACAAGCCACTTACACTTTAATAATAAATACACTCTAATAAACCCTCGGACAATTATTTTGAAAAGTGTTATCATGCCATACGCAGTAAATCTGTTTCAAAAAGAGGAAAAATGTCATAAGGAGAATTGTGATCTTAAACATCACAGTAAAAAGCACAAGAGACTAAAGGCTTCAAAGACCAAAGAAATCAGTTGTCAGCAGCAACGTCAAGACACCTACGCCAAAACCCTGCAAATATCAAGTAAAAACCTCATCAGGTGTGAACAAGTGTCCACAGCCCAGAAGACTGAGAAGGAAAAAGAAAACAACTCAGACAACCCAGAAACTAGAGTTGCAAAGATCCTGTACCTATGCAAAATTTTACAACCAAGGAATGTGACAGTTTTTATCACTTGCCCATAGCAAAAATCAGTCAGTGTCCCGACGCCAAAAGGCAGATGATTCTAATAAGCTACTGAAATCCATTGCAGAGTGCAACATCTGAGGTTTATAGACAATGGACATTATAAACTCCGGCTTCCTCATCTCAGATCGCTTTACCGCCACTCGCGAGGATATTTTCTGGCACACAGTCGATCAGTAAACGCCACAGACTAAGGTCACCCTTTGTTGAAAGCTTTCCCTCTGTTCTCAAGAAATCTGCACATGCTTCTAGCTGTGGATCCAGTCAGTCCAACCAGTACCTCCCAACTCCAAAACCAAAAACTTGAGGCAAAGCCACTCATTACCAGTTCTGCCGGTCTCGTGTCTCGGTCTCGGTCTCGCTACCCTGTGGACCATTCTGGCCTCGAATATTTAGCTGGTCTTGCTTCGAGACCGCCTTTACTTACGATTAATGCAACACGTGTTAGTAAATTGTTAATAGTTTTTCATCGGGTCCGTTGAAATCGTGTTGGGGTGCGAGCCATACACAGGACGTGTTTTTTCCTAACGAGTAGTACATGTCACTGAAAACTCTACAAACTGTACTGGGAGAGATTGGGAACATTGCGCATTCACCAATAACTCATACCCTGTGCAACCTTATTGGGGTTTGATAAAAGTGAGACCAAGTTTTCAGTGCCGTATATAACGTACTTACACGTTAGGAAAGAACACACTGTGTGTAGAATGCATTATGTATAATTGTACACATAAAATCACAAACATAAACACATGCAATATACATGTGGGACATAGTGTTATTGCTTGCATTGTTCTGCTGTACATGCTGTAGGAAACTAGTGTAGTAGTACGTGTTGCTGATGTTTTAAAGTGCAATGAAAAAGTTCTTTAAATCATGCCACAGATAATCAAGCCATTTGTTTTTCTTTTTAGATGTCCATTTTTCAACTGACATAATGTACATTTATCATATTTGTTTCACCCAACTAATTCACAATGCTAAGGGTATCGACAAGGATACACTTAACTACCTTCTCCCACAGGATCCCCGCACAGCACGCTTTTATCTTTTACCGAAGATACACAAGCCTAACAACCCGGGCCAACCCATTGTATCTGGCAATGGCAGCCCCACAAAACGTATCTCTGAATTTGTTGATGGCTTTCTAAACCCCCTAGTACCCTGGTCTGCTTTAAAAAAAACCATTTTATCAAGATTTGTGAAATTGTTTTCAATTCACCATTTGTAAATCAAGCCTTTACTTATTGAAACCATATCCAATAGAAGACCTTTATTGAAACAGCACCATACAAGTTCTTAAAAAAAATTGACACAATAGCTGCTATGCGATGTGCCGGAAAACACATACGCTCTCATGGTCAACTTACACTACTATGGTGAAAATAGTAAACCTTCCTTGCCTTGAACATTTTTGAGGTCATTAATGTGGATTGAAATGGACACCAAGCAGGAACTGCATGTTGGAGGTGAGGGACTACATGACCTAAAGAGCAAAATAAGGAAAACAGAATCTTTATAATGAACAGAACATCTTATAAAACCGACATTCTACAGGTTTTGGCAACAATATTGGCAATTTGAGTACTCAAGGTTAGGTCATGAGAAAGAGTAACACCCAAAGAAATCTGCTACAATGACCATGACGAGGGGGAAGAAGGCACATTCTGCAAGATGGTGCATAGCTGAAGGCTTTGGGTGAGGAGAAAAGTTATCGATATCTCAAGCAGATCACGACCTCCTTTAGGAGGAAACAAAGGTAAGGTTGAAGAAAGAGCTCATTATGTGTGTGAAGAAGTGTTTGAGTTAAAATAGGAACATTGTTAAAATAGGAACATTGTTGTTAATAATGAGCTCTTTCTTCAACCTTACCTTTGTTTCCTCCTGAAGGAGGTCGTGATCTGCTTCTAAAACTCTGAGATATCGATAACTTTTCTCGATAGATGAGGTGTATTGTTTTGTGTTTATTTTTATGATGAGTGTTTTTTCACTAATCCAAGTCCTAATCCAATTAGAGAGGTTACATTTCTTCATCTGTTGTTGAGATCTATCTGACTGACTGAGACATGTGCAGTGGAGTAAGCATTTCTTCAAATGTTGCATTCTTGACATTAGCTCCTCTGAGATTAGCCTCCTGCAGATCACAACCAGTAAGATTACAATTCTGTTGAAAGAAAGAAATAATTTTGTCAACCCAAAATGACTTAAGCCCCCATAATATATAATTAACATAAAAATGTTTTGGCATGAACTCACCCAAAAATTGTAAAAATTAACAAACATGCAGTACAATTTTTTTAAATTTAAACTTGGGGCTGCTTGTCAAAGTTGTTAATGTACTTTTTGATAAAAGCATCAAACTGTAAAACAGATAAATACAATTTGAAAAAAAGGAATATTGTGGTTTCATTGATTAAGGTTCTCACTGTCACTGTAGGCTCATTGCTTATTTCTCCATTACAAGTACACAACAATAACTTTTTACATGCATCTTTTAAGCTGACACTTTCATCATTGCCTTTTATTCTATATATTATCTATCCTAATGAGGTTTTTTCATAACAATACACTATATTGTAAAGGAGAATGGAAGAGATAGTGTAGATTATAATCGATTAGTGAACGAATGTACGAGCCAAGTTAAACTATTTCCCCCAAAGCCATTGATTATGAGTTCTAGTTTTGTCTTGACTCAAATCTCATTTAGACCCTCTAAGTTCATCAAGTGCTAAAAATGCTTCCTAAGCTGCAAATTTTTTATTTAGAACTCAGAGGACAATTTAAACATATTAATGGCGACTAAGGCAATGGAAGCAACAACAGCGTCAAATCGCTACAAAGATGTTGTTAATTTCTTGGATGTATCTGATGAATCAATCAGTGGACCTTCCAAGTTAAATCAGTTGAATCTTCTAGATTTGAGACTGATGGAAAAAACAAGCATGCTGCTGAAAAAACAACAGGTTGAAAACTTCAATGACTGACGGAGAAATTGATGAAAATATAGACAAGGTACATTTATCAGGATAATAGTTACAAAAAAGTATGTTGTGAGTGAGGACAATAAAACTTAAATACTTGCTTGGAAAAATATTGGAACAACTGACACTACAATTTTGATTCCTTTTCTTGACCCCCAAAACTCTAATTGGAATGGCTATTCAGGATGCTCCATTGAACTGGCGAGAGCTACTTGAAATGGTAACATACAAGCTTTGCTACACACTCATCCATTTGTTCTAAAGAAATGAAAAAAAAATGGACAGGAATACCCCAGTGAAGCTTTGTACGGGTTAGTGTTGAGCATTCAACTTTATTTTGCACTGCACAGCAAAGAGTGTCAGTATCTTCAAGATAAATTTGTGCCACTGAAAAACACACTATACACTAGAAAGACGGGAGCTAGCAGTGGCAGAATTTTGAGTCAAGAGAAAGCAAACGGAAATTATCAGCAATTGAACGGAGCAACTCATGTGGGCGAACACATCCTGTCTAAGAATTCCCCTCAACAGTTAGTTGATATGCTGCTGTATCGTGTTGGCATTAGTTGTGCTCTACATACTAGAGAAGAACACACTCAACTGGGGCTGCCATGGGATCTCCTTTATCCCCCGTCCTAGCGGATTTGTTCATGGAGGAGTTTGAACTGGGCACCATGGAGAATGCCAATCTTTGCCCCAACCTCTGGCTCAGCTATGTTGACGACACCTTTGTGGTTTGGCCTCATGGAAAGATGAACCTGAACAACCAGCATCCACTCATCAAAATCCCTCATAGAGCAAGATGAGAACAACACCATATCCTTCCTGGATTTTAAGTCCCACGCAGAGCAGATGGCACCCTTGCCCTCACCCACAACACATTGGTCCGCCGTGCTTTTAGCTGCAATTTAATGGATACAAGAACTTCAACTTCAACCAGCCAAAGCCAAGCCTCCCACCAGAAGACTGACCACAGGTTCAAGGCAACCATAACCCTTTCATACATAGGCCACACATCACACAAGTTAAAGTGTATTAACACAGTTCCACAAGACATCGGGTTCATCGATGACATCTGGTCACCACCACTCAAGCCAGTGCCGAAGGACTCAAGACATTGTACAGTTAAACAATTCACTTTAGTTTATAACAAATCTAGAGTCACCTGCAGAATCATAGCGAACCATCTGTTTACTCTAAAAAATAAACCACACTTTCCTCAATAGTGTGACATCACACAAATACTTTAAACCCACATAGACTCTGCACAGCCCTTGAAATAAATAAAACAATACTCCCTCTGGGACCTTACTTATTAGCATCATGAACAACTTAAATAAAAATTACATATTAAATACTCTTGAGGAGTGGTAGCCCGCTGTACTGGGTTACTTTAAAAGTAATTTTAAAATACCGCCCTTTGGTGACAAAACTTTCTTGCTAATACAAGCACTCACATTCATGTCACCATGGAGGAATAATTTAGGAGTCACAACGCCCGTGTCTCAGTATCTTAAAGCCAATGCGCATCTCAGAATCTCCTGCCTGTGCGCCCGTGAGATAATCTCTTTGTTAGCATAGACCCCTGCCACACAACCAAGTGCACCCAATGAGAATGCTTTAAAAACAATAACAAAAACAAAAACATTGACCTTTGTCCTTTTGTTCCAAGAAGGGGATTATGAGTCATCGAGAGGCTTCCACCATTGTTCATTAATTGTATTTTGGCTCAATGGAGGTAAGTCAGAGTGTGCTAGCAATCGAGCCATGGTTCCGTGTTTAGTACCACTCCTACGCCGTAGGTAAAGGCCGATGTTTTGCACTTCAAGCTGCGTGAATTTGACATTTTCTCGGTCAAAAAAAAAACAAAACGGATGATTCAATAAAGAAAATCTTTGTTCTCTTGTCAGGGTTTCTTTGAGCCAGCAGTACCCTCAAAGAAAAAAATTCCGGCAATTCTGCCAAAAAAATCCCGCCAGACGGACGGGACAACAAAACAACCCCGGCGGCAACTGGTTAAGAAGTATTTCCAAAAGTTTCTGTAATTTGCCAAAAAGTTACATTTGGAAATTAGTTGTTTTCGAAGTTTGTTGTAAAACTCCCTAGTATGAGCACTTAAGATGTCTTGATTTGTTTGGACCTATTTCAAAGGTTGACTTTGCCTGGCACCAACTTTCTTTGGAGGTCAACTTGAACTGGCACCAATCTTTGTAAAGTGCTATTTTGTGAATGCTGAGTACATTTTTGCGATCATGGGCGACAAGAGACATTGAACCTTGAAGTGCAACTTGTTCCTCCATAATGTCACATACCTAAAGCTGCAGCAGTTACAAGAAAGCATGCACAACAACACATCCACAACACCGTCTAACGTTGTGGAGGATGTTTTTCCCATCATTCATCAACGCTGTTTCCATGTCAGACAAAATTTGGTTGACATCTTCATGAGGGAAAAATGAGTTTGCCCAAATCTGATCTTGCTTAATACATTTACAAGGACAAAACACCGATTCACTGCATACAATCTGTACATAGTACAGTATAGATTGTTGGACTTCAATTAAAGTGTGCAAAAAAAGGCCAGTTGCTTTCCAGCCTTGAATGAGCTTTGCCTTATCAATTATGAGCCAGCTAATGCCATGCTATAAGAAATAAGCCTCCCTTAAAATCTAACAGCCTACATAAATTTCATCTGCTAGTTCTCTTCTCTGTGAGACCAAGATGCTGCAGAAAATGGGTCAGGACTAAAAGCAATATCCAGGGATCCATTTGTTCAACTTTTACACCAATAAATTAATCATAGGAGTAACTGGACATCAAAGACATTTAAGACACCATCTACCTAAAAATGCATTCTCGTATAAAGGCATGTCCAGCAACTGCCACACTCTACCAGACTGTACATGCTGCCCTCAACCTGAGCATGGATACCCTTAGTCAAGTAAAACCTAAGTCAAATAGGACACTTTCCCACGGCTGCTCCTACAGCCTCTGGTTGTGATGGTTGGAGGCAGACCACAGCTGCAACCCCTCTCCAACGACTATGGAAGCTATTGTCTAAAAGGTCAGCTGGGGTTGTTTAACATCCTACCACAGACTAAGATGAGTCATGACAATAAACAAAGGTTTTTTAGGGCCTGTCTAGCAACACAATCTAGCAAGGTCTGCAGTATAAAACCATGTACATAAATCTCTCTTATAAAGTGTGGTGGTTCTTACAAGAACTAGTGGTGAAACAACTCATTTTTTTTATCAGTATGCTCTGGTTGTTTCCTTGAAGAAAGCAAATGTTTCCTTGAAATGAACTTGGCTTTCTCCTGAAGACGATCAGAAACTGTTACCTTACAACATTTTCATCTTGAATTTCCAAATTTTGCAGTAGATATGTGACCTTCATAAATCATTAACACAAATGTTCATATACAAGTATAACAGCCTTTAAAACCAGTTGACGCCAGATAATGTGAAATCATGCAATGCCTGGAAACGGAAGCCATCTTAAGACGTCATTATGTAATTTTGGACCACAGGACTGCAGGTCACCAGGCCATTCAACTACGGATCATGCGCAGACCCTACACACGCCGCCTAACGCTTCATTTCACCCAAACAAGGACAAAAAAATGTATTGATTTTTCTCATATTTTGTGGCCATTGAGAGACGATTTTTGTGTAATCCCTGATTATAGACCTTTGTCCTTTTGTTACAAGAAGGGGATTATTAGGCATTGAGGGGCTTCCAACATTGTTCATTATTGTATTTCGGCTCAATGGAGGTAAGTCAGAGTGAATCAGCAATCGAGCCATGGTTCCAGTTTAGTTACACTTCTAAGCAGTAGTTAACGGCCGATGTTTCATGCTGTGTGATTTTGACATTTTCTCGACCGAGAAACAAAATGGATGATCCAATAAAGAGAATCTTTGTTCTCTTGGCATTGTCAAGTCAGGGTTTCTTTGTGCCAGCGGTACCCTCAAAGAAAAAAGATTCCAGCAATTCCACCCAAAGAATCCTGCCAGGGGGACGGGACAAAGAAATAAAGAATCCTGGCGGCAACTGGTTAAAAAGTTGGGGTGCACGATTTATCCCAGCTGAAAGGAAATTCACTCCTCCAAATAAACATTGAACTGTCAGTTAAAAAATGTAATAACATGAATGTCCGATCTGGATATTATTTTTTGGAGAAAAACAAGTCATTTTCATTGATGGCTTACATTTGTACCTACCTCGAGGTCTGTTCCAGCAAGTACTGCCCCTCGAAGGTTAGAGTTCTTCAGGTTAGCATTCTTCAAAGTAGCTACTCTAAGATTCACACCTGCCATTTGGCTGTTCTCTAAATTCACACCCTTCATATTCACACCTGTGGGCATCAAATTGAAAGTGAAATGTTGGTTGCTGAAAAGTTTTAGATGATTAACTAAATAAGCGTGCAGCTACATCTCATGTATGAGTCTCAGATAGTTTTCCAAAAAACATTTGTAACTTTTACATGAGATGTAGCTACAAGCTTATTTAGTTATAGTGGATGGGGGATTTTGGTTTGTTAATTTAAAATGTTTTCTTTGTTGTGCTTTAATGTGTGATTGCGGCAGAACTCTTGCCCTGATGAACAGCAACACTACAAATAGTCATCATTGTTTGTCCCTCAGCATTGTGCGCTACTCATTCCTTGACACACAAACTAGAAGAGAAGAAAGCAAAAGCAAGGATTGTCTCTCTATTTTTACAGTAAACTTGATTTGTGTATAATGATCTCAACTAGGATAGTCATTCTCTGAAAGAAACTAGCATTGAATGCTTTCCAACCCATTACTTTGATGTTATGAAATGAATCAAGAGGTTGGTTTTGATCCTGTCTTGGCAATTTTTTATCTCACTTACCAGGGTAACAGAGGTTTTGATTATGCAGTATTTCATTTTTTTTCTAGACAATCTGGACACACCTGAAACGTTTGCCAGTTGTTTAAAAAAAAATTAAGCACATTCTTGTCAACAAACTGTTACAAATGAATGTACATATGACTACCACTTGAAATTGAAACTACTACATAAAATCTTATAAAATATACAATTTTATTCTGGTAATTTTCAAACTCAAAAGTCCAGATTTTAAATGGGGAGTGGGGCACATGGGGGAGGGGCCTGATGGACACGTTCCCCTGCCCTTATTTTTGCTACTGGGTAAAACCAATTGATATTATGATTATGATGTTTGAATTACCAATGAATGTCAGTGGTTAACTTGATTTATATACATATAAAACATATTTTCTATGTTTTTGAGATTTACTTCTTGCCTTTAAACATGTTAAATCTGATTGTTGGCAACACCAAATTTCTGCCTAATCAAAATTATGCTGATTTTCTAATGACATTAACTGGTAAGTGAGCATTCATCAAAGTACATGTAAAAGCATTCCCAAACATGTGCAAAATACATTAAATAAAACTAGACGGGCATGTAGGTCAAGCTGTATTTGCATTTTCACGAAGAAACTGGCTTGTAAACGCGCGCATGATTACATGACATGCCCACCATTCAATATGTAAAAACATGTCATCCTGGTATTGCGTTTTCACAAAGAGACAGGCATGTTTGACTAATAATTGTGTTATGTTTTGGTGATTTTGTATTATATTATCTTATCAAAACACATTAGGGCATTTAAACTGCACAAGAAAGTTTTAATACTGCAGCTTTTTCAGTTCTGAATTAAGCACCTTTTAAAATGCGAATATCTCAAAACATTCTTTAATGCATTTTAACATGGCCGTCACTTTGTGAAAACAGTGACGATTTGTGACACGATGGTCATAACAACCCCATACAATGTGAAAAGACTGTATCACAAATATTTTGGAGCTGTACCATATACACCTTGCATGTGACTTATCAAAACTTTTCTCAGGAATCTCTAACGGTTTATTTCTTTTGGGACTCATGCAATCCGAGCTGTAGTCATGTACAATTACATATTATAAGCTTGAGTCAGAGTCAGTCTGAGTCTAAGTTCCAAGGATTAAGTCATTTACATGTAGTTCAACTTTGGATATGAGTCACACAAATCTGACACAAGTCCTATTATGACTCAGTGTCAATGAGACAGACTCCAACTTCAAGTACTTTAATTTGATTATGCAAAAGAAAACTTACCTTCCATGTTTGCTTTCCTACCAAGAGGATCTTCAAAATTGCATCCAACTAAAGATGCACCTTCTAAATTTGCAAGGACCATCCTGACGCCTTGCAAATTGGCACCCTATTTAAATGTAGAAAAGTACAATTTCTGCTAAATAAGTAAGCAAATATTTTAAAAGACCTACAAGTTAGCTTATAGTTATGCCTTTAATGTTTCTGATAAAACCCTCTACAGTATTTTGTTCCGCTGTCATTCTTGAAACTGTAATAGACAACTTCGCAAATACTTTTGAAGCGCAATACAGTTATATGGGGATGCTTGCATTAAGCCGTGGAGTGAGTTGCATGCTGGTGTAGATAAACAAATTGTTAACGTTAGCATGCACCTCATTCCACGGCTTAACGCGTGAGTCCCCATATAACTGTTTTGCGCGTAAAGAGTATTTGCGAAGTTGTCTATGTAAGAAGGTATCCAGAATCATTTGCCTTATTTGATTCAAAATAAATGCATTTTTCAAGTAAAAAATCATATTAAATGACAGTTTTCAAATAAATATAAGTTAATTAATGTTAACTTAAAGAACTATGTAATGTTTAGTTTAGCACAGCTTCTTTATTAAATGGGATAATTCATCATACCCCCTAATGTTAATGTGTCTGTACACTAAAGAGTGTTCTACATTGAAATTGGCAGGGGGTGAAGGCATAGTATTACACAAACTGCATTTTCCCCCCTACATATTCATAATAATAATTATTATTATAATAACAATAATAACAAAAGTACTAACAATAGTAATAACAACAACAACTGGAGATAAGAGGTGTTCGGGCGTTTGTTACATGTTGACGTCATCAGCTTTTATGTTGAAGCCCGGTTTCATCTACAAATATATGATGATTTTGTATCATGTGTGCCTTTGTAATGGACCTGTGGAACCCAGTATCAGTACATCTATATTTTAAACCCACCGCTAGAGGGTGCTATGAGATTTAATTACTTCACCAACAATTTCTTAAAAGGGCCAAATGTCAAAAAAGCTTTCAGACACAAAAAATATGTTCAAATTTACTACCAAATTTGTTTTAAGATTTTTTATAATGCCACTTCCGGTTTGAACCCGATTTAGAGGTCAAAGTGGGGTCATGTAAAGTGAGCTTTGTGTAATTTTTCCAGGCCTATCATATAAAGAGAAAAATACAGAAAAATGTTATTTAATTCAGGAGATAATAATTTTTCAAGTATTAAACTTCAAATCTACCTAATTCAACATATGATGATGTCATCATGACGTCACGACTTACGCTACTTTTCAACTATATGCCAGTTTTAAGTCAATATGACCTCTGGTTTAAAAAATGTAAGTTCTAATTTCTGTAAACCTGCCGCTAGAGGGCGCAGGAACATGTGATGACGTCATTAAAACTTTATTTGAAAAAGTCAGCTGTCACTTAACATTACATGCACAGAAACCATGGTTAAATTTTCTACCACATTGGCTGTATAATTCGTTTAATTACAACTTCAGGTTTCAACTGGAGGACAAGGTCAAATCAGGGTCATATTAGCACAACGTTGTGAAGTATTTTAAGCCCTTTCATATGGCATATAGATTGTGAAATGACTTACGTAGTTTCAGAGATATAGTTTTTGCAATATTACACTTTGAATGCCGACATGGGCGGCTGTATTAAAGAGTAACAAAGCGTGGAACGCGCACCTTGAACAGAGACTAAGAACATTGCGTGGTTAATGTACATGTCAATGGGCCGTTAATGTCACACAGCCACACACACACAAACACGTGTACATGTATAATTAATGGCATTGGATTTTCTGTAGCAGTATGAGACACGCTTTAACGTCCAGTTTGAACCGGAAGTAAAGGTCAAAATGGTGTCACCTCATTGCAAAAGTTTGTGAAGGCTCAATTCTCTACAATCTGATGTAAGATTTGTGATTCTGTAGTAAGTAATTCTTAAAAAATGAATTTTTGAAATTTTCCACTTCCGGTTTGAACTGAAAGACAAGGTCAAATTGGGGTCATGTCAGTGAGGCGTTTATTGCGTTATTGCGTTTGGTATCTTGAAAACATAGAGGGCGCTGCACTGCGGCGACCGCCTTTTTGTAGAGCTCCTGTTCGTTTTTGTGTATTTTATCACTTTCTACTGTATCCGTCCTAGTTTGTCATCTTAGTTAGTCATTTAAGTCTTCATAATGGCACCAGGATGTGTGATGGTGTGTTTTTTTGTCATTTTGATATCTCTGGTGAGCAATTTTGGACACATTTCTGCCACACTGGCAGAGGAAAATTTTGCATGTGAGTGGCCATTACAAGGACGCATTGTGTACAGACGCACTGAACTATTGAATCTTTGCGGGTCTTCGGCAGCCATTGTTCTTTTTTTCTTCTTTTTTTTCTTTCTTCATTTTTACTGCGTATTTTCTTGTTGATTTTTACTGTGTTTATCACTATATTGTGTAGTTTTACTGCTGTGCTAAGGATAACAAATCTCATGTATGTAACATGACGAATAAATAAATTGAATTGAATTTCTGATGATGTATAGATTGTAAAAATCCATTGTGTACTTCAGGAGTTATGATTTTTTGAAATAATAAACTTTGATTTAATGTTATTCGACACCTGATGATGTCATCATGACATCACAACAACAGTTTTGTTTCCTTGCCATCTACGACCTATGTATGAAGTTTCAAGGTTATATGACTTTCAAAAGTGTGCTTTTGAAACCGGACAACCTTCGGGGAGACGAAGAAGAAGAAGAAGAAGAAGCAAAAGTATTAAAAAAACTAGAAATTTTATAGTTTGTGAACAAACTCACGGTGTTCGGCTTCATTACGTAATTACAAATTTTAAGGTCAATATTGTGTGCAAGTTTTTAGTCTTTTGTGCTATGCTGACGGGCGAAATATTTATTTGTACTTTTTTGATCTTTATGCATGAAAGTTTGTCATATGAAACTTCAACTTCCGGTTTGACAGGAACTAAAGGTCAAATGGGGTCACACCTTGTGCATGGTATCTAGAATTGTCAGAGAGCTTTAAATTGATGTAACGATTATTAATGTACCATGTTTCATTAATAAGATACATATTTTTGTTGTACAAACTTATACTTCCGGTTTCGACCGGAAGTGAAGGTCAAATGAGGTCACACTTTGTAAATATTTGTAGAATCGTCGAGGGGCTTTAAAATTAAGTTATACAATTAATATACAAATTTACGTAATTCAGAAACGATTTTTCATAACAAAACTACTACTTCCGGTTTCGACCGGAAGTGAAGGTCAAATGGGGTCACACTCTGTGTAAGATTTGTTTAGTACTTCAAGACCTTTCATATGGTGTAAAGATCATGTATGTAGCATGTATTATTCTATTTATGATTATTTTAGTATAAAACTTCAATTTAATGTAATGTCATCGATGATGTCATCATTTCAAAAATTTTGCTTAGTCATATACACACTGAGGTCTAGGTATATAGTAAGTATCAAGTCCGTACATGCTTTAGTTTTTGAGATAGCAAAATAGTTTTTTTTTCGACCTCGTGTATCAATTTCGTTGTGACGTAGCTATGACGTCATACATTACATTTTAAGAATGCTCGTGAGCTAACAAAAATATTATGCATTGAAAGTTAGTTGATATTTTTAATCACTTAGGCTCTAGAGCCCGAAATAACATGATTTGTTACTTTAACTTCCGGTTTTGACCGGAAGTAAAGGTCAAATGGGGTCACGGTGTGCATACGATTTGTTTCACATCACAAGACCTTTCATATGCACCAAAGATTTTGAATGTAGCATTTGCCGTTCTTGAGTTATTGAATTTTTGAATTATTTAACGTTTATTTAACCTAATGACGTCATCAATGACGTCATCATTCCAAAAAAGTTTCGGTATCATCCATTCACTAATATCTTTGTACATGGTAAGTTTCAAGTTCATACAAGCTTTACTTTTTGAGAAAATTTGCGGACAAGTTTCGACGACTAAGAAAGCCCAGAAAAAAAAAAACCAGAACAATAACAATAGGTTTTCGGCTGCTGGCCGAACACCTAAAAAAAAACAGAACAATAACAATAGGTTTTCGGCTGCTGGCCGAACACCTAACAAACAAAACAGAACAATAACAATAGGTTTTCGGCCGCTAGCCGAACACCTAAAAACTAGACGTAAGTTTTTGTGACATCATAAAAACTAGGTGTTCGGAATTATGGTAGTTAAAGTTGTTATTTGATGTATGTATAGTTGAATCAACTGAAATATCTAATTATGAACATAAACGCGTGAAATTGTGCTTTATAATAGAATATTTAATTTGTGAAGTACTTTAAGCCCTTTCATTTGGCGTATGTGAAAATGGCTTACGTAGTTTCAGAGATGTGCAACAGAGTACCTTCCCTAACCTTGATATTTCTCGAAAGAATCATGTTCTTACCTCTAACCACTTTAAAATGAGGAGCTACTTCCGGTTTCACCGGAAATAGAGGTCACAGAGGTCACCATTGTGCAACATAGAAGGGTCTTCCCTAATCTCGGTATTAGGTGAGAATCACGTTCCTAGCTCTTAGCATTTTTAAATAAAGAGCTACTTCCGGTTTGACCGGAAGTAGATGTCACAGAGGTCACTTAATGTGTCACAAAGAAAGACCCTCCCTTACCTTGACATTTATCGAAAGAATTAAGTTCATATCTCAAACGGTTGATTTTTTGTTGAATTTTGAAGTTCTAATAAGCCCTGTATTAAAGACCAACAAAGCGTGGAGCGCGCACCTTGATAAGAGACTAAGAACCTCGCGTGGTTAATGTACAAGTCAATGGGGCATTGATGTCACACAGCCACGCACACACAAGGACGTGTACATGTATAATGGCATTGGATTTTCTATGGCAATGTTGGACATGCTTGAACGCACATGGACAAAAGATTTGCGTTAACGTCCCAGTTTTGGATGACCTTTCCGATGATGTATTGATTGTAAGAATCCATTGTGTACTTCAAGAGTTGAGATTTTTTGAAATAATAAATGTTTATTTAATGTATTTCGACACCCATTGATGTCATCATGACATCACTCAAGCGGTTTCATATCCCAGTGGCGTTCATATATGGTAGTTAAAGCTGTTATTTAATGTATCTAAAAATATGAACATAGAATTGTGAAATTGTGCTTTGAATTTTTTTTAATTTGCAGCAGAGAAGGACCTTCATGTTCCTAGCTCTTACCATTTTTAAATGAGTAGCTACTTCCGGTTTGACCGGAAGTAAAGGTCAGAGAGGTCACGCAATATGCAATAGAAAAGGACCTTCCCAAACCTTGGTATTTTGTGAAAGAATCATGTTCCTACCTCTAACAACTTTAAAAATGAGGAGCTACTTTCGGTTGGACTGGAAGTAGAGGTCACAAAGGTCACGCAATATCCAACAGAGAAGGACCTTCCCTAACCTTGGTACTTGGTGAAAGAATCATGTTCCTACCTCTGACAACTTTTGAATGAGGAGCTACTTCCGGTTTCACCGGAAGTAGAGGTCACACAGGTCACGCAATGTGCAACATAGAAGGACATTCCCTAACCTACAATCTGATGTGTGAATTGTGATTATATAATAAAAACTTCTTAAATTATGAATTTTTGAATATTTGAATTTCTGGTTTGAACCAGAAGACAAGGTTACATTGGGGTCATGTCTGCAGGGCAATTTTAAATGACCTTTCCAATGATATATAGATTGTAAAAATCCATTGTGTACTTCAGGATTTATGATTTTTTGAAATAATAAACTTTGATTTAATAAATATGAATATGAAAATAATTAAAAAGAGCTTTATCATATGTAATTCATGGGGACTTCCAGATTGGGCAGGAAGCGAGGTCAACTCAGGTCACTAAAAATTATAAAGAACCGCATACATTTATTGTAACTCGACTCCTGGAGGACAAACAAGTTACCTTTTTGATTTTAACTGCCAGGAAAAACAATGTTTTCGGGCTTTCCAAAGTGTTCCTTTTCCACGCAGTGCAATTGGCTGCTGCCAGGTTGTCTGTTCAAAATAGTATTCATATTGCCTTTTATCAAAACATTAACCCTTGCTGCCCTCCGTTTTGTTCGTCATCTATGCGGTGTCAATAAAATAAAGTGTGTATCGCTAGTGAACGTTGATGGCGCTATATCAAATTAACGGTTTCATTTTGTAACATCACCTTTACTGAACACTGGTGTACTGTACAGTCAATCTGATATTTGACAGATTCAAATTCCGAGCTCATTATCTGTATTAAAAAGTTCCAAAGTTTTATAAAAACTACCCCACTTTGATAAACATGATAAGTATCCCGACAACAACTCTCGCGGGGGTAAAGTGCCCCTGGCCCCGCTGTTGTACACTTGTGACTCTCGTACGTAAGCACGTACGTGATCGGTATATATAGAACGAAAGACGATCATTTTGTCAATTGCATTTTCTCCACCATTATACATCAACTCACGTGAGCATGTGATCATCTCAGTAAAGTCTCCTCTTCCTCTCCCTGTCACAATTAAGCCACCAGAATGACATAAAGGGAAACATTTCCACACTGAACTTGGCATGACTTAACAGTTTTTCTTTGCATCGCCATTATTACACACACACATAACTTAACAACACACCACAAAGTTCGATGAACTGTGACAAGACCTGACTTGTTGCGTGTATGTATATACACAGCATGCTGTAAAAGCCTAGAGTGCACACGCACGGGGTGCAATACAGTAAGGTAACTGTACAGACTCTATCGGCGATCGCGCTAAAAATGGCACTTTTCACCTTAATATAACTTCGTTATGCAACGGCCAATTTTGTTCAAATTTCACAGTTAGGCTTTTATAGTCGTTATCTATTAATAAAAAATTCAACATGTAGTTTGCTCAAAAAAAATTGAAATAACAAAAAATATTTTTAAACTCGTCATCGTAACAAACTGTAACATTTGATGACGTCATCAATGTAATATTTTCAAAAAAAAGGTCATAAACTACATTTTATTTCGTACACTGAAACCATGTCCAAATTCTGTTTCATATTTACTCCACAGCTTAAATTGTGACTTTTTAAGCATTTTTTGCTTCAACTTCCGGTTTGAACTGGAAGACCAGGTCAAATTGGGGTCATCTCTGTGAGACATTTAATTATTTTTAAAGACCTTTCCGATGATGCATAGATTGTAAAATTCCATTGTGTACTTCAGGAGTTATGATTTTTTGTAAATAATAAACTTTGATTTAACGTAATTCGACACCCGATGACGTCATCATGACGTCACTCAAACGGTTTCATGTCCTAATGAATATCTAACTATGTGTGAAGTTTCAAGTTCATACAAGCTTAGGAAGTATGCTTTTGTTAGCGGACAATCGACAGGCATAAGAAGAAGAAGAAGGAGAAGAAGAAGAAGGAGAAGTAAAAAAAAAAAAAAAAAAACGTACAAAAACAATCGAGTCCGACTCGAGTCCGAACACCTAAAAAAACTAGAAATTTAGAGTTTGTGGACAAACTCACGGTGTTCGGCTTGAACGTATTAAAAAGATCGCGTAATTGAAAATTTTAAGGTCAATATTGTGTGCAAGTTTTTGTCTCTTGTGCTATTTATTTGTACCTTTTGTTGATCTTTATGCATGAAGGTTTGTCATATGAAACTTCAACTTCCGGTTTTGACAGGAACTAAAGGTCAAATGGGGTCACACTTTGTACATGATATCTAGAATTGCCCGAGAGCTTTAAATTGATGTAATGATTATTAATGTACAACGTTTCATTGATAAGATACATATTTTTGTATGTACAAATTTCAACTTCCTGTTTCGACTGGAAGTGAAGGTCAAATGGTGTCACACATTGTCCAAAATTTGTAGAATCGCAGATCAGCCTTAAAATAAGGTTATTATATTAATGTACAAATTTACGATATTCAGATATGAATTTTTATATAAAAAACTACTACTTCCGGTTTCGACCGGAAGTAAAGTTCAAATGGGGTCACACTCTGTGTAAGATATTTTTAATACTTCAAGACCTTTCATATGGTGCAAATATCATGTATGTAGCATGTATTATTCTTAAAATATGATTATTTTAGTATAAAACTTCAATTTAATGTAATGACGTCATCGATGACGTCATCATTCCAAAAAATTTGCTTTGTCATGTACACACTGTAGTCTAGGTATACAGTAAGTTTCAAGTCCGTATGCTTTATTTTTTGAGATAGCAAAATATTTGTTTTTCGACTTCGTGTATCAATTTCGTTGTGACGTAGCTATGATGTCATATATCACATTTCTAGAATGCTCTTGAGCTAACGATAATATTATTCATTAAATGTTTGTTGATATTTTTAATCACTTAGGCTCTAGAGCCCCAAATAACATGATTTGTTACTTTAACTTCCAGTTTCTACCGGAAGTAAAGGTCAAATGAGGTCATGGTGTGCATACAATTTGTCCCCCATTACAAGACCTTTCATATGCACCAAAGATTTTGAATGTAGCATTTGTCGTTCTTGAGTTATGAATTTTTTGAATTATTTAACGTTTATTTAACGTCATGACGTCATCAATGACGTCATCATTCCAAAAAATTCGCGGTTTCATCTACTCACTAATATCTTTGTACATGGTAAGTTTCAAGTTCATACAAGCTTAACTTTTTGAGAAAATTTGCGGACAAGTTTCGACGACTAAGAAAGCCCAGAAAAAAGAAAAAAAACCAGAACAACTAGACATAGAATTTTTGTTTATTACAAAAATACGGTGTTCGGTTGAACGTTACATGATGACGTAGTTCAAAAACATTGAACATAAAAAGATGAATTTGTATACAATGTTTGGTTTTTATAGTTAAACTTGTACCACACTTTGTAACAACTCCCGTTTCTTGACAAATGTTTATGTTTTTGTTTATGTTTTACATTGGCATCAGGTTTTTGGGTTTTATTTTGCACCTAATGAAAGCCCTTTAAAAATTTCGCCCATCTGGCACGGGATATTGTACATACAGATTTTGCAATGCCAGTTGTATTATATTATTTCAATTATTTATTTTTATTTTCCTGTTTTACCGGAAGTCAAGGTTAAATGGTTACGTTGAATGTTGTGTATGTCGTTTCTTAAGTTTCTTAAGTTATTACTAGCAATAATTAAAAATTCAAATGTTTGGTTGAGAAATTATTTTTTGTTGAAAAATTTAATTTCAACCTCGGGTTTGAACAAGAAGCAAAGTTTATACTTGCATAGATGGTGATTTTCCACTCACTATTCCCAACAGCGCCTCTTTTGTTGGACCAAAGAGAGCGCTGTTGGGAATTCCCCAAAGTTCGCGGCATATGATTTTACAAATTCTAAACTTTGATTTCTTGTAATTTAATGCCACATGACGTCATTATAACGTTATTAGGTCTGTGGTGTAATGATACCAATGTTCAACTATATCTGTTGAGTTTTAACGTTCAATCAATCTCAATCTTAAGTTCGAAAGTTGTTTTTTATGAAAAAAACGAAGACAAGCTTTGACCCAGGGTAATGACCCAGAAGATAAGGTTGTACGATTTTGACGTTTACTTTTTAAATGTTGCTCAAGTCTTTATCTATCCGATGCCGAAGTATAAACATCATCATAGTTTTTATATTTGTTGAGATACAGCAACCAGCAAATGGTAATTTTTCAACGTTATATATTGTTTAATTCTGCTAAGGACGTATTACATGTATATAATATTATTAGTATCTGGTATTATTTAACAGTTTAGATGCAGTTTGAAGTTTGAACTATCTGTTTTTGTTTGTTCCACATATTATTTCAATAAAGACATTGAACAATAAAGAATAATTGTTATACAATGTGTCGTGAATTTATTGTTTCTTCCCACAAATGCAATAATGTTTGACATTGGCATCAGGTTATATTTTGTTTTTTTGTTTTGCACCTAATGAAAGCCCTTTAAAACGTTCGCTCATCTGGCAAAGGATGTTATGCATTACACATTTCAGAATCCCATTGAAATGTTTAAGAAAAGTGTGCCATAATGCGATCGTTAATGCAAAGCCACTCCGGATTTTTAGGTTTAGTTTTTCAACTGAAAATCTTATGTTACGATAAAAAAGCCGGTTCTAAACGAAAGCAAGGTCAAACACTAACAAAACACTTTTGTCGTGGAAAAGACCATGAAAATAGCCTATTGGTAGCATTTGTGGTTCTCAAGATATAAATTTTCTCGCTATTTAATGTAATGACGTCATCAGTCCAAAAAAGTGGTAGTTTTGGTGCGAGACGTTATCACTCAACTATTGGGATTTTCCGCTCTGCACATAGCGCTCAATGTTTCTAAAATCTTTATTCCCAACAGCGCCCTCTTTCGTTGGACCAAAGAGAGCGCCGTTGGGTATTCCCCCAAAAATTCGCGCCATATCAGTTTTACAAATTTTAAACTTTGATTCATTGTAATTTAATGCCCGATGACGTCATTATGACGTAGTTAGGTCTGTGGTGTCTTGTTACCAAGGTTCACCTATCTGTTGAGTTTCAACGTTCAAATCAATCTCAATCTTGAGTTATTCCGTAGATAAGCTTGAAAGTTGTTTTTTGATGAAAAAACACGGAGGCGAACTTTGACCCAGGGAAACGACCCGGAAGTTAAGGTCGTACGATTTTGGCGTTAACTTTTCAAATGTTTTCCAAGTCTTTATTTATTTGATGCCTAAGTATGAACATCATAGCTTGTATATTCGTTGAGATACAGCAACAAGCAAATGGTCATTTTTCAACATTAAATACCTTGTCATGCCGTCATCAATGTCGTCATCATTCCAAAAAAGTGGCGGTTTCATCTACTCACTATTGCCTATGTACACAGTAAGTTTTAAGTTTGTACAAGCTTTACTTTTGTTTAAAATTGCTGGAGAAGGTTCGCAGGGAAAGAAGAACACGAAAAAAAAAAAAGAAAAAAAACACAAAAAAAACCAGAACAATAACAATAGTTGTTCGGCTGTTGGCCGAACACCTAATAACAATAGGTTTTCAGCTGCCGGCCGAACACCTAAAAATGTACAAAAACAATAGGTCTTCGGACTTGAATCCGAACACATAAATAATGTTTGATGAGCACTTAGCGGTGATTCACATCCTTCAGCAAACTTGAATCCTTGCTGCTAATTGTTCAACAGCAGTGCAATGCACTCCTAAATCCTACATTGCATCCTGCATATTGAATGCACTATGATCATGTATGCCCTTTCCGAATCCACGATGCCCACGACTTTAAGTCAATGTTTATCAGCCCAGAAATTCCCTGTGACTAACTTTAAGTTCAACCTTTTCAAGAAAATAATATTCTGAAATTCATGCCGATTTGAGCTGTTTTATAATGTTGGTATTTGTGGGCAATTCCACGGTAACGGAATTACAAATCAGAGATTTTTTTGCTCATAATTTGTCATCCTGTGCACTAGTCTTATGACCTAACTAATTTCCAACACTTTTATAACCTGCAGCGGTACCCATGCTATCCCAAGGAAAGTAAAACATTTGAACTCTCTCACATGTGTAAAGATGCCAGACCTAAATATGTTGGTAACGGAATTACGACAGAAAATTGATTAATTTTTCAACTCCAAGTTTGAAATACATCCCTCTAAAATCTACAACACCTTCACTCTAAATTGATGTTTAATTTCATTATCTTTGATGTCCACTTTATTTTGGTAGGATTTGTTTCAAACATGTTTTTATATGCGCTTCATAATTGAACATTTTTCCAATGAAGTCAGTGGTAACAGAATTACAAAAATTGTAATGGAATAACATCTTCTAAAATCCACCCAGAAAAATGCAAATTCTTGACACATAAGTCTTCTGAGATGCCTGTGTAAACACTGTCAATGTTTTCAACTTTGATATTTACAATGAAACAAGTCCTCTGTAGACATTTAAATTAAAATTTATACAAGAGCATAGGTACTACAAATGTTTCGTGAAGTGACATGAAATTTTCATGAAAATAGCGGTGTGTGGTAGGTGTATTACATTAATCTTTGTCCGTGTTGTTAATGGCATGAAAATCCCGAGTGATAGCTCAATTCAAGGATTAAACATTTTTTCACTGCACAAAGAATGGTATATTATAATAGAAATGGTAATGGAATTACACTACTCATGGTTCCGAATCTTTCAAGTTACCTTCCATATTTTTGTCAGTGTCACCATAACTGGCATCCTAACACATGTTAAATATATCAAATATAACCCAAGGTGACAAAATAATGGAAAGCCTGAAATTGTGGTGAAGTGCAAAGTAAATGCAGAAAATTATGAAATATTCTGAATTCTGTTGAAATGAAACTGTGAATTTGGATGTGCCAGTTAACTTATTGACACATGATACAGTATAACTCTTACAATCCTTAGTCATGGATCTGAACAAGATTACAAAGTATACAAAACCTATGCTAAAGTTGGTAATGGAATACATTCTGCAACAGTGGTTAAATAACTTGAGAAAAAAATGTCCAGAGTGAGTACTGCAAAATTTCCAAAAAGGTATAATCTGTTAGAATGCAAAATCGCTACACCACCTTCAATTTAAGCTTTGATTTGTCAAAATTACTGTAACTAACATTTAATCAAAGCTTAATTGCAAGATTGGAAAGTGGGTCAGTAATTGATGAAATGAAGCCTACATGTATTACAATAAGGCTACAAAATGTACCAAAGTACCAATTAAGTGTACAAGATCTACTTTGAAGTTAAGGATGCCTTTTCTGTCCATTTGTGGCTTATTGAGTGTTTGTTGGACCTGTAAAAATGTCAATATTGTCTACTTTTGGCCAGACAAACTTTCCAAATGTGTATTTCAGAAATTTGAAACTAATCACCTATAAAACAGGGATCTCATTCCTCCTCACCTTGTGAAACATAAGTGTAATTCCGTTACCATGTAGTTCTGTTATCACAGTTTTTGGCAAAATAAAAGGAGATATTTCAGAACATGTTACGTGAGGTTTCAAGGAATCAGATGAAGGAAGAGAATTGACAATTACAAAATAATTTAGCAAGAATCAAGTGCTTGAGATAAACTTCTTCTATTTTACGGTAACAGAATTACATTAAAATGTAAGTACATTTCATCAATTTCTCTTGAAAATATTAGATCCAGTTGTAGCAAATGCTTAACAAAATATGATTATAATTGCAGCATTCCCATGCATGGTAGGGGTAGACAGCTCCACATCTAGCTAGGATGGAACTTACATTTATCTTTGCTCTTGTCATGTTAGTTCGTTCCAGACAGCAGAAAGACATGTTAGCACCAGAAAGATCAGCCTCACTAAGATTAGCAAGTTTGAGATTGATGTATCTTAGATCCAGTTTGGAGAGGTCAGCACGCTCAAAATTCATTCCCTTGAACAAAAACAAAAAATATCATAACTGTTGAAAAATATTTAATTTAAGCTTAAAGTTTAAATGCCCATTTTCAAACATTAGTAGGATTACCCTGTATTACGTGGTGGTGTCTTGGCCGAGCCGAAAAGAATACAGGACTCAAGCTCTGGTGTTTTTCTGGTGTTTCAGCATGATTGTGGGTTCGAGTCCCAGTCATGACACTTGTGTCCTTTAGCAAGACACATAACCATTGTTGCTGCGTCCTTTGGATGGGGCGTAAAGCAGTAGGTCTCATGTGTACTAGTGCACTTAAGAACCCAGTGTTCCTGTTTTATTCGGCGGCAAATTGGCACAATAGAGTTTTGAACCAGAAGATACCACAGAAACTATTAATTTAAAACAGTTGTTCAGTAGACAAGCTTTGAATTAATTTAATTTTCTACAAGATGACGTCACCATGACAAAAGAAAGTTTTTTTTATACAATATGATATATGTAAGAGACAAAAAAAAAAACCAACAACTCTTGTACATTCAAGTAGCAGAACCAGAGGAGCCTGGACTGATCGGAGCGGACTGGTACATGAAGGTACACATCTTTGATGACTATTGATGCTGCCAACGACAAGACCGGTACCGAGTTGAGGACCACTCTGAGGGTATCCATCCAGAACCTCCTTGGTTGGATGAATTCGTTTAGAGGTTTTAAATTCAGTATCGGTCACTGAAACCGGTATCCTTTCTTGAAGTCAAGAGAAAGGTTGAGATGAAAACCACAAGTTCTTGGCCAAGTGGCACCGCACACACTGCATGCTTCATGAGGAGAGACTGGATCTCTTCCTCGAGCGCCTCGTGTTGTGCCCAATGGATGGGGGCTGGTGTCTGGCAGAGGACCATATCGATGGGGGAGGGTGCTTGTAAATTCGAGAACGTAGCCCTCGGATACGGTTTCAAGCACCCACCTGTTGGGATAAGACTCATCCAGGACCCTTGAAAGAGTCTCATGTAGCCTCCCATGGGTCCAACTGTGGAGGGTTGCCTTAGATCCACGCTGTCCGAGAAACCAGAAAGTTGCCACTTTACCGGTCTGAGTTACCAGCTGTTAAGTCTGGCGACACTCAGAAAGAAAGGTTTATGCTTCACGATTTGCTGATGAAGCAGAGGTTTGGGCCTTTATACCTGGATGGATGCATGCTGGTGCTCTGTGGACAGTGGGGCTCTGATCAATTGGCTCATTTTGGCTCAAGCCAAATTGGTTGCTCCGCAACCATTCCGGTACTGTGTTCAGGTAGGTGAGGCCCCCACCTGCCAGGGAAGACAGACCGCGCTGTATGTAGTCAAACCCTGGTGCTGCCACCAAAGCCCTGCCTGACATGGCGACTGAAATGGACTGAAAAGCCTGCATGAAGTCGGCCTGAGACACCGAGTCACAATGCTTGCTCCATTTCCCACTCCGCCATGGCTTCTGATCAGTAGGCGAAGCAGGACAGCTATCGGCCACCATAGGTGTAGGTGGTGGTTTTGCGCAACCCGCCGCTTCGACGCTCATGGGAGCCAGCAGCCCGTGCTGCTCCACGGATAACAATCTTAGGGCAGCTAAACCACAGGAGGAGGCTGTTGGCACTACGCATGGTGCGGGGCTCAAGCCCATTTCCTGTGCTTGCCTTTATGCTTGCCATCAAGCCTGGTCTTTGACTTTGTTCTGCTTATCATGGCCGAAGCGGGGGACTCATCCATGCCCTTCGTCGATCCTGCAAGATCAATGACACCCAGTGTCTGTCAGGAAGCTTGCCATAGTGGGGACATTACTGTTCACCCACCTCCCCACCACCTCCATACCCTGTTGTGTGCCAACATGTTCCATTGCCCACTTTTTTATAAAAAAAACCCCCAAAACAATGAAAATGCAACAAAAACTCTCTCAAACATCATTTTCAAAATGCAAAAAACTACTCCAAAAAATAACTGTACACTCTTTATTAGAATATTCTCAGATACAATAATAAGATACTTAGCAAATCAGAAACACGTCCAGAGATGTTCAGCGCTAAGAGAAAAAAAGGAAAATAGCATGGTGGCCAGGTTGCAGGGCGGGTCTATAGAAGGCATATGTGTATATAATTTCTTTACAAATAAGACCTGTCCGTTAGGGAAATTGCTTTAGTAGTGGCTCTATGGGTAAGTGTAGTGAAGTAGACTCCAGGGATGAGATTGAAAGAAATCGGAAAGGTCTGAAATTTAGTGGGAGCAATTTGCACCGAGTGCAAACATTTTGAGCTCACAAAAATGCTGATTACATGACCGGGAATGCTTCTCAATGTATTCAAAACATTCCGTCTTCATCATGGCATTTGGAGTTTTAGCAATTGGCCTGCAAAAAAATAACTATATTAACAAAATAAAATAAATATATCTTATAAAAATAATCCTTCTGTTCATCCAGGGTATCCTGCATGTTATCATTTTATTAAAATAAAACCTGCACGTTATGTAGTCTTGTGCAAACAATTTAAAATTTCCAAGGAACTGTGTGCTGTCGACCATATTGTCCCAGGCTTCAGGACGCGAATCAGTGACGACCTATGCTGTACACAGGTTTAGTGTGCGTACCATTGGCAATGTTTCGGTATTTGATTTATTACAGAGCATGCGCTGATAGTCTTAGTTATCAAGTTGTTTACAAGGTTTTTATGTTATCGCTTAATACACTATTAGATTTTGCCAACAGAGGACGTATGCTATCATTCTATCATGTTGTTATCAAAGTGGCAAAAAGCATATGATGGTTCTTGCCTTTGCAAAGAAGCGAGATACTGAAGACTACGAACCTATTCACTGGAAATTGTGTTACACGTTTTGTGTGTTGCTTGTGTGTTTTTGTGGAGCATGACTGTGTGTGCGTTGTGTACATCGTGTTCGCAACAGTTTGGTTTTGTGCACTTTATTCTGACCATTTATTAACACATTATGCTTTGATGTTACAGTTGTTTTTTTTGTTTTTTTTAAACGACACTCTTTGGTCAAGCATTGATGATCATGAACCAATATAACAGCACTTGAACTATGTGGAGTTTGAAGGATCAATTCAATTTCAATCTTCAGTTACCTGTTGTAATAGAGTAAATGGGAAGAAAAGGAAACAAAACAACAAGAATTTGTTTCATATTTTGGCTCATGCCCAAATACCTAAAAAAACGCCACAAAAAAACTTGACAATAACAATTAAATTAGGTGTTTGCACTATTGCATGAATACCTAAAAAAAAAAAGCAGAACAATAATAATAGGTATTTGTGCTATTAATTATCTTGACTCAAGAAACTGAAATAAAAACCATCAAATGGAATGTGAGGAAAAATAGGACAAATAAAGAAAATCATGATGGATCCTATTTTTGGGGTTCCTCACCTGACATCTCAGCTCACAATTAGCTCCTCTTCCTTGCAGCATTAACACAAACTCTCGCCTTGTGATGGGAGTGTGGTCTCCAGGTTTTTCATTTAACTTAATCATTTCTTCTAACGGTTTATACAGAGAAGTAATACCGAAAAATATGGCTTCTTCCAAAACACCTGCCGGATTCAGCCCATCATCCAGAATCAGCTGTCCATGTCGAAGATAGTTAAGTACAGGTTCAAAGTATGATGGACTTCTGTCTATCAAGTAAGCACCAGAATGGTCCACTGAACTATGCCATGGGTCATGCAAATCTACAAAATATACAGAGATAAAACACATTGTTTAATGAAAGTTTTACTTTTTTTTAGACGAGCTGTCAAGGGGGTGTAAAGAAATGTGTCAGAAACATCACTAGAAATTGGTTAAATGATCATTAGTCAAAGCATTACAGTTGCTTCCTGTTAAGATGCCCTGGGTTTAGTAAATTTCTAAAAACAAAAAAGGCTTAGTGATGGAAATTCAGTTTTTAAAGAGATTTACAATATTTAAATAAACATTAAAAGTAAGTTGTCAAGGACATAAAGAACACGTGAGAAGTGTGGGACGTTAGGATGAGTTGACAATACCAAGGGGAGCTAATACCGACTGTCCACTCAAAATAAACCATGATTTGTTTCATTTACACGTAAGTCGCCATCTTTTCATAGTGTATCGTCTAGCTAGCTTGACATGATGCTTACGCATGAGCACAACATACCCGTGCAACAGTTCCGTGAGTGCTCTTTTTAAGAGTAGTTTTCAGTTGAATTTACTACATCTGCTGTTTTCCACAGACAATAACCCCATTTCCGTTCTGGTAATAAACATATGGGAGCGAGGTAGACATAACTTCCACACCTACATACCCATGTACCCCTTTATATTCCACAAACATCTTAACTCAATCCCTTGAAAGAACTCACACATAATCTGTTTGAAACTTAATAAAAAAAATGAGTGCTAGTCAAAAAATAGTCAAGTTAAAGTTTGCCATGTTTTTATGTCTATATACATACATAATTCAACTTTGACATCGGTATGTACCACAGTTTACAATCTGATGGATTTGGTACGTAATTTTGTACTTGCACACGGTTACAAGCAACTTTCAGACTGTTTGTGTGGCAGGCAAAGAAAAAAAAAGGCATTATGTTAGAGTCAATTTCCCTTTAAAATAACATGTATTTAAGTAGGCCCCTCAAAGTGCCTTACAATTAATACCACCCGTTTATTGGGCCTTAAGCATTCCTCACATCACATCAACAATCTCTACCCTGGCAGGAAACACTATCTTCTGGGTGATGAGAAGCAATTATAGTCTTGAAAGTGTCTTGCTCCAAGATGAAAAAAGTGTCACAACCAGGATTTAAAATCACATTGCGATAACTAAGCCACCAGAACTCGAGTTTGATGCACTAGACCACTCAACCACAACATGCTACTACTGTTCATATTTCCTTAAAGCATTTACCTTTTAAGCTTTTCTGGAATTTCTCAGTGATTTTGTTGAATTTGTTATGATAAACATGGAATCCTCTTATGTAATATTTGGTAGTGTCACCCATTGGTCTCAGTAATTTCAAATAGCAGCCTGGTAACACAAGGGATCAAGCAATCATATTGTTCTGCTTTCTTGCACAGTTTTGCCTGTTTTGACAGCTGTTGCTGCTATGTGCACATAGTTGGTTTCACTGTGGGTTTCACTGTGTTGTTAAATTTAAAATGTTCAACTCTTAGTTCATTGGTCTTAAAAGTTTATTTATAAATAGTCCAGTCAGTTTGAAACAATTTGGGCAGTCCTATTGGTTGAAAGACAGTCACATGACTGTTTAAGACCAGTTTTAAACGGCTGATAAAGACAGCTGGAGCTAAGAAGGTACGTTCTGCAATCATTATAGCCACATGCAGGTTGGCGTACAAGCTTACACGGGTGCTAACTTACACGTAGAACAATCAATACATACCGGTACTCTATGTCGTGTCTATTAGTACAAGCATACGTACAACCATTGAGCGTCAACCCTTCGCGAAATGGAGCCTTAGGACATGGCAAGAATTGAAAAATAAAATAAAAAGAACAGAAAAGTTTCACGGATTTTTCTACATTATTACGCTTTTTAACAAAAAGGGCATTTATGAATGGGAATATAAAAAGAGTAGTGACTCGGTCTTCAACAGCCGTTTAAAACCTTGCAGGGTCCCGGCCTTGTGTTAAAGGAACTCGCCGTCGGCTAAGTTGTACGCACTTATTTGACTTCATCAAGCTCTGTATTATTTTAAATTCCACACTTATCCAAATTAAGATATTTATGCCCATCGTCTCACTGTTGACTAAATAAAGTGATAAAAAAATGTTTAGTTGGATGGTAAAGTAATTTTCTCTGGGTATAACTTTGTAGTGTTCTTAATCAGGCCATTGAGCTGTTAGTTAAGAATAGAGATAACATGGTCAAACTTACCGTCATCTGCAAACATTCTAGCCAACATGCTGTCAGGCTCGCGCCCTATTAGTGTGCTCCTGTAAATTAACAAAATCATTTGAAATGAAGCTCCATCAAAGTAAAAAGTGAATTAATAATAATACTTGACTTACTAGCCTACATGTAAATCCTAGTTTGTAACTCATGCACATTGTAAAATTTAATTCAATTCTATTCATTTATTATTCATCACGATATAAAAACATGGAATTCCTTATCCCATGTGTTTAAAATAAAGACACCACTCTAAGTACAAAAATAAAAAGCAAGTAGAAATTAAGTTTTTGTTACATTACAAAAACAAGGTGTTCGTGACATTGTCATCAAAGGTTGAAATTATCCAACGATGACCCCATTATACATTTGAAAGTGAAATTATGGATCTTAATTGTTTTGTCTTCAACTTCCGGTTTGAACCGGAGGACAGGGTCCAAGTGAGGTCCTCTCTTTGAGACTCTTGTTAATTTTTGATAGACCTGTCTGATGATGTTTCAAATGTTAAACTTTGAATTATTGTAATTCAACACCCGCTGAAGTCATCACGACGTAATTCAGTTGTGCCATCTCCATGTTGAGGTTCAATTGTCTTATGAGTTTCAAGGTTCAATTCAATTCCATATTTGAGTTATGTGGTAGAGAATAGTCTGAATGAATACAACAGTGACAACGTTAAACAGTGGTCTTTCCGGGACACCATAACATGTGTTTTTCCAATCGTGCAAACAACACCTTCTTTTTTCCTTAACTTTCAAATCCAAAGTCTGATTTTGTTCACATTTCATAATTAAGCTTTTATTGATATTATCTATTAGTGAATATTTCATGATGAAATTTGGTTCCAGAAATTTTGACATTGAAAATTAACACATTTTTAAACTTGTCGTTTTATTTGAAAAGCCATGAACAAAATGTCATTTCATGAACGGAAACCATGCCCAAATTCCATTTAATATTGACTGCAGAACTGAAATTATGGCTTTTAAACAGTTTTCCGGTTTTAACAGAAAGACAAGGTTGAGGCGATTATGTAGTTTTTCAAGACCTTTCCGTTAATGTATAGATTGTGAAAATCCATTGTGTGGTTATGAATTATGATTTTTTTTAAATATTGAACTTTGATTTAATGTAATTTCAACACCTGATGACATAATTTTTTATTGTGATGTCTTCATATTAAGGTTTAATTGTATAAGTTTCAAGGTTTAATTCAGATTCAATCTTGCGTCATGCTGTAGAGCAGAGTTGGGGGGCAGAAGAAGAATACAAAGAAGAACAAAAACATAACAAAAATTAGACTCTGAGTTTTTGTTGCATAACAAAGCAAGGCGTTCGGTATGATGCTCAAATTGGGTTTTAACAAGTCCCAGCTTGATTATATGCAAAGTTTCAGCTTGACTACACATTTATTGCTATGTATGTAGATCTGGTAAAACTGCACCTTTAAGGTGACATTCAATGACGTCATTTTACCCAGGACAACAAATATTGGACACGTCCCGCTCGAGCACTTGCACAAATTCAGTTCAGACTAAAGCCTAGCAAACTGTACATTCAAGGTGACATTGTGTTGATGACATCATTGGGGCGTGACCTTGATTTTTGGATACAATACACCCCACACTGAATACAAGCGAGGTTTCAGATTATCGCCCTTGTCTATACAGATCTTGTAAAACACTTCCTTTGTGGTGATATAACATAATAATTGATTATGTCATGAAGACATCACTTCATTTTTTATGCACTTCCAAGCCTGGAGCAAGAAGAATTTTGATTGTAGCATGTTTTGTTCTCAAGATATGTAATACGTTGTCAAAAAAACATGTGATGATATCATCATGACTTTTGTTTAAAATTTTGCAGTAAACACTGAGGTGTAACATCACTTCAAGTTTCAACTCAATCAAACATGTAGTTTGGTAGGTAAATGACTTCAAAATGTGCACCTTTAATGTTACACCACATGACACGTGATGATGTCATCAATCTTTAACTTTAAACGCATGTTGTCTACATAGAAGATTATATGTACACCATTTTTGAAATGATTACCATAATTTTTGCTACAGACATCAAATAAAAGGTGTATTTTGAAGTGTTTTTAATATGCCCCTAAAGGGCGCTCTTGGATTTTATGACATCACTGATGCTTTTTTTTTTTACCAGACCCATGCTGAACTATAACATTTTAAATTACAAACACACTTCCTGTTTCAACCGAAAGCAGAGGTCACGTGATTTCACCCACACAATAAAAAATTAGGGCCTAGCCTAAGAGCAATATTACCTCTATTTAATCCCGCAAAAAGCAACCTCTGGCCTCTTGGCCTGATTTGATTACCATTTTAATCACTGTGACCCTCTGAAATACTATCGGTCTGAGATGCAATCAGCTTGGTATATATACATCAGGACCATCTTCAACATCACGTGCAGTTAAATGTGCCCTGAATAAGAACTAATGTTGTTTTCTGATTGCATTTTCTCAGTTATTAAAAGTCAACCAAAACATAAAAGAATGGTAGTCACCTAAGTACAGCCTCCTCTTTTATTCAATATCACATGCGACTGGTATTAAAGAACAATTTCAAGCTGAACTTCGCACAGGTTTGACACTAACTTAAATCTACGCAGCGCATATGATTCTCCAATATTAATAGCACAATGTTCAAAGACATCCAATGTAATAAATTTACATAAATTGCACAGCCAGTCTAAATTTGTGTTTTATTAGCTTTTTATGATATTCATAATCAATACAAAAACGTTGCTTTAGAAAATGGCATCCGCTTCCAGTAACTATTACTTTAAAAAAGCAAAAAAGAGAGTGTTTGTGTACATGCAACAACAACAAACAGCTGTTATTAGGCCATTTTTGGGTGTACCTCACTAAAAATGGAGTCAACAGGCAACCGGCTTCATGAATATTTTGTAGGCCCACAAAACATTTCATACTAGAGAGATTTGAAATCCTACTAAAAAAGGAACAATGTAAGATAAAATTCATCTAATTGAGACCTGGTGATTGTTGACTTTCAACTTTAAGTATTTTGGATGACCTGAGCCCTGAAAAAAATGGTTTCATTTGCTGAAAGGTGTAGGGCAGTTTTTCAAGATTGGAGCCCAGGCGTTTGCCAAATTACACAAGTATGTTAGTGTTTTTATTTGGAAGGAGAATAATAAATGGACGGGCACAAGGACAACCCATGTCAAATTGACCAGAGGGTGGTGTCGAAGTTGTAAATATTTTTCTCTTTCCAGTGAAAAGATGTGGTACTTCTTAGTATTTCACATGTTTATTACATGTACACTGATAATATTCAGATATACTCTATCTTTGACCCAATGATCCCATTAAACACAGAGTGTGCATTGTTCCAATTGTCTGCTTGTGTGAAAGATATCCAGTAAGGGATGGTGGCCAACAAACTGAAACTATATGAGGATAAAACTGAGTTAAAATTAAATATTAAAATTTCGTCCACAACTGCCAGTAAAGCTCTTGATCACCTAAAGTTCTAAAATTGTGTGAATAAATATGAAATATAATTTGAATTCTATGGATAATAATGAAGTACAAGTCGAAGAGGGGTTGCATTCCTTTCCACGTGCTAGGCATGCAATCACACAATACATTCAAAGAAAGTATTACGCAATGTTTAAAAAGATCGGATTTGACCAAAGTTAAGGGCGGGGAGAAACATTAATCAACTATCAACTATACCACGACCTGGGTGGGAACCCTCTTCGACTTGTACTTCATTATTATTCATAGAATTCAAATTATATTTCATATTTATTCACATAATTTTAGAATTCTATTACATAACACTTCGTACAAGTCTTCAGAGGGGTTGCATGTTCAAAGCGTACGAACAGATGAGTGTTAAATCCAGCTCAAAGTGTTCAAGTAAAAATAGAGAATATCGTGGCAGATCAAAGAAAACAATTTGCCAAAAAATGAAAAATCTTGTCAGTCAATAGCATGTGAAGCAAACATTTATTTTAATCTTTCTGGAGTCTGTGACTTTCCAGACTATCAACTTAAAATCCTTACCTGATAAACTGTATAGTTAAACTTAAATAACTACAAAGGTACCATATTATTTTAATTTTATTATTTTTTTTTTTTTCTTCTAGGCTAAAGAAATGGTTAAACAAAATGTTAATGATCAATTCAAAACATTGTTTTGGGGCTGATTACATCAGCTGAGTGAGAACCGAGATGCATAACTTGGATCCTCTATGGGCCTTTTGTAAATTTTTTCAAATGTATTCACAATTGACCAGTCTGCAGTGTTCAGTATGGCCTTGAGAGACACGTCTTGAGCCAAGGCAGCCAATGTTGACGCACTTCGGAAACTATGTGCTTTGTGTACATCTGTGTTTATTCCTGCAGCACGAAGAATGTTTTCCATCCATCTTGCTAAAGTACCAGTTGTCCATGTTTGTGAGGTTTCCTTGTAGAAATAAAGAGTTTAGTTTCATTTTCAGGACTCCGAAGCTCCTCTGTGCGACAAAGGTACTAATTTAAAGCTGAAAGAGCGCATAATTTACGGTTTTCTTTGAAAACTTATAATGTTATCTTATTATTACTTAGTCCTTTTTGGGACGATTAGTTTTAAGTGGTTCCATCACTGTAATCATGCACTTATTATCTGCAAAATCAAAATAACTTATATCTAATGCAGCAAGCATTTGAGTTTGCTGTGCTGAGACTAAAGTAAATAAAGCCAAATATTTCTCACTGAGATTGAGTAACGAAAGCTTGTTATTGTTAGGTAATCCGGAAATATGATTTAACAGCGTTGAAACTTTCCAAATCTTTGAATATTTCGGTATTGGAGGTGTAGTGTTGAAAATTCCTCTCAGTAACCGAACAATGAGAGGGTGCTGCCCCACCGTGAGGCCCCTTCACAAGGGTAGGGTGGATGACAAAGTTGACCTATTTAAGTTCAATGTCGAGTAGGAT
Source organism: Marthasterias glacialis (assembly GCA_911728455.2). Lineage (NCBI taxonomy): Eukaryota > Metazoa > Echinodermata > Asteroidea > Forcipulatida > Asteriidae > Marthasterias > Marthasterias glacialis. Next base: position 14,796,176 of record OU452231.1, on the reverse strand, counting down.
TTTCCACTTGAATGCTCATGAGCTAAAAAGTTTGCTATCTCCTGTATAGAGGGTGTAAACGGATCAATTTTCCCGCCACTGCACCAGCTAACCCAATGTTTCCATGCTGATTCATACTGTTTTTCTGTGCCCCTTCGCCATGAGTTTGAAATGAGTTCGGAAGCCTCATTCGAAAGTCCTGCTGACTGCCACTGTTGCCTGAGATGACCCAAGCGGCTAACTTGAGGTTTGGGATTTGATGTTCTTGATCTTTCTCGAGAACTCCCTGTGGTAGCTGGAGTGGCATTTCTGTACACATTGATAACAGCTGAGGGTACCACGCTTGAGTTGGCCAACACGGGGCAATGAGCAGGCATTTGGGTGTTACATCCCTTGACAGTTTTTCCAGGACCCTAGGGATCAAACAGAATGGAGGAAAAATGTAAGGAAGCATTTCTGACCACGATATTGTAAATGTATCAATAGCCCATGCATGGGGGTCGGTTTTCCAAGAAACGTACTGTATTTTGTTATTACGGAATTAAGCAAATAGGTCAGTGTTTGGACAAAACGTGCATTTTTTTATATCTTCAAATATGACCACATCAAGGGACAATTCCTTGTTTAAGTCCCTACGTGAGAGATAATCGGCAGTGACATTCGTCTTCCGGCTATATGTGTTGCCGATAGGTGAATGTTCTTTTGAAAACACCACTCAAAAATAATCATTGAGATCTTGTTTAGTGAAACTGTAGTACCTCCCATCTTAGAGATGTAAGACACAGCTGTACTGTTGTCTGATTTAATGAAAACATGTGCATTTTTAACATTTGCACACAGTGTTACCAGTCTGTTTTGTACAGCTAGTAATTCCAGATTGTTAATGTGAAGTTGCTGTTGGCTGACTGACCACTTACCCTGAAAGTATGAATTATCCGCTTCACAAACTGCTAACCAACCAAAGTTATTGGCATCTGTTGAAATAACCATATCAATAGATGGTAATTTGATATTGCATTCAATAACATCATGAGGAACGGAAAGCCACCACTTGAGTTCTTCACATATAATGACATTGATCAACAATTTCGCATCAAAATCGCACAAAATTCTTTTTAATGCCTCTTGTTTGGCCCTTTCTAAATGACCGTAATGTAATTTACCTTGTGAAAATGCTTCGAAGACAGAGATGATCAGACCAATGCAACGAGCAAGTTGTCGATTGAAACAGATTTGTTAGAAATTAATTGGCGACATTCAAACTTGATCTTATCGACTTTAGCTTTTGGTACATGCATTGTCATTGTTTTGAGTTAATTTCAAAACCCAAATAGGTTATTTGAGTTGCAGGAATAATACATGATTTTTCACTATTGATCACAAAACCCAAACTATTCAGCAAGTGTATCATAAAATTTGTATTATGGATGCTTTCCTGTTCAGATGAGGATAAAATCAATATATCGTCGAAATAAATGACAACGGAATGTCTCTACTTCTAGCTGAGGAAATGATCGGTTTCATAACCTTAGTAAAAATTCCAGGTGCTGAGGATAAACCAAAAGGCAGACAAGTGAAGCAATAAAACTTCCCTGACCATGTAAAACAGAGATAAGGTTGATAAGCACCACCCATTGGAATAGAAAAATAAAGCATCTTTCAAGTCAATAGATGTAAGGAAATTGTTATCTTGAATGAGATTCTTCACGAGTTTTGCATCTTGAAATGCTCGTGTAAAACAAAGCTATTTAGATGTTTTAAGTTAATAATTGGTCTCAAGCCACCTGATGATTTGGGCATTAATGTATATTTGGTTTGCGATAACACCATGTGATTATATCTACTTTGCTATATACAGTAGATTGTTCTGTGAGAACTTGTCTTGCTATTATTCTACTACCGCGGAGTAGATTTTCGGAATTTGGGAGACAACGTAGTTCTGGAAAGAACTGTCCTGCTTTTTACGTACTACCTGGGGGTAGGAAATCGGCCGGGACTACTACTATTTTTTGCACTTAGTGGATTGGGGGGACTTCTCGGATAACTTCACTATCGCGGAGTGAGTTTGGTTTCAACATTTCGACTAGCCTGCTCTAGTCATCATCAGGAGACTTGACACAGATACCTATGTCTGCCGTCTAAAGAAGAATCTGATTCCATCAGTTGAAAGGAAGCTGGCTGCCAAGCTCCTCTCTCTGAACCGTAGCACTGCCATAACCACTCAGTTATATAGGCATCTCAGGCCCTCTGCCACGAAGTGCCCCAGATTCTTTGGTCAACCAAAGATCCACAAACCAGACAAACCACTCCGACCTATTATCTCCTCTCGAGGTTCCCCCACCTACAACCTCGCACAGCACTTGACAAAACTCGTACACCCACTTGTGGGTAAAACGCCTCACCATGTACCCAATTCAGCAGGGTTTATCGATATCATAAAGGGAATTAAATTACAGTCCTCCGATGTACTAGTGAGTTTTGATGTCAAATCACTATTCACGAACGTACCTACCGAAGAAGCATGCCAAATTACCAAATCGGTACTTGAACAAGATGGAATTCTATCAAACCAAACCAGTCTAACGCCAGACCAAATCCATGATCTATTATTGACATGTGTGAAGTCCACATACTTTCAATGGAGAGATGGGTATTATAGACAGGCTGTGGGCACCCCAATGGGGTCTCCAATCTCCCCAGTCTTAGCGAACATTTTCATGGAAGATTTCAAACAGAAAGCTTTGGGTACAGCTCGACTCAAACCCAAACTGTGGCTCCGATATGTTGATGACACGTTCATCATTTGGTCGCATGGCTCTGATAACCTTGATGATTTCCTCAGTCATCTTAAACGGCAACATCCAAACATACAGTTTACCATGGAAACAGAGACATCTGATTCATTACCTTTCCTTGATGTGCTCATTTCCAAGAGGGTGGATGGTTCTCTTGCACATTCCGTGTACAGAAAACCAACACACACAGACCGCTATCTTAATGCTCGGTCATTTCATTCTCCTTCTGTGAAAGCCTCAGTGAACTGCAGCCTACTTCGAAGGGCACAAATAATCTGTGACAAAGAACATTTACCAAATGAACTGGAACACCTGAACAGAGTGCTAAAAGAGAATGGGTACAGACCAAACAAACGAGAGTTCATATCCAAGAATAACTCTCAAACCTCGAACTCTGAAGATATGCCTATTGCGGTCCTTCCGTATATATTGGCCACACTTCACACAAGATCCAACATATCCTCTGAGAAGCGGATATTAAGGTCTACTACCGAACTCACAATAAGCTACACCCACAAAGACAAGCATGACTCCAGCAGTCAAGCAGGAGTTTACATAATTCCTTGCTCATGTGGTTAAGTGTACATTGGCGAGACTGGTAGAGACCTTAACACAAGGCTTAAAGAACATAAAGCCCACGGCCTCAGAGGGGAATATGACAAATCTGCCATTGTCAAACACTCTGCTGATCTAGATCATGTTATTAATTGGCAACAAGCTTGAATCATAGCCTCTGAGAAGCACTGGTATACACATCGTATCAGAGAAGCTATTGAGATACATAAACACAACACTGTTCCTCAGGACATAGGCTATTTCATTAGCAGCATTTGGCACACAATCCTACCACCCTACTCCACTGACATCCCACAGTCTACTGACACGCCCCTGTACACAGGGCATCCACACACAATGGGCAGAACACACAATGGCTCTGAGCCCACCAACCACAGTTCTCCTTTCAGGAGAACCAATCAGAGCAGTGCTGAATACCTATAAAGAGACCAGCATCTCAAACATTCTGCAGTCTCCTGATGATGACTAGAGCAGGCTAGTCGAAACGTTGAGACCAAACTCACTCCGCGGTAGTGAAGTTATCTGAGAAGTCCCCCCAATCCACTAAGCGAAAAAAGTAGTAGTAGTCCCGGGCGATTTTCCTACCCCCAGGTAGTACGTAAAAAGCAGGACAGTTCTTTTCAGAACTACGTTGTGTCCCGAATTCCGAAGATCTACTCCGCGGTAGTAGAATAATAGCAAGACAAGTTCTCACAGAACAATCTACTGTATATAGCAAAGTAGATATAATCACATGGTGTTACCGCAAACCAAATATACATTGATACCTCACCATGCAATGCCTCAAATCCTAGATTTGGGTATTATAAAGATATTAGAAACAAACCGGCATTCCGCCGATGAAATTACTCGAATCGCACCCTTCCGTAGAAGTTCATTGACTTCGGTATGTATCGTATCGATCTCTAGGTTAGAAAAAAATGATATTCGTGGCCTTTTTGGCTGACTACGATCTGCAAGGAAGTCTATCTTGCAGCCTGATATGGTATTTAAAATCCAAATATCTGAGGTGATCTGAGACCAATTCCTTGAATACATTTTTAATCTTCCGGCATATACCGGTGAAGATAATGTAAGAAATGAGAGTACATACCCATTTTTTCAGACGGTCTTGTTACCATTGACATGATTGAGGCCAATTTCTGTGGCATTTTCGGTGGTGAGTTAAATTTCCCTCGCTGGTAATGGGAATTGGAGCCACGGGAAGGGGGACGCCAGTAGCATCTGTCTTGATATCCTCCACAGTTGGAGATTGCACCCTTTGCGCCGTATGTCTGTTGGCTATAAGGGATGTAGCGGCGATATGGCTGGTTTTTGCTCTCGCTGGTTAGTTTTTTACCAGCTTTGTAAGCTTTGGCTACTTGCTTCATTGTTACGTTGAGATCCTGCCAAACAGCATTTCTGTTATCGGAGTGTTTCGTGAACACAAACCTCAGTACACGGGGTTGAGATAGTTCTTGAGTTCTTCTCTTAATGCTCAACTCATAAGATGCATTCCCGGACAGGGTGTTACTGTAGTTGTTTATTGTTGCTCCGCCTTGGACTGCTCGTCGCTTGAGGGCGCTATTCAACGTGGTTTTTTCATTCCACAAAATGTCAGGTTATTAAAAAGGGCCATTACGGCTCTCTCTCTCTTCAAACTTTCCATTCAACTAGAGACCCTGGGACACAGTTTTTACGTGATCTGTGATCTGTGATCTGTGATATGTGATATGTAACAAAAAGTAAACAGTGAATAAAGACATGTACATGTTGTACATGTGCCGCCACACAGGGTAATGCCATCCAAAGCCAACTCTTTAATCTTACTGATATTGACGGGTTGCCAAGATTTGGTTGATTCTCTCAACTCAGTGAGAATGTGAAAGAAGGGTAACATACCCTTAATGTCATGTTTCTGTACTTGCTGGAGGGCAACATCTTTTGATCTGGCTGTGGCAGAGATAGTACCTCACAGCTCGCTGTCAATCCAAGGTGCCGAAACGGCTACCGCATTCGACGGTGTCATGTATTTCTCGGAAATGTTGGTGTAAATTCTCTTTTTTAATCGGCATTGTTACCGCCTTGATGGCTCTATTCGCCAATTTTGTGAACACCTCCGGGCCTGTGGCCTCACTCTCGTTGTAAATATCTTCACTTGGAAGAATATCAAAATCAGTTTCGTCAACATTCTGTTGAACATCTGGAAGAATATCAAAATCAGTTTCGTCAACATTCTGTTGAACATCTGCCAGAACACTGGTCAGGTCAAACTCAGATTGACTTGGATCATATGTTGCCATATGAGTCGGATATCATGGCTTGATTCGATAAAAAGCCCTACTGAATTAAGAAGGAGCAAAACTACGTTCTGCACTGATATCGCTATGCCTATCACACGAAAAAAGATGAACCTGACGGCGTCTTACGGGGTCTTTATACCCGTTCCTACTCTGCCTTCCTTACATTGCGTGATGCTTTCTTTGAATGTATTGTGTGATCGCATGCCTAGCACGTGGAAAGGAATGCGACCCCTCTGAAGACTTGTGTGAAGTGTTATGTAATAATATTTCTTTTGAAAACACTACCATTTCACCCTGCCAAATCTGTGCTAAATTTAGGAGTTGAAATATTGGCAAGATACGCCCTTATATTGATGAAGATACCTGTCATTCCTTTTTAGATCACTCGTTTTGTCTAGACTAAATTACTGAAAGGTACTTTAAAAAGAAACATTGAACCACCCTCCCAAACTTCAGAATAAAGCTGCCCGACTTCTTTTCAAGTCATGCCGTCAGGACAACACTTCACCATTACTTCGGAAATTGTACTGGCTGCCTATCACTAATAGAATCGACTACAAACTCTGTCTACTTGTCTACAAATCCCCTGTTCACCAGTCGACATCATATGTATCTGACATTCTACAGCCATACATCCCATCACGTTCCCTACACTCTTCCTCAGAGAACTTCTTGGCCGAACATTGCACTGTCTCTAGAGCTGGTTCACGTGCCTTTTCAGCTGCTGCTCCTCATGTGTGCAACTCACTCCCATCACATCTTCGCAATGCAAGGATACTTGGAAAGTTCAAGAAACTCATGTATTTCATAATACAAGATTATTTTAAGTACTTGGACCATCTTTAAGTTGGACAGTGTCGCTCTTTTGGAGGCGCTTTGTAACTCTAGGGAAAAAAGCGCCTTATATAAATGCTATTATGTATGTATGTATGTATGTATGTATGTATGTATGTATGTATGTATTTTTTAAAGTATTTGTTTATAAATATTCAGAATTTTTTGCTTTGTGCTATGTGAGTTTATTTAGTGGTTCGTGGTGGTTGCAATATTTGACTGGGATCGCTGGCTGGCTTCTTCTTTTATGCAAATGAAACCAAAACGCAAAAATGGTCAGAACTCATGATGAGAGTTGAACAGCCATTCTCTTGTTGCAGCATCAACTTCTTTCAGGCCCTAGCTGTCTGCTGTCTGCTGTCTGCTGTCTGCTGTCTGCTGTCTGCTGCCTGCTGCTCTGCCCAACCGGCTGAATGGCTTCTGAACAAATTAGGGCTGGCCAGCTCAGTTGGTAGAGCATCGGTACAGATAGCCGGTGGTCACTGAGGTTTAAATCCCGCTCCAGTCAATTTTTCTTTGTTCACCCCAAAACTGAAATTTATAACCTATTACATTTAGTTGCAGATCTGTACATACAAGGTTACTGTAAAATTATAGCATACATTTATTTTAGGTTGCCTTCAAAAAACCATTAAAATGAACTTCACCTTTGTTTATAAAGCTAGTTTGGGACAAGTGATGGTGACTAAACTTTCAATGTGAGTTATTGTTGACTCAAGTTACTGAGTAAGTTTGAGCAAAATCTGATTGAGAACTTTGAAAAAAGCAAAATATTTTTTCTTTCCAGTCCACAGGCATTTCCACAGTAAAGCAGTAATGGCGTCACGTTCTGAAATGACGATGAGTTAAAGAACATTACATCCATTGAAAACATTTAGCTCTTGAAAATGTTGTTTTCCCTTCGAGGTCAATTTTAGACCAGAAGACTAGGTCAAATCGAAATGATGTGAACATAAATAGTGCTGGGATTTTTTTAGCTCTTTCATATGTTGTACTGATTGTACAAATCGACTGTGTAGTTCTGGAGTTATGATTTTTTGAAATAGTAACGTAGAGTAATGCAATTCGGTACCCAATGACGTCATGACGACGTCATTGCTCGAGTTCCGTCTTCGAGTTGAATTTCAAGTATATGCTAATTTTCAAGGTTCAACTCAATTTCATTCTTGAGATAATCTGCGGATGAGAGTTGAGGGGAAAAAGATGGAGCCGACAATTTGAAAATGCTCAAACAAAAACAATAGGTGTACGGCTGATGTCAAACACCTAAAAATGCCAAACAGAAAAGAAGAGGTGTTCTGGGCTGAAAAATAAAGAATTAAGAGTGTGAGGATACAAGGGATATTCATTGCTTTTTAGTATCAGGTGTAAAACTACGAGGCTGAGTTTGTTTAACAACAAACTCTAGATACTCAGATTTCGAGAGGGAATGAATGAATTTCACGTTTAGATAAATCAACAAGTTAAGGTCTAGCTACGTATGTGTTAAATTTCAAGCTTTTCCAAGCTTGTTTAGAAAGCAAAACAGCTCTCATGGGAGTTTTCAGTGAGAAGATTGCAAAAAAATATACTTCAGCTTCCGGTCTCAACCGAAAGTACAGATCAAATTGGGTCATACCTTTTGAAAGATATTTAGAATCACTCAAATCCTGAATTTTTTGATAAATGAAATTTCAACTTCCTGTTTTGACTGGAAGTGAAGGTCAAATGTGTAAGATTTGTACAGTAATTGAAGAGCTTTCATTTTGCGCACAGATCTTTTATGTAACATTTACAGTTCTTCAGATAAGAATTTTTGAAATATTCAACGTTGGTTTAATGTGATGATGAGGTCATCGTGAATTTATTACTGTTAGGTACATCTCCAAGTTAGGGTCTAAGTACATGTCAAGTTTCAAGTCTGTACCACATTTGGTTAATGAACTATGAATTTATTATTTGTACACTTCAACTTCCGGTTTTCGACCGGAAGTCAATGTTAAATGGGGTCACATTGTTTGAAAGATTTGTAGATTGGTTAAAGTGCTTTCAGATGAAGTAATGATTATTAATATACCCTATTTTGTTATTGAGATATGAATTTTTTGAAAAATGAAATTACAACGTCCGGTTTCAACCAGAAGTCAAGGTCAAATGGGTCACACATTGTGTATGAGTTTTAGAGTAATTGAAAAGCTTTCGTATGGTGCAAAGATCTTATGTGTAACTTTCACGGTTTTCAGATATGAGTTTTTGAAATATTAAAGGTTGATTTAATGTAATGACGTCATCAATGACGTCATCAATGACGTCATCATCCCAAAAAAGTTGCAGTTTTATCTGCACAGTAAGGTCTAAGGTAATAGTAAGTTTCAAGTCTGTACCACGTTTCCTTAATGAACTATGGATTTATTATAAGTAAACTTCAACTTCCGGTGTCGGTCAGAAGTCAAGGTCAAATGGGGTCACACCTTTTGAAAGATTTGTAGATTGGTTAAAAGGCTTTCAGATAAAGTAATGATTATTAATGTACCCTGTTTTGTTATTGAGATATGAATTGTTTGAAAAATGAAATTTGAACTTCCGGTTTCGACCGGAAATTGAGGTCAATTGGGGTCACACTCTGTGTAAGATTTGTACAGTAATTAAAGAGCTTTCATTTTGCGCAAAGATCTTGTATGTAATATTTATGGTTCTTCAGATATGAACTTTTGAAATATTAAATGTTGATTTAATGTAATGACGTCATCATAAAATTTTTACTTTTAGATACATCTACAAGTTATGGTCTAAGTACATGTTAAGTTTCAATTTTTTTCAAGCTTGTTTAGTATGCGAAACCCTGATGAGAAATTTCAGCGAGAAGAAGAATAAGAACACAAAGAGAAAAAAAAACACAAAAAAAATGTACAATATCAATAGGTTTTCGGCTGTTGGTCGAACACCTATAAACAAAAAACATTACAAATCAATAGGTTTTCGGCTGTTGGCCGAACACCTAAAAATAAGGGTGAAAGGGGAAGATTTCCCTAGACTTTCCGTTCCATCATAAAAACAGCAAGTTTGTGATTTACGTCATCAAATGATTTTATCATAAAATGTTGATGTCATGAAACAGTTCTACCTGAAATTATAGCTTTTTAAAAAGTTTTTCCTTTCAAATTCTGGTTGGTACACGAAGAAAATGTCAATACGGGGTTACATCTTTGTAGCGTTTGTTCAATATTTGATGACATTTCCGACAATGTGTAGATTGTAACAATTCAACTTGTGGTTCAGGAGTAATGATTTTTTTTAGTTTTGAACTATAAATAAATTTAATTGGACACCTGATGACGTCATCATGAACTCATCAAATTTGTGCAGTCTTCATATTGAGGTTCAATTGTCTGGTGATTTAACTCCATTCAGCCGAAATACAATAAATGAACAATGGTGGAAGCCTCTAGATGTCTTGTGATCCCCTTCTTGGAACAAAAGGACAAAGGACTATAATCAGAGATTACACAAAAACTGTCTCTTAATGGCCAAAAAAACCCAAGTATATTCACAACCTTTATTTGTCCTTGTCCGTTAGACGGTGTGTGCGGGGTCTGTACACGCTCCGCAGTTGAATGACCGGGCGACCTTCAGTCCGCTGGTCCGAAATTACATAATGACGTTGTAAGACAGCTTCCGTTTCCAGGCAGGGGAAACATTTGCGAGTAAAGAAGTCATCTGGCGCCAACTGGTTAAGATGGCACATTTTTTTATTCGCAAAAAAATGTTAATCAGTTTTCATTTAAAAATACATTTTTTAGAGGCCTGGGACATTTTTAACTAAAAAAAGATTTGAAAAAGAAAACTATAGCTTGAATGCACACAACAAGGCTTCTTTGTTTATCATTTTGGAGCATAAAATCCCTTTCAGATAAAATGTTTTTATGTTCAAGAAATATTTTCATCAGAATTTAAAGAAAAGAAAAAAGAAACAGAGTAAAAAGAACTTCAAATTTAATTTTACCGTGTAGTTGAGAAGTGTTTACCCCCAACATTGAGTGTAACCCAGTCATTATGAGTTGCTAATGTACTCTGCCCAGTACAAGCACCAATAGCTTGGACGCAACGACTAGCTTTAGGATCTGTTGAAAAAATATAAACTGGTTTTATTTTTATGACCTCCACTCATTTACACTACACATTTCATATCAACAATAAAGTCTAAATGCTTTGTCAGTAAAATGCACATAATTATGTGCCGTTATAATGTAAAGCACACACCCAAGGTCACATTTCCATGTAAACATTACAAAGTAATTTTAACTGTCAATGGTTTCAATCTCCCCTACATGAAAGTTAAGTGTCTGACCTTCATTTCCCATGCTGTTTCAGAAACAAAGTGATCAAATGTTAATTCTTTGAGTTCAGTTACTTTATATCAATTATCTCTTTCATTATAAGCGCTATTGCATGCTTATTAGTCATCAGTAAAAACTCCTAGCTTACAATACATGTACATGTAGCATTCAAGCTGGAAAACTTGTTTTTATAATGGCTCCATTTTATACCATATTTTGGTCAAGCTTAAAGTGATTTGAAGACATGAGTTTAAGGATAAAGAAGGATGAGTCTTTTGTTTCATGCATTGAATTTAAATGTACATGTATTTTGTAAGCCATTATGACAGATATTACCATAAGGCTACAATGATTATATAATTATCTCACCAATAAATGGTTCTCCTTGTGAAATGTACAGAATCTCGTCATCTCTATATTAAAACAAATCAGATGAATTATCAACACAAATAACATATATTTTGCAACATTTAGTAAATAGATATTAAAGAACCACTTTCCAAGTACCTCCAAGCAAGTGCTCCTTCAAGCACTATTTACAAGTATGAACAGACAAGATGTGTCTCGTCTGCCTCGCCTGCCTCGCCTGCCTCGCCTGTCTCACCTGTCTAGCCTGTCTCGCTTTGCTTGCCTTGCCTATCTCACCTGCCTTGCCTATCTCGCCTAACTTTTCTTTCTCCAAGGGGAATCCACCTAACCAAGTGATAAGTCACTTCTAATTGGAGTTACAGTCCATAAACCATATAACCACCACACACCGCCGTGACCTTGACCGTCAACCTTTTTACCCCTAAAACAATCCTAACTTTCTGTTCCCCGAGGGCAACCCCCCATCCCAGTTACAAGTTCAAATGTCACTTCTACATGTAACTGAAATTACAGTCCAGAAACCATTTACCTATGACCATGACTTTGACCTTTTAAAATATCCCATCTTTCCTTTCCCCAAGGGCAACACCCTCCCCCAAGTTTCAAGACTAAATGTCACTTCTAACTGAAGTTACGGTCTGGAAACAAAAGTGCCCGGATGGTAGCTTCAGCGTACAGGGCTGAGGTGTAAAAACAAAATTACAACCTTTGGAAAAACTGCTATCGTGACAGATGCAAATTAGCCCCCTTTATAAAGTTTCAAAATTAACTCTTACAAAACTAGGAAAAAGTTTCACAGTGTCTACTCAATTGGGAATCTATAGGTTTCCAAATTGTCTACCCCATTTCAAGTTCAACTTCATGCATAAAAAAACAGATTCGTAATCAAATACAGCAATCAAAGCTTTGCTTAAAGGAAGGTCAGCACAATGTGCATTATAACTATTTTGTATCTCTTGATGCTTTTATACATGTACTCTTGAACTGGGAGGAAGAGAGAAAACAACGTCATTAAACTTTTTTGTACAAGAATTTGTAGAGGGAATTACATCGCAATATCATCATTTTAAAAAGACAAAACTTGTCTTATGGGAGATTTCACTTTCTGGAGCAGATGAATGTGATGTAATAGTTGTTTAAAGCAACTACAAAGGGAGTAACTGTTTCTATACAATTACCTGATCAACTCAGCATTTGTTAATTGTCCTCCTGTTGCAGTGTAAATAATGGAAGCATTTATATCCAGCACATCACTTGCAGTAGCCATCACAAGTTCTAGTGTATCCTCACACTTAATAATCTGCACAATACAATGGGTCATGATTAAAAATCTACGTTCATATGTTTACGGCCCAAAGTGAAAAATACATTTCAGACCAGTGTTTCTCCTGGCTGTTCTATCGGCACACTTTTTTGATTTGAAGTTTTAATTTTGTTTTTTTTTAATGAAGAGGAGAAACAGAATTCCCATTCATGATGTAATTAAAAGTGCTGACAAATCTTTGCAGTGCAGAAGAGACATTGGCTGGCAATGAAAATATCACAGGAGATACATGGATGTATAGATGTATGTAACATCAAGGATAGACAAGAAAATCACTTGTAGCATTACATTTCTAACAAATTAGGATTTAAACTGTCTGTCAGTCTATTTTATTTCAATGCTGTACCAGCCCATCTGTTTCAGCCACGATAACATTTCTTTCCAATCTGACACCAATACCGTTAGTTAATGGAGCGAGTCAAATAGCATGAAACTCAACACCAGGAAGTCAAAGGTCATGCACATGACTCAAACTGCATGGTTCAGAGCTCATGGTCACCCCATTATACAAACATCTTGGAGTAACCATCAACAACACCCTACCCTCACCTGGTCTGACCATGTAGATGCTGTTGTCAAACAAGCAAATACAACTCTAGGATTTGTATGGCATGTTGCAGGGGATCATCCACAGAGGCATTCCTATCACTTTGTCGATCATTTGTACTTCTAGTGCTAGAGTATGGGCTGCCTGCCTGGTCCCCTTACACAGCAGCTACATTGTATGTCATCTCAATTGGAACGAGTACAAAGAAGAGCTACTAGGATGTGTCTTAAATAACAAAGAGGTGTTATTTCTTATGATGATAGACTCAAGTCACTGAATCTTCTCAGCCCAGATGCCAGAATAAACAGAATAATTGTTCAGTTCATCATGAAGTGTTTCTTTGGACTGAACAGTGGCTCTGCAGTTACTTCCCACACCCAAATTAATACTCGTTACTTGGACACATTGACTTTCAACAATCATTTTGCTCGAACTCTTTGCCTGAAGAACTCTTCAATACATTCATTTCCACGCATTTGGAGTAGTTTACCATCCATCATTAAGAACTCAGTATTTCTCGAATCTTGGGAGGGTATAAATATTATTTGTCCAGCTATTTTTAATCATGGGGATTAATGTTTTTCCCGTTTATTCTTATTTTGATTCATTTATTTTATCTGGGGACACCGTGACATGTGCTTTTTCGATAGAGACAAAACACAGCACCTTAACTTCTGCATTCAACGGCAGATTTTCTTTTGCACAATTAGGCTATTATTGATAATATCTCGCAGTGAAAAGTTCATGATGAAGTTTGGTTGAAGAAACTATAAAATTGAAAATAAACATAATTAAGTGTTTGTGCATGAGCCGAACACCTCTTGTTTTCGTTTTCAAGTTTTATTTATTTTTTAGGTGTTCGGCTACCAGCCGAAGACCTATTGTTAGGTGTTCGGGCAACAGCCGAACAACTATTGTTATTGTTCTGTTTTTTTTGTTTGTTTTTTTAGGCGTTCGGCCAACAGCCGAACAACTATTGTTATTGTTCTGTTTTTTTTGTTTTTTTTAAATTTTTTCCTCGTGTTCTTCTTTCCCTCCGAACCTTCTCCAGCGATTTAAACAAAAGTAAAGCTTGTACAAACTTAAAACTTACTGTGTACATAGGCAATAGTGAGTAGATGAAACCGCCACTTTTTTGGAATGATGACGACATTGATGACGTCATGACAAGGTTTTTAATGTTGAAAAATGACCATTTGCTTGTTGCTGTATCTCAACGAATATACAAGCTATGATGTTCATACTTAGGCATCAAATTTATAAAGACTTGGACAACATTTGAAAAGTTAACGCCAAAATCGTACGACCTTAACTTCCGGGTCGTTACCCTGGGTCAAAATTCGCCTCCGTGTTTTTTCATCAAAAAACAACTTTCAAGCTTATCTACGGAATAACTCAAGATTGAGATTGATTTGAACGTTGAAACTCAACAGATAGGTGAACCTTGGTATCAAGACACCACAGACCTAACTACGTCATAATGACGTCATCGGGCATTAAATTACAATGAATCAAAGTTTAAAATTTGTAAAACTCATATGGCGCAATTTTATTGGGGAATACCCAACGGCGCTCTCTTTGGTCCAACGAAAGAGGGCGCTGTTGGGAATAAAGATTTTAGAAACATTGAGCGCTATGTGCAGAGCGGAAAATCGCAATAGTTGAATGATAACGTCTCGCACCAAAACCACCACTTTTTTGGACTGATGACGTCATTGATGACGTCATTACATTAAATAGCGAGCAAATTTATATCTTGAGAACCACAAATGCTACCAATAGGCTATTTTCATGGTCTTTTCCACGACAAAAGTGTTTTGTTAGTGTTTGACCTTGCTTTCGTTTAGAACCGGCTTTTTTTATCGTAACATAAGATTTTCAGTTGAAAAACTAAACCTAAAAATCCGGAGTGGCTTTGCATTAACGATCGCATTATGAGACTTTATCCGATATCACGTACATGACTTGTATGTGTTTTTTCTAACTCGCGTGATAATTGTACTTTTTTAAGTAATTTTTAATTCAGCAGGATTTATTTTTTAAACGTGGATTTTTCCTGAACGGCGGATTTTTTTTCTTCAAAAAAGCGGAAATCCGCGTTTCCGTGGAAGAGTTGCATGCCTGATAATAACTTAATTTTAAGGCCCTTCGACGATTCTACAAATGTTTACAATGTGTGACCTCATTTGACCTTCATTTCCGGTCGAAACCGAAAGTATAAGTTTGTACATACAAAATTGTGTATCTTATTAATGAAACGTGGTACATTAATAATCATTACATCAATTTTGAGCTCTCTGGCAATTCTAGATAATATGTACAAAGTGTGACCCCATTTGACCTTTAGTTCCTGTCAAACCAGAAGTTGAAGTTTAATATGACAAACCTTCATGCCTAAAGATAAACAATAAGTTGTGCACTGTGAAACAATATTTTATGTGAAGTCATCATGACATCATTTATAGCAGTGTTTCGTATCCGTGTACAAAGTAATGAAGAAAAGTGTAAACTCGTACCATGTTCTGAGGCTGTATATGCCCGATGCTTTTGTATTCTTTGTACTGTTTACATGAGACTGCTACAATGACAGACTTTGAATAAGTCTATTCAACGTATTGTCCAATAATAAAAGGTATCAGATCACTCTCAATGTTATGATGGTCTGATGGCGCCGCGATTTACCGCGTTAACTTCCAAGCTAAGGACCGCGTTTCGGGACCCCCGACGAAATCAATATAATAATTGCACAAATTTTACCTTTTTTAAATAACAAGAAACTTGTACCTATTAAAACAAACAAGACTAAAACGAGAATTTGTGGTATGGTAAAAAACCATTTAAGTTGATTGTGTAAATTAATCAGACCAGATTCCGATCGAGTGTCAACATTTTATTCCTAACAGACTTCTCGGCCCACGTTATTGTAACAAAGATTCTCATCGAAGACAAGTTCAAGATGGTTCGAGACCACGGAAAATAATGTTTCTAAATTCCAACCGGTCTTCCGGGCCAACTGGATTTTCTGGTTCAGAAGATTGAGATCGCGCAGGGTTAACACTCCGTGCTGCATGAGCAGACGACCGTGCATATTTTCCTTTTATCAACAGTTTTCTTCAGATCTATGCCTCAATTGCGACCAATGATTATATTTTCTTTCCGTTTTATTTCAAGTTGACACAGTATGTTTCACAGCACGGTGCAAGCTTGCAGAAAATAGTCTCAAGGTGTCTGTTTCCTGCCACATCCCAACACATGAAGCATTAAGAGAAAAACTCTGGAACCAGTCTCTGCACATGTTCAGAAGAATGTATGCTGTACAAGGAGCAATGTGTCTGTGTCTAGATTGTGTATTCCTTTGCACATGTAAACTACCGCGGAGCCAGACTTTGTCCGGCGATATCATGTACATAACTTTTTATTCAGCGGGATTTATTTTTAAAAGCGGATTTTTCATGAACGGCGTATTTTTTTTTTTTAAATGCGGAAATCTGCGGATCCGCGGAAGAGTTGTATGCCTGTGGATCATGTGACTACTTTTATACTTTAGACCGATGTTGCATATATGTAAACTTTAATAAAATTGCAAAGTTACGTGAAAATCGAACGTGTGGTTTATGAGATATTTTCTTTTAAACCTAGAATCTTCAACTTCCGGTTTAGACTGGAAGTTGACCTCGGGCAGGTCACATACACAAACAAAAATTTTAAGGTGTTGTTTAACTTTACGATTGTGAAAAAATTATTGCAATATCTTTTCGCATTTTCATTACGGAGGGTTTTCAAAACAAGTAATTTTAAAATTTTAAACCACTGTGCCTTTAAATCTGATGACGTCATCTTGGCGTCACAACTTCTCATACATTTCAAAGTTATAGTCTTACTACATGTGAAGTTTAAAGTTGATTAAATCTTCCAAACTATGTGTTTGCTTGCGGACAAGTTTCATTCAGAAAAGAGAAGAAAAACCCCCCCAAAAATAGAAATTGAGTTTGTGGACAAACTCATGGTGTTCGGCTTGAACGTAATAAAGTGATTGTGTGCCGTAGTATTTGGTGAAAGAATATGTTCCTACCTCTAACAACTTTTAAATCAGAAACTACTTCCGGTTTGACCGGAAGTAGTGGTCACAAAGGTCACTTTATGTTTCACAAAAAAAGCCCTTCCCTAACCCAGCTATTTCATGAAACAATCATGTTCCTACGTCTAACTACTTTGAAATGAGGAGCTACTTCCATTTTGACCGGAAGTCGAGGTCACAGAGGTCACTTAATGTATCATAAGGAAAGACCCTCCCTTACCTTGACATTTGTCGAAAGAATTAAGTCAGGCATGCAACTCATCAACCCCCCAAAAAGAGGAAATTTTTTGACAAGCCAATATTTTCAGTGCGCATTTCCAAATGCAAACTGCCAATATGATGTTTAACCATGGTTTAATACTATAGGCCCGCTATGGAGGGCGAAAACGACTAAGAATTTTATTTTGGATGCAAACAAAACAAAAAACAAAACTTTTTTTTTTTTTTTTGCGGCGTGTTAGCCCCGCAATTAGGGCGAGATTGTGCAAGGGGAAAAACCCATACAGTAATTTTTTGAACAAAATGCTTTTGTTTCTGATCCATTGTTTGTGGAAACCATGGTTAAATTTTCTACCACATTGGCTGTATAATTCGTCTTAGTACAACTTCCGGTTTCAACTGGAGGACAAGGTCAAATCAGGGTCATATTAGTGCAACACTGTGATTTATTTTAGGCCTTTCATAAAGCATATAGATTGTGAAATGACTTACGTAGTTTCAGAGATGTTTTTAAACATATTACATTTTGAATGCAGACATTTGACTTAACGCGGTAAATGTGGGCGGCTGTATTAAAGACTAACAAACCTTGAAAAGAGACTAAGAACATTGCGTGGTTAATGTCAATCGACGTCGATGTCACACAGCCATGCACACACATGGACGTGTACATGTATAATGGCATTGGATTTTCTCTAGCAATGTCGAATGTTGAATGCACATGAACAAGAGATTTGCGTTAATGTCCCATTTGAACCAGAAATAAAGGTCAAAATGGTGTCACCTCAATGCAAAAGTTTGAGAAGGCTCAATTCTCTACAATCTGATGTAAGATTTGTGACCATGTGATAAGTACTTCTTAAAATATGAATTTTTGAAGTTTTCAACTTCCGGTTTGAACCGAAAGACAAGGTCAAGTTGGGGTTATGTCTGTGGGGCGTTTATGCACCTTTGGATGACCTTTTCGATGATATGTAGATTGTAAAAATCCATTGTGCACTTCAGGAGTTATGATTTTTTTTAACAATAAACATTGATTTAATGTAATTCGACACCTGCTGACGTCATTATGACATCACAAAAACGGTTACGTCTCCTTGCCATATTCTACCTATGTACGAAGTTCCAAATTTATATGACCTTTGAAAGTGTGCTTTTGAAACCGGAAAACCTTCGGGGAGAAGAAGAAGATGCAAAGGAAGTAAAAAAAAACAAAAAAACTAGACATTCAGTTTTTGTGTCATCACAAAAACTAGGTGTTCGGGAATAACGAATTGCTTCTAAACATCGATGAGTTAATACACACAACAATGTAAAAAACAAAACGTTACAATTAGTGTTGTAGCACCATTGTTTTCAAACTTGTTACCAGAGGGCACTGTTTAATGTAATGACGTCATCAGTTTTAAACTTGAAAACGCAGAGTTCTTTACCTACTCACACACTGAAACCACTGTCCAAAGCTCGTTTGATACTGACCAAAGATGTAAAAAATAATGGCTTTAAAACAATCGTTTCCTTCAACTTCCGGTTTGAACCGCAATACAAGGTCAAATTGGGGTCATTTCTTTGAGACATTTAAATTGTTTCCAAAAGACCTTTGCGATGATGTGTAGATTGTAAAAATCCATTGTGCACTTCAGGAGTTCCGATTTAAATAATAAACTTTGATTTATTATAACTCAACATCTGATGACGTCATCATGACGTCATCGTTTTTTTTCCGTGTCTTCTTATTGAGGTTCAAGTATATGCACAGTTTCAAGGTTCAGTTTAATTTCAATTTTGAGTTATTTATTTGGAGAAAATTTTGGAGGAATGAAACATTTAAAGCAACATAATGGTCTCTATGAGACACCGTATAACACAAGGTTTTGATTTTGTTTGATATATTAAAAGTGAAATCAAATAAAACCTTTAAATATGAATATGAAAATAATTAAAAAGCGCTTTATCATATGTATTTCATGGGGACTTCCGGTTTGGGCAGGAAGCGAGGTCAACTCAGGTCACTAAGAATGATAAAGAACCGCATACATTTATTGTAACTCGACTCCTGGAGGAAAACAAGTTACCTTTTTGATTTTAACTGCCAGGAAAAACAATGTTTTCGTGCTTTCCAAAGTGTTCCTTTTCCACGCAGTGCAATTGGCTGCTGCCAAGTTGTCTGTTCAAAATAGTATTCATATTGCCTTTTATCAAAACATTAACCCTTGCTGCCCTCCGTTTTGTTCGGCATCTATGCGGTGTCAATAAAATAAAATGTGTATCGCTAGTGAACGTTGTGGCGCTATATCAAATTAACGGTCTCATTTTGTAACATCACCTTTACTGAACATTGGTGTACTGTACAGTCAGTCTGACATTTGACAGATTCAAATTCTGAGCTCATTATCTGTATTAAAAAGTTCCAAAGTTTTATAAAAACTACCCCACTTTGATAAACATCATAAACACAAGTGTGCACGGCTAAAGAAATACACAGACATTTTGAAAGGCGATGACTTTTCTTTTAAACTTTACTTTTAAACAGTTTTACTCAGCGTATCCCCAGAACAACTCTCGCGGGGGTAAAGTGCCTCTGGCCCCGCTGTTGCACACTTGTGACTCTCGTATGTAAGCACGTACGTGATCGGTATATATAGAACGAAAGACGATCATTTTGTCAATTGCATTTTCTCCACCATTATACATCAAACAACTCACGTGAGCATGTGATCGTCTCAGTAAAGTCTCCTCTTCCTCTCCCTGTCACAATTAAGCCACCAGAATGACATAAAGGGAAACATTTCCACACTGAACTTGGCATGACTTACATGTTTTTCTTTGCGTCGCCATTATTACACACACACACACACACACACACACACACACAGAACTTAACAACAGTTGGAGTGTCGTGTGCACGGCTAAAGAAATACACGGACATTTTGAAAGGCGATGACTTTACTTTTAAACTTTACTTTTAAACAGTTTTACTCAGCGTATCCCGAGAACAACTCTCGCAGGGGTAAAGTGCCTCTGGCCCCGCTGTTGCACACTGAACTTGGCATGACTTACATGTTTTTCTTTTCGTCGCCATTATTACACACACACACACACAGAACTTAACAACAGTTGGAGTGTCGTGGCCGAGCGGTTAAGATCACCGGACTCAAGTTCTGGTGTTGTTGGCAGCAGAGTGTAGGTTCGAATCCCGGTCGCAGCACTTGTGTTCTTGAGTAAGATACTTTACCATAATTGCTTTGTCCTTCGGATGGGACATTAAGCCGTAGGTCTCGTGTACTAGGATGGGTAGTGCACGTAAAAGAACCCAGAACACTTATCGTGGAAGAGTAGGGGAATTACCCCGGTGTTTCTGGTTCACATAGCAAGCACCCTTATCTACAGGTTTCCTCAGGCTTGAGAGCTACAGTGATTAAGTTCACTTATGAGGCATCCTTGGTTTCATTACCAGAAATGTATAATAAGATCATTACATTAATTACATTTCAAAATGTATAATAATAATAATAATAATAATAATAATAATAATAATAATAATAATAACTAGACATTCAGTTTTTGTGACATCACAAAAACTAGGTGTTCGGGAACAAGTGAATGAATTGTTTGTAAATATCGATGAGTTAATACACACAACAACAATGTACAAAAAACGCGTTACAATTAGTGTTGTAGCATCATTTTTTGAAGCTTTTTACCAGAGAGCGCTGTTTAATGTAGTGATGTCATCAATTTTAAACTTGAAAACACAGAGAGTCCATTACCAACTCACACACTGGAACCATGTCCAAAGCTCGTTTTATACTGACCAAAGAACTAAAAAATATGGCTTTTTAATAAATTTTCCCTTCAGCTTCCGGTTTGAACCGCAAGACAAGGTCAAATTGGGGTCATTTCTGTGAGACATTTAAACAGTTCTCAAAGACCTCAGCGATGGTGTGTAGATTGTAAAAATCCAATGTGAATTTCAGGGTTTATGATTTAACTAATACACTTTGATTTATTGTAACTCAACATCTGATGACGTCCTCATGACGTCATTATTTTATGTCCCGTCTTCATATTGAGGTTCAAGTATATGCACAGTTTCAAGGCTCTGTTTAACTTCAATCTTGAGTTAAATTTTGCAGGAATTAAACATTTAAAGTAACATAATGGTCTTCATGGAACACCATTTAACACAAATGAACACCAAAATAATTAAGTAGAGCTTTATCATATGTATTTTATAGGGACTTCCAGTTTGGGCAGGAAGCGAGGTCAAATCAGGACACTAAGAAATATATTAAAAAAACGCATAGGCTACATTTATTGTAACTGGACACCTGAAGGAAAAACAAGTATTCTTTTTTAATTGTCACTGTCTAGAAAAACACTGTTTTTGTGCTTCCGAAGTGTTCCTTTTCCACGCAGTGCAATTGGCTGCCGCCATGTTGTCTGTAAAAAATACTCAATGTGACAAGGCCCATACAAGAGCTACGACATATAATTTTGTTTCTTTTCAAATCACCATAAGAGGGCCTTTATAATTACATGGATGAAGGCTGCGTTATCTTTAACATTGGAATTTTCATGTAAACAGCCACAAAGTGAAAAAATAAATGATAGTATACAACACTTTTAATTACATTTCAAAATAGTATTCATTTTGCCTTTTATCAAAACATTAAGCCTCGCTGCCCTTCATTTTGTTCGGCATCTACGTGGTGTCAATTAAATAAAGAAGTGTGCGTCCATACAGGTTTGAGGGCGCTATTTCAAATTAACGGTCTTAGTTTGTAAAAGCACTGCGTATATGCGCCTTGCACGTTCATTTCTTGGAAGCCTGCCAAGTTACTGTGCACGCATTACTGTTGACATTACCGAGCAGCGCTGTGTATACACAACACGCAGTAAAATCCTAGAGTGCACACGCACGGGGTGCAATACAGTGAGGTAACTGTACAGACTCTATAGGCGATCGCGCTAAAAAAGGCACTTTTCACCTTAATATAACTTCGTTATGCAACGGCCAATTTTGTTCAAATTTCACAATTAGGCTTTTATAGTCGTTATCTATTACTAAAAAATTCAACATGTAGTTTGCTCAAAAAAAATTTGAAATAAAAAAAATTCTTATTTTTGAACTCGTCGTCGTAACAAACTGTAACATTTGATGACGTCATCAATGTAATATTTTCAAAGATCATAAACTACATTTTATTTCGTACACTGAAACCATGTCCAAATTCAGTTTCATATTGACTCCACAGCTTAAATTGTGACTATTTAAGCATTTTTTTGCTTCAACTTCCGGTTTGAACCGGAAGACAAGGTCAAATTGGGGTCATCTCTGTGAGACATTTAATTATGTTTTAAAGACCTTTCCGATGATGTATAGATTGTAAAAATCCATTGTGAACTTCAGGAGTTATGATTTTTTGAAATAATAAACTTTGATTTAATGTAATTCAACACCTGATGACGTCATCATGACATCACAACAACGGTTTCGTCTCCTTGCCATATACTACCTATGTATGAATTTTCAAGGTAATACGACCTTCGGAAGTGTGCATTTGAAAGTGGACAATCGCCAGGGAGAAGAAGAAGAAGTATTAAACTAGACATGAATTTTTGTTCCAAGAACAAAAACCGGGTGTTCGGATAGAGTTGTTATTTGATGTAAATAAAGTTAACACAACTAAAATAATTTGAAAATAGAAACATGAAATATTGCTTTATAAAATAATATCTGATTAGGACTTCAAGAACATCAGTCATGTTCCTACATTTATTTACCTTTAAATGAGGAGAACAATGAAGGACCTCCCCTAACGTTAGTTTTGGGTGAGAGAATCTTGTTCCTACATCTAACCATTTTTAACTGAGGAGCTACTTCCGGTTTGACCGGAATTAGAGGTCAAAGAGGTCAAGCAATGTACAACAGAGAAGGGCCTTCCTTAACCTTGGTAATTGGTGAAAGAATCATGTTCCTAGCTCTTAGCTTTTTTAAATGAAGAACTACTTCCGGTTTGACCGGAATACAGGTCACAAAGGTCATTTAATGTTTCACAAAGAAAGACCTTCCCTTAGTTTGATATTTCTAGGAACAATCATGTTCCTACTTCTATTTACTTTTAAATGAGGGGCTACTTCCGGTTGGACCGGAAGTAGAGGTCAAAGGGGTCAAACAATGTGCAAGGGAATATGTCTTCCATATCCTTGGTAATGGTGAAAAATCATGTTCCAAGCACTTAGCATTATTCTAATAAAGAGATATTTCCGGTTTGACCGGAAGTAGATGACACAGAGGTCACTCAATGGGTCACAAAGAAAGACCCTCCCTAACCTTTACATTTGTCGAAGAATTAAGTTCATATCTCAAACGGTTGATTTTTTGTTGATTTTTAAAGGTTTAAATAAGCTATGTGTAAAAGACTAACAAAGCGTGGAGTGCGTGCCTTGAGAAGAGACTATGAACAACGTGCCGTTTATTGTATCATACAGTAGCACATGTACATGTACATGTACAGTTTCAACGTAACTTAGCCACACACGCACACACCTACCCAGACGTGTACATGTATAATGGCATTGGATTGTTGTATAGCATTGCCGATCACGCTTGAATGCACATGCACAAAAGAATGCGTTAAATGTCCGTTTTGAACCGCAAGTATAGGTCAAAATGGTGTGACCTCAATGCAAAAGTTGGAGAGGACTAAATTCTCTACAATCTGATGTAAGATTTGTGATCATGTGATATATACTTCAAAAAATACGAATTTTTGAAGTTTTCAACTTCCGGTTTGACCCGGAAGACAAGGTCAAATTGGGGTCATGTCTGTGGAGTGATTACGTAGTTTTGGATGACCTTTCCGATGATGTATAGATCGTAAAAATCCATTGTGTACTTTAAGAGTTATGATTTTTTGAAATAATAAACTTTGATTTAATGTAATTCGACACCGGATGACGTCATCATGACATCACTCAAACGGTTTCGTGTCCTAATGAGTATCTAACTATGTGTGAAGTTTCAAGTTCATACAAGCTTAGGAAGTGTGCTTCTGTTAGCGGACAATCTTCAGGCATAAGAAGAAGAAGAAGAAGAAGAAGGAGAAGTAAAAACTAGAAATGAGTTTTTGTGGCATCACAAAAACTAGGTGTTCGGAGTGTGATGTGTTAAAAATGATTTTATGTGTTAAAAGTTAAATGAATTAAAAGTTAATCCAACTGATATATAAGAAAATATGAAGAAAAACATACGTTAAATTGAGCTTTATAATACAAAATTTAATTTGAACATCCGGTTTGGACAGGAATTTCTAATCACTTTTAAATGAGGAGGTACTTCCAGTTTGACCGGAAGTAGAGTTCAGAGAGGTCACGCATTGTGTAACAAAGAAGGACCTTCCCTAACTTTGGTATTTGGTGAAAGAATCATGTTCCTAGCTCTTACCATGTATTAATGAGGAGCTACTTCCGGTTTGATTTTAAGTAGAGGTCACAGAGGTCACCCAATGTTCAACAGAGAAGGACCCTCCCTAACCTTGGTATGTGGTGAAAGAATCATGTTCCTAGCTCTCACCATTTTTAAATAAAGAGCTACTTCCGGTTTGACCGGAAGTAGATGTCACAAAGGTCAATTAATGTTTCACAAATGAAGTCTTTCCCTAACCTTGATATTTCTCGAAACAATCATGTTCCTAACTCTAACCACTTTTACATGAAGAGCTACTTCCGGTTTGACCGGAAGTAGAGGTCATAGAGGTCACACGATTTGCAACAGAGAATGACCTTTCCTAACCTTGCTATTTGGTGAAGGAATCATGTTCCTAGTTCTTAGCAATTTTAAATAAAGAGCTACTTCCGGTTTGACCAGAAGTAGATGTCACAGAGGTCACTTATTGTGTCATAAAGAAAGACCCTCCCTTACTTTGACATTTGTCAAAAAAATAAAGTTCATCTCTCAAACGGTTGATTTTTTGTTAATTTTTAAAGTTTTAAATAAGCCCTGCATTAAAGACTAACAAAGCTCGTTTTATACTGACCAAAGAACTTAAAAATAATAGCTTTATAACAATTGTTTCCTTCAACTTCCGGTTTGAACAGCAATACAAG
Source organism: Marthasterias glacialis (assembly GCA_911728455.2). Lineage (NCBI taxonomy): Eukaryota > Metazoa > Echinodermata > Asteroidea > Forcipulatida > Asteriidae > Marthasterias > Marthasterias glacialis. The sequence continues at coordinate 14,770,745 of OU452231.1, read as the reverse complement.
GTCAAATTGGGGTCATTTCTTTGAGACATTTAAATTGTTTCTAAAAGACCTTTGCGATGATTTGTAGATTGTAAAAATCCATTGTGCACTTAAGTAGTTCTGATTTAATTAATAAACTTTGGTTTATTGTAACTCAACATCTGATGACGTCATGATGACGTCATCGTTTTATTTCGCGTCTTCATATTGAGGTTCAAGTATATGCACAGTTTCAAGGTTCAGTTTAATTTTAATTTTGAGTTATTTATTTGAAGAACATTTAGGAGGAATTAACATTTAAAGAAACATAATGGTCTCTATGAGACACCGTATAACACATGGTTTTGATTTTGTTTGATATATTGAAAGTGAAATCAAATAAAACCTTTAAATATGAATATGAAAATAATTAAAAAGAGTTTTATCATATGTATTTCATGGGGACTTCCGGTTTGGGTCGGAAGCGAGGTCAACTCAGGTCACTAAGAATTATAAAGAACCGCATACATTTATTGTAACTCGACTCCTGGAGGAAAAACAAGTTACCTTTTTGATATTAACTGCCAGGAAAAACAATGTTTTCGTGCTTTCCAAAGTGTTCCTTTTCCACGCAGTGCAATTGGCTCCCGCCAGGTTGTCTGTTCAAAATACTATTCATATTGTCTTTTATCAAAACATTAACCCTTGCTGCCCTCTGTTTTGTTCGGCATCTATGCGGTGTCAATAAAAAAAGTGTGTATTGCTAGTAAACGTTGATGGCGCTACATCAAATTAACGGTCTCATTCTGTACAGTCAATCTGACATTTGACAGATTCAAATTCCGAGCTCATTATCTGTATTAAAAAGTTCCAAAGTTTTATAAAAACTACCCCACTTTGATAAACATCACAAACACAAGTGTGCACGGCTAAAGAAATACACGGACATTTTGAAAAGCGATGACTTTACTTTTTAATTTTCATTTTTGAACAGTTTTACTCAGCGTATCCCGACAACAACTCTCGCGGGGGTAAAGAGCCTCTGGCCCCGCTGTTGCACACTTGTGACTCTCGTACGTAAGCACGTACGTGATCAGTATAATACAGAACGAAAGACGATCATTTTGTCAATTGCATTTTCTCCACCATTATACATCAAACAACTCACGTGAGCATGTGATCGTCTCAGTAAAGTCTCCTCTTCCTCTCCCTGTCACAATTAAGCCACCAGAATGACATAAAGGGAAACATTTCCACACTGAACTTGGCATGACTTAACAGTTTTTCTTTGCGTCGCCATTATTACACACACACATAACTTAACAACACACCGCAAAGTTCGATGAACTGTGACAAGACCTGACTTGTTGCGTGTTATGTATATACATGTACACAGCATGCAGTAAGAGTGCACAGGCACCGGGTGCAATACAGTAAGGTAACTGTACAGACTCTATCGGCGGTCGCGCTAAAATCGGCACTTTTCACCTTAATATAACTTCGTTATACAACGGCCAATTTTGTTTAAATTTCACAATTAGGCTTTTATAGTCGTTATCTATTACTAAAAAATTCAACATGTAGTTTGCTCCAAAAAAAATTGAAATAAAGAAAATTCTTATTTTTAAACTCGTCGTCGTAACAAACTGTAACATTTGATGACGTCATCAATGTAATATTTTCAAAGGTCATAAACTACATGTTATTTCGTACACTGAAACTATGTCCTAATTCTGTTTCATATTGACTCCACATCTTAAATTGTGACTTTTTAAGCATTTTTTGCTTCAACTTCCGGTTTGAACCGGAAGACAAGGTCAAATTGGGGTCATGTCTGTGAGGCGTTTACGCAAATTGGGATGACCTTTCCGATGATGTATAGATTGTAAAAATCCATTGTGTACTTTAGGAGTTATGATTTTTTGAAATAATAAACTTTGATTTAATGTAATTCGACACCTGATGACGTCATCATGACGTCACTCAAGCCCTGTCATGTCCTAGTCAAGTTCTAACTATGTGTGAAGTTTGAAGTTTATATGAGCTTGGGAAGGGTGCATTTGTTAGCGGACAATCGACAGGCAGAAGAAGAAGAAATAGAAGAAGTACCAAAAAAAAAAAACCGAACAAAATCAAGAGGTGTTCCGGGCTAGTGCCCGAACACCTAAAAAAAAAAACCGAACAAAAACAGAGGGTCTTCGGACTTGTGTCCGAACACCAAAAAAAACAAAAACAAACAAAAACAGAGGGTCTTCGGACTTGTGTCCGAACACCCAAAAAAAAAACCGAACAAAAACAAGAGGTCTTCGGACCAGAGTCCGAACACCTAACAAGAGGTCTTCGGACCAGAGTCCGAACACCTAAAAAAAACGAACAAAATCAGGAGGTCTTCGGACCCTAGTCCGAACACCTAAAAAAGGAACAAAAACAAGAGGTCTTCAGACCTGAGTCCGAACACCTAAATAAAAAAAACAACAAACAAAATCAAGAGGTGTTGCGGGATGAATGCCCGAACACCTAAAAAAACTACCAATAACAATAATTATTTGGGCAATTGCTCGAACACCTAATAAAAATAATCAAAATCTCGATGAAAACAAAGGGTGGTTTCGGCGGGTGGCTGAAACCCCCCAAAACAAAACAAAACACTGAGCAATAAAAAGAGGTGTCAGTTGCCTAACACCTAAAAAAATAACCAGAACAATAACGATTGATAAATGATGGCCCTGTCCAATTCAGTGACACTCCAAAACTGTTGAAGGTGAAGCACTCGAAATCCTTACTGGAAGAACAAGTCACAAACAAACAAGGATCTCACTCAAAATAACCGTCAACTAACGGACTATCAACATTTACTTCGAACCGTCGCCATCTAACTCAACCCTATCATCTAAAATCCAGACTTGAGACATAAGGATTCTTTTAGAATCAACCAATTGCAACTGATGAGTGCCCGTACTCATGAAAACATGTTATTGCTACTCAAAGATCTGTAAAAATATCCTCAGTCTCACTATCCCCAGTTGAAATCATTGACTCAATTTGTCATGTTAGTTGTTCTGGTCACTCTGTATTCATACAAAAATAACCCTCGTAAATACGATAAAAAAACTATGAATATAATACCCGGACATGGACCTCACCCATAAAACATGTGAAAACACTTTGGCGGTTTTATGATTCTCAAGTCAACAGTTTTGGAGTGTCACTGAATTGGACAGCGCCATCATTTACCAATCATCTTAATCATTTTTTTTGCATTTCTGGTGGTGCAAATCCCACAGCAGTGGTCCCTGTACAGTCGTATAAAAGTGGTTGAACAGTGTTCCTGTCTGCATTGTTCTGTGGACTCAAAAGGCCATGAAACTAGATCCATACCATTCAAGAAAACCATGTGTGGGTGTGTGGGTGAGTTTGTTTAGGCATTCAAACCGGGGACTTATAACAAAAGAGGACAATAAAGTCCCCGGTTGGAAAAGGTCCCCAGTTGGAAATCGTGTTCAAAACCAATGGGAGCTGTTGCTAAAAAGTTAAAGTACAAACAAAAGAGGAACAATAGGAGGTCCCCGATTGGAGGTAAATACGCACTTGTGTGTGTGTGTGTGTGTGTATCCAATACGAGTGTGTGGCTGCAACCGAACCACTACTGCAATCGTGGCCACAGAATGTCACACCATGTGCTGTTGCTAGGCAGTTGCTAAGGTAGGCAGGGCTTAATGGATCGGTCTATTGGGATCTGATATAATGTTTTGTCAGACACAAGACATGTATAGTACATGTATGTAGAACTTACAGTTTGTCAAACTCAATGGGTCAGACATAATTGTCCACTTCGGTTGTCTGTCACACTGGTTCCTTTGGATATAATGGTCCGTAACACACGTGTAAGTGGTAATATTCATTACAAGTAAAAGAGTTACTTACCTTGCCATTTTCTTTAGTTCCATTTCGGAAAACAGTAACTCTCTTCATTGTCCTTTTAAACAATTCATGTGTTATGCAGCATTGCCTTGGTTCCTGAAGATAAATAAGTTTGTCAATCTATGCATTAGGCCTATATACAGTAGTACAGCATAATATTAGAACATCTGATGAAAGTGGAAACAAGGAAAGGTGTTCTACACCAACACAACCTGTGTTTGCTATCTGTGTTTTTCCTTGATTTTAGAGATGTTTACATTAAGGTGGTAAAATACAAATTTTAATGTACAAAGATCTGCGAACCAGGATGTGATTGCACCACACACATGGCCTAAATTAATGAACAAGCAAAATGGCAACAACTGCATAACTTTCAGTGTTGGCCAGTTGGCGCCGGATGACCTGTTTACATGCAAATGTTTCCCCTGCCCGGAAACAGAAGCCGTGTAAAGACGCCATTTCGTAAATTTTGAACCACCTAAGCAAAGATCACCTGGTCATTCCACTGCGGTGCGTGCACAGACCACACACACGCTGTCTAACAAATGGTCAAAAAATGTTTTGAATATATTGGTGTTTCCTGGTCATTGAGAGGTGGTTTGTGTGTAATCCCAAATTATAGACCTTTTGTTCCAAGAAGAGGATTATGAGGCATAGACAGGCTTCCACCATTGTTTGTTCATTGTACTTCGGCTAAATGGAGGGAAGTCAGAGTGAGCTGACAATCGAGTCATGGTCCCGTGTTTAGTACCACTCGTATGCAGTCGGTAACAGTCGCTGTTTCGCAATTCAGGGTGAGTAAATTTGACATTTTCTAGGTCACGAAACAAAGCGGACAATCCATTCTCTGGGCATTGTCAAGTCAGGGTTTCTTTGTGCCAGCCATACCCTCAACGGAAAGAGAATCCCGCAGGCAATTCCCCCAAAAGAATCCCGTGGGGGGGGGGGGGAGAGAATCCCAGAGGTAACTGGTTGAAGGACTCAAGTCTAGGACTCAAATTTGCATCTTTTTTTTTTCAGTTATCAGTTCCTTATTTATGTTTCAAGGTGTTTTCTTTTTTTAAATTGGGAGATACTCACACATACTCATACTTGTACATTTTTCATAATTTCAATCTTTGCATCATTTGTTATGTTTGATGTCCACATACTATGTATGCAATATTTGTACAGGTTGGTGATCTGAATTAATCTTGCTACATGTACCTTGCTAGTCTAAACCTAGTCTTGGTGCAAGACATTCCTGTTCTGTAGTCCACCACCCATAAAAGTCCACGATCCAACCCATCATAAATTGCCGCCAATAGAGGGCGCTATCTCTCACAAACCACTCTCACAGGAACGTCTTGGGAATCTTGTAGTGAACGTGGGCGTGGTCTTACTTAATAATAGGACATGCATAATTCAACAACGGGAGAATAAACCATTAGCGCACGCGCACTAACAGCAATAAGTACATTTGTAATGAGTTGGCAAGGCTGGTAACCTCTGCTCGTTATACAAGCTAGCTACACACGTGCGGTCGTATGTGTGTGGCGCCTAAATAATACTAGCGCACTGTGTTGAGAATGGTGGTGGGGCCGTGGACGGGCAGAGTAGGAAATTGGGCGACTTGGTGCTGTTGCATGATAATTACCACACAGTTCTAATATAAAAAAGGTCTGGAATTCTCCGCCATATTAAATCCCATTGTTGGAGAAGACATTCCGCACCTGAGCACAACCTACAACATTGTGTAAACAATATGACAGCTTCTACAGATGATACGGAAAAGTAAGGACGTCTGATTCAAGGTTAAATAATATATTAAATGCACCGCTCGCAAAGGTAGTATTTTAGCAATGGCGGCCTGTAGAGTCCAACAAGCAGCACATTACCAAACCCTTCCAGAACTACGAAGTCCACAGAAACCCCCAAAACCAAACATCAATGTTGCTTGAAAAATAACAATTTTAACAAAGATTAAAGCCTTGAGAGGTTCAGTTTGATCCAGATGCTTCTCCAGTGCCTTCGGAATAGTGCCAAGTGCTCCAACCACCACAGGGACTACTTTCACTTTCACCTGCCAAATCTTACGAAGTTCCCTGGCCAAGTCCTGGTACTTCTCGATCTTTTCTATCTCCTTAGAAGCCACCCTTATATCACCCGGCACAGCTATGTCGATGATATGACACATCTTCTTCGTCTTATCTAAGACTACAACATCCGGACGTCTATGTTCTATAACATCATCAGTCTGAATGTTAAAGTCCCAGAGGATCTTGACCTCGTCGGTCTCTACAACTTTCTCTGGAACATGGTCGTACCACTTGGCATGCACGTGGACACCATACTTCTTACACAGATCCCAGTGAATCACCTTAGCCAACTTGTCATGTCTGCCTTTGTACTCCGTCTGAGCCATCTTACTACATTCGCTGACAATATGAAATACAGTCTCTTCTGCCTTGTTGCAAATTCTACACATAGGAGAGACATTTGTTTTCTCTATCCTCACCTTCATTACATTTGTCCTTAGAGACTGGTCTTGCGCGGCAGTAATCAAGCCCTCGGTTTCCTTCTTCAGTTCTCCGCTCTTTAACCAATTCCAGGATTTGCAACTCGCCACTTCTTCTGTACATCTCAGGAACCGGCCATGGAGTGGCTTGTTCCTCTAATCTTGGTGTCTTTCCTCTTTCCTTTCCCTCTTGTACTCCTTCGGCCCAGTTTCGTCTGCCTTCGTGTACTTTCGTGCAATTTTCAGCAAGATCTCCTCAGTGCTCCTGACATGACGATGCAGGCTCCTTCGCTCGATGTTGACGCTGTCTGCCACGCTCAGTAACCCTCTTCCACCCTCTGACCTCGGAAGATAGAGTCTGCTGACATTTGCCCGCGGATGTAGCAAGCCATGCATGGTCATCACCTTTCTTGTCCTTCTGTCAGTGACATCTAGATCTTCTTTAGTCCACTCAATAATACCCCCACTGTACCTCATCAAAGACACAGCCCAAGTGTTTCTGAGCGGAACCAATGAACTGAAATGACTTAAGTGTTTCCACTCAATACACATGGGTGCAAGTAGGAACATGTGTGTATCATACATGTATGTAGATATGTGAAACAATAGGCTTACATAATTCTGAAGAAAAAAAGCATTGGAAATGGAAAAGGACATGAATACATGCATCTGATAACTGGTCATGTGTTTTTACATTGTTGTTTTTTTTTCACTGGTGGTAGGATCAGGAAGGGGAAACAAGATTTAAGGATCTGTATATAATTAAAATCAATGGGTTTGTATCCAGACAAGTGAGTAAACATTTGTAAAACAAAATTGGCAATCAATCTCAAACATGATTGCATGTCAGTAGCAATAATTCACGATTAAAGTCAGATCGTCATCGCATTTATGGCCGTTCAAGGTTTACATTGTTTTAGCTCATTCAACTGGAACCGGTGACACACTCAAGAGTTTTACATATCAATGTTCATGTCAGTAGCAGTATTTGATTCAAGTTTCAAGTCAGTACATCATTGCAATAAGGAGTTATGGCCGTTCAAGGTTTGCATTGTCTTAGCTCATTCAACTGGAACCAGTGACACACTGGAGAGTTTTATCCTTACATATCAATCTTTCAAAATAGGCAAAGGAATCACACCGTTTTGGAAAGCAATTTCTTTGGATGATTTCAGCTTCAAAACTTTGAAATTTTTGTGCTGAAAAGTTTGTGGTGATCGCGGTCGTCTGGCCAAACGTTCCGTCGTTCACTAGTACACATCGTGCACATTTATACGGTACTACAATTTTTAAGACTTGCTTGGACTGTCCTTACTGGCTTTATTCAGCCACTCGAAGGTCTCTGGTACAAACTCTGGAATATTTGTCACAGATTTCAAGCAAGAAAAGCCTCGATCGAATAAACTAAATGCAAGAATCATCGTGTACCGTACCGCTCTTTCCTATGGAGGCCGTCGTGTGTGTTTACATTTTATACCCTTAAGGGGTCAAGAGACGTGGATCCCACAATTGGTCTACATGTATTATCACCCCATAGTCCACGTACAGAGTCTGTAAGCTACTACCCCAATTATCTCCCGATAGTCCACGTACAGAGACTGTAAGCTACTAGCCCAATTATTGCCCGATAGTCTACGTACAGAGTTTGTAAGCTACTACCCCAATTATTGCCCGATAGTCTACGTACAAAGTTTGTAAGCTACTAGCCCAATTAATGCCTGATAGTCCACGTACAGAGTTTGTAAGCTACTAGCCCAATTATTGCCGATAGTTCACGTACAGAGTTTGTAAGCTACTACCCCAATTATTGCCTGATAGTCCACGTACAGAGTTTGTAAGCTACTACCCCAATTATTGCCTGATAGTCCACGTACAGAGTTTGTAAGCTACTAGCCCAATTAATGCCTGATAGTCCACGTACAGAGTTTGTAAGCTACTAGCCCAATTATTGCCTGATAGTCCACGTTCAGAGTTTGTAAGCTACTAGCCCAATTATTGCCTGATAGTTCACGTACAGAGTTTGTAAGCTACTAGCCCAATTATTGCCGGATAGTTCACGTACTGAGTCTGTAAGCTACTAGCCCAATAATTGCCCGATAGTCCACGTTCAGAGTTTGTAAGCTACTAGCCCAATTATTGCCGATAGTTCACGTACAGAGTCTGTAAGCTACTAGCCCAATTATTGCCCGATTGTCCACGTTCAGAGTCTGTAAGCTACTAGCCCAATTATTGCCCGATAGTCCACGTACAGAGTTTGTAAGCTACTAGCCCAATTATTGCCTGATAGTCCACGCTCAGAGTTTGTAAGCTACTAGCCCAATTATTGCCTGATAGTCCACATTCAGAGTTTGTAAGCTACTAGCCCAATTATTGCCTGATAGTCCACGTACAGAGTTTGTAAGCTACTAGCCCAATTATTGCCTGATAGTTCACGTACAGAGTCTGTAAGCTACTAGCCCAGTAATTGCCCGATAGTCCACGTTCAGAGTTTGTAAGCAACTAGCCCAATTATTGCCGAAAGTTCACGTACAGAGTCTGTAAGCTACTAACCCAATTATTGCCCGATAGTCCACGTACAGAGTTTGTAAGCTACTAGCCCAATTATCCCCCAATAGTCCACGTACAGAGTTTGTAAGCTACTAGCCCAATTATTGCCTGATAGTTCACGTACAGAGTCTGTAAGCTACTAGCCCAATAATTGCCCGATAGTCCACGTTCAGAGTTTGTAAGCTACTAGCCCAATTATTGCCGATAGTTCACGTACAGTCTGTAAGCTACTAGCCCAATTATTGCCGATAGTTCACGTACAGAGTCTGTAAGCTACTAGCCCAATTATTGCCGATAGTCCACGTACAGAGTTTGTAAGCTACTAGCCCAATTATTTCCCGATAGTCCACGTACAGAGTTTGTAAGCTACTAGCCCAATTATTGCCTGATAGTCCACGTACAGAGTTTGTAAGGTACTAGCCCAATTATTGCCGATAGTTCACGTACAGAGTCTGTAAGCTACTACCCCAATTATTGCCTGATAGTCCACGTACAGAGTCTGTAAGCTACTTGCCCAATTATTGCCCGATAGTCCACGTACAGAGTCTGTAAGCTACTAGCCCAATTATTGCCTGATAGTCCACGCTCAGAATTTGTAAGCTACTAGCCCAATTATTGCCTGATAGTCCACGTACAGAGTTTGTAAGCTACTAGCCCAATTATTGCCTGATAGTTCACGTACAGAGTTTGTAAGCTACTAGCCCAATTATTGCCTGATAGTTCACGTACAGAGTCTGTAAGCTACTAGCCTAATAATTGCCCGATAGTCCACGTTCAGAGTCTGTAAGCTACTAGCCCAATAATTGCCCGATAGTCCACGTACAGAGTTTGTAAGCTACTAGCCCAATTATTGCCTGATAGTCCACGTACAGAGTTTGTAAGCTACTAGCCCAATTATTGCCTGATAGTTCACGTACAGAGTCTGTAAGCTACTAGCCCAATAATTGCCCGATAGTCCACGTTCAGAGTTTGTAAGCTACTAGCCCAATTATTGCCGATAGTTCACGTACAGAGTCTGTAAGCTACTAGCCCAATTATTGCCGATAGTTCACGTACAGAGTCTGTAAGCTACTAGCCCAATTATTGCCGATAGTCCACGTACAGAGTTTGTAAGCTACTAGCCCAATTATTTCCCGATAGTCCACGTACAGAGTTTGTAAGCTACTAGCCCAATTATTGCCTGATAGTCCACGTACAGAGTTTGTAAGGTACTAGCCCAATTATTGCCGATAGTTCACGTACAGAGTCTGTAAGCTACTAGCCCAATTATTGCCTGATAGTCTACGTACAGAGTTTGTAAGCTACTAGCCCAATTATTGCCTGATAGTCCACGTACAGAGTCTGTAAGCTACTACCCCAATTATTGCCTGATAGTCCACGTACAGAGTCTGTAAGCTACTTGCCTAATTATTGCCCGAAAGTCCACGTACAGAGTCTGTAAGCTACTTGCCCAATTATTGCCTGATAGTCTACGTACAGAGTCTGTAAGCTACTAGCCCAATTATTGCCCGATAGTCCACGTACAGAGTTTGTAAGCTACTAGCCCAATTATTGCCAGATAGTCCACGTACAGAGTTTGTAAGCTACTAGCCCAATTATTGCCGATAGTCTACGTACAGAGTTTGTAAGCAACTAGCCCAATTATTGCCTGATAGTCCACGTACAGTCTGTAATCTACTAGCCCAATTATCGCCCGATAGTCCACGTACAGAGTTTGTAAGCTACTAGCCCAATTATTGCCTGATAGTCCACGTACAGAGTCTGTAAGCTACTAGCCCAATTATTGCCGATAGTCCACGTACAGAGTCTGTAAGCAACTAGCCCAATTATTGCCTGATAGTCCACGTACAGAGTTTGTAAGCTACTAGCCCAATTATTGCCTGATAGTCCACGTTCAGAGTTTGTAAGCTACTATTCCAATTATTGCCTGATAGTTCACGTACAGAGTTTGTAAGCTACTAGCCCAATTATTGCCTGATAGTTCACGTACTGAGTCTGTAAGCTACTAGCCCAATAATTGCCCGATAGTCCACGTTCAGAGTTTGTAAGCTACTAGCCCAATTATGGCCGATAGTTCACGTACAGAGTCTGTAAGCTACTAGCCCAATTATCGCCGATAGTTCACGTACAGAGTCTGTAAGCTACTAGCCAAATTATTGCCCGATTGTCCACGTTCAGTCTGCAAGCTACTAGCCCAATTATTGCCCGATAGTCCACGTACAGAGTTTGTAAGCTACTAGCCCAATTATTGCCTGATAGTCCACGCTCAGAGTTTGTAAGCTACTAGCCCAATTATTGCCTGATAGTCCACATTCAGAGTTTGTAAGCTACTAGCCCAATTATTGCCTGATAGTCCACATTCAGAGTTTGTAAGCTACTAGCCCAATTATTGCCTGATAGTCCACGTACAGAGTTTGTAAGCTACTAGCCCAATTATTGCCTGATAGTCCACGTACAGAGTTTGTAAGGTACTAGCCCAATTATTGCCGATAGTTCACGTACAGAGTCTGTAAGCTACTACCCCAATTATTGCCTGATAGTCCACGTACAGAGTCTGTAAGCTACTTGCCCAATTATTGCCCGATAGTCCACGTACAGAGTCTGTAAGCTACTAGCCCAATTATTGCCTGATAGTCCACGCTCAGAATTTGTAAGCTACTAGCCCAATTATTGCCTGATAGTCCACGTTCAGAGTTTGTAAGCAACTAGCCCAATTATTGCCTGATAGTTCACGTACAGAGTTTGTAAGCTACTAGCCCAATTATTGCCTGATAGTTCACGTACAGAGTCTGTAAGCTACTAGCCTAATAATTGCCCGATAGTCCACGTTCAGAGTCTGTAAGCTACTAGCCCAATAATTGCCCGATAGTCCACGTACAGAGTTTGTAAGCTACTACCCCAATTATTGCCTGATAGTCCACGTACAGAGTTTGTAAGCTACTAGCCCAATTATTGCCTGATAGTTCACGTACAGAGTCTGTAAGCTACTAGCCCAATAATTGCCCGATAGTCCACGTTCAGAGTTTGTAAGCTACTAGCCCAATTATTGCCGATAGTTCACGTACAGAGTCTGTAAGCTACTAGCCCAATTATTGCCGATAGTTCACGTACAGAGTCTGTAAGCTACTAGCCCAATTATTGCCGATAGTCCACGTACAGAGTTTGTAAGCTACTAGCCCAATTATTTCCCGATAGTCCACGTACAGAGTTTGTAAGCTACTAGCCCAATTATTGCCTGATAGTCCACGTACAGAGTTTGTAAGGTACTAGCCCAATTATTGCCGATAGTTCACGTACAGAGTCTGTAAGCTACTAGCCCAATTATTGCCTGATAGTCTACGTACAGAGTTTGTAAGCTACTAGCCCAATTATTGCCTGATAGTCCACGTACAGAGTCTGTAAGCTACTACCCCAATTATTGCCTGATAGTCCACGTACAGAGTCTGTAAGCTACTTGCCCAATTATTGCCCGAAAGTCCACGTACAGAGTCTGTAAGCTACTTGCCCAATTATTGCCTGATAGTCTACGTACAGAGTCTGTAAGCTACTAGCCCAATTATTGCCCGATAGTCCACGTACAGAGTTTGTAAGCTACTAGCCCAATTATTGCCAGATAGTCCACGTACAGAGTTTGTAAGCTACTAGCCCAATTATTGCCGATAGTCTACGTACAGAGTTTGTAAGCAACTAGCCCAATTATTGCCTGATAGTCCACGTACAGTCTGTAATCTACTAGCCCAATTATCGCCCGATAGTCCACGTACAGAGTTTGTAAGCTACTAGCCCAATTATTGCCTGATAGTCCACGTACAGAGTCTGTAAGCTACTAGCCCAATTATTGCCGATAGTCCACGTACAGAGTCTGTAAGCAACTAGCCCAATTATTGCCTGATAGTCCACGTACAGAGTTTGTAAGCTACTAGCCCAATTATTGCCTGATAGTCCACGTTCAGAGTTTGTAAGCTACTATTCCAATTATTGCCTGATAGTTCACGTACAGAGTTTGTAAGCTACTAGCCCAATTATTGCCTGATAGTTCACGTACTGAGTCTGTAAGCTACTAGCCCAATAATTGCCCGATAGTCCACGTTCAGAGTTTGTAAGCTACTAGCCCAATTATGGCCGATAGTTCACGTACAGAGTCTGTAAGCTACTAGCCCAATTATCGCCGATAGTTCACGTACAGAGTCTGTAAGCTACTAGCCAAATTATTGCCCGATTGTCCATGTTCAGTCTGCAAGCTACTAGCCCAATTATTGCCCGATAGTCCACGTACAGAGTTTGTAAGCTACTAGCCCAATTATTGCCTGATAGTCCACGCTCAGAGTTTGTAAGCTACTAGCCCAATTATTGCCTGATAGTCCACATTCAGAGTTTGTAAGCTACTAGCCCAATTATTGCCTGATAGTCCACATTCAGAGTTTGTAAGCTACTAGCCCAATTATTGCCTGATAGTCCACGTACAGAGTTTGTAAGCTACTAGCCCAATTATTGCCTGATAGTTCACGTACAGAGTCTGTAAGCTACTAGCCCAATTATTGCCTGATAGTCCACGTACAGAGTTTGTAAGCTACTAGCCCAATTATTGCCTGATAGTCCACGTACAGAGTTTGTAAGCTACTAGCCCAATTATTGCCCGATAGTCCACGTACAGAGTTTGTAAGCTACTAGCCCAATTATTGCCTGATAGTCCACGTACAGAGTTTGTAAGCTACTAGCCCAATTATTGCCGATAGTCTACGTACAGAGTTTGTAAGCTACTAGCCCAATTATTGCCTGATAGTCCACGTACAGTCTGTAATCTACTAGCCCAATTATCGCCCGATAGTCCACGTACAGAGTTTGTAAGCTACTAGCCCAATTATTGCCTGATAGTCCACGTACAGAGTCTGTAAGCTACTAGCCCAATTATTGCCGATAGTCTACGTACAGAGTCTGTAAGCAACTAGCCCAATTATTGCCTGATAGTCCACGTACAGAGTTTGTAAGCTACTAGCCCAATTATTGCCTGATAGTCCACGTACAAAGTTTGTAAGCTACTAGCCCAATTATTGCCTGATAGTCCACGTTCAGAGTTTGTAAGCTACTAGCCCAATTATTGCCTGATAGTCCACGTACAGAGTTTGTAAGGTACTAGCCCAATTATTGCCGATAGTTCACGTACAGAGTCTGTAAGCTACTACCCCAATTATTGCCTGATAGTCCACGTACAGAGTCTGTAAGCTACTTGCCCAATTATTGCCGATAGTTCACAAACAGAGTCTGTAAGCTACTAGCCCAATTATTGCCTGATAGTCCACGTACAGAGTTTGTAAGCTACTAGCCCAATTATTGCCTGATAGTCCACGTACAGAGTTTGTAAGCTACTAGCCCAATTATTGCCTGATAGTCCACGTACAGAGTTTGTAAGCTACTTGCCCAATTATTTCCCGATAGTCCACGTACAGCGTTTGTAAGCTACTAGCCCAATTATTGCCGATAGTCCACGTACAGAGTTTGTAAGCTACTAGCCCAATTATTGCCTGATAGTCCACGTACAGAGTTTGTAAGCTACTTGCCCAATTATTTCCCGATAGTCCACGTACAGCGTTTGTAAGCTACTAGCCCAATTATTGCCTGATAGTCCACGTACAGAGTTTGTAAGCTACTAGCCCAATTATTGCCTGATAGTCCACGTACAGAGTTTGTAAGCTACTAGCCCAATTATTGCCGATAGTTCACGTGCAGAGTCTGTAAGCTACTAGCCCAATTATTGCCCGATTGTCCACAATCAGAGTTTGTAAGCTACTAGCCCAATTATTTCCCGATAGTCCACGCACGGAGTCCATATGTACTACCCCATTAGAGGGTATACACAGTCGATTTCCTACAGTAAACTTCCGTTTGTTTTGACCTCATTGTGGGCACTGTAGTACAATGTAGTTTTACTTGTACTTAGTTTTAAAAGTACAATTGTATTATATTAGTGTATACTATTTCATACTTTGTTCTGTTTTTAAACTACATGTATGGTAATGTTTTCTTGCCACTTGAACAAATTTTTGGTCTGATTTCAGCTGAAGATAAATTTTTATCAACAAGAAGAATCTACACTGGAAGTTATTTTTCAAGGAAATGGTGTGTTTGTTGGTTTGCCTAATGCATGAATAGCCAAGTACAAGACACATCTATAATTTGCTATTAACATAATCGCATAACCCGGAAATGAACAGTTGCATCAATGCAGTCATCCTGACAGACTTCCTGCATGATGGACTCCGTGCATGGACCCAGTGCATGCATGTGTATCATCCTTACAGACTTCTTGCATTGACTATCCAGCAAAAGTATAGCGCAGGATAGCCATGCGATCATGGCTATGTTGATACTTGCCTTCTGTCCCAAAATGATGGTTTGATTCTCAGGACCAAGAACTTCTGAATCTCTGAACAGTTTTATGATGAAGTTTGCACATCTGTTTGAAATAAGAAACCATACAACAATCACTATTACCATGGTTACAAAAAACTAAAGACACTTTGAGATAAGGACACCTTTTGCACCAAAGTACAATGTAAACATACATACATTGCAGAGCTTACAATGTTATTTTCATTTCACATTAATTATTATGCTGGATATTAAATTACAGGGAAACAATTTAAATAAAAAGTGCTAAATTGGGGGAAAGCAATCTTATTGGTTGAAAAGTGGTTCCACGATTCATGTTTGCCTGGTCATTAACGGCTTATAAAGAATAACATTTTTGAATTGGGAAGTGTTTCAATTTTTTAATTATTTCAAAATTAGAACACCTAGTTATTCTGCTTTTAAAAAGACTTTATTGTAACAGCCTGTGAAATTGAGGGTAATGGGTGATACAAAATACCAAAAGTTAATGACATTCAGATTGTATACATTTGTTCAGGCACTCAGATACAATAATTATGCAAAAACAACAAAGGGCCATTACAGTGTACATACATGTATACGTAGTTGAGGACATTAATCAGGACAAGAAAAAAGTGATATATATTTTTTTACCATTAGGCTAACTTTTTAAAAATGAGAAAAATATCTTAACCTCTTTTTAAAGCCCCAGCTCAACATTGGTAAGAAGAAAAACATAAATGTTCACAGATTTATATTTACCTTAAATGGTCCATGTATAAAGATAATGATGGTAGAAAACATTCCTTGAAATATTTCTGCCTGAAGTGTTATCATTTTGAAATAACAAATGAAATAAGATCCAAAATTAGTTTCTGTCTCAGTGAGATGAAAACTCTGCCTGTAGGAATGCGTATAGAAGTGCTAAATGCTGAATGCATTTTTACCGTTTTCTCGCAAATGAAACAACAAAATGAGCTGACATTTTCACAGGTTGGATTTGTTACATATATCCTGATTTGTGCAAAGAATGGTAGCATTTACAGACAGTTTACCAATGTTGAGCTTGGGCTTTAATGTAATTTTTGGGTGAACAAAGAAAAATTTACAGGAGCTAGATTTAAACCTGCGGCCACCAGCTATACGTACCGACATTCTACCAACCTATTTTGTCGATGTTTGTTCGGGGGGGGGGGGGGGGGGATGCCAGTCAGCAACCATTCAACAGGTTACTGCCACGTAGCAAGAGATCACACCCCATTATATACGATACAACCATAGAGCTAGAACTAACAGGTCATTATGGTAGATCCCTGTGCTGCCGCTTCCCAAATATTACTATACTTGGTAACCTTAGCATTTGAAGTGCAGTGTGATAAAACATTTCTCTATAACTCCTCCCTACTTTAGCCAATTTTACTGTAACTTGCCACAACAACAGTTCAGTTACATGTACATGTACATGACCTCACCGTAATGACATCATCAGTTCTTACGAAAATCAACTGTTGATGGCACTATACTCAAGCGTTTTACATTTTAATTTATCCATGTTATTCTTTTAATTTGTTTTACCAGTCAACCTGGAAATAACAAATTGATTAACCAATAACTTTAAATAATCCACCTACCCCTATTTATGACCAGCAGAGGTGTTAACTTCGAAGATTTGTCTTTAACTGTCACTAAGCCATTGCTTAGATACCGGTACTCTGTGTTAAGCCTAGTTTGATGTCCTTGGCAAGTATCATTGAACAACCTTGTATTTCTCAGAGACGACTCAAACTCCAATAATGAAAATTAGCTGTGAGTATAGCCACAAAAAATGTCATTTCAGTAATAATAATAGTAATAATAATAATAGTAAAGGACATCTATATTGTGCAAAGCCTATATGGATTCTGCAAATTACAAAAAATAAAAGAACTGCAGATAAATATACTAATATTCAAGAGAATTAACTGTGAAACAAATGGGTTTTTATCTTGGACTTAAATATATTTAAGTGAAGACGAATGTCTGATACAAGGTATTCCATAGTGTAGGAGCAGTGTTCACAAATGCCCGATCACCGAGGGTCGCCTTTGATGTTCTTAAAGAGTAAGCCAACAATGTGTGGTCTTGTGAACTCCTGAGACTGTGAGATGTTTGAACGAGTGACTTCATGGTTCTGAGCTCCTGAATGTACATTGGTGCTAAACCATGAAGGGCTTTATAAGTTATTAAAGAATTCTAAATGCAATTTTTTGTCGAATGGGTAACCAGTGTAAATCATGTAACAATGGACTACATCGAGAATATCTGGAGGAATTACAGATTAATCTAGCATGCATTCTGAACCCTTTGCAATTTCTTAATCTGATTATCAGGCAGACCAAAAAATAAGCTGTTATCATGGTTACAATAATCTGTACAACCACAAGTTAAGTATTAATTTAAGGATATGTCTGATATTAAAAAGACAGTAAAATACATTCTTACAAACTTCAGAAATATGCTTATGTCAAGTAACATCAATCATGTCAATGGTTGACATGGATACCAAGTCATCTCGGAATTATACACAATTGTTCAATTCTAATTGGCAAGGAAATCCAATTAGGCTCAACACAAAGAATATCAAACTATTGGCTGTAGTGACAGTTAAAACACAAACATAAGGTTTTAACACCTCTATTAGGCTGCAATAGAGGCAAGCGAAATATATTAAGTTGGTGACTGTGGGTAACTGTAAAAAAGAAATAAACTCAAATTTATGCATGAAAAAAAATTCCACATTTAAACATGTATAAAGTATGCTTTTGTATAGCGCCCTCTACAGTTGATTGTCACGAGAAGTGATGATGTCATTGTTGTGAGGTCATGTACTTTAACTGAACCATAGTTGTGGCATATGTTACAGCTGTACAGTAAAATTGGTTAAGTATGGAGGAGTTCTAGAGAAATGTTTGACCATAATGCACCACAAATGCTAAGGTTGTAACCAAGTATAGTAATGTTGAGCACAATCTTTGAAGGTGCACAAATGTAAAAATTTGCACGAACCTTGCACAAATTGTCACCGTTCCCACGAAGAGACAGGAATGTCAAAAATACAGTTTTCTACATTTTTGTGATTTTTATACTTCTTGCCTTTAAACATGATTTTAAGCCATCCAAATTTGCTGCTTAATAAAAAATATGCTTTTCTTAATTATATGAATTGGTAATTGAGCATGTAATTGCATTTTGCGTTTTCATGAAGAGACAGGCATCCCTAAATATGTGCAAAATACATTGTATAAAAATTGACGGGCATCTGGGTCAAGTCGTAAAATTTTGCATTTCACGAAGTGGTATGCATGTCAGCACGCCCATGATCACGTGACATGCGCCCCCTTCACTATGTAAAAACATGATGTAGACAAAATTAGGTCATCATGATTTTGCGTTTTCATGAACAGATGTGCATGTAATGACAAATAATTGCGTTAGCTAATCAATGTAATTTTGGTGATTTTTTTTATAATACTGAAAAGATCTAACTTTTAACAAAACACGAACTAGGGCATTTAAACTGCACAAGAAAGTTTTAGTACGGAAGTATTTTGAGTTTTGAATTTAGCATCTTTTAAAATGTATATATCTCCAATACGTTCTTTTTACGCGTTTTGACGTTTGTGTCACTTCGTGGGAGCGGTGACGAAAATTTAAAATTTGCGCGCTGTGTTAATTTTGAAACCCAAACCATTAGTATGCTCGCCTAAATTCTAAATTTGTGCAACATACAGTAGGCCTACATGTATGTAACTGCACAATCTTTGAAATATGCGCTATCTAATGTGTCTTTATAATTTCACCATGGTCATTGTCAAATATAAGCATGGAATAAACTAAAACCTCCCGAGGTAAGTTCGAAGTCAGTGGTTCTCTGCTGGATCTCAACTTCTGTCTAAATTGAAATTATAGACCAATTGCGCGACAATGTTGACATGCGGTCACTTGACCTCCTACTGGGTAAAACACCATACAGCTGATGGCACAATACGTGTAAAGAGATATGCCGTGACACAGAGTTAGTACGAAAACAGTCAATTTTACTTTTGTTAAGTGATAAATTAGTTAATCAGCCCCTTTATTTAAAGTAGTATGTTGTGGCATTAATTTAACATCTCTGTTTCATAATTTAACAGAATTCTACTAAAAAGAGGTTTTTTTTAGCCATGCACTACCGGCATCAGACGACTATTTGTAGCCACCCGCCTGTTATTTTGTTTTGTAGGCCTAAATCACGGTAAAAAAAAGATAAACAATGTTGGAAAAGTGAGCATTAATACCTAGCCTTGCAAAATTTCAATAGGCAATGGAATCACACAGTTTTGGAAAGCTATTTCTTTAGATGATTTCAGCTTCAAAACTTTGAAATTTTTGTGTTAAAAAGTGTGTGGTGATCACGGTCGTCTGGCCTAACATTCCTTCGTTCACTAGTACACACACATATTGCACCTACATGTATACACGTTACTTGTACAACTTTTAAGACTTGCTGGAACTGTCCGTCGCGCAATCGGTCTATTGTTTTGAAAGTTAAGTACATGTAGGACTCCAGGAGTCATTTACCCCTGGGCCCAATTTCATAGCGCTGCTTAACGGTAAGCAAATTTTCGTGCTAACTAAAACAGAAAAATTTGCTTAAGCTTAAGCGTATCTCACAGGTTAGCACGAAAATTAGGCGGCCAGCTTGCGCGTTCACCAAGAATTTGCACTGTTACGTCACTCATTTTCCTACAGTAAGCACCAGGTTAGCTTGCCTTTTCCTGTGCTTACGGTTAGCAGCACTATGAAATAATGGACATTGCACAGTAAGCACAAAATCAGATGTTAAGCAGCTCTATGAAATTGGGCCCTGGTCGGATAGCGTTAACCATCCAGGTTGGAAACGTGTAGTTCGTGACGGTGACAGTATCATACATCACATGATTGTACCTCCTCGTCCGTAAGAAATAGCATGCCCAGACAGAACAACAATTTGTGAGTGCAATCTTTGAAGGCAAACAAATGTTAAAATGTGCACACCTTCAAAGATTGCTCTCAACAGTATTTTGTGTACATTGTAACTGGAAAATTTGAATTAGGCTTTTTCCCCCAACTTCTTTTTCTACTTTTTTGATATGTTGTTTGGGAGGGTTTCAAGAGACACGTCTTAACTTGACTTGCAACAAGAATCATTTCTGTTGCAATTTTGTCCGTTAGGCTTTTTCTTTTAATTGAAAAAAACAAACTAATTCAACGTATCACATGTCCTCAATTAGTTACCTTGCTTTAGAATGAATGCATGGAAGTCTTTCACTATCTTCAAATGGCTGCCTGCCATTAATGCATACGATCGAGGTTTCCAGCGTTGATATGATGTATGATCTCAGTACTGAGACTGTTCTACTCACAGACATACAGAATCTATAGACGGACAGCGCCTATGGAAAACAACGCTTGGGTACCGTAATTGTGACGGCACCAGACTGTACCCCAAACCGTGGGCAAACTTATTATTGAATAACGTGTAAAGCAATGGCAACGATGGGAGATGACTATATAAAATTTCGGTTTTAAGGTTTAAAAAATCACCAATTATCTTTAAAACAGTAATAAATCAATAACTAGATAATTTTTCTCACTTTTGCATTGTCTTGTTTTTAAAAAGTGATGGTAAATGTTTAGATTTCGAAGCATTAGTAAAATGATACGACGTAAAGTGCGCACTTAAGTTATAGTCATGGCTAAACCGTCGCTGTTTCAACCCATTTTGGGATAGTTTATCTAACAAGAACTAAAGAACCCGGTGACATTCATTCATAGATATCAATCCTTACGACATCCAATTCTTGTTATTCATTAATACACAATTCATTGCCAAACATAATTTTAAGGAAGGTTGTTACTCAATCGTTGAGAGCATTGGGCTAGGTTACGTTCGCGTATTACTCCATGGACCGTGATCGCAAGCCTGGCCCCCGGGTGTGAGCGCCGCAGTATGCGGTGCACACGTCACGGCGTGACCCACCCAGCCCGGAAAACTGACCGGTACCGCACCATGGAGTACTTGCAAGTTGCAGCACACGTACACGGCATAGCGATTTAGCATTACTTTTGGCTGTAGTATTATAATGGGTACAAACAATGCAAGTTTAGATAGATTTTTAAGTATTTCTGAACAAAGAAACTACACCCATGATTAAAAGTAAGGCTTTGTAACATACAGCCGTGCACGAAATTTCTATGGTGACCATCCCATCCATGTGTCAGAAAAAAAAGAAAACCACGTACCATGTAATCTTTTATTCTTGTTTAATACATGTATGTAGTAAGTTTTCCTCTCCCAGTGTCAATCGTTGTTCTAACATCATTACGAGGCTAATAATAATATAGGATCCAGCGACTAGTGTGGCGTGTATTGATCTTCAAAGTTCATTTGGCTTGCTTTTGCCTACTGCGGTAGCATTCTTGTACTCTTGTTTATGCCATAGCGATACGTCCTTGCACCAACAACTAACTAGACTACTGAACACGTACACAGGTTAGCACAGTGTTGTTTTTTGTTATAAATTGATACAATAATTATATAAATGTAGCAAAACTTAATGTTGCTAGGGGGCTGCATCTAGTTAAGATTTTTTTTCTGACAAGGGAAACAAATCCCAATTGTTTTAATATGAAGAGCTGGGGGAAGAGAGAGGAGATCGGATGTCAGATTATCAAAACCCTACTATCCATTGAATTTTTTTTTTTACAATATTTTCATTTTCTCAGCCGACTCTCAGTGACACTGACAGATTAAAATTTGCCAAATCCGTGAAAAAATATCATCTCAAAAGCAGAAGACGTTCCTCATATACTTGGCCCGGGCGTATGCGCAACGGCAAATGCGCGTTTTGTGACGCGCAGCTACATGCACGTTTGCAATGTACTCGATGTAACGCTCACAGAGAGCAACGCTAACGCGTACGCACGGTGGACCATTAAATTCGGGCGATTTTGTTTCATTCTTGGATTATTAAATAAAGTGACACGACTTTCCAGCTGTAAAAATAACTTTTTCTGAGAGTTGAAACATTTTTGATCTGTTATAGGCGATACCTTGACTCATGGAGGAAGGACAAATACTTCTTCTATGGTTGAAGAGTGAGGCATACGATTGCAGAGGGCAACTTTTCACGAAAAGTATACTTTTTCTTTCTGGACGTTTGATATTTCGAAAGGAGATCGAAAATCTTTCTTTTTAGACCTAAATAAAATTATCTGGTGGATTTCTTTATTCTGGGGGTTTCCTTAAGTTCATATGTTCTTTTACAAATTACTCTACATGTGAAAATCTCATTTAAAATTAAGCGAATTTCCCTTTGAAGTGGTAGCACTTCTTTTAGACTTCGCGTAAAAGTGTGCAAAAAGGCGCGACGTTATTCACTTCCGCCCACGGTTTGAGAAAGTACAAAATTACAGTTTGGCGCCCCCTACTGTCCGTCTATAGGTTCTTTATGTCTGTGGTTCTACTCTTTGGACCGTTTCCACAATGGCGCCCTCATGGTGAAAATTTGTTGAAGGTTGTTGTTGTACCCGGTGAAAGCTACCCTTTCGTCAAGGGCGCTTGCGGCTCATAGGACCCTGCACCGAATAATATTTATTATATAACTGCCACACAGATCCTTGTCATTTGATTGGTGGAAACTACATCACATGACATTCAATATTATTCCCATCAGCGTCGGTGATCCAAAAGTCCTATTTGCCTAGGGGAATAGTATACAAAAAAGTGGCGTAGTAAAACTAGTCACTCTCAGTGATCCCCGGAGCAGCCTATCTTCCCGAGGCGGAGCCGAGGGAAGATAGGCGGCTCCGGGGATCACCGAGAGTGACTAGTTTTACTACGCCACGAGATAAAGAAGTCAATATTTGTTTTATAACACCTCAATTTCATCCATTTTGTGGTAATATTCGTTAAACAACAGCTGTGCGTATATCAGTCTTCAAACAACTGTATAAAATCTGACAGGAAATCTTGACAAAAAGAAAGAGGGGGTATCACACTGCCTTCGTTCTCATACCGTATTTCAAATGCACGTATTATTTGATCGTTTCACCGGTTTCGAGGTTGTCGTTGGATAGTACCATTTAATAGTTCTTTTGGTCGGTGTGCAGTGTGATAGTAAAAATACACAACACCACAAGACGCACGTTCGGCCAATCAACAGATAGAATCAAAGGAAGAGGTGTTATAATAAGGGAATAAAGGTGTGATGAAGAGGTTTTTAACTATTGTTTAAAACCGATGAGGGGCCTGATGGGCGATAATTGCCCGAGCCGAAGGCGAGGGCAGTTATCGGCCACCAGGCAGGCATGTGACCACCTCTCAACCAATAGGAATGCCCAAATTTTCCCGGGTATTTATGAATATTTATTATAACACCTCTTCCTTTGATTCTATCTGTTGATTGGCCGAACGTGCGTCACGTGGTGTTGTTTATTTTTACTGTCACACTGCACACCGACCAAAAGAACTACTAAATGGTATTATAACACACCTCTCCCTGGTTCTTCATCCTGATTGGCTGAAACACGGTCGCGTGGGATGAACTAATATACACATATGGACTGGCAATGAGGACAATAGTGCACGTCTATGCACCCCGAGGGCCTGTGAGTGACCAGGAGAGGGTCCTAAATAGGACCGTCTTCTGGTTACTCACAGGCCCAAGGGGTGCATAGACGTGCACTATTGCCCGAATAATGCCGGTCCATATGTGTTTTATAACACACCTCAGTCTAAAATGTCATGTGAAAAAAAAAACATTTTCAGGACGCACAGTTTTACAACGGTAAACTGTTATGAGCATTGTAAACCTTTTGAGGGCGCTGTTTACCAGTCAATAGTTTTTGGGTTTTTGAAACTATTTCCCGCTTTGCAAACTATTTCCCCCAAATGAAGCGCGTGCAGTGCGTTGACGTGCGTCAAGTTCACGGTGGTGCAGATTTCATGCAATAGGCTATATTAGTTCACCCCACGTGACCGTGTTTCAGCCAATCAGGATAAAGAACCAGGGAGAGGTGTGCTATAATATACACATATGGACTGGCAATGAGGGAAATAGTGCACGTCTATGCAACCCGAGGGCCTGTGCGTGACCAGGAGAGGGTCCTATTTCCCGAGGCCGAAGGCCGAGGGAAATAGGACCATCTCCTGGTCAGTCTCCTGGTCAGTCAATGCTAGCGCTCTAGTCAATATATTATACACATAATGGACTGGCAATGAAGGAAATAGTGCACGTCTATGCAACCCGAGGGCCTGTGAATGACCAGGAGAGGGTCCTATTCTGTCCGGTCATACTGCGAATTATGTATGAACTCCTTCTGATAGCGCCCTATTTTGAATAAACTCCTCGACACCGGTATGAACAATGCTAGTCATAGCTCTATGGAGGGCGCGCTCGATCGAGTGGCCACTCGTCGTGCGCGCTGACCTCTGGGCCCAATTTCATAGCGCTGCTTAACGGTAAGCAAATTTTCGTGCTAACTATAGCAGAACAATTTGCTTAAGCGTAAGCGTATTTCACAGGTTAGCAAGAAAATCATAGGTGGCCAACTTGCGCGTTCACCATGGATTTGCATTGTTACGTCATTCATTTTCACAACAGTAAGCTCAGGAATGTTAGCATTCCTTTTTTCTGGGCTTACGGTTAGCAGCACTATGAAATGGACATCGCACAGTAAGCACAAAATCGGCTGTTAAGCAGCTCTATGAAACTGGGCCCAGGTCTTCCCTGCAGTGGCTTTGCGGCCGGCTACACAGATGTCTGCGCCACGAAGGCCTTGAAAAAAGGATAGGTGAAGACGTGCACTACTGGTGAATACATTTGCTAATTTTATTTTAGATAAAAACTGTTCCGCCGACGCTCAGCAGTCAGCTATAAGCCTGCTTGAAAAAACTGTTTTGCGCTTCGAAGATCTCGACTCTCACTTTACAAACTGTCTCAGTTTCTTGAGCCCTGGTCGATTTATCATGTGCATCATGTTGGTAAATGATGACGTTTTGGAGCCGGAATTGCAGTTTAACCCTGTCAGGACCGGGCTTTTTTTGGTTGTACGGGGACCGGGGAGGGGCACATATATAGTGCCCCCCTCCGTATTTTCCAAAGTGTTCGACCGATTTTGATGAAACTTACCACAAATGTTCATTTCACCAAGTTCTACATGATGACGTCACAAAATTTCAAAACATCGTCACTAGAGGGCGTTTTTGACTGTTTTCCCCCCATTTTTGTCAAAAATCGTTTTTTTGCCATAACTTCTGTATTTTTTGTCCGAATGTTTTGAAACTTGGCAAGCTTGTACATTTTAACAAGATAAATGTAATTTAAACCTAATTTTTAGTCACTGGAGTTATTTTTAAGGGGAATAATAATTCATTAATTTATCCCATTTTCGGGAAAAAACGTTTTTTGCGTTTTTTCACTTAACAATCAAAATGGCCGTCGCCAAGGGCTTAGGGAGAAATAAAAAGGCTTGATTGACAAATCTTGACATTTTTTGGGTCTGAAAAGTAAGAAATTAGCAGGTTGAAAATGTTCCATTGTTAAAAAACTTGATATAATTTGACCCCCTAAATACAGGCTGAAAACACAAAATCCAAGATGGCCGCCAAAAATGGCGGCCATTTTGAATTCCTCAAACCATTTCAGACTATCACGTGACTCACCACGATCACTTTTCTGGCAAAAAAATCTAAAATAAGTGAAAATTATGTCAAAAAAGTTTAAAAATCACTAAAAAACAGTAAAATCATGTGACCCAAGGTCAAACAAATGGTTGCCATGGCAACAGCTAACCCCCGGTATTAATTATTTTTTGCCAATATGATCTTAGATATATTTTGGGAAAAGTCAGAAAATTTCGCGGTGATCGGACTAAGCGTTAAAAAGTTACGGGGAAAAATTGGTAGGGGGGCACATTGTGCCCCTGGTCCTGATAGGGTTAACGAATGCTCAGGTACATGTAACTATGTCTACCATTCGTTTACATTGCACTTCCGGCTCCAAAACGTCATCCTGTTATGACGTTTTGGAGCAATGTAAACGTGCAATGTAGCCTAGCTCTTAAAGGCAAAGTATACCTTTGGTTTTTTGAACCGTACGTTTGCCTTAATGCTATATAATTGTAGATATATACCATAAAACTAACCTGTGTAAATTTCATTTCAAAAGGTGGCAGCGTTTTTAAGATATCACCAAAAATCTGGAGCGGTTGTGTTCACGCAGAAGAAGTATCCGTCATTGGAATACACATTCTGAGAAGCGTTACGGCCATAACGCTTCTCAGATTCAAATTTTTGGGTGATAAAAAGTGATATATTTCTCCATATCTGCAGTACTTCGAAGTGAAACGTTTCTCAAAATGCATTATACTATCCAAAGCTGCTGTACTCCTTACCAAGTAAGTTTTTATTGCCAAAAATTTTCAGAGTCATTACCAAACGTATGCAATGCCTTTAAAGTTCGTCCTATAGATAGTCACTCTATCTAGCACGGCTATGTAGGCCATTTGTTTTGTAGGCCTACATGATATTGCCTAATAGTCATAACCACTAACACTGAAGGACTTACGTGAGATTGCACCTGCCACCGGTATTTGTTCGTCACACTTGAGAGAATCCTTGTAAAAAACTGGGTTTTTTCTACAATATAAGTGAGCCCCGCGGTCCACACCGGTTGTGTTCGCAATGTCTACACATCTTTCTTCAGATATTCTTAGCCTACTCGATTGTCCTTCGGACTTTGAGCTAAGCGGCAAAGTGCCGGAGATGGACCCGTCTGCTTCGTGCTCTGCCCCCGTTGGTAATCCGTCGGGTGTTAAGGCAAAGCCAAAGCCGAGGAAAACTTCACCAGACGGTGTCTCTCGACGTGAATTTTCTTCACTGCAAAACCAACTGACGACTATGGCAGATGCAATGCAGTCTTTTCAGTCTACATGTACTGTGCTGGCGTCAATGAAAACCGCCACACCACCAGCCAAAAAGCAGAAGATTGACCACAGCTGTCCACCAGCAGTCGTTGACCAGGCTGTCAGCTCATCTAGCGACGAGTCGGCGGCTACGGAACAGCTCATCAGCAACCTCCTCAAACCCAACGCTGATGAAAATTCATCAGCCGGGGTGCTTAGCGTGGTTGAACAATCTGCTCTGCTGAGGATACTGGGGGCAAAGTTGACGAGAAGCTAGCTGAAGTTGTCAGCAAAGTTCTCCGCAAGAAGCCATCAGAAGAGAAGGTTGCAGAAAAACTTAATAGTTTTAAGCGACCGAGCAACATCACAGAACTCGACTGTACCAGAGTTAACCCAGAAATTTGGAATTATTTGCAATCAAAGACCAGATCTATTGACATTAAACTACAAAAAGTTGAACAGGCCGCACTTAAAGCATCGGAGAGACAAAAAAATAATCCAATTGTTACCAAATATGGTCATAATTTTTTTTAATGGGCCAATAAGGCCAAGATTCCATGTAATGGAAACCTAACCATACAAACCTAATGGGAATCTAATTGTCGTGTATTTCGAATGATATGCCAATCGCCTTTTGCTGTTCATCTTGCATAATTGATTTCCTGATTCCTGTGGCTTTTCTTTGGTTTTACAGACTATCTTGACATATCAATCACCCCACCACCCACATGTATTCCGAGTGGTCCAATTAGCCAGGAATTACACCAATCATCATTACTGTTCCTGATTCTTAACTGATTATGCTTGATTATCTCCTCCAATGACTGTTACTGATTACTGTGATTAAAATTGAACGAAAATCATCCGATCTGAATCGATTGCTTATTTTTCAGAGTGAGTCTAACGGCATGAAGCTCAATACAAATAAATCTATGACTTGCATATGAGCAGATCCACAAAAGAACGAACCCTCCCACAGTATGCTGTTCATGGATCCCCTCTATCAGTTACCAGAACATGCAAATATCAAGGAGTCACTATCTGCAATAACTTAACCTGGAATGACCATGTCAACAGTGTGGTTTCTAAGGCATCTAAGACCCTTTGTATCATCTGGCACACCGCGGGACTCCCGTCATTCCCATCCTTGAATTTGGCCTGCCATGCCTGGTGCCCGTACACAACATCCCTCACTACCAAACTGGAATGTGTACAAAGGAGAGCTACAGAATTATTCTCAAACAACAGAGAGGTGCGCAGCGCCGTTACTAGGGTAAAATTTTAGGGGGCACAAGGGAGTGCACCATTTTTCCTAGGGGGACACTTTTGGCCAATTAAAACTGTAGTTTCCGTTTGTATTTTTTGAAACAAGCTCCTTTTCAGTGTTTTCTGACGTGTTGACGTAAAACAAAATACATTATCTGTGTAAATAATTAAAAATAGTTCTAAAAGCATTGAAATTACTACGTAAATGCTCATAAAATGCAACATTTTATTCTGGTAATTTTTATCTGAAAAGTCCAGATTTCAAATGGGGGCACCCGGGGGGGGGGGGGGGCACGTGCCCCCCGTGCCCCACCCCCCTTAGTTACGCCACTGGAGGTGCGATGTCGTATGAGGCCAGACTAAGATCTCTAAACTGGTAAACCCTAGAATCTAGAAGAGAAAGACTAACTATTCAATTCACTGCTAAATGTTTATTTAGTTTAATAATTAATTGTCCAACTCAAATACGTCAGTTAACACCCGCCACGTGGATACACTGATCTTCAATCATATTTTTGCTAGGACCCTAAGCCTTAAGAACAAATCTATTCATGTATTTCCTCATGTTTGGAATAGACAACCTCCTAATATTAAAGATGCCCTCACCTTAGAGTCATTTAGTCATTTTAATAGAGATGTGAGAAATCATTTTTTGAACAAGTAGAACATTTACCGACACTCTAATATTATTTTTATTTTTTTATTAATTGATTTATACAAACACACCTTCTCATTTGTTTAGTTTTATCATGTTTATTTTTAAACCTTGTTTTATATTTAATACCTTTACATTTAGTTTAATTTTTCTGGCATGAATTGATTTTCATGCTAACTTGCTTACTGTGTTTATGTCGAGTGGTGTATCCGAACCATGATGGCACTCCACTGTCTCCTGTCTTGCATTGTGTTTTGAATGTTTTCCTCATTTATTCATTTTTTCCCATCAGATTTACTGCTACACTTTAATCATTTTATTATTTTTTGTTAAATTGATTGATCAGTTACTTACTTGATTGGTTTATTTATCTGTTGGCTGGTTAGTTCATTGATTGTTTAGTTAATTTATTTATTGATTAATTGCTAGTTTACTTTTTAAATTCTTATTTATTTCATAAATTTGTTATATCAGATTCATTTAGACAACTTATTTACTCAGATATAGCAATTTTACTGTTTCTTTTCAATGTTGGTGTTCCATTCAGGGGTGGATTAATATGCTTTCCTTGTCACCTTAGAATGGATTGTCTTGTGTTCTGTAGCCAACATGTTTCTGTCTCCCTGTCTTTCTTGAATTGTTTTTGTCATTTTTAATCCTCTTTACTTACTCTGTTTACATTGTTTATCTTTCATAAGACTTATTTTAGAAATGCTTGTATGTTCCATCCTATTGTTTTGATTGTTTGTATTGGTCGAATATAATAATAATAATACGCGTAACTAGTAAGAACAATATTAAAAAGAATCGTTACGCTGCTGCCACCAACATCTCAAGTCTCTAATTGCTTGACCACATGAGGGTCCTATTTCCCTCGGGGGGGGGGGGCATAGACGTGATCTAGTGCCCTAATTGCCAGTCCATTATTATGTGTATACTATGATTAATACTGACTGGATAGGACACGTTGCGCGTCATGCATAAATGCGCGCGTTTTTCAAGAGAGTTTTGAAAATTCAAACGCTAGTCGTCACATTTCTCTGTACGCAACACAAAGAAATGAAGGTTGGTGTCGAGATAAATTATTTGCGTCAAAATTTACTTATTTCTCTGCAGTTTTGAAAAAATGGAAATCTATTAAATCTAAATCTTAAGGTGCTAATACAGCATTGGTGAAATGTGCAAATATAGGTTATCGAATCACAAGACGCATAGATGTTCCGAAAAGTTGGATTTCCTCCCACAAGTAAGTGCTTTAGTCTGCAGTCATTATGTGCTTTACGCAACTAATAGTATACCTTTACAACATGGTCTCTGTCCTCTTACCTGATCTGTTTTTGATCACTGCAAATTAAATTAACTAGATCCAAATCCATCATGTGTATCTTCTAGTTCCTACCATGTTTTGTTTTAGGGCAAACTCCTTCAGTTTTAAGGAACTGATCATCAGACGATACGTAAACTTCATCATGAACGGAACTTCGTTTTAGGCTTTATGTGAGCATAACAAGTCCCTTGCCTGCGTGTTTTCACTTGAGCCCGGTTCATACTTCACGCGAATGCGAACGCGAAGCGAATTTGACGTCACTCTCCCACATTTGCAGCGAATTTCGCAAAAAGTTGAATACACTGGGGCGAATTGTTTGTCGCGAATTTGTGACGTCAAATTCGCTTCACCTTCGCATTCGCGTGAAGTATGAACCGGGCTTTATGACGAAGGCTGGTTATTTATAGTTGGTCGCGTGATGATGATAAACGCATAAAGCCCGGTTCATACCTTGCGCAAATGCGAAGGCGATGCGAATTTGACGTCACAAATTCGCGACGAACAATTCGGCGCAGTTACAATGTGTTCAACTTTTTGCGAAATTCGCTGCGACTGTAGGAGAGTAACGTCAAATTCGCTTCGCGTTCGCATTCGCGTGATGGACCGGGCTTAACGCTTTTTCATTGCAGCCTATGGTCGCTGACGCGTCAGCGTGGACTATAAACTGTGAAATAGGACCCTCTCCTGGTCACTCACAGACCCAAGGGGCGCATAGACGTGCATTATTGCCCGAATAATGCCAGTCCGTATGTGTTTTATAACACACCTCAGTCCAAAATGTCGGTTAGAAGAGTAAATCGCGTTTTTTGGCCGGAGATTCTTCTCGATCAGCAGACGCCGCCATTTTCGTTCTCTTGAGGGCGCTGTTTACTAGTCAATAGTTTTTGGGTTTTTGAAACTATTTCCCGCCTTGCGAACTATTTACCCCAAATGAAGCACGTGCGCTGCGTGTGGTGCAGATTTCATGCACTAGGCTATATTATAACACACCTCTCCTTGGTTCTTTATCCTGATTGGCTGAAACACGGTCGCGTGGGGTGAACTAATATACACATATGGACTGGCAATGAGGACAATAGTGCACGTCTATGCACCCCGAGGGCCTGTGAGTGACCAGGAGAGGGTCCTATTTCCCGAGGCCGAAGGCAAACTATTTCCCCCAAATGAAGCGCGTGCGGTGCGTTGACGCGCGTCAAGTTCACGGTGGTGCAGATTTCATGCAATAGGCTATATTAGTTCACCCCACGTGACCGTGTTTCAGCCAATCAGGATAAAGAACCAGTGAGAGGTGTGTTATAATATAGCCTATTGCATGAAATCTGCACAACCGTGAACTTGACGCGCGTCAACGCACCGCACGCGCTTCATTTGGGGGAAATAGTTTGCAAAGCGGGAAATAGTTTCAAAAACCCAAAAACTATTGACTGGTAAACAGCGCCCTCAAAAGGTTTACAATGCTCATAACAGTTTACCGTTGTAAAACTGTGCGTCCTGAAAATGTTTTTTTTTCACATGACATTTTAGACTGAGGTGTGTTATAAAACACATATTGACCGGCATTGTTCGGGCAATAGTGCACGTCTATGCACCCCTGGGGCCTGTGAGTGACCAAAAGACGGTCCTATTTCCCTCAGCCTTCGGCCTCGGGAAATAGGACCCTCTCCTGGTCACTCACAGGCCCTCGGGTTGCATAGACGTGCACTATTGTCCTCATTGCCAGTCCGTGTATATTAGTTCACCCCACGCGACAGTGTTTCAGCCAATCAGGATAAAGAACCAGGGAGAAGTGTGTTATAACAAACGCACTCGACGTGTCCTATCCATAGAGCTACATGTATATATATTGACTAAAGCGCTAACTCTACATTGTAGAAGCACAACCGTTTTGAAGTCGCGCTGCATGCTGACATGTTGAGTCATTGTGCGTCATTGAAGAAAGATTTTAATTTTCAAAGAACATTTACCTGCGAGTCGAGTATTCTGCATGTCTTGCGTGCACGCGTGTACGGCTGCATGACGCAACTCAAGCATGCGTCACACTGCGGCTTGAAAATGGACGAGACGATCGAGGGGTGAGACGGGCCGGCACCAAAGTGATAGCTTTATGGCCATCACTGACAAGAAATAACAATTTTTACTGTATGAAAAATGAGTTAAGAAAATAATATAAATAAATTTATATCGTGAATCAATAGCCAGCAGGCTAACTCTTTTATAAAAAGGGCCTACCTACGTTAACCTTTGAGTAAATGGTGCAAAGTTCTTTCCTTCACTGCAGAAAATTAAGTGTTGCAAGAAACCAGAACAATGATTCGTCACGGCACATACGTTCAAACGCGTGCGAGACGTACAACACGAGCGCATGCAGTACTAGGTGCGCGTTCGCCGAGGTTTATTCACGCACACAAACTGATTGCGCGTCTTATTTCTGGTATAAGTGATTCCATAACACACGGAAAAGGAATACAGCAGTGGTATGCAAACAGCCCTAACCCAGCCGTACAAGATTTCAAGTTTTCCATTTTTATAGGTTTGTACACAAACATGGATGCGCCCAGGCGGCTTCAACGTACGAACAATGCTGGCGCTCTAGTCAATCTGATATATAGCTCTATGGTCCTATCAAGTCTCGCGCGTATTCGAACATAAGGGTCCGTTAAAGCGTGATTTTGTTTCCTTTACATGTTAGAGCAATGTGTGTGGGACCAAAATGGTCCCCAAAATATTCGAATACGCGCGAGACTCACACAGTCTATGGAGCTCAATGGGGTGACCTCATAAAAATGATTCATTCTGAAACAGGATCGCGTCAAAATACTTGCACTTTACAACTCGCGCACTCATTTTGACACGTGCGTACTGAGCGTCCCTACAAGCACCCTAAGGGCTTGACCGCGTGCGCGCAAAGCAGTCAGTTTGGGGAGCCAACCAGCGTGGTTTTCTCGGTGCTTCCTTTCCAGGTATTTTTTTTAGTGACGTGAGCTATCGATACGGCGCGCTGCCCATGGTGACGAGGTTGGGACGTGAGGTATCGATACAGTGCGCTGCCCATGGCAGCGAGGCTAAGGTAAAGTGGCCCGGCCATTTTTGTGTACGCCACGTACTCCCTAGGTCACTAACACTAAGTATGACATCAGCCCAAATGTATGCGACAAAGTATGCAATAACATTCACGACATCGCAAATAATATTCGCATACGCATCCGCACATTTGACACTAATTTCCCGACATCGCATACGTATGCGCACATTATTCGCGAATAATACCACGACATCGCATACGTACCATGTGCACAATCGCATACGCATGCGCACTTATTTGCAAAGAATTCCACGACATTGCATAAGTATGCGCACATATTTGCGATATGCCATGTCCCTTCAGGACCACCATAGTTTAGTCACACGCAAAAACTGTGTACCAATTTTTAATCGATAGAAGATAAGGTGCACTCTGTCAATCATTTCGCCGGCGTTGGTATTACTTTGTTTTGCTCAATTAGGAACGCCAGCGAAATACAACTCATATAGTTTTGAGGGAATTCGGAAAAATTAATAATTTTCATGTAAATCCCCAAAAGTCAAGTGGCAAATCAAGGTCTTTACACCACCTAAATTATTTCGAGGTAACGAAATAGTATCCATTCCAATTGAAATATTACTTTCTTCCCACGCAATTTGTATACTTCTTTATCTCTAAATACTATCCCTGTTTTTGTTTTACCTGTTCAAGTTTGTCTTTACCCGTCTATTTATAGGGGCTCCGTATCATTATTTATCTCTGATGATTGATGGCTTTTTACATTATGGTGTATACGAAAAATTCATACGGGAGTCTCTCTGGAATTTAGTATTCCACATGACAAGTCATTTTTTATGAAAAAATTCGATGTAAACGCTTCGTTTGTATCAAGGATTCCTGATTGGTAATCTAGCGAATGTTGTTGAAACCTAGCACTTTGGCTTAGTGGGTTTTCTGATTCGAATGAAATATTGCTTTCTAATTGATCATAAATATTGTGAAAAGCGTTATTGCTTGAAACCATGCTTTTTATTTCGGCTTCCTCTGAATGTATTTGTTCAAGAAGCAGTTTGTCCACTGGTTGTGTTTGGTCATCTGTAGTTTGACTGTTGTTACCGGTCTTTGATTCACTGCTAAGGGTTGACATTCTGTCGCTTGCCATCTTTGGGAAATCACTTGAATTAGCACTGACATGCGTTGTGGCCCTAATATCGCCGTGTACGAGACCACCTCTGCAGGAATCCATCTCATGATTATTTACATTATCGCCTGAAGCAGGTATTCTTCTTGGTCGATATCCACGTGGAAGCAGTGACGTATCAAGTGACGTGTCTCGAATCAATCTCTTCCGACGGTTTGTCACCAGCGGACTGGACATAGGGGTACTAGAGGTAAGACGAGACAAGTTGGAGCAACGTCTTGAGCCATAAGTCCTCCGTATAAGCGGATGATGGTCTCTACAAAACCAACATGTAAGAATTTTCCTAAAAGCTCTGCGAAATGTCAGATTAGACATTGCATAAATAACCGGATTCACACAGCTGTTACAATATCCAAGCCAGAAGAAGAAGGTAAAGACGGCTTGAGGAAGCTTACAGCTGTTACACACGGAAGCTGTGAAGAAAAGAAGAAAAAAATCATGTCACCGCCCTTTTATATAATAAGAGGATTTTAGGGTAGTGATCCCCCATCCCTGCATTTCACCAAAGTTCTTTTAATAGAAAAATAAGAATTCGTACAGTACCGTGTATGGAAACCCCATGATTCAAGACATTTAAGTTGTGTCTTTATGTGTTCAGTTATCTGCTGAGCACCTATTGTAGTTCGTTTTGTTCGGGGCATTCAGGTTGGCCCAGTATGGTGGCCCTGAAGGGACATCGCACATCGCATACGTGTGCGCACACGTATGCAATGTCGTGAAACAATTCGCGAATGTGTGCGCACACGTATGCAATGTCGTGAACCAAATCGCGAATATATGCGCACACGTATGCAATGTCGCGAAACAAATCGCGAATGTGTGCGCACACGTATGCAATGTCGTGAACCAAATCGCGAATATATGCGCACACGTATGCAATGTCGTGAATCAAATCGCGAATATGTGCGCACACGTATGCAATGTCGTGAATCAAATCGCGAATATGTGCGCACACGTATGCAATGTCGTGAACCAAATCGCGAATATATGCGCACACGTATGCAATGTCGTGAATCAAATCGCGAATGTGTGCGCACACGTATGCAATGTCGTGAACCAAATCGCGAATATATGCGCACACGTATGCAATGTCGTGAATCAAATCGCGAATATATGCGCACACGTATGCAATGTCGTGAACCAAATCGCGAATGTGTGCGCACACGTATGCAATGTCGTGAACCAAATCGCGAATATGTGCGCACACGGTATGCAATGTCGTGAAACAAATCGCGAATATGTGCGCACTCGTCTGCGAATATATTCGCGATGTCGTGAATTTTATTGCATACCATTGTCGCATACCTTTGAATAAAATGTCTATTGATCTGGGGGGTTGAAGCACCAAGTCTGGAATACAAATGGGACCAGGGCCACTTGCATACTCCCTAGTTCACTAACACATTGTCCGCAACTATGACATCACCCCAAAGGTATGCGACAATGGTATGCAATAACATTCACGACATCGCGAATATATTCGCAGACGAGTGCGCACATATTCGCGAATTGGTTCACGACATTGCATACCGTGTGCGCACACATTCGCGATTTGTTTCACGACATTGCATACGTGTGCGCACACATTCGCGATTTGGTTCACGACATTGCATACGTGTGCGCACTATTTCGCGATTTGGTTCACGACATTGCATACGTGTGCGCACATATTCGCGACTTATTCGATGACATTGCATACGTGTGCTCACATATTCGCGATTTGTTTCACGACATCGCATACGTGTGCGCACATATTCGCGATTTGTTTCACGACATCGCATACGTGTGCGCACATATTCGCGATTTGTTTCACGACATCGCATACGTATGCGCACACGTTTGCGATGTGCGATGTCCCTTCAGGGCCACCATACTAAATACATTAGTATTGTAATTGCATTAATTCTGTATAAGGAACCAGTCCGTAAAACTTTTCTTACGAAAAACGCGTCCACAATAAAATAGATACCGAACATGGGAAAAAGGACACCTCTTCATTGCGTGTATCAGTACGAGACGTCACGACAACAAACTTGAACGAGTGATCATCTGACTGATGAATAGCTGTGCTGCGCGAACGATGTCACTGGCCGCTATCGCGCTGTTTTGGGCCGGGTGTGTGGCTCAATCGCGA
This sequence comes from Marthasterias glacialis, assembly GCA_911728455.2. NCBI lineage: Eukaryota > Metazoa > Echinodermata > Asteroidea > Forcipulatida > Asteriidae > Marthasterias > Marthasterias glacialis. The sequence goes on along the minus strand of OU452231.1, from coordinate 14,733,881 downwards.
TCGCGGCACTCAGTCTTAATTTAGATGCGGAAATTCTTTCTGTCTTTCTTTTTTATTTTTGATCAAACGGACACGTGATCAAAATAAAAACGGTAATAACTCCTAAATATTAGTAGAATTAGTGATCTATTTGATCAAGTTCCGGATCAAATCACTTGATATGTTTATTAAAACAACAGATTATAGTTATTTTGTATCTAATTCAAGTTAATAGACGTGTTTCAAAAGTAAGACCATCAGAGGGACTCCGTTTCCTTCTCGGTGGATCAATGAAATCCTGTGGATCACTACATGGGTCTTACAATGCTCATTACTCTGGGCTGTTACAGCATAAAACTACAATAAACCTTCTGCCATTTAATTGAATTCCTGATATTTTTGGTATTATATATTTGGGGTGTAAATATAGGCCCTACTTAGAATTCAAGCGACAGCTCTGGTCACGCTGCATCATATAACACTTGCACTAAATATAACAACCACGCGGGTCACCCTGCAAATGCAATACGACCCGATCTACGACCTTCTTTTTGAATCCGTAATAACGGATTGTGAATCCGTAACAATGGATTGTGAATCCCTAATTTCGGATTTTGAATCCGTAATAACGGATTCGAATCCGTAACGGATTAAAATTGTTGTTGTTGTTGGCGCTAATGGGCTTTCGTACCTTTATTCCCTTGTAAAATAAGAGTCCATCCGGTAAACCCACAATTAATTCCAGGGTACTTCACACAATGGAACAAAGCTACCCCAAGATTTGTTTTTGTTTTAGTGCTACCCCACAGAGGAATTCGTCAGAAAAGGAAATACTACAACGACAATACCAGAACCCCGTAACTGTCATTTGCAAGGGTGGGTAGGTATACATTATTTAAACAAGGGACCTATATAAAAGAGGGAAATAGTTCCTTGTTGGGTGAAGGTCCCAAGCAAGATGGGGGAGGGGTGGTGGACACGATATTGCGCAATCACAAGACCACAAGATCATGGCTCGAATCATTGTGTAAAAAGATAAACGTTTTCCTTTTAAATAGATAATTAGCCCAATTGGGATACTGATCATAATTCAAGTTAAAGCTACTGTACAGAAAAAAAAGGCCAAAACAAACCAAAAAACTAGACATCAGTTTTTATGACATCAAAAAAACAAGATGTTCTGTATTACGGTAGTTAAAATTGTTATTTGATGTATTTAAAGTTAAATCAACTTAATATCTTTATATGAACATAAAAACGTTACCCTGAGCTTTATAGTATAATAATTAATTTGAACTTCCGGTTTGGACTGGAAACTCGGTCAAATCAGGTCTCACATTAGTATAACTTTGTGAAGTACTTTAGGCCCTTTCATATGGCTTATATATTTTGAAAATGGCTTAAGTAGAGTTTGATATGGTTTTTGAAATATTAAACCTTAAATGCCAAAATCAGACTTAACGCGATTAACATGGGCAGCTGTATTTAGGAATAATAAAGCGTGGTGTCATATTTGTTTGAGAAGGCTCAATTCTGTACAATCTGATATAAGAATTATGATTATATGATAAGTACTTCTTAAAACGTGGATTATCGACATTTTCAACTTCCGGTTTGAACCGGAAGTCAAGGTCAAATTAGAATTATTCCAGTGTAAGATCTTCGCATTTTTTCGAGACCTTTCCGATGTTGTATATTTTGTAAATATCCGCTGATTGGTTCAGGAGGTATGATTTTTTTGAAAAATATTTTTTGAAATATGTCTTTTTAATAGTTTTCGGTTTCAACTTCCGCTTTAATAAAAAAAAAAAACAAGGTCAAATTGAGGTTATCTCTGTGTGACTCTTGTACATTTTTCAAAGACCTGTCCGATGATGTATAGATTGTAAAAATGTGTGGTTTAGAAGTTATTATTGTTTTTGTCTTTGAATTATAATTCAACGATGACATCATAAAGTTTGTGCCGTCTTCATGAATAGACCGACTTACTGAACAAAGACAGTAAGGACAGTTCCAGCAAGTCTTGAAAATTGTACAAGTAACGTATAAATGTGCGCGACGGAACGTTAGGCCAGACGACCGCGATCACCACACATTTTTCAACACAAAAAAATTCTAAGTTTTGAAGCTGAAATCATCCTAAGAAATTGAATTCCAAACCTGTGTGATTCCTTTGCCTATTTGAAATTTCGCAAGGCTAGGTATAAATGCTCACTTTTCCAACGTTCTTTTACACTTTTTTTGTTTTTTTTTGTTTTAGTGTTTTAGGCCTACATTACAAACAAAATAACAGGCGGGTGGCTTCATAGTCGTCCGACGCCGGTAGTGCATGGCTAAAAAAACCTCTTATTAGTAGAACTTTGTTAAATTATGAAACAGAAATGTGATTTAAATTAATGCCACAACATACTACTTTAAATAATGGGGCTGATCAACTAATTTATCACTTAACAAAAGTAAAATCGACTGTTTTCGTACTCACTCTGTGTCACGGCATATTTACACGTATTTTGCCATCAGCTGTCTGGCGTTATGCCAAGTAGGAGGTCACGTGACCGTATGTAAACATTGTCGCGCAATCGGTCTATTCAATTCCATATTTGATCTATGCCGTAGAGAATAGTTTGAATGAATACAACGGTAACAGCGTAACACAAAGGTCTTTACGGGACACCGTAACATGTGCTTTGCCGATTACGCGAAAAACGACACCTTCTGTTTACCATAACTTCCGAATGCAACGGTCGATTTTGTTCCGATTTCACAATTAGTCTTTTATTTATACTCTCTATCAGTAAAAGATTCAGGTCGAAGTTTCTTGCAAGAAATTATGAAATTGAAAATTGATCCAATGCTTCACTGACTCGAGCTACGTTTGGGGTGTACAACGATTTTGGCCAGTGGTCACCTATCGGTCACTAGTGGTCATTTCATAAATATTTACAAAATGCTTCTTCTCCCACATTCCCTAGCCGATTACAGCCTATTTGGTCCAATGCTTCATTGGCTCGAGCTACATTTGGGATGTCTACAGATTTTGGCCAGTGGTCACCTATCGGTCAGTAGTGGTCATTTTATGAATAGCAAATGTTTTTTACATTTAAAATGTTCTTTATTTACTAGGGATATTCATAAAGTTCGGCCAATGGTCGTACTGTGGTCAGTAGTGGTCATTTCAAGAATGTCTACGAAATGCTTCATCTCCCACATTCTTTACACAAGTGCAACTTGGTCCAATGCTTTATTGACTCGAGTAAAGATTTCGGCCAGTGGCCACCTATTAGTCAGCATCATTTGTGTCATTTTATGAGCACAAATGAAAACGCTGTTTTTTAATGTAATTCTTTTATTCTAGGGATGTTCATAATACTTGACCACTGGTCAACTAGTGGTCAATAGTGATCATTTCGTTAATATTTACAAAACGTTTCATCTCCCAGAACTAAGATCCTGTACAGAGACAGATTCATAAGATACTATGTCCGCAAACCGGTCCGGTGGACAGGATGACCTAGAGATTCTGTCCCTACACAGATTTGGGCCAGTGGTCACCTATCGGTCAGCAGCGGCCATTTTATGAAAAATATATCAATTATCAATTTTAAATGTTTTTCATATATCTAAGGATGTTCATGAAATTTGGTCAATGGTCACCTATTGGTCAGCAGTGGTCATTTTATGAAGAAAAAAAACATTTGAAATGCATTTCTTTTATCTATGGATGTTCATAATATTTGGCCAATGGTCATCTAGTGGTCATTTCATGAATATTTACAAAATTCTTTATTTTCCCACAAAATCTGATCCTGCACAAGAGCCGGCCACTAAAGATTATTATCCAAAGATCGTCTACTTGTGAGTGGGCCCCCTCTAGAAACTTGCATCACAGCCCCATGCAGGGACAGCTGATACGTGAGCTTTGTAAAACACACACATTAGTTCTTCCTCTTCTTTTTCGCGATGTCATGTGATCAGCATGAAAATGGCTATAACTTCCAAACGCTTCAGCCAATTGTAAGCGAACTTTGACATAACGACTAGTGACCAAGGCTTGAATTGCGTATTGGTCAAGGTCACCTAGAGGTCACATAGGGGTATTTTTTTACTGAAATAAGTAAAACGCTCGTTTGCCACATTCTCTTGCCGAATTTGCCACATTTGGTAACATGCAACTCGACCACTTCCCCATGTTGTAGGGTTATCTGATACAGTTGTTCTTTGTGAAACACACACATTGTGATCTAGTTTCTTTCAAATTCTGTCTTCCAAACACGGGCAATGAACATTTTGTCCTTGTCTTTCAGTCCAAACTAGAAGCAATCGAAGTAAGAAAAATATTAAAAAGCCTTAATTTCAGCTCTTTAGTAACAACATGGATGGAAACTTGTACATGTTTCTGTGTACGAAATGTCAATCGGAATATCGTGTAACTTTATGTAATTAATGTTTCTGTAGTAACACTTTTTAACTTTTTATTTTGTTGTTGCCATACCTGTAATTAGCGGTTTTTCCCCTGTTGGTTTGATAAAATAAAATATCATAATTGTCTAGTTCTAGTTTTCTGTATTTTTAATAACTAGTTACAGAGAAAAGCGACTAGATATTGATCATCATGGACAACTTTACAAGATTCGCCCAATCGTATCCAACAACAAACAAATCTGATGAACTTTCACTACGTCCAAGGAACAACAAGCACACGAGAGGAGAGATTTCGAGAATTTAGCTATCGTCAAACTCCACAACATTACCGACCGACAAGTGGACTGGAGTGCTGCAGAACTCATCGCTTCTATGAAGGAATGGCACCCCAGACGGATCAGAGAAGCCATCGAAATCTAGAAACACAACACCGTTCCTAAAGACATTGGCTTCCAAATTAGTGACAGTTAGCTACCCTTCTTCCTGACCAATTGATCTCCTATATCCACGGGCGCATCACTAACTCCTTAGACTTGGGTCATCTATACCCTCAGACTCCACTAGGCTCCATACATCCCTGTTCCTGGGCTTGTTACCACCTGATACAGTTCAGTGAGCATTCAGTGAGCACACAATTCCCACTCACTCCCAGTACAATCCAGTTCAAGCTCCCGCCTACGCGCATCGTCAAGCTAAGCTCTAGCTTATCCTACCCTGATTTCCACGCCATTGTTAGCTAAGCCTCAGAATACAGCATACAGAAACAGATCGTCCAGCATTCTCCTGAAGAAGACCAGAGCATACTGATCGAAACGTCGAGTTGCCACCATAACTCATAGAGAGAGTTTAATGTACACGGTGTCTCCGCAAACCTTACTAGATTGGTTAATGTCAGCATATTTTATTACCCATTGATGAGGGAAATCATTCTGTTTATCTTCTCTGGACAAGACACTGTGTAACATACCAAGTATTTTTCACAACTAGAAATCCATCTTGTACTTTTATGTTAACTATCTCTACAGGACATTTTTTTGTTTTTGTTTTGTTTTAGATCTTCTCATTTTAACGTAACAAAGTAAACAGTTCCCGGCCCCGTTTGTTATGAAATTCCATACTGTGTTGTTATTTTACATGTTAAAAGGGAAAATTACTCCTTTAAAAACAAACGTCGATGTACAGTACATTCAATACCCATGAATAACACGCTGGTCCACGCACTGAACCAGAAACTGTTTTTCACAGGACAGACGACATGTGAATATGGTAAAAACAGTCGCTTATAGACCATGTTACCTGTGACATCACATGTTTACAAAAGAGCCACAGAACCTGGACTTCCTGCAGGCAGGATTTGTACACGGCTCAATGGGAAAATACTTTAAATCTTTCATTTTATGGAGATTGCACTGTCCGATTGTCATCAACTTTGGATATGAAGGAAAGGGGCACATCTCACAACTAGTTCAGCTCTCATTTTAATAGCCATTGAATTTATGTGGAAATTATGATACAAAATGTAAAATTTCTCATATGTCCCATGCAGTATCTTGCCTGCCAGTAATTGCCCTGGAATGTACAAGGTCACTCTTTTGTAAACAAGGGTCACATGGTCTATAGCTTCTTTGTTTCACATTATAAAACATATCAAAAAGTTAATTCATACTTTACAAACAATGAGATTAGGTTTAAAAAACATAATCGACTACGAAAATGATGATGAAAACTTACTTAATGGCAGCAAGAAGAAGAATGGTAACCAGCAGATGATGAAGACACTAACCACAATCCCTAGCGTCTTAGCTACCTTCTTTTCTCGGTTGAAAGTTGCAGTTCTTTGAGATAAATTCCTTGACCTGGAAGTACTGGAAGAATAATCATCTGACCGTCGACTACATTTTCCCGAAGATTGCAAATTATTCCCCACATGAATGCGAAGTATAATACGGCCGTTACCATCAGGGTCTCCGACCTGTCTTTTGCGGGTCTTGTTCTGAATAGATTTAGTTTCGTGTGAGACTGCACGATAAATACGAAAATACAGAACTATTATGACAGTAGAAGGTATGTAAAATGACCCAGCCACGGAAAAAAAAACATAACCTACGGAGTCTGATAACGGACACTCAAATTGAGATGTTCTGACGGGTCTCCATCCAAACAAGGGTCCAACTGCGATACCAAATGAGATCAACCAAACGAAAATATTGATCGTTATTGCCCTTTTTGGCGTCATTATAAGTCTATGCTTCAGGGGCTGTGTAACTCCTATGTAGCGATCGACACTTATGCAACATAGACTGTTAATTGAGGCCGTGCAACATAAAACATCTACCGCGGCCCAAATGTCGCAAAAGACTTCTCCGAATGGCCAATAGTGAATGACTTCAAAGGCACTTGAGAATGGCAGTACTAGAGTACCAAGGAGCAAATCAGCTATTGCTAAGTTGACGATGAAGTAGTTGGTAACTGTACGCAGAGCTCGTTCGAAGTAGACAGCCAACAAGACAAGAATATTTCCAATGATAACTGCCAAATTGATTAAAAGAAGAGCTAGACTCGTAAGGACCATGTGTGACAAATTGAACTCCACTAATGTGTCATTTGATAGGGATGGCGATGTCACGTTCCACTGGTCACTCATCACAAGTGATTGAGTGGCACCTTTTTCTTCCCATACAACCTCGGTGCTTATTTGGGTAAAATAACCCGCACTCGCGTTGCCGTCCAGGCCCTGCTCTGTCACTCCTAACGAAAACATCACCGCATCCATCTTATAACAAGTGTGTCACTTTTCTTCCTCTCTGAAATGCTCTACTCTTCGTTGAAGTACATCTATAAAAAATAAATATATAAATAAATAAATTAATGATTGAATGAAAGAATGAATGAATGGATGAATGAATAAATAAAAAAACAACAACAACAACAACAACAACAACAACAACAACAACAACAACAACAACAACAACAACAACAACAACAACAACAACAACAACAACAACAACAACAACAACAACAACAACAACAACAACAACAACAACAACTACAATAACAACAACAACAACAACAACAACAACGAACGACTGACCAACCAAGCGAGCCTTTTACATGTACAAGTACATAATACCTGAGCGTAGACGGTACACACGCATGTTTATGACCAGCCTGTTCACAGCTCGAAGAGGTCACAAGAGTCACAAATTCATTAAACTGCTTTCTTCTGATTGGCAGCCAGGAACGAACCCCAGTTAAAACAAAAGCGCTTGTATCAGTTTCCAACGTTAGAAATCTAGACTTTAAAATTTTTGGTTCACACAGTCATGTGACCCTTCTACATTCGTTCGCCGCTTGTGAAAATCAATACTTTCATCCAAACACGGGCAATGCATCTTTGAATGGAGGGAGTTTTATGAACAATCAACGAATGCTTCTTGTTGGTCCTAATCCTAGTTCAAAGGCTTGTGCAGTTGTACTTTGAAGTGATTGTCCTGTTCCTTTTTTTTTTTTTTTTTGCTTAGTATTAATAGAGCGCCGAAGGCGCAAGATGGGTAGCTCAGACTGAAATGTGAAATATGGACTGGACGCTTGACTATTTCGGTGCAAGAATAGATCAGTGCAGACAATGACCATTGCTATCAATGCTAATAACAAAACACTGGATTGCTGAAATGGCACCGATGCGTACGCGTATTTTACGTTCCAAAAATAGATAGAGCTCTTAAAACTTTGGTTTCCTAGTATGTCTAGGTTATACACTCGCTTGCAGTAGTATAAGCAGCGGCATTGAACTGGGACTTCTGGGCACGGCTACGGAATCATTCGCTTTAATCTTATTGTTCATCTCCAAAAAGGTTTGTCTCGCACAACAGTTCAAGATACATAAGCGAATAATGTTTACGCACATGCTATGTAGCTATACTTTTTTAACTTAATGGTTGTACATTTTGTACGCTATCATATGTGAAATACTAAGCGTTAAGCATGGGGCATACATTTAGTCGGGAACATTATTGTCCGAGGTGGGGAACAAATTATCCTCTGGAGATCAAGTTTCCAGTGTACAAGGCAGACTGAATTTCCCAGAGGGCAGCACGCATTCCTGGGAGAGTCTATACTCGGGAGATACTATGCCAATCCAGGAAAACCGGTCGGGTGTCATGCCAAAAAGTGTCCGCCGCCAAGCAGTGTCCACTGAGCATGCTGTTATGTTCATGTAGTAATTTGTTATGCACGGCATTATGGACCGATCCATTAAGCCCCGCCTACCTTAGCAACTGCCTAGCAACATCGCATGGCGTGACTTTCTTGCCAAGATCACAGCGGTGGTTCGGTTGCTCTATGGTTGCGGCCACACACACATAGGATACACAGACGTACATGGTTTTCGTGAACGGTATGGATTAATCATTTACTTTCGTGGCCTTTTGTTCAGTGTCTTGAGTCCAAAGAAAATGCAGACAGGAAAACTGTTGAACCACTTTTACACAACTGTACAGGAACCACTGATGTGGGAGTTGCACCGACAGAAATACAAACAAATTGAAACAAAACAAAAGTAAGTACAGTTTTGTGTGCTTTTGTGTGTCAGAACAATGGCGGCGGTTTGTTTACTTTTCTAATGAGATTTTTAACGTGTCGGACATTCGTCGGACTTCAGTGGCGTTGTCAAGGCTGTGATTGGTCAATATGTTAGTAGGCGGGGCTTAATGGATCGGTCTATTGTAACGCACTGCAATATTGGGCATGCACCAATAATACACACAAACCGCAAAAAAATTAATGGCATTTGACCTGAGTGTGTGACCTTTTACCCAAGAGTTTTACGAATGGAATTTTCTAGCAGAAGTGTAAGCTTATTTTTAGAAACTGATGTCATTGTAAGAAGTTGCTAGAAACCTAAAGGTCGTAAAGAAGTTGCCGGAATATAAAAGTTCATAATTTTATTCATTTCTAGAAAATATTAAAACCTATATAAAAAATAAGGACATTTCGGACAGAACCAAATACTTTGGACTGTGACTTCTGTACATCTTGGGAATCTTCAGCTGTATATTTTATTAGTACCTGTGATTGTTGGCGACTTGTCTGTGGAGCAGTATGATAAAGTTCGTCTTGACCTAGTGAAGCGTTGAGAGCTGAATTGGATTTGGGAAGAGACATTAATGAACATAACACACAGTTCAGTATTAGGGGGTTCTTCTTCCCACATCATATTTTTCACGGACTCACGGGAGTCAGCTTATGTAGTTTCGCCAATCCGGCCGTTTGTTGGAGGTGAACTTGCCCCGCGACCCAGCTCAGTTGCACCGTGTCAGAGAACTGTTTGTTTTCGCCATTCCTGGATTCGTCCTTTCCTAGAGCCTGCTTTTAAGTCCTCGCCCGTTTTCGTAAGATATTCTTATTTGTAGTGTATAAGATATTTTCTTAATTGTATACTTGAACCTAATACTTGTACACTTAAACCCTATTGAGATCTTAAGTGTTTGATATGTTCATTATTAAATCACTTTTTTTCTTTGTTCTGGGTGACCTTAGTTTTTTCTTCCTTTTTTTTCTTGTTGCATTTTCAGATCTTAACAATGCGCAGTGGACGCAGATCTACTATTTGGACGGTATTTGGCAAAAAGTTAACGGACAGCGCTTTAGTTTTACTTCCAGCCGTATCAAAGTAAATTACTGAACCAAATTTAAATCTTTTTTTTAAACAATTATTCATGAGTATTTGACAAAAAACACTTATGTATTCAGATTATTGATACAATTGATGTAAATAATGATAAAAATCGAACGTAATATTCGCACTCAGAGGGTCCGTGCAACCGAAGCGTGTCTGACGGCGCACCAGCGTGGGAGCTAGCGGAACGTAAACCTTGGGGCATATCCCTTATAGCCGGTGCCGTGTCTCGTGGGGCCAGAGGGACAAACCCGGGGCATGAACTCCCCAGCTTGCCGGTTGGTCTAGCCGTAAGCGTGGGAGCTTGTCGGAGGGGTAGGGACCCAGACCAACAATTACGGTTTTTTTACGAGGGTTTTAGTCTGTACCCCTAGCTATTATCCCCTAACTATCGTAACGTGGGACGACGACGGGGAATGTTTATCCCATACACCAAACAGCTGATCTATCTACTTCTATGATAGCTGCATAATGTCCACTCCCCCCAATCGCCACAACAACAAAAACGGTGGCGGTGGCCGCGGCCGGCCAGTGAAGTCATCGCCCGAAAAACGGGAGAATGCCTTCGCTAAAGCTGCCAGGATTGGCAATCCGTTTGCAGCGAAAGCGGGAGGCTCGCTTAGCACATGACTGTTATTGCCCAAGCCAATGTGAAAAGACGGTCCAAGATTAGGGACACTACCATTAGTTTTTGGACTGCAGCAGGCTGGTCACGATGAGAACGTGAAGGATGTGGTCTTTGCCAAAATTTTGATAGACAGGTTTGTGTCATAGAACTGTATTGTGAATATGCCTGAGTATATTTTAATTCATGAAAACTCACATTTTGACAATATTTATGGTCCATCATGTCTGTGATATCCACATTATGCCAAGCTTATTCTTGAACACGACCTGACAACACAGATCAGTCCTGGGCCCAACTGACATTCGTCCAAGTAATTTTTTATCACATTGGGCCTACTTGCGATATAACGAAGAAACATTCTCCGATTGCAAGTAAGTTCGTCCAGTTCGTCGTACACAGAATACACTGTCCGTTTATGTCTGTTTTTTATTTACACGTGAATTTGTGCTGAATGGATATGAAGTCTGGATCCTCATGCCTCTTCATTGTAATAATTCATACATAAACAGAGCACCAGTCTACTTACAACATTGCGCAACATTGTCACGTAAACTTGACAGTTGCAACGGCTGGAAAAGCGTATAAGCTGACCTTTGACCGTGTTTTGTTTTTTCACATTTTTCGTTAATTACGTGATATTTTGATGATTTATTTTTAAGAACAACCATTTAAAATTATTGTCTGTCATTCCACATCACTAAATTAGGTAAACAGTAAGCCGGTGTGTCCCTTTAAGTTCTACATTACGTAGTTTACGGGTGATATCCACGTGACAGTAATCTATTCTGTGAAGAAATGCTGGTACTCGTCTTAAAGAAAATGCCTTGGGAATGAATAACCAAAGGAAACAAGAGGAAACCGATCACAACCTACCCTTGATACAAACAATTTTTAAATAAGCTTTTAAATGATCTTGAATTACAGACAAAAAGGTTTCAAAGGTCTTTTTTATATATTTACAAGAAATGTATCCGAGAGACAGACGTAAAAGCACGTAAGTGTGAAGTTGAAACAGTTTCAAATAGTCGATGCTGGTAATAAATGGTTGCAAAATTATGACTGCGAACAATGACTGAGGAAAATGTCTGGGGACATCAATTTGAGTCGTTCTTCAGTTCTGTCTTAACATGTATGTTGAAAGTATGAAGCGGGGAGCACAGTGTACAATGTATGCCACATAGTTAAAAGCGGGATGAGAGGTAGAGTTAGAAGTAGTTTAAACGCGAATTGATCAAACAGACCTAAGTGGGTAAATCTTGTATGAAAAAGAAGGATATTGGCAACTTTTTATGGTAGTAGGCTACTTTGTTTTATATATACTGTAAAAAAGCCACGGAGGCGCCTTAATATTTCGTGATGATAGTTTGTGAACAAATATAAATTATGTGTAACTGATATAGTTCTTCTTGTACCGGTACAAGTATTTGTAATGTACAAAGCAAAAGTGAATTGGTCAACAGAGCTTTTGGGTTTAACTCAGATTAAAACACAAGCTAAACAACACTTCTGAAAAAGGGCAGTTAAACCATCAGTTCGAAAGAACAACAATGCAGTTTGTTTCACCCTTTCCCAAATGACTTAAAACCATGATGGAAATGTTAAATCCAATAAATGGTACATTGAAGATGTTGAAGAAAAGCCGTCTAAAAAATTGCCACGTTTTGAACACGGCTGCGATTTTTTTAACCTTATGGTCAAAAAGGCCGCATCATTTTGGACTTTTCCATACTGGGAATAACGCACAGACGCTCGGTACAGTTTTATTACCGCAGGATAAAAAAGGCCGTGCAGCTTCCGACTCTCCCATAACTGGAAAAACAATGCAACCGTGCATTGGCGTCACAGACAGACTTAAAAGACCGCCCTCCTGAAACTGTAGTTTGTGAAGCGCGGCCGCCGCTGCCGAAATACGTAAAAAACGTTTTATTTTGTAAATATTATCACACAAAGTTTGGCAAACGATATTAATGTATCTATAAACACGGAGATTAAAAAACAATTAACATGGACGTGATAGTCCAAAGGTACTGTCAAATGGTCGAATCATGGCGTTTTTTAGTTTTAAGTTATAAAAACAGATATCCGATTAGGCCATTAAACAAAACATCCTCCTTAATTTAACGGCGACAACTAATGTCGTAGGTCCAGTTTTTCCGAAAACGGTAACTCGGGGTAAGAGGATAGCACTCGTGTGTAAATTTTGTATGTGAACATTGCGTAGTACGTTTGGCTGTCATGACCATTGTGGCATCTAAAACCGGATGAATAAAACGAGTAGGCAGACCAACTATGTGAAAAACTAGGATTTAAGCAAAATCTTACCTGACTACTCCTAACATTTCCAGAGATTACATAATCAATACCTCTGCTTTACACGAGTTCAGCTAAACATCTTAAAAACAGCACATTATGTTGTTATACTTGACGGAACCACCAAATCTGTATCATCAGCACGGCAATCGTGAACAGAAGGATGTTGTACCTCGCGCTGCTACTTTCACGCCGTTGCTACCCTGACACGGACATCGAAGCCACTGGGGTTAAGTTACTTTGCTCTATGTATGTCATTAATAAATAATGAGACAACCCTCCATTTCGGCTGCAACATAGTGGTAGCCGCGACTTCCTCTGTCAAGCATTATTCCACATGATATCACACAGGAGAATGCACCCTGAAATCTTCGACCTGCTGCCAACAAATCGATAAAGTCCTGCACTTCCTGCGGATAACTTATAGTACGTGCGATATTGATGGCATCGTAAAGGATTGTTTTACACGTAATTACCGTCTAATTGTATGTCTTATCCGAGATTCTATGACTACCTACCTGTAGATTTTTACCCTCAATGACATGACATTTTCATAACGACACAATTAATTGCAAAATATCAGCAAGAACACGGTTTTCGAACAGGCTATGGCGGTGCGGGTGGTGGAAATGACCTCACAATATTTCAAAAATTCAACCAAAACATGTCCAGCGCATCACGTTTATTTGAATGAAGGGTGATCTGTAATTATAAGGATGATTTGACACTAAGTTTCCCTCAGTAGTTATGTACTTGTCAACAGGTGGCCCATTACGCTCTCGTTTCAAGGCTCACTAACATTTTTTTAGTAAATACACCACACACAATCTTAGCCATGACCTCAAACTCTCCTATTGACCAATACGTCATCTATAACCTTGTTCTAGAAAAACTGTGATGTCAACAATCTTATGTTATTTCTGTGTGACATAATTTCTAAATTAATACTTCCCCCACCACCAAATCCTGTAGAACATCACACCAACTTTCATTCTTGGCCTCTCATTTGACTTTTCTTGCCTTAACTCCGCTCGCACGCTCAGGATCACCGTCAAAAACTAAAGCAAAATAATCAAGCGCTAGGTGGGCGCGATGTTTGCATATGAAATGTTGCAAGTACTAATGTAACGTGGGGGTAAGGGTATAATTTGCGGGGGAACTCAGGGGTCATCGGTATCTGGAATGGGCTTGTAACGGTAGTTTAAAACGGTAGTTTAAAGTTGCTATGTCTTAGTGAAATTTTGATCGAGGGGCACGCAAAAGGTCTTGAGTGGGTGGGGGTTCGGAGCGCCTCTCCAACCCCCCCCCCCCCCAACGACATGTTACGAAACATGATTTGGGGTGATTACAAGGCCGGGATATCATGTACATTGTAATGGTGCATGCGTGCCAAAATGACGTAGCTATTTCGATAATTGCGTTGACCAAAATGACACTTTTTTTTACTGAATAAGCAATCCACTGGTTTCTTTGCATGGAAATGAGGGTACTGATGGAGTTTGTTAATGTCTTTATTTTTATATGCCAAATGAGTTCCATATTATTTTTTTCATCTCTTGATTTCTTTGTTTCTGATTATCAATAGATCTTGATTTCTTTGTTTCTTTATTTATGTACTTCCGTTTTCCTCTCTGTTTATTTGTTTCTATAAATATTGTCTTTATTTCTTAAAACATTTGTGTATTTCTGGGTTTCTGTTCTGTGTTTCTTTATTTCTAGATTTGTTGATGTCTGTTTATTTCTTTATTTGTATGAATTTTTGTTTCATGACTTCTTTGTTTCTTTATTTCTTGATGTTTTTATTTCTTGGTGTCTTTATTTCTGGATGTCTTTGTTTCTTGCTTTTGAGTTCTTGATTTCTGTTTGTCTTTGTTTCTTTACTTGTGTATTTCTTTCCTCATTTATTTCCTGATCTGTATGTTTCTTTGCTTCTTTGTATTTGTGTCTTAATTTTTTCTGCATTTCTGTATTTTTTTGGTTCTTGTTTTTTGTTGGTTTCTTGTTTTCTTGATTTATTGTTTCTATGTTTCTTTATTTATTTATTGCTTGTAAATAATATATTATTGGTTATACTGTAGCCTTTATACTGTTCAGTACTTCTACTGTCACGATGTTTAGGCAGCGCCATAGCAATGGCACTTTCTTGGGGGGGGGGGTGGAAGCCTAAATTTGCCGACTGACATCAAATGAAAGTAAAAGCACAATGACATGTGACTCACCAACATGTAGGGGTTCGGGGTCATAGCCCACGGGCGCTCATGAGGTTTTTCAGTGATTCGAAGGTTTAAAATGGGCCTCAGATGCCGATCATTGGACGACTCATAATATACGAAATGCAAGCTTTGAAACCTTAATTTGTTTGCGAATTGCCTGGTGGAGTATATTATAGACACAAATTCTAGTGGGGTCCAGGGGGCGAAGCCCCCGGACGCTGTACGTTTTCAAGTGTTTTCAGGGCTAAGAAGGACTGTTAAGTTGCCGAAAATAGACGTTTAAATTTGAAATTCAAACTTCGAATACTTTGGACTCGGGACAAATCCCCTACTGTTGGAGGTTACAACACCCGACGGCTTTTAGTGTTTTCAGGGTTTATAGTTCCGCACGTTGTCGAGAAAATTATTCAAAGTTTGACTTCTCAGCGCACTTTGGTTCTTTCCAACTGCATGAATCACCCCACTGGTTCCTAAATCCTATAAAAAAACACTCCGTATGTATGCCCGCGGGTCACAGGCAAAGAGACCAATTAAGAAGACGGGAGTGGAAGGGGTATTGTGCAATCATTTGCCTGTGACCCTCCATATTTAATACAGGTGGTGACTTCTTTTATATAAGCGGACTATTTTCAACGTTGGTGGCGTTAGCCCTTCAGCCCCCCCCCCCCTCCCACACTTGAATCAGCAGGTCGGTCTGAGCTTTACGAAGCACAATGTGTTAAGACGACTAGAGCATTGTTATCTTGCAATGCGGCAGAAAGTTTTGTTGCGGGTCAGAGGTCAGCTTTTGGTAAATACCTTGTTTATCTGCTGCCACGTCCCACCATAGTCTCACGATGCCCAGAAAACGATAATGTGTGGGCGCAACCAAGCATGTTTTTCAGACATAAATGCAGTAAATATTGATTGACTTATGTTGTTACCACCTTTTTAGCCGTAAGAAATGTAGACAATATTTTCCAGTTAACTAAAATAAAAAAGATTTCACCAATTGAATAGATAAATCACGGGGGACAGCGAAGACCGGGGAAAAAAGCCGACCAATCAAAAGGGCACTGGTGAAAGGTCAAAGATCAAGAAGAGAACCAATCAGGAGGTTCGACTAAAACAATCAGACATATTGCATCCCGGCAGTACGGGAGCTTTCTTTCGGGTCAGAGGTCAGCACCCTAGCTGGAGCCCGCCGCGTCCGACCAATCAGAAGATCCGTTTCAAACAGCCAACCACATATCTCTCACCGCGGCAGTTAGGATGACCGTTTGCCGGACCTGTGACCCTGCCGGATAAGGCGATCTTACCAAATAAAGCCGGGAAGTCACCACACCAAAAACCCGAAAGGGAGCGATCCTAAGCCAAGCGGGCGAGCTTCAAATCCAAGATGGCGCGCTTCAAATCGAAGATGGTGCGGTTTACGGCTTTATTAGTTCATGAACCCCAGTGTTGCGACGAAAATCTGCAATCAGCTCCTTTAGAAATAACGTCTGAAATTTGTAACCACACTTTGACCTATTCAGTGGAAAATTATGTATCCACTGTAAAATGTTAGAAGATTTGCATTAGTTTTTGTATTAAGGCGTGGTTTTGTTTTGTGTTGAAGGCATTAGACAAAATTAATCTAAACTTAGACCTGTCATAAAATACTGGCCCAGGTGGCTGTATTGAAAAACTAGTACTACATCACCAACCCCCCTATTGCCCCTGTATGCAAACTGAAACTTGTAAAGATATATAACAGTCTGCATATTTAAGAAGAAACTCCAAAATAATCTTTTTATGAAATTTTCAGAAGACAATAATAAACCCAGAACTACCTTCTCCATCACGCCGTTAGTCGAGAGCAAGGGCGTCGATCACTACCGAAAAGTGGGGGGGGGGGGGGGAGGGACGCACGAACAGCGGTTCCGTAGCAAAGGCACTTTCTTATGGGGGTGTGGAAGCCCCAAAGTGCCGATTGACATTATCATTGAAAGTAAAAGTACCTTGACATGGGACTCACGAATATGTGGGGATTCGGGGGCAAAGCCCCCGAGCGCTCATGAGGTTTTTCAGATACATAGCATTAGACGACTCATTTTCGAAATGCAAGCTTTGAAAACTGTTTAAACTGTTTAAAACTGTTTAAAGTTTTATGCAAATCCCCGGTTGGAGTGAATAGACAATTTTGAGTGGGGTCCAGGGGGCGAAGCCCCCGGACGCTCTACGTTTTAAATGTTTTCAGGGCTAAGGAGGACCGTCAAGTTGCCGAAAATAGACGTTTAATTTCAAAATTCAAACTTTGAATACTTTGGACTCAGGACAAATCCCTACTGATGGAGTTTATATGGGCAACACTTCTTATGGGGGTCCGGGGCTAATGTGTCATGTGTAAATTTGTATCTAAACAAACCATGTGTCTCTTCTTCTTTTGCTAGACTGTCAAAAATCAGGTCTTGCAATTCAGGTACATGTGATTGAGCCTAATTTGAAACCAAATCCTTTTGCAACTTTTATCATCCGATTGACTTGCTCCATTAATTATCAGGGCCAATAACAAAATGATACAACGTAGACTACCCAACCCCATTCCTTAAACTCTTCACACAATATTTTGGGATCAGAGTTGGCGAAAGATTTTATGTCTGCCAAGTTAACAAGATACCAACAAGTTAGACTTGAAATCAAGTCTAAAAAGGGTTCAGACAGCCATTTTGAAAACTAAAAATGGCTGCAACTTACTTTATCACTGACAAATAATGTAAACAAATTGAACCTTATCGTTTTCTGGGCATAAGTAATATACCACCAAAACTAATGATTAAGGACACCCACATGTTGACTTCAATATAAGTTTTATAATGAAAAGCAGAAGCTGCCACTGACTACTGATAATTGAATGATGCTACCATTTCTAGGCATTGAAATCATCGACCAGGGAGTTGTACTGCCAATTAATAAATACCTAGGATAGTTTGTGGATTCTGATTGGTCAAAACGTGATCACGTGGGGGTGTATTAGCGGCGATATAAAGACCGGCTAACAAAACAAGAAAGTATCGCTGAGAAAGAAAAGTTACAAAATGGACGATTTTAGCCGTTTATTTCGTTAAAAAGGTATTTATTAATGGGAATAACAGTGCGAGGACCCGGTCTTCACTGCTTGGTAATGACCTTGGGTGGTGGCTGGCCGCTGTTAACGACCGCGCCTCCGGCTGGGTCGGTAACAGCGGCCAGCCACCACCACGGTCATTATCAAGCAGTGAAGACCGGGTCCTCGCACTGTTATTCCCTAAATAACAATTAATGATACCCACAAGTTTACTTACAGTAAGTAGAATGCAAAGATAATTGTGGCCATTTTCAAAATGGCGGCCGTTTTGAAAAAAAACCCAGGATGGCCGCCACTTATTTATCCCATTGACAAAACCATTTGGAACATAAATCTACCAAGATTGATGAAATATAGTACACACAAGTTGAGTTATAAAAATTAATGATTTCCATTAATACTGACTGGACAGGACACGTTATGCGTCATGCATAAACGCGCGCGTTTTTTCGAAAGTGTTATGAAGATTCAAAACGCGTGTAGTCACACCATTCTGTACGCAACGCAAACAAAAGAAGTTTGGTGTGGATGTAAATTATTTTCATCATACTAATTGTTATTCAAGGTTGAAATACGTAGGCCTACATTCAGTCTGCTATTTTTTTATATTTTTTTTTTGGATAACAAGCTCAAACGGTGTTTTTCTAAAAATTGTTACTTAAATAACTTATTTTTTGAATCGTTTAATTAAAAGACATAGTATTAAATGGTAAATGGAACTTGTCTGAATATGTTGCCGGGTTGGACTTCGATCATTATTAAAGAATGTATTTGGAACAATTCATGCTTCAAGCAAAGTTGTTTTACCCTTCGCAACACTTTCACGTGACTTTTAAAAGGGGCTTCTAAACTAGTCCCGTGAATCACGGGAGACTTTTGTCGCTTGGCAAGCCTTCTGTGATAGTGCGTCACCTTATAAGGCTACTTGGAGAGTCCCTAATGGAGGAACTAAACATACAACCTTGATATCGGTACTGCTTGGTATGCAAACAGACGCCCTTCACTGAAAAAGACGCAGTATGTTATCATTCAATACAACTGTTATCGAATGACCTATACCACTGATAAATCAATTACCAGTATAAAAATTTCAATTTGCCTTACACCGATGTGTGATAAGCACTGTATACTCAGTGCTTATCACACATCGGTGTAAGGCAAATTGAAATTTATATTCATTCCCCCGATGCAAATATTAACATCTATCTAATTACCAGTATGCTAACTAAAACAAAAGTACACTGTCATTTCATTCATAAAAAAGGTTTAAATATTTCAATAATAATGGTCCATGAGCATGGGTGGACAATATGCGCATACTAAGTGTTGTTATTAGTCTTATATTTAAGTTTTATTTAAAAGGAGCAAATTTGTACCAACCGAGTCATATACATTTTGTGATACTCGTGGCCGCTCATACAGAAAATAATAACGGTCACTGTTTGTAAAAAAAAGGTCAAAATGTTACAAAATGTTGTGATAGCGATGAGTACGTGTGTAAACGTACGTCCTGTTCAGTCTTTTATGGCGCAGTCTTTTACTTTAGTGCTACTTCCAACTCCGATCTAAGGCGGGCATATGATTTTTCCTTGCAATAGCCTCGAATCATTGTCATCGTTGTATGAAAAAAAAAGTTTTATTGCGTGTGAATTTTCTTTATTTTCTGAGAATTGGATTACATCACACGTCATACTAAGAACACGATTATGTATGTAACTGTGACGTTATAGCAGTTTCCGTATGCAGTCAAATTACCGTAGCTGCAGTTTTCTATGTGTGCATTTTTGTCCGGATTTTGAGCAGTTTTATGGCTAAATGCAAACAGTAGGCATACCAAAATAAACCAAGTCCACTTTATACACAGCATATAGTCCAACGTTTCCAGGAAGCCAACATATAAAGCGTTTTAGCCAAGCTTTGACCTTTTCATACACAGTGATGGCCTACCTTGATTCAATGATTCGCCCTTGTTGAAGTGTTTAGACCTAAAGCATACACGATGTAATAATCTGAAGTTAAAAAAAAATCAAGTGTTGGTTCCGAAAAGAATCGGTTTGTCCATTGAGGTAAGACCCTAAATCAAGGTTAGACAAAGTAATGCACTCCTGCACGTTGTTTTGACAATGAAAAGGTGCATCAGAAAATGAAGGATGGTACAGTGTGCAGTGTATATGGATTCCATCTTACCTGTAAAAGTAATCAGAGTACCGCACTTCGTTTTCATTTTCTTTTCCGATAAACCCCCGAGACGCGAATAGGTGACAAAACATGCTACTGATAGAAGAGGACATGAAGAGAACACCGCTGATACAGTTTCCTGAGGTGGTCACTAATCCCTAACCCCAGGGAGAACGAACACAATCAACCAACCTCAAGCAAACCACTTGCTCCTTCTTTTAAGACACAAAGCACACTGCCAAATTGTAAATGAATACCGGCAAACACCATCAGTAAATTAAATTTCCCTGTAGTTATCGGATTCAAGTGAAACGCCAGTGTGCATTGAGACAGTCTTCAATTGCAAAAGATAAACGTGGAGACGATCTCTATCACACTTAAAAATACGCTGTAGTTCAGATAGACAATTTGCCAGTATTTTCATTACAGTCAAATTATCTGACGGAAAAGACGAAGCTTATAATTTTTCCCACCTGAAAATGATTGAAATTTAACACAAAGGTATACGATTTTTGTTAATATATTAAGCAACAAACCACAGGGGAAACTGACTGGGTAAATTTTAATTCGATTTTTATTTGATCTGATTCACATAACAATAACAAAGATTCCATAAGAAGGTCAAACGGCAACATCGATGGCAGTGTGTTTGGGAAATACCGTCCCTTGTGCAAGTTTTTGGGGATTATTTTCCGAAACGGGTCAATAAAGTGCTCATTATAACCAATAAATGATGAACAAGAACACTTACCCAGAAATGACTGTTGAACTTGCCTGTGTTGTCTTGAACAGCGGCGTAACTAGGGTAACATTCTAGGGGGCACAAGGGGGTGCACCATTTTTTTCCTGGGGATGGGGCACTCTTGGCCAATAAGAAGATAACGCAAAATAATGAATATTCGTAACTCTTGAGATCTCTTTGAGCTACCGATCCATTAAGCCCCGCCCGCTGTGCATGGGCGTCATAATGCAGTGTTTGTCGGACTTTTGGTTGTGCAATCACGTCTGGGATTGGTCAATACAGCAAGGGCGGGGCTTAAAGGATCAGTCTATTAAGGCAGTGATAGGACGCGGGGTATGGAACTCCAGAAATGATTCGTTTTATTATATCTTTCTGGTAATAAAACCAAGGACCCTCAAAAGTGACTTGCACTGTAACCCGTAGGGTTACTAAAGGGTATTTTAGGGTTACTTTCCCTGATAATCCGTTTGTTTTTATACTAAAAGAAATAATGTACCCCAACCCTAACCCCAACCCTAACCCTAACCCTAACCCCAGGTAATTTGTGCATTCCCCAAAAATGCACAATATAAATTTAGTGTCAAACTACCTATCACAACACCACGGTTACGGAGTACAGACGTTCGAAATGCAATTAATTGAATTTATACTCGACTCATCGTAATATAAGATGACTGTTGGTTGTGGCGGTTCGGTCGTCGTAACCAGCCACAACACTCGTTGTCTTTTCTAGTTAAATCAAACACACAATAACTGTAGGGTATGAAGGGATATCGCAAATATCTTTGCAAATATTTGCGATGTTGCAAATTGTTGTGGCCGGTTACGACAACCGAACCGCCACCACCACCATTCATATACTATGGTGAGTGGAGTATAAATGCAATATTTGCGATGTCGCAAATATCTTATATATCTTATTGGCCTTTATGAATTATTCTTGAGTTCAGGGCTTTTTGCGAAGACCAGCTTTTATGGGCCTTGCAACGCTGATCAATGATCGCTGAGAAACGACTTGTTTGATTCTTAATCATATAGAAGTAATATTTTTACACTCCTTGAAAGCCGTCACCATCAGAACACATTAATACCATGAGACCTGTTGGCAAGGGCATTCACTAAACACGAGTTTTAATCTAAAAGCACGTACGTATATCAATAATCATTGCACATTCCGATCTTACACTGCAAAAACTGGGGTGTTAAATTGATTCTCTTGGCATCTAGATGTGACAACACCGACATGGTGTTAATTTTATATACCAACAGTAAAGCAATGGGAAAAACACAATGTCGGTGTTGTCAGTTTTTGCAGTATATTAAGAAGAGACATGCACGTTCTAAACTCAACTTTGCCGCATAGCTCCGTTTAATCATGGAACACACCCTTATTCTAAGGTTTGTAACTCACGAATCAGTCGCTATCTCAAGAATATCAAAACTATCACCTTAATGTCTAATATATAATTGGATATTGGAATATTAGTTTCATTCCTTCCTCTAGTTTCAGAACTGTAACACATGACAATTTCACGTTTTTGAGAAAACACAGAATCAATTGTTCTTTTCTTTTCATCAGGGTTTTTCAGTAGTTTTATGCAATCCACATGATTTGTTTGAGAAATCGAATTACAACTGACAACAATTTATACACCATTATGTAAGATTGTTTAACAAAATAATAGTTTAGTTTCCAGCGAATTGGGATGGAAAAAGACTTCATTTTGTGACAGTTAGCCTAAAAAACAGTAAAAAGACATTGAGTATAGGCAATGAAAGGACAAAATTAATAAATGAACACTGAAAACTGAAATCATATTAAGTGTCCATATTGTGTGTTAGCCTCACCGTCAGTCCTAAGAGGTTGTGTCAAACCAAAATTATAATATTTACCATAAAGTTGATATCATCTGTGCTTCGACGTTCCCTTAGTACAGCAAACAATAAAGGCAACAAAAATCGGACAAATTAATGCTGGGAGATGATTTGTCAGTATCTTCTGAACGAAACGAAAACGACAGTTGCACTGCCATGCTCTATCACTAGACACGACATCGACAGCAAGTAAAGCAAACAGTCTTGTTTCCATGGACTGTTGAGAGCACCGTAGAGACATGACGGTCCTCCATTTTCTATGATCCCACGACGTGCTGGGAAAAATGGCACGGCGAAATCGTACACTCGTCGTCGGAATGAAACTGTGTCATGTAACTGCGCCTTTTACGTATGGTTTACAGGACATTAGCAGACGAAAATAAAGTCGTTTCCCCTATCCAAATGGCATGAAACTAAAATACTGTTTCAATAGCATTTAAGGCAAACATCATAAAACGTCTTAAGTGTAAACGTAACATCCCTATAACCAACATTTAATTTTCTTCCGAAAAAGTACTACCCTGGCAATGAAAAACTACTCTTGTGTTGGAACACGATGACCAAGCCCAGTGTAAACGCAATATTGATTTTACTTAAATCGCTTTCTGAGGAACCCCTACTGCAAATATTTGACAGTGAATTCAGCAGTAAATACAGCAACAGTCGAGTGAACAAATCCTCTTGACTCGCAACTTCAAGATGTGCCAATCTAACCATAATGACCAGTCTCAATAAGCTGTACAAGTCCAACCTATACAGTCCGACTGAATTGAAACAGTCGAACATAAAATGCAGTAGCAGTGAGATATGCCAATCCCACATCGACACATTGTCCAAAATAAGGTTCGCAAGCCCAACCTCTATTAATATGTGCTTAGATTAGTCCCATTGAGGGGTGCCAATCTAACCTAGATACAAACCAAATGAGGGGTGCCAATCTAACCTAGATACAGACCAAATGAGGGGTGCCAGACCAACCTAGATACAGACCAAATGAGGGGTGCCAGTCCAACCTAGATACAGACCCAATGAGGGGTGCCAGACCAACCTAGATACAGATCCAACGAGGTGTGCTAGTAAAACCTAGATACAGACCCAATGAGGGGTGCCAGTCCAACCTAGATACAAACCCAATGAGGGGTGCCAGTCCAACCTAGATACAGACCAAATGAGGGGTGCCAGTCCAACCTAGATACAGACCAAATGAGGGGTGCCAGTCCAACCTAGATACAAACCCAGTGAGGGGTGCCATTCCAACCTAGATACAGACCCAATGAGGGGTGCCATTCCAACCTAGATACAGACCCAATGAGGGGTGCCAGTCCAACCTAGATACAGACCAAATGAGGGGTGCCATTCCAACCTAGAACCAGACCCAATGAGGGGTGCCAGTCCAACCTAGATAAAAACCAAATGAGAGGTGCCAGTCCAACCTAGATACAGACCAAATGAGGGGTGCCAGTCCAACCTAGACACAAACCAAATGAGGGGTGCCAGTCCAACCTAGATACAGACCAAATGAGGGGTGCCAGTCCAACCTAGATACAAACCAAATGAGAGGTGCCAGTCCAACCTAAATACAGACCCAATGAGGGGTGTTAGTCCAACCTAGATACAAACCAAATGAGAGGTGCCAGTCCAACCTAGATACAGACCAAATGAGGGGTGCCAGTCCAACCTAGATACAAACCAAATGAGGGGTGCCAGTCCAACCTAGATACAGACAAAATGAGGGGTGCCAGTCCAACCTAGATACAAACCAAATGAGGGGTGCCAGTCCAACCTAGATACAGACCCAATGAGGGGTGCCAGTCCAACCTAGATACAAACCAAATGAGAGGTGCCAGTCCAACCTAGATACAGACCAAATGAGGGGTGCCAGTCCAACCTAGATACAAACCAAATGAGGGGTGCCAGTCCAACCTAGATACAGACCAAATGAGGGGTGCCAGTCCAACCTAGATACCAACCAAATGAGGGGTGCCAGTCCAACCTAGATACAAACCAAATGAGGGGTGCCAGTCCAACCTAGATACCAACCAAATGAGGGGTGCCAGTCCAACCTAGATACAGACCAAATGAGGTGTGCTAGTCCAACCTAGATACAAACCAAATGAGGGGTGCCAGTCCAACCTAGATACAGACCAAATGAGGGGTGCCAGACCAACCTAGATACAGACCAAATGAGGGGTGCCAGTCCAACCTAGATACAGACCCAATGAGGGGTGCCAGACCAACCTAGATACAGATCCAACGAGGTGTGCTAGTAAAACTTAGATACAGACCCAATGAGGGGTGCCAGTCCAACCTAGATACAAACCCAATGAGGGGTGCCAGTCCAACCTAGATACAGACCAAATGAGGGGTGCCAGTCCAACCTAGATACAGACCAAATGAGGGGTGCCAGTCCAACCTAGATACAAACCCAGTGAGGGGTGCCATTCCAACCTAGATACAGACCCAATGAGGGGTGCCATTCCAACCTAGATACAGACCCAATGAGGGGTGCCAGTCCAACCTAGATACAAACCAAATGAGGAGTGCCATTCCAACCTAGATACAGACCCAATGAGGGGTGCCAGTCCAACCTAGATAAAAACCAAATGAGAGGTGCCAGTCCAACCTAGATACAGACCAAATGAGGGGTGCCAGTCCAACCTAGACACAAACCAAATGAGGGGTGCCAGTCCAACCTAGATACAGACCAAATGAGGGGTGCCAGTCCAACCTAGATACAAACCAAATGAGAGGTGCCAGTCCAACCTAAATACAGACCCAATGAGGGGTGTCAGTCCAACCTAGATACAAACCAAATGAGAGGTGCCAGTCCAACCTAGATACAGACCAAATGAGGGGTGCCAGTCCAACCTAGATACAAACCAAATGAGGGGTGCCAGTCCAACCTAGATACAGACAAAATGAGGGGTGCCAGTCCAACCTAGATACAAACCAAATGAGGGGTGCCAGTCCAACCTATATACAGACCCAATGAGGGGTGCCAGTCCAACCTAGATACAAACCAAATGAGAGGTGCCAGTCCAACCTAGATACAGACCAAATGAGGGGTGCCAGTCCAACCTAGATACAAACCAAATGAGGGGTGCCAGTCCAACCTAGATACAGACCAAATGAGGGGTGCCAGTCCAACCTAGATACCAACCAAATGAGGGGTGCCAGTCCAACCTAGATACAAACCAAATGAGGGGTGCCAGTCCAACCTAGATACCAACCAAATGAGGGGTGCCAGTCCAACCTAGATACAGACCAAATGAGGTGTGCTAGTCCAACCTAGATACAAACCAAATGAGGGGTGCCAGTCCAACCTAGATACAGACCAAATGAGGGGTGCCAGTCCAACCTAGATACAAACCAAATGAGGGGTGCCAGTCCAACCTAGATACAGACCCAATGAGGGGTGCCAGTCCAACCTAGATACAAACCAAATGAGGGGTGCCAGTCCAACCTAGATACAGACCAAATGAGGGGTGCCAGTCCAACCTAGATACCAACCAAATGAGGGGTGCCAGTCCAACCTAGATACAGACCAAATGAGGTGTGCTAGTCCAACCTATATACAGACCAAATGAGGGGTGCCAGTCCAACCTAGTTACAAACCAAATGAGGGGTGCCAGTCCAACCTAGATACAGACCCAATGAGGGGTGCCAGTCCAACAAAGATACAGAGCAAATGAGGTGTGCTAGTCCAACCTAGATAAAGACCAAATGAGGGGTGCCAGTTCAACCTAGATACAGACCAAATGAGGTGTGCTAGTCCAACCTAGATACAGACCCAACGAGGTGTGCTAGTCCAACCTAGATACAGACCAAATGAGGGGTGCCATTCCAACCTAGATACAGACCAAATGAGGTGTGCTAGTCCAACCTAGATACAGACCCAATGAGGGGTGCCAGTCCAACCTAGATACAAACCCAATGAGGGGTGCCAATTCAACCTAGATACAGACCAAATGAGGGGTGCTAGTCCAACCTAGATACAGACCCAATGAGGTGTGCTAGTTCAACCTAGATACGAACCAAATGAGGGGTGCCAGACCAACCTAGATACAGACCCAATGAGGTGTGCCAGTCCATGCCTAGATACAGACCAAATGAGGTGTGATAGTCCAACCTAGATACAGACCAAATGAGGGGTGCCATTCAAACCTAGATACAAACCAAATCAGGGGTGCTAGTCCAACCTAGATAAAGACCAAATGAGGGGTGCTAGTCCAACCTAGATACAGACCAAATGAGGGGTGCCAGTCCAACCTAGATACAAACCAAATGAGGGGTGCCAGTCCAACCTAGATACAGACCCAATGAGGTGTGCTAGTCCAACCTAGATACAAACCAAATGAGGGGTGCCAGACCAACCTAGATACAGAATAAATGAGGTGTGCCAGTCCATGCCTAGATACAGACCCAATGAGGGGTGCCAGTCCAACCTAGATACAGACCCAATGAGGGGTGCTAGTCCAACCTACATACAAACCAAATGAGGGCTGCCAGTCCAACCTAGATACAAACCAAATGAGGGGTGCCAGTCCAACCTAGATACAGACCCAATGAGGTGTGCTAGTCCAACCTACATACAAACCAAATGAGGGGTGCCAGACCAACTTAGATACAGAATAAATGAGGTGTGCCAGTCCATGCCTAGATACAGACCCAATGAGGGGTGCCAGTCCAACAAAGATACAGAGCAAATGAGGTGTGCTAGTCCAACCTAGATACAGACCAAATGAGGGGTGCCAGTCCAACCTAGATACAAACCAAATGAGGGGTGCCAGTCCAACCTAGATACAGACCCAATGAGGGGTGCCAGTCCAACCTAGATACAAACCAAATGAGGGGTGCCAGTCCAACCTAGATACAGACCAAATGAGGGGTGCCAGTCCAACCTAGATACCAACCAAATGAGGGGTGCCAGTCCAACCTAGATACAAACCAAATGAGGGGTGCCAGTCCAACCTAGATACAGACCCAATGAGGGGTGCCAGTCCAACAAAGATACAGAGCAAATGAGGTGTGCTAGTCCAACCTAGATACAGACCAAATGAGGGGTGCCAGTTCAACCTAGATACAGACCAAATGAGGTGTGCTAGTCCAACCTAGATACAGACCCAACGAGGTGTGCTAGTCCAACCTAGATACAGACCAAATGAGGGGTGCCATTCCAACCTAGATACAGACCAAATGAGGGGTGCCAGTCCAACCTAGATACAAACCAAATGAGGGGTGCCAGCCCAACC
The DNA here is from genome assembly GCA_911728455.2 of Marthasterias glacialis. Taxonomy (NCBI): domain Eukaryota; kingdom Metazoa; phylum Echinodermata; class Asteroidea; order Forcipulatida; family Asteriidae; genus Marthasterias; species Marthasterias glacialis. The sequence continues at coordinate 14,705,520 of OU452231.1, read as the reverse complement.
TAGATACCAACCAAATGAGGGGTGCCAGTCCAACCTAGATACAGACCCAATGAGGTGTGCTAGTCCAACCTAGATACAGACCAAATGAGGTGTGCTAGTCCAACCTAGATACAGACCCAATGAGGGGTGCCAGTCCAACCTAGATACAAACCCAATGAGGGGTGCCAATTCAACCTAGATACAGACCAAATGAGGGGTGCTAGTCCAACCTAGATACAGACCCAATGAGGTGTGCTAGTTCAACCTAGATACGAACCAAATGAGGGGTGCCAGACCAACCTAGATACAGACCCAATGAGATGTGCCAGTCCATGCCTAGATACAGACCAAATGAGGTGTGATAGTCCAACCTAGATACAGACCAAATGAGGGGTGCCAGTCCAACCTAGATACAAACCAAATCAGGGGTGCCAATCCAACCTAGATAAAGACCAATTGAGGGGTGCTAGTCCAACCTAGATACAGACCAAATGAGGGGTGCTAGTCCAACCTAGATACAGACCAAATGAGGGGTGCCAGTCCAACCTAGATACAAACCAAATGAGGGGTGCCAGACCAACCTAGATACAAACCAAATGAGGGGTGCCAGTCCAACCTAGATACAGACCCAATGAGGTGTGCTAGTCCAACCTACATACAAACCAAATGAGGGGTGCCAGTCCAACCTAGATACAAACCAAATGAGGGGTGCCAGTCCAACCTAGATACAGACCCAATGAGGTAAGCTAGTCCAACCTACATACAAACCAAATGAGGGGTGCCAGACCAACCTAGATACAGAACAAATGAGGTGTGCCAGTCCATGCCTAGATACAGACCAAATGAGGTGTGATAGTCCAACCTAGATACAGACCAAATGAGAGGTGCCAGTCCAAGCTAGATACAAACCAAATGAGGGGTGCCAGTCCAACCTAGATACAGACCCAATGAGGTGTGCTAGTCCAACCTAGATACAGACCAAATGAGGGGTGCCAATCCAACCTAGATACAGACCAAATGAGGGGTGCCAGTCCAACCTAGATACACACCCAATGAGGTGTGCTAGTCCAACCTAGATACAAACCAAATGAGGGGTGCCAGTCCAACCTAGATACAGACCCAATGAGGTGTGATAGTCCAACCTAGATACAGACCAAATGAGGGGTGCCAATCCAACCTAGATACAGACCAAATGAGGGGTGCCAGTCCAACCTAGATACAAACCAAATGAGGGGTGCCAGACCAACCTAGATACAGACCAAATGAGGGGTGCCAGTCCAACCTAGATACAGACCCAATGAGGTTTGCTAGTCCAACCCAGGTACAAACCAAATGAGGGGTGCCAGTCCAACCTAGATACAGACCCAACGAGGTGTGCTAGTCCAACCTACAGACCAAATGAGGGGTGCCAGTCCAACCTAGATACAAACCAAATGAGGGGTGCCAATCCAACCTAGATACAGACCAAATGAGGGGTGCCAGTCCAACCTAGATACAGACCCAATGAGGTTTGCTAGTCCAACCCAGGTACAAACCAAATGAGGGGTGCCAGTCCAACCTAGATACAGACCAAATGAGGGGTGCCAGTCCAACCTAGATACAAACCAAATGAGGGTCGCCAATCCAACCTAGATACAGACCAAATGAGGGGTGCCAGTCCAACCTAGATACAAACCAAATGAGGGGTGCCAATCCAACCTAGATACAGACCAAATGAGGGGTGCCAGTCCAACCTTGGTACAGACCCAATGAGGTTTGCTAGTCCAACCCAGATACAAACCAAATGAGGGGTGCCAGTCCAACTTAGATACAGACCCAACGAGGTGTGCTAGTCCAACCTAGATACAGACCCAACGAGGTGTGCTAGTCCAACCTAGATACAGACCCAAAGAGGGGTGCCAGTCCAACCTAGATACAAACCAAAATGAGGGGTGCTAGTCCAACCTAGATACAGACCAAATGAGGGGTGCCAGTCCAACCTAGATACAAACCCAATGAGGCGTGATAGTCCAACCTAGATACAGACCAAATGAGAGGTGCCAGTCCAACCTAGATACAAACCCAATGAGGGGTGCCAGTCCAACCTAGATACAGACCAAATGAGGGGTGCCAGTCCAACCTAGATACAAACCAAATGAGGGGTGCCAGTCCAACCTAGATACAAACCAAATGAGGGGTGCCAGTCCAACCTAGATACAGACCATATGAACGGTGCTAGTCCAACCTAGATACAGACCAAATGAGGGGTGCCAGTCCAACCTAGATACAGACCAAATGAGGGGTGCCAGTCCAACCTAGATACAGACCAAATGAGGGGTGCCAGTCCAACTAGATACAGACCAATGGAGGGTGCCAGTCCAACTTAGATACAGACCAAATGATTGGTGCTAGTCCAACCTAGATACAGACCAAATTAGGGGTGCTAGTCCAACCTAGATACAGACCAAATGATGGGTGCCAGTCGAACCTAGATACAGACTAGAGGAGTGTTAGTCCAAGGCAAATTTCACAAGACTGGGACCATTGTTGTAAAAAGAAATGTTTCAATGATTCAAACCTGGAAAATGAAACTCTTAACGTAGGATGATCTTTGTTACAGAACAACGGCCTGGCGGCTTTCTCGTCGGTTGAAGTGAAGCAAGTTGCAAAGATGTTAGCGTTAGTAATTTAGATATTAGGTGAATCATAGTTTCCAGCGATTTGGAACGGAAAAATAATTTATTTCTGTGACAGTAAGCCTAAAACAACAGTAAAAAGACTGGAAAGACTAAGTATATGCAAAGAAAGGACAAAGTTTAATAATGAACACTTAATTAAAAATCTAGTTATAGTCCCTTTGAACTACGATAATATTACACTGCAAAGTACATGTACATTCTTACAGGGTGGATTCAACAATAGAAATAGGAGTATAACCACGAAATAACGATGAAAACCTATTGCAAATTTAGTTGTTACATTATGCATAGTGCTTAATTTTGAAAAAGGTAATTCTAAACGATATTATGCTAATTGAATCTAACACGCTCACACAGGATCAGTTTGACACACTTTAATTTCATGCAAGTGCACTGTTGTGCCTAGTGTAAGTGTATCTAACACAGCTTACTTAAAGACCCATACTTGAATTCTGCATGTCTCCCCTGATTCGACATGCCTAAGGCATTTTAATACACTTAGAAGCATGTGTAGTAATCACACCATCTGCTAACGTACGATAATTGAAAAGTACATACAGGAAACCCGTCCAAACCGTACTTTCAGAAAGGCCAATGTGTGACAAGCCGCTTATGGTGAAGACAAATATGACATTTCGTACTTTTATTATAATCATGTATATCAAACCGAATTGATTACGTCTGTAAAAATTACAAGGTTTTATTTTCAGAAAACCCTAAAAATGTCGACAATGTACAAAAGCCAATTTGAGTCAAAATTAAAGGTAAATTGTTAGTGTCGGTTTAATGCATGTATTTTCACCATCTGTATAATATTATTATACAATTCTATTCAGAATGGTGATCGTGCAACTGAACAAAGGGGCCCGTGAGGTTTGGGCAAACGAGTTTGGGGCAGAGCGCGAAGCGAAGCCTTTTGCCGAGTGGGGTCAAGGGCTCCAGCCTCTGGACAAAGCTTCTGGATAATCCCTTGTGCAACCTCAGCGACTTCAGAACATTAAGTACCTACGTATAAGTATTATACATATTACATGTACCAACTTTCGTTAAAATGTTTTTTTCTATCTGACGTCTGGTGTGAATTTTCGGCCTCCATGAACATAAACGGTAGGAAAAATTAACGAAGAAGTTTGCGACATACCATACAGAAAACAAGGTGTCAGAACTATATGAAAAACGTTAACCGATGCTTTAGGTCTAACAGCCGGAAAAAATTGTTTCAGCACGTGCTTGGCTTGTTGCAGGCTGGGATTGCAGTAGTAGGAAACTCATTCAATTTTATTGTTGTAGGAATTTTTATCCCTTGGAGATTTTGTGCCCCCACCCTCCAGAATGTTGCCTTGATTCTGTGCCCCGCCCTTCAGACTGTTGCCTTGATTTTGTGTCCACCCTCCAGACTGTTGCCTTGACTCTGTGCTCACCCTCCAGACTGTTGCCTTGATTCTGTGCTCACCCTCCAGACTGTTGCCTTGATTCTGTGCCCCAGCCTCCAGACTGTTGCCTTGATTCTGTGCCCCCATCCTCCAGACTGTTGCCTTGATTCTGTGCTCACCCTACAGACTGTTGCCATGATTCTGTGCCCAACCCTCCAGACTGTTGCCTTGATTCTGTGCGCACCCTCCAGACTGTTGCCTTGTTCTGTGCTCACCCTCCAGACTGTTGCCTAAATTCTGTGCCCCAGCCTCCAGACTGTTGCCTTGATTCTGTGCTCACCCTCCAGACTGTTGCCTTGACTCTTTGCTCACCTTCCGACTGTTGCCTTGATTCTGTGCCCACCCTCAAGACTGTTCCCTTGATTATGTGCTCACCCTCCATACTGTTTCCTTGATTCTGTGCCCACCTTCCAGACTGTTGCCTTGATTCTGTGCTCACCTTCCAGACTGTTACCTTGATTCTGTGCTCGCCCTCCAGACTGTTGCCTTGACTCTGTGTTCGCCCTCCAGACTGTAGCCTTGATTCTGTGCCCACACTCCAGACTGTCGCCTTGACTCTGTGCTCACCCTCCATACTGTTGCCTTGATTCTGTGCCCACTCTCCAGACTGTAGCCTTGATTGTGTCCCCACCCTCCATACTGTTGCCTTGATTCTGTGCTCACCCTCCAGACTGTTGCCTTGATTCTGTGCTCACCCTCCAGACTGTAGCTATGAATCTGTGTCCCCATCCTCCATACTGTTGCCTTGATTCTGTGCCCACCCTCCAGACTGTTGCCTTGATTCTATGCTCACCCTCCAGACTGTAGCCTTGATTCTGTGTCCCCATCCTCCATATCGTTCCCCTGATTCTGTGCTAACCCTCCAGACTGTTGCCTTGATTCTGTGTCCCCGCCCTCCAGACTGTTGCCTTGACTCTGTGCTCACCCTCCAATCTGTTGCCTTGATTGTGTGCTTACCCTCCAGACTGTTGCCTTGATTCTGTGCCCACCCTCCAGACTGTTGCCTTGGCTCTGTGCCCATCCCCAGACTGTTGCCTTGATTCTGTGCCCACCCTCCAGACTGTTGCCTTGATTCTTTGCTCACCCTCCAGACTGTTGCCTTGACTCTGTGCTCACCCTCCAATCTGTTACCTTGATTGTTTGCTTACCCTCCAGACTGTTGCCTTGATTCTGTGCCCACCCTCCAGACTGTTGCCTTGGCTCTGTGCCCATCCCCAGACTGTTGCCTTGATTCTGTGCCCACCCTCCAGCCTGTTGCCTTGATTCTGTGCTCACCCTCCAGACTGTTGCCTTGATTCTTTGCTCACCCTCCAGACTGTAGCTATGAATCTGTCCCCATCCTCCATACTGTTCCCTTGATTCTATGCTCACCCTCCAGACTGTAGCCTTGATTCTGTGTCCCCATCCTCCATACCGTTCCCCTGATTCTGTGCCCACCCTCCAGACTGTTCCCTTGATTCTATGCTCACCCTCCAGACTGTAGCCTTGATTCTGTGTCCCCATCCTCCATACCGTTCCCCTGATTCTGTGCTAACCCTCCAGACTGTTGCCTTGATTCTGTGTCCCCGCCCTCCAGACTGTTGCCTTGACTCTGTGCTCACCCTCCAATCTGTTGCCTTGATTGTGTGCTTACCCTCCAGACTGTTGCCTTGATTCTGTGCCCACCCTCCAGACTGTTGCCTTGGCTCTGTGCCCATCCCCAGACTGTTGCCTTGATTCTGTGCCCACCCTCCAGACTGTTGCCTTGATTCTTTGCTCACCCTCCAGACTGTTGCCTTGACTCTGTGCTCACCCTCCAATCTGTTACCTTGATTGTTTGCTTACCCTCCAGACTGTTGCCTTGATTCTGTGCCCACCCTCCAGACTGTTGCCTTGGCTCTGTGCCCATCCCCAGACTGTTGCCTTGATTCTGTGCCCACCCTCCAGCCTGTTGCCTTGATTCTGTGCTCACCCTCCAGACTGTTGCCTTGATTCTTTGCTCACCCTCCAGACTGTAGCTATGAATCTGTGTCCCCATCCTCCATACTGTTCCCTTGATTCTATGCTCACCCTCCAGACTGTAGCCTTGATTCTGTGTCCCCATCCTCCATACCGTTCCCCTGATTCTGTGCCCACCCTCCAGACTGTTCCCTTGATTCTATGCTCACCCTCCAAACTGTAGCCTTGATTCTGTGTCCCCATCCTCCATACCGTTCCCCTGATTCTGTGCTAACCCTCCAGACTGTTGCCTTGATTCTGTGTCCCCGCCCTCCAGACTGTTGCCTTGACTCTGTGCTCACCCTCCAGACTGTTGCCTTGGCTCTGTGCCCATCCCCAGACTGTTGCCTTGATTCTTTGCTCACCCTCCAGACTGTTGCCTTGATTCTTTGCTCACCCTCCAGACTGTTGCCTTGGCTCTGTGCCCATCCCCAGACTGTTGCCTTGATTCTGTGCCCACCCTCCAGCCTGTTGCCTTGATTCTGTGCTCACCCTCCAGACTGTTGCCTTGGCTCTGTGCCCATCCCCAGACTGTTGCCTTGATTCTTTGCTCACCCTCCAGACTGTTGCCTTGATTCTTTGCTCACCCTCCAGACTGTTGCCTTGATTCTGTGTCCCCGCCCTCCAGACTGTTGCCTTGACTCTGTGCTCACCCTCCAATCTGTTGCCTTGATTGTGTGCTTACCCTCCAGACTGTTGCCTTGATTCTGTGCCCACCCTCCAGACTGTTGCCTTGGCTCTGTGCCCATCCCCAGACTGTTGCCTTGATTCTGTGCCCACCCTCCAGACTGTTGCCTTTGCTCTGTGCCCATCCCCAGACTGTTGCCTTGATTCTTTGCTCACCCTCCAGACTGTTGCCTTGATTCTTTGCTCACCCTCCAGACTGTTGCCTTGGCGCTGTGCCCATCCCCAGACTGTTGCCTTGATTCTGTGCCCACCCTCCAGACTGTTGCCTTGGCTCTGTGCCCATCCCCAGACTGTTGCCTTGATTCTGTGCTCACCCTCCAGACTGTTGCCTTGACTCTGTGCTCACCTTCCAGACTGTTGCCTTGATTCTGTGCCCCCACCATCCAGACTGTTGCCTTGATTCTGTGCTCACCCTCCAGACTGTTGCCTTGATTGTGCCCACCCTCCAGACTATTGCCTTGATTCTCTCGGAAATTGTTTCTGTCGATAGAGATTCTCGGGGGACATGGATACGGATGATCTGCCCGTGTGAGGTGGGGTTGGGGTGAGGGCGGAAATGCCTACGACATATACACGTATAAACCCACACGTGCTACGATTTAGAAGGTGTGGTGTAATGTAGGGCTGGCCATGGAGGCAACAAAGACTCAAGGACCAACATTGTCCCCAAACTTAGAGATGCGAAATCCCGTATAGCAGTAATGTACACGCATGGATGCTACATGATGTATTTGCAATTATGTTTTTGTTGTAGGTGGGCATTCTTTGCTTACGTTAAAAATTCTCATCAGGCGTGTTTCCTTCCATAAATACGTACCTTTTAAAAAAAATCACTAAAAATAGGCCTTTATATACATGTATGTAAATTAAGGGAGAGCAAATAAAACCTGCTCAACTCAAATACCTTACGAGCGCTCTTCCAACTGAGCTTTAAACCAGCCCTTGGTGGGCGGGCCTGTGCAATGCCGAACTGTATTTGCTCGGTGGGGGACCGAAAAAACGATTAAGGAAAAAATTGAATGGTCCAGAATATATCCGTATGTAAGAGTCAGTTAAGTATTTATTGCCACCGTAAAAAAAAAAAAATAAATAAACACCACACACAAGGTGTTTTTACAAACTGTGTGTTTCCTTAGGAAGCTAAGTTCACTATAAGCAGTCATGTAGGCCTAAGTTGGTTAGCACACACCTTTTTAGTATGGTTCCCCTGAAGGGACACCACACATCACAAATATTTTTGCAATTATTTGTGATGTCGCAAATATGATTGCAAACACAATTTGCAAAGATATCTGCAATGTTTGCGACATCGCAAAGTTTTGAAAAAATATTTGCGGTAATATTTGCGACATCGCAAATATTTGCAAAGATATTTGCGATGTGTGATGTCTCTTCATGGCCACCATATTATGTTAGCGTGGTTGCACATAGTTTGGTCAACAGTGGGTTCAAGAGGACGGGAACGTTATAAAAAAAAATCGGACGAGATGCATTATTTCAGCTTTACAGCCAAGATGGAGTTCTTGTATCAGCCACATCTCATAGTATCACTCGTTATCAAACTGGGCAGCCTATTAGTACTACCACGCACACAGTCATGCAATGTTATCAATTCTGGGTCTGCGTGATATTTTCTCAATGCTCAGCCCCCCCCCCCACCTCCTATTAATGTCCGTGCCCCTCGAGAGTCCCCATTTGAAATCATAATACATTACCAGAATCAAATATTACATTATAAACTTTTACGCAGTAACTCAATGTTTTTAAAACTATTTTGTTTAATATTTACACGCACACAATGTATTTATTTTTACCTCCACGTCAGATTATCTTGTAAAAAATAGTAAACCGCATAGCAAGGTTGCTGAAGATGGGCTAGTTTAGGAAAAATATAAATGGAAACTACAGTTGTAATTGGCCTGAAGTGCCCCCAGAAAAAATAGTGCATCCCGTGTTTAAATTTTAGCATAGTTTTCGTCGCTGATGCTCAGCACAAAAAACAACACGCAACCTACATAGCACATATACATTGCACTTCGTCGTGTTGGGGTGTGTGTGTGTGTGTGCGTGTGTGGGTTTTACATGTTTTTCTTGCGCAGGTAGAATATTTTATTTGGTTTGTCTGAATAAATAAGCTCTTTCCAGAGCACTTTTTTGCGCGAACAAAATGCTTTATTTCCGAAATTGGCGTTAATATACACTTCACTACTGCAGGATCAGAGAGAGGTCTTGCAAGGTCAGATCAAAGGTCAATTTAAAGGTCCTCAAAGGTCAGATCACACCGATTCAATTTTCCCTTAAATTTTAATCAATTGGGGATAAAATTGACTGGTAAAATTGGGGATAAAATTGACGGATTTATATAATAATCATCATTCCTTAAAAAGCTCTTTTGCCCTTTTTAAAGGTTTCCTCTTTAATGTATTACCTTAAATTTCCAAATGTTTGTCGAATGAATCCAGCTTGGGTATTATAGTCGGGGCTATCAAACCCTGAATTGTTGAGAACAACAAAATTAGGCTATGGGTACATACACAGAATAAGGGCAAACGAACTGAAAGGTGAAACATATCCCACAACGCGCGTTTGTTGGTTTATAATTTCTCCAGTTAATGCGTATTTTGTCGCTGTTAGTTAAATCTTAAAAAGGAATTAAAAATAGATCAAGTATTGACATTACAGTTGAGTAATTGTTCTTCAATAATTGGGTAGGCAAGGTATAGATGTCCTTTAAGGAAGTCGTAATACGACCTACCGATCGTCGTTGGGAAAATTTCCTCAGCACGAGTCATAATAAACACTTAACATTATTTTGGGCAAATTTAAAACTTCAACTTTAGGGAATGGTAAAGCTGCCGTGTAACCCATTGTGTGGGACACAATGAGTCGGACATAATCATTCGTCGGACACAGCGGGTTGGACAAAATTGTTAAAATTTTCTATTTGGACATAACAGTCATTGTCGGACATTGTGCGTAACACACGTCGCATGTGCAAGACTGCCATACTGTTCAACAACACACCACCTTCATATTGTGGCAGACACCGTTGGTGGTCCTTTCGAAAGCAAGGGCTTTAAGATGACCTATTAGAAACTTTCGAAGGTAAGTTTTGATTTCAAATTACGAGTCTAATTTAGAATATGAGTTACAGGATGCAGGTTCTTTTCGTCAATACTAGTTCAAAAACTTGAGTAACAATTCAACCAGTATAATTGATTTCACGATGACACTTCTAGGGAGCCCAAGTGCGCCTCGAGCTTCAGCACCCTAAAGGTTTTGCAAGACGGTGTTTTGCATATTTTTCATTAAACCATTAAACAGCGGTTCTTTGTTTGTATATTGCTCTGTGCAGTAAAAGTCTAGTAAACAATATTGCTTTGACCTGAACAAAATTGCAACTGAAATGATTTCTGTTGGAAGTGTCTCTTGAAACCCTCCCAAACAACAACAGGAAGTTGGGAAAAATTGCTAATTGGTCTAAAACAAAATTGCCCCTTTTTCTATTTTCACTATACGCATACCCCCTGATATTAGTAGAAATGGTATCATTATCAGATAATATTTGCATGGATATGATTACTGAACATGTTTTGCAAATACATTCGAGCTAGAAAAATTCCAGATGGCCATCATTTTTCAAGATGGCCGCCATTTTCTCTCCAAATCAAATTATAACTAGTTTCTTTACAATTAGATAAGAATCTTGGATGACCGCCGTGTATAAAATCAGCACTTTACATCCTTTTGGATGTCATATAAAATTTCCCTACATTGTTTATAACTATTAATCCTAATAGAATTTCCGATTTTGCCAATAAAGGTAATCTTGATAACGTTACATTTTCAGGAGTAGTTCAAAAGCAACGGTTCATGCATGCGGTTTTAAACTTCAAATGTTGCATTTCTCATCAAATGGAAAAGGCTGCAATAAAAGTTTGAGGGAAGAGTGAAATCCTACATGTAGGCCTAATGTAGCCGCGGGAAAGCAAATCGTGACAGGATGCCACATAATGACCACGAAAAACAGTTTGATGGTAAATGTTTGAACGCATCATAGGCTGGCTTTTTGAAAGAGAGGCAAAGAAAACACAGGGCCGGAACGCACTCACAATGTTAAAAATGCTCAGTAGTTTGTCAGTTAGTATGGTTCACTCTGCGTGGAGTGAGAAACAAAAATATTATAGGTCAAGCTTTCAAAAACTTCAGAGGCGTAGGCCTAATTAAATGTAAACTTCTTTATAAAGTGGGAATGTAGAGGGATGAAGGAGCAGGGAAAGGAAGCGGTTATAGTGGAAAAGGGGTTGAAACAGAGGGCGATAGTAAAGGAAAGGTTGGGGAAGAAAAATAACAGTTTAATGTAATAATCAGCCGGCGTGAGTAAGAAGGAGAGCATGTTACAAAACAAGACCAAGAAATATTACAAGTTGAGCGTGAACATGAAACGATAACCCCTTTTGTATACCTTTCTTTCTGACTTGACTTGATTAGTAAATAAAATAAATGTCGAAAAATGTATCAGTACAAGCAATTTCTAACTTAAGGCAAAATAAGGTAATACATTAATTTAATAAGGAGAATTAAAAGTAGCCTACAGATTATAAAACAAAAGTTCCAGGCTCAATAAGTTTTTAATAGTCTTAAAGCTCATGCACCGACATTTTCAAAGTCAAAAATAACATATTTTTAAGACCTCCTCATATCGTCATTGCTATAATTCTCGACTTATTCTTTGGCACATAACCAATCCTGTTCTGAGCCCTATAAATTGAAGTGTTTTTTATCTTGAAACTGTATTTAAGCAAACAACCAGGATTTAAAATAGGCCAAGGCTGTTTATCTCTGTCGGTGATCCTACATATTACGTGTTTCCAAATCCATCTAAGTAACGTTATAGCTGTGTATATCCAATGAGATCATGAATTTGCTGCGGAGTGCCACGGTACCGCCAATGGGAATCTCTAGTTTCAATCATGTAAATAAACACTAAATCTCGTGAACCGATACACCCTGCAGAAATCTTAGATCCAAATCGATATCCACGGTAGCCGAACAGACCAACGAACCCTTATCTATGGTGTACATGACAAAGGTTTAAAACTTTTTAAAATGTTGGACAGATCGTGGATAGACTCGAGGCATTCCTTTTCTTTTAATTAGCTGATGGGTAATTTCAATCATTGTGATGGGTTGTAACACGTGATGGCATGTCGTAAAATAAGAAAGTTTGTCTAAGTGACATCATCAACGATAATTTTGCGTGCCGGCGTGCTAAAAGGGATCCTTGATCTACAGTCTGAGGTACAAGAATGCGTAGATAGTATGGTTACAGCGAGTTCGTGAACATTAATATTATAATTGGACAATGTGGTCGATTATACTGTGTGTTACAATATGTTGGTCCCTTTAAAACTAGTGGTTAAAATGAGGAGACTTACATTTTGAAATTTGATGTTACTTTTTTATGCTGTAGCAAATAATATTGTGTCAAAGTTATGGGTTTAATACAACAAATACCATCAAAATACACTATGTTCACAACAAACATTCGAGAACCGAGAATCTCAAGTAAAAGAAGATAGCCAAATAATGTGACGCATCAAAAATCAGCACAACATTAAGAGTTGTTTTATGTAAATACTTAACACATCTGTGCACTGTCAAACAATTATTAAGATGAAAGCGCTTTGGGAGAAGACAAAATTCACACTTTTAATCCAATTGTAGCCCGTTACCGTGGTTACAACACGTTATGTATGTCTGGGCCTTTTGGGGTCTAAAAGAGTACAGGGTAATTAAGAGGTACTTTCTAATTTGTTAAAATATTTTCTCACAATGAATTATTAGTACCACGAAAGGAATTCCTTCAAGACTATATATATTTTATATTAACTAAAAATGCGCTTGTTCCGTGCGATTTTTGCTTCACATGACCTTGAATATGCAATAGCACCACATGGACCGCATGGAACCTTAAGTAATATTAAAGGTGAGACTTGAGATTGAAAGTCATTATAATTTATCTTTTGCAATAATTAACAAAGCTGCAGATGGTACTTATATGAGAGTCTACCTCCTTGGTGGAACGATCCATTCAATCAAACACGGCTACATTCTCCTTAGACATATTTAACGTTTAGTAAAGTACATGTATATATTAATTTCTCTTACACAGAAAACTAATATGTTTCTTATGACTCCATTTTAAATGGCTTTATATCACACCATACCATAGGAAAGCAAATATAAGCTATATTTAAAAAATCATACAAACACCATCTTCAATAATATAAGCTTTATTGGCGCTTACCTGCAATAGCTCTTCCGTCGTCGATGTATAATCATACAGCCATAGGTTATACATTATCAATTTATGAAAGTGCAGTGCTGTACTTTAAATTATACCGTGATGGACACCAGTAAGAATTGTGCAACCGCAACAATTAGAGCTGTATAATGTCCACATGTTCGAAACAAATACAACTGGATTCCATAAGATTCGTACAGCCATTGGTATAGCAGGTCATGCATCATCCATACTGATCTCAGTACGCCTACAGGCCTATACCAGTTCGCCCACCTGATGTACCAAACCTCCTGCATATTCATGAACACACGTCATATCTGCAGGGCTAAATAGACTGACGACTCCTACAAGATTCGAGATTCCATTCTAGAATAGATACTCTCCGTTTAATGTTTCAGCGTCCAAAGAAACACATTATACAAAGACCTTTATATGGTGTTCTATAATGGACACTTAAACGGTGACTTTTTTTCTTCATGCGGCGTCTTTTTTTGGCGGCGACATTTTTTTTACTCGGCGACTTTTTTTTTTGCGGTGACTTTTTTTTTGCGGTGACTTTTTTTTTGGCGGCGACTTTTTTTTTTCCTCGACTTTTTTTTTGCAGTGACTTTTTTTTTGCGGTGACTTTTTTTGGGCGGCGACTTTTTTTTGGGCGGCGACTTTTTTTTTACTCGGCGACTTTTTTTTTGCGGTGACTTTTTTTTTGCGGTGACTTTTTTTTTGGCGGCGACTTTTTTTTTTCCTCGACTTTTTTTTTTGCAGTGACTTTTTTTTTGCGGTGACTTTTTTTTGGCGGCGACTTTTTTTTTTGGCGGCGACTTTTTTTTGGCGGCGACTTTTTTTTTTGGCGGCGACTTTTTTTTTTCCTCGACTTTTTTTTTTGCAGTGACTTTTTTTTTGCGGTGACTTTTTTTTTGGCGGCGACTTTTTTTTTTGGCGGCGACTTTTTTTGGCGGCGACTTTTTTTTTTGGCGGCGACTTTTTTTTTACGCGTCGCCTTCCGGGTTGTGATCGTGCTGGGGGATTCCTCATATCAGGTAAGTCACGCGCAAGCGCACAACTGATCTACTTCCGTATTGTACTCGACTGGCGGCGCAGCAAATAATATGGACTACACTCGACACGACACGCCCTATGTTTAAATATGTTTAAATATGTTTAATAATGTCTGTCGAGAGACTAAACATTTTTCCGTGCAGCGTGTACAATTACAAAAAGGAGAGTTGTGAACTCGATCTTATTTTTAGATGTCCTCTTTATCACATTTAATATGTTAATTCTTAAAACGTGAATTTAACGTAGGATATACAATTCATAGATGTCATGAATGAAAAAGGATATTGTCTCTCTGGTCGGGAATCAATGGGTTTAAAAGAGTGTAGTCCATATTATTTGCTGCGCCGCCAGTCGAGTACAATACGGAAGTAGATCAGTTGTGCGCTTGCGCGTGACTTACCTGATATGGGGAATCCCCCCAGCACGATCACAACCCGGAAGGCGACGCGTAAAAAAAAAAGTCGCCGCGAAAAAAAAGTTGCCGCCAAAAAAAAAAGTCACCGCCAAAAAAAAAAAAGTCGCCGCAAAAAAAAAGTCGCCGCAAAAAAAAAGTCGACACAAAAAAAAAGTTGCCGCGTAAAAAAAAGTCGCCGCAAAAAAAAAGTCGCCGCGTAAAAAAAAAGTCGCCGCCAAAAAAAAGTCGCCGCCAAAAAAAAAGTCGCCGCAAAAAAAAAGTCGCCGCAAAAAAAAAGTCGCCAGGTAAAAAAAAAGTCGCCGCGTAAAAAAAAAGTCGCTGCCAAAAAAAAAAGTCGCCGCCAAAAAAAAAAGTCGCCGCCAAAAAAAAAAAGGCGCCGCATGAAGAAAAAAAGTCACCGTTTAAGTGTCCATTATAGAACACCATACCTGTATGACATTGAAATAATTGCCCAGTTTATTTTCATAAAAAACAAACAAACAAACAAACAAACAAACAAACAAACAAACAAACAAACAAACAAACAAACAAACAAACAAACAAACAAACAAACAAACAAACAAACAAACAAACAAACAAACAAACAAACAAACAAACAAACAAACAAACAAACAAACAAACAAACAAACAAACAAACAAACAAACAAACAAACAAACAAACAAACAAACAAACAAACAAACAAACAAACAAACAAACAAACAAACAAACAAACAAACAAACAAACAAACAAACAAACAAACAAACAAACAAACAAACAAACAAACAAACAAACAAACAAACAAACAAACAAACAAACAAACAAACAAACAAACAAACAAACAAACAAACAAACAAACAAACAAACAAACAAACAAACAAACAAACAAACAAACAAACAAACAAACAAACAAACAACCCAACAGCCCAACAAACAAACAAACAAACAAACAAACAAACAATTAAACAAACAAACAAACAAACAAACAAACAAACAAACAAACAAACAAACATCAGTCAAGTAAGCCAAGAACAATTTCAAATATTAATTACAACCATTGATAAAGTGACTAGAAGTGCCCAGTTCGAAGAAAGTAGGGACTCAAACCCATTTACCATGCCTGATTCTTTTAAATAATGAACCCTTGATCCCCATGTCTTTGAGAAAGACTGCATGCTAGGGTCGAAACATGAGGCCGTGAACTATTAGTTTGCGTTTAAAAAGGGGAAAAATCATTTGTACTGGATCTTCCAATGAAACGTGCTGCTAACAAAACCTTAAAGACACCCTTGAAATAGTAACTGGCAAGACACATAAACCGCAGAAAAGATAACCGTTGGAGTTCAGCAATCACTCACTGGGCACTACGGGAACAAACGGAATAGAGGATGCAAGAGAAAAAGGTGGAGAGACGAGCTGCAAAAAAAATAGGGAAAAGTGAATATTGGTACCAACAAGCACAAAATATCTAGAGACATTTGGAGAAATCATGTTGAGGCCTTCATCCTACAGTGGATCGAAAAAACATTTGACGTCATCATCACAATAATCTTGGTTGCACCCATGGAGTTATATATAAGAACTAGAGGGCGTATAAACCATGTACGGCTCGACAAGGAGCGTTTTTGACCATTGAGAAAATGGCGCGGACCATTCATTTACACTGGTCACTCATCAGTTTATACAGTAAACATTTTTAATTGGACATTCGTATGCAATTGACCCATAGGGAATTTCATCCATGGTGGGTCAGCACAGTTCTGTGCGTGACAGCGAGTGCTCCCTCTAGTTCTTATGGTTGCGCCATTTCAACCTCGTTCCCAGGGGTAATTGATCTCAACGCGCAATCACGCCTTGCTCGCCCATAACCCCTGGGGTGCGTTTTCGCGGCTATAACTGTTTCGGTTATTGACCAATGGTTAACCAATGACCAATTCAACCGAAACAGTTATTAGTTACGACCGCGAAAACGCACCCCTGGAATTAATTAATTAAAATGTGCCAGTACATGGCACATTTTAATAAGGACTGTGGCCCATCCAATCTACGCATGCGCTAAAGAATGGTAACCCGCAAAAGAGACATCAAGTCATAAAACCCCTCTCATTCTTCTTTGATATTGGGACATGTCTTACTGTATGCAGTTTAGGGTGACCGTGTAGAAACATGATTCTTTTGAAATGGAATCGCGTCAAAATACTTGAAATTCGAAACGTGTGTATACTAAGCTCCCTCACAAACGCTCGATTGTTTTAAAAGCGTGAGCGCAAAGCCAGCCCGTAGCCACGGGGTGAGGGGGTGGAGCTGGCGGCACGTGGCCCCATAAATTCTCATAAATTCTGCCTGCCCCCCAAGGTTCGCCCAATGACGAACAAAAATCCAGATCCATATAATTCATTAATACCACTACAAGTTGCGTGACCTGGAGAGTGCAGTCAGTCTATCACCACGGCACCATACCGTCAATCGGTATAATCAATAACATTCTGCCAATCTGGGCCCAATTTCATAGAGCTGCTTAACCGCCGATTTTGTCCTTACTGTGCGATTTCCATTTCATAGCACTGCTGCTAACCGTAAACCCACGAAAAGGCATGATAACCTTCCGGTGCTTACTGTAGGAAAATGAAGGAAGTAACAATGCAAAAATGTGTTTCATAAACGATCGAGAAGATGTGCGCGTGGATAATGGATATGCTTACGGTTCGCAATGTTTATGAAATAGAAATTCTGCCAATATGGCTAATGGCTGCTCCGTAAGCAGAAAACGTCATTTCGCAAATCATTTCTGATCAAAACCAGATCAGCATAAGAAGAAAAAGACCATGTTGTAGGCCTAAAGGTATTAGTTACGTAAAACACATGACTGCAGACTAAATTATCACTTACTTGTGGAAGGAAAAATCTATGCGTCTTGAGTTTCGATAACCTATAATTGCACAATTCACCGTTGTTGTATCGGAACCTTTATATTTGAACTAAATATGTTTTTAAAAAAATCAAAAACAATGTACAAATAAAAAAAGAACCTCTCTGGTTGTTGGTGTAGTGACTTCCCGGCTTTCTATGCTAAAATCACCTCGTCCGGCGGGGTCCCAGAGCCAGTAAACGGTCACCCTAACTGCCGTGGTGCGGGATATCTGGTTGGCTGTTATAGACGGACCTCCCGATTGGTCCTCTTCTTGCTCTTTGATCTTTCTCCCGCGCCCTATTGATTGGTAGGCATTTTTCCACGGTCTTCGCTTTCCCTGCGATTTTTCTATTCTATTGGTGATTTTTTTTTGTTTTAGTTCACTAGAAAACATTGTCTACATATCTTATGGCTAAAAGGTGGTCAAAACATAAGTCGATAAATACTTACTGTATTTATGTCTGGAAAAACATGCTTGGTTGCGCCAACACATGATCGTTTTCTGTGCAACACGGTAGCAGGGTGAGACATGGCATGCTGCAGATGAACAAGGTAATTAGTTTGGTTCCCTGACCAAAGATTCCCTTACGGCTCTTGATAAAAATCTTAGGTCAGGCATCATCCAAAGCTAAAGAGTGCATTTGATTAGCTTACACGTGTATACCGGGGAGTCACACTCGTGGTAGCCACGTGTGGTAGCTAATCGAACGCTGCCGTTTCGCTTGGAAGTACGTCATTACACCTAGGCATCCACCAGAGACCCGCTCGCGAGCTCGGGCTGTGGTGGCATACACCGACCGGGGCAGACACGAGTGTCACGTGATGGCTAATCAAACGCTCTCGGGTAAATTATACTTTCACATGTAAGCTAATCGAACGCACTCAAACATATATTATGACGCAACATATAATTTTGTCGCCAACGGTGGACGATGTCATGTGTAAAAAACGGAGCGCTGATGACAGGCTTGTTTACTTTCAAAAAGATATTCAAATATTGTGTTGAATTTGTTGGGGGAAAAAAGGAAAAGAAAAACGATAATGTGTCTGCAAAATTTGTAAATTTTTATCAACAAAAGAAATGCCCGACCATCAACGACACTGTCCGAATGTTAACGAAAACGAATTCGGAGCAATTCGAATATTTTCGAAAAAGGAGGAGTTCCTCCTTTTTGTCACGTGACATTTGGGTGATACCGGACCCTAAAATCGACAGAGAATAGTCGGAGATTTTTGGGTCTGGGAACCAGACTACAAGGTAATGGTACCACTGATCTCTATTATACTGTCAGTATAATAGAGATCATTGAATGGCACTGATCTCTATTAAGAGACTTTTCCTTTTGTGTTATGAGAGCAATAGAAAAGGACCTCTCACTGGGGCGCCCACTAACGTCTCAAAAGTCTCCCATTACCAAAGGCTGATCTCTGTCCCGCAACAAAGCTAACTGCCGCGTTGCCAAATTAACAATGCACTCAACACTTTGTTCTTCGTCAAGCTCAGAATTATTCAAGGTAGGGGGTCGACGGTAATGCCACCAACGTTATACTCCGCTAATATTTAACGCATTTTATATAAAACTAGCCATGCTTAATAATAATATTCACAAAACCTATACTGCTACGTTTGCAGGGCTGATGATAAAGAGAGCATTTCAACGGTATAATGCTTTGCTATTTTTGAAAAGAAGTCACCACCTCTGTAAAAATGGAGTGTACCCAAAACGAGATTGCAAATTGAGCAAACACCCTTCCGCCCCACGTCTTAATTGTTTAATTCTTTGGGTACTTTTGTTCTTTGACCTTTTTCCCACGCCCTTTTGATTGGTCTGCTTCCTTCCCCGGTCTTGGCTGTCCCCGGTGATTTCTCCATTTTCTGGTGAGATATTTTTAATCTTAGTTCACTGGAAAATATTGTGTACACTATCTTACGGGCTAATGTGGTGACAACATCAATTGTTAAATATTTACAGAAATACTTGCTACTTGGTTGCGCCCATAAACTATGATCGTTTTCTGTGCGTCGTGGCAAAAGATGAACACGGTAATTACCAAAGGCTGACCTCTGACCTGCAACAACACTTACTGCGAAATAATGCACAGACCGACCTGCAGTGATTCAAGGTGGGGAGGGAGGGGGGGGGGGGGTTGAAGGGTAACGCCACCAACATTGATATAGTCCACTAATATTTTATGCGTTTTAAATAAAACTAACCATGCTTAACATTTTGATAAAAATCATAAAACCTATACTGTTATATTTTCAGTGCTGATGATTAAGAGAGCATTTCAACTGTACAAATGATTTACTATTTTTGAAAAGAAGCACCACCTCTATAAAAATGGAGTGTAAGCCCAAACATAGAGCAAGGAGCTGTTCCTTGCTCTATGGCCCAAACGACATTACAACTGACTGTACAATACCCTCTTCGGCCTCGTCTTGATTGTTTATTCATAAGCATGATTTGGACCTCTCATCTGTGACCCGCGGCCGGATTCCCCAAAGAGGGACAAACTCATCCACTTCTTAACGGAAGCTACATAAACTTTATTTTCTAAAAATAATAAAATGACACTAAAAACATAAAATGGACATGTTTTTTTCTTCATCCCGGCCAATTTTGAACATTCACATGGCAGGCCTCTTAATGTCCACTTTTTGATTTTTTTTATCCTTATTTTAATTCTGTATTAAATATTAGACATAACAAAATCAAGAAATAAATAAAGAAACAAACACAATCAAGAAATAAATAAAGAAACAGTCAATAAAAAAACAAAAATTCCGCATTGTGACAAATGCAGAAATAAACAGACAAATCAAGAAAAAAAGAGACTTGTAAACAAATCAAGAAACACTTGCAGGTTGAAAAGAAATGCAGAAATACACAAATATTTTAAGAAATAAAGACTTAATATTGAGAAAATGAAGAAGCAGAAGGAAGAGTAGACACAGACATACAAAAATAAAGAAACAACGAAACAAAGAAGTCAAGAAATAAACAAGTATTTTTTTATAGAACTTTAGGAATACAGAAATATCGAAATAAGCAATATTTTAATAAATTTGCTGGTTCCATCACTCCCTCATTTTCACGCAAAGAAACCAGTGGATTGCGTATTCAGAAAAAGTGTCTTTTTTGGTCAACAGGTCAACACAATTGTGTCCAAGTATCGAAATAGGTACATGTTACTTTGGCACGCATGCATCATTGCCAAGTAGGATGTAAATCAATGTACACTTATATGTTCCGACCATGATACAGACATCCAGAATCATGCTTTGTTGGAGGGGAGGCGGGGGGGGAGCCCCGCTCCGTCCCCCACTCAAGACCTTTCACTAAGACGTAACAACATTGCATACCGTTTTAAGCGACCGTTACCAAGCGTTCTAGAAAATGGTGACCCCTGAGTGCCCCCAGCAAATTACACCCTTACCCCACAATATTGATTGCACTACGCAAACATAGTGGGATGATTATCTGCTAGTTCATTCCCCACAATATAATCCACAAGAGGGCGCTATGTAATTACAAGCATTATTATAATATCAGTTATGACCACAGTGTAACTAGTATCAGCTGGATCATGCAGAGGAGGTTAGACTAACCGAACATGCTTTTCTTAGAACATGAATGAAGCCTTAAAAGTCTCTTTCAAAACGAGGATCTGGGCCTTTACGTACTACGCCCGATGCAACTGAGTATCTTTCGAAAGATTATCTAAGTCTTCATCAGCATGACTAAAAGTAAAATACCTGAAAGGTAACGGCTTTTTTACTTAAGATTGTTTGCATTTGTGTAATGATTGCTGATAGTGATAGGCCCTATAGCCCGGCTAATTTTCCGTGACTTGGCTAGTCCGAATTAGTTACCGGACCCAGATATCAACGCTTTTTTAACAATTCCCATTTGGATAATATCTGGCGTATCCAAATGTTGAAAAGCATTGTTGGGTCCATTAACTTGGACTAGGACTTGACAAGTGGCGAGTATAACTTGCTTTTCTGGGTCAGTGTCAGTGAGCAGTGAGTGTTGCAAGTATAGTTCGTTGCGTTCTATAGGAGGGGGTTACCGGTTAGGTCCCGTACCTCCATAGTGAAAGGACCCTCCAAAAAGTGAATTGGCACTATTTTAATACTACACTAGACCTATGCTATGAAATATGTTAATTGCACGTCATGTGTGCGCACTGGTTGGCAAAATGAGGGAACATTGCGCCTTTTTGTCAGTGGGGCTAAAAATGGAGGCGTGACATACAACTTTACAAGCACACTCATTTGTGCGTCTGCCTGGTGCTCAACTTACTTTTAGTCTATTGTTGTATGTCAATTGTCATGTTTGTCGCTGTGCTATGAATCCGTTTTTACCCAAAAACGCTTTTCAACATTTGGATGTTAAACGACAGATAATATCCAATTATGGGAAATGTTAAAAAAGCGTTGTTGGGTCCGGTAACTCTGAAGGGAAGCGATGCAGGTCATCCATTTTTTATCATCCAGATATAACATCCAGATCCAGATCCAGAACTCTATGGCCTTTGCCAACCATTAATGTCTGCATGGTCTGTATAATGCATGAATGTAATTAACATTTATTCATGGTAAAGGCTAACTATGTGGCTTCCCCCCTGCCAGTTATTGCGTATGGTGGTGGTTTCGTACCCAAGTCATTTCGTACCCAGGGTTCATAGCACAGGGACAAACATGACATTGACAATGACATACAATAGACTAAAGTTAAAACACAATGACTGCTTTGGAGAATTTATGCTACATTCCGAGAGGTAGTTTCGTGATGGCCCATTGCTTCTTTGATGGCATTTTACATGAAAACTGCAGGATTTCCGTTGGAGAACATTTCGGAGTATTACTCTAACTAAGCTAATTTTTATTTCCAAATCTGTAAACAAAATAATGGCTTAATCTCCTTTAAGTGCAACATAATAATGACTGGGTACGAAACGACTTGTTTACGGAATGACTTAGGTACGGGTTCGGTTATTGCTACCGATACAATTACTACATGTAGCTACCTTAGTAGGCAGGTTGGTAGATACATACACATAGCTGTGATAATCATAGCCCTTGTAGTCTAGGCATGCTTGGACTTGATCACGTCTGTTGGCGTTACTGTTGTTATGCGCCATTATGTCCGACATGGACTATATAAAGTACTACACTTATCTATGTCCGACAATATTTTGAACCATTATGTCCGACCATGGTCCGATGAGCAATTATGTCCGACCATTTGACAAACCATACACGTATGTCATGTATGTCAGACCCATTGTGACTGACAACCATTACATCTAACCTATTGTGTCTGACGAACAAATACATGTATTGTATGTCCGATCCATTGTGTCTTCGGACATAATGGGTCAGATATAAATGTTAGTCTGGCGTAATGGTTTGTCGGACACAATGGGCTGGACATAATAGTTCAAAATTTTCTCGTTGGACATTATGGTCCATGGTGGACATGATCCATGTCAGGCATAATGGTGCATAATACGTCCCTATCGAGGGTTACGATTTTCACAACTACTAAAAATGCTACTAACTCTAGTACATAGTCATAGCACTCAGTGGCATAGCGACAGGGGGGGGGGGGAGGTGGGTGTGACACCCCCCCCCAATAATTTTCATAAGTCGGCATTAACTAACCTGAGTAAGGGCTCGGACTGAACACAAATCCATTCGGCAAGTCTAGAGTTTTGCCGACTGGATTTGCCGACTGAAAATTTTTAGTTTAATCCTTGTAGTGTGAGAAGTCAAACTTTGAATTACCAAATTTAATATTCACCGCAACGTGCGGAAATTTATGCTCTGAAAACACTAAAAGCCGTAGAGCGTCCGGACCCCCATAGGAATTGTTGCCCATATAAACTCCAACAGTAGAGTTGTCCTGCGTCCGAAGTATTCAAAGTTTGAATTTCAAACTTAAACGTCTATTTTCGGCAACTTGACGGTCCTCCTTAGCCCTGAAAACACTTAAAAATGTACAGTGTCCGGGCGCTTCCCACTAGAATTTATGTCTATAGACTCCAGTAGGGAATTCGCAAAAAAATATGCTTTTCAAAGCTTGCATTTCGTATATTATGAGTCATCTCAATGATCGGCATCTGAGGGCCATTTTAAACCTTCAAGTCACTGAAAAGCCTCATGAGCGCTCAGAGGCTACATGTACATGTATGCCCCCGAACCCCCACATATTGGTGAGTCCCACATCATTGTGCTTTTACTTTCATTTGATAATGTCAGTCGGCAAATTTAGGCTTCCACAACCCGCCCCCCAATGAAAGTGCCTTTGCTACGCCGCTGATAGCGCTAGTCGTAGGCCTACTACAATCCTACACCAGTTTAGTACAGTACTTAAAACTAGTAATACATGTACATACACTCTATTAGTAGTACTACTACCAATGTGTAAGACAATTAGCTCAACGGTAGAGATAACTCGACGGTCTGATCCGACAATTGACCGAGTTGATGGTTCAGACTACTCAAACACGACTTGTCATGCAGCGATGAAACTAGTTTTGAGGGGGTGCACAAGGGGGTCAATTTTTTCGAGAACACTTCTAGCCAAATAAAAATATAGATAGCTTCTGTTTTGACATTTGAGATTATATTTACTATTTTTCTTATATACATGTAGCCTCAAACAAAAATATTGTGTTTGTGCATGATTTAAAAACAAAAAATAGTAAGCAAAAAAAAAAGAAAAAAAAGGTTAATTACATTACTACTTTTAAATAAAATTTTAATGCATTTTTAGTTGAGGGTTTTGAATAAAACAAAAACAAACATCAAATGTGATATTATGATATGTTAATTTTTGCATTGGGGATAAAGAACAAAGTTTATAATGTTTTACCCATACACCTACATGTATGTGTGTTAAGCACTGTATACTCAGTACTTTTCCGAGTCCTGTAAAAAAATTGCAGGCATTTTCCTCAGTGGGATTCGAACCCACGACCCCCGACATTATAGAGCAGATGTCTTGCCAACTAGACTACCGAGACTGCCCGGTAGCTAGAGGCAGTTCAAATCCATCAGCAGCGGGTACCGCAACCATTATGATAGATGTTAATTTTTGCATCGGGGATAAAGAATATTTGTAATATTTTACCCATACACCACAGTGTGTTAAGCACTGTATACTCAGTACTTTCCGGAGTCCTGTGAAATGTACATTGTAATATTCTCAATGGGAACAGTTATGACATACATGCACCGGTACCCGTTAAGTAAAGTACATTTAATGAGCAGGCAAATGTTTTAAGGGTGTGGAAAACTTCATATAGACCTTGCACTTTTTGTTTATAAATAGGTGTACTTGAACAAAACTTCTCTCTTATACAGTGTATCTTTCCACTTTTACTGTCATATTACACTCCTCCACGTTTTCCTTAGTCCATGTTTTCCTCGAACATCACTCACTTTAATATTACCCGTGCAAACAAAGTTCTGGGTCAAAAAACTTTGAGTGTAGCTGGCCCAATGATTTGGAACAATCTTTCTCCTGTCACTATGGAATCTGTTTAGAATAGTGGAATTCTATTTCCAAAAGCTCTTAAGACTCACCTCTATCCATGTTAATTTCTATTGTGTGCTATGATCTTGATGGAGCACCTTATAAATTACAATTGTCATGTTACTTTATGTTACTGACCGGAATACTCATTTTTTTTGGTGGTTTAAATGGTTTAACTTAATTGGCGTACTAGTCAGCATATGTATTGTACTAGTCAGCATATACTCACATCTTTACATTTTATCGTCCTGTCTTGGTTTTCAAGTCCAGCCTTAAAGAAGACAGAGCTACTGAGTAATGATGTCTTTGCATTATTATACAGTACAATCATGTAATGGGGGACTGTCAATATAAATAGAGTATACATTTGTAAGGGAAAAGATGAGTTGTGACCGAGGTCCGATACAGACCTTTATCACACGGCCACGACCCTGAAGGTTTTGAAGGGCTGTTGGTTTAAGACCGAGGCACTAGACTCTTTTATTCCCATTCAATATGAATCGTAACAATATACATGTAGGGAAATACGGGAAACTTTTTTTTAATGTTTTATTTTTTAATTCCTGTCATGTCCTCAGGCTCCATTTTGTGAAGGGTCAAATTGCATGCGAAGCTAACTGGTTGCACAAGGGTGTGTACTAATAGACTTTACATTGTGTATCAGTATATTGTGCTACGTGTAAACTAGTGGGACATGGCTCTTGACCAATTCAAAATGGATAAATTGTCTGGGCTATTTATGAATGTTGAATAATGTCTCAGTGAAAGGTAAACATTTTTTGCTCATTTAGTTGGGAGTCACCATCATCAACTTGCACTTTCAATTAAAGGCCTTTAAATATACATGTTAGTAACTTTTCAAAAACTTTTAGCCAGTCCCTAATTTTATTGTATGTTGACAGTAATTCAAAATCACATAGGCTAAATGATCTGGATTGATCTTGATTGCATCACATTTGATAACAAAAATAATTTGTAATTTTTTACTCGTCAATATACATGTAATAGCAAAGCGTCTCAAGTAGCTTTAAATATTTGGTACAATCTATGAAGTTTTTTGTTATTATCCCTGAAAAAAAAAATCATTAGCAAACTGCACAAGAACAGTAGGAGAAGATTTTAAGTAAAATTGATAATTTTGTGCAGCGAAAAAGTTACAGAATATAAATAAGAACACATTGCCCAGCTCTTAGTCCAAGTATCAAGATCACTGCATTGTTGAAATAAAACCCATATTTGTATAAGCATCGACAAAACCCAAACTCCACTCCAAACCCCAAGCATTTGCAACAAGCTAGGCCCTCATTGCAGTAGCTTACTTTACTCATTTAGATCTTTTCAACACACTAACAATCACATCGGGTGAGGCATTTCATGAAGCCGAATACAAAAACGGACACTAAGAGGTCATACAACAAACGTAAAAACTAGTCGTAAAGAGTGACACAGATACACGTACATGTACAGATTACCCTGTCCTCCCCATGAAACTTTTCATAAGATAATTACCAGATAATTTGAAAGGATCAGCTACAGTGGAAGTGATTAAGTCGATGAGGTAAGGTATAGACCGTTCCGGCCTGTCAATCAAACTGTGCGCATTGACCAATCGGATCACGCCTTTTGGTCATGTGACCATGGTCAAACTTGGTCACACGTGCAGCGTAAATGCACACAAACTAAGGTGTGTGGGCGGGGCTTGTTGCCGAAGCCGGAACGGTCTATTGCACTGTGTTTGAATCCACGTGTAGTAACTTACTTGAGGGAACTGAAATACATTTGTGTAACATACTGCATGTCGATGAATGCAGATTCCTGTCATTTTGCAAGTGGAATTAAGTGATACAAATTTGAGTTATCACTTCATTGACAAATGTAAGACATAAGAAACTAAAGATGTAAAGAGTTCAAGGAGTTGATATGTTGGTGAGGATTTTGTTCAATGTCTAATTTTCTCATAATGATAGGCCTACATGATGACCCTCAAGTTATAGAATTCATGTATTTATATCAGCCCTGCGAAGCAAGCTGATCTACTTTGATGCAAAAATTCTTTCTTTCTTTCTTTCTTTCTTTCTTTGGTCAAACGGTCATATGATCAAAATAAAAACGGTAATAACTTCTAAACTATTTGACCAATTTTACCCAAACTTGGTCAAATTAAGCAATGACACCTGCCCTATCTATGGATGATGAAACAATTTGGCCAGTGGTCATCTGGTGGTCAGTAGTGGTCATTTTATGAATATTTACAAAATGCTTCTTCTCCCACATTCTTTAGCTGATTGCAGCCAAACTTGGTTGAATGCTTCATTGCCTCGTGATACATTTGGCGTGTAAACAGATTTCGGCCAGTGGTCACCTATCGGTCAGCAGGGGTCATTTTATAAAAAAAATCTAGCCTCTGCTCAAGAGCTTTGTGACACCTGCCTTATCTGTGGATGGTGAAACAACATGGTGAAACAATTTGGCCAGTGGTCATCTGGTGGTCAGTAATGGTCATTTTATGAATATATTTACATAATTTCTCCCACATTCTTTAGCCGATTGCAGCTAAACTTGGTGGAATGCTTCATTGCCTCGTGATACATTTGGAGTGTACACAGATTTTGGCCAGTGGTCACCTATTGGTCAGCAGGGGTCATTTATAAAAAAAAATACCTAGTCTCTGCTCAAGAGCTTTGTGACATCCTCATGTGCAATGGAAGGTACAAAAAACGCCGCATGGTTAATGAGGATGCAAGCTTCATTTCTGTTTGCTCATTCGTACTCTTATTCTTAGAATCTTTCAAAAATTAACGTATTTGCGACACAGAGACAAATGCGGCCAAAATCCCGTTGTAATATAGCTGACTTCTGGGTACCAGCCGTCTTGCACATGTTAGCTGTGGTTTTCCCATGGCCATCATTTACATGTAGTTCATAGGGCTGATATTCGTGCTTAGTGAAGGACTTAAGCACTAGTCATTTGAACGTGAACAGTGGCCAACAGACCGTTCCATTAAGCAGCACCACTTAGCATAATGACCAATCACAGCATTGGCTACATAACCACTGTACACGTGGGCAGCACAGTGCGTGTCTCTTCAATGCCACACCACACGACATGAACACGCGCTATAAGTACGCGCACACATGTTTACATTTTCCAATAGGATTTTATCGTGTCGGATTTTGTCAGACTTTTGGTGGTATAGCCAAGAATATGATTGATCCAGACATAAAGGGGCGGGGCTAAATGGATCAGTCTATTACAGTACATGTACCTGTACATGTAGGAGGCCACAAAAACCTTGTAGGCCACATCAATAGACCGATTGTGAGACCTCTGTCTTATGACCTATCAGCCTATTGTGGGTATTAAATGTAAACAAATAACGACGTCCTCCATAGGAAAGTGCGGTACAGTACATGATGATTGTTGCATTTGTTTATTCGATTGAGGCTTTTCTTTCTCGAAATCTGTGAAAAATATCCCAGAGTTTGTACCCGAGACCTTCGAGTGGCTGAATAAAGCCAGTAAGGACAGTTCCAGCAAGTCTTGAAAATTGCACAAGTAACATATAAATGTGCACGATGTGTACTAGTGCACGACGGAACGTTTATTGCAGATAACCCCGATCACACACTTTTCAACACAAGAATTTCTAAGTTTTGAAGCTGAATCATCCAAAGAAATTGCTATCCAAAACTGTATGATTCCTTTGCCTATTTGAAATTTCGCAAGGCTAGGTATAAATGCTCACTTTTTCAAAGTTCTTTACCCTTTTTTTTTTACAGTGATAACAGGCGGTTGGCTACATAGTCATCCGACGCCGGTAGTGCATACCGGTAACTCAAAATAAGCCTCTTTTGTAGTAGAATACTTGTAGTTTATGAAACAGTAATGTGGTTAAAATCAATGTCATACTGTAACATACAAATTTAATAAAATTGCTTAGTAACTTTGTGTTATTATTACAAAAAGCCGACTTTTGGTGTGAGTCTGTCGGTCACAGCAATTATTTGCACGCCTTTTGGCATCAGCTGAGATGACGTAGTACCCACAAAAGGTCAGGTGACCACATGTAAACATTGGTCGTTCAATCGGTCTGTTGAGACTGAATGAAAACACATACGTACATTTTATGTATATCGACCAATGACACCATTTTTTAGCCCAGTTTCCTTTCAAATAAAAATGGCTGCCACTGCTGAACTGTCTGCATGCGAAAGTACATTATTCATGTACATGTACCAGGCTTGTTCTGTACCTTGACATGCTCACGTACCGGTACATGTACGTATAGTATGTACATGTATGTAGTCTGTACATCTACAAATGTTTGGGGGTCATGGACAACTTGTCATATCGTTTAAAGAAACTAACTCTTGTGGTTTGGACCAGTTGACTTGTCTTGATGGACGACCTGTCAGAAGTTCAGCTTTCTGATCTACTTTGTTTACAATTTTTACATGTCATGTACATGTCATCCACCTCTCTGTTGAAATACTCAGTCCAGCTACATGTACATGTACAACAACCGCAGCACATTATATTCATGTCCACTCTAGGAGTCATGTTGAGCATCTGTAGCCCTGTGGTCACTAAAATTGGGCTCAAGATAAAATAGTATTTTAAAATATCATAGTTGATGTGGGTTACTTAAGTGAGATGTCCCGAAAGAGTGACTTGGTTGAAAAAAAATTACAACAAAAATGTTATGGCCAAGGATACAGAAGGATGTCCACAACATACTTAATGCTTAGAATTTGACATACATGTAGAAAGACTCATGTCTGCTTGGTGAGTGGCTGGAAGGTGATTGATGTGACATGTTTCTGCAAAGTCAAACCAATGTGGTTCATTATAGAACCCCAAAAGTTCATTTTCCTTTGATACAGTGTGTGATTTTTATATAATTTTATGGAACAGATTTTATGGGAATAAGTTGTGCCGAATCTCAGTGGCCATTTACAGTGGCCTTTATCAATGATCCCTTGTCAAGTTTACAAAAGGATTATACAACTCGAAGACTAAAAAAAAATCATGAAAAAATAAATAAACAATCAGCAATATTATCATGACAATTTTTGGGTTGTTTTATAATATTTTGTGTATAGTCAGAGTTTTTCTGACCCCTGGAAAAAAGTTAGCTGTACTAAAGATAAGATTATTGTGCCTACATGTATTAGAAGTAAAACGTACCATTTTATTTCAGTTTCTTAGTTATTTCTACATGCATATGTAAAATGTAAATGAACTAATTGAAGTGTCTCTTTCTTGCTTTATTCTGTATAGGTGGGGATGTTATGCCTCCTTTGGAAAATGCATTTCAGGTACTAGACTACTTGCTTTCAAAGTTCCCTTAAAGGAGGTAAGACATACTTATCTACATATGAACACATGCAAACATTTTAAAGGTGTGAACTCCTTAGGGTTTCAAAGATATTAGCCTTCAAAAGATGTCGTGCCAGTCCACATTTTGCACTCTTAAATCACAAATAATAATTTTTCTAGGATGTTTTAGGCCTTTCAAATGGGCACCAGGCTCTCAGAATCTGGTACAATAATTGGCCTATCTATTCTTATTTCAAGGTTATTAGCCCCGCAAATATGAATGTTTTAATAAGCAAAAATCAAAACTTCAATCAGTGATGTATCACATGTACAGTGTATTGTGTGCAAATTGTGAAGAACTGAAGTTCATTCGAGATACAAAGACTTGTATTGACACAGACTCTATCAATATACACATACAATCCAGATGTAGCCAGCAGGTTAACCAAGTTTGTTGAAGTCCATGGAATGCTTTTTTTTTCAATAATTTTTGGCAGGCGGAAGATTCACAGAGGAAAACAAAAAATATATATAAATTTAGAGTTGTCCGAGGACAAACTCTAGGTGTTCGGACTCTGGAAGATAATTTATGAGTCAGAAATTAATGAAGATACCATGTAAAAACTTCAGTTTGGTTTTAAAACACCAGTTTGTAGGGGTTGAGCCTCACACTATTTCAGACTCCAGTTTGAGCTGGAACGCAAGGTCAAAATGGGGTCATGTTCATATAGTTTTAGTTTGCTGTTCCAAGTAGTTTGCTCTTCCATATTGTTGTCGTTTTGGGGAAGTGACAACAATCTGAAAATTTTGCAAATTGGTTTTTGCGTACATTGTTAATTGATGTACGCAATAATGTTGAAATGTTCACCAAGTTTCAGGGCTTAATACATAATAGTACACTAATTAGCATAATGGATGAATCATATATTTTCAATTATTTTTTTTTTACGAAGTGACAAATCAAAACTTCATCCCATTGAACTACACAATGTGAGAACACGCCAAAATGGGCTTGGTTTGACTTAGTGACAAAACTTTCCTTGACTGTTTTACGAAGTGACAGACTGATTTTAGGGTGTTTACAAAGAGACAAATATGTTGAGGAATTAATGACTCATTAAAAAAAAGGTACAAGATTGAAAAATAAAAAAAAGGTACAAGATTGAAAAAAATACTGACAGTTCTGTACGACTGAAGAATTCAGCTTTACTTTGATTGAAACGTTTTACTCAAAATCAATATTTAGAGCTCTGCAAAAGAGGAATGCCCAGCTGAGAGAGAGTGCCGTTTTTTAACTTCTGGAAACATGATATACATACATAGGCTAAACAGGTGTCATTGAATTTTACCAAGAGTATATTCAGCTTTGAAATTGTTATTATTTTTTTTTTAGTGAAAATTGAAATCTGACATATGAAACAAAACCCTCTCAAGACCTGGACCCATGTCATTGGACAATTCAGTAATGCCACTTGCTCCACTATGTGTCCCTTTTTCCAGATGTCAAATGTTGGTACATGTACATATGTACAGTCATGTAGTACAAATGTGTGCACAAAACCGCTGTTTGTGAAATGTCGGATTACTTTGTAGGGTTCACTTTACAAATCCGATTGGTGTCTTGTGTTCTCCACAAGGGGTTTTGGGAGGGCGAGCCGCCCTCCCAAAATTTTCGGCCGCCCTACCAATGAATGTACCGCCCTCCCAAAATTTGTGGCTGCCAGCGAATCGGCCGCCTTGCCAAAAAAAATGACAAATCAATGGATGAAAGGAACTCGGTACCAAGGTGGAACGCTGGTTATAAGCTCTATTCCACATAGACTTTTTCCGACTGGTGCGTCCCTTGCTACACACATTTTACGAGCGCTGATTGTTTATTTGTTGTCATCGTGCATGGGATGACTGATTTAGCGAAAAGTTAAAAACTAACAACCATTGTATGTAGTGCACACATCACTGGTAACCAGCGAACTACTGATATATCAGCGAAATAAATAATACTACCAGTAGAATCAGCCCGTTTGTTTTGCATGTTTTTGGGGGGCAAAACCAGGGTCAGAAAAAAACTGGAAAAGATGCGCAAGATTTTTTGCCGAGAAATAATAGTTTTTGATTCTAATAGCGTGACTTACCAATTGCAGTGTTGATTAAACAAGGCACGTGCTGGCTGCTGGATTCCCACATGTAGCTTGATCGAATTTTCCTATTGGCCGAATTTCTATATTATGTAGAAATTTAACCAGTAGAAAACAACAAACGTGCTAGCTGATTTCATACACATAGCTCGTAACGAATTTTCCTATTGGCTGAATTCCTTCATTATTTGAGAATTCAGCCAATAGAAAAAATGTTAAGTAGTACAGAGCGGGTAACGAGTTTTCTTATTGGCTGGCTGCCTTCGGAACCTAATTAATATGCACACCAGCGATTTCAGAGGGGATTTCCCTGGTACTGCGTTCCTTTACGTACGTTTACTACACATTTTGTTTTAAAAGTCTTAGGTTAAAAAATAAACAAGTAGTAATTGGTTGAGTATTGAAAATGAGTATTAGCCGTTGAGCCAGATTCAGAACTTGGCCGTGCATTGATATTGTGCTGAATTATTGTTCACAACTGAACGCAGTCTGGATACGGCCGTTTTGGGCATGCTGGATTTTACAGAGAACCTTTCCAAAAACCAAGAAAGCGAAATGGAAGATGTTTTGACATCGTGCAAGCTTCCAAATGGTACTCAAGTGTTAAGAGTTGAAATGTTTAATTCACGCTCACAAAGACCTGTATTAATAAAAACAAACGATAGCCTTCAAAACATCACTGCCTGTGACTGTATTTCCATTTTCCATCGGCAATAGACCTTGCAAGTCTCGAGCGTATTCGAATTTCTTCCCCCTTTTGTTTCCTTCACATATCCAGCAGGTTGTACTAACTACAATGTATTTGGGACCACAATGACCCCACAAATGCTCAAATACGCGCGAGACTTGCTTGGTGACCGTTGGCCTTCGGACTGACATGCCCATTGACGTCATACTGACGGGTGTCCGTCCGATGACGTCATACCGCCCTCCCAACAAAAAAGTCTGTGGAAAACACTGCCCCGGAAGTTGCATAATGGAAGAAGCCTGGGTGTCTTGCTATCAGTTTTAATCTGCAATTACTAAAGCAGAACCAGCAAAATGTTTCATTCAAACAATTTTAAAACAGATTTATTTTTGTGTGTGGATAAACTGTGTAAGCGTTGCAGCCAAATACAGTCATACATAAACATGCACATACATGTATAGACAATATAGGTGCTTTGTAAAATTATGAAGTGTATTTTACAGTAGTTTGTTGAGTATTTTTGAGTAACATTATTTCAATAGAATGTCACACACATGTTTTAAGAATTAATTGTTTATTACACTGTACATACAAGTACTTTTAATGATGTGCAGTAATTGTTCAGTTTGGATTTTTAAGTTACTAACTACCAGGCTGCCTAATTTTGTGATGAGCTGAGTAAAGCCTGTGTTCTTCCACTGTTTGATCCATAAATACATTAATTTATATTTTTTATATTGTTTTAATACAGGAACTATGTAGATATATACAACCATATAAAAGGTAAGTTGGTGCATGTCAAATGTACATACATGTCTGTGTAAATTAAGATGCATATTAAAAACTGAAAATAAAAAAGAACAAAAAACATGAAAAAGATGACGTCACATCACACATTGTCACAAAGCTACAGATGTGAACAAATATAAATTGGGCTTTAATTTGGACCTCAGTTTTGAAAAAGTTTTGTAAATGAAGTAAACAATGTTTATGTAGATTGGAGATACATGTACACATCCCTTGACAATTTTAATGAAATCTTTATATGCAGGTACACTGTATGTAAATGTGTATTTTTGGTACAATCCTTTTAACCAGTTATTTGCCGGATTACGTGTAAACATGCCATTATTTCCCATGCCAGAAAACGGGTGATGTGAGCTTTGTGTTTTTGTATGAAATTCGAAGCCAGTAATAAAGGTTGCCTAGATATTCCACTACGGAGCAAGCATAGAGCATGCACTCACTGTTAACGGTTTGTTTTATCCACACAAAGAGGATGAATGGTACTGGAAATTATGCAGAAATTTACCCATTATGCGGGGGTAATTGTGTAATCCAAGATATCAGACCTTCGCCCTTTTGTTTCAAGAAGAGGATTACGAGACATCAAGAGGTTTCCAGCATTGTATATCATTGCATTTCAACTCAATGGAGGTAAGTCCGAGTGAACTGAGTCTTCAGCCTTGGTTCCGGTCTTGGGACCAATCCTCAGCCATGTCTCACTGCCAAGGTTTTGCAATTCACGATGCATGAATATAATGTTTTCTCGACAGAGAAACAACAAATCCCGGTGCTTCAAAGAGATCTTTGTTCTCTTAGCTTTGTCAAGTCAGTGTTTGTTTGTGCCAGCAGTACTCTCAAAGAAAAAATGATTCCAGCAATTCTGAGAGAATAATAACTTCTGGCTGGACAGGAAAAAACGGAAGATCTCAGGCGCGAACTGGATAAATAAAGAACTTATTCCTGAACTTTTTTGTGTATCTTCTTAAGATTTAGCCAGCTTAATGGTTTTTTTTTATTATTCATTGTTTATAAGTAAAACTTAGCCTGCAATGACTTTCCCTTTTGTACATACACAGTGATGTCCTCGATTTTGGGGCAATGTTTCATGGCGGAAGATTTTAGTCCATGTATTTAGATCTTTCCTTTTCAAAGCTTTGGATTTCAGATCATAAAAATTCCACAAATTTATTTTGGGACACAGGTGTTTGAGCATAAACATTAAATTGTTGTGCTTGCGTAATGAGTGTGGCACACTTTGATCTCGTTAGTGCATATTTCACAGAATATTTTTATAATGTGTTTTGCTGTGCATATTACATGTATCAGCACCCGCACAAACAGCATGTAGACATATAGTAGCCTTGACTTGCAAATGGTCTTTATAGTTTGCTGAATTTTGTAGTATTAAGAGCTGGATTAATTCACAAAATTGACAGATTAAAAAAGAATATCTGAATGTAACCCCAGCACGAAAAGATGTACTTGGCTATGGAATGTTAACCAGTTGCCGCTGGGATTCTTCCATTTTTTCCCATTCAGCCTGACGGAATCATTTCTCGGAATTTGCAGAATAATTTTTCTTTGAGAGTACTGCTAGCACAAAGAACCCTTAACTTGACAAAGCCGAGAGAACAAAGATTCTTTTTATTGCACAGAAATTTTTGTTTCTCTACCAAGAAAATGTCAAATTCACACTGTGAATTGCAAAACCTTGGCTGTGATCTACGGCATAGGATTGGGACTAATCCCAGAACCATGGCTGGATCCCCGGTTTACTCTGACTTACATCCATTGAGCTGAAATACAATGAATAAACAATGGTGGAAGCCTCTCGATGTCACGTAATCCTATTCTTGGAACAAAAGGACAAAGGTCTGAAATTTTGGATTGCACAACCACCGCACAATAGCCCAAAAAATGGCAAAATATTGGTGACCATTTTTTCTCTTTGTGTGGGTGAAACGAAGCGTTAGACGTCGTGTGCGTGCTCTGTGCGTGCTCTGTGCGTACTCTGTGCATACTCAGCTCTGGAATTTCCGGGCGACCTTTGTTCCTGTATTCCAATTTTACACAATGGCGTGTTTCAATGTGGCCGGTTTGCTGGCTCGAAAAAGCAGAGCTGAAAAAAATTGTCCACACTGCACCAGACCCTTCCTATCTTCCTGTGTACAATACTGAGGAAGAGTCCTACAACTTTACATGTACATGTACTTTAGGGTCAATGTAAAGGGTAATGCAGTCACTGAAAATTGCATGATATCATGGTTGTCAAAAACCTTGATGGACACGCTTGACCACAAAATTGACAAGTTGTCTCAGTCATTCTAAATCTAGTTCATTGAACCATGTCACTTTATTGAAAAGAACTGTGACAAGAAACCAGGGGCATATACAGACACAAGTTTAAGGAAAGTGCCCCATGTGACATGTCCACTGGGAAGGGAGAATTGTTGGTGCCACAGGTTTTTCAAGAGCATGAACTGTACACCCACAGGACTTTTGATTTCCATTATCAGTATCAAAGGGATGTGTATGTTTCATCAATTGGCACTTTGTAAAGCACGGTTTTTGTACTGTTACATTTACATCATTTTTATGTACTTCTGACATGATTGTCAATGTCATGTAGTAAGATCGGTAGTTTAGATGATTTGATGTGAAAGGACATAATAACAACATTAAGAGTTGCACTGTCAGGCAGCAAATTTTCCATCTAAGTCTTCTTTTGCATTCTTTTATTTTAAAATGGGAACTATGTATTTTACTACCCTGTATGTTACAATGTATTAATACAAATAAAAAAGTTAAATGTTTCCTCATTTGGGAGAACTAAATTTTGAAAACAAAGCAACACATCTTTAGTCAGAATTTGTTGCTATTTTAATTTTAATAGTGTTGTTTTGGCTGAATGCTTACTAATGTTTTGTGTTCTAATCAATTTATGTGATCCTGTCTACATTCATCAGTGTGTAGAAAATTCTGAAGAGTGCACTGGCAAAAGCAACAACGACAATTTTAAAGGGCAACAACCAGGACAATGCCATCGGCTGTCTTTGCTGTTGTGCAAATCAAGTCAAATTAAAGTGTACTGAATTGAAATAAGTGTGTTCATGCTATGTGAACACTGCCATGCTATATGAACACTATATACTACTGTGACTGTTAATTTAAAGATGCTAGGTCAGATTATTAGGCAATTTGACCTGAAAATTTAGATTTAAATTTTAAATATCTATTTTTATAGTTTTTGAGAAAGTTATAAGCTGTGTTATAAGCAGTATTTCAAATAAAAATTTGCCAATGATAAATGGTAGTTAATTAAAAAGTAAAAATTAATTATTTTGGGGATCCTGACATTATCCTGTCCAGCAGCCGTGTACAAACAGTTTTGCATGTAATGTGTATTTTGTGCATTGTCCATGGAATATGTGAAAGTTTTTGTAAGGTTTTCATTTTGAAACAGCATCATCTGTCAAACTTCATTCAGAGAAACATTTCTTTTAAAAAATTCTACCGGTGAAAACCGGGGCCATGCAATTTGAACGTTTGCCCTTTTCTAGATCCCCACCCCCATGACATGCATGAATGACAGCAACGATTGAATGCTTTACATTGCACGTGTACTATGTAGGCCTACACATGTGTAGTTTACAGTCCAAACATTACAACAATGGACTTAATTGTTCTTTATTTTGGGTAATGAATTGAACCATCTTAAAACAAATCAGATGGTAAATACTTTTGTATGTTTTATTTTAGATTTACTCCAGAAAACTTAATACATGGAGTTTCTGTATCTGGACATCCCCTTGGTCTTATTATTGATCTCACTAACACTAGCCGTTACTACAACCCTCAGGTGAGTTCATCATAAAGTTTGGTGGCTCAGGTCGACTAACTCTGTTTTTCAGGAAGG
Organism: Marthasterias glacialis; assembly: GCA_911728455.2. Lineage (NCBI taxonomy): Eukaryota > Metazoa > Echinodermata > Asteroidea > Forcipulatida > Asteriidae > Marthasterias > Marthasterias glacialis. The sequence continues at coordinate 14,667,707 of OU452231.1, read as the reverse complement.
TAAAATGTACAAAAATCTCCTTCATGTACATGTATGTATCTCCTTCAATATACTAAATGTCGTTTTTGTATTCAGTGATTCATACTTAAGACATGCATCATTTACAACACAGTGTATCAAACATGTACACAGTATATGTTAGACTAACTTGCACATGTTCATGCATATTGGTTTTACTGGAAACTATTTTTGACTACTGTTGAACATCCATTGACTCTGGTCCCCATGATTGATTTACTGGGGTCCTTCCTTACTAAATCCAACACCATTTGGTAACTCAGTTCCAAACTATTGGACTATGGTTATGCTGGTTTGCCTAATCCACTGAAGCATTTAATCAGTTCGATCAGTCCCCCAAAAATAGACAAACATGTAGTTGGATTTTGAAACTGTTAAGATTAAAACAGGGTAGTAGACGTGACAAGTCCAACATGTACATATTTTTCATGATCATCCTGAGTTGGTGTCAACATGTATGTATGTATGTATGTGTAACAGTGAACAGTCTTAAATAATTTTATGAATATCTCTTTCAATTTACAGGAAATCAAACAGGCTGGCATTGAATACCATAAGCTCAATACACAAGGGCACACAATTCCAAAGGAAAACATTGTGCAAAGGTAAGTGTCAAAATGTGACTCAAAGGAACCCCCATTGTCATGGTTGACACTTGATGAAAATACCATGATACACTCGCGATCTCGGTGTGTGTGTACAATCGGTTTCTTGGTACCCGCACACCCAGTTGTACATTGCTTATATGTAGTTGTTAACCAGCGCATCACTACCCTGGATTTGCACGCGTAAACAGGACGTCGCAGATTGACAGAGTTTGTCAGAAGTTTGCCACTGATTGACACTCTTTGCCGCAATTTATATGAGCTGCCGGTAGAGGGCGCCATAAAAATGTAGCACCCTCTACACAGTTAGCTCACCCAAATCACGTAACAGAATGTGTGCATGGGAATCGTTCCATTGATGGACGTTGGATCGCAAATAAACACACTGCATCGGGTGAATGGATGACTGGGCTTGCTTTGTTCTCGCAAATTGCATTACAGATAAGCTTAAAGTATTGTATTGAGGTACAGTTCTGAATCTGCTCACTGTTTTTTTATAGAGGCTGCAGCACATGTGGTCACTGTTTTGTTTATATCACGGTATTGAAATTGAAAACCGAGCGCGTCGGTATTTCAGTATTTCTAAAACAGCTCTCAATATCGTTCGGAATTAAACAAATACCGTAACTACTCGGTAATACCGAAAAAAACGCCCAAGCTTAGACTTCCATGAAAATATATTTTGAGCCAACAAACGGTCGATGTTAAAACATGCCATTGTGTAAAATTGGAATACTGGAACAAAGGTCGCCCAGGCATTTCAATGCTGAGCATGCACAGAGCTAGCACACGCTGTCTAACAATTTGTTACACCCACATAGAAAAAACATGGTATTGAATATTTTGCAGATATTTGGCTATTGTGCGGTTGTTTTTGTGTAATCCGAGATTTCAGACCTTTGTCCTTTGTTCCAAGAAAGGATTACGAGACACCGAGAGGCATCCACCATTTTCATTCATTGTATTTCGGTTCAATGGAGGTAACTCCGAGTGAACTGGGGATCCAGACATGGTTCCGGGTTTAGTACCAATCCTTTGCCGTAGCTTATGGCCAAGGTTTTGCAATTCATGGTGCCTGAATTTGATATTTTCTCATTAGAAAAAAAAACTTGCGGTGCAATAAAGAGAGTCTTTGTTCGATTGTCTTTGTCAAATCAAGGTTTCTTTGTGCCAGTGTTACTCTCAAAGAAAAATTATTCCGGCAATTCCCAGAAGATAATCCTGTCAAAAATGGAAGAATCCTGGCGGCAAGTGGTTAACAGACTGAGATAACAGGGAGAAAATAGCCCTTACCCTCCAAAATCCTTCTATATTCTCTTTGCCAAAATGGACTGAAACCCAAATAACAATTGCTTATCCATCGGTCAGGCCTTCCAATTTTATCCAAGTCCAAACAATTTGGTGTGGAGGAGAGGAGGATATTGGAAGATTGAGGTCACCTGTAAACATAAATGCCTAAGGGAGTGAGGGTTGGTAGAAGGGAAAGCCTGTTACTGAAGGGTTGAAGCCCTTTAAATAACCCTTTAATTATATTACATGTACATTGTATGTGGCTTGGTCAAAAAGGGCACTGCAGATTCCAAAGGAGGATCTCAGAAAAAGCATATGCAGGCCTGTAATTTCATCTTTGAAAGGGAAAGGCCATTTTTAATTTGCAAAGGGTAGTTTCTTTTGAAAATGTTAAAAGTCTATGGGAAACTTTTGATTGGGCACCTAGGCCAAGACCAGGGTAACAGAGCTGTAGCCTTTGTGTAATTCAAGGCCTGCACGAGAGAGGGTTGGGACGAGGGGGTTGGAAGTTGCAGTCTATTGAAGTGGATCATTAAAACATAACAATAAATGTAGCTGTAGGTTTCTTTTATTTTGTCAGCTAAAGAAACAGTGACCATGTTCATGTGATGGGAGCTGTACTGTACGTACATTACACGTATGTCAGAAGGTGTGAGAAGTTTGGAATTATGGTCAAAAGAGGGCACAGCACAAGAGACTACAAAATTTCAGGCTTTGGGAAAACAGGGCCATCTATTTACATGTGTAAAGGACAATTTGATTGTAACAAAAGAGGATAAACTTTTTCTTAGATTTTGAAACTTATTCTTTATTTATAAATTATTTGTTTAATCTGAAATTTAAATCATTAACCCATATCTGCTTGACTTGTCAGTGGTCACAGTACGAACATGTACATGTACACACTGTTCCTGTTTAGAAGCCCATGTAATGAGCGCATATCGCTGCAATACAATAAACACTCATTATTTACTGAAAATTGTATACTGTTGGAAAGGGTCTATAATACTCGTTAGTGTGATATATTTTTTTGCCATCTTTCCCCTCTCATATCACTACATGTAGTAACAAGAGTACAAAGAAAAACACTTCTGTTCAAAGCTATGTGGGTTCTTCTGTGGGTAGACATGTAAAGTGTTCTCTGGGAAACCATAGGCTGCTTTTTAGAAAGCTTAACTCTAAATCTAAGTGGTTAACTTGTTTTTGTATTATCTCATGTAGGCCATTTCATTATCTTACTGTTAGTAATTTTATTTGTATTACTCTAATGTAACTATGTTGATAAAGTGCTTTGATGTGGAAATGAAGTAAATTGACTTGAAGATAGTTGGGGATTACATATGTCATTTGGGTGTTTCAAAGTACATTGTATGACACTCCCTAGTCCCTATGAATGATGATCTCAATATTCCTTGGGCAGTGTTTTTGATGTAGAGTAGTCATGGTATTCCCAAAATACGGAAAAATACAGAGTTGCTGAAATATGGAAATACCCTGTCAACTGATTCCAAGTGAGATACCATGGTGCCCCCCCCCCACAAAATAAATAAATAAATTGGCCACTGAATATTTCATCAGTTACACCGTTGTCCATATAAACATATAACACGATCGGTCTCGGCTTAATATTGTTTACATTGTCTGTGGTTATATTGTAATACATATACCACAGTGATTTACAAGGAGAACATACATGTACATAAATGTGCATGCTCAGCAAGTTGCTATTGTATGCCCATTAGGACTGAACAACTTGGGTTTTTGAAGTAATGACAATGCTGTGTATTGCTGGGCCAATAGTGTTCAACATCCTGTTTACATTGGTAGTTTTTACATTGCATGTTTGTTATAATTATTTCCATGCACCATTATTGTAGATTCATTATGTATACAATGTACATTTAAGTTGTCTATGATATTGATGATCTTTTCTTTTTTTTATTTTCAAGGTTTACAAGAATTGTACAAGAATTTACAAGGAAACACTCAAACAATGGTTAGTAGCATTTTATTTACATTAAAGTTGCATGGTCCAATTTTTGCTGAAATATATGATTTTTAAAATGGTTTTTCCTGAACGAATTTTAGACGATGATGCTGTTTCCAAATGAAAAACACTTAAAAACATTTGCATATGTACCGAACAATGCACAAAATACATGTACAAGTAACATGCAAAATTGTACATGGCTTATGGATGTGAGATAATGTCTGAATCCCGACAATAATTTGTTTTCAGTTTTTGAATATTTATATCATGGGCGGATTTTTTCAAGCAGCACACTAAATGAAAGCTTATAACTTTCTCAAGTCTATAAAATTAGCTATTTAAAATTTAAATCTAAATTTTGGGGCCAAATCAACGAAAGATCGGACCTAGCAACTTATAGCAATCAAAACTTTAAAAAAATGTGAATTGCTTTGAATTTGCCAAGCAATTATGGTTAATGATAGTGACAATCATGCCTCTGACTTTTTTCTTTTTTTCGTCACAAATACTTGCCTACTGGCAATTTTCAACCTGGCCATCAGTAACCAAGGACTTTCAGGAGACACGGCTAGAGCTGTTTAGGACTGGTTAGTTTAGTCTGGTTTCCTGCTTTGATAACTCTAAGATATGAAGTGGCGCGAAACATACCCATAGTGCTGAACGCAACGTACAGCAATCATCATTGCAAAGCGAGCAAGTTTTGTTGTGTCGTTTTCTGATTTTTTCCAACATTTATTTCTTCACAATAAAAGGGAGTTTATGAATGGAAATAAAAGAGTGGTGGCTCCGTCTTATTCGGCCGTTTAAAACCTTACAGTGTCTCTGCCTTTAGATCACACTGGCCGCGACACTGACAGTTTTAAAGGTCTGATTAAGACCTCGTTGCCACTGTTGTATTCCCTTAAATTTATGTTGCCATTGGTTTCTGGAAGGATGGTGTTTCTATTTTGTCTTTCAATGCTTCCACTGCTCCTTGCATACAATGCTCTGTCCTTGAGGAATCAAGTAATCACATTTGAATCTGTGTACTAACCCTGTTATTTCTGTGGTTAGCACATCACATACATATAGGAATTCATGTTTAATCATCTAATAATGCTATCCTGAAGCTACTATGTTCCCTCTCTATCATCTCACTCTAAGCTGACAAGAATACTTGGAAGAGTCTTCAATGCAAAGCCAGTGTGCAGTTTCCCAGGACAAACCATCTGATCTGCTTTCAGCTGGATTTGTTACTTAGCAACATGCTCCAAATGTGTTTGATAGCATTTTTTGTACGGTTAATAATCCCTTTATGTGTATAGCACTTTGTTAGTAAACTTTGTGTAAGTTGTGCATCACCTTCTCAAATCAGATGACAGTACATGTACTGTATAATTATGTGCAGTGCAGTGTTGGCCAAGTGCTTTTTGAGAAATTTTTTTAACTGCACTATTTTCATAGATGTTAATTTTTGCATCGGGGATAAAGAATAAAATTGTTAGTTGTAGTTTTTTAACCACACTGATGTGTGTTAAGCACTTTATATTCAGTACTTTCCCAAGTCCTGTGAAAAAATACTCACAGGCATTTTCCTTGGGTGGGATTCGAACCCATGACCCCCGCCATTCTAGAGCAGATGTCTCACCAACTAAACTACCGAGACTGCCCTGTAAAATTAAATCTATTATAATGGTCGCGATACCCGCTGCCAATAGGATTCGACCTGCCTCTAGCTACCGGGCAGTCTCGGTAGTCTAGTTGGTGAGACATCTGCTCTAGAATGGCAGGGATCGGGGGTTCAAATGCCACCCGAGGAAAATGCCTGTGAATATTTTTTTCACAGGACTCGGGGGAAAGATATGACTATACAGTGCTAACACACATCGGTGTATGGGTAAAAAACTACAGCTAATATGCACTATTTTCCTTGTCAACCATGACCACTGCACCATCGGTGCTTGAACCTACAAGTTTGTCATAGGATAACTGCATATTTTCAAAGAAGCTCTTAACTACTAATAGTGACGTGATCAATTTTTCGGAACTTGCCAAATAATTTGTTTTTGATAATATCATTGTCCCTGATAAAGCAAAGTAAAGACAACAACCTTTTCATAAAATGAACCAGGATTTTTTTTTCTATTCAAGAAAACAGAGATACGTTCACCGTGAATTGCAAAACCCTTGGTCATAAGCCTTGGCTAATAATCAGCCATGGTATGCTGGAATCTCGGACCACTCAAACTTGCCTCCCATTATACCAGATACAATGATACAACAAAAGGACAAAGGTCTGGGTGAAGTGAAATTTCAAGAGTGAATTCCAGTACCCTTTGTCCCTCTTTGCATTGCTTGGTGAGTGCATGCACTGTGCTCGTTATACAATGGAAGGTTTGGTTGTGTTAACTTTCCAGTATTTCGAGTGTATACAGTGTCCAAAAATGTGTGTGCATACACAACATCCAGTCTTTAATGAAAAGTTTTAATGTTTAGTGATTTTTAGATCATTTAAAAATGTATTTTGAAATTACTTTGCCATGTCACCTGCACCAGCACCAGACAAACATAACTGCCTCTTCCCCCATCCTTAACGTTTAAATGGAGCTTGTGACTTCCGTTTAACATTTAAACGTTTCTAGCAATGAATCCAAATTGAGAATGGGGACAACGGTGCAGGTGCTTGGGTACCTGCGATCGTTGATGCCTGATTTAAACGTTTAAGCGTCCCAACCTTACCTATTTGAAGCAATAACAGTTAAGTGTCTTGCTCAAAGACACAAGTGTCATGACCGGGATTTGAACCCACATCCTGATGACATCACCACCAGAACATGAGTCCGATGCACTAAACCGCTTGGCCACGACACGCTACAAATACAGCCATTGGAAAGCTGGTACCATATTTGAGTCCTTGCTAATTTTCAATGTGATCAGCAATAAATATTGTACATGCTTGAACTTGCTACCAGCTCAGTGACCACAAAATCTTTGTGTTCTGTACTGCTCGCATTCTTTTGAATCTGATTTTATTCCACAAAAATTATGTTGTGGGCGAATGAATCGCTATTGTGTCTGGCAGGAGTAAGGAATGGTAGGAGTAAGGACTGCTGGGCTCTGCCGCCCATACATGTCATAGCTGCTTACCATAGCTACAACCCTGGCTGGTACCCACTGCTAATTATAGGATTTGAACTGGTCTCTCGTTATCAAGCACACTCAGTGGTTTAGTGGTTAACCAGTTGCTGATGGGATTATCTCAACTGGTACCCACCTCTCTCAGAAAGTTGTTAAATGTTGAAATATTTTTGTTGTCAATGAAACCATGATAAGACACCGACTAAGCAAAGACACCAACATGTTGGAATTTGGATTTACAGTTTCAATTGATAATTCTTTCACAGGCATGATTTGGTTGCCCCTGGCACACGGGAATCTAGCACTTCTGCTATGTCAGACAAAGGAACAAAGGTCTCGCTAAGGAGTTACACAAATTCCCTTGGTAAAGAGTGAATTTATTTGTTGATTGTAGTGCCTTTGTCCCCTTTTGTTCCCTTCCATCCAGGTGTGCAAGCATATCCTCCACACAGAACCATCTGTTGAGCTTGCCACATGTGAAGACCTGCTATGCAACCAAACACACACATTTCTAACTTGAATGTTACTCAAATCAGTGTGTGATTACATGCCCTCCAGGGTGAGGTGGTTAAGACATCTGCTCTAGAATGCTGGGGTCGTGGGAATTCACTCTTTACCAGGGATATTCCAGACTTTTCTTACTTTGTAAACGTACGGGGATGTCAATGATCGAATGGCTTTCATGATTATTTCCATTGTTTACAGCACTAAGGTATTGTGCAAGAATCCAGTGTGCATTGGGCGGTTATTGGCATTGGCTTATTGCCTGGAGATGGTAGAGTTGTAAAAAAAACTGTATTCCCAGTACCCCCAGTGCCACCATGTTTGTTCTTGTGTTTTAAAGTGTGTGATCGCGGTCGTCTGGCCCAAACATTCTGTCGTGCAACTAGTACTACCACATCGTGAACACACACGTTCCTTGTAATTTCAAAGACTTGCTGGAACTGTCCTTACAGGCTTTATTCAGCCACTCGAAGGTCTCCGGTACAAACTCAACAAATATCTTTCACAGATTTCGAGAAAGAAAAGCCTTGATCGAATATAAACAAATGAAACAAATCATCATGTACTGTACCGCACTTTCCTATGGAGGATTTCGTGTTTGTTTACGTTTAATACCCACTACTGGTCACATGACTTGGGTCACGCAATCAGTCTATTACAATTTAACATAACAAATTAAAACACTTCGCTCCTGTCAGATTAGTCTAATTTTCATCTACTAGTCACTGCTTTTGTCAGTTTTTTTGTAGTTGTTGAACATACACTTACACCTCCTCTAGCCCTTTAGCTGAATTTTACAAACGTACATGTAGTAAATGCCTTTTGTGACCAGTGCGTTCTGGTTTGTGAAAACGTGCGCGTAAGTTGGCTTTGTTTGCCAGAGTGGAACGCGCCCCTGGTTGAAAGCATGCAGTAATAGCGCACACACAGTTCATGCTGCATATATACGGCCTGGTTTGCCACCACAGCCGGCACACTGAGTGTTAATGTTGAGTAGCAAAGGATGGTTAGGATTAGCAACTGATATATTTTGTGTAGGATTTTGCCTCGCTATAATATGAAAGAAATCCTTCACTTGGGAGAGTGATCCAAATGAATCAAAGGAGGATTTCAAAGAGAAACAAATACATGTAGTTGGAACTTGGATTGCAATTAAAAGAAAAACTATTGATTGTGTGTTGAAGTGGGCGGATTAAATACGTACAAACGCATATGTGTAAATGTACGTGTAAATGTGTCTGTTTCTGATCAGCAGATTGTGGGTTCAAGTCCCGATTTTGACGTTTGTGTCCTGAAGCAAGACACTTAACCATTATTGCTGCATCCTTCGGATGGGATGTAAAGCCGTTGGTCCCGTGTTTTGTTTAATGCACGTAAAGAACCCAGTGCACTTATCGCAAAGAGAAGGGGTTTGCCCCCTGTGTTTCTGGTTTGTTTGGCTGCGGACTGCACCATAGTACCTTGTAAACCGTTACATGGTGCTACATGTATATAAAGGAACAGGTCTGATACTTACGTACCCGTAACTCCACATACCTTGCAAAAAAAAAATGCTGAGCGCTTTGAGATGGCCATGGGGTGTGATGAAGCGCTGTATTAGAAGTGCGTATCATTATTATTATTATTCATATTACATGTACATGTCGGTAGCAGGGTTTAAGAAAAAGTGGAAGGAGGTTCTAAGTGAGACAGTGTAATATTTGCCTTTGGGACATTTACTGTCTGTTATGTTAACAGAAAGAAAAACATTAAGTGTGGCACATCCAGCTGAAACAACCACCGAAAGAGAAGCGGAGCTCATTTTCTTCAAAGTATCTGTAGGAGAGGCTTAGTAAAGCTACATGTACATTTTTAGTATTCCCAAAGAAACAATGATAACCTATATGTAGTTCTTCTTCGCAATTTTCCTTGCAAAGCTCCTGTTTATATTTTCTAAACTTCTCGCATAAACAAAACTTACACTTAGTACGTAAAACTAATATTTTGATGTCAAGATGATTTAATTGAGTGTCAAATAACATTAAATAAAAGTTTATAGTTTCAAAAATCATGATTCTTGAACTACGGAATAGATTTTCACAATCTATAAATGTCATATGAAAGGTCATGAGAATGTTAATTAAATAGTTACACATAATGTAAATCCAATTTGACCTTGTCGTCTGGTCAAAACAGGAATTTGAAGTGTAAAAATGTTCCAAGGCTTTTTTGTATTGTCTGTAGCTAATATGAAAGGGAATTCTGACAGTTAGTTCATTGTCTCTTCAAATATTTAATTGATGACGCTGTCACCTTTGACTGCACCCTCATGTGACAACTTAAGAATTATATAATTTCTTCAATTCACTTGTTGTATTAGATTATACCCAAAGAAGCTTATTTGTGAAATTTGAATGAAATAAAGCACCTGAAATGGAAATTACATTTGAAAGCCTTTGTTTTCTGCCCGATCAGAAAAGCACATGACTGAAATACATGTGTATTGTTCTTTTGACATTGATAAGCTAAAGTAAATTATTTACATGTACTGGTACAAGTATACTTGCAAGGCTCACATAACCTTCAAAGTTCACCCATGTAGATGAAACTATATATTGTCTTGACAGCATGATGTCATAATGTCTTGATGGTGTTATAAAGCATCAGATTACATTTATTGAAAAGTGATTATTTCAGAAATGATTATCTCCTGAACCACATTTGAAATTTCCAAATATTTATGTCACATGAAAGGTCTCGGGAAAGGTCTGAAATTAAAGTGACAAAATATTCCCGGAAAAATTAAGTGTCCATAGGATTTTGCAAACAAAATATTAATTGCAACAACTGAAGTAAAAACTACGGTCTTAATTTCGTTTATTTGATGAACAGATCTCTCTATAGGAGTTCACTGCACTCATGGAATCAACAGAACTGGGTATCTCATCTGCAGGTTTGTTATATGCTTTGTTTTCAATTTGTTAATAAGAGGTCCTTTTTATTAAGATTGTATAGAAAGATTAACCATGTTCTTTAGCTGATTGGAAAATTTCACTTCATTTTGACATAGCACCTTCATTAGGTCATAAAGAATCAAATTACAATGATTTAAGGTCCAAAGCCCGGTTCATACTTCACGGGAATGCGAAGGCGAAGCGAATTTGACGTCACTCTCCTTCATTTGCAGCAAATTTCGCAATAGCTTCAACTTTTCGCATGAAGTATGAACCAGGCTTGCGTTTGACAAAATACTTTCAATTACAAATTTTGATGCCTTTCTTATTTTTTGTGAGATACATTTTGCCTTGGGTGACATTTGTTTTTCCTGGTAACAAAAAACTGCTTGACCTTTACTACCAGGAGGGGCAATAATGAATAAATATATAACTTTGAAAACTTCAGTGTTTTACTACAATATTAATTTAGTGAAGGATGCCGGACTAAAACAAAAAATCATTATGATGTCATCATCAGAAAGCTTCATCTAATGACATGATTTAGAAAGTTACTCTTTTCAAAATTTAAAAACTATTAGGTTTCAATCAAGTTTCAATAATTTGACAATGAACAGTGCTCCACAGATAATATCAAGTAACAGAATAATTGAAAATTATTGTAAAGAAATTTGTAAATGGTTAGACCTAAATAAGTTCAAATTTCACCCCTGTTTTTGCATGAAACATATTTACAACTGAACTAGTCTATGTCAAATAAAAATTGTTTTGTGATCCTGCATTGTCTGAAAAACAAATGCCATAGTAAAACAAAAGTACACAAGGGCACAGGCATCAAACCAAAAGGGCACGGCAATAATTGCCTTGCTGTTTCTCAAGTGTGTTGGCATCACAGCAATCCTGTAAATTTTAAAAGAGCACCCGGCAATTTTGTTGAATTTGTGAAGCACAACATCATTATTCAAACTATGTCAAAAAGCCCATGCCAATATCAATAGTGTTGCATCCTGATGTAGTGCCAGATTGGCGGTATTCCACATTTGTCACTATTTCAATGAAAAATGCCGTAAACATAACTGCCTCTAAAGCCATAATTTGCAGTCATTGTATTTGTTTTGTATGTTTTCTGGGGATGAGAGAAAGGTGCAATGTTTTTTGTCAAGGTGAGTTTCTGGAAGTAGTAGTGTGACTTAGTAATTGCACTGTTGAGGAAACAACGTGCCGGCTGAATTTTTACTTGGCAGCCTAACAGATATTGTCTGAAGTCCTACATTATGTACAGTACAGAGTGTAATGAATCCTATTGTAATGAAATCCTATTGGCTGTCTGCCTTTGGAATTTATTTAACATCCACAAAAGTGATTACAATGGGGGTTTCCCTGGTACTGCGTGGGTACCAATATGCATGTTTACGACACGCTTTGCCTTTATGGGCAACTGTGGTAAGCCAATTTTCCAGTTTATTTGCATCAACCGGAGTTGACAACAGCAAACAGACCTAATTGTTGCGGTACCTGCCGCTATCAATACTGGATTCGAAGTGGCCCCTCGTCACCGGGCATGCTCGGTTGGCTAGTGGTTAAGACATCTGCTCTAGTCATGCGGGAGTCATGGGTTTGAATCCCATCCGAGTTGCCTGTGGATTTTTTTCCACAGGACTCGAAAGCACTGAGTATACAGTGCTTATCACACATCGGTGTAAGGCAAATTGAAATTTATATTCATTCCCTAATGCAAATATTAACATCTATCTAAGCAAACAGACCATTTTCTTGTCACTTGAAGCAAGACTTTTGGCATTATGCATAAAATGTAAAAACCATCAACGGCGAGTTAAATAAAAAGGGCACAGCAATTTATTGCCTAGAAATGTCAGTGATTTTGAGGGCATCACGGCAGTGGCACAGGGCACCATCGACAATTGCTGTTGGTAATTTCGAGGCCTCATGAGGAAGTTGGACCGAAGGAGTACAAGAGTGAAAGAAAAGAGGAGAGACACCAAGATTGAAGGAACAAGCCACTTTATGGCTGGCTCATGAGATAAACAGAACAAGTGGCAAAATGCAAAACCTGTAATTGGCTGAAGAGTTCTTCTTATACATGTACATGTAGGAGTTCACTACACACATCTTAAGGAAAGTAATTATTACAGCGGAGGGAAAATCCAAAAAGTGGGGCTTGTGGTGGATATGCCCTGAAGAACAATACATCAGCCCATACACCGATGTGTGTTAAGCACTGTATACTCAGTACTTTCCTGAGTCCTGTGAAAAAAATCACAGGCATTTTCCTCAGGTGGGATTCGAACCCTCGACCCCTGCCATTATAGAGCAGATGTCTTGCCAACTAGACTACCGAGACTGCCCGGTAGCTAGAGGCAGTTCAAATCCATTAGCAGCGGGTACCGCAACCATTATGATAGATGTTAATTTTTGCATCGGGGATAAAAGAATATTATTTGTAATGTTTTACCCATACAGTTGGCAAGATATCTGCTCTAGACTGGCAGGGGTCGTGGGTTCGAATCCAACCCGTGGAAAATGCCTGTGATTTTTCTTTCACAGGACTCGGGAAAGTACTGAGTATACAGTGCTAAACACACATCAGTGTGTGGGTAAAACATTACAAATAATTTTCTTTATCCCCGATGCAAAATTAACATCTATCATAGGATTATTTTGTTTACAACTTAACTGGAAATTATGAAATTCTGGAGAAAACATAATTGATTTAAGAAAGGGCATCAAGAGTTACATGTAATTAGGATAAAACTTTGAAAAGAACTTTGAAAACTTTGTTTTTAAACCCACCAAGGGATTGACATTGAAAGAGAGATACCATTAATGGGAGATGATTTCAGTTGACTGGCTCTGAATAAATTAGAAAGTGCTTTTGTTTACGCGCAAGCGCAAGTAACTCTGCTGAACAAAAACAGTTAATATACATGTATATTGTACATGTAGCATCACCCCCTTTACACTGCAAGCCATGGTGTCGCTGGGAAGTTTTGGAATGATAGGTGGTAGCAGACTCACCAGGTAAATTGTCATTATTTACGTAGTTCTGAGCATGCATACATTTCCGAGAACAATGGATTTACATGGTAAGTCTGCTGCCATCTAGTGTCATCAAAAGTGTCCCATTGGCTTTTCTTACTTAAAATAAACTAAATCAAAAGAGAAAAGGCCTTCAGGAAGACAAAATATTGTTGTGGGGCTCCATCACCTCTAGACGTTGACGTTCATCCTACATTTTAGACATGTTGTCTCTGCTCACAGGAAATCCTGTGCATGGCTAGATAGTCTGATATGCATGTCACCTGTTCAGATTTGTTAAAATTGAGCCAAAACTTTACACCACCACCAAACCATGAATTCCTGTGGTCCTCTGCCCGTTAGTACCTAAATTAGTATCTAAATTGCCTGATCCCTTCCTCATTGGAACAAACAACATGACTAGGCTTTTACATGTTCACCATATGCTGGCGAGCTTCAGGCTTATCCTCATCAACCTGCCTGTTTCCAGGCCCCTTCTGGGTTAGTTTTCCTGCACAATCCTTACCAATCTGACACAGTACATGTACATCCTCTTCCACCAAAAATGTTGCCATGTTACCCTTATACTTCCACTTTACAGACACTGGTGGGAGTTCATTTCTCTCACTCAGGGGAGGGCTATTGTCACTCCACTGACAACTCCAGGGATCACCAACAATGTTGGTCTGCATCTGACACCAATCTCATGTAAATTTTTGAAATAATCTTGAGGCTTGACTTGAAACTTACCTTTAAAGACTTGATGACAACTGTGTCTTGATGATTACTGTGTTTGAAAATGTATGTTCGTACATGTAGTACACAACAGCTTGCATTCCTCTGCCCTATCATCAAAATTGGAAATAAAACTAATATAAGTTTCCATTAGATAGTTTCTAATAGAAGTTGAGAGATACTTAACAAATGTTAATTCCTTGGCAGGTATATGGTTGAACATTTGGGATTTACATCTTCGGACGCTCTTACTGGTAAGAAAACTTGAAAAAAAGTCTATCTGTTACTAACAAACTTAAAAACATGTCCACGTATACATATATGTATGTAATGTAAATGCAAAAAGGACGATGGAAATGGAAGGTGAAAAGGGGTAATGATACAATTATTACCTGGGTTAATCAATTGTTTCAGTTGATTGAAAGTAATCACCTACATATCCCTTCCATCAATCTCAGGTAAGAGACTGACAGATATTTTCCTACACCATCAAGATTAAGAATTGTATTTATTTTTTCTTGGTTGAGAGATTTAATCTAATCCAATCTTTTAACATGTGTTAATAAGCTCTAAACCAATTTGTCTTTGGCAATTATGAAGAAGGATAAAATCACAATCTCAATGGTTCAAATTAATCAGAGCATTTTTTAACAAATGAAAAATACATTCTTGAAAGAGCAAGATCGAAAATGAAGACCACAGCACTTATACTTTGACATACATTGTATGTTATTCAGAAAATACTATGTCCATGAATGAAGTACTATGTACATGGACGTGTTTTACAAAGGGGACAATAAAATCTATCCATAAGTTTTCAATTAACCATGTTAACAAACCATAAAAACCATTCAAAATGCTTTGTCAAGAAATGTTGAGCATGTCCGTACATGTGTTTGTGCTCAATTTTGGTTTTCACTAATGAACAAAAAATAATCACTAGGTCTACATTGTTAACATTTCAAGAAGTGGCTATGATGGTATCGTTTGATGTAACCTACAAATACAGTACATTTGTCATGTTTGAGTATGACTAATGACCTGCTTTTTCCTGTGGAGTAAGACTGCAATATTTGTTAATGTGCACTACAATTGGATTGGGATTAAAGGTCAACAATATTGGGTTGATTTGTATGTACTTGATTCCAGCTTAGGATTGTAAATTGCTGGCTGGCACTTCACAAAGTGTACATCAATTATAGTTTACAACAAACTGCTTTATCTATGCAAGGTTTGATGCATAGCAAACCAGAGAATCATTCACCTTGTTACACAAAATGTAGATTTGTTTTTTAGTTTCTTTAAAAGGGTGTCAAGTCTGTATTTTGGTGAATCTATTTTCATTGAAATTTTAAAAAGATGACCTTTTTGTCAGATATGTCGTGGTGAATTCAGAATTAACTTGAAAGCAAACAATTTGGTTTAATTGTTTTTTACCAACTTTCATCTTTAGTATCAAAATTGTTCTATTTCAAAGATGATGTGTGTGTGTGTGTGTTAGCTCAAGCTGCATGTAAATACATTGTAGTTAAATGGTATAGATTGATGGCCTTATACAAAAGTAGGATTAGATTGGATTGAAACATTACTTTTGGAAACATTGATTGGCCACGAGATTCCTATACTCTTGTCAGTTTGTTTGGCACCAATCTTTGTTTCACATATTGTTAGAATTACAGCATAATGAACAATATTTTGTGTACCCAACCCCCACCCCACCCCACCCGTTACAACATGCACAAAAATTGATAGTCTTTGCATTTCGGTGGGAAATCAGTTCAAACGTTCTCATAAAAAGCACCAGGATTTGTTGTTTCTCTTTTGAGAAAACATGAGTTGCGTTCACCGTGAATTGCAAAATCTTGGCCGTAAGCCACGGCTGATAATTGGCAATGGTATACTGGAATCTCGGACTTACCTCTCATATGCCGAATACAATGATAAAGAATAGTGGCAGCCTATTGATCTCTTGTAATTCTACATAATGGAATGTCCAGGTGTGTTTACGTTACAGTATTCCAAGTTTGTACAAAAGTTGGTGTACACATTATCTGATTCCTGGCACAGAAAATATTGGCATGTACATGTCTTCCAGCATGAACTGGTTAAGCTATGATCACTATTTTTCATCCCCTGGGTTGATTGATCAAATCATACAGTGCATGTGTACAAGTTTGAAAAATTCATAATTCAAATGTACGTAAAGTATGCATGAGTACATTGTATGACAAAGTAGTGGTTTCAATAACAGATAGAGATATCATCATGATGTCATAGAACTCAATATATTGGCAAGTTACATTAACTTGGTCAAAATATGGTGAAAACTATGAGCTATAAATGATAAATATTAAATAATTCTTTGTAGATCTTGTTTTTGACAATTTTGAACAAGTGTCTTACTCATTGGCCATGTTTACATGGAGCTGGAGACTACTCATGATTGGAGAAGTATTACCTACGTTGGGGCACATAAATGTTGGCCCACAATACAGCCGACAAAATTGTGTTGATAAGTTGTTTGTAATAAAGATTCACATATCATAATGTGTGCTATGATAAACCTTATCAACCCAGTGATGATTGGGGTGAAAAAAATGCTTCAATTGCTCAGGAATGTTCAAATAAGTATATATCATCCATGATGCTTCCCTTACAATCTGCATGTCTTTTGACATTTATGTGCAGAGATAAAAGTGTTTATAACACTTTGCTTGTGAAATTTGGTTCTTTTTACTTTGTCATTGTTTCAACCTTTTATAATTTCTTTATCAATGTCTTTCCCATTGTTCTATATGTTATTTCAAATGACCATTCCATATTACAAATTATAAAGTGATGACATGCATTAGGGTGCATAGTTAGGCGTTGCTGGATCATTAAGTATATTGACCACAGTTTTAATTATTTACTTTAGCATTTGCAGATGCAAGGGGCCACAAAATAGAAAGACAGAATTACATAGATGACCTTCATAAAATAAGGTAAGGCATGAATGCTTTGCATACTCTACACCTGCTAATGCAATGCAGGCAGTGTGCATGAGCTGATGATGAATGGATAGAGTACATGTATGGTGTTATATGCCAGAGGTGTAATTTTAGGTGCTTCAGTGTTGGAGTTACATACATGTTGGGATATATAAGTAGGATTGGATTACAATACATGTACATGTTTAAAGAGGGTTAAAGTGTCAAGGACTGGGTCTGACATTATCATCTTTGATATCTTTCTTTTTAGTGGAAAGGAAAACTGCGTACAAAAGTGTCTTGCCTACCATTTAACATAAGTAATTAGATTTGTACATGTAGTACCTGGTTATGCGGTACAAAATATATGTTTTCATTTATGGATGTGAATCCTCAGTAGTTTCACAAATTTGTTTTTCGTTTTTTTAAAGTTAATTTTTAGTGATCTGTTGAGCTTGAGGTAATTTGTTTTCGTTAATTTCTACTAATTTCTATAAACTGATTTAATGAGGATGATGATAATGTACAGTCCAGGTCGGGGTTGCTTGTTACAAGCCTTAGCTGTTGACTGACACCAACAAATCAACACAAATATTTAAAAAAAATATATACATAAAAAAAAAACTTGAAATAAAAATGATTTACTGCGTATTTACTTTAAATTAACATACATGTACATGTACATGTACATTGAAAGTCACTTCACATGAGCCTACTGGAAGTTGATACTGCTCATCCTAACTGATTATTTTTCCAATAGAATGAGTGTTTATTGATGACTTATCAATTGATAGTTTATTGTGTTAATGGCCTCACATTACGACAAGGCTTAATGACAACACAACAGACAGATACAATATAGGAGTATAACAGAAGCAGACAGGTACAAAAGTCGCTATGGAATAAAAAGCAAGAAGCTATGAGCAGACAGAAGATGTGGTTCTGAAGTGCCTCAATGCCCTGCAAAAACATGTCAGAAATAGAGTGATTAAGTGGGGTCCTTTTGATATTCCGACAGCTCATTTATCCAACAATTTTAGATTGTTTTACTTAAATACATGTAGGTTCATTAGTCCGACACCCATAATTCAGTCAGCCCATAATTCTTGCAGCCATAGTCTGATGACCTGAAGTCCGAATGTTCTATATTCTAACACGTTTGGTTTTCAATCCTTTGGTTTGATGATACATTAGTTCCATGGTCTGTAAATCTGACATTCTAAGCATACATTAGATTAAGTATCTGGCCCCCATGCTTCAGAATGATTTTACATATTGTGTTATTTTGTGTTCCTTGCTGACTGGTGAAGATGTCATAGGGGCATCCAGTCTTCGTCATCATGTTGCATCTTGGAATACAGTACATGACAACACTTTGGCATCTTTTTTCAGATTGGTTTACGAGAGGATTGTTGAGGGTGGTTGCCCCCGCTTAAAATCAGTCAAAAAGAGAAAAATTAGTTTCCTTTATTTTGCACTTACTCTAATGTTGTACATGGATATTAAGCATACCCATTTTGTTGATTTATATAAGCTTGTATGTATTAATGTATACATGTATTTAATTTTCAAAGAGCAAGGTATAGTTTAGTTAAGAGTATCAAAGGAGTTACCATGAACAGCATTCTTAATGGCACAACATATTGTGAATTTACCAAGTTGCACCTTCTTGAGTTTAAGTGTACAATTTACTGTCTGCTTTGGTATCAAGGAGAGACAAGCTGTCTTCTAAAGCAAGTTTAAACCCTATACAATTGCTTAAATTTCTTCAAGCAAAAACGACAAACTTGAAACTTGAAGAAAACTAAATCCTACAATAAAGTTTCTGTGCATGGTGACTACATTTGTCCGACTAGTACATGTACAGGGCTGAAGGCTGATATAAAATAGAGACATTTAAAAATGGTAAAACATTGACAACTTAAAGCCATCATACACGAAGCTTCACAAAAGTCACTGTAGAGGAACTTGATCTGGATGAGTTCTTGAATATGTTGAATTCTTTAAATTGAAAATTAATTGCTTTTTTCAGATCATTTCCAGGGATTTAAAAAATCTTGTATGAATCATTTAATTGATGTTGCACAAGTGTAAAAAATTACCTCTTGTGTTTGATTTCACTAGGAAAAAATATGCCTGTTAATATTATGAACATTTTGAGACTTGCGAAGCTCATTATGTTTTCTAGAAGTAAAATGCTCTCATTTTAGAGGATTATACTCCATGTGATCAATTTACTTCTAAATTCCAACAAATTTGAATTCACTTTGCTTTCCATGCATGTGATTTATTTAACTCTATTTTGTTATATTTAGCCTTATTGTAATTTAACAAGAATACAATACTTAACAACGCATTATGAAATCCTATCAGTCCTAAATCTGTGTTTGAGATGTTTCATGCCTGTAAAACACTATTCCATTGCCATATTCAGTTGCAATCACTGAAGCTAAGAAAGAAAAATAGCGAAGCAAGTAAATTACAATGGCAGGCTGTCTCTATTACTAATGGAAAAGGCTATGGTCATTTGTCACGATCATTTGATTTAATTTCACGCATTATAACTCAATTGATTCATTTTGTTTGTATGTTGCAGTGAAGCAAAGCAAACATCTTACGGAGCCAGAAGCCGTGTAATGCACTTTGATGAATCATCCTCAATTGCATCCCAAGACATTGAAAGGTCAAATCACACTACTACTCAATGTGCAAGTAACCCCATTCAAGTGAACGCTAATCCTAATGGCAGCGATAGTCAGATTGAATCCCAAAGAAGGAAAAGGAAACACAGCAGTCAGACTGCAACTACAAGACGGAAAGTTGACCTATGCAAACCCAAAATAGGTAGACATGTCCGCTTCCCTTCAGATTCTTCAGATGACTGTCCGTCACAGGACACACGAGTTTTACCTGCAGTCAGTGGTGCCAAGAATGATTCATTTTGTAATGCATATCAACAAAATAACTATACATCAAGAGATGTCAGTCTCACAAAGTATAATATTAGTGGTCATGGTAGCCAGTATGTACCAGTTGACAATGAGCAATATGCTTTTCATTCCAATTGGAACTCAAGGCAAACTGACCAAGGAGCACGGTCTCGTTTTCATGATTATAACAGTTATAGAACACGAGTGAGTTATGACCACAAATTTAACAAATCAAAAAGAAAGCGTAAAGTGAATAAAAAACAAAAGTGAATGATGTTTTAATGGAAGAGTGCATTAGAAAATGATACAAATTTTCCACACATAAACTCTTGGAAATATTACAATTTTAACACTGATTGGAAATCCTTTACCCTTGGTTTAGCAAATGTTCAGTGGTCCTCATGTCTATATATTGAAGACAAATCAAAACTACACATGAGCTTCAAAACCTAAAAGTTTACCTCTTTTTTAATCAGTGCTTATTGAGTGACACTGAGATAGATCTTTCATGAACTAACTTAGTAGATAATGATGATTACTTGGCCATTAAACGCATTGTAGGTATAGAGGTTTATTATCAAAATTAGTTGATGGTTCAAGATAGTTGGTATGAAACAAATTGTGTCTTGGGGGAGGGGTGGGGGTAGCGTGGGTTATGGGTATTTGTTTAATGTATATTCTGTTGATAGTTGGAGAGAGAGTATAAAATAGTTGCCACTAAAATTACAAAATAAAGTCAGGTTACTGATTTCTTGAATATCTTAGGCCTTTCGTTCACCAGGATAAAAAAGCTAAAGCTAAGTTCCAATTTCGGGTGTAGTAGTATTGTGTATAACAATATGACTTGTGTATTGTATGATTGTAAACAACTAATCAAATGGAGCACATCCCAAACTGATTTCATGTTGCCAGAGTAACTTTATTTTGGTGATCATTTTGAAACAATTTTTGTTGTCTTTAGTAGCCATAAAGAAGCAGAATCTAGAACCTGTATGAGAGACACGCACGGTTCATAATCTATTTGGCATAACCGTATTGACTGCACTCTAAACCCATTAGTTAATTATTTTTGTTTTTAATTTATCGTGTAGTTGAAGCATTTGAATATCAAGATTGACTAATGTTCAATCTTCAATTTCAACCTGACAGTTGTAACTTTTGTTTTAAAGTGACTCATTTTAATTGAGGAATTACAAAGGTGTATCAGCATTATTTAGTTTGGTTTTCTTTTGATTGCAATCTAAAATGTTCCATTAAGAACACAAGGGCAAACAACGTACAAGTAAACTAAAAAATGTAAACATCTATGAACAATCCAAAATTGCCATTAATCGACCCCTGGCATTAGCCGCCATGGCTCAGGTCAAACAATGGAATTGTGCACAGGCCGGTTCTTGTTTTTCTGCAGTCTGAAATTACCATTGTCGTAATGATTTTCAATGGGAAATTTTGTTTGTTTGAATCAATTCCTTAACAAAAACGGAACATTTTCGAGGTTGGAAATTCTAAACTGCAGAAAAAAAATTGCACACGGGCCAGGCACAACTCAGTCAATTTGTATAGGTCTTCCTTTGACCTAAGTGAGGGTGCTGTTTGATCTTATGATGCCATTTGCAATGGGTCTATGTTGACCCGATTTACCTGACCTCATCATCACAATTCATCTTAGTTTGACCAGTTTGGGAGTCAGTTTCCCATGCGAAATACTGTGTAGTAAGCATTTTAGGCGATGCATGTCACGCTCACTTATCGTTACATACAATCTGACCCCCATTATGGCAGACCATGAGCATGACGGCAGTGCAAGACGTCAGTGCATGTAAATTACTGACAAAACTTATACACATTTTGATTTTTTTTATATAATTTTTTTTATTTTATTTTTTTTAATTGTTAAATTTCAGTAGATTTGATTTGATTTGATTTCAACAGGGCCTAATTCATTTAAAGTTAAATGTGCTTAACCAATATGCATTTCAACAAATGATTGACAAGACTCTGACAATTGAAACAGACCCATCGTTGCTTTTGTCAAGTATCGGGATTATTGAGAGCAACTCTTGCACAATAATTGAAATCATTTATTCATTATGCCTCATTGCCCATTCTTTGATTATTTGAATCCAAGCCATATTTGATACACATTTTATAGACCATTACACACAGTGATCGGTTTGCCCATGTTACAAAGTTTACCTATACTTCAAGCCTAATATAGGGAGCCAGATTCCGAATTAATTTGACTGAATGCAGCATGAGCCACGTCCAGGTTTTATCTACTTAGACTGTGTAATTATATTTTCAAGTTTGTTGGCTTTTGAGAATCCCAAAATGATGTGATGTTTATTTGAGTAATGTGCAGTTTGTGATAAGTCCTGGATCAGAAATGACCTGGAGAAGGATCCCAATCAAGCAAACCAATTTCGTGGAAATTTCAGGTCAGTAACATGTTTTTGACCGGGTCATCTTGACAGAAAAACAGGTCAAGCTGATCTGAAACTAACATGTTCATGTATACTGTAAATTACATGTATACTCATTACATTTACATACTTTAAATACGTTAAAATTTAAAAAGAAAATAAAAGAAGATAAAAGTAAACAAAACTAGAACTCAATTGTATTCGTGAACAAATACCCAGCTGTTTCGCTATTTTCATTCCAAATTTGTTTAAAATTAAACAAATTTCCTTTCTTAGTATTAAATGAGTTGAAACTTTAATCTTTTGTGAAGCAAAACTATTTTCAAGCCTGTGTGCAAGATGATGTAAAAAATTGCATACTATTAGGTCGATTGTGGTCCATCGATACGAGTCTTCCCATGTCTTATGCGCAGCTGATAGTTTTCAACACCACCTCAGGTCACGTGATCACATCTTATTTGCATTGTGTGCACCATAGCAGTACAATAAATGCAGTGCGTTGTGGTATTTTGGAAGCGTGTTTGTAGGTCAAGTTAAATGGTCAAAACTTTAAAAATACGTAAAACCTCATGTGATGATATCATTATGACGTCATTTCAGATTTATTTGTTACATGTCTGTTTGAACACATCAAAATCCAACTCTATCAAACTTAGGATTCGGTAGATACACAACGTCAAAAAGTGCATGTTTTATGTAATACCACGTGAAACGTGATGACGTCATCAACCTGAAACAACATACAGAATGTTGTCTGGATAAGGGTCATCATGTATACTAATTTTGAAGCGATTACCACAATCTTCGCCACAGACATCAAGTAAAAGTGTAGTCTGGTTCCCAGACCAAAACATCTCCGACTATTCTCTGTCGATTTTAGGGTCAGGTATCACCCAAATGTCACGTGACAAAAAAGTGGGAATTCCCCTTTTTCCAAAAATATCCTAAATGCTCCAATTGACAGTGTCGTTGATGGTTGGACATTTCTTTTGTTGATAGAAATTCGAAAATTTTGCAGACACATCCCATCATCGTTTTTCTTTTTCTCGCAACAAATACAACACTATATTTGAATATATTTGTAACATTTTTGCAATCTGATTATCCCAGGCTTTTTGAAAGTTATCAAAGCCAGTCATCATCGGTTGGTGACAAGTAATGAATATTTATATACTGCGTCATAATCTATGTATAGCTTTGGATGATTTCTGACCTAAGATTTTTAACAAGAGTCGTCGGGGAATCTTTGGTCAGGGAACCAGACTAGTAAAAGTGCATTTTTTAACTGTTTTCAGCTGCCGGTGGAGGGAACTATTGTTTATTCAACGGTACTATTTTTAAAAAGTTGACCCTTGCGGGACACTAACATCATTAAAAGCAACTTTGTAAAATGTATCACTTTTTAATTACAGGGCACTTCCGGTTTCGACCGGAAGTAGAGGTCACGTGGTTTCACGCACACGGCAAAAAATGAAGACCTTTATTAACTCTACCTTTTCCTGCAAAAATATCTTACAGTCTCATATGGTTGATTTGATACAGATTTTCAAAGATTTAATGTATTAATGTTTTAAACGTAATTTGACTAGGGATAATGTCATCGTGACGTCATTGCACTATGCACAACATTGCACTAATGCCTTTAGTCACCTAAAGTTTCACTGCAATTGCATTTTTAGAACACCGAAAAAGCGTTCAGAATGAAACATGTGCATTGTTAATGCGCTTCAATGCACTTCCGGGTGGCTGAAAAAGTCAAAGCAAAAAAAGAAAAAGAAAAAAAGATTTAACGAAAACAAGAGCTGTTTCGATGAGAAAGTGGTATTTTGGCCACGAGTTTTGGAACATTAGATAATTTGGTCAAACTTACACTTAAAAGTTAAATTAAGAATTTTTAAGGTTGGAACGTTAAAGTGAATAGAAGGGTATAGATTTTCCCGAAAGTTAAATGCTTTAAATACTATAGTAGTTGTCTTAAATCTCACTGTAATTTATAAATCCTCCGGAATGTACACTTTCTAGGGCCCCTGAACGGGCCCAACCCAAGCCTGCTAGAGGCTTCGCGATGCGCGCTTGCATTTCCCCTTACAAACATGATCTCATTGTTGATAACATTTTTAAGTTTGTTAATGCTGCATTACAAGGTGTTAATTTCAACAACGATCATTTCTAATGGTAAGATGCTAATCTGGTAGTCTGACTACTTGCAAGGCAGCGATCTGCCGGCATGCACATTCAATGGGATGCGGGTTTTACTGATCATTCCTGGTAGTAATTGACGTGGCGTGTATTTTGATCACGAATGGGTCAATATTTTGTTCTTACAGTACCTTGCAAGGATGAGCGAGCGGGAGAAGTCAATATGGCACATGGCACACTGCACACTGTCACGTGAATAAAACTCAAGGGAACTTTAGAAGAAGGACGTGAAGACGTGCGTGTCTCTGTCATTCCTTAACTCGATCAGAATAACAATTACAACTCAATCAATCTGGCCAAGTATGGAACACATGGTAGGAATCTAGACAGAAACACGTCCACTATTATATCTGCAGGATCTAATTGGCTGAAGATCATTAATTACATTTTTACATTAACTCATCAATCATCTTGCAAGCATGCTTAGTACAATGAAAAACACAGTCCTGTCATTTCATTTCACTTCATTAAAATATGGTGTAACGAATTATAATTTGAAGCTATACCAAGCTACCAAAATAGTAGAGTGCAGTTCCCTTACAAGACTAGTGTTTCCTCTTAGACAAGTCCTTAAAAATACACGCAATATAAATATATATTGCGTTCGGCTGTATCAAGGCATCCAACCTGCAAGGTGAATTTTGTACTGAGAACAGGCTGTAAAATAAAGATATTCACCATATTGTACAGATATAACTTACGATATTCAAGTTGCGTGCAGGTTTTACACGTTGCTTTAATACCATTGTTTAGTAGCATGAAACCTCACTGTTCATGAAAGAGCAGTTTCATTCCATTCCTCTGGGTTTTTTTTTAATTTAAAAAGAAAGTACACCATGCACTCAACGTATTCGATGGTCACGTATTCGAGAGGACACCTAATAACTGTTTACGTTTTAATCGCGGATTGTGTTCACGTTCATAAGAGGCATCTGTTCTTATTTCGATTTGCCACATTGAAATAAGAAATGGGGTTTTAGGGGCAAATTTAATGCATTATTGTAAACTGGAACATTTTACAGGACAATGGTACTAGTGTACTACGTGGCATAATCAGCGTATTTCAGGATCTCAAAACCATTCCAAGATTTGTTGATATCCATGGAATAACTAAGAATGGATGCCGAAATATCTAAAACCCCTTCTCAATCATCATCCAGCTCAGAGTTGTTTAATCTCGAAATAATTAAAAGCCGATACCTTATTATGAACAACTGTCGCTTGTGTTGCTCCACGTTTTAATTACTATCAATATTGTATCATAACTTCTCAGTCTGCATGATTTAACATGTGAAGTGTTGTAAGCCAATCTGACATTTATCTTTTTCTGTAAACGAAAATAAATGTACATGTATATTTCTGTATATTGTAAGAAAACTTAACATGTAAAACCAGTGCACTGCAGTGTATCACTTTTTTGGCTTCAGATTAAGTTCCCAAGAAAACAAAAACCGCACAGATTACGTGTCTTGAATGTTTATTTTATACAATCGTGCAGTTTTCACCGAAACTGACTGACAGATGAAACGATGAATCACATGCTTGGCCATCACCTCACTTTATAGTACCAGAATATTTCAATCGGAATGTTGACAAAGTCCGTACGTTCTCTTTATCAAGATGCACTGTGTGGCACATACACCCATGAGGTTAGTCTTTTCCTGATATCAAAATGTTGCGATAAAATATAACATGTGTAAAGGCGCACCGGCTCCATTACCTTCAAAGAAAACACGTCACTGCTTTATCTCATGCTTTAGTTTTCAATAAATACATCCAACCTGTGGAAACTTCATTAGAGAATAGTTGGCCATGTTTTAAATTACTGCAGTCGGAACAAGTAAAAGTGGTTTATTTTATTTATTTATTTATTTATTTATTTATTTATTTATTTATTTATTTATTTATTTATTTATTTATTTATTTATTTATTTATTTATTTATTTATTTATTTATTTATTTATTTATTTATTTATTTATTTATTTATTTATTTATTTATTTGTTTATTTATTTTTATTTTTATTTATTTATTTATTTATTCATTTATTCATTCATTTATTCACTTATTTATTTATTTATTTATTTTTTATTTTTTTTATTTACTTATTTATTAATTTATTTGTTTTAAATTATTTGTTTTTTGTTTGTTTATTTGTATATATTTTTTTATGTTTATTTACAAAAGCGTAGTGTAGTTTGTTTTATAATTTTTTTTGTATAATTATTTAGTTTTGAATGTTTTAAAATTGTATTATCATTATAATTTTTTGTTATTGATTTATTTCAATTTTTCCTTTACTTTTTATTTTGTTTTTTTCTGTTTCGTTTACTTTATTTTTTAGTTTATACCAGTATAATTATGCAATCAGTGAGCTCTGAAACTAATTTACTTTCTTGATGATATACAATGATATAATTTCCCTTGGAAAAACCATCTTTAAGGATGTATATTACACTCATTCTTAGTAAGACGTTCAGTATTAAACAGTTGGCCTTCATAAGGGTTCAGATTTTCAACGGCTGTGTACAAACTGCTCTGTGTTTTTCAAATATCCAATAACTACTAAATTGGCCATTACAATGGAATTTGGAAATCAATTAAGGTGACTTACCTATTAATTTGTCCATACATCCATCAGACCCTGCTCAGATTGCCAGTACTAGGACAGGTGTGACATTCAGCAAGTTGAACTGTAAAATTTCTCCGCATTAATCATACAGCGAAAGTGCTCACAGAAGTCGGTCAGTATGGTCCGAAAATGCTTTAAGTGACAAATTAAAATGAAGAAACCATATCAACTGGTTTAAAGGTAGTTCCCTTCAGTAGCCTATGTAGGTTTAAACCTGGATACGTGTTATAGGAGTGAGGATTTATAAACTCTGACTGCACACGATCCAATTATAGCAGCGATACTCATCTTGTACGCGTTTGTCTTGAAGACGTTTCTTGTTGGATCCTAGTCATAGTGAAAACCATCACAAGAGTACAATCATGGAATTCATACTCCCATCAGCAGACGTCAAGGACGACACCGATTTCCCTCACTGCCCTCAAGACCATACGCGTCTATAATTTGAAATTGTTCACAAACTGCTCTGCGCGAAAGACTGAACGATGGGCACCTATCATTAAAGAGCATTGACGTTTTCAAGCTACTGCTTAACGACCGCTATTGATACACACTGTGTACACATGATTTTCACAGAGTTGTGTTTACCAAATCTAGTCAATGAAAAAACGCTGTGAAAGGGAAAAAGAACCCAAATTAGATAAGAGAACCTTAATGAAGATGATCGTGATAAACCAGTGCGTGATTCGACTAATAAGCCTAATTCACAGTTCATCACCTTTGAAGCTTACACGTGACGGCATGGGGTGTTCAGGCCGCATGCTTCTATGGAATGCATTGTGCGAATGAAAACGAAAAGAGACATGCATTTTTTCCCTTTCTCGTCAATTTTTTTAATAACAGATGGTATTCCGTCGGAAAATAGTATTTTAAATATTGGTTTATGTGGACTTTTACATTTGGGACAGCAAGTGTTAAACCAACCCGCGTGGCAGGAAAAGTGCAATTATCAAATTTTAAAATAAAGAAAATGGATCAGCAAAAAAGGCAGCTTTAGAACTCTAGTACCGAAGTCTAGTTACTCTTTTATGTGTTTAGGAACTGTGAGTTTTTTAAGCAATATATGACAGACAAGGAGAGTTTACTCTTTTTCACTTCCAAATGAACTTATCCTTAAAATGAAGTTAAGTTTCAACCTGGAGATTTTGAAAGTAGCCTAACTGCCTTCCCACCATTGGCATAGATCAGAGTGCACAAGATACGGGACACACTAACAACATCGAAACCTTTGACGTGATCGTTAGGAATTTGCATCTCCTACACATTGTACCTGTTTTGTACACGAAAATATACGTTCCCTTCCTTTACAAAACCCTTGTGTGACTGAATGTGTCTTTGTTGAATTCTGTACAACTACCTTTTTAAAGTATGCAAATAAAATTCAAATAAAAGTTACACCAAGTAGCAATGAGTACAAATCGGTGGATCTATGAAGTTTAGGCCTACGTAATTTGAGCTAAGCGAGTCCAAAAATCAAGATATTGCGTTTAAATGTGTCGTTATCGTGCACTAATGTCTTGTTTTATTTGGGGTTAATGAGAACAAACATTTCCCAATGAATAGTGTGTCCATTTTATGATCAGAGGAAGATCAGCTACTGGTGTTCCATGTAAACAATTACTGAAAATGGTGAGATGTTTTTCTCTGCTGGTCACGCACAAATGCAAGGAATCACGTATCGACCAAGTAACTGAATCCGATGGAGAAAAAACACTGATTGCCGAGGGAAACAATGTGAATATGAGATAAAAAATACTTGTCACATCAACTCAATATGAAACATTTTGTCACATCAATTAATAAAATGTTTCATTTTATTTCACAGTGGCCAATCCCGGTTACGTGCGTGACCCAACAAACTTAATCTTGATATTCCATCTTTACGTTGTTTTTATAATCAGTATTTAAAAGTTGATAGGTTTATCCAAATAAAGAAAGGGACACATTTTACCAAATGCGTTTAGTACTGGGTTTATAACCCTGGGACGTAGTTGGAATGTGTGTGAGGCGCTGTGAAAGTCAACCCGGCATGTAAGCCGTCTTAATTGGTCTCTGATGACACATACTTTACACATTTTCTAATCATTAATTATCATCAAAACAAAAAGTGGAAGATCATGATATTAAGCCAGCAGACTTCACGGGAAATGGCTCGCATACTAAGGTGCTTTTAAACGGAAGGTAGATGTTTCAATGGTGTTGCTGAAATAAGGAAACATAAGTTGACTTAGGTATCCGGTACAGTGAGAGACATCGGTAGTTGGAGTGCAATGCTGGGAAATTAATCAGTGCCAGAAGTTGGCTTAATACAGGATAAATCAGCTGAGTGATGAAAGAAACCTCGTGTGTGTCCACATGAAAAAATTACACTTCATCGGGACATTGTATGTTTCTAATTCAACATTTTCAGCCACACTTGGTGAAAGAGAAGTATGGATAAACAGCCAGTTGTTGTATTCAGTGGACGAACTCGGTATTTATAATAAAAGTAATAGGCATATGCAGTTCTTATATAGCGCTTTTCACGATCGAAAGAGGTCACAAAGCGCACATTATTTTGTTTTTCAGGTATGTAAAGCTACCCGGTATGTTTGGAATAAGACCCATTATGTAGCACCTTGTAACGATTTACAAGGTGCCGTGTCGCATACTTGAAGCAGCCAACCATGACAGAAACACCGGGGCAAACCCCTTCTCTTAAAGAGTGCACTGGGTTCTTTTACGTGCATTACACAACCCAAGGGACCTACGGCTTTACGTCCCATCCGAAGGACGCAGCAATAATGGTTAAGTGTCTTGCTTCTGAAACATCAGAGCTTGAGTCCGGTGTGCTTGACCGCTCGGCAACGACGAGCCTCTGAATTATTTTTTGGTCTGACACGCAATAACTCAGCATGATGGAAATATTCTATTGTAAAAAAAAAATTGAAATAATTTGCAACCCCCCCCCCCCCCGCCAACTACCGGACTGAAAACACAAAATCCAAGATGGCCACTAAATACGGCGGCCATGTTAAATCCCAAAAAGCATTTCAGACTATCACGTGATTCATTACTATCACTTTCTGAAAAAAACAAAAGCAGGTGGACATTTTGTTCAAAAAGTTTTTAAAAAATCACTAGAAAACATTAAAATCATGTGACCCAAGGTCAAACAAATGGTTGCCATGGCAACAACTTACTCCCGGTTTCAATTATTTTTTTGCCAGCATAATGCTAGATATATTTTGGTAAAAGTCATACAATTCGTGGTAATCGGACTAAGCGTTAAAAAGTTACAGGCAAAAATGTGGTATGGGGCACATTGTACTCCACCAGTCTTGATAGGGTTAACTGCTCTATAATTCACATGAGCTAAATGAACTAAACCGTAGGAGGTTTCGCCAACACCACTGTACTTGTTTTCAATTGAATAATTGTCAATTTGTTACTTTTAAAGTAAAATTAGAATGCAAATTATCACAAGGTGATATTTCCTCTGATGAGTACATTTTTTGTTACTTATTGTTGGAAAGAGCTGTTAAAGGTCTTTTCTTTTACAAAATTGGTTATAATAGCAAAACGTTTCTCAGAAATGTTGCCTACATAAGTTAATATCCACGTTGACCTTGTATCTAAGATGAAAGAAGACAAAACTAATTATGAAATACATTCCCTTACCTTTATCACATCAAAAATTGGCATGGTGAATTCTTTACATGACATTACCGGCTGTAAAGACTACCGTACATCAATCACTATAAGATTAATCTCTCTCACCAGTAAATACTCCCACATCACTCCTGTATCGGCAGAACTTCATTGGCTTCGATTCGATGTTCAAAAGGCTTCAATACAAACTTGGACTGTTCGTGTACAAGATTCTCAGAGTACCTCTCCAACCTCTTCCGTCCTTACTCTTGTACACGCACTGGACACCTCTCGAACGGGGCTTATTCACGAGCCAGGAACCTCCACTCTTTGGGGAGACAGATTCTTCTCTGATGCATCAGCATGAGTGTGGAATAACCTCCCAGGCCATCAAATCGTCCTTATCTGTCAGTACATTTAAGACGAGAATCAAATTTTACCTAGGATCCTGCAAAAGACGCCCCCAGATCTAAAGCATGCTCAATCTAAACTCTTAGACTGTTATTTTCCTCAAGAGCCATGGGCGCCTGTCTTTGCGAATAACGGCGCTCTCAATAAATATTCTTTGTTACTGCTATTATTATTATTATTTAAAAAAAATATTATTTAATGATATCACATCATGCAAAATAAATAAATCACATTTTCCTTTGTGCTGGTAACTTCTCAAGCTACTAAGATCTCGAGGGACTTTCGCATGATTCTTAGCTGTTCCAAAAAGTGCCGCCTTCTGTAGCAGATCAACCCTCACAGTTTTGCCCATTTTGATCTAAATGCTTCTCCAGTGCTTTCGGAATAGTGCCAAGTTGTCCAACGAACACAGGGACAACTTCAACTTTCACCTGCCAAATCTTACAAATTGTTCCCTTGCCAATTCTTTGTAATTCTGGATATTTTCTGTCTGCCTTCGAAGCTATTATCACCCGGCACTGCTATTTCAATGAGATGAATCATCCCAAGGGACCCAAGGGACAAATGAGAGATACCGTAGGGACAAAGGAGGGATACCCAAGGGACAAATTTATGGAGGGATACTCGAGGTACGAAGGAGGAGGGATACCTGAGGGACAAAGGAGGAGGGACACCCTGGGGACAAAGTAGGAGGGACACCCGAGGAACAAAGCAGGAGGGATACCCGAAGAACAAAGGAGGAGGGATACCCGAAGAACAAAGGAGGAGGTACTCCCGAGGAACAAAGGGGGACGGATACCCAAGGAACAAAGGAGGAGGGACACCCGAGGGACAAAGCAGGAGGGATACCCGAAGAACAAAGGAGGAGGGATACCTGAAGAACAAAGGAGGAGGGACTCCCGAGGAACAAAGGGGGAGGGATACCCAAGGAACAAAGGCGGAGGGATACCCAAGGAACAAAGCAGGAGGGATACCCAAGGGACTAAGCAGGAGGGATACCCAAGGGACAAAGCATGAAGGATACCCGAGGGAAAAAGGAGGAGAGATACCTGAGGGACAAATGAGGAGAGATACCTGAGGGACAAATGAGGATGGAAACCCGAATGACAAATTTAAGGAGGGATACCCGAGAGACAAAGGAGGAGAGATACCTGAGGGACAAATGAGGAGGGATACCTGAGGGACAAATGAGGATGGAAACCCGAATGACAAATTTAAGGAGGAGGGATACCCAAGGGACAAAGGAGAAGGGATACCCGAGGGACAAGGCAGGAGGGATACACAGGGGACAAAGCGGGAGGGATACCTAAGGGAAAAAGGAGGAGGGATACCCGATGGACAAAGGAGGAGGGACACGGGACAAATGAGGAGGGACACCCGAGAGACAAAGGAGGGACACCCGAGGGATAAAGGAGGAGGGATAACTGGGGGACAAATGAGGATGGAAACCAGAATGACAAGTTTAAGGATGAGGGATACCCAGAGACAAAGGAGGTGAGATATCCGATGGCCTTTGTCCGTTACTAATGAGTTTGGTTGAGGTATTTCTACAACCTCATCTGTGAAGTTGCAGGACGCCGGGGCCTTTAGAATTGTGTGGAAGTATAACGTAACAAGAATTGCACTATACTTAGGGAACTAAATTCAGGGTCGAGCAACGTAAAATATTCCTTTTTGTTTGGTGAAATTATTTTATGTGTAAATAAATAAGTTGGCAAAGAGGAGTACACACTTAGAATCCAGTGTGTTGCTATAATTCGGGTTGTCAATGAAAGGACTATTTTAGAACTGGAGAACTAGGTTTTGTGACGTAAGGCTTGTTGGTTTTATGGTTTTATTATTTATGGTTTCTTATGGTTTTATCTTAAACAAGCAGCCATTGATATCTTGGACGCATTTCTCTGGTCATGCATCACTGACTCAAATTTGTTTTGATTGTTACGGAAAAACTTCCTTCAAACAGTTTGTATGAGCACATTCATTCAAAAGACGATCAGTTGGATCACGAGATATTTTTCTAGATAAAACAAAAACAAAGAAGTTATGATTCAATTTATGGACACATTAACCACTTAACGTAGACTTTTGACTTTTCAAGTGTGGAACTTTATTGCCTCAAAACACAACAAAACAATAAACAATATTTTATTCCAAGGCAGGTACATTGTTTTTGAATTTGTAGAAGACTTGGGGAATTCGGACAGGTTTTTGTATTGAATGCGATTGCGCCAGATCAAAAATAATTAATCATAAATAAAAAAAACCTTAATGGACCGTGCAAATCTGGCACGTCTTCGAATTTAAAGAAACCAAGAGTCTGACAAGATAAGTACCTCTGCCGAGCCGAATTAAACAAATGGTTGCATGTTGGGCTGTCTAGTCGAACGGGGAAAACAATTAGATTATTTGAATAAGACAAGGCAGGAGCGCTATGTTTGAAACGGGTATAATATTTCAATTAAATAATTTCCATTCCCATTGCTATCATTTTTTTTTAAACTAGCTCTTGACTGTCTTTGATTTAAATGATGTCCTGTACTTGTTCACAGTTCTTTTATCTTTACCAACATGGAAATATCTTTCGATTTGAATTGAATTGGTATTATTTTTATGCGGAGCTTCAATCCTAATTAACCACGACGTACATAATCTATGACTGTATATCGACGATCATTCCAGCGCAAAAACAACTTCAAAATGTGAACCCCACGGTATTTAAATAAGCAAGTATAAACGTGAACAGAATCCCCTACGAGACATAAAACGTTTCCTTGTTCCCCACCCAGCAGAACGTGAGGGGAGGTTGGTTGATGCTGCATTCAATGACAACTAGCGGATGAATTACTCACTCTTCCCAAAACAAATGATGTAATATAATACTGTACAACGTTTGGTATAACCACAGTTGAGTTATACTGGACGAACTTGTTGGCTGCTACGCTCGACCAGTCGTCACACTTTAATTGCTATGGTTACAATTTCAACTAAAAGATATAGAACGTGTTTGTCACACACAAACACAAAATTAAATAAATAAAAATTAGACTGACAAAATGGTGTATTCACATCACCGTCTATTTTATTTCTATAATTATCATGATGGACTTATGCACTCCTGTGAAACAACACTATTTTTAATAACGTGAACCCAAAAGGTTCATTGCAAAATAATCCATGACTCAGTAACTCAATCATTAATCCCAAAAATTAACCATAGGAAATAAATAAATAAACAGAGAAGACTCCAGATTGTCTGGAAGTTTTAACAAGTAATAAGTTTTTATTTTGCGTTTTCTTTCTTAAATCACCAGTCATGGATGAAACCGAGTTGGATCAAAATATTATATTTGAGGCAAGAGCAAGTTGTCCACTTTCCCTTGTGTGTAGTGTCGGTCATATCCATAACTATTAACAGGACCTTACAGCCCCTGTGGTTTACATACATGTAAATACATTGCACATTCCAACAGTGAATGTCTACAATTCCTCCTATTAAAAACTACAAGGAATGAATACTACCACACCCCAGTTATTGGGTTTATTTTCCCACGTGCCTTATTTGTTATAAATGTGATTTTGTTTGCAATCTTCACAGGTTCTGACCACACTACTCTGCAATCCTAAACTGATTCAAACATTACAGGGAAAATGACAAACATTAAGCTTACTATGGTTTGAGTCATAGAATAATGGACACAAAGCTTGGTAATTCAGTCTTGAACGTATGCAAACTTTATTGATTAACAACATAGGAAAGGTAATCTAAACAACCTACAAATGTACTTAGAAGATAAAGCTTTTTGGGTGTTGACAAAACCGAACATTAGTTTAAATTTTGGCAGAGAATCTAAACTTAAACAACGGGGGTGCAAGGATGGCTTGGCTTCCGTCTTAAGGTAGACACAATTGTCTTGAATTCCGCATTTACCCTTTCTTTTTTCACATTTGTTTCTTGTTTTGAGTGTGTTTTTTTGTTTTCCTTTTCAAAAACTATAATTATTATATTCTAGTGAATCTCTATGCTGCCCTCTACCATGGGGGAGTAGGATATAACTATACATGTATATTTATAAATAGTATGTTTCGACAACGGAAACAAACTAGAAGGCCGATTTTGTTTAACAACAAACTAGGGGTGTTCGGATTTTGGGAGTGAATGAATGAGTCAGATATCAGTAAAGGTGACATGTAAACTCATGGACTGTGTTGTTTATTTTCCGGCAATGGAAAACATATCTTTATAAAACAAATGAAAAGCGATTGTTAAAGTGTCATAATAAAATGTGTATGATAAAACAATTATGATGTGTCATACTAATCTTTTGGTTTTCATGAAAGTGTTGGGATGAAACTTGTACCACTTGTGGTTAATGAGATATGAATTTCTTGATAAATGAAATTTTAACTTCCGGTTTTGACCGGAAGTTAAGGTCACATAGGTCACACCGTGTATAATGTTTTTACAATACTTCAAGAGCTTCCATAAGGTGCACAAATATTGAAAGTACCAGTTATGGTTTTTGAGATATGAATTTTCTAATTATTAAACTTTGATTTAATGTAATGACGTCATGTTTGATGCCATCGTGAGATTTTTACTTTTTAGGTAAATCTCCAAGTTAGGGTCTTAGTACATGTTAAGTTTCAAGTTTGTACCACTTATGGTTTTCGAGATAAGAATTTTCTAATTATTAAACGTTGATTTAATAAAATGATGTCATCAACGACATCATTGTCAAATTTTTACATTTCGGTACATCTCTAAGTTAAGGTTTAAAAACATGTTAAGTGTCAAGTTATTACCAATTATGGTTTTCGAGATAAGAATTTTCTAATTATTTAACGTTGATTTAATGTAATGACGTCATCGATGATGTCATTGTAATTTTTTTCTTCTAGGTACATCTCCAACTTAAGGAGTACATGTTAACTTTCAAGTTTTTCCAAGCTTGTTTAGTATGCGAAACCCTGATGAGAACTTTTTGTGAGAATAAGAATTCAAAGATGAATCAATCATCAATGTACTTCCGATTTTCAACTAAAAATACAGGTCAAACTGGGTCACACATTTGTAAGATTCATAGAATAGATAAAGTCCTTTCAGATGATATGATTAGTTAGTACTCTTTTGGGAAAATAAAATATGAATTTTTTGAAATGTGAAGCATTAACTTCGGGTTTCAACCAGATATAAAGGTGAAATGGGGTCACACTCTATGATAGAGTGGTACAATACTTGAAGAGGTTTCAAATGGTGCAAATATCTTGTGTGTAACATTTATGGTTCCCAGATATGACTTTCTGAAACACTTAACGTCGATTTAATGTAATGACATCATCGATGACGTCATCATCCCGAAATAGTTGCAGTTTCATCTGCACAGTTAGGTCTAAGGTAATAGTAAGTTTCGAGTCTGTGCCACGTTGAGTTAATGAACTATGAATTTATTATATGTAAACTTCAACTTCCGGTTTTGAGCGGAATTCAAGGTTAAATGGGGTCAAAGCGTTTGAGGGATTTGTAGATTGGTTAAAGTGCTTTCAGATGAAGTAATGATTATTAATATACCCTGTTTTGTTTTTGAGATATTATTTCTTTGGAAAATGAAATTACAACTTCCCGTTTCAACCAAAAGTCAAGGTCAATTGGGGTCACACTTTGTGTAAGATTTGTACAGTAATTGGAGAGCTTTCATTTTGCGCAAAGATCTTGTATGTAACATTTTTGGTTCTTCAGATATGAATTTTTGAAATACTAAACATTGATTTAATGTAATGACATGATTAATGTTGTCATTGTAAAATTTTTACTTTTGGTACACTTACAAGTTATGGTCTAAGTACATGTTAAGTTTCAAGTTTTTCCAAATTTGTTTAGTATGCGAAACCCTGATGAGAACTTTCAGTGAGAAGAGAAAAAAAAAACAAAAAAAACATTACAATATCAATAGGTTTTGGCTGTTGGCCGAACACCTAATAACAAGTTTTTCCGTTCATAAAAACTCCTTCTGGATGCCCATGTTTGACTTTACTACCTAAGTGTTTTTTTTTTTAAATTCCCATAGATAAACAAGAAACCAAGTTCCACCTTTTCTTTGAACCTTTGAACATACAAAGTCTAATTAAAATAGCATAAGTACTGTTAATATTCAGCTGACAAACTCACTTGTACATGAAAAAAAGAAAATGAAAAAAAGAGATCATTTGTCATTCACATTGTAAGGACTGGTTATATAGTGCAGAATCTTCAGGAAGTAGTGGTAAAGGGTCCTACAAATTGAACCACAAATTCATGAAAATGTTTAGTTAATTTATGCCAATGCTTTCAGATTGTGAGCAAGCAATGAGAACAATGTCATGTCACATACATGTACTCTCTTTTTTCTTCTGGCTTGTAATCTGGATAAAGTTAGGTGCAAAATAATCTATAAGTAGTTTTGTTGCTTCTCTGGAGTTTGTCTCAGTTTTTAGAGATGGTTACAGCAACTGTAAACAAATTCTCAAAATGGAAAATGCTCCTTTAGGATATTATTTACGGAAATTTTAAAACAGAAAGAAAGGTCTGGATAGTTGATGTTTTTTTTTTTTTGAGGGGAGAGGGGTTATAACGATTCCATATCCTCCCTTAATTGATTTAATTGTGAGAAAAGTCTTTGGCCACAAGTAGTTCTGCTAATTGAACATGTTGAACACACTATAAAACACCCTACATGTACAAGCTTCGCTTCAGTGCAAAAGTCAAACAAGAAACATTCTTTAAATACTTATGATTCACAGTGTGCTTTTTTGAGCTAGACTTAAAATCAATTTTGTAGATAACTGGCACAGTTTGCAATAAACATTGAAAGAGTCTATTTTGATCTGTTCCATGTATAAAACAATTCTTGATCAGTTTTTGTAAGTTATGATGTCAAAGTTTTTTCCTTGGATTTCTCACACCAAATATCTTCATCAATTTAATCAGCAGAAAATATTGCCGATTAAACAAGATATACACATAGATGCCAGAACATTTGGCAGATGATCTTTTTCCCAAGGACATTTTTCTACATCAACATTCTTTATTCTTTGCATGCTAAATAACATGACTTGAGGATCAACAATTACCCTATAATTTCCTACTACCACTATATCCTGATTCAAACTCAGTTCAATTTGATATCTCAAGCTCCTTTTACATGACTGCAAGGTCTTTAAGATAACTTACATGTATACTCTGCTAGTGTCAAAGGCTTACCGTGGTAATTCTATATTTTCTTTGTTACTATCACTTTCATCTTGCCTTGTTTCTTCTATTCCTCCATTACTTGCATCTAACAGACTTCTCTCTGACAAGCTTTCATCTTCTCCATCATCCTCTGCATCCATATCAAACAGTCGCACTCTACGTCGATTGCAAAATAACTGAAAAACAAACCACCCCAACAAGATCAATGTAATATTCATAACAAAAAAAATGAACATCCATATTTGTGGATGTTAAAAACAAACTACACTTCCAATACAATTTAAACACATTTTTGACAACATATTGTTTCCATGATAACTCAATGCAGGAGGAAATGAACCACTAATGTTTAGAGCTCAACTGTTTTCACAAAATTCTGCAGTTGACTGTCTGGTGTTGATTACTTGTTGACAACATTTTGTTGATGTAATCTAAATGCACATAGTCATTCAGGCTTAATTTTTTCTGAATGACATCAAAGGTTAACTCTTTTACCTTGTGGTCTGCAGGTATTGGGACTAGGGCTCCATTTCACAAAGAGTTAAGGTGGATCTTATGTGCAAATCGATCTTAATTGCTAAGCAAAGTGTGATGTCGCAATACAAATTACATGTACATCTTAAGATGAATCTTAGTGCTTTGTGAAATCAATCCCAGGTGTTGAGATACACTTGATGTCAACTCACCACACACGAGACTTTCCTAGAACCACTGACAGCAAATATACTTGCTTTGATGTTATCAAGGCGTCGACAATGACTAACATACAATCCAGCATCAACTTTACTTCTGTGAAAACAAATTATAAACAAAAATATCTTGAACATTATATCGGCAGCAGTAAACACTTTCACCCATCAATCTTTAACCTAAACAAGAAAAGTTGTGTTTGGTAAACACACAATGTCCCGCAACCCCAACCTTGTCCAGACACACACACAAGTTGCTATTCACCTGCAGTTGAGGACCTCCTATTGTCGCTCTTTCTGGCAACAGATCCTACTGGTTTTGTAGACACTTTCCAACCAGGGATCTTCACCCAACTTGGAACCCTATTGTCCCTTCTGTTATAGGTCCCTGGGTTGAATATGTGTACCTACCCACAAACACACCCACACAAGGACATGTTGGTAACAGTATGCCCCTTCAGGGGCTTTACCAACCGCAGGGCATAAAAACTAGACATGATGCATGATTTATAAGGATCAAAAGAATGACCAAACAACATTTTAATCTCAAAGCTTACTTTGTGTATACTTAACACCATTACTAATTTTTTCTGAGATATATTTTAGTCTGAATCACTGGTACGTGTGAGATAATTGTCATCCAAAATTTGACATATCAAAATAAGCACATTATGAAAAAACAAATACAAAACAAACACTGCATTTTCATGTTTTCCCTAAAAACATGACCACTTAATATTCACATGGTGATTAAATGCTAAAATCACTGTAATCTACACTGTATATAAACATGTCCTCAAACTGTCTAGGTATTTGATTTCTCTCTTATATTTATATGTCTTATCCGATGACATAGTAGTAAGATACAAGCACTGCATTGCAACACTAGCAATATTGAATCTATACATCTGTACATGTTATATTTACTATTAATATCAGACAGCAATGAACTTACATTAGTGGTCTTTGATGCAGAGGTACGTCTTGTGAAGTAAGAGGTGAAAAAGTGTTATCAGCCAGAGGTGCTAGAGGAAGCTGACATACAACTGCCACACTATCTGGCCCACTCCATTTTTCTTGTAATAACACAGTCAGGGTATGGTCATCAAAGAATGCTGCATCTAACACCTCATGCTGGTTACATCTAATGTTCAAATTAACATTTATTGATAATAGTAAATGCCCTAAACAATTCTGACAATGTAGATGATCAAGTCCTGATCAGGTAATCATTACCCAATGACATTGACCTTGTTTGTCCAAAAAAGCAACCAACATAATCATGGAATCATGCATTTTAAGCCGTGTTCACGTTGGACTTTTTTGGTAAACTAACCGAGCAAATGGGTAACTTGATCATTTTCAGTCAAGTGCGAACAGCCCAGGAAAATTTCACCTAGGTACCTTAACCGAGTCCAATGGGTAGTTTAACTGGCCACTTTCTGCCCAGGTAAACTAACCTGGTCAAACTAACTGAGCCAAAAAG
The DNA here is from genome assembly GCA_911728455.2 of Marthasterias glacialis. Taxonomy (NCBI): domain Eukaryota; kingdom Metazoa; phylum Echinodermata; class Asteroidea; order Forcipulatida; family Asteriidae; genus Marthasterias; species Marthasterias glacialis. The sequence goes on along the minus strand of OU452231.1, from coordinate 14,626,883 downwards.
TCCAATGTGAACACATCATCCCGGTAAAGCCGGTAAGCAAAATACCACATCCGGTTCGCATGCGCAAAGGCTGGCAGAGTGCTGGCACATAAATCCAGATGTTGCAGGTTCAAATCCCGTTCTAGTAAAAAAAAATTTATTCATCCCAAAATTAAGTAAATCAAGTAAAGTAAATTGACAAGTAACATGAGTATACCATTAGAAGTGTGTGAGATAGACAATACTTACCTGTGTGAATACTGAGAGGCAGTACTATCATTAGCATTACTAGCACCAAGAACAGAGAAATACAGACAAATAACTCCAGCTCCATCCTTCTGCCTCCTGTGTATACATATCAAACAATTCATATGTCACCAAATGAGTACAAGTATGGGCTTTTCAACAGCTGATTAGCAAAACAGTATTATCTTATGATGATTAAGCACTTGCCATTCCAAGGACCGATACTTCACAGAGGCAACAGAGGCAATTGCCACCAAATCCCTGGGCCCAATTTCATATAGCTGCTTAACGGTAAGCAAAATTTTCTGCTTACTTTTGCAAAAACATGTGCTTAAGCGTAAATGTATTTCACCAGCGTTTGCTAACTTAAGCACATAAACAAACTGCGCGTGCAACAAAAAAGTACTGTCTGCTTAAGCAAAAAATACTTCCTATGAAAAAAATTAACAACAAGACGGACGAAGTCAATGGATGAACAGTTGTTAAAAAATCAACAAAAATGGAAATTATTGATGGTAACAATAAAGTTTTCTGGTAGAATTGGGTCACGTCAGAAAGTGCCCCCTTTGGTCCATATAATAAAGCAGTATAAAGCCAAAATGAAACTTTGTATTACATTGTTGACTAAAATATTTCACAATGTGTTTCTCCACATTTTTACATGCACCATAGTTGTCACACAAAATAACTAGCTGCCGATAATGTTTCATAACCGTTGCTGTACACATTTTTAAGACTACTTAGTACTAGTATAATAGCGGCCATTTTGACACAACATGACTTGCATGAGTGTTTAAGGCTCCTTTTTGGTTGCTTACCACGTTAAGCAAAAATTGTGCTTAACGGAGGCTATGAAATAGAAAATCTGTTTTAAACGCCCGTTAAGCACAAAATCGGCCATTAAGCAGCTCTATGAAATTGGGCCCTGGTTATTGCCTTCATGCCCCTTGAATACCACTAGTCATTGTTTCAGGCCTGCATACCAGTATCAATTTTACAATTATGTCCATGAAAGGTTAGCAGAAACTAAGGTTAGCAGTGACACTATGTGATACAATTTCTTGGGAGCTGATGTAGTTAGTGACTCTGAAAACAACCATTGGTGTAACAACTCAATGTTTTTGATCATTTTTTGTTTATTAAATTTTTTTCTCACGAAAACAGTCAGGGCGTAATGATAAAAGTGTTGAGTAGTCACACCATCACTTTTTTTCAGAGCAACCACACGTCAATGAGTTATCATTACATGTATATTGTGTCAGTGCAAGCTTTCAAATTAACATTGCAAAGTTTCAAATCCTACTGATCTAAATCCAGCTTTTCATTCACTTGTTATGAGTCTGTCCTGATGAGTATCATAAATAATAACTCAAAGTTTATCATGAACTAGTCTCTCGCTAGTGTGTTTTAAAGCCCCAGCTCAACATTGGTTGGAAGAAAAACATAAATATTTACAGATTTACATGGTACAAAGATAATGATGGTGGAAAACTTTCCCTGAAATATTTCTGCCTGAAGTGTTATTGTTTTTAAATAATAAATAAAATAAGATCCAAAATTAGTTTTTGTCTCAGTGAGACAAAAACTCTGCCAATAGGAGTGGGTACAAAAATGCTGAATGCATTTTTACCGTTTTCTCACAAATGCAACAACGAAATGAGCTGAAATTTAGACAGGTTGGTTTTATTTTATATTTCATACATCTTGATTTGTGCAAAGAATGGAAGCATTTACAGTCAGTTTACCAACGTTGAGCTGCGTCTTTAACTAAGACATGAAACAATTTGAAAAACATGTTTGGTATAAACAAAGGCAGTCTTCAATAATAATTTTGTCAAATGCAAAGTTAGTTTCTGCTGGTATAATTTCAGGGGGAAACTGAAATAGCCTGAACTCCCATCTGAAATGCATTTGAACAGCTTAGCTTTAACAATGGGTAATGTAGGTCCTGTAATGTATCTCAATACACTCATTTTGACAAAAGAAATCATTATAATTATATGTACTGTATGTCATTATTTCAAGACCTTTCCTACAATTTATAGAATGTAACAAAGATCCATTACATATTTCAAATGTAATACATGTATTTGATAACCAAAATTTGAATGACATCACAGTTGTACATGCAAATACATGTACAAGTACACCAAGCCCATTTTCCAGCTGGACCGAAAATGCTACACTACACATGGCCCATACATATATGTACCCTGCTTGGGACAGGCTGTGTAGGCCTACACAATTTGACAACTAATGACATTACAACTGTTAGGCTATAACTGTTAGGTTTCAAGTGCATCTAAGCCTTCTTTGTGTGACAAACGTTGACAGATGAGCTTCTATTGATGTCATCTAAATATTGTAGTAAATTTGGTGAGAAATGGTTAAATACATTTTGAGTTAAAAAAAAACCTTTTAAAATACGTGTTTCCTGACAGCTGTGTCAAATATAATACTATATCAGCATTATACATTTAACAAGGCCATGGGTCAATTGGCATTTCATGCAAAGAAACCATATGTAAGACCCATTGTGTAGTTCATTTCAGTTTTTGAAATAATAATAGTTAAACTGGTTAAAATTGTACTTAAAATGAAACACCCGTTTCATAGTGTTTTAAAAAATAAATGTAAGATGACTCCAAAGTAGGGCTTCAAGTGTATATTTTTGCCACTTTAAGTTTCGGCTTTAACTGGAAGACAATGTCAAAAAGCTTGATTTTTCAAGATCTTTCATTCCCAAAATACCTTGTGTAGTTCTGGAGAGTTTAATGTTTATTTTATTATTTAGCTTTAAACACTCCGTGTGATGTCATCATTATGCATCAATGTGTATGTACAATGAAAATGATGCAGTTTTTATATTTGTGAAGATTTAATGTTATGTGAACGAACAAATGTTGCCTTTATTTTGTGGGCGAAAGAGTTTGGCAAGCGGCTTTCCCATGGACAGCTGCGTGGGACAAAAACATACTGCATTTTGATCTGAGACTACATAAATATGGCCTAACCATACACTGTAGGAGCTGTTTGATTTCCATATAATGTACATATATTGTACTCATGTCTTGTCTTCTCTGTAGTGATTTCAGACTTAGTGTTGGAATGTTTGCGTTCTTCTAAATGAATCGGGATGATCTCAACCCATTTTGACAATCAAGAATTGAAACTGATCATGTTGTACAACTATTGTAAGACCTATAGGTGTTTACTTATGATACGAAGGAGAAACTGTTGCAAACATTGTTTTGAAGCAGCCTTCAAAATTGTGTGAAATTTATGTTCTTTGTCATATCTTATGTTCTGTTCATGTGACTTAGATAAAACTTGTCATCTGTCATGAGTCAAGTACATTCTAAATTTGAAAAATTCCACAGTACATTTTTGGCAAAAGACAAACAATTGTTATTTCAACCAAAGTACATTTCCACAGCTACACAGTAATGATGTCAACAATCGTAGTTTTTCAAAGATCACGTCATCCAGTGAAACCATGTTCAAATTTCCTCCACTTTAGCTCCAGAGCTCATAATAGCTATTGGGAAGCTTTTTTTTTTTTAAACTTTAACTAAGACAAGGTCACATTGGGGTCACACCAGTGCAACTTTTGTTAAGTGTTTTAAGCCCTCTCATGTGATGTATTGATTGTGAATATTCATTGCAATGGTTTAGGAGTCATTATATTTTGAAATATTAACCACTGATTTAGTGTTATTTGACACCTGGTGACGTCATGATGTTTAAACTTTTAGGTACATACAGAAGTTAAATTTCAAGTATTGTGAGCTTCGCTAGTACGGGAACCTTTGAGGTGAGACACAGTCATTGTCTGAGTGGCAAAAGTGAAACTGTTGTAGACAGAAACACATACTCTGCTCCCAACACATTACAATCCTCTTTAAAACACAAGGTGGAATGAGGAATTTATGTGATGATAAAAACATCTTACCCTGCTTGATGGTTGGGTTGTCGTACCAGATAAATAACCTCTGTTGGTGCTTGATGCATCATAAGTACAGTATAAATACATGGCATCTCAGTATGGCAGTATCTGTGACAAGAACATTTAATAACTGTCTTTACTTACAGACTCATAAAACATCTTCGTTTAAAAAAACCTTTTAAATCAAAAAGAAAAGTTTTTATAGTATGTGCTGTAGACTTGCAACATGACATCTTCAGATGGGTACTGACATTTTGGAAAATGACCTTTTGTCATATTGAATTCATTTTAAACATACATAATTTACCTTAAGAGGACTTTGATGCGTTCTGAAATGTGCCATTTTGAATAATACATATAAGTCACAGTACCTACACTGACTTGAATCTAACTTTCATCAAGAAGACTATGATATCTTACAGTCAAGGTATGTGTGAGTGTAAAAGGTCTTGGCCTTGATTCAATGATTTCAACTCAAACTGCCTCTGGAAGAGGTTTTTTTATACAGATCTTGAGAAGTGTTCTGAGCATCATTCATCACATCAGATCAGTGAAGAGAAAAAAAATGTAGTATAAAATATTGGAAATATTTTGAAATGAATCTACAGCAGAGATGTTGCAGAACCAAGCCCACTTCCCTATCGTACCCTCAATGAGGAAAGTTAAAGTGAGCAATTAAATATAACCTAAAGTATGGTTTTCTGCAGTGTTTATTGGGTTAGGGGAGAAATACCTACTTGGATACAGTAACATGATGAAGAATCTCATTGCTTTCTCTAGGCATGTCAGGAGTGTATAGTGGCAACAAATCACAACATCTTATAGACTCTCCAACTGCAACCTAGCAAACAGTATATCAGATCATTATGACATGTCAACAAGTACTGATTGCAATGAGGATACCAGTTGTTTATCAATATTAGTGTAAAGATAAACACACATGTCATTAGTCATTCAGTTGAAACCATTACCTGGAACAGTCAACAGAAATTACTCATTTGTTCCATCTGAGTTGGTGAATGTATTGCTGTGTTTAAAGTAAGACTTGTTGGTTGAATGGAATCTCAAGACGATAACATCATTACTTGTCAACATCCTTTTTTACACATTGGCCAAAAAGTAGAACACACATGTTGTCATTTTAATTCTTAACAAAACAAGTTCTTTGTAGATTAAGAGTTGTTATTGTAATCCTCACTGCTTCCCCATTCAAAATGTCAAGGGATACCAGTGATAGCAGTAATGTCACAGCCTTAGATTATGCCTAATGGTTATTGGCGCTTGTATATCATGTACATAGTTGGCTATTGTCCTTTTGCTTCCAATGACCATTTTGATAATCAACTCACTCTAAGAAGACCGAGCAAGGCTTACAAACTCTGTTCCAAAAAGCGCTAACTATTTCATATCTCAACTTCATGTAGTTCTTTTGCAAGGTTTTTTACTTTTAGATTTTGAATCCTTCATGTTTTGAGATTGCATGATTTGTAGCACCTTTTATAGCACCCTATACATTCTGTGAACGCAATGCACTATACCAGTAGCAACCAGTGTATACTATACCCTTTGCAACGGCAGCTTCTTGGTACATGTATTTAGGCATCTAGGCAGAATCTATACAAACCAATTATTGACTGCTTTTACTCATGGTATGATTAAAACTACAAGTCTCTCAGTGATCTCTGGAGCGTTCTATTTCCATTGGCTAGGGAAAATAAAACACTCATGGGGGTCACTTCCAGAGTAGTAATTGTAACCATAGCACTCAAAGCAGTCAATGTTTGTATAAAACAGTTACAATTCACCCAATTCTATACACAACTACAAAAAATGTACAAGATTCCAGAGATGATGTCACATGCAAAATGTCTATATGGTCCTCAGCCTATGCAAATTACATTTTCTTAAAATGTGATATGACAATATAGTTTGTAATATATTGACATTACCGTACTTACTGCTGGTTTGCTGAGGGCAGTGTAGATTGTTTCTCTCATGTAATCAAATAACTGTAGAAGTGATTTATTTGGTTGGTGTTTGTATACAAGCTGACTGCTATTCAGGTTTGGACTTGTTGAGATACAGGACTGCCAGGATTCTACATTCACTGATGAAGTGAGAGGATACTGTAGATCTTCCCGTTTGAGATATTGGCCAACTCGTTCCAGAGTGAAACCAGATTGCTTTTCTGTCTCATGTGAACTCTATCATGTAAACAAAAAGCATTAACAGAATCTGTATAAGAGCTCAACAAATCCACTTGTACCACTGGCTGAATCCAGTAATGTTAGTATGACAAAAAGCAAACAAGTCAGGTATTACCAGTAGGCTTTGGGGCTTCGTCTGGTCCAATTAAACTCACAGTAATTAAAATCAGTGAAATTTTTACTGTGAAAGCTACATATGCCATTTACAAGTAAAAATTATGTGAATACAAGACGCATTGCCCAATTTTGGCCAATCTGAAGGTATAAGTTTTGTTTAAAGGTTAAATTGCTATTTTTTTCTAGTGATGTGGGAGTTACAGACTTTTAAATGTTACAACTGTAACAGAATTACAGTACATGTACATGAGCCAAGCGACATTGAAAGTTTTATGTCAAACTAAATGTATAAATTCAGTAACATTTTATCTTCACATGTTAATAGTACTCAAGCTCATCAAAAAGTGGCCAAATCATTGATCAATATCAAATATCATTCACAATATACTAAAGCATTAGACCGATCCATTAAGCCCTACCCCCTTACGTGTTGACCAATCACAGCCTTGGCTACGCCACCGAAAGTCCAACAAAAGTCCGACAGGATAAAAACAAGCTTAAAATGTAAACATGAGTGCACGCACTTACGTTTATGTCATGCAGTGTGGCATTGAAGAGACAAACATTGTGCTGCCTAAGTGTACAGTGGTGATGTAGCCAATGCTGTGATTGGTCAATATATTTAGGAGGCGGGGCTTAATGGATCGGTCTATTACCCATTCGGTATGATATTGTTTATGTGAAACATAAAATAAAATAAAAATTGAGTACACCATTAAAATCTCTTGATAGAGGTGTTGGCTCTTCAAAGAGCTGGTTGTTATTTTTAACATTTTAATTAGTGAGCTGTGGTAGTTGTCAGAAGGCTAGAGAGATTTGGAGAGTAGTGGCTTTATATGTTGCTGAAGGAGTCAGTTGTATGCGTGAACTGCTGTGATTGATGCTCAATGGGGTGGGCTAGACAACCAAGACCTAGCCAGTAGATTCGGTGTTTACTGCCTCACCTGTGAATGCAGTCATTTTTACATTGAAGAAACTAGTAGGGTCTCAAAGAACACAAGGCACATGTAAAAGGTCAAATAGGCAAGTCAGTAACCATCCAACATGTATACAACAAAAACCACACCATTCAATGGCAGAACACCAAACTCCTCCCACCAGTCAAGAACTGGTATCATCGTAGCATCCGGGAAGTTATTGACAACAACAAACACAACCATTACCACAAGACATAGGCTTCAACACTCAGCAGCATATGGAAGTATGGAAGACAACACTTCACTGAACAACAGCCTCAGACAGCCAACACACCTCATTCAGCACCAATCACAGCAGTTCAAGCACACGATTGACTCCTTCTGCAACGTATAAAGCCACTACTCTCCAAATCTCTCTAGCCTTCTAACAACTACCACAGCTCACTAGTTAAAATGTTAAAAATAACAGCCAGCTCTTTGAAGAGCTAACACCTCTATCAAGAGATTTTTTAAACGGTGTACTTGAAAAATACTTGATTGTTATATCCTACTCCACCTTGCAAAACCTAAAATCCTACAGTATGTGAAATGTTGGATAACATCACTTGATCACTAATCAAACCAAATTGTCACAACTGCTGTACATGTACCAATGGCAAACACTTACACCAATGTCTTCAGCAAAATTTTCAGCCAGAAAGTCTGCAATGAAGTTAATGTCTCTCTGTCTGACCTGTTCAGCATTGGTTGGGTAAAAAAATAATATAGCTATTAACAGTAATGCATTTCACACAACAAATCAGGCCCTTGAGTAAAACATTTTTCTTAATGACTGAATTTGTAAGGAAAATGCTTGTTCACCATGACTAAAGATCTGAAGACACTATAGATTCAAATAAGTTCTTATCAATCATATAGGATGTATTCAAATGTGATATAAAGAGCAACTCTTGTGACATACGGTGCCCTACAATGTACCTTGTTCAAAGCATTTGGAACTGGTTCTTCTGATAGCCTCATCATTACCACATACAACCAACGGAAAAAGGCCTTGAAATTCTTTAAACTTGTGTCTAGAACCCTGAAATAAAAAAAAAACCACCACAAATTGTATCCATTTCAATCAAAAATTAACCACGTACAACCTACATTGTGTAAGTTACCATGAGTAATGTCTAACAATGAAAAACATATAAGATACAATCACAATTGCCCATCTTAATTAGGGTGTGTTCTAATTACAGTCTAATGCTGATTGGTGCATTAGATAGTATACATGTGTTATGTACACATGTATACTATGTGCAAGGGAAACACAATCGCAAAATCAACCCACAAACATTGGTCTTGGGAAAGCAGCCTCAAGACTGCCCTGTCGACAGCAAGCTTGTTACATTTCCTAGCAAAGAACTGTGTATTGTGAATAAACAAAAACTCTTAATCAGGTGGATCTTGCTACTAATTTTGGCTTATCAAGTACGCTCTTCAGCTGACCTGAGAAAAGTTTATTAAGTACAAAGAAAACATAAAAAAAGAAAAAGAAAACAAAATGAAGACCAATCACTGAAAAAACGCAAAACCTAAAATAAACTGTAAAAAACACTGGTATACAATGATCTGCTTGTATTTATACAACCCATATGTTCGTTGTACTAAATATTATGATAAACAATACTTCAAACAAGTAGGTAAAAAAATACTTACTGTAGGAGTTCACTTGCTTTCAGCATAAAAGATCCTACTGCCCCAATTGCATCTGGAATTAAGAACATACATGTAAGTCACAGCTTCAATTTTAGTTCTGTCATCTACTTCAAATTTGTGGCCTTGAGTCCATTAATGGTTCAAAAAACCTGATGGTCCTACTAAATAAAGACTACTTGGCAACAATAATTGAAATAGTTACAGCTAATTACCAAACAATAAAAAAAGGTGAAAGGTTGCTTGAAAATTTGCAATTTTGTTTTCTCCTCAACACTGGCAGTCATTAAAAGTGTTGATACACTCATGTCTCTGTTGATAGGATTAGTTTGATGTAGTTCTATGAATCATAACCAATGCCCATAAATCACAATCTACTGGATCCAACTATTATTAAAAGCCTACAAGGACAAGGATTTTCTTTCTGACTTTCTATAGAGCTTTGTACTTTGAACTACAATAAAAAGGAAGAAATGTTAGTTGAATTACATGTACACACCAACATTAGAGCTGGAAGTAATCAAGATGTGTATATCTCATGTATTGACTTACCATCATGGTTGCACCATTATTCTCCATTTATAATTACACAGAGTACAAAGCCATTTTATATGTTAGGATTTACACAATACAAAAACACTTGTCAACATGAACTATACAAGACTATTTAGAAGAGGTGTCAGCTTTTATTGGCAGTCTTCCATGAAGTATTGAATAATCAAAGAAATGATTTTGCATGTTAAAAGTTAAACATAAAGTCCCATATGATGAAATCCTTTATATTTCAAAAATCAAAAAGCAGCCACCATTTTATTTACTGCAACATGCCACACTTCTTTGTGATTCATTTTACAATGTGTATGTGTTGGTCGTTAGCAAAGGTCATAAGGTGGAGCTTGTTACCTCCAAGTGTCATTAATTGGCTAAACCTACATGTACAGGGATGAGATTGTTGGAAATCAAAAAAGGTCAGAAATTGAATGTGAACGAGCGCCAAAGGGCCCAACCACATACATTTACACGAGATTGATACATATGAAGCCTGTGCAATGATGGTTATTTTTGTAAATGTATAACCGCGCATTTCAAAAACAAAATTAGGACTTAAAAAAATTGTATACAATAATGCACACAAACCCGCCAAAAACAAAAAAAAACAAAAAAACTAAAAACAAAACAAAACCAAAAAACAAACAAACAAGCAAGCAAGCAAGCAAGCAAGCAGGCAGGCAGGCAGGCAGGCAGGCAGGCAGGCAGGCAGGCAGGCAGGCAGGCAGGCAGGCAGGCAGGCAGGCAGGCAGGCAGGCAGGCAGGCAGGCAGGCAGGCAGGCAGGCAGGCAGGCAGGCAGGCAGGCAGGCAGGCAGGCAGGCAGGCAGGCAGGCAGGCAGGCAGGCAGGCAGGCAGGCAGGCAGGCAGGCAGGCAGGCAGGCAGGCAAGCAAGCAAGCAAGCAAACAAACAAACAAACAAACAAACAAACAAACAAACAAACAAGCAAGCAAGCAAGCAAGCAAGCAAACAAACAAGAAAAAATCTTACTTTGTACAGTAACATAGGATACTAGGGTATCCTACATGCAATTTTTAGGTAAAAAGCTTAAGTTTCAAGGAAATGTGTGCTGCTGACCATGATGTGCACAGATTTAGTGTGCATACCAGCGCTGGTGTTTCTTAAAATCTCTGGGAATTCAAAAATTGTTTTTACAGCGAATGCCCTAATATAATCTTAGTTATCAAGTCATTTACAAGTTTTTTTATGTTATCGTCGAATGCGCAATTAGATTTTTGCCAACAGAGGGCATTTGCTATCATTCTATCGCGTTGTGCCTGCTAGCGTACAATGGTTCTTGCCTTTGCTTGCCGCATACAAAGTAGTAACACAACAAAGACTACCAACTCATTTGTTGGGTGTGTCGCTCGGAGCAAGTGTGTGTGCATTATGTACATAGTGATTGCAAGTCGGATCTTCAAAATCACAAAGGTCGGATTTTAGACAAAGGTCAGAATAACCTCATCCCTTCATGTAACTATGGATTGGTACAAGTAGGTAAGGCTTAATGGATTGGTCGGTTGTAAAAGAGCTTTATATGTGTACATATACATATGTAAATGTAAGTTAAAAAGTTCCAGTAATTTGTCCTACCTTGTATTGCAGGAGGCGACAGGCCTATGACTCCATACTTGTCATACCATAATGACATTCCCTTCAATTCACTTAGATGATACACCAATGAGCGACCAACACTGTCACAACAATCAATACCAACACAACATTCAAACTATGCACAACAAATTGACAAGTTATAACATTACAAAGCTTCCCAAATTATAAATTAACATACTGATTCTTTACTAATACTTTTTTCCCCACGCTTACTATCACCAAGAAGCAACCCTTTGTCACAAACTACACGTTGTGTGAAAAGGAATATAGCCATGCAGATCAACAGTCATACCTTGGACTGAAATTAACAAAAGACCTCATCTGGGAATTGCCAATCCTATCATCAACATGATAAGTCAAGCTTACATGGCTCTATGGTGAGGCCAACGTAAGAATATGCACAGACAGTCTGGGACCCCTTTCAACAGAAGCACTTGGATAAAGTACAGAAGACACATAGAAAGGCAGTTAAATTTGTTAAGAAAAACTACAGTAGGGAAGCAAGCATGACTGACATGAGAGAAGATCCTGGATGGCCAATCTTACACAAGAGAAGAACAAAAACAAAAAAATAATAACTGTTGGGTTTGGGTTCTGAAAATTAATACCTCGGGAAAACCACATAGAACTGGTTAACAAACAAATGTGCAGTTATTTGCATAAGTTACCTGTGTATGTGCTTAAGGACCAGTTTTTGTATGTTTGAGTAGGAGTTCTCAACAGACTGTCCTAGTTTCTTCATTCCTTTTTCTGTTAATTCATGCAGTAAGAAAGCCTGAAGCTCAGGACTAGCACGACCCCATAACAGCAGCTGAAGCAATTCATCACGTACACTTCCTGCTGTTTTCTTTTGCTGTTTGCAAAAAAACAAAAAAACACATGTTTAAGTGTATAGAAGCAATTACAGTTTTGCCATGATTAATTTGTGGTTGCAACATATAATACTTGGGAGTTCTGAAAAAGCTGCACTTGCTCATGAGGGCTGTGCGTTTACAGGTAATGCAAGGACCCAACATCCAATTTCAAGAAACTAGACGTAGGAATTCCATAAAACCTGTTAATTATTGTTTCTTAAACCAACCTCTACAGAAAAAAAAAAAACCCAAACAAAATAAAACTAAACAAATCAACGCTAGCATACACAAACATACAACAAGGTATTCTTAAAATACATCATACAAGACATTTGTCTTATATTACCAGAAATTATTTTCACATCATTTCTTGAATAAAAGAGTGTACCATAATCATACAAACACATTGATCTAGCATCTTTTAAACAACTAACAAAATTATCCAATATCAGATACATCATCATATATGCACAGGTAGAGAGCTGATATTTCCGAAATTCACTTATCACAAAGTTGAGTTGTTCCACAACATTTTTCTATTGAGCCACCACAACTAAAGATATTTCTGTGGGTTTACCAAAATCAGTGTTTTTCAATTTTATTCAATGTATTTCCATTAGTTATTACACACAGTTTACATTTTTCAAACATTAATAATGCACTACCAGTATTAAAAAATAAAATAATAAAAAATTATGATCTATTCTTTAAAAGTGCAAAAAAATTAAATATTCATGATGAATTATTTAAATGAAAGCGTTTCTTTGATATGATTTTAATAACTATGTCTACTGTAGCTGTACATGTACTTACTTCTGCATACTTTGTCAATTTGGTTTCTATCTCTAGCAGAATGTCTTCTCTTGCCTCTGACACAGAGCGTAATGTTGCACTTAGGTACTACAGCAAAATCATAGATTAGCTTTATTATTAAGGGAATAAAAGAGTGGTGACGAGGTCTTAAACAGCAATTTAAGACCTGCAGGGTTGTGGCCATGCGATACAGCCACAACCATACAAGATCTTAAACATGTTAAACAGCCATTTAAGACAATTAGGGTTACAAGAGATCTATAGGCTTCCACAGCCATTTACCATTGTATTCAGCATGGGAGGTTAGTCCCAGATTATTCAAGAAATTCCAAAAAGTAATCTTGAGGGTGAGCATGAAACAATTTTGGTACACACTTAATCACTTTGTTTCTCATGCATGGTACTTAAAATTGCTCTATGTATATATACATACACACATCCAACACAAGGTCAACAACGGGTTACATGGGAACACGCCAGCGTGCATTGCGCATGCACTAATGGTGTTTTGCTTTGTTTGCCCAAAACAAAGAGGGACAAAAGGTATTGGAATTCATGCTCAAACAGATGTTGAATGTCCCTTTAATCCATGATTATTGTGCAATCCCCAATTCCAAACCTTTGTCCCATGGCTTCTGGCCAAAGGTCTGACCAATTTATGATAAATAAAAAATAAATTTTCTCAAAGAGAAAAAAATTTTATGAGAATGTTTCTCGTTTTTACTTGGTTTAGTCATGGTTTCATTGTGATAACGATATTCTCAAAATTAAATTTGGTGGAGAAATTCTGAAATAAAATCCTGCTGATGGTCCCTGAAAATTTTTGGAAATCCCATTCATAAGTGTTTAATAAAAAAGAATTAAAAGTGTTTGATATGATTTATTGGTTGTTACAGAAAACAAAATTTGAGTAGTTGATGATACAAGTAATCCACGATTCCAGACCTTTGTCCTTTTGTTCCAGGAAGAGGATTACGAGACATTGAGAGGCTTCCACCATTGTTTATTCCTTGTATTTGGGCTCAATGGAAGTAAGTCAGCGTGAACCGGAAATTCCAGCCATGGTTACGGATTTAGTGCCATAGTCATGACAGTACCAATCCTATGCTGAGGTAATGGCCGATGTTTTGCAATTCATGGTGCGTGAAACTGAAATTCTCTCGGTAGAAAAAACAAAATGCATGATACGATAAAGAGAATCTTTGTTCTCTTGGCTTTGTCAAGTCAGGGTTGCTTTGTGCCAGCGGTACCCTCATAGAAAAATGATTACGGCAATTCAGACGAAATAGTTCCGACAAAATATTAAAAAATAAAAGAATCCCGGCGACAACTGGTTAAAGAACCCAGTGCACTTATCATTAAGAGAAGAGGTCTACCCTGGTGTTCCTGGCATAGTTGGCTGCCTACTGCGACGCAACACCTTGTAAACCCTTACAAGTTGCTAAATAAAGCTCACATTTCACACAACAGTATGTATCATAGCTGTTCTCCCTGTCACAGCACTTTGAATCCTATGGCAACGGTGCTTTTTCAAACGACTGATTATTATTATTCATTATTATTAAAAGGAAAGCTTAACTTTGTTGGCCAGTCTCTTAGTTTAAGAAAAAATAAGGCAAAGTTTGAATGTAACTGTGTGAACATGTGTGAACAATTTATAGGTGGTTTACTTTATCATTACTTACCTCTAGAAATGTAAATATCTTGCTACTTTGAATGGCAAATTTGTTTAACTCCACACGTCTTGAGGATATTAACACACAGTCAAGCTGGCAAAAAACAAATACAAAGTGCACATATGTTACATGATACAAGCATGGTTCCCTGAGACTCTCAAGTTTTAACAACCTGTTAGATACAAGAATTATTGCTGCTCCCAAACCATTCAACAGCCCCATTAATGTTTTAATGCTTACAACCAAGTTGCAAGAAAAGCATTTATTAAAATTGTAAACAAGAAAGAAAGAAAAAAAACTCACAACACTGTTTTGTCTTTTTTCAATAGCAAATCACCAAAAAATACCCAAAGTACTCACAGAAAGAAGATGAACCGTGGGGTTGTGATCTGGGTCAACTTTGGACTCCATTACCAAAGAAAGGGAGCACAGGTCTCTTGATAAGGTTGCTGTTATAATTCTCCCACAAGCGATCTTAAAATATGAACAAATAACAAAAGTGAAAGATCAAGTAATAAAGCACAAGGGAATAAAACACCCACACCAAGTCCAATAAACGTATCGGGTGAGTTCTCAATGCTACGGAGTTCACGCTTCACCAGGGTTTCTAATTTATTGCGAGTTTGGTAGCAGATGCTACTATCCACTTCTCGAGGATATGTTGGATCTTGTGTGAAGTGTGGCCAATATACGGAAGGACCACAATAGGCATATCTTCAGAGTTTGAGGTTTGAGAGTTATTCTTGGATATGAACTCTCGTTTGTTTGGTTTGTCTTCGTTTTCCCTTAGCACGTTGTTAAGGTGTTCCAGTTCATTTGGTAAATGTTCTTTGCCACAAATTATGTGTGCCCTTCGAAGTACAGTGAGGTTCAGAGAGGCTTTCACAATAGGAGGATGAAATGACCAAGCACTAAGATAGCGGTCTGTGTGTTTTTTTTTCTGTACAGGTAATGTGCAAGAGAACCATCCGTCCTCTTGGAAATTAGTACATCAAGGAAAAGTAACAAATCGGATGTCTCTAATACCCATCTCTCCATTGAAAGCGTGTGGACTTCACACATGTCAATAATAGATCATGGATTTGGTCTGGCGTTAGGCTGGTTTGGTTGGCTAGAGTTTAATCTGGTTCAAGTATTGATTTGGTAATTTGGCATGCTTCTTCGGTTGGTACAATAGTGAACAGTGATTTGACATCAAAACTCACTGTACATCGGAGAACTGTAATTCAATTCCCTTTATGATATTGATAAACCCTGCTGAATTGGGTGCATGGTGAGCTGTTTTACCTACAAGTGGGTGTACGAGTTTTGTCAAGTGTTGGGTGAGGTTGTAGGTGGGGGAACCTCGAGAGGAGATAATAGGTCGGAGTGGTTTGTCTGGTTTGTGGATCTTTGGTTGGCCAAAGAATCTGGGGCACTTTGTGGCAGAGGGCCTGAGATGCCTATATAACGAAGTGGGTATGGCAGTGCTACGGTTCAGAGAGAGGAGCTTGGCAGCCAGCTTCCTTTCAACTGATGGAATCGGGTCCTTCTTTAGGCGGCAGACATAGGTATCTGTGTCAAGAATATCCTGAACCTTCTGATCAAGTTCAGTAGGATTCAACAGTGATAATGAATCATACTGATCGTAAATGCTCACTTTTCCAACGTTCTTTACTTTTTTACAGTGATTTAAATTACAAACAAAATAACAGGCAGGTTGCTACATCGTGGTCCGCTGCTGGTAGTGCACAACTCAATATAAACCTCTTTTAATTTATGAAACAGTAATGTGATTAAATTCAATGTAACAACATACAACTTAAATAAAAGGGCTTAGTTACTGTGTTATTATTACCAAAAGCTGACTGTTGGTGTGACTCTGTCAGTCACAGCATGTATTTGCACGTAATTTGTCATTAGCTGAGATGATGTAGTACCCACTATAAGTCATGTGATGACATGTAAACATTGGTCATGTAACCGGTCTATTATATTGAGCTGCACCAGGTTGAAAAACAGACAAAGCAATATGTTGTATTATAACCCCTTTAATATATTGCACGATCCAAAACCCTGTTTTCATATCTGCTTTTTCAATCTAGTGACTTACTGGGGCAAACTATGGATAGTTTCCAGGTAGTCCATTAATGACCAACCAAACAGGGTTTATGATGTTACACACACGTGGGAGAATGGAATGAAATACTAATAGAACAGCACCAGAGACAGATTGGGGAAAAGTCAACTGACCATTACAGAGATTGTATTTCAAACCGTGTTGTATTTTATTTGTTTAATTTATTTGTCAAACTTGGTATTATTAAAGTATTTGGGTTATTTTGTTGGTGTGACACTGTCAGTCACAGCATGTATTTGCACGTCACTGCCTCCCTTACAACATGGTGGTGATGTCGCCTGAGTTATAACATAGTGGTGATTTCACCTAAATTATACCATGGTGGAGATGTCATCCGAGTTATAATGTAGTGGTAATGTCACCTGAATTATAACATGGTGGTGATGTCACCTGAGTTACAACATGATTATGTCATTTGATACAGCATGATGTTTCAGTTACCTCTTTCGTAGGATGACTTTGTTGACTGACTTGTGACATGTCCACTTCACCAATGGCAGCAATGCCATAAGCATATAATTGAACTCTTCCTCCATTTAAACCAACCACCAATATATTCAACCTGAAACCATACAAAAAATACCCTCACTAGCCGGTTATTGGACATAATTAAAGTTAACTAAACATAAGTGAATGCTTAAAATAAAAAGGATTAATTGTTTGGATAGAGGATGATCATTCCAACACAGTGGTTTCAGGTGTAAACATGGATAGTCTTAAGTTCTATCTTAAGTTCTAGCTTTGCATGGTATTGATAGTAAGAATCAAACTACATGTAGTAAGTTGATGGGAGACAACAATTTGAAACACGTGGTGGTTCTGTGAAGTGACAAACCAGAGGCAAGATGAGTCTCTATGTTTCAGACAGCTTCTGCAGGACAGTCTTTGTCAGCCCATAGAGTAAATATTGACTGTGCAGTTTGATCAGTGCATGGGCATAGAAAATAATTTGATACATTGTGGTGTTGTTTAGGAGACCTGTACAAAATGTACCTAAATTGGGTAATTGATAGTGGAAAACATTCAGAAACTGCTTAGCTACATTTAGAATAACGAAAGCTGCCATGGAAAGCTGCTTATCACCCACCCGATAGAAGAACAATGACTTATTGAAAAACAATAATTTGATCAATTGATGTACAAAGGGGTAGGAAAATTAACAAGCATGCACTTGACTAATGCCTACTTAGTTTGATTTGGTAGTAGCAGAGGAGCTCAGGGCCAAATAGGAAAAGAAACAAATAGGTAAGGAACAGTGTATATAATGTGTTTGAGGTGTTTACACAGCTACCAACTTTCATCGATCAAAATCAGTATTCCTGAAGCCAGTCAGTACTTTCCTCCCAAAATCAGTATTTTCCTAAATTTCAGTGTTGAAGACAAAAGGCTTTCTTTTGAAAAGTATACCAATTATTTATGTACCTGAAAATGTCTTCAAACAGTATAAAAACCTGTTTTACAATTCCATTATGGTACCAACTTGTATATCCTGCTAAAGAGGCCAAACAATTTTGAATTTTAGATTGACTCTCTGTGTTTTGGGGAAAACTTTTAAGCTTGAGAGTTCGTACTGGAATTCTTTCCAAATAGTTTAAACAAAATTGGTTATGTTTCTGTCTCATTGTTTAATAACCATTCGAAACTGGATGAGGTCAATACACGCAAATGTTTCCCCTGTTTGGAAACGGAGGTCGTCTTGCGACGCCATTTTGTTATTTTGGACCACCGGAGCAAAGGTCGCCCGGTCATCAACCGGGGAGCGTGCGCAGATCACACACACGTCGTGTAACGCTTCGATTCACCCACACAAGGACAAAAAAGGTTGAGCGCTTACTTGAGGCTTCCACCATTGTTCATACATTGTATTTCAGTTGAATGGAGGTAAGTTAGAGTGAGCCGGTAATCAAGCCATGGTTCCGTGTTTAGTGCCACTCCGTGCCACAGCCGATGTTTTGCAATTCACGCTGCGCGAATTTGACATTTTCTCTGTTCAGCAACAAAACAGACGATCCAACAAAGAGAATCTTTCTTCTCTTGGCATTGTCAAGTCAGGGTTTCTTTGTGCCAGCGATACCCTCAAAGAAAAATAGTCCGGCAATTCTGCCAAAAGAATCCCTCCAGGGGGACGGGACAAAAAAAAAGAATCACAGCGGCAACTGGTTAATAATATACAATGCTCACACTTGCACAGTAAACAGACAGGCTTCGCCATACCAGGTCGGTCAAGGTTTTGAACAACTTCAGCAAGAGGATTTTTGTCAACTTGTTTTTCAAACCAATTCCATTTCCACCCATTCTTTATGCCTTTATCAAAAGTTTGTTAGATCATGGCCTTGATCGCGATTGACGATATCTTTTCTTTTTGGTGTCATTTTTATTTCAAGTTGATCCAGCGATGTTTCACTGCACACGACATGTGCTTACAGATAAATTTTAACAGTCTGCCGCCCCAATCTCACATGTAACTAAAATATTCAAAAACCTGCGGAGCCAGACTCTTTAAAATGTATGCTGTACAAAGTGCAGTGTCTTTGTCTAAACTGACTTATGAACATGAACACTACCATGGATCCAGACTTTACCATTTTGATGCATGTGTTTTATCTAATTTAAACGTGCAATACCAGGAATACTTTCCATTATTAGCACCAAAATTTTATGTTATAAAAGAATGGGTCATTGACTGCTTTGCTAGTGCTTGTTCTCCGAGGCTCATTGTTTTTTCATTTTCTGTGGACTGTTAAAAACATAAATATCGGGCAGTTTTTCAGAAATCCAGAATTTAGGGGGACATGCCTGGACTGCCATATTTTGGAAGTCCAGATAATCCATACTGGTTGGCAGCTATGTGTGTATGTATAGGCAGTGTCACATAACTTGGAAAATTGTTACAAAATCAGAAATTGAGTGCTACTACTACTTGTTTTCATTAAGTTTTGGTCAAGATAATTACAAATAACAGCACTACCTACTTGTAGTAGTGATATGAATCATGAATTATGAATCAAGAATCACGATACTTGAATCTTGAACCATGAATCTTGAACCATAAAACATCAGTCATACATGTATGTAATTTCTAATGCCTGAATACTTTTAAATACTTAAACGTCTTTGTAATGTCGCAAACACTGCATACAAATCTAGGATACTCTGAATTACCTCTTCTGTCCCTTCAGTCTTTTAGCATCCTCCACATTGTCTTCAGCAAAAACCTTGGCTGAATGTCTACAATAATTGAAAGATACATATGTACATGAATTGTCACTTTAGAGAAACTGAAACAGGTAAATAATCAAGATAAATAACCTCTGGCCAGTTTATTGACTAGACTGATAGACTGATCAATTAAGCTCAGCCATCGAAACAATTGCCTAGCAAAAGTGTGGAAGAATACAGGCATTTATGACTCTTTATCAGAAAGCCAGCAAAATGTGCCAAATCCAAAAATATGCAACTTGCAGCTATCCTAAAGTTGGGAGCTTGTTTACATTTTGTCTTGAGATTTCAATGTGTCAGACGTTTGTACACTGGGCTTGTACAGTAGTAGTTGTTGTAGCAAGAACATTAAGAAGCAGAGCTTAGCAGATCACTCTAGATTCAATTCCATTAGTTTATTTATTACATTGGCATTTTACAATATAACGTAAAACAAATTGCACAAAAACACTTATAATCAAAACAATTCTTGCAGCAAATGCAGAAGGAACTGTTAATGTAAATTTATACCAGATGGGAAATACAATAATAACATTTAAAAGTGTCTTGAACCAACAATCTGGTAGTTGCAACTAGCTAAATATATATGAATGCGTAAATAAATCAATCTTAACCCATGGGATCCAGTAGTCAAAAGAAGGATCTAGAAAAATTGTGAAGTTTTTTTTAAATATTGAAAACCAATTTAAATTGGATGTAGGATGTATGTAAAACCCATTATCTGTCCATCTGTGGACTTCCTGAACCCCTCATACTCTTGGGATCTTGGGAATATTTAATAAACCCTGAAAGTAGACAGTTTTTGTTTATGGAGCACAATTTCTATTTACAGAACTACTACCACTACCTACCATAAGAAAAGCAAAAGCCATTTTACCTCTGATGCCTCGACGATGGTTTATCATGTTTATGTATTAAAAGTTGGTTAGTGACACAACAATGCAATCCAAAATCAATGTGAATGCTCACTCACAACATCAAATTTTCTTGATCTTATATGAAATCTGTTTCTGGTTACAGATGTTTGTTTTTTTGCTACAAGTAAGCACAACAATTTGCACAAATAGCTTTCTAAAATTTATAAATAATCTTGTTTGTTTCATTTACGATGAGAAAGTGACATTGACTGATAAACTTGTTGGTTGTGAAAGTTGTCGGTGATATTAAATGGTTTTGGGAAAGGTCATTCAATTTCCCGTAATAAAGTAGGTTTGGATAACTACTAATCACAACAATCTTCATATTATATCTTACATATAAGACTAAATCATGCATACAATGTAATTGTGTGATAAAAAAGTATTTGATGGTTTAATTAGTACTTACAACTTTGCAAGAGGAGGTAACTTGGGCAAGAATATATCTGTTCCATCCTGAAATAAATCCCTATCAGTGCCTTTACATTCTTCAGTCTGGTCTCTTGTTGCAACCCACTGCATACATGTAATGGATGATGTCAACGTAATGGTGTGTAGTACATCAGCATTCTCAACACTGCATAGAAGCATCTGACCACTTGTGTATCCTACAGCAAGTACTACACAAATAGTCCAATATATGTTATTGGAAAAGTAAATAACTGTGATCAATAATTTAAATCCTTTTAATCCTTTTAAACAATTCAAGAAATGTTTTATCCACATGCTGATACATTTCACCTAAAGCTCAAACAAAATCTTAAAAATCCACTGCTGTACCTCCCCTTACCTTGACTGCCCTGCCTCCCAAAAGTCAGACAGAGGGTATGGCTGTTATTTTTTCTCAGTAAATTTCACCTCTCTAATTATGTGTCAAATTACTGTTATATGTAACTAGGGGTTTGGCAAGGATGCTGCTGTTGTTTCTGTATTTCATTTTGTTGATACTTTTCCTCACCCCACCATAATAATGTCAGAAAATGTGTATTTAACGAAGGTAACTAGAAATGTCAACCTAAATAAAAGAAAGCTGTGTTTTTGATTAGGTCTATTAGAGCACTTACAACAGGTGTGTTATCCACTCTAACAATGACAACTACTGCTAATTAAAAAGAAACGTAAACAAAAAAAGTATACAAAAAAGTATTAAAAAAAGGGTGAAAAATATTTCAGACACACAGCATCTAAAAGCTCAATAGATGTGCCCATTTATGTTGTAAGATTGCAAAAACCAACAAGGCAAGGTTTCTCTACCTCTGATTGCCTCAATCAACCCCAAACCCAGGGTAATGGCAGGTATATTAGCTGCTCATCCCTGTACTTAAACACTGGCCATGAGATGACAGCAGAGACAAATGCTTTTGATTTCCCACACATCCAGTTCAAATTGGTACAATGATCATAATCGAAAGATACTTATCAAAAAAATACAGAATAAATTCATTACTGAAATCTCTAGGGTGTTAACTGTAAACAAACAATGTGATTTAATTTTCAATGTCCTTGTTAAGGAAGCGTCTCAAATGTCAGAATGCCTTGAACAATGCACTGGAATATTCCACTGATCAGGGAACAAGTTTACAAACGGACTGCAGAAACTAATCAATATGCTCAGTGGAAGAAATCGTAAGCATAATCTGATAACTCTGCTGTAAAAATGATCCTGGGGAACAACTTAAGTGAAAATACATCAGAGTTATCAGCACCCAGCCAAGGCCCGGGGACCCGGCCGGACACACCATGGACAGGGTCGTCGTAGATCACAGGCCTTCGACAAAGGATGAAGGACGAAGGACGAAGGACGAAGGACGAAGGACGAAGGACGAAGGACGAAGGACGAAGGACGAAGGACGAAGGACGAAGGACGAAGGACAAAGGACAAAGGACAAAGGACAAAGGACAAAGGATAAAGGAGCCAAAGGGGCCAGCCTACCGGCAACGAATTGTGGCGCGCAAGAAGGTCTGGTTTCAAGTGCTGTTTTAGTATTCTGATAGATTTTTTGCTTGTGTACCTCACTCGGTAGTCAGGCCTCACAATTTGTTTGCAAAAAGACAATCAGGTCAACCTTCATCATCCTTGTCATCTCCAACTCCAACTAGGGGATGTCCACTGAAAACAATCTGCTTAGAAGTGTAAGTTGGTGGCCGAGAAATTGAAAAAGAAAAAAGGTTTCGCCAAGAGCAGCGGAAAAAGGCTCTTTTGGAGTCAATATGTTGGCAACACCAAATGTAAAAGATGAATTTCGCTCAGGGATTTGTCGGGACATGGTGAAGATGAGTCATTCGCGAGTTGCTATTCGGACAGGTGAGAAAAGAGAGAGCATAACTGTCACTAAAAATCTGGTAGGGGCCTACATGTATTTACTGGCTAAGTGATATGCTGCGGGTGTTTTTAAAATTACATGCCGCGCTAGAGACAAATGGTACCTGGTGTTCATCTGGTTGGTTTACCAGGCCACTAGCTGGGCGCCAGCCTGATGACTGCTTACAGGGCATTTTGTGCACTGTTTGGACAGTGGTATTTACTGCTGGAAGTACATCTAAGTTTCGCGGGTCGAGGCCAATTTTTGATTACTTTAATCACTACTCGCCAATTACAACACATTATAGATGTTTTATTGCATGAACAACTCTTTAAAAGGATAAAGAACATTTCCAAACAACAAAATTTCATGACATTTGAAGGCAATGTGTCTCTTTAAATCAAAATCGTGATGTCAGGTGTAAACTGGGATTCTGCATTTTGTTGGTATACAATTATTTGCTTCTGGGTGCCAACAGGTGTTTCGGAGTGGTTTATTATACATGTGTTGTATCAATCTTTATACAAGCAAATTAGCAACATATTAAGCAGGAAACAAGGCGAGGAACATTTAAGCCCAAGATGAAACCTGGATCACAAAGTGGTCCTGGTAGTACGTAGGGCTGCACAAAGTACAGTTTACATGTTAACATGTGCAGAAAGTTTTTCTCATTGTGATTCTGGTCTTGCAAAAAACAATTCTGGTCCAGTAAACATTTTGAGTTACAAGCATCCTGCATTCTTAATGATTTTGCCCCGATATTTGAGCCCCACTATATCATACGTCTCACTACAATTTGAATGTTACGAAAACTAAATAACTGACCTTTCCCATCTGGCCTCCATGAGAGTACACTGACATTTTGGTTAATGTCATCACTAGCAGGGGGAGCTGGTAAGACCCACACAGGCTGCTTCTGCCATGTTAATCTTTGTAATAAGACCTGTCAAACATTTAAGCATAACTTTATGGTATCCAACATTGATTCACCCTGAATACAAGCATCCATTCCGAATGATACACATTACATTACTTTTGTAATGCTCATGTCTGGAATTTCATGGGGGGGAATTAAATTTCCAAATTAGCAAAAACTTGCAATCTAACATTTTTGTGGGTTACCAGCTTGGGCATTTTTTTCCCCCTTTAACAATGTACAAATGCAATAAAGTAAAAGCATTAAAGGTACATACACATGTGCTCTTAATACTGTCAGACTGTGTACATGTGTACTTACAGTACATGTATTATATAACACCCAAGTAAGTCCTTGTTGATTGGAGGATTGTAGGTCATGAGGCATTCATTAACCCTAACCACAACACCAACACTTCATTAGACTTATTTTGTTTTAAGCCGCCCCAGGTCGACCTATTTTTTGCTTGCCCTGCAACGGACCCGTCAGGACCAAGCAGTAATTTAAAGCTCAGGTCACCATAACTAAGAAATCGTGTAATATTTTTTTTCTTTGAAAGATGGAATGTTTCATTCAATTTGGCTTTGTCTTGTTTCCTTTTAAAGTACTCGTACTCAGTATATCAGAGTATTAGGTACTCAGATACTTACTCGTACTTGATGCCCCAAATACTCATATTCCAGAACTACTCAGCCACCTTTGTACTCAGTGGTATTTGGTACTCTGCTAAAAAGTGCCTGACTAAAACACTAGTAAATATGCACCTTGTTTTAAGGAATAAGTTTAAAGATTGTCAGGCAATTTTAACTCACTTGGCATAATACAAATTAATGGGATAATGAATGACATTCCTGCTTGTGGTGCTTTTCAAAAATTAATCCTTCTGGCACAAATGAACACATGAGTATGTTTGAACAGACTCTTTACCTCACAGTTGACATTTGCTAAAGCAATAAGATCCATCATAGGTGACCAACACATGTGTAACACTTCAGCAGATAAACTGCGTTCTTCAAGTTGCCTGAATGCATTCTGCATGATGAATCTGCCACAGATCTCTCAATCTAAAGAGATGGATAATGACCCAGGAATTATATTTTAGTCTCAAGATTTATACAGCAATCAGGTAATTGGAAGATTTTACCATGGTGGTAGAAAAAGACTACCTCCATGATTGTAAAAAAAAATAGAATTAGGGAATGACACTTGGACGTTAAGCTGTAGGTCCTACATACTAGAATGGGTAGTGCACCTTAAAGAACCAAGAACACTAAATTTTGAAAGAGTAGGGTTTACCCCGGTGTTTCTGGTTCAGACAGCAAGTATCCTTATCTACAGGTTTCTTTAAAGCTCCCGAGCTATAGGCAAGTATTGATTAAGTTCGCTTTTGAGGCATCCTTGGTTTCATTACCACACCAGAAATTAGCAATAATAATAACATTATTGTGGAGCTATAGACTGCACACAAACATTTTAAAGCTATAGCCTAGATGTATACATGGTATAGAGGGTATGCACAGCCATTTTCCTACAGTAAACTTAAGGTCAAAATGACCTCATTGTTGTACATACATGATTTCTCTCTGTGGGCTTCATGACTTCAGATCAAAGATTATAGAGCGCCGTAGGCGCAAGATGGGGAACTCTGGCTGAAATGTGACATCTCACTGGACGCCATTTCGGCAAGTGACTCTATTGATACAACACTGATACGTGCGGACCATTGTAGACAAGGACAATTGCTATCAATGGGAAACACAGGCATTCACTTGCCGAAATGGCGCCCATGCGTATTTCACTTTCCAACAGTAGATAAAGGCCCAGTTCCCCATCTTGCGCCTACGGCGCTGTATAATCTTTGCTTCAGATGCATTTAAGGTCTATTGCTCAATACATGTATGTTGAATATACTTGCTGTCAAACATTCCTTGTTTCCCCACCTGTGTTCATTGTGATGTTTGACGACATTGAAATTGTTTGCAGGTCTTTTACTTGTGATAGTCACAAAATTCTCATTGCCTGTTGTTAAACGATTTGGCTTACAGGCCACTGATATCAGAATGGAAAAATTAAATTACTGTTTGAACTAGACCCAGTACCTGGGGCGCTCTACTCCTTTTTTGACTTTATCGTTCATACTAGCGCCCCAGTATGGTATATGTATGAAGTCAAAACCTCATAAAAATGAGTACAGCGCCTCAGTTACTGCCGGTCTGACTTTGAACAATAAGCATTAAGTGTGGGTTTTGACGAAAAAAACCCAGAAAGACTCTCTGATTGACACAAAACAAAAAGGAACGAAATAATGTTTTGAGGGAATAAAATATTATTTCGAGGGGATGAAATACGTTTAGAGGAAACAAAATAATTTCAACTTCTTACCTTTTCAACATTTGTTTACTTACCCACCCTTTTACCATGTTTACAATGCTTTTAAGTTTTGGGGCTCCAGTCCATAGACCATAAATAACAAATTGAAGATGAGGAATGGGTAGCAGAAGTTGACCACTACTGCGATAATTTCCAGTGCCCCCCCCCCCCATGAAAAAAAATCCAGATAGGCTACATCATGTAATTCATTAAAATAACATGGCCCCTGCTGGGCCCCCACTGAAAAGCAATGCGCCCCCCACCCCTCATCTCAGTGGGCCTTACGCCGCAGCCATTCGGAACTAACTAGAGTATTACCAGATTACTATTTGGTATATTATTAGTAAAGTTAGTCGTAGTATTTAGTAGCCTACAGTCATAAAGAAGAAATATACATACATTTCTGTGGCTTTCAATTTAATTTAAGCTGAAGAGACTAGCTAGAGCCAGGGCAGAGTCTCAAGAGGGTATGAGTACCCGCGCATTAGCCCCATACATTGTGCCAATACGCTGGACTCCCTCCGCTTCTTGAAGAAGAAGCGGACGGAGCTCGAGGGAGTCCAGCGTACCGCATAGATAGTCAGTCTCACTTTATAAAGATTCAGCGCAAACTCTTCCTCGGTACGATGATGAGGAATGTTAGAAAAGCAAGAGGAACCGTACTACAAGAGTAAAGTTAAAAATTAAGAGTCGGGATTAGCATTTCTTATGGGCTACGTGAAATAATAAGACTTAAGACTAACTTACATTGTAAGAGAAGAGCCAAGCTGAAGTCGACCTTCTTCGAATTAACCGCTTGTTATACATGCTGTAATGTGCGCAACGACATACCAATTAGCGCAAATTCAAGTTTGCGTGCAAACTTGCGCGTCAAACTACTTTTTTTTGCGCCAAAGTCCGCAAAGCGCTGTGCCTCTATGATTTTTGCTTTGCGCGCGCTCTAAACAATTATATTTTTGAACTATCAAAATGGCGACCGTGAAAGACAGCGATACGAATTTGTGGCTCCACAACAAACTCGGGGATAGTGAAGATCTGTGGTCTGGAATAAGTAGTGTCGGGTCGCAACTTCAAGGAGACATTCTTAAGAATGTTTATGTCTGTTTCCAGAGTCTCCACCCGACGGTGAAGTTGAAAATGTTAATGTCTATACTGCATATGCCCAGAAGAAATGTCGATGAGGTATAAAAACTGTGATTTTATAATCATAAATCCAGACCATAGGCCTACAGTAATAGACCCAGTAACTGTTACTATAACTGTTACTCCTTTTTTCGAGATTTTGACATTATCGGTAGTACGACCGATAATGCCAAAATCTCGAAAAAAAGGGAGTACAGCGCCCCAGTTACTGGGTTTAAGTCCATACCGTCTTTTTTATAATATAAAATTACACTTGTAACAACTGTTTTTAATATGATATTTATTACAGTATTAAAACTACACAAGCATGACAAGTACTGTACTACTACTACTGTTACAGTGTTAGTACTACTAATACTACTACTAACTAGGCCTACCAATCAATACCATGACCATAGCCAACCTTATTAACGTTAATAATTGGGCTGTTTAGTGTTGCTGGAAGCAAGTAATGTTGTGTCATGATGAGACTGATGATTGATTATTAATATAATTTTATTATATGAAATGGCAACATGGCAACTAGTTGCAATAATCCTAACCCTCCATCCTCCCGACGGTCGGAAGGATGGAGGGTTACGATTATCGCAACTACATGGCAACTAACAATTGAACCAGAAATACAAGAAAGTAAACAAAAAATAAACAGAAATGGGCAAATGCAACAATAATTAAAACATAATTTGACATGTACAAATTTAAAAAGAACAACCACGAACACTGAAACACTGAACATTGCTTTTCGTGATCGTTGGGGGCCCAGGGGTCATGTTTTTTTTAATGAATGACATGTATAGCATTTTTTTATGGGAGGGCACCCTGGGGGTGGCGCTGGAAATTTGTGGGGGGAGGCATGTGCCCCCGGGGGGGGGGGGGGGCCCTTTGGCTGCTGATCCCAAGTGACAATAGAGCTGATGGAAATATCTAAATACTGGATGGAGGAGGTCGATTTTCAGTTGACGATACCCAAAGTATACATCAGAGTTTGGATATTTCTGCTACGGGTAACATGCATGACTTTGGTTTTGGCTGGATTGAACAACATATTGTTACTTAAGGACCAGTTAGCAGGGCTGTTTAGATCAGTATGCAGCTGATGCTCTTCAGAATCAGAATTGATAACATGAAAGAGAAGAGCATCATCTGCAAAAAGAACACATTTAGAATGAACATACACTGCAATGTCAGGAATATCATTAGCAAACAGACTAAACAGTACGGGACCTAAAACGCTTCCCAAGGGTACACCAGATGGGACATCCACCCAAGGACAAGAGCTACCCTGAAAAATTACATGTTGTTGATGAGTGGTCAAGAGTGATTTGATCCAATACCACACAGCACCCTGAATGTTGATCCATAAAGATCGGTAAATGGTCTGAAAAATCAGCTAAATAAATACCAGATTTGGGACAAGATACATTACAAAATGAGTTGTCTATAGATATTAAGTGATAAAATAAAGATTTAAATTACCTTAGGTTACTTTTTTCCCAGTTTCAAGGAGAGCTGAATGCTATCATCCACCTTGCTCGTAATGACTCTGACCAATGGGTGTCTATTGTTGGTGATATTCTTCATACTTACCCGAGCACTGGAAGCCTGAATCTTGATATTGAGGAAGACCACCAGTTTGTGGCTGAAGTTCTTTATGATTTACGCAAACACTGTAAGCAGTCACCATTACTTTCCTGAATCTGCCCTCAAAATGTATTGTTGTCGCTGATATTTTTTTTATTTATTTTTTTTTCATTTTATGTTAGTAAGAAACAAGCTCACATTACTACAAAACTGTACAAGGTAATGTACATGTACATGCACTTGTTTGTTGGAATCTTTATCAGGGATAGAACATTACTATAATGTAATGACTTGTTTGATGAAATCTCTATCAGAGATAGAACATTAAATTATAGTAATGCTTTTTACCCCTGATAGAGACTCTGTTGGCCTATGATTGACCTTGGTTGGCACCTTGTGGGCCAATGGTTGGCACATGGTTGGCACATGATTGACCTTGGTTGGCTGTGGCTTATGCACAAACATAATTTTATGGGAGACTGATATTGTGTGTACAAAGACATGCTGGGAAATTTGGGTCAATAAAATGTGACTCTTTTGTTGCGGCTACCAAGTCATTGGCCATGTTGGCTGTTGTTAAGGTTGAAGATGGGTGAAGTTCACTGACCCACTGACCACCTACTTCTACCACGGCTACGTGTTAAGAAAATTGTACAGTTTTTATTTGTACCAACCCCACTGAGGAGGCTTTTACAATACATGAATTGTAAGTTTAATTTTGGTTGGTGGGAGGCCTAGATGCATAATAATAGTGGCCCTCTTGTATAGTGCTCAATCTGTCATGCAGTGACACCCATGAAGTGAAAACATTATTACCCCGGTCAATGGGCCATAGATTTTATTCCTTAAACCATCTCAACTCCCTCGGAAGTATACAGCATTGCACTGCTAAGTAACCAGTGCATCAGGCTAAATCAATCACAGGAACCATCTCTGCCCTACCAGTCACAGGAACCCATTTTACCTGTGGGTGAAGAGAAGCAATTGTATTAAGTGTCTTTCTCAATATAACTGTCATGACTGGGATTCAAACCCACACCCTGATGACTTGGCCACTGGAACTTTAGTCTGGTTCACTAGACCGCTCGTCCATGACACACAAATTGTAAACATTAAAGTAAATGTCACTGTCACAGAATTTGTCAATGCTTTTTCTTTTGTTTTCATGCAGTGAGTAAGACGGACTCCAACAGTTTGTTGCCGCTAGAATGTCAGTACCTAAACAAGAATGCTCTAAACCAGCTAGTGGGGATGCAGGCACCTCCTGTCAAACACTTTGCCCTTAAGAGGAAGCCCAAATCAGCTGCACTTCGGGCCGAGCTTCTCCAAAAATGTTAGTTGAAGGAAAGTTAAAACTGTTTTGGGGACAAGGAAGTTTATTCACATCTGCTTTTTTCAATTTTCTTGGCATGGTTGTAGAGAGCTAGGAGCTTAAATGTCCCAGGGATGCTGCTGGTTAACGTGATTACCATGCATGCACTCACAGTGCTACACTTTGTTTTCCCTGTAAACAGAGGGACAAAGGGTACTGGAATTTATGCGCCTTTTACCATGGATTATTGTGTAATTACTAATTCCAGACCTTCTCCTTTTGTTTACTTTGTTTTCCCTGTAAACAGAGGGACAAAGGGTACTGGAATTCATGCGCCTTTTACCATGGATTATTGTGTAATTACTAATTCCAGACCTTCTCCTTTTGCCTGACAAACAAGTATTTTGAGAGATTGATGTGGCTTATGGCCGAGGGTCTGGCTGATTCATGAACATAAACTCTATTTTCCTGAAAGAAAAACATAAATTCTGATAATGTTATGAGACTATTTGTTGTCTTTACTTTGTTTAGTCATGGTTACAAACAACTTACCGCTGGTTGTTCCAAAAATTAATCCCGCGGGTGGGCTCAGGAAAATTGAGGTAATCCCGGAGTAAAGTGGTCATCTCATTGACCTGCTGCATCATCACTGACATGTTACTCTGAAAGTTAACCAGGTTCTGCCAAATCACCTAATTGGGAATTAGCCAATCAAAAGAATGTAACAGTAAATAAGGATATTATTTGTAATTTTTACCCATGTACCGATGTGTGTTACGGCACTTTATACTCAGTACATCGGTGTATGGGTAAAAGTTATAAATAATATTCCTTTTCCCCGATTGAATTAACATCTATTCTAAGTAAGGACAAACAAAATTAAAAAAAGTTGTGTTGCCCTCCACTGATCGACCCAAAAGTTCTGAAATCACAGGTTAGTTTATTTTCCCAAGAAATGACAGGTTACTTTATTTTCCCATTTAGTTATATTGATACTGACACAAAATTGCTGTGTAAAGCCTATATATATATGATCGCTGTGAAAAAGAAAACAATTAACTTGAAATGTTTACACTGACAGTTTGTTTTCTTATAACCACTTGAATCCCCACTTGGCATTTGCAATCATAAACCCGTTTACCTCTCTGTTTTTGATGTTGTTTTTTTAAGCTGCTGAGGCAGCTCAGCAGACCAAGAAGCAAGTAGGAGCCTCCACTGTCCCCACCAAGAACAGGACCAGAAAAATGGATGACTGTAAGTTTATAGTATTAAATGTTTGTACTCAGTAAATTGATCTTGACTATGAATTTGACTGAGTTCAGCAGGGAACATTTACAAACAAATAAAGATATGGGTATTTTCACACGATTAGTCAACTCCGCTGCTAACTTTACTGCTACAATGTCGAAGCTGCGAAAATTTAATGACCGTGTGAATGCAATATTTAGATAAATTCGCTGCCAACTTCGCTGCTATTTTCATTGCTAAGTCCAAAAGTTAGTAGTGGAAATTTCTGCTGCTAACTAAACTTAGTAATGAAATGTAATACTTCAGCCATGTTGGAAGAAATTTAGCAGTGCATTTTGTTTTTTTGAACGCAACTGACCTCATCTGTCTTTAAACATGATTTCAGCTCAATATTACGACGTCATGTATTTTTTTCTCCTGATTGAGTTGTCTAAACGTTTTGCCCTTCACTCACCACCCAAATTCTTTAAGTTTAACAATTAAGTTGGCATTATCTGTATTTTCTATAAAAAGTGTCTTGTACTTGAAGTGCAGAACAAGAATAAAGATGAAAAAAAATTGACATATTAGGAGCTATGTTCATAAACATCATCCAAATGAAATGAAAAGGCAAAACATTGACTGTGCCTCATGTGAATGCAAGGTAAATTTTAGTCGTTTTCTCAAGGGAAATCCTGCTGCAAATATTTAGCGGTGAAGATAGCAGTGATGTTAGCTACTTGTGTTAACATACCCTATGGCTAATAACCTGTTTGTGTTTTGCTGTAGGCTCAAGATGCCTAGAAAGTACAAGAAAGTACAAAAATACTTTAGTAATCTTTTAACAGCACTGCGAGCAGAGTTTTTGGTATAATGATATTTCTTAATCTTTCAAGCTGTACCATTGAAGGGAATTCCCAAGGCTACTCCAGGATTCCGAGCTGCACCTACTCTACCTCGCACTATCCCTATCAATCGCAGGATGGCCTTTAACAGAGAGGGAGGTACAAAGGTATGTACTGTATGACAGGTGCAGCTAGTTAATGCACAAGTCTTTACTTCTTTTCAAATGTATATTTTAATGTTTATGAATTCAGTAGGATATGAAGAAGCTTACAAAATGTTCATGTGTTAATTATTTATGAAGAACAATGATAACAGCATTTCATTATCATCTTAACTGCATTAATTTAATTTTTACTAATATTTGTATTTGTCTGGTTTGTTTTTGGTGTTTTTTCTCTTTTGTTTTCTGCAAAGTTACTTGACATCACTGACCAACCTCTAGGTGGGAACAACAGAGAGGCCAAGAAACGGAAGAAGCAAGCAGGTTTGTAGCATTGAATTATTATCTAGTTCAGTGCCTTACAGTGATGACAAACTGGGAAAGGGTGATCAAGTTGTAACTGAACCAATTTATGCAGCTTGTGAAGAATAGACCAATCCATTAAGCCCCCCCTACCTTAGCAACTGCCTAGCAACATCACATGGCATGACTTTCTTGCCACGATCGCTGCGGTGGTTTGGTTGCGGCCACACACACATATCCGATACACACACAGACATGGCTTTCGTGAACGGTATGGTGTAATCATTTAGTTTTGTGGCCTTTTGATCAGTGCCTTGAGTCCAAAGAACAATGCAGACAGGAACACTGTTAAACCACTTTTACAAAACTGTACAGAGACCACTGTTGTGGGATTTGCACCAACAGAAATACGAAAAAATTAAAACAAAACAAAAGTAAGTACAGTTGTGTGTGCAATTGTGTGTCAGAACAATGATGGCGGTTTGTTTACTTTTCGAATGAGATTTTTAACGTGTCGGACATTTGTTGGACTTTCAGTGGCGTTGTCAAGGCTGTGATTGGTCAATACGTTAGTAGGCGAGGCTTAATGGATCGGTCAATTAAGAATGCTGTATTTGTAAAAATGAGTGATGTTGGCATCAAATGTAGACTGGATGTCTGCAGGATGTACCCTCATGTTTAAATTAGCAGAATAGTACTCTTGTATCTATCTTGAATTTTGTACTAGTGGCCCAACAAAGTTGAAGGCTTGGAGGTCATCATGTAAGTAAATAATGGTTTATGTTTCTATCGGGGGTTTTGTGCTTGTTAATACATACATGTATCAGGCTTATTTTGATAGCTGCAATTGAAACAAGCAATGGTGATTTTTCAGGTCATCAAATACATGTACTATTATGTTGACATAGACAGTATTTTAGACTGCTTTATTTCTCTGTTATGGTATGAACTTCTTAATCAGCTTTCAGATTGAAACTAAATGTAATAAATTTTTGCAAATATTTATTAACTAATCCTGTACTTTGTCTTACAAATATTTATCAAAAAGCTTTTTTTGTTAAAGTCTGTTAATAAACATTTTACATTTATTCAATATCAGAATTGGAAGCACAGGAGCAAGCCAAGAAAGATAAGGAGGCAGCTCAAGCAGCTACACCTGACTATGCTGCAGCTTTTATGTCTCCAGCATCGGTCAAACCAGCAACTACAACCAACCCTATTGAAAAACTAGATGAGCCCTCAGTACCTTCATATGCACCTGCAGCTAGCAGTAGCAAGCCAAACAAACCAACATCATCACTTCTTAAGGGCTTTGGTATGTTGATATTGCTGTCTAACTGTAAATGGAGCATCCCAAAACTGTGGAATGGTCTACTTAGAAAAAAAGAACACTTGGTAGCAGCATAAACCCCGCCATTACACAAATCCATGTCTGTGATGTATCATCTGTTTCAAGTGCTCCATGGAATGTACTGTTACAGATACCTTGAAGTATGTGTACATGTTCATTTGTACACACTGCACACACAGTGCACACACCCACACAGTGCACACAAGGCATTATGCAAAATGGATCCTCGGTCTTATGCATATTCTCACATTTGAGGTACTCATGAATACATGTACAGTTGAGTAGCACAAACATTATTGGTCAATTAGCATTCATCAATGTTTGAATATTTAAAAATTCATTTGTTTGGTACCACAGTGCTGGTGGCATTTAGTGCTGCCATTATGCATCTTCCTCAGTTGATGAATTAGTTTATATTAGCCATCAAATTTACTCCAAACTTTCCATTGGATCAAGGGGAACTTACTTTTTATTGTATGTAAAAAATCACAGGGGAAACTGACTGGGTAATACGGCAGTTTAGTGTTGAATGGCTTCAGACTGGTACCCCTGAACAATGATATTGACAAATAGGGAGACCGCCAACATTAGGGCAAGATTGCTCAGTTGGGAGAGCACCTGCACATTAATTCAGAGGTCGCAGATTCAAATCCCCTTTTAGTAATTTTTACTTTTATATTTCATAATACAATTTCACGAAGTTAATGTTTATACAAAGTTTTTACGGTATTTAACATTGTTAGTTTTAACTGAAAAATGTTTAATTCACTCTACAGACCAGCCAACTCCTTCCCTTTCCACCAAGACAGCACGGGACAATCTCCAGCATCAACTACAGCAGTCACTGGAACAATCAGGATTTAATCTTCAAAACCCTAACCCTGTCCCTGGGCCAACAGCTACACCTACTCCACAAAACCCTGCACCCCAACCTGCTCCGCCCACACCTACCTACCCCCAAGCTGGAGCTATTGGGGTACCATCTGGGACACCTATGGGTGCTGCAGGTGAAGCCCCTGGATTGACCCCATCTGCTGCATCATCATTGACTGCTGGGAGTGGTGCACAGAAAAAAGCATTATCACTTACGGTTAGTTTCACTGTTTTTTTTTCTGTGTAACTTTTGTAAATACCTAACCAGTTTTCAGCAACAGCTCATTATTTAAACAATTGTTTAAATCCTTTAACAATAGATCAGTGTGTCAGTTTTACTTTCAGAATGCTCATGTAATGAACATGCAATGTACATGTAGGTTCAAATTACATTGGTTGTAACAGAATATTTTACTCTGTTATAAAGAAAAGTTTAAAGAATGCCTCTGACTAGATACTTGTCACTATCTATTTAATGTTTGCATTTTGGATAGTTTAACGGTTGACCAGATAATTAAAGACAGTTTTTCACTTTGAATGACTCGATTCCATGCAGGCCTTGTGCTAAGTTTTTCTTTTCACTTCTACTACTCCCTTTTGAGTTTGGCTTTGGTGTACTTTTGTAATGTTGTATCTTTGTAGACATAAGGTGATCATGGCAATGTGCTTAACAGAGAATTTCTGTAATCCTCAGTAGATTTTGTGTTGTATCTACGTTCTATCTATTTTTTTAATGACCTTGAATGAAATTGACCTTCTTTTCAAAATCCTTGTTGTGCATTTATGTGTTTGTATTTCTTTGTTTCACACTTAATGACACCGCCAAATACAGATTCAGGGGGAGTAGAACCTTGAGCATGGTATTGGAATGCGTCTGTTTTGTCATTGCTACTCGAGTATTCAGTTTCCCTTCTTTCTGAAAACGCTTGCCCTTGCAAATTACAAGTTCAGGAAAGGTGACAAGTTAGGGGGTTTTCGGAGATCTCTGAGGTGAACTTTAGTGTTGCAAGTTATTTAGTGTTTTATAAGTTTCTCTACCTTGTTGCGGTTTGCCACTGTAAACTATGAGAACATCATCTCTGTATCTCATCTCTGTATCTCATAATATTTACATATTATGTTGTCTACATACATGTATAGATTACGTACGGTCCAGCAAACCTTAGCTGTGATCTCACCCGTCATATTCCTATCAGTAACCTCATAGCTTGGCCTGGATAGTTGCCTTTCCCCCTCTTGTATATGTGCGGATTGTCCCTACTTGGGGGAGTGGGGGTGTGTCATTCCAGCCGAGCAAGGAGTCACACAGGTTCAAAACGGTTTCTTCTGTTTGTGTGGGAGTTGGCGTCCGGGTTTTGTTCTGCCTCTAAAAATACCTGCACCAACTGTTGAAAGTTGTGCAGGCGGTCAATAAAATACATTTAACTCTCTTATACAATGCAAGTGTATTTTCTAATGTCAATAAAATGAATTGAAGACAGCTCCTAAATATTTTTAAGAATGGCAAGGGCAACAACCCCCTCACATATAATCTGATTTGTTTAGAACTCTACACCAAAGCCTTGGTCAAATGGTTAGATGTGATTGTTTTTTGTTTTGCGTAAGGTTTGTAAGAGCAATGCATTCTGATTTGGTTATATTCAATGCCACAATTTCAATTCCAAGAGACCAAAGAGTTTCTTTGATGCGCCAGGGTTTTTGTTTCTTCTCTATCTAGAAAATATCAAATTCACACACTGTTAATTGCAGAACCTTGGCCTTGAGCCAAGGATTGTTCCTCAATCCGACACCAAGGCTGGAAATTCGGTAACTCTGACTTGCCTCCACTGCACCAAAATACAATGAATAAACAATGGTGGAAGTCTCTCAATGTCTCATAATCCTCTACTTGGAACAAAAGGATAAAGGTCTGGAATTTGGGGTTACACAATAACCCTCGCATAATGAGTGAAAAATAGGCTAAATATTCAACACCATCTGTCCTCTTTGTGTTGGTGAAACAAAGTGTTGCATGGTGAGAAACAAAAATGTCCGGGCGACATTTGTTTTGTCATTTCGATTTTACACAATGGCGTGATGACATGACCTCTGTTGACTGGCTCGGACAATATTTGCAAGTATACAGTTCATCAAGCATCTACTGGTTAAGTGAATTCCTTTCAAAAATCATTCTTGAATTTGTAACTGTTTTTTTTTTGCAACTAGTTAGTGTAAATTCAAGGTCTGCGTATACTTGTATCTTTGCATTTAATAAGTTAAATTTTGTTCATTCTGTATGTATTATCATACATACAGAAATGAATAGCAAAGTATGGGGAAAAATGAATTGAAACAGAGATTATTGATTCATTAAACAATGTTTTTTCATTTAGAGAGAGCAAATGGTGGCTGCCCAGGAGATGTTCCGTCAGTCAAACAAGGTTACTCGACCGGAGAAGGCACTTATTTTAGGTTTCATGGCTGGAGCCAGGGGTAGGTAGTAGTTCAGATAAATTGTGTGAAATTTTAGGTATTGGCTCTACCCATTTTTACCAGGTTCAAATCTTCCACCCTACCCAACACAACTTAGGCCAAAATGCTAAACAGGCTTGGTTTAGCTCTTGAAGCAGGGAGACTTCACTGCTTTATTTTTTGAAGACAGAGTCAAAGTTAAACAAAAGCAACCCAAAGAATGATAAGGATAGGGTTTACTCTTTCCAAAACATAAATTGTTTTGATTTAACTAATTCTATTTATATAAGAGGAGGAGATAGGTAAAGAACCTTTTGTTTTAGACACCATTCATTGCATCTACAGTACAGCAAACATTCTGTGTCATACAGTGTATAAACCAAAACTAAATTCTCATGCTTGCAATCAATTTTTATTACACCTTGCAGACAATCCATGTCCCCAGCAGGGTGATGTTGTCACAATTCGTCTAAGTGAAAATCGAGAGATGGTTCCACAAGCTGAGGGGAGTGGACCAGATGACATGGTTGTAGACACATACTTTGAGATGAACTATGCCACAGGAAAGTGGAAGAGGTACAAGAAATACAAACCACTTTGAACAAGACGAAGGAAGGATAAAGTTGTTTGAAAGCAAAGAGTTGCAGAGATAGGCACTTAAGACAAGGAGATAGGCACTTAAGACAAGGAGGATCTCTGCCTAGAACAACCTAGAATCTTTGGGCTCAAACAATTGAGAATTACAAGCATGTCTTTTGCCACCGGTATTCATCTTTTGTCCCGTCCCCATGGTGGGATTTGTTTTGGCGGATTTGCCGGAATGTTTTTTCTATGAGGGTACCGCTGGCACAAAGAAACCCTGACTTGACAATGCGAAGAGAACAAAGATTATCTGTATTGGATCAACCATTTTGTTTCTCGACCGAGAAAATGTCAAATTCACGCAGAGTGAATTGCAAAACATCGACCGTTACGGCATAGGAGTGGAACTTAACATAAAACCATGGCTTGATTTCTGGCTTACACTGACTTACCTCCTATGAGCCGAAATACAATGAATGAACAATGGTGGAAGCCTCTCGATGCCTGGTAATCCCTTCTTGGAACAAAAGGACAAAGGTCTATAATCAGGGATTACACAAAAACTGCCTCTCAATGGCCACAAAATGCCAATATATTTAAGACCTTTTCTGTCCTTGTGTGGGTGGAACAAAGTATAAGACAGTGTGTGTGTGTGGTCTGTGCACGTGCCACAGTGGAATGTCTGGGCGACCTTTGCTCCGGTGGTCCAAAATTACATAATGGCGCCTTAACATGGCTTCTGTTTCCAGGCAGGGGAAACATTTGCATGTATACAGGTCATCCGGTGCCTACTAGTTAAAAAAAACATTAAAAAGCAACCATCATACAATTTCATAGTCTTATTGTGTGCACCAAATGATGCATTAAGTTTGTATACATGATGAGAGGGTTAAATAAGCAGAAATCATTTTCTGAACATTACTTTGTTTAATCTTTGTCAGATTCACTATAAACACCATAAAATCAGAAAGCCCCTTAGTGCCACATTTTTATTTATTTTTCTTTTCCGATTTTTATTTTTTTTTGTTTCAAGATTTTAATTTTGTTTTCAAGATTTAAAAAATTTGTTTTTCAAAGATTTTTGTTTTTTCAGTTAACGCCCATATTTAGCGTCCTAATAACTCACCCTAGCAGCAATTGTTTGTGGCTCTTTAATGCTTCCATAGCTCTTGAAAAAAAACATGAAACACATTTAAAATCCTTGAAAAAACAATTAGTTGTGGCATTTTGGAAGTAAATGTCCCTGTGTGTTATACAGTGTAGTGCATATTTTATGTGGCAGGGTGATTTCCAAAATGGTCACAGCGTGTGGCATGCATGCAAGGGGTCAATATTGATGACTCTTGTGTTACTCATGATTGTGGACAATATATCATTTTACAGGACTTGTGTCCTTAAGCAAGACAAGACACTTAACCATTATTGCTGCGTCCTTCGGATGGGACATAAAGCCGTAGGTCCGGTGTGTTGTGTTAATGCATGTAAAAGAACCCAGTGTACTTACCGCAAACGGAATGGGTTCGCCCCGGTGTTCCTGGTTTGATCGGCTGCAGATTGCGTCACAGCACCTTGTAAACTGTTACATGGTGCTATGTAAAGGAACAGGTCTCATACTTCAAAATGTAACTCCACATACCTTGCAGGAAAACATACTGAATGCTTTGAGACACCCATCGTGTGTGATAAAGCGCAATATAAGAACTATGTATTAATATTGTTATTATTATTATTACAACAGTCATATTGCTTTCTCTGATTAATTGCTTTCTCAACAAGACCAAACTGAGGTTGACAAGAAAACCATCCAGCCAGTTTTCATATGATGATAGGCAGTATGATTGGTTGGAATTGCACACAGGGATCAATACAACAAAATAATAATTAAGCTGTGTTTTGCTGCTCATAATGCAAGGAAATAATGAGGGAGAACCAAAAAAAGAATTAGCAGTTTCTTCAAATTCAACATATTGGATGTCCCATTAAACAAACTTGTATTTGTATTCTTAGAAAAAACAAAAACAAAACAAAAACAACAGAAAAAGAGATTTATAACTCTTGTTGCTCTCAAGTTTCAATTAAAGTTGCAGTTAATTTTAACTACTGTGTGAATAATATAGTTTGTGTAATTTTTTTGTGGAATGTTAAAGCAAAACACTTTTTTAACAACTCAAGTTTTGTTTAAAACTTACTATTGTTGTTTTACAGACGATATTACTTTATTTAGTGGTGTGAAAAAAGAAATTAAAAAAAGTTATGTCTGTATAAAGTGGTACTTTAAACTGGTGTATATTATTATAAAAGTATATTATATTATGTTTACAGTAACACCTTGCGTTTATAAACTGTTTATACTTTGCTGTTGAGAATCGCCTTCTATTTATTCTACTACCGCGGAGTAGATTTCAGAATTCTTGGGGACTACTTAGTTCTGAAAAAAAAATATCCTGCTTTAAGTACTACTAGGGGAGGTAGGAAATCGGCCTGAGTACTACTTTTGCATGGTGGATTGAAGGGACTTCTAGTGATTAACTTCACTGTCGCAGAGTGAGTCATTAATTGGTCTCAATGATTCGACTAGCCTGCTCTAGTTATTGTCGGACTAGTTGTCCCCCGAATTCCAAAATCTACTTCGCGGTAGTAGAATAAATAGAAGGACCGTTGTCACAAGAACAATCTACACTGCAAAGTAGACAATATACACGTGTTACCACAAACCGAATATACATTGATACCTACCCATGCAATACCTCAAAACCCATAAAAGTATAGGGGCCTATTAGTTATTGAAAAATTTGTCCACATAATTTGAAATTATAATACGTTACTTAAAGCAGTTATTAAACCATTGGTCATGTTGGTCAAAAACAGGCAATATTACGCTGCACCTCCTTTGAATTTTGATATATGGACATCACTTTAACCATTTTTGAGAAAATAATCCAAACAATTTACTGGAACACTTTTTTTATCAGGGATTTTACCATTGATGGTTAATCCATGGTAAATTACAAGCATTTTTCAATTTATTCTTATTACCGAGAAACCCTCAAAAGTGCCTTGCACTGTAACCTGTTGGCCTGAAGATACAGAATGTGAAGAAAAATAGTTAGAAGATATCTCAGTTCTAGATATGGGGGAAAACCCATGCACTCTTGTTATGCAGTTTACTATTTACTTGAGCAGGTCAACCAATGCAGCATGAAACTCAACACAATAGCAGCATAGCTGTGTCTTCAGCAGTGAAACCATAAGGGCAAAACTTAAGGGTGTGGGTAAAATTTTAGGGTGGTGGGGGGGGGGGGGGATGTGTGCACATGGAGTGCGCCATTTATTCTAAGAAGGCACTTCTGACTGATTATATTGTGTTTTTTAAAGTCCCCATTGCATTTT
Organism: Marthasterias glacialis; assembly: GCA_911728455.2. Taxonomy (NCBI): domain Eukaryota; kingdom Metazoa; phylum Echinodermata; class Asteroidea; order Forcipulatida; family Asteriidae; genus Marthasterias; species Marthasterias glacialis. Next base: position 14,585,202 of record OU452231.1, on the reverse strand, counting down.
TCCTAAAAGCCCCTTTTCAGTGCTCTTGTTATACCATTATATTAAAAGAAAAAAAATCTGACATGGAGGTAAAAACAAATAGATTGCATGTAAAACAAATAGTTTGAAATAAATGGAAATTACTACATAAAAGCTGATAAATGTGTAGAGATCTAGACGTAGGGTTTGTTTGTTCTTCCATGCGGAATCATTAATGAGAGTGACCACAAATAACTTTGAGGAAAGACACAGATATGGTTGATGTATTCAAGAGAGTTCGCATCTCAAGACGAAGTTTATTGGGAGCTCCGCTCCTCTCAACGATCTCTCTCCAACTCCCTTCTATTTGTTACATTTATTTATTTTATTCCAATCTTTGTTATTCAATCTCTTCTAAATCAAAATATTTATAAAAGGAAATTAATCACGCACGCGCTCACGCTTTGCAAACAGCTCTCGCGGGTGGTGGATTAATTTGCATATCACTACAACTCTCCCAAATTTTGAATCATATCTGCCCCTGCAGACAAAATTTGAAGCAAAAACAATCAAGTGGGATCACATGTAGGCCAGTGTAAACCATATTGTGTGTGTGTGTGTGAGTTTGTTTAGGCATTCAAACTGGGGACTTATAACAAAAGAGGACAATAGGGTCCCCGATTGGAAAAGGTCCCCAGTTGGAAATCGTGTTCAAAACCAATGGGAGCTGTTGCTAAAAAGTTGAAGTACAAACAAAAGAGGGACAATAGGAGGTCCCGATTGGAGGTAAATACACACTTGTGTGGGCTTACACATCGGCACTTGTGGGGTCCTGACAACAAAAGAACAATGGACCCCACAAGGTAAATTCAATAGGAACAAAAGGACCCCACAAGGGAATTCTTTAGAAAAGGGACAATAAGTTGAACAATGAAGTACCCCACAACTGGCCATGTGTAAGGATGTGTGTGTGTGTGTGTGTGTGTGTAGGGGGGGGGGGCACCCGGGATGGCACATTCCCCCTCCCCGCCTCCCCTCCCCTTCCCTCCCCTCCCCTTCCCTCCCCTCCCCTCCCCACCCCGTGTGCGACCCCGTGTGGCTTCCAGAGTTGCAGGATATTCTGCAGTTTAGGGAAAACACATTGAAACATTGATTTTATACAAGTTTATATAACGAACCCTTTTATCATGGTAGTTTTTAATCTCAAAGGACCAGTTTCTCTCTCCCGCCCCCCCCCCAGTTTACGCCACTGTCGTGACGGTATCTCAAAAATAGCGCCCTCTCTTGATCATGATGTTTTGTGCAGCTTATTCTCGACTCTAGCACTGCTGCTGTAGTGGATCAGGAGCTGCGTGAGATGGATACTGTCGAGTAGTCCGAAGCTGCTTCAATTTTCTATTTCTTAAAACATTTTAAGAGTAGATGTTAGGTTGTAAAAGAAGGAAGCTGTAATGGCAAATGTTGATAAGTTGGCCAGGGCGTTTGACGCCCTGAAAACTCACCAGCAGGGAGGAATCGGTGACGATAGCGGTCAAAGGTGGGTGTAAACCGTTTTGACACTGACTCGCTGACACTACTGACGGTGACACACAGACTATGGAATGGGGATGGTCCTTCCATCTATATCGGTGCATCGGTCATGACATGATGTTAATGATTAGTAGTGTAATTCCGACATAAACGATATTAAAAGGCGATCTAACTTTCCCTTGCTCATCCCTGTGAGTGTGATACGTGTGATGAAAAAGAGAAGAAAAAAGTTTGCATCCATTGCAAACAAAGCTCTTCGTGAGCCAGCGGATGAAATCTCACGATAATATCTGAATAGTGAATGTACAGATGTATTGTATTTTTATTGTAGTAGAGGGCAGTACTTTTTAATTTACACTTCTACATGGAGTTCTATTGAGTATTGGCACAAGTACACATCGAAGTACTGTTTTTATGGATCTGTGGCTCTATCCATGGATCTCCATGGTACATCATACTCAGACCCGTGACTTTTTTGAGATGTTGACATTATCAGTCATGTCGGTCGTAGTACAGACTACAGTAGCACGACCGATATGTTAAAATCTCAAAAAAGGAGTAGGCCTACACAGCGCCCCAGCCCAGTAACTGGATCTATATCAATTCATAGTGAGTGACTGTTGATGAGAGAGGCACAGGCTAGGAGTAGGAGGGGTTGCCAGAGTCAGAGTGAGAGCATGACCACATGTACATGTACAGTGTAGGGTTGCGATAACCGATCCGTAATCCTTCTCCAGATGATTGTCCAAAGGACTGGAGGGTTACAAATTGCTGTAAAATAAATACAGTTTAACATGTTTAAGAAGTATTTTTCAGTGCTGTAGTCGAGTCCCTGTTGTCCGATTCCGAGTCCCTGTTGTCCGATTCCGAGTCCCTTATGCTGTGTTAGTCTTTAGTATCTTTGTTAGTCTTTGTCATTCCGCCATATCACGCGGGTGCAGCTGCTGCACATCTTAAGTTTTCTCAACTTTTGGCTCCAAAGTGAGCAAAGATACTTTGTATGTAATTTTCCTCAGGTCACCAATTTCATCTTTAAAAGCATTTTTTATGAAAGTGAAAGAAACTTTTAATTCTGAGAAGGCCTTAATCTTTATCCGACTGCCACTTTCTAAGGGATTTTTTAGATTTTTTTAATGGATGTTGGGCTCTATTTCCCTTTTTTAATATTCCTCTCGTGAAATTGGTAGCATTGACCTTAAAAAAAGAATAGGCCTATTCAAGCGGATATTTCATCGCGCAGCCGGCGCTTTCACGCATTCATGCCCAAAGGAACTAATTGGTGTTTTAGTGAGTACTGTTGTCAAGCCCAATGTAGACTTGAAAATGGCTTATTTTTCATGATTTAGACACTTTGTAATCATTCAAAGTGCCTGTTCCTCTCTGTATACATTCTGTCGACCTTTCTGGACAGGTAAGGATATAATTTGACCTAAATTAAGGGAGATAAAGTGGCAGCCGGATATGACATTTTAGCCTTTGAAGATTGTACCGTATGTAAAAGCCAAATCCAATCTGTAAAATGTTTTTGCCTGAATCATAAAAAAGACCTAGCTTTTAAAATGCAACTCTGTGCAAAACTAAATGAGTCTAGTTTATTAGGTGAAGTTTCATTGGGATACTACCGACCTGCATCATGATGAGCGAGAGAGATTACGTACCCTCCCTTGGAACCCACTCTTAGGTCAACAGAAACTTGGACTTGCTGTAAATTCTGATGGTGTCTGACTGGTAAGCACTATCTCACCTAATCTCTTTTGTTCGTCATGATGGCTGGTAGAATCCCAATAAAATAAAAATCCCAGTCCAAATCAAATAAAACCTAATAAATTAGACTAATTTAATTTTAGGATTAAAAGCTGACTTGTGAGGTTTGAAAACAATCAAATGGATGTTATGTTAAAAAGAAGGTGCATTTTTTTGCGCAAACAAAAAATCATGTGTCAATGGTTTCTCGGAATAAACCAATATGTCTCTGTTTTATTCCTTCAAACTCTTCTCTACACTAAAATGCAACATTGTGTATGCAGTTTTGTAACCTTGAAACTTCAGAAATACCAGAAACCTAATGTAACCCTTATTCCTACAGTACACCTATTGGTAAATATTTGTTCCCCACTGAAACTTGAGGTACTCTCTATGTTCATATGCAATTGGCATGATTGGTACCTAATAGTATGCATCACTTGTCGATAGATGCCATGTAGCAATCTCTTGTCATCATTGAAACTGCAGACTGTAAAAATGTCACCTTAAAATGATGGTATTTGTGTGTTTATTCAGTGCCTTTAAATTCAATGTAATTTTGTACAATCCATATTTCTTTGGTCGTAGAAATATGTTTGAAAGAAATTCTTCAGGCTCATCAGCTCATGGGTTGTAATTTCAATCACTTTGATAATTTAGCAATTTCTTGTCGCGCAAATTTTTTCTCAGCAATTAGTTAAGATGTATTATTTTGGTGTGGATTTTGTGTCTTGGTGGTGTTTCAAACTCAATATTGAGTCCTTTTATAATATTCAAAATATTTTGATCAGAGGTGAACCTTTTCCAAGTTGGAAAATAATTTTTGATTCTGCCTGCCTCGAATGAGCTTGTTTGAGTTTCACAAAAGTTACTAACCTTGATGCTTTCTAATGCTGTGCTTTGGGCAGTTATGATTGGGTGCTTTGGTCCTGTCTGTTGTACGATTGTCTTCTGCCTACATGTACGTAGCATCTGGAGGGATAGTTTCCTTTTTGGTAGATCTGGATTCCTCCTTACTTCTTTGCCTGAGTATTATATCTGCTTGCATAATTACCATAGCCAAAGCCTCTGTGGTGACCAAACCTCTAGTGTCACCACCTCGACCAATTTTATGCCAAACTTTATTAGCAGAATTAATGTCATAGATGTTAATTTTTTGCATCGGGGATAAAGAATATTATTTCTAATTTTTACCCATACACTGATGTGTGTTAAGCACTGTTTACTCAGTACTTTCCCGAGTCCTGTGAAAAAAATATTCACAGGCATTTTTCTGGGGTGGGATTTGAACCCACGACCCCCGCCATTCTAGAGCAGATGTCTTACCAACTAGACTACTGAGACTGCCCGGTAGCTAAGGCAGTTTGAATCCTATTAGCAGAGGGTACCGCGACCGTTATAATAGATGTTAGCATTAATGTCTTTGACTTCTTTGGTCAAATCATCCCCAAACAGTAACTGTGTGATTTGAACAGGTGGTGCACATAGGTGCTAGTATTGGGCATTCAAGTCAGGATGCATGAGTTCCCTTCTTCATAGGTTTAATTCAATATTGGCATTAGCCATCAAAGTCATCAAGTCCATAGCTAATTTTACGTCTTCTTTTGTGTTATTATCTTTGGACAACATTTATCCAAGCTGAAGCAATGGAACAAACTGCAGAAGTTAATAGCCTTTTAGATCTCTAGACCGAGTGTTTGGTTTAAGTAATGCCCAGATCTCTGGGTAAATTGTAAACTCTTGTCTTGATCAGTTCTGTGGATGACAATACAATTTCTGTTTGTCTGGATCAGTTTCTCATCTGACAACTCGGTAGTTGAGTATTTTACTAGTCATGAATGCTACTTTCTCTCACTTAGGTCCAACCTTATCAAGTGCTTCATATTCATGTTGAATATTGCCCAACCTACATGTACATGTATCAGCTTTAGAGGCTACTTCCCCCTCAGAAAGGAGATGGTTTAGTTCTGCTTCACCATCAGATTTGTTTGTGGCAGAATCTGGCACAATAATGGCTGATTTCAGCTTTTTGGCAATTGGACCTTCATTAGTAGTACTTGTACAGTACATTGTACTAGGCACACTTCTTGCTTTTTGTTTGCAGTCAAAAAATCACTGGTCAATGAAGCAAACCCAGCTTGCATTGTTTGTATCAAAGAATTGCTGAGCTCCTGCCATGATTGAGTAAAGCTAGCCAAAGGATCTAAATCTTGGACTGTGCCCTGTCCCCTTTTTGGCCTGTTTTTTGACATTTTTGTCTTGTTTTGGGGTCTTGTTCTCTTAACGCTGTTATTTTTGAGTCAGAGAAATAGCCATGCTGTTTCCTGTAGTTCTACAGAAGATTTCTCCCTGGCCTTGATAAAACCACCTTGTTGCCGTTATAGCATTGGGTGTGTTGACAAATCGGATAAAATGTCCATTTCTAAAATGGAAAAGTTATTATGTATTGCCTTATTCAACTTAATTGCAAGTACAGTGGAAAATGGCCGAGCAGAGTGGATACGTCTGTTCAGTAGCTGGCTGGATTGCACACTGACGGTCTTAGGAGTGGCGTAATGACAGTAAGGTTGAATCATAGTATTAATAAAGTAAATTAATATGGTAGAATAGAGTCAAACAGACTTTGAATTTTAAAAATAATACAATTTTAAAATTGTTACCTTAGATTAATGTCAAATAAGATGACGCCATCAGTATCATAAATATGAACAGCCATTGTTTATCATTGTATTCAGTTCAATGGAAGCAAAGTCCAAGAGAATCGAGATTCAAGCATAGATTCCAGCCATGGGGCTGATTATTAGCTGTGGCTTACGGCCATTATTAGCTGTGGCTTACGGCCAAGGTTTTCGATTCACGCTGAATGCATCTCATGTTTTCTTGGTGCTTTTTATGAGAACATTTGTTGTCTTTGCTCCGTTTAGTCAGGGTTGTGGCATTGTTATCAGGTTATTGTCAAAAAGAAATTGTTCCGGGCGTTCCTTAAAATCAATTCCATCAGGGGGCAACTTGGTGCTCTCGAGGCTGCGTAAGCACTGGAGATGTGTGAGTGTGTCTTTGAAGGCCAAAGATGACTCAGGCTGCTCTGTTTTGAGTTTTCTGTAAATAGATCGGATTGGATTTCCTTAGTTCAGTGAGAAGTAAGTTGCAGTAGTCGATTCCTGATAGCACAAGGGCACGAGCAGCTGTAGATGATAATTGGCTGATCTGCAGACTGCTGTGACATACATGTATTCACCCATGATGGACATAGTGTTGTCAAAGATAACTCCCAAGTTACATGTACATGTAGGAATTAAAGATAATGGCAAGAATGCTTTATTGTTCATACTGAGAGTAAGATGACTTGAGACATTTGGAGTTATGTTGAAATAAAGCAATCAAATAGTAGGCCTATGTCTTGTCCTTGTTCAGTTGGGTTTGTCGGCTAGCGTCCAAGGCTAAATATCTTTGATGCATTTAGAGAGACTTACGACGCGACATTCTGCTTCATTTGGGATGGAGGGGTCAAAAGGCACAAATCTGAATCATCAGTATAGTGTACAAATGAAATTTGACATCATGTCACCATAGAACGTCACCACCTTCATGTAGTTAATGGTTCAGTGAAATAGCTGAGGGGCTATCGTGGATCCTTGGGGGACTCCAAAGTGAAGAACAGCAGTGTTGATGACTGCTCCAGCAAGGGTAACTTTGCTTGTTCTGTTTGAAACATACATGTACATGAACACCATAAACTAGTCAAGTGTAGTGCCTTCCAACTTGCCAGTTTGAACCTTAACCTGTTTTTTAACCGTTTTGGTTTACACTGATTGGAAATAATCGCCTTGTGATAAACAGATACAGGTTCACTTGTACAAACTGGCAAAAGAACCAGAAAATGGAAGCAAAAGAAACAGTAGTCTACAGTGTATGTACACGTACTTGTACTATGTACAAAATTGTAGACAAAATGTTTCATATGACATGACATCTTATTCTAATTACAATTTTGTACTAAGATGTTGTGTCGTATGAAACATTTGTCTCTCCTTTATGTAAGCTACACCAGCTTCCATGCTTACATCCCTTACTGTATGGACTACACCAAATTATTTGCTGTGTTTGGGCTTTGTTTAAGATGGGGATTTTTGTAAATTAACAGAGAATTTCTATGAATTATGTACGAAAATAACAATGAACACAACAATCCAACATTGTTGAATTTTTAGAAAGTAAGTCAATGTTGCAAGAAAATAGAATAAATACGTCATGTCTTTTGAGAAAACACTTGACAGTAGTGCCTAAAATAATGTCATGTTCTGTTACAAAGCTATTTGTTCTAAAACTGCTTTTGTACCGCTTTCAGAATCTCTCTCTCTTTAATGTCAGAAAAGTCGGATTCTTGTTAGGATGCAAACACATGCACAAGGTATTCTATCATAACATTGAAAGTAGTGTCAAAAATGCATTTTGGAAAATATGTATCTTTTCCAAAATGCACATGTACAAGTACAAAGTAGCTGTTGTGTACAGCATTTGAGATTAACAGAAGTTGGTTCATAGACCGAACAGCATAAAAAACTTTGCATTTTGCAATCACAAATCTGCCTCTTCAGCTTTGTTACAGCCTGTACATGTACAATACATTGGAGCATTTAAAACACACCTATGTAAACACAACATTTGTGCATAATTTGGGGCAATACAGAAAGTAATAAAAGTGAAAATATATACATTCATGTACATGTTTATATACATTTAATTACATATATTATGAGTTGAAAGTGTGAAAGGGCTTATGCAGATTGAATATCAATTCAAAATAGGTGTCTGATATTTAGTAAGCGCTGTGTATATAATAGTCTGTAATATATCTAATATAAGTATGGCAATCTCCTCAGAAGTTGCCTTAATTATTATGCACGCTTTTGTATAAATTAAAAGTAAGCAAAGAATGAGAAATGAATAAATAAATGATTTGAGTAATGTGCAAGAGTACTTAATCTGGAACCAAGGCTGGATCCTCAGTTCACTGTGACTTAACTCCATTGACCCAAAATACAATGCTTGTAACCTCTTCTTGGAACAAAAGGTCGAACGCCTCGAATTGGGGATTACACAATAACCCTAGCATAAAAGGCAAAAAACGGCGAACTATTCCAGACCATTTCTTCTCTTTGTGTGGGTGAAACGAAGTGTTGCATGGTGAGTGCATACTGTGTGCATGCTCCGAAACAAAATGTCCTACACCCTTTGTTCCTGTATTCCAATTTGACACAATGGCATTTTCCAACGTCACCTGTTTGGTGGCTCGGACAATATTTTTGTGTATACACGTACATGTACACATCGTCCGGGGTCTACTTTGTTAGTAATGGTTTTAATACCAAAAGTATGTTTAAACAACATTCTTAAGGCTGACTTGCAGGCTTAGAAAATAGTGAAAACTGCTCAGAACTGTACTTTATTTTCTCCATTGCTGTCGTGGTTTGAGCAGCGCTATTTGTGCACCTCATCATTTTTAATGACTTCAGGAAGTCTGATGCACTTGAAGGAGTTAATACTTCTTCACTGATGAACAAACAAATACACAACTAAAAAGTGAATAATGATTGAATTCTCACTATTTATCCAAAGGAAGAACCATACAACCCTGAGTAAGAAAGATAGAATATCTCACTGTACAACAATAGCAGATGGAATATGTGCTGCATCATTCAGGTAAATGAATAATTAATAAAGTTATCAGTGAGTTTTTGAATTTGGTACTATTGATGCTGTATCTTTTTAAAACCAATGTTTGAAATAATTCTGCCTTGATGATTCCCAACAGAGCTGTAGCTGATTTTCCAAAGTTCTTGGGAATTGCAATGGAGTTGTTCTTTGCAGCGTGTAATGATGAGGAGTCCGATGTCAGACTCAAAGCTGATGAGTGTCTTAATAAGTGCATTAAGGTACAAAGTGTTAATTGTATTAGAAAAACATATGATATTGAAGATGAGTAATCTTAGGCAACGTACTGAAGTCTTGATGGTACCACTGCCACTTTTCTTACACTCCATTATAATGGGTGTGACATTTAGATTGGCTGTAAAATGATTTAAAAAGTGAGGATTAGTATTATTTATTGTTCATACACCAAACACCATTAATGAAAGCTTCAAATTTTGTCCTATGGCTGGAAAGATTGCTTACTTTTTTATGCAACCTTAGTTTTGTTCCAGGAAGGTATTCTTAAACAGTACAAATAGTATTTGCTCTCACTTGTAAGACAATGATACTCAGATTTTAATATTTGTAGCTCTTTCTTAACTCCATGCAGGTTTCAATGGATGGTAATTTGGGGCGTGTTCAGTTGGAGTTGTACAAAGAAATTAAAAAGGTATACTTGATTTTTTTTTTCTTTTTTCTATTAAGCCTTTTTAAAAACTTGTTCCTTTTGTAAATGTCTGTTAACCACTTGACAGCAGTGTACATGCATGGTATACATGTACACTCAAAACCTTTACAGACACAGAAACAGCAAGCCTATTGAACCTAATTAGGCTGCCATTAGCACTTTGTTTACACACAGGAATTATTTTTTGGGTTCGAGGCCAATAGCAGGTGACGTGTTAACACGCCTGGACATTCCATTAAGTAGCATGCACCGTGCCTGCACTCATGGTGTTACACTTTGTTGTATCGTGCAAAGACAGACAAAATGTACTGAAATTTATGCTCGAAGTCTCTTTTAGCGTGGATAATTGTGTAATCACCAAAATCAGACTTTTGTCCTTTGGTTGGACAAAAAAGGATTACAAGAGATTGATAGGCTGCCAACGTTGTTTTCTATTGTATTCGGCATGGGAGCTGGGAGGTAAGTCCGTGATTCACGCATGCCATGGCCAATTATTTGCCTTGGGTTATGGCAAAGAGTTTGGCCGAGTAACGGTGAATGGTGAGCGGTGAACACAAAATAAGCCTACATTTTCTCGGAAGAGAGAACAAATCCTCGAGAGCAGTTGTTGTCTTTACTTGGTTTAGTCATAGTTCCATTGAGACAATGATGCTCTAAAAATGTTTTTTGGAAATTCTGAAAATTAATCCCTCAGATGGGCATTGCCACTACACAATGGGAAATGATGCTCTAAAAATGTTTTTTGGAAATTCTGAAAATTAATCCCTCAGATGGGCATTGCCACTACACAATGGGAAATGAAGGGATGAACAAAATTTCTTTTTTTTAAAGTTTGTTATGAAATTATTATATGAAAATGAGAGAGTAAAAATGAGTTTTTGACATCGAAACTTTAGCCCCCCAAATAGTATTCTTCTTTGAAATTTCAGGTACATGTAACAACAGTTCAAGACCTTATATTTATGAATCGTTGTGTTAAAAATGAATGAAAAATCTTAGATTTTATGCAAGTGGCTTGTTCATTTGATCGATCATTTTGTCTATTAAAGGAATGGCATCTTATTACTTGTTTATGTGACAGCTATTTACACATTTAAATGCCATACATGTATTGGAAACTCAAGACCCTAACTTTTGGAAGTCTCTGTCATAAAAATGGTATACCTTCACATGGTTAGTATCTATTACTGCAGATCAGTTCCCCCAACAAACTCAAGAAATAATTGCTGAAGACCAATATTTTAATGTTTTTTTGTATACAGGCAACAGTTTGTTTTTTATATATTTATTGTAGTATGAAATCATAACTTATGGAGGATTTTATTGAATACCATTTTGTTTATATTATGTAGAATGGTCCATCACGTTGCCTGCGTGCAGCAATGTGGCGCTTTGCAGATATGGCACACCTTATCAGACCCCAAAAGTGTCGCCCCTATGTTATCAATCTGCTTCCATGCATTCCAAAGATCTCCAGAAGGCAAGATGATTCTGTCCAGGTTTGTAATATCAATCTTCAGACTTAAAATTTTACGGAACATTTTTTGTATGACCTATTTCCTCTAATGACTACATGAATCATGCCAACATGTACAACATTATCTGCACTACAAGATGGGACAGGTAAAAACCCACCAAGCATGTTAATTGTGCCATCTTTTAGGTTTCAAGTCAGTTTGATGTCAAAGCCTTGCTTGTCATACATTTGTCAAACAAGTAATGTTTCATTTTCTTATACTATAGACACATGCTCAAAATTGTGGTGTTGATAACAAGTAGCAAAATGTGTACGTGTGATTTAAAATACACATCATTTGCAACAATTAGGAGACAACAAAGAAAGAAACTGTCCAAATTTTAATAGAATGAAAGCCTACTCGCGATGACACCCACCTAAAATTTACTTAAATATAACTGTCCCAAAATTTCCAAGTATTTCCATGTGCATAGTTGTTTCCTTTGGTCTGGTTCCAGAACAGCTGCTGTCTATTAGGTTAGAACGGTAACACAGGGAATCAACTGCTTATATGTGTACAAAGTGTGTTTAGTTGGTTTCCTGTGTGATTGTTCATTGTCCTTGCTGTGGCCATTCTAGAACCAGTTGAAAAGGGATACACATTGAAGGAATGAATGTGGAAGATATTGACCCATCGTTGCATGCGTGAGTTTAAAGCGATTCTTTTATTACTGCTTAACTTTTAAAACAACAACTGTCCCAAAAAAGTAATACAGATACAATTAACTGTTCCCAAAAAGATGTTCTCATCATTGCTTTTACACAGAAAATGTATTGTACATATGTCACATCAACAGTAGTGACAGTACGGCAAACGTAAAGTTTGTGATTATATCAGACTGTTAAAACAAGGTGCCGGTTTAATGTATATTTGGTTTGCGGTAACACCATGTGATTATATCTACTTTGCTATATACAGTAGATTGTTCTGTGAGAACTTGTCTTGCTATTATTCTACTACCGCGGAGTAGATTTTCGGAATTTGGGAGACAACGTAGTTCTGAAAAGAACTGTCCATCAGTCTCCTGATGATGACTAGTGCAGGCTAGTCGAAACGTTGAGACCAAACTCACTCCGCGATAGTGAAGTTATCCGATAAGTCCCCCCAATCCACTAAGCGAAAAAGTAGTAGTAGTCCCGGCCGATTTCCTACCCCCAGGTAGTACTTAAAAAGCAGGACAGTTCTTTTCAGAACTACGTTGTCTCCCGAATTCCGAAATCTACGCCGCGGTAGTAGAATAATAGCAAGACAAGTTCTCACAGAACAATCTACTGTATATAGCAAAGTAGATATAATCACATGGTGTTACCGCAAACCAAATATACATTGATACCTCACCATGCAATGCCTCAAATCCTATATAAGGTGCCGGTTATACCAAGGTAAATCACTTGGTCTGGCAGACGTTGTAATAATGAGAGTCCAATGTGAATGTATTTGTGGAAGAGTAAGGTTTACCCAGAAATTTTGCTGTTCATAGCAATTACCAATGTTTTACAAAATCTCACAGTCTTCTGCACTGCTGTGGTTAAGTTCACTGAACTGATTTTTTTCTTTCATTCTAAAAAATAATACATTTGTGATATTTCAGGAGTCGCTCACTAATTTCATGCAGAAAGTTCTTCCAGTTCTGGGCTCCTTTTTGACAGATACAGAAGTAAAGGTAAAGTTACAGTCAGTGAGTGGGCTTAAGATTGAAGAGATGTGTTCCCCTTGTAGTCAACTCTTTTGGGAGAAAAAGCCTACCAGAGATTTCAGACATTTTGGGTCAGTCGTTGGTGGGCAACACAACAATTTGTTTTTTAGAGGGCCTAAATTCCAACAATTCTTTATACTCAGGTGAATGTTACAAAAAGAAGGTCTGAAAAGTCCCATTGAGATTGATTGACTCACATTATTTTCCTGAAAACAGTACTTAACCCTTCTTTACATTCATGTCAACCATGTCAACCTGTGTAGTCGTTCCTTTTGGATGTGTGTGAAGGGCTTTTAGATTTGAAACATGCATATTAAGCAATGGGGGAAAATGTGAAATACCCCCCACCCCCAGTTATTACCAGATGACGTGTATACACAAGCCATTATTTTCCGAGCCATCAATCGGGTGACATGAGTTTTTTTTTTTGTAATTCAAAGCCCGGAACAAAAGACGCATGGACATTCTCCTATGGAGCCTGCACAGAGCATACACTCACCGTTTAATGCTTTGTTTCACCCACACAAAGAGGACAAATGGTGTTAAAAATGTTGCTAAATTTCTCCATTATGTGGTTGTTTTGTTGTGTAACCTCGATTCCAGACCTTTGTCCTTTTGTTCCAAGAAAGGATTACAAAACATCGATAAGTTTTCACCATTGCTTTATTCATTGTGTTTTGGCTCAATAGAAGTAAGTTTGAATGACTTAGTATCCAGCCTTTGTTCCGGTTTTGAAACAATCCTCCGCCAGAGCTCATGGTGTGAGAATTTATGTTTCAAAATAGTTTAATTCCTTGTTTAGAAACAAAAAATCCTGGTACTTCAAAGAGAATTTTTGTTTTCTTGGCTTTGTCAAGTCAAGATTTCTTTGTGCCAGTCATGCCAGTGGTCCTCTCAAAGGAAAATAATTATGGCAATCTGAGAAAATAATCCCGTCAGGATCAATGGGAACAAATGGAAGATTTCTGGCGGCAACTGGTTAAAAGTTTTTTGTTTTGATAAATTAATTTTAAATTAAAATTTATTTTTCATAATTGTAAATAAATTAATTATGAAATTTGTTTTATTTATGAAACATATGCTCAATTTAACGTCCGTCATACATAGGGTTTAGCTGAGTTTAAACACAGATCGTTTGATGACACTAAGCAACCGATATTGTCTGTTACTCATGTTCAAAACCTGTGTTGTGAGTAACAAGCAACTTGGTTGTGTGGAGCGATTCCCGATAGAATTGGGATCATATGTTGCAGCCTTGATCTCATATTCTATCATGCATTCAAGCATACATAAATGTAGTTAATGCCTAGCATGCCTAATGCATTTTGTGTGGGATCAAATTGATGATATGCAGTTCACATGTTGCTGCGCCCGGAGGCATCCACCACACTGAAGATCTTTGACCTTCATAACATAACAGACTTGGCAATGCATTGGAGAGTTAAGGTTTAACAGGACATCTCATAAAATGATGACATCCTGTATGTTGTATAGTCTAAATTTATTATTTGGACCATTTATGTAAATTTATTTGTGATAAATTTTAAGATTGAAGAGATGTGTTCCCCTTGTAGTCAACTCTTTTGGGGGAAAAAGCCTACTAGAGATTTCAGACATTTTGGGTCAGTTGTTGGTGGGCAACACAACAATTTGTTTTTTGGAGGGCCTAATTTCCAACATTTCCTTATACTCAAATCCAACATTGTTGGACATGATGATGTTGTTATATTGAACTTAAATGTGTTTGCATGTGAACAAGATAGCCATTGTTCAGAACCTCTGTTACTACCTTACAACCTTATGTATCATCATCTCCTGCAGAATCTCATGAAGGTATTTTACCCAAATGTTAAACATCCATCAGCAGCAACCCGACGTACAGCAGCTAGCTGCCTTACTCTGATATGTCATCATGGCCGTAAACCAGCCCTGTACTTCTCAATGCTTGTCAAGACCTTACTCAGTAAGCATGTAATATTATGTCCAAAGCCAGAAAGATAGATGTTGCTAGTTACTTGTAGCAGATGAACTTCATTTCCTTGTTTTAAGATTTCAAAAAGGTCTGCAGTCATCTACAACTGTGTAATAAGTCATAACACAGAACTTAATGTTGGTTTGCTTGTGCTTGGTTTGCCAGTACAAGCTTGTGATCCTGGCAGTGGAAAGGTCTCTGAAGTGGTATGCGTTCAGTGAACCGGATGTGCTGGAAGTTAAACTGAGACAACCTGTTTGCATTTGATATTTCATATCATTGAAACCGGCCTGTCAATTTTTTCATCAAGATTACCAGTAGGACAATAATACAACCAGCATTTCATTACATTGAATGTATTTCGTGTTGATTTTCTTTTTCTGTCCAAGAATGGAAAAAGATTAAATGATTTTTTTTCCTTCTGAATTTGAAATCAATGTTACTTCATTTGTTTCTTCATTAAGTGTTTGTAACTCCAGTTAAGGAAGACCGCCATATCCAAATGTTGCTTGGGGTACTCTTATGCTTTCGTCATGTCATGCCCCATCTGGCCACACAAGAGGTCAAAGAACTGGGGTTGAAGGGCAGTTTTGGGGTCACCAAAAAAGAGGAAGAGGGCGGAGTGACATCTGAACAGCTACAACAGGTATGTACAGTATATAAGTCAAGTGGTTAGATGACAGAACTTGGCAATCACTAGAATATATATTGTCTTTTTATTGCCTAATTCAATTCAATTGTGGCTATATTTTCAAACTGATCAGAAAAAGAACAATTCAAACTGAAAATTTTTTTTTTTATAAGAATACGGAGATTCATCCTTTTATATGCTAGCTTGGGCTTGTCATGGAGTGTGTTTAAAAGGAGAGAAAAATAAATGTAGTGTAGTCGGAATAATGAATTGTAGGATTGCTATGTTTCCAGATCTATGAGTTTCTCCTGTACTGTACCCAGCACCAAGACCACAATGTTGTTACAGCAACTCTGGAAACCTTACAACAACTGCTACGTACCCCTCCCCCACCACTCCATAAACTACTGCTAACCAAAGGGGGTATTACCAAAAAGACTATATTTGAAGAAGAGGATGGAAAATCACCAGAAGACACAGAAGATTCAACTGTTGGTAAGTTTTCAAAACATTGACAGAACATTCTCTTGGATGTAAATCTCCCTTTTTTGAGAGGATTGGAACATTGATAGTATGAAGGGGTTGGGCATTGAGTCTCTAATCATTAATCAACTTGTCATTCAGATTGTTTGTGTTTTAGTTACTATTAACAATAACTCCCTGGGTAGTCTGGACATTAAATGTTTCAAATCAGTCACAGTTCTGTAATTAAATGTAACCTGATGCCCATATGTTTATGTTTTTTAAACTATGTTTGTATTGCTAAGTCTGCAAATAGAATAGAAACCATGTGTCAGATTATGATTTTTGGGTATTTATAACGCCATGGCTTCACATTTTTGCTTTTAAATTATTAAAATTGTTTGGCATTGAAATAGTACAATTTTACATCGAAAACAAGATGAATTTAAGATACGATAATTTATATTTACAGGAAGTCAAGCACCGAGCTTGTTTGGTGGAGATTCTGGTCTAGATGAAGACCCAGATGCAGCAAGCTTAGCAACAAGCAGCTCTATAGCAGGAGAAATAACATCAACTACAAGCACATCTGATACAGGGATTGACTCAGACGCAGCTGTCAGTACTATGCTTGCTAATTTTCCTGAGGTACCTTTACCACCAGGAGAGGCTGGGTATCCTGAATCCCTGATGGATGATGCAGAGGTCCTTGTCAACGACAATCAGGGAGAGTACTCCAATGTTGCTATTGGTGACATTGATGATGACCCTGGTAACCAAGAGGCACTTGGTTATCTTGGTGATCAGATGAGGCAAATGTCCATTGACAGGCTTGATGTAGAGGTGGGACTTGATGCCAGAAGGGCAGGTGGTGCTGATTTGTTGAGGGTTGAGGAGATGGACTTACAAGATGATACAAGCAGGGAGGACTCTTCAGCCAAGAACTCACCCACTACTGAAGTTAAGACAAAAAAGGGTGATATAGGTTAGTTTGTCTCATCTCAAAGTCTCAAGAGTTGCTAATCTCAAATAACTTTGGTTTTTCAGAAAATGTTTACTTGCCTAAATGTGTTTGTTGTGACTGCTATCCCGCTTCTTTGGCTTAGCACATAAGTTTGTTAAAGAAATAGGAAAAGGAAGAGTGTTCACTCCCATCCTCTGGTTTTCAAAAAAACGCCAATATTTCCTGTTTTCTGTCCCGTTAGGTTGCTATACAGATGATGACTACCCTGTTACACACTGTGTACGGCTGCTGTGTTCAACCTACTTACTGACAGGCTACAGTGGGGGTACCATGTCTGATAGACATGTTAGAATCAGTGCTAAGGCCTTAGCTCTGAGCTGCATTGCCCACATGGTGGGACTCCACCCTGGATTGTTTTTTGCACGACTTTTCAAATCTGATGTGTCAGAGTCACCTGAGGGTAAGTTTTTGGTTACTACCACTGTGGTTTTCTTTTACTTTGTTTATGTTATGTGAATGGAGATTAATTTTGTATTTAACTGAGTTGAATATGAATTGTATCTCAGCTGGAGAATGGGGGTATGGGTCGTGCACTAAAACAATCTATTTTAAAACATTTTATTTATTTTGTGTACTTTTTCAAATACTGACAGTATTTGTAATGGTTATCCCCAGAAGCTGATTCCACATTGGTGGCAAAGGGTTATAAAATGCTTGATATTTATTGGCAAGAGAATTGGGATAAGATTCGATAATTCTGTAGTTTCTTAAAGGTGACAGCCATATTTCTGGCAGAAAAAGCCTTTTGAAGTGTTGCATTTTTGAAATGGTCTTCATCTTTATGAAATAAGTGTTTTAAGCATCAAAAATTTATCACTGTAAGTACCTACATGTATGTCTAAAATGCCATTTTAATGCAATAACTTGATCCAAAATGCAATGCTTGTGTCACTCTTTAAATATCAAGACTGTATTTCTCTGATTTCACAAATAACATTGTTTTATGGAATTAACCAATACCAACAATGATGTGGATTACCTTCCCTCCTTAGATGAACAGCTGATCCGCGATGTCCTAGTCTACATGACTCACAGTGATCATCAGCTCCGTGCCCAGACCACACTTCTAGTGGGGCACCTCATCAAATCTTCCCTGATAGAATCGTCCTATGACTTCACCAGTTGGTGCTGGGACCTTTGCCAAGATCATCTTTTGACTGGTAAGTTACATTAATACAGACTTAAATCATGCTACAACTACATGTATCTCACTCATGTTCTCTGTATATCTGTTGACAACTTGATAGTATTCATTTCTGCATCAAAACATGACACATCAGGTTTTATCAGCACTGACAGCTTCAAATTGAAGTAAGGGTTCAATCACTACAAATGCTTTGTCTTTAGTCATGTTTAGTGAATTGTCTTCAAGAGAGCTCATTATTTCTGTACTTTCCGCATTTTGCTCAATCCTTGAGGCTTTTTGTTATATTATTAAACACATTTTCATGGAAAAATGTTGATATTTTGAGATCTGAATTGAAGGAAAAAGAAAGATGGCTGCACCATGATAAAAGTACATCAAATGATCTGAATTCCATTCCCTGGAATAGAAACATATTCCCAACACAAAACTCACTGACCTGAATAACGTCATAGAGTTACACAAAACTTAGTCATAACCTAAATACAGTTTGAGACATACAATAAGTACTTCTCCGGTAAATGTAATGTACAGGGTTTGTACAGAGAATAACAGTGTGAGGACCCGGTTTTCACTGAGGTAATGACTGGGTTGGGGCTGGCCACATCCGATGATGATGGATCAAGCTGAAGGCGAGGTCCCAACCAAGGTCATTACCACACAGTGAAGACTAGGTCACCACACTGTTATTCCTTTTAATAAAAACCCTTAGAAAAATACAAAAAAAAATCTATAAAAATGCTCTGAATTTGTACTGTCTGACTCATGTTCAAGAGACATACCTTTAGGCTGAAAAATTTTGTGTGTGGTACCTAGTCTCCTATCCATGATTAACTTTTAATGCATTTTTTTAAGAAGCAGACTATGGGCTCTAAAAAATGAACAATACCATATTTACATTAAAAAAATTGTTTTGTGTCAACTTTTTTGCATTATGTGGGTGATATGGGTTTACCAGCTACATGTCAGTGTGTCACACATACACATACATGTCTACACATGGTATGCAGGTGCATGTGTGTGCACATGACACCAAGAAATGTTGCCAAAATATAGAGAAATCTGCACAAAGGAAGATTTGATAGTACCAGCACACTGCATTTAGAATTATACAGAATATTATGCTGGTTCATTTGCTAAACTCAAACATGTCAAAAGCCAGGTCTTTATATTACATACTCGCAAATGCCCCAGAAAGTTATCCATTCTGATTGGTTGAGAGGAGATCACGTGGCCATGTTTAAAACATGTAGTAGAGACATGGTAAAAAGTGTTTAAACATGGTTAGCTGGCGCTCATAGCCATATGTGTGTTAGAGCGCAAGCTTACGTGTGCGTTAATTTATGGGTAAATCATACTAGTACTCAATGTAGAATATACATGTAGGTGCACGTAAGCACAACTGGTAAGCGTAAGGTGCTATTTGACCCTTTATGAAACGGTACCTGAGGACAGTAATTAATTTTTTTTACAAAAACAGACAAGTTCAGTTACAGATTTTTCTACAATATTATGCTTTTTAATAAAAAGGGTGTTTATGGATGGAAACTTAAGATTAATGACTCGGTCTTCCCTTTAAGACCTTGCAGGGTCATGGCCGTGCGATATAGGACCTTCGGCTCAGTCCTTTATCACATGGCCATGACCCTGCCAGTTTTAAAATGGGGTTATTTTTATGAAGTATGGCGCAGATTATGTTGGTAAAGTGCTTTTGTTGTCATAACTTTTTGCCTAATTAACTTCTGTCTGTTATTTTTGGTGTTTGTGTCATTAGTTTGTATTGTCACTCAATGACTCTTGTGGTCTTGTTCTCTATAGATCCGATGAGTCTTGACTATTTGGTATCATTGCTATCCTCTTCACTTAGAGATGAATCTTCTGTCACAGTAAGAAGTGCTTGCCATGCCATTAAGGTGAGATCTCATTCAAACTGTAAACATGAGGAAATCTGAGCAAAAAGTACATTCCTGCCTTTAAAGTGTGTAGACTGAAAGTTCAAATCTTCATTTTGATCAGAGCCTGGTTTATTGATTTAATTTGCAGTCCCTCCCTGTTGATGAAGGTCTTCTTTGTCTTTGCTTTATCACTAACTTTAAATGAAGCTTTTCTTCATTTATATCATACCATGACTTTCTTCGTTAGCTTCTCATCACAGAGTGTCTTCAGTTGAGTGGAAGACACTGGTAGGCTTTTCAGAAAGTAATAGATGAGGATAGATTTGTGGCGTGTCGTGGCCGAGTGGTTAGTGCGTTGGACTCATGCTCTGGTGGCTGAGTCAACTGAGTGTGGGTTCGAGTCCTGGTCATGACACTTGTGTCCTTGAGCAAGGCACCTAACCACAATTGCTTTGTAAAAGTTGGGGAGGTAGAGCTTTCTGCTTCACCAGCCAGGCTTCTGATGGATGATACCCAAGCCAACATCCTTACGGACTATAAAGGGGGTAACCTTGTTTCAGCCCAGGGAGTAGGTGGCAATGGCCCCTGGGAAAACAGTTGATTTGTAGCCCACACCTCGAGTGGCTTACTGGCCTTGTGTGTCTGGTGACTTGCATAAAAAAAAAAAAAAAGATAATTGATGGCTACTGTGCTTATTAACCAGTTCACTTCGTAGGAAACATTAACACGCAAAACTCATTCAAGACACAGCGGTGGGCTTATATTGGCATTCGAGTTCCGTTTGTTGACGGTGGTCATGTTAACAGGCCACATGTGGCGAGACACTGTGGTGGATTGCATGTACACAGGCAGCTTGTCCAGTGGATCAGGGCAAAAGGCACTGCAAAGCAAACAATGAAGGGATTAACTCTTCGCATGGATTTGTGCCTAATGCCTTCATCCAAGACTTGTTCCTTTCAAATATCGGCCAAAATGTTGTCAAGACGAATAATACCTCAATGTTATTTGGCCTTTCATCTCTCTCCCGGATGACCTGTATTCAATCGGATGTGTGTTTATGATTGGCCGTTACATAATGGCTTTCCAACAGTCTGATTGTGCTTCAGAAAAATGATCCTAAATAAAATACAAAGTGAACCATTTAAATCTTTAAATGTCCACGAGAAAATGTCTTTATATGGGTGTCCAAACTGGGTCTTCATTGATCAAACAAACTGTTTATGACTTGAAAAAAAGTTGCTTTTTTACTGAAAATAGTCCTATATATAAGTGAACTGGTTAAGCTTAGATAGTATTTCATGTGAACACACGTAAGAGATCCTTTCTTCATTGCTCTTACTTTCCTTTTTTTTCGCCTTTGTCTTTTCATTTTGACATCTAGCTCTGCCTGTTTGACCTATGCAAGAGTCACAATGGTAACCTTGGCCTTCAGTTGACGTATGATCTACTGGAACTCAACAAGTGTTCCTATTGGTTGGTGCAAGTGGAACTATTGGATCTACTTAGCTGCACTGATTTCAAGTATGTCTTTATAATAAATAAAAGTAGAATAACAAACTTTTACTTGACCCTGAAATATTTCTGTCTGAAATGCTGTAATCTTCAACATAATACAGTTTTTTTAATAGATTTTTACACCAGTTTACACAAACTTTGCAAAGATAACTTTGAGATGTATACTTCTTGAGCACTAAATTGTTTGAATGCATTCACTCTATCTAAATCCAACTGTATTCCATCTTGGTAAGAAAAGCTAAACTAAGACAATGCTATTTTTTCAACTGCTATACCCCAGACTGATGCAGTTTTTAGAAAACAGACAACAACAATGGGCACAACCAACTAACCTGACAAAGGTAAGAATAAAGTTGTAAATGTTTACATTAGCTGAGTATTATTTAGCGTATTGTCAAAGTGCAAATGAATATGCTAATATATTACTTCCTGTTGGCTCTGTTCAAAGTTTGTAACATCTTCAAGGTCACACAAAGCAATGAGTAAGGGGGATTAAAGACTTTGTATGACTTAAATAGGTGAATAAAATGTTCAAGTGAAAGAACAATAAATTAATCAGCATCGATAAAAAGTCAGCCCTACCCTTGTTTAAAATGGATTTCTCTAAGGTTTTCTGCTAGCTCACAATTGTTTAGCTTGTTAACATGAAAACCATGCTACATCCTGCTGGCCCAAATTTGTGTGATAATCACTAGCTCAGCATGGCGGGCAGATTGCAGACATAAGCCTTCCCCTCGAGGCTATATAACTTTGTGCACATGCATGTACTGCGTCAATTGTACACATAAGTGCTCATTGACCTTTGACACTACTCTACCACAAATCATTGCGACAACACATTCATAGACGTCGCTCCCACCATGTCAAACTGTGCACACTACTTTTGTTTGTACTCTAAGGACTTGGAGCAAGGTTGTTTGTACTAAAAATCTTCGCATTGCAATCCTGCCGCCCTGATTGATTCTTCAAAGATTTCAATCACAAATAAAATACATAACTTTCTTGACTCCGCTATACATAAGTCACCCTCCACTACATACACTGTATGAATGTTTCATCAATGCACATACATGTACGTTTGTCAATTAACAAAGTTGGCATCATGAAAAGCTTGTATTGGAAAACGCAGTCAACTGTATCATGATTTGACACATGACCCAATACAGTCTTGTATGTAATGCGTCATTTATTTTTGAGAGCAAGATAAGGAATAAAAACAACCATGAGAATTATCAGATTTGTTTCAATATTCATCTGTGTGGAATGGATTTGTTGTCAAAGTCACTAGGTCAATGATTAAATAGACAGTGCATAAAACAACACCAGTTCT
This sequence comes from Marthasterias glacialis, assembly GCA_911728455.2. Classification (NCBI taxonomy): domain Eukaryota; kingdom Metazoa; phylum Echinodermata; class Asteroidea; order Forcipulatida; family Asteriidae; genus Marthasterias; species Marthasterias glacialis. The sequence goes on along the minus strand of OU452231.1, from coordinate 14,562,403 downwards.
AGGAGTAGAAATATTACAAAGGGTACTTCATACACAGTGTTCGAGCCATATCAATTGGGTTGAGTCTTTTTTTATTTTATTTTATTTTTTTTCAGCGGGGGGCGCTGTGGGGGGGGGGGGCGATTACTCTATGTACGACCTTCAAAATGTTGGAAAGTTTGGACCGCCCCGTGATCTGTAGGGATATTTCCAAAAACAATATAGGAGTGTCATTTTAAAAATGGAAATGTTTCATGAAAAATCATACTCAAATAGTGTGGTGTGTCAGAAGCATTATGAATAATAAGAACTGGTGATGCCATTTGCTCCATCAGACTCTTCTTTGTGAAATGCCATGTGAGAATTTTTCAAAATTTCTTGTTATCTTTGATCATTTAAAAATACCAGCCTGAAACAATAAACATTTAGTTTTGTTAATTGCTACTTTGCCTTGAGTGTTTTTACATAGACATGGGTGCATTACCAATATCCATGATTGTTAAAAATGTTTCTATCACAGTTGAAAAGTGTGCAGGATTCTGTCTTGACTGATGTTGTGCTTCAATTCCTGGGAAGTCATGATGTGCGAGTCAGACATGCTGCAGCGGAGGCTGTGGTCAAGTAAGATAAATAGATTTACACATTTAAAGAATAATTCTGGGCCTTTATTATTTATTTGTTTCATTTTTATGTATCCATGTATGTGACCCTGTCTAATTCTTAGAGTTGGACAGGATAGAGTCTTTGGTAATTGAATTTAGATGTTTAATTCCTGTAATAGACGAAGACGTAGCATGTGGTGAGGTCTATGTTTAATTGCAGTATCAATTAACTTATATCAAATTATAGAAGAACTATTTTTATGTACAAACAATAATAACATGAATAAAGAAAATCGTGAATAGATAACTAAGGTTTGTGCCCAAATCATGACTGTGTTTGCCATCTTGGATTGTCTTTATCAGCTACATAATAAAACTAAATATAAACCAATGCTCCTAGGATTGGAAGGAAGCAATAAATACTCACGCATGTACATAGCTTCTTCGTCAGTTAAATCCAGGAAAACAGTTCAAAATATAAGTGAACTCAGCTTTGGAAAACTTAGCGAAAGGAATGTATCTCTTGTTTGGCTACTGGGTGTTTGCTTCTAAATTCAAAACGGCACCAAGAATAGTTGAGTATAGTTTTACAGTTCTAAACTTGCATGAATTGCAGTATGAGGGGGACAGAAGTGCGTTGAAATAATCCACTGTTAAAAGAGGGTGCTTGTGTTGAATTTGTGAATAATTTATACAGGCAAATCTTTCTTTGTTTCCTCCCATTTGTAGTATATATACATGGATAATAATATATACATCAACGTTTGTATTTTTGACAACTTTTTTTGCATACTCTTTTGATGGGGTTCTTTTATTAATATTGACAACCTAACTGACAGAAATCATCTACACAGTCAACATAAATTATTTGGAAAGACTACATAAAAAGCTGTAGACTGCACACCAACACTGTGATTAAAGAATAATGAAATACATGTAAGGAAATCATTTCCAAACCTCACCACCTGGATAGTCAAACAACACATTCTTTGCACAGTGCTGTCAAATAATATCAAAGACCAAATTTTTGAGTGCTAGGTGTTCCCTTGCTTTTAGGTTGACTGAATAGGGAAATGTGCCTGGAAAATAGTAAGGGTTGGGTTTTTGGTTATGAATACGATGCCTGAGAAGTTGGGTAAGCAGGAGGTTGATGATTAGAATATACAGGTACACGCTTCTTATTACTGAGCTCACATTACCCAATCCCATTGAATGATTGACTGGCTGTGAGCATATAGATATTGTAGCTAGGGAGATTGGATTAAATTCAAGAATAAGTTGTTGGTGTAATCATCTGCAACTTCTGTGGTGCAATTTTACATATCATTCTCACCCAAACAGTGGATGGAATTTTTCTCTTCCAGGTTGATCCCAAGACTGTTCTATCCAGTGGACTACCCCCACCAGGAGCCCCTGACAGCATTAGCTAAAGACCAGGTCACTCAGTATTTGGATCCTGTCATTGGAGAAGCTGTGCACTATTCACAGGTCAGAAGGGTAGGGGTGTATTTAAAGGTGCTTCTATTTTAGGATTGTGGCTTATAGTGGCCGGGCGGTTTAGTTCATCAGACTCAAATTCTGGTGCCTGAGTAATCGTGGTCACCTATAGCACTCAAACAAGATGTCCACTGATGAATGCAAATACAATGAAGTGCATATTTTTCCTCGCAAATGCCTCTGATTCTAAATCCCATTGAAACAAGGCTATTGTACACTGAGCGCAGTTTTGTAAAACTTACACCTAAGACACTTCAAGTCATTGTCACTGCCCAATCAGCTTGCATCACACAAAACACAGCAATGGTCGCTTATTATGGTGTTTATAGTGAATTTTGTTTGATCCATTGTGTTGTTTGATCCATTGATGTCATGGGCGATTCTGAGAAAGTTATAACTGTAACTGAGTACATTTAAGCAGCAGTGGTACTGGGAGGGTACAGAAGACATTGGCAACAAAGTGCAACAAGATTACATTACTAAAGGGCATAATTGGTTTGTTATACAGGCCCCAAATTTAAACCAATTTTAACTGTTTGGGCATACCCTGGGTAAAGAAATGTAGTTAATTAATATACAAATAAATAAATGAATAATCAAGTTTGTCAAGTTTGCATGAAATGAAGCTTACAGAATGAAAATGCTATCATTTATCTTGTAGAGTTTGAATACAAATGCTGAATACTAATTGATATAACCTATCCTTGTCAGGCCCAGACTACTGCCATGAGTGAGATTGTCATATTCAACAGCGGTCCAGAGGGAGGAAGAGTCACTATTGACTCAGCTTTGTCTAGAATCGTTGATCTTATTGTCAAGACAATGAACACCTCTTCTTCCAAGTTCTCCAGGGTAGGCAGAAGGACGTGGATTAATTCTATAGATAAGGAGCAAAATATGAGAAAAAAAGTCAACATTACCAAAAAGAACCAATCAACTAAACAGGAAGGAACTCTTTTTAGTGGTTTCTCCTATATTTTAATTTAAAATTCAAAACTCTGGAATACGCCAAAACTTATGGCTTGTATTCTGGAAACCATTTATGGATTCTTGTTAAATATGGATAATTGGAAACTCAATTTAAGCCCTTATAAGGTGATCATAAATGGATCTCATAATTAAAAAATTCAAAAACATGTCGTAAAAAATTACAATAATAAGTGCCTTGAGTACCTAATTGCTGGTAGATATGTGTGCTATGTAAGACTCCAGTATGATATATTATTATATATTTTATATTATATCACATAAGGCTTATGATTGACTTTGTTTCAGTTTGGGTGTTGCCATGCTCTATGTCAGCTATCAATGACTTATTCTGTTATTGCTCACCCAACGGCATGGAGTTGTGCAATGTGTCTTTCACCACTCACTAAAGATGGTTCCTTGAAATCTGCTGGTCGTGTTAGAAATGCAGCAGGAAGGTAAGGTCATAGGTCAAACCAATCAAAGCAAATGACTTGACTGGAATAAAATGATTTGTTTTCTAGAAGTCTAATTCGTGCAATGTAAATTTGCAAAAAGAATCCTCATATGAACAGAGATATATTTGGGGCCAAGGTTTTTTTCCTTTCAAGTTGATGCATATTCAATTTCCAAAGATACTGAACTCTTTTTGATACTTTACTATGATAAAAATGACATCCAATGTGTAAAATATATTTAGATTTTGTTTGTAGGTTGCTACCCAGCTACTAAGTCAAGCATTCAGGAAAACCATGATGATTGTATGTCCAATAGATCTCAAACATCAACTCCAATAAATTATGGCTTACCAGGCTTATCTATTTCTAGCCAAAGTGACTATTTGTGAAAAATGTGTATATTAAAAATTTAATCCTAATTTGGAGCCAAATTACAATATACTCTTATTTTAAGGGTGAGATTGCTTATTTTTAGTTGTTTTGTGTGATCAGGCAAAATCTTTTGCACTGAAGTAGAGTTCTTGGTGTAGAGATTTGATTGCCACTTAGAATTTGTGTGTTAACACTTTTCATAATTGGAAATGACAGTTTGTGAATAGGAAATTTTGTGTTTGCCATTTTCCAAGTATATAACAGCAAAATGTACCAATATATTAAGAAATGTACAAATTTCAACAATAATTCATTGTGGCAAAAGGCTTTGACACAACATCAGCAAATATTCTGGGAATAAGTGGGTGTTTATCAGGACCAGTCAATAAAGAATCAAACAATCTTTGAACAATCTTCATCCTGTCATTAGGGAATCTGTTATATTATCTCTATTTCGTGAAGCTTTTTAGACTAATCTTTATCCATGTTAATTTATTTTATGTGCGCTATGATCTTGATTGAATAGCGCTTTATAAATTATAATTGTTATGTTATGTTATGTTAAAGAAGTAAACTTATATATTTTGAATCTCTTGTGTAGCTTTGGGAGTCAAGGAGCACCAGCAGGATTAGAAGAGCTAAGTAACGGATCAGGATGTGGTACTCTACCTCTTATTCTCTCCACATTGACATCCTCATTACTCCTGCTTGACCTCACAGCCCACCAAGATGCTCTTCATCTAGCCGGCAACATCCTCATTGGTGAGTTTGATGACGTTTCCAAATTGTTTTGTCGCAAGATATTTTATATTTTGCCACAATGTTAGTCAAAATATAATTTCAAGCTAAGGACCGATGTATAATATCAGTTTTGGGCTCAAGTCATTAGGTTCTAACCATAAAATTTACTACTCACAGAAAAGCTTTCATGAGCTGAAAAGTAGCAAGCTCCCTAACATGGTGTGATTGTTGCTTGTGACTTTTTGCTAAGCAAGTTATTATTCTGAAGCAATGTTATTTACAGAGCAGCTCTATGAAATTTGGCTTTGGTAATTGAAAGAAAGATAAATAAAAGTGCAGAAAATACTATCTCAGATATTTGCAGCAATATAGTGAAAGGTTTCAGGCCTATAATTTTGAGACAAATGTGGAGAACTTAGTGTTTTCAAGACTTCAGAGAATCCCAAATCAAAATTGTGCTCAACATTCTACCCATAAGACAACATACAAGTACATTTGCAAATTTGTGTTTTGTGTGTAGTAGTAGCAGTTTGTTGAAGGGATGATAACTTGAAGTGGGCGTTACTCCGTATGCATGGTTATTAGATGGGACACAAGGCAGATCCATGCCCTGAAACCTCTGTTGCAATAAGCAAAGAAAATGTTGGGTTGAGGGCCTGTGTTGGGTTGCAGATGATGGAAGGAGACATGCTAGTATTTCAGCACTGCGGTCTGCTCAATGGTTTAAACACCTCCATTCAGAGGTTGCTTTCATAGCTGGTGATGTTTAGCTTTGGCTTCTCAGGTGTCCATAGGAATGCTGGGTTTCTTAAGGTCCTATCCAGGCTACCTGTTTGTAGAGTTATAACTAACAGCTTCTAGTTTCTCAAACCTACTGTGGGTGCCTCCATTCCATCACCTCAGACTGCACTGTTGTTTAAGGTCATAACACCCTCTGGAACAATTAAGCTTTCATCCAATGGAACACGAACTGTGCTATGACTAGAAGTCTATCAGGTTGCCCCACAGTGGAAATGTTTTTGATTTTACTTGTTCTTCTTCCTTCTTTTTTCTTCATTTTGAAATGTAGAATGTAAATAACTCCAGTCAACACTAAAACATTTTGAAAGTTTTATCTCAGTCACTTGAGAACAAAATGCCATCTCTCATTCTTTAGGAGCTAGCAGTAAAGCAGGCCAGACATTCAGGGTTCAAAGGTGACTTTTCCTGGCACAGATGTGTTCATTGCACAGTTGACGATGCCATTAAGTTCATGGATACCAGTTTGATTACTTCATCAATTTTTGATTACATTTATAGGAGTTGCCTACCACTCATTGAAGGCTGGCATATCAACCAAACCCCCCACCACAAGCCAGTCTACCCTAGCGGAAGAGGAAAGTTGGTCATGCCTCCAAAATCGCTTATTGGTACCCCTAGCTGCTCAGCTGATGCAACATGTAGCTAGGGTTCTCTGCTTATGTGCTCATGTCATTGAAGGAACACAGCCTGGCCCTCCCAAATCCCAGGTAGGAATATTGCCTATTGTGACATTGTACATTGTGATTAAGTTAACTCTTTGGGAGATTGTCATTGTTGGTGATTTCTATCCCGGCCATGCTACTCGCTGGAAAAATGTGTACCCATGCTCATTCCCTACTACCTAATCTATTCACACCTTACACCCTATAAATGATTGCTGATCTCTAGCATAGTCCAGTCATACAATGTGCTTTTTCTCCCATTCAGATCAAAATGACCAAAACCATGGGTGGATGGGATCATTGGCAAATCAATAAAGCAAACCATGTGGACCATTGTGAGAACAAAGTTTGTGCTGTCTTTGCTTGCCACTCTAAAAATGAAGTACAATGATAAGGATTGTCCATTGTTTTGTACCTATGTAGTTTGTGTTTGTCCTATCTGGTAGTAGCCTTTAATTGATTTGCACGGTGCTCTGATCATTTCATTGTGCATTTTAAAGACTTAAATGTTAAAGGTTGCTATATTGTAGATTTAGAAGCTTTTGCTGTCATTTACTTATTGATGACTTTCTAGCCATAAATTTCCCTTTGATCTTTTTCCCAAGACTACCCTCCCATCATTACCTGCTGGACCATCATTGAGCCCTATTAAGAGAAGAGCCAAAGGAAAAGATAAAGAAACTGTGGATCAGGGTAACACATCACCCAACACTCAAGTTAAATCTCAAGCAGGTAAATATCAGCCTCCTTCCACCTTTGAATAATTGCTTTGTCAAGTTGGAGTAGCTGTCACTGGATTCTTCTGATTCTGATATACCTTTATGAAAGTAGTTTGGGGCCTAAGATGTTTACCTTGGACCTGCTTTAGAACTCATTGTAGAAATAATTAGCTCTCTAAAGGTGAATGTGCATTTCATTTCAAGGGTTAGAATTACATTGTGTCGTGGCTGAGCGGATAAGAACACCAGACTCAAGCTCTGGTGTTTCTGATCAGCAAAGTGTGGGTTCGAGTCCCGGTCGTGACACTTGTGTCCTTAAGCAAGACACTTAACCATTATTGCTGCGTCCTTTGTGTAATGCACGTAAAAAAAACCAGTGCACTTATCGAAAAGAGAAGGGGTTCGCCCCAGTGTTCCTGGTTTGATCAGCTGCAGATTGCGCCGCAACACCTAGTAAACCATTGCATAGTGCTATGTAAAGGAATAGGTCTCATACTTCAAAAAGTAACTCCGAATACCTTGCTGGAAAAATATTCTGATACTTCTTTGTAATCGCATTGAGACTCTGTGTGTAATGCGCTATAAGCATGGTGTATTATTATTGTACATACATCAAGTTGTTCTGAAAAAGCATATTTAGTGACTTTTCATAAACACAACAGATAAATGTTTTGTTGAAAGCACTGTGTGCAATGTTGTAGTATCTTGACATCTGTTGACTTTATGTGTACATCGCGATTATTTAAGCGAGATACAACCTTTTGTAATTCTAAAATGCACATTTCTCGTAAACACTAATTTTTGAGATATGACCTCATGACAGACACAACGATTTGTAGGTTTTTATTTTTAACAATACAAGAAATCTAAATGTGTTGCAAGCACTTCGTTACAGTTGAAATAAGTTACTCTTTATTTAGTTTATTTCATTTCCAGCTCAAAGAACATTTTGATACAACAGTTTCACATTGAAGTTAAGTTAATTTATCTCACAAAAGTTACTGTAAAACTTGCTCAATCTCTTATTTCATTTACGCCCAGTGAAATTGATTTCCACTTTACTATTGTCTTTTGTTATTGCAGACAAATCAGATAATATTGAGGAGAAAAAGAGTCCCAAGTCAACGTATGGTGCCTTTTATCAACTACCTCACTATATGAAACTCTATGAAGTTATGAAGTCAGCATTCAACAACTACAGGGTAATTTGCTCTAACAACCTACAAACTATTTCCAAATATAACTCTGTTATGAAACCTGAATATTCTTAGATGTACATGTAACAAAGAAATCAAACAAAATGTCAGGGATAATATATTAATGATTTAATCACACCATTATGAAAGCTGATTAAATATACTTTACACTCATAATCATGTCAACTTTAGCCATTTGTATGATTATTGAAGATGTGAAATTATAATCAGAATTGGTGAGTCTGAAGGGCATAAGCAGAAGATTTTGGCGTTTCTCAATAGAATAATTATGTACACTTCCAAAATGCTAAAGTGTTGAGCCGACAATACTTCAGCATTTTTGTGAACGTAGGTCATTCCCATAATTATTTTTTGAGTGTATTCATGCTCATTGGTTGTTTGTATACCATTGAACTTGTTTTAATACCCTTTTAATACCCTTTTCCCCGACCCTTAAATCCTCAGGTGACTCTTGACTTCAGTCGAACAGACAAGTTTGCTGGATTGTTAAAGACAAGTCTGGACAGTTTTTCTCAGCTTCTAGAGATTGCAACCATGAGTGAGGTTGGGAAGGTAAAAAGACAGTCCATGCTTGGGATTCAAGTAGTACAGTCTCGGGTCAAAATACATGTATATCTATGGTTGGATATCCAATCTCAGTCATAACACCCTAAAGTCCCTGTAAAGTCATGGATATTGTGATTGTAATGTAATTTCTCATATTTAACTTTGTGTTAGACACCATTTAATCAATTGGTTGATGTATTCTGTTCATCATTTGATCAGTCAAAATCTGTTTGTATGTATTTGTTAATTACTGCTTGGATCAAACCCTCATGAATCATTGCATGTGACACCACTGCTGGAACAAGAAACAGTGCTTTTAGGTTACATTCTGTGTTCCACCAGTGATGTCACATCATGAGCAAGGCCTGTTGTGGTGAGCATTTCTGGAGAGCCTTATTTTAAAAGAAATAAATTTGAAAAAATAGACATGTATAAAGGGGATTCTAACAGGTACATGTATCTATTAATTACAAACTTTCACATGACATAAAGATATAGTTACAGTTTAGCATGGCACACATCCCACTGCATAATCTAACACAGCTCATCACTAAATGTTGTACTTCAACACTCCGAGTCTTGGACTCTGACAATTGTGGTATGCCTGGCATAATGCCAATCATAATGCTGTACTACGCCCCATGGAACCAAGTACAACCCATCAATCTGATGAGTTTGGGGTTAATTGATAGAAACACTTCATTATTCATAATAAATCAGCTGAGGTATTTTGTGTGTGTTTATTTTCATTCCATAGTACACAGAGGAGCTGCTGAGTTATATGAAGTCTTGCTTCACCATTGAACCTACATCAACAGTACTATGCGTAGAACAGGTAGGTAACTTGCAAGTAGCAATACGTATTATAATGTAAATTGTGTCAAGACTGTTTATGAGTTGTTAACCCTTACAGACTATGCAGTTTGGCTAGTGTGTGGCCTCAATCCTCCAATTTCCTCTTCTCCTATGTCACTCCACACCAAATTGTTTGGACTTGGATAAGATTGATGTGACTTGTTTGGACTTGGATAAGATTGATATGACTAATCCTGTCATAAGCAACTGTTGTTTGGGACTACCAGCGTGTAACAGAGTGCTTGTAGATCAACATAATATATTTTGCACCAATAATAAGCTCATTTATGTGACTATAAAATGAGGCTGCCTAAGGTACATGTTGGTAATATTATTTTTAGCAGTTCTGACCTGTTAGTGTTAGTCAGAACAGATAGCTGCTGAAACCAGCTTTGTTTTTGTTAAGATTTTTATTTTGTCCCTTATAATAATACTTTTTGTACAGCTCAAATCTCATTGGTTTAACCGATGGACAATCACATACATATATCGTCTAGTTGTTCTTATTATTAGTAGTAGTATTATGATTATTACTATTCCTAATATTTGTTGGTTTGTTGGGTGTCCTCACCTTTGATTTGCTAAATTGACCAACTAGCCAGCTTCTTACAATTCTCTTATACCTTTTGAATCCTTCAGTTGTTAAAAGCCCTGTTCTTCACTAACATGGCAAGCTCAGCAGAGATTCCCTCTCCCCAAGTTCCTCGTAAACCTGGTAAGGCTACCCGCCTGACATCCAACATGAAGCCTGGCTTGTACCATGACTGCTTTGAAGCTCCATACACACAATACACCCAATCTCTTAATCAGTTAGGACCCAAGATGAGCGCTACCCCTGAGGCTGAAGGAGGGAATGCTGGGTAGGTAGACTGCTGTTTGGGAGTAAGACTTGTTTTGATGCTTCTCTGTTAATGTTATTTCTCCTTTGCTCGAACAAGATTCAAAATTTCAGGCCTTGATCTTAACCGAGGCCACCGAGGCCATTGGCCTCATGCCCTGTCGAGTTGGCCAGCATGCCCTTTAGAAAAATTGCACTGTCACTATTAGTGATAGTCACTACCAACTTGGCTAGCATGCCCTTCAGGTAAATTGCCTTGTCACTACCAACTTGGCTAGCATGCCCTTGTACAATTTCTCTGATTCGGCCAGCAAAGGCCTGCCCCCATTTTTCTTAAGATCGAGGCCTGACATTTTGTAAAACAATAGAATTTATGAGAAAAAAAAATAAGCTGTAAACTGCTTACCAACCAAAAGGACCTGTTGTTAAGATTGTTAATTGTTAATGGCCTCACAATGGTAGTAAAATAGAAAGAAGTGAAAAGAGAGAGGTAGAAAGCAGTCGGGAGATGCAAGGGATGAACAATGGAGAGGAAAAACACCATAATAATATTAATAAATCGTATTTATAGAGCGCAAAAAGAACCCATAGTTACCTACAGATGCCAACACATTGTTACAGGCAGAAGTCCCCCCTATTGATGATACTGTTAATCTCCGATGCCACAGGGAACTTTCAGGTGCTCCAACACTTCCAAACGCATCTGTCTGTTGACTACACATCAGGGAGTCAGATTCTTTCACCAACCATCCCCATGGTACCAACCATAAGACAAGGGGCCATGTCACCTACACCACCATGAATCTCATCTAGCTAATATCTTGCAAAGTTTGTGGTGTCCAATATATAGGTGAAACTAGAACTACATTCAAAAGGCATTTTTATGGTTATAGATCCACAGTCAACACCCAGAAGCTAGAAGTCAGACATCACATCATTCTACATAATATTTCAGACAAATTTTACAGGACATTGAGGCACTAGGTAACCACAAAGAGACTGTACGTCTGAGTAGGGAGAAACTGTGGAGGGGCCTCAAGACCATTCAACCCCGTGGAAGAAAATGAAGGACATGATTAATAACTTTTTGTCTTTGCCTTCTCCTTTTTCCACAGATGTCCCACTTTTTCAGTCTGCCTCGTTCACTAGTGAATTTTTTTTGCCCCTTTTCCCACCTTTTTTGTTTTTTGTATTTCCAACCTCTTGTGGGTAAACCAGCCTCTTCCCTCTACACCCCCTCCCATTCCTCTCCATTGTTTATCCAAATATTCTGTTACTCCAGTATACTTGTGTGTGTGTGTGTGTGTGTGTGTGTTGTGTTGTCATTTAGCATTTGAGAAAGACTCTGCTAGGGTCGAATCGTGAAGCCATTAACATTTTTTTTGCATACTAGAACTTTAACAAAAATAAATGGAGGGTTTCCTCAATTTATTTATTTTATTAAATAATCCAGTCATCTTGTTTAAAACAAGCTGACTTCCCTTGACATTTTAGACATTATGGTTCACTCATCAGACTACTTTTATTCTCAAAACAATGCAATGAGTCCAATATTATATGAAGAAATTATTATTGTATACAGTGAACAAGTCAAAGCTGAAGTATAAGATGATGGTCAAAGTATGCTATAAATGTATATCATTAACATTGTGATTCATTTCCTTCTCAGGTTGTTTGGTTGGATGAAGTCCAAGATTGATAGAAAGGGCATTCTGGGAAAAGTGAGCAGTAAAGAAAAGGTCAGAGGCTGAATACATTGTAATTCAACAAGCTGAACATTCATTCCAGTAGGGTTTGTAAATAACCTGAGTAACCCCTTTGTTAATAAAGAAAGAAAAAGACAAGTTAGGAATATTGAAGTGAAATTACTGTTTATTGAATTTTTGTTTATCAAAACATCAATGTGTGTCAGATCGATTTTTGATTCCTTTTTTAGCATACACTCTAAGAAATCCACATGTGAAAGAGTTTTCTATTTTATTTGTGGAAATGTTTTAATTTTGTTTTAGTAAAAGGTTTTAACATGATTTTTTATCATTTGTATTCAGTCCTCAGTGCATTCCTACATACGTCTATTTGAGCCATTAGTTATCAGGGCTCTGAAGCAGTACACCATCACCAGTAGTATCCCTTTACAACAGCAGGTGCTGCACCTCTTGGCACAGCTTGTACAACTCAGGGTTAATTACTGCTTACTGGACTCAGACCAGGTCAGTCAATATTCAACCAAAGACTACCATCCCAATCTTTCTAAACATCAACCCCACTCTATAATACCTCAACTCTGGACCAATTACTCTTGTAACCCACATTGAGGTCAGTCAGTTCATACCAAGGACTCCACCTTACCCATACAATTACAACCAAGTCCCACTCTACATGTAGGTCAGTCAGTTTATACCAAGGACTCCACCTGACCCCATACAATTACAACCAAGTCCCACTCTACATGTAGGTCAGTCAGTTTATACCAAGGACTTCACCTGACTCCATACAATTACAACCAAGTCCCACTCTACATGTAGGTCAGTCAGTTTATACCAAGGACTTCACCTGACCCCATACAATTACAACCAAGTCCCACTCTACATGTAGGTCAGTCAGTTTATACCAAGGACTTCACCTGACTCCATACAATTACAACCAAGTCCCACTCTACATGTAGGTCAGTCAGTTTGTACCAAGGACTCCACCTGACTCCATACAATTACAACCAAGTCCCACTCTACATGTAGGTCAGTCAGTTTACACCAAGGACTCCACCTGACTCCATACAATTACAACCAAGTCCCACTCTACATGTAGGTCAGTCAGTTTATACCAAGGACTCCACCTGACCCCATACAATTACAACCAAGTCCCACTCTACATGTAGGTCAGTCAGTTTATACCAAGGACTTCACCTGACCCCATACAATTACAACCAAGTCCCACTCTACATGTAGGTCAGTCAGTTTATACCAAGGACTTCACCTGACCCCATACAATTACAACCAAGTCCCACTCTACATGTAGGTCAGTCAGTTTATACCAAGGACTCCACCTGACCCCATACAATTACAACCAAGTCCCACTCTACATGTAGGTCAGTCAGTTTATACCAAGGACTTCACCTGACCCCATACAATTACAACCAAGTCCCACTCTACATGTAGGTCAGTCAGTTTATACCAAGGACTTCACCTGACTCCATACAATTACAACCAAGTCCCACTCTACATGTAGGTCAGTCAGTTTGTACCAAGGACTCCACCTGACTCCATACAATTACAACCAAGTCCCACTCTACATGTAGGTCAGTCAGTTTACACCAAGGACTCCACCTGACTCCATACAATTACAACCAAGTCCCACTCTACATGTAGGTCAGTCAGTTTATACCAAGGACTCCACCTGACTCCATACAATTACAACCAAGTCCCACTCTACATGTAGGTCAGTCAGTTTATACCAAGGACTCCACCTGACTCCATACAATTACAACCAAGTCCCACTCTACATGTAGGTCAGTCAGTTTATACCAAGGACTCCACCTGACTCCATACAATTACAACCAAGTCCCACTCTACATGTAGGTCAGTCAGTTTATACCAAGGACTTCACCTGACTCCATACAATTACAACCAAGTCCCACTCTACATGTAGGTCAGTCAGTTTATACCAATGACTTCACCTGACTCCATACAATTACAACCAAGTCCCACTCTACATGTAGGTCAGTCAGTTTATACCAAGGACTTCACCTGACTCCATACAATTACAACCAAGTCCCACTCTACATGTAGGTCAGTCAGTTTATACCAAGGACTCCACCTGACTCCATACAATTACAACCAAGTCCCACTCTACATGTAGGTCAGTCAGTTTATACCAAGGACTCCACCTGACTCCATACAATTACAACCAAGTCCCACTCTACATGTAGGTCAGTCAGTTTATACCAAGGACTCCACCTGACCCCATACAATTACAACCAAGTCCCACTCTACATGTAGGTCAGTCAGTTTATACCAAGGACTTCACCTGACCCCATACAATTACAACCAAGTCCCACTCTACATGTAGGTCAGTCAGTTTATACCAAGGACTCCACCTGACTCCATACAATTACAACCAAGTCCCACTCTACATGTAGGTCAGTCAGTTTATACCAAGGACTCCACCTGACCCCATACAATTACAACCAAGTCCCACTCTACATGTAGGTCAGTCAGTTTATACCAAGGACTTCACCTGACCCCATACAATTACAACCAAGTCCCACTCTACATGTAGGTCAGTCAGTTTATACCAAGGACTCCACCTGACTCCATACAATTACAACCAAGTCCCACTCTACATGTAGGTCAGTCAGTTTGTACCAAGGACTCCACCTGACTCCATACAATTACAACCAAGTCCCACTCTACATGTAGGTCAGTCAGTTTATACCAAGGACTCCACCTGACTCCATACAATTACAACCAAGTCCTACTCTACATGTAGGTCAGTCAGTTTATACCAAGGACTCCACCTGACTCCATACAATTACAACCAAGTCCCACTCTACATGTAGGTCAGTCAGTTTATACCAAGGACTCCACCTGACTCCATACAATTACAACCAAGTCCCACTCTACATGTAGGTCAGTCAGTTTATACCAAGGACTCCACCTGACTCCATACAATTACAACCAAGTCCCACTCTACATGTAGGTCAGTCAGTTTATACCAAGGACTCCACTTGACTCCATACAATTACAACCAAGTTCCACTCTACATGTAGGTCAGTCAGTTTATACCAAGGACTTCACCTGACTCCATACAATTACAACCAAGTCCCACTCTACATGTAGGTCAGTCAGTTTATACCAAGGACTCCACCTGACTCCATACAATTACAACCAAGTCCCACTCTACATGTAGGTCAGTCAGTTTATACCAAGGACTCCACCTGACTCCATACAATTACAACCAAGTCCCACTCTACATGTAGGTCAGTCAGTTTATACCAAGGACTTCACCTGACCCCATACAATTACAACCAAGTCCCACTCTACATGTAGGTCAGTCAGTTTATACCAAGGACTTCACCTGACTCCATACAATTACAACCAAGTCCCACTCTACATGTAGGTCAGTCAGTTTGTACCAAGGACTCCACCTGACTCCATACAATTACAACCAAGTCCCACTCTACATGTAGGTCAGTCAGTTTACACCAAGGACTCCACCTGACTCCATACAATTACAACCAAGTCCCACTCTACATGTAGGTCAGTCAGTTTATACCAAGGACTCCACCTGACCCCATACAATTACAACCAAGTCCCACTCTACATGTAGGTCAGTCAGTTTATACCAAGGACTTCACCTGACCCCATACAATTACAACCAAGTCCCACTCTACATGTAGGTCAGTCAGTTTATACCAAGGACTTCACCTGACTCCATACAATTACAACCAAGTCCCACTCTACATGTAGGTCAGTCAGTTTATACCAAGGACTCCACCTGACTCCATACAATTACAACCAAGTCCCACTCTACATGTAGGTCAGTCAGTTTATACCAAGGACTTCACCTGACTCCATACAATTACAACCAAGTCCCACTCTACATGTAGGTCAGTCAGTTTATACCAAGGACTCCACCTGACCCCATACAATTACAACCAAGTCCCACTCTACATGTAGGTCAGTCAGTTTATACCAAGGACTTCACCTGACTCCATACAATTACAACCAAGTCCCACTCTACATGTAGGTCAGTCAGTTTATACCAATGACTTCACCTGACTCCATACAATTACAACCAAGTCCCACTCTACATGTAGGTCAGTCAGTTTATACCAAGGACTTCACCTGACTCCATACAATTACAACCAAGTCCCACTCTACATGTAGGTCAGTCAGTTTATACCAAGGACTCCACCTGACTCCATACAATTACAACCAAGTCCCACTCTACATGTAGGTCAGTCAGTTTATACCAAGGACTCCACCTGACTCCATACAATTACAACCAAGTCCCACTCTACATGTAGGTCAGTCAGTTTATACCAAGGACTCCACCTGACCCCATACAATTACAACCAAGTCCCACTCTACATGTAGGTCAGTCAGTTTATACCAAGGACTTCACCTGACCCCATACAATTACAACCAAGTCCCACTCTACATGTAGGTCAGTCAGTTTATACCAAGGACTCCACCTGACTCCATACAATTACAACCAAGTCCCACTCTACATGTAGGTCAGTCAGTTTATACCAAGGACTCCACCTGACCCCATACAATTACAACCAAGTCCCACTCTACATGTAGGTCAGTCAGTTTATACCAAGGACTCCACCTGACCCCATACAATTACAACCAAGTCCCACTCTACATGTAGGTCAGTCAGTTTATACCAAGGACTCCACCTGACTCCATACAATTACAACCAAGTCCCACTCTACATGTAGGTCAGTCAGTTTGTACCAAGGACTCCACCTGACTCCATACAATTGCAACCAAGTCCCACTCTACATGTAGGTCAGTCAGTTTATACCAAGGACTCCACCTGACTCCATACAATTACAACCAAGTCCCACTCTACATGTAGGTCAGTCAGTTTATACCAAGGACTCCACCTGACTCCATACAATTACAACCAAGTCCCACTCTACATGTAGGTCAGTCAGTTTATACCAAGGACTCCACCTGACTCCATACAATTACAACCAAGTCCCACTCTACATGTAGGTCAGTCAGTTTATACCAAGGACTCCACCTGACTCCATACAATTACAACCAAGTCCCACTCTACATGTAGGTCAGTCAGTTTATACCAAGGACTCCACTTGACTCCATACAATTACAACCAAGTTCCACTCTACATGTAGGTCAGTCAGTTTATACCAAGGACTTCACCTGACTCCATACAATTACAACCAAGTCCCACTCTACATGTAGGTCAGTCAGTTTATACCAAGGACTTCACCTGACCCCATACAATTACAACCAAGTCCCACTCTACATGTAGGTCAGTCAGTTTATACCAAGGACTCCACCTGACTCCATACAATTACAACCAAGTCCCACTCTACATGTAGGTCAGTCAGTTTATACCAAGGACTTCACCTGACCCCATACAATTACAACCAAGTCCCACTCTACATGTAGGTCAGTCAGTTTATACCAAGGACTCCACCTGACTCCATACAATTACAACCAAGTCCCACTCTACATGTAGGTCAGTCAGTTTATACCAAGGACTCCACCTGACTCCATACAATTACAACCAAGTCCCACTCTACATGTAGGTCAGTCAGTTTATACCAAGGACTTCACCTGACCCCATACAATTACAACCAAGTCCCACTCTACATGTAGGTCAGTCAGTTTATACCAAGGACTCCACCTGACTCCATACAATTACAACCAAGTCCCACTCTACATGTAGGTCAGTCAGTTTGTACCAAGGACTCCACCTGACTCCATACAATTACAACCAAGTCCCACTCTACATGTAGGTCAGTCAGTTTATACCAAGGACTCCACCTGACCCCATACAATTACAACCAAGTCCCACTCTACATGTAGGTCAGTCAGTTTATACCAAGGACTCCACCTGACTCCATACAATTACAACCAAGTCCCACTCTACATGTAGGTCAGTCAGTTTATACCAATGACTCCACCTGACTCCATACAATTACAACCAAGTCCCACTCTACATGTAGGTCAGTCAGTTTATACCAAGGACTTCACCTGACTCCATACAATTACAACCAAGTCCCACTCTACATTATGCTATCCACCCAAAATTCAAGGTCAATGACTGCTTTAATGTTCAGTTCAGCTCAGCATAACATGCCCTGATACAGTTCTTAAAAATTGTTTTTTATCATTTTATTTTGAGCTGAAGTGTTAATGTAATCTCAAATGTTAATACTGATGAGTTGTAATATTTCATTATTTTCCTTGTAGATTTTTATCAACTTCGTAGTTAAGCAGTTTGAGTATGTAGAAGAGGGACAGATCAAGTAAGTAACTGTTAACTTTGAATGGTTATCATAATACTTAATTTTTTTAAAGACTAAAACAACCTGATTATATATATCCCTCGTTCATGGATGAGAAATTTATGTCTTTTTTGTCAGACATACGATTTTGAAAATCCAACTCTAAATTTAAGTTCTAACTTCCAGTCTTAATTATTTTATTTTAATTTTTTTTATGTAATTTAATTAAAGCATACGACCAGTCTTGGTAATTACCAAAGACCAGTATCTGCACTTTGTGTTTTGTGTATAAAAAGAAAGAGTAAGAATGCCGACATATAAGTTGATACTTTTTTTGGTGGTCCTGCCGGAAATGGTGGGTAGACAAAATATCATAACAAGTGATACAAAGTAATTGATAATGCAAACTTGAAGTCAAAATTAGGTTTGGGATCCCTGTGAGTCCATTTTGTCAATTGTCCACATTCCTTTTGTGCAATTTATATTTTTTTTCACCCCCCTGAGTGGAAGTGTGATGATTGCTGTGTCTATCACTAACTATTTCTATCTTCATTGATGGGCAAATTGGAATGACCAAGAGGCAGAAAAAAGGCTCATACATGTACAGTTCTTTTTTAACCCTCAACTTTTGTTGTCACTTCTATTAACTTATAGCTATTCCTGTCAAATGTTGAATGGGTCATATCATAAACCTACCTCAAACTTTACTGATCAAACCTTCATTTTAGTACATGTTCGTAGGGGCCCTATTGTAAAGGCAAATTTTGACTATCAATAATTATTATGGTTAGTAAGCAGTTTGTGCCATCAAATCTTAACTTAGTGTGTTTGGCAAATTTCCATACCAATGTTGTATTTGTTTGTTTTTTTGTGAAGGGATTATGACACTCTAATACCACACATCTTCCACTTCTTGGTGCTCTTATCCTATGAGCGTTACCATAGCAAAGCAGTCATTGCAATGCCTAAGATTATACAACTTTGTGATGGAATTATGGCAAGTGGACAGCAGGCCACTACGCATGGTAAGATTACAATGGTTTAGAAATGTTTTCTTATACTTTGTGTCTCCTCTCAAGCCCCAAGCAAAATCCAGTTTTTACTTTAGCTAACTTAGTAAGTTACTTCCACACTTAGTAAGTTACTACCGCAAGTAAGTTTTATTTGCTTATATCTCTTTGCTTTCAAAATGTTTTTAGGGTGTAGTTTTTGATATGTTTATGCCTACTTTAATAGACTTAGATGTATATACCCTTTGTCAAATGAAAATGGCCTTGCCCTCACAAAGAGGAAATCCTGTTCTTGTTGCTCTCTTTGGCGATTATGAAAACCCCATAAACTATCAAATAAGAAGAGTTGTGCTGACTAAAACCCAGGGCCAAGTTTTATGGCACTGCTTATGGCTGCCTGTAAAGCGTGTACTTCTATGGGCCATGGCAGGGCGTAAGCGCAGAATTCCACAGTAAGCAGAGCCATGAAAGTGGGTCCAGAAATTCAGTGTTGCTACTGGTTACTGAGAGAAACTGTTTTCAATCTCAGTTGTCTTGCATGTGCATTCTGTTAGTCTAGATGTAAGTATCCGACATGGGAATGATGAAGATCCATTAATAGATTTATTCAACTAATAAGATAAGTTCTAGTAATTAAAGAAATTACACCAAGCAATGTTTGACTTCAAATTGATGTATGTTTGCTGAGCAGCTGTGCCAGCTTTGAAGCCTTTAGTTCACGACCTGTTTGTACTTCGAGCTTCTAGTAAGTCCGACTCTACAAGGGAGCTAGACACCCAGAGAGAAGTAGTAGTGTCCATGCTGTTAAGACTCATTCACTTCCATCAGGTAACTACTTATATTTGTCTTCATAATAGTTTATGTTTATTTATTGTAATTGCCTACCACTTCTCCATCATGTCTTCTTTGGGTTGCCTGAAGATGTTGGACTCAGTTCCACACAGCTAACCGTGTAGAGTCATCAGATACGACCCGAAAGTTTCTGATGAGTATGTGCAGAAAAGATAGGTTTTTAGTTTTGTGAGCATTGTCCCGTAAACTGCGGTATTGTTCCTTGTTGGAATTGCATTTTGTGCTTTCATTTCTTAGTCATGACTCCTGTCTTGAATTCAAAGCACAAAACATTGCAATGATAGGAAAACATTCAATACTTGTATTTGGAAAGCCCTGTGCATAAATTGCCTGTGTGTTACCCAAAATACAATTTTATAG
This sequence comes from Marthasterias glacialis, assembly GCA_911728455.2. Classification (NCBI taxonomy): domain Eukaryota; kingdom Metazoa; phylum Echinodermata; class Asteroidea; order Forcipulatida; family Asteriidae; genus Marthasterias; species Marthasterias glacialis. The sequence goes on along the minus strand of OU452231.1, from coordinate 14,541,941 downwards.
AGCTGCTAAGTTGAAAATATTGCTAAAGACTTTGTTTAGGCTTAAATGGCTTGAACCAATCAGTCTAAACATCACTTTGAATTTCAGCTTTTGTTTTTTAAATATGCCCAGTTAACAAGTGCTCAGTGCTTTTGTGCTCAGTAGCTTTATAAAATTTGTGCAGCATACAAATTTGCTGACCACCCCAAAAATTTACTTCAAAACAAAACGGATTACTAGCCAGATTGACATGTGATGTATGTTGCTGTAATTTTGTTTTTTTGCAAACAAGTTTGTTTTGAAAGATTTCTTCCTAGATGTTGAATTTACTAGGTGTCAAAATTTTGATAAGTTGTGTTCTATTCTCATCAGGCTCTAGAAATGTTTATTCCTGTCCTTCTACAAGCCCATCGTGAAAGTGAAGACAAATGGAAGAAGCTCTCCCGTCAGGTGGTGGACATGATTCTACCACTTCTTGCAAGGCAACAGGTAAAACTAGCAAACATCATGTTGACTTTGAATAATAAAATAAATGATTGTTTTTTTCATTTTTTTTTGAAAAAGTGTATATGTATTTGAATCTTTTTTATTTTATTTTTAATTTTTTTAATTTTTTAATTTTGTTATTATTTTTTTTTTGAAATAAAATTACCCAACACATAGCCAGAGGGCCACTCGTAGTGAGGGCTACAGGAAAATGTAGAAAATTTCAAGGGAGAGAAGATATCTGTTCACATTCCTCTTCACCTGCAATAGATTGTAAGATGGTGGGTAAACAAGATACAGGTACATCAGAATTTAGTGACATAGCAGAGTTAAACATGGTACCAAGAGTTTGAGTTTGAGTAACATGAGTTATTTCAGATTCACCAATAGTAATATGAGGAACAGAAACTTTAGAAAAATGTTGAGTTGAACCAATTATCATAAACTGTGTTTTGTCATCATTGAGTTTAAGGAAGTTATCTTGCATCCAAGCATGAATTTCATTGACACATGATTCAATACGCTGGATGCTCTCATCAGCCAATTCTTGGGAAGGTTTAAAAGAGAAATACAGAAGAGATAAACAGTGTCAAACAAACTCATGTTGATTCCTCATCTTGTTTCCAATGTTTCCATTCATGACATCATTCCTTGATATTTTCTTTTCTACTTCAGATAAACCTTGATTCTTTGGAGGCCATAGATACACTTCATCATCTTTTTGGAGTGGTTGCTCCAAGTGCTCTACGACCAGTGGATATACTCCTTAAATCACTCCTTCTTGTACCATATGAAACAGTAAGTGAGAATGTTCATTGTTCAACCTTCTGATCTTCCTTCAGTGCAAGTCCACAACATTAAAAAGAGACTGAATTCAGTCTCTCAGCTTTTGCTTTAAAAATTTCAAAATATAAACCTAGTTGTCTTTTTATTGATTAGTTTTGTGTATTTTAATTTGTTTTATTTTGCTTTCAAAATCTTACACCATATTGTGTTTAACTGCAATGTACAGTAAGCCAATAATGTCTTGTTTCCAGAGTCACCCTACCCTTAAGCAGCGCTGGCTTGGTATGGCCCTGGCTATTCTCAATGTCCTCATCTCCCAGTCCAAGGAAGAGACCATTTTATCTAGACTGAGAGAGCTTGGTCTTACCACAGACCTCTTTGTCTGCCCGCTGGAGGATGAAAGAAGCCGAGAAGAGGACATCGTTAATGCTAACGTCTTACCTCCTGAAGAAGTATTGGCAAGGTATGAAAGAAAAAGGAGTTTCTGAGATCTCATTGTTAGCATTTCATAAACACCCTTATGAGAAATGTGTATCTCTGCCTAGTAACACTGATAAAAAGCTTTTGTTTTAAATTGTTGCATGGTTATATTTAATGTGTCTTTTTTGTGTATGTGTGCACCATTACCTGCAGGTTTTTACTGCAAGTGATTGGGTTCACAGTTACCATTAAGAACCAAGTGAATGCAGCCTCCATGCAAAGAAACCACAGTGGTATCTTCATCTATCAAGAGTTATCTCATCTATTACTCTACTTAGCACACATGTTCAAATCAGGTAAGTCTCGACCTCACTCTAAACACTCTTCTACCCAACTCTTTTGACAACTCTGGTGACCAAGTTTTTACCAGTCATGAGAGAATGCACTTTTTCTTACCTAACATCATGCAACAATTATTACCATGAAATTATCATGGGATGTAAAATGTACTGGAAATAATCTTACTTTATAAGATAATTGTTTATATAGTGCACTGATATCTTCACGTTTCATAGGTATAGATAGACTTGGTTCAAGTCGGGTTTCGTGGTGATTGAGTCAGTAATAATGTGTCGGAGCTTTTTGTAACGCGCGCCCTCTAGTGTCAAATAATTACCAATCCAGTGAATTCCAGATCGCAAAACCCGACTTGGTTAATTCGCCACAGATTTACGCACAGCCAATAGGGCTAATCTACCGATTTGGGTAGCAGCCAATGAGACACCAGCATTCGGGGAATGGGCGCGCAATATAAATATGCAGGCTGCATGACATAGATATGCAGTGTTGCTGTTTTGTACATGGACTCATTCATTACGTTTTGGGTCAACCTTGAACACTTCAAAGAATCTAATTGTTACAGATTATTATTTATTTATTTCAATTAAGCTTCATGTTATTATACAACAACTTTACCATATGATAGTATATCCATAGATATCAATACCGATTCTTTATTGTCATAATTGTATGTAACTTGGTAGAGATAAATTGACAACACCCGCTTTAAAAATGAACGAGTCGTTGAAAACTAAACTGATTTCATTGGTCAGCAGCGGGCGCGTTCGTTACATATTCAAGCTATTGCATATGCATTATGAATAACTACATATCACGCAGGGGGGTGCCTCCTGGCAAATTCATCAAGTTGTACTTTCGATAGCAGAGTTGATTGACACATTCCCGGCGAGTGAGGGCGCACAACAAAGCGCTGAAATAAAGCCGCGATAGGGTGATCGTGATGGACAAGGACTAGACGAAAGTATGACTTGGGTCAAGTCTAAGGTATAGACCATGCAAGTCTTGTTCTTATTTGAACATTGGATTCTGTTAAACTGTACAATTTGGTTTTCTTCACACATTAAAGCAATGTACTAGAAACTCATTTTCCCCCAAATGTTTGAATATGCAAAAATCTAATACATGCAAGACTTTCATTGTCTGTTGTGGTATTTGGGGTCTTTTCACATCATTTTAACCATTTCCTAGCCTTTGGCAACTTTAGTTGACATGGCTCATACCAACTCTTCTGTACAATAGGTGACTTGAGACTTGATCTCATTGATTTGTGCATTATATGAAAGGGAATTTGATATCTAAGTAAGTTGTCTCTACTTGTTTTGTTCTAACATGAAATCTTCAGGGTGACATTAAAGTTTGTAAGATTAGACTCTGAATGCATGCATGCTGTTTTGTATTTAAAAAACATGTGCTTCGTGCATGAGTGGTCAATTAAGTTGGTCACCAGTGATAGTCTATGTCAAAACAATTTGGTAATAAGAGTGGAAATGGTTGCATAGTAATTATCACATGTTTTTAGTGTTGAACAATGACAGAATCAAGCTGTTAAGAAAAACAAGCCATTTTATCCTGATGAAAAAGATAAAACATCATTGGTCATGGGAAGTAAATTCATTCCCATCCATAAATCTTCAAAAACTACACCATACAACCTACAGTGTACCTGTGAAAATTGCATTAAACCAGTGATTCATTGTAGTGAACACAATGAAAATGGATTTTGTTTTGTCATAAATATTGTTCCATTCATTTCCATACCTATTTGGATTGCTGCGATTGAAAGTTGTATATTTATCGGGAGGATTGGTACTAGTATCAATAGATGTTAAATTTGCATTGGGGATAAAGAATAGTATTTGTGTTTGAGCCACTGTATACCCGAGTCCTGTGAAAAAAAAAAAAAAAATGATTGTACTGACTATACAGTGCTTAACATACATGGGTGTATGGGTAAAACACAAATAATGTTCTTTATCCCCGATGCAAATTTAACATCTATAAAATTGTTGTGATACCCGCTGCTAAAATATTTTGATTGTCTAGTTGGTAAGACATCTGCTTTAAAATGGCAAAGGTCGTAGGTTCGAATCCCACTCTAGGAATATGTCTGTGGATTTTTTTCACAGGACTCGGGAAAGTACTGACTATACACTGCTTAACACACATCGGTGTATGGGTAAAACACAAACAATACACTGGTATCAACTTGTGAGCATACTGAATGAAATAAAGCATTTTTGTATACTGGCCAATCCTCTACTTTTCTTAAAATGGATCTTGTATGTGACCTTGTTTGACCTGGTCAGGAAGGGATAACATATTAAGTGGATTTAAGTTGCTTATAGTTAGGATTTAATCCTTGTATGTTTTCATTACATAGTGTTTAACCAGTTGCCGCCGGGTTTCTTTGTTTGGCTCTGTCCCCCGGCGGGATTCTTTTGGCGGAATTGCCGGAATATTTTTTCTTTGAGGGTATCGCTGGCACAAAGAAACCCCGACTTGATAATGCCAAGAGAAGAAAGGTTCTCTTTATTGGATCGTCCGCTTTGTCGCTTGACCGAGAAAATGTCAAATTCATACAGTGTGAATTGCAAAACATTGTCCGTTACCTACGGCATAGGAGTGGCAGTAAACATGGAACCATGGATCGATTGCCGGCTCACTCTGACTTATCTCCATTGAGCCGAAATACAATGAATAAACAATGGTTGAAGCCTCTCGATGCCTCTCTGTTCCCCTTCTTGGAACATAAGGACAAAGGTCTATAATCGGGGATTACAAAAACCGCCTCTTAATGGCCACAAAATGCGAGTAAACGCACCCCCTTTTTCTGCGCATACTCCATGTACTCCGCAGTTGATTGACCGGCAACCTTTGCTCCGATGGTCCGAAATTACAAAATGGCGTCACAAGACGATCTCCGTTTCCAGGCAGGGGAAACATTTGCATGTATTAATGTCATCCGGTTTCAACTGGTTAAAGCCAAACACGAATGATCAAATACTTGCCTTTTTGTCCCCTAAAGACCTTTGTGATGCACTGGCCACCAAGAGATATTGCTTGACATAGTTATCTACCAAGTCAACATGTGCATGGAACCAGCGATGAATGGTCAATTTCATATGATCTATGTATCAAATGGAATTTTTACATTAGCTGTAATTTATCAGACTCGTTTCAAGTTAAATCCTTGCATGCATTTTTGTGTGAACCAGCACATACATTTGTACTTTCTTGATATGCCATGAATGATTTTGTAATGTATTCTTTGTTGACAGGAGCATTCAGGAAGGTAGCCTCTGCCATGATGACCATGATACGTAACTCTACTAAGACCTGTTGGTTTACTCTTGATCAACTCAATCGTACCTTCCTTCAGCTCACTACATCCCACCCCATATTAGTGCTTCAGTGGTGTCAGGTACAATCAAATATTAACATGTACACTGTAGTCAACAACAAAAGTTTATCCAATCTTGTTCATTCATGTTCCTTACTTCATGTAATTACTGATGTGATTACACTTCCGTTTGCTTGCAATTATGTAAAGATGATTTACCTTATCTAATCTCAGGTCAGATATCCTGCCCAGGGATGGGTGCTCACTCTGCATAAATGTGGGTTAGGAGTGACGTTGTAAGTCACATTTGAAGTGAAGTCCCACTTCAGCAAAATTTTTGCAAAATAGGATACACGAACAAACAGATGTGCAGAAGACTTGGCTAAACAACAGTTTTGTTAGTTTTGTGTGCTAATGGTCAGACAAAGTCAGAATGCTGAAAGGGAGTTGTCATTCAGTATGGTAACGTCATAGTGACAGAATCTAAGACACAATTTCTATGAATAATCCAGTGAAGTATTTTCCCTCCCTCAATGTACAAGTAACAATCTTTGAATATGTTTGAAGGAAATAAGGATATTATTATGCAGTTCTTTGCAAGTTGATTACTTGTAATGGTCAAATATGAATTTACCTAGAAAATTAATCTCCCCATCTGATCCTTATGCCGTATCCTTAGCTATATACATTTTGGCTGGGTTACGTACTTAAACTGAAACATTTGCTTTGCTTGCATCTTCCTCTCCTTTCTTTAGGTTCTTCTTCTTTTGAACTACAGTGACCAGGACTTCTGGTCGGTCATTCTACAGACACCCAAGAGGCAACCACTGTCCAAGTCATTATCTAGTGGTAGTCTAGACAATCTAGAGACTAGTCATCATGACCATTCTAAAGGATGTCCTGAAGAGGTAGCTCGACGTGGGGGTATGGTGCTCTACTGTGACTATGTGGTATGACCCAGTTTAGTGAATTTATCTCTGCCAGTTGTGGCCATAAAAAAATATATGTATAATTTGAAACTCTGCATGTTTGGAAAAAATAAGAAAGTTTTCAGGTACACCATTTTAACCATTTTCAGGAAACATTTCTTTGGAGTTTGGCAAGCTCAGTTGGCTCAGAAAATTGCAGTAATCAGGTTTTCTCAACAAAATGTGTGTTCCAATTATTCTTGCGAAGACAATCATAGCATACTGATTGAATAATCATAGCATACTGATTGAATAATCATAGCGTACTGATTGAATAATCATAGCATACTGATTGAATAATCATAGCATACTGATTGAATAATCATAGCGTACTGATTGAATAATCATAGCATACTGATTGAATAATCATAGCGTACTGATTGAATAATCATAGCATACTGATTGAATAATCATAGCGTACTGATTGAATAATCATAGCATACTGATTGAATAATCATAGAGAACTGATTGAATAATCATAGCATACTGATTGAATAATCATAGCGTACTGATTGAATAATCATAGCATACTGATTGCAATAATCATAGCATACTGATTGAATAATCATAGCGTACTGATTGAATAATCATAGCGTACTGATTGAATAATCATAGCATACTGATTGAATAATCATAGCGTACTGACTGAATAATCATAGCATACTGATTGCAATAATCATAGCATACTGATTGAATAATCATAGCGTACTGATTGAATAATCATAGCATACTGATTGCAATAATCATAGCATACTGATTGCAATAATCATAGAGTACTGATTGCAATAATCATAGCATACTGATTGCAATAATCATAGAGTACTGATTGCAATAATCATAGCATACTGATTGCAATAATCATAGAGTACTGATTGCAATAATCATAGAATACTGATTGCAATAATCATAGAGTACTGATTGCAATAATCATAGCATACTGATTGCAATAATCATAGAGTACTGATTGCAATAATCATAGCATACTGATTGCAATAATCATAGAGTACTGATTGCAATAATCATAGCATACTGATTGCAATAATCATAGCATACTGATTGCAATAATCATAGCATACTGATTGCAATAATCATAGAGTACTGATTGCAATAATCATAGCATACTGATTGCAATAATCATAGAGTACTGATTGCAATAATCATAGCATACTGATTGCAATAATCATAGAGTACTGATTGCAATAATCATAGCATACTGATTGCAATAATCATAGTTTGGACCCTTGCTTGCACGTTACACGCGGCGACTGTGCCATGCTCACCATTTTGGAACTCACTAGGTCTATGTGTAAACCCTGCGTGGCCTAAAATGTGTACTAAATGGTATAACACACAAAGATAATATAATATACTATCCTGTTGTATGATCCATACTAATTTCCTTCTTACAGTGTGAGAATCAAGCTGATGCTGAACCCTTAACGTGGCTCGTAGTTAACCACATCAATGAAATTATACAGCTCTTTCATGAACCACCTGTGCAAGATGTTATCAGGTACTTTTACATTGTCTTTTTCTCATTGCAAACAGTTACCAGACACAAAACAGTCAGTTAGTTAGTGCCCTGATATAGAGGTACAATTACTAGATGGTTTCACATTATTTACAAACCATAATATTTCCAGACAAGCAGTCTTCTCTGTAGTTTATGTAGGAGGAAGTGCATGTTAAAATCCTTCTACTGTTTGACCATTCAATATATCAATCACAGTTTTTAATGATATGTAAACTATACAGTATCAAATAGTATATACATATACACCGTACACAATGTACAAAGTTATTCCAAGCCTTTATCTTAACCAAGGCCTCCGAGGCCATTGGCCTCATGCCTTGTTGAGTTGGCCAGCATGCCCTTCAGAAAAATAGCACTGTCACTACCAACTTGGCCAGCATACCCTTGTACAATTTCTCTGATTTGGCCAGCAAAGGCCTGCCCCCATTTTTCTTAAGATCAAGGCCTGTATTTCCATGCACAGAATTTCCAAATAACATCAAGATTTGCAAAATTGCAAGTCTCAGAACCAATCACAATGATGTGGCAACTATTGGCGTACTTTATATAATGAATTTGTTCATTGTTCACAAAACTCATGGGAAACCTTTTTATTTTCCTTTGAAATTAAGTTGAGATGTAGATTGATGGATTTTGATTTTGAGCTTGAACTCATTTTGGGTTATCAGTGGAGTGTCGTGGCTGAGTGGTCAAGTCTGCCGAACTTAAGTTCTGTAGTTTACAGAATGTGGGTTCCAATCCTGACCTGGCCAGTCACGACACTTGTGTCTTTGAGCAAGACACTTTACAATAATTGCTTTGTCCTTCGGATGGGCAATAAGCCGTAGGTCCGGTGTACTAGGATGGGCAGTGCTTGTTAAAAAACCCAGAAAACTGATTGTGAAAGAGTAGGGTTTACCCCCGTGTTTCTGGATCAGAGAGCAAGCATCCTTATCTACAGGTTTCCTCAGGCTTCCAAGCTAAAGTGATTAAGTTCGCTTTTGAGGAATTGTTGGTTTCATTAGCAGAAAATAATAATAACAATAATAATAATAACATTCGGCAGTATTTAGATGCATCATTTCAATTATTCTGAAAGTAATGACATTAATTGAAGGGTGATTGTTTGTTCTCTTAGTGCAATCCATCGGAATTCTGCTGCTAGTGGGCTGTTCCTACGAGCTGTTAATCTACGCTTTGTTCATTTCTCTAATCCCTGTCTGGTTAAACTTACTCTACAATGTCTTCAAGGCATACATCTCAGCCAATCAGGTGAACAATGTTTGAGAAATGACAATCTTTACAGTGCTTCTTTTTAGAAACATAAATAAAGACTGTTCTCATAAATTAACTTTTGGTGTGTAGAGGTAAAATCATTGGTACTAGATTTTTGATTAATTTTGCCAAAAATATTTCTATTTAAATTCTGGACAAACAAATACAAATATTAAGTGTAATTCATGAATCAGTCACAATAAATACAGGCACATTACGTAGGTTTTTTTGTGATAATTTTCACGTGCTTGGAAATGAAATAGCTGCTGTAAAATTGGTTTAACATGAATTTGTTTTAATGTCTTTAGACATTGAGCATATTTCAAATGCATATATTTCAAACATTTTTTGGTATGCATGTGGACATACATATATGTTTTGAAACCAGTACATTCAACCTCTGCACCAGGACACTCCAAAATAATACGCTAATGGGTTCACACTCCAAGATCCTAGCTCATGCTCAATTTTAGTTTATATTTTGTTTGAATTCTTGTTTTCTGTGAATGCTTAAACAAAACCTTTACAGTTGTGGAATGTGTTTCTCTTGAAGAGGCTTGTGGTTTAAGGATGTAATGAGTTTCATTATTACTATTTAGGTGTTTTACTTACAATTCTCATTGAGCGCTTCCTCAACACTCATCAACTGGCTATTGCTCGTCTGTGCGACTCCATCGCTTGCAGAAGGGTTGAGATGTTACTAGCAGGTGGTCTACATGATAGCATTGCTCAGCTATCAGCAGAAGAACTTGGCAAACTGGATGATTATATGAATGCAAATAAGCTCTCTCAAAGGTAATAATTATCTCATTGTTGCAGGATACTAATGTAACTCACTCCACAGTAATTAGGATTTCAATCCACTCCAGATGTGTACCAACTGTGATAAATAACATGAAATTTGTGTCGTGTTTTTTGGCTTGACATTACTATGCTAAAACCATGACCTTCAACTGTCTAAAAGAAGACATTTGATGTCACTTGTAAGCAGCTACTCAACAGTTTCATTCTGAAGTACCATAGTAAAGGTCATGTTTGTGTAGAGCTGTGCATCCACAGGTAGTTTTTGGAACTGGGTACCCGAAATGAAAACCAGTCTGGTACCCGGGTACCTGTTTGGAAGCCTGGAAATACCATTATAAACAATACATGCCCCAGCCATTCTTATACACAGTTTTGCAAACATGTGAAAAAGTATCATGCGATGGGCAGTACTTAATTAAAATATTTTACAGAAGAAAGGATAGATAATCACTTGATTCTTAAAGAAAATTTGTAAAGAAAAAAATGATGTATGTTTTAAACAACAGTTCAGCTCCTTTATAAAGTGCTAAAAGATAGCAGAATGTCCAAAAAGATTTTGTTTTTGCTCGATTGAATTATGATTTAGTGGAGCTGATGAATTTGGCTTATCACAGGCACCTTTTACCAATGGTTGGAAAACCACAATAGGAATGCGCTGCTTGTTTGGCAAAGTGGATCAGTGACTAATACAAATGAAAATACAAACTTAACGCAATGAGGCTTGTGCCACTTCCGAAACTAAAAATGCAGCCGAACTAACCTTTGTCTCAATGTCGATAAATTAATTGCGCAGTTAGAAACATAATGTTTTTGTTTTCTTTTTTCTTTTTTTTTCCTGACAAAAGTGAAAAGTTTTTAGCTGGTAATGGAACCAAAATATTGGAAGCGGGTACCCAGACAGTTATCAAGTACCTAAGTACCTAGGTACTCATCACAGGCTTATATTTTTGTTTGGATAGTTTTAAGTTGATAGAAAATTTGTATGTGATTTTTGGGGTTTTTATATGCAGTGTCAAAGTTTGGAACAAAATGTTCTGTTTTTTTCAGATATTTTCACAACAAAAGCTTTTGTGTGTCTTTTTTTAATGTCTTTTAAGTTATAAAATGGAAAAAACAATGAATACAAATTTCAGTGTCATTAGAGAGGAGGTAACATATAGTACAGAGGAATATTTTTGATGGTGATAAAGAGGATCACATATTACGTATGGTTTTTGAAGAAGAAGCAACAGGAAATGGGAAAAGAAGGTGACTAGTTTCCTTATCAGACCTTCATTAAAAAACTACTAAAACAAAGAGTTTTACCATAAATATGTCTATTCTTTTCAATAGAATGCTTTTAATTTCAAATACTTGAACTTATTTGTTATTGTGGTTGATGTTGTTTGCGTTTGTTTAGACATCCTCGGTTAAGCTCTCTACTGACACGGTTCAAGACGGCAATCTTACACCAGGATATCACAACATCTCCCTCAACCAATAGACCCTACACAGATATTACCTCAGTTATTCCTAATAAGGTTAGTTTACATATAGGCTATCAAGAAACCGTTCATAATGTATATCATGAATGACTTGAGCAGTTACCTGAAGAAGCAGGAATTAATTGATTACACAAGTATTGATATCTCAATGCCTTCCAACATTTCTGACCATTGGAGAAGCTTTGAACCCTTGTTGACTGCCAGTTGGGTTTTTTCTAATATGACCAAGCAATTTTAGCAAATTAAACAAAATGTGTAAGATTGACCCTTGCAGGTAGGTTGATTGATTCAGAATGACCCATTTTGTTTCCAGATATACATGCCATACTAGTCCTGGGCGACTAGTGAAATTCACTACTCGAATAGTTGTGCGTCAATTATTTGTGACTGCCCCACTAGTTGCTACTATTTTTGCAACTTATTACATATGGACGTCCTGTCCCCATAGACTAGTCGTTGTAATCAACAGTCGCGATTACTTGACTCACCCAGGCTTATGCCATACACATGACATGAAATAAGCTCTATGAAATTAACCCATAGGTGTCTCTAAAACCAACTAGTCAGTCTCTAAAACCAACTAGTCCGTGTAATCATTTAATATTGGTATAGTTGATACATCGTAATTAAACATTAATTCCTATGTTTGGCCATTCAAATGAAATTCTTAAAGAAGAAATGTTCATTTTATTTGGGGATTTAGTTTTGCTATATATAGAATTTAAAAGCTTTATGTTCTTACCTAAATCCTTAAGTAAAACCTTCCCATGAAGTCAGTCATAGTTTAATCATCATGTGGGGAATAGATGTTAAGAAAGCAAACATCAAAGTACTATCAATCTAGGAACATTTGCAGAAGTATTCTGGAGATACTTGTATGTCAATAATGGTTGAACAAATCGCCTCACAGTTATAAGTTTATTCAGGTTGTATTCTTGGTTATCATTCTGGTAACATTCTCTTTGATTGTAGGAATGGTTTCTCTCTGTGGTCCAACAAGGTTGTTTTGGTCGGACAACTGCCTCAGCAAGAGAGTGTTCCCTACTTCTAGCTTATTTACCATATGAGGACATACTTGCAACTATGATGACAGAGGTATACCAAACTCTTTTATGACCAAGTGATGTAATGCACTACATGTGAATGCTGTTTATTTCAGACTGAGTGTTAGAATCCTGATAAGGCCAGTTATGGGGAGTATGTCCTTGATTGAGATACGTTTCTATTGATTGTTTTATGCTTTTGATGACAAGAAAGCTATAGAGCCTGCATTGAGGTTAAGTAATGTATGTATGCAATTGTTTCTCCATTTCATCAAAGAAATGACTTTGCTCACATGTTGGATTCTGAAAGTGAAAATAGTGAAATAAGGAAAGTCATATTTTTATGTTATTTATGATTAACTTCTAACAAATTTTGTTCTAATCTTTGTAGGAATTCAGTTACCCTCTTCTAGAAGACTGCTTCCTTGTAGGATTACAGCGGACTAGATCCCTCCATCCCCAAGGCTACAAAATTTCTGCTACTGTTCCTCCTGAAACACAAGGATCCCCAGAGACGGAATCAGTCAGCAGCAAAGGACCTGTGTTGGATCCAATGCTACAGGCCTCTTGTAGTACTCTCCTTAGTCATGTCCATGCACTCATCTCAATGCTGCCTTCAGAACACAAGATCTTAAGGATGGATTCCAGGCTAGACTCAGACAGGACACAAAGGGGTCGCTTGACATCTTTGATGCAGGATGGAGATTGGAGCCATCGAGTGCATGAGCTGGCCTCAGCATTGGTCAAATACCTGGGTGCCATGAGACTACTAGGGATGGTCCTACCTGACAATGCTGAAATGGATATAGCTAGATTAGCAGTTACATGTCTGGAGGTAATTCTTGTTGTGGGGGAGAATTTGATATAGCTAGATTAGCAGTTACATGTCTGGAGGTAATTCTTGTTGTGGGAGGAGGATTTGATATAGCTAGATTAGCAGTTACATGTCTGGAGGTAATTCTTGTTGTGGGAGGAGGATTTGATATAGCTAGATTAGCAGTTACATGTCTGGAGGTAATTCTTGTTGTGGGGGAGGATTTGATATAGCTAGATTAGCAGTTACATGTCTGGAGGTAATTCTTGTTGTGGGGGAGGATTTGATATAGCTAGATTAGCAGTCACATATCTGAATGTAATGTTGTATTGTTATGATTATTTATAATCAAATAAAATCTCCTCTTTGTGCGGAAGTGAACTTTGGTTATTTAAGTGAATTTATGTTAACTTTATCTGGACAGTACAAAGGCCAGAATAGACCATGGTGTACATGTAAATGTGTATCACAGTGTGCATACCTAGTGGTTACATCTAGTTGTAGAGAAATGTCTAATGGATACTACCTACCAATCACTTGTTATCACAGGTAACTTGCTGGGCATTGACAAATGGATTAAACGTCTCGTCTCAGAATGTAGTGTTGGCATTAGAATGTATGTCTGACAGCCTACAAAACCAGCAGATCTTCACTGTGATAGGCTCATCAGATCACATGACGTGGGCATGCTCTGCCATTGGCTGTGTTCATCAGATTGTCAAAAAAGGTTTGTGGTCTTAAACTTTTAAGTTTTGAAACTATTGAAACTATTTGACTCAATTGCTAACATGTATGTAGGTGATCATCATCATGGACATAAACATCGCGGACAATGAAAGGGAAGAAGACGCCATTTATTACTTGTGCTGGTTAATGTTGGATGTCGGATGTCTACGCTCCCTTCTCTTTACGCAGAAGTCTTCGTAGCGTTGCATTTGCTCCACTACCAAGAGCATTACGCCAGACTAGACGGTCCTGCGCCATTCTTTCCCAAGAGGAGAGTGGAATGTCAAAGGCGATGATGTCACGCTTCAGCACATCCTTATATTGCAGCTTCGGGCGACCATGGGGACGAGGGGTATCAGCAACCTCACTGTAGAATATGGTTTTTGGGAGTCTTGTTTCATCCTGTCTCCTGTCTACATCCTGACAATTCTGACAAAATAATCCGGTCATGTTGGACGGGAAAAAATGGAAGATTCCTAGCGGCAACTGGTTAAAGAACTGCACTGTGCTTTATTTTCAGTATTTAATTGTTTATATTTTTGTCTGTTTCAGTCAACCCTCAGAGAAAGCCGTTTTCCTCAGTTGAAGTTATTGTTGAACAGCAGAGTACTTTAAAAGGTAGGTGTGTATCACATACTACATGCAGAATGACGAAAACTAACACTTATTTTTAGAAAAAGCATTTAAACAGGAGCTTTCGATTGTAATTCTGATTAGATGCAAGTGAAAAAATATATAAACTTGCATTGAAAGATTTATTTTTTTTATATTTTTTATAATGACAGAACATCAAGACATGCAGACTGCCTGTCAGCAGATTTCAGAACTTCTAATCAGCTTTCAATATTCACCAACCTCCAATAGTCACAACTCCCTTGAACATCTCCCCCAGTTCCTGAGAAAACCTCTAAGGAATGTGGTAATCAGTCTGTCAAGGCTACCACTGGTCAATAGCTATGCACGTACTCCTCCATATGCCTGCAAGCTGGGTTGGACTCCCAGCCCTAGAGAAGGTTCAGTAGAGATGCCACCACTGCCCATGGAATACCTCAAGGAGAAAGAAGTATTGAAGGAGTTTGTTATCAGAACGAATGCCATCGGTCAGTTTATCTTGAAATTTAGATACTTAACTGAAATCTCAAGACTAGACAACTTACATATTGAATTTGTCACTGCAACCTTTTTGTTGATATTGACTGACAGTGAAGGACATGATAAACTTTTCTTAAATCAATTTAATAAAGCTGCTATTAAGCACACAAATTATGTAAGTTTTGAAAGTATTTGTTTTGCTGAAAATGAGAGAATAGAGAACATTGATTGCTTTGTTCTCCAATATCTTTAGCTGATAAGATTTATAAAGCAAACAACTTGATGGCACTAACTCCAGCAACAGCTTCATCGTAGATTTGGAAGCCCTTTGCCAAAAGCACATTATGTTGATTGAGGATTGCAGTTTGGAATATGCCACAGATACACAAAAGTGATAACAGATTTTCATGATTGTATTTCAGGTTGGACATCTAGGCAGCAATTTGAGGAGACCTGGGCAGGGTTATTGGGAGTGTTTACAGCTCCTGTCATCCCAGAGGACATAGCTCCAGAGGTAGGAGTAACAAAATGGCTTTCTAACAGGTGTAAAAAGCCTCATAGCCATGGGCAGTGCATTTGTCTAATAATCTCATTTGTACTGATTACCTCCATAAGGCTGGGCATGTGAGACCTTCGGGTTTGAGCGGATTTCCATGTTTTTTATTTCCCAACTTTGCACTTTTTATGTGACTGCGCTTTTGTTTCCTTCTGTGTGATGCTACACGTAGTATTACCATTCAGTGTGCTGCATACAGCATAACTGGATTGCGTGAACATTGTAAACGTTACGCTTACAGGTGACCAGTGGAACGATGTAGCGCTAAACCTCACAGAGATGGACTCCTAGCCTACATTTTGTATTTAAATGATGCGCTATGCCTGTAACTGTATGATTTTTGGTGGGCTAACTGTGGACTAGGCTTAGCTGAAAGAGTGCATCAAACGTTGGGGCTAGACTTGGCTTAAGCATTGTGCACTTACTGTGAATGTGCACAGATACACAGACCCACGTATGTAGGTGTGGTGACCAATGAATGTGTTTTGGGGTAGCGAGGTGCATGACACATCAGACGTGATTTGACTTGATCAGACTTGATTTAATAGATGTCTTTGCAATTAGCATACAGTTGTCAACAGTGGAGTTTTCGCAATGTGAGTTGGTCAGTGGTAGGTCGAGTTATCTGAAGAAATACAGAACAGTTCTGATTTGGTGTCTGGGATAGTCAATTGTAGAGTTTACATAAAGTAGTGACTGGACTATGGTAAAAACCAGTATTTTATACAATTAAAGCTCTGACTAAAGGTGCTCAGAGAACTATGTTACATCTGTAACAATGTGGACAAGTAACCACTGCTCAGCACTAAAAAGTGAGGAGTAGAAACAGGTTTTATCGGCTATTGATATGAAATGAACACTGCGTACCATAGTTTCTTCAACATGTAAAATCCAATGCAATGTGCATTAAAATCGCTATAAATAGTGCCATGAAACATAAAGTATATTATTATTTTATCCATAGGAGGAGATTGAGCACAGTCAGTCCATCTGTCTTGCTGTTCGCACCATATCATCCCTGCTAGTCAACAGCATGCTCCGCCCACAGCCTGGTAACCCTACTAACAGTAGTTATCAGCATATACCTCGACATGGCCACAAGGACCTGTCATTCCTCAAAACACCCAAAGGAGAGAAGTTATTGGCACTACGCTGGGTGGTAGAAAGGGAGATCCAAGCAATGGCTTCTAAAACGTATGAACACTTCTGTTTTGTCAACATTGAAATTTACTTTTTTTATCAAAGTATAATCTGTTTCAAGTAATAAAACAAAAAATCCTCACAATTACTTAGTGGTGTGAGCTGTAAGTCTGAAGAAAGTCTTTAAGATAAGACAGAGATGAACAGTTGAGTTGAAAACTCTGTGTTTATGACTGCTTCCCTGCTTTCCTTCTATAAACTTAAGCTGTTGTCACTATTATGACAAGGACTTTTGCTTTAGCAATTACAGCTAAACTATTATAAGCTAAAGATGTTCATCCCAAATCAAACAGTCGATTTGTACATGAAATATTTTATGGAACCTGAGTGTCTTCTTCAACAGACCCAGGTATATGATCAATAACCATGTGCATTATTTTCATTGGCATAGCCAACATCTTTTTTGAAGGGGGGCAAAGGGGGTTTAGATATTTGTAGAGAGGGCAAGATGTGACAGGGGGGGGGGGGGAGATGTTCCACAGGGGGGAGCTTCCCCCCTCCCCCACCCCCTTGGCTATACCACAGATTATTTCAGGTATATCAAATAATATTTTATGTTAAACCAACTGTAGAATGACTGACATTGATGTTTTTTTCTCCATCATTTCATTTAGAGTGAATGCATCCATCCAAAGGCCTATTAATGAGTTGGATAACATGGCTGATCTTTACATGAATAACCTAGAGCAAGAGTGTGACTCAACTGGCTTTGATTTGGCAAGGGTAAGTCAACATATGCTGCTGACCTGAGTCCTAGTAAGCTCATGAGTGATCAGATCAACTGCTTGTACATTTTATCTTCCATAACGCGCTAATCCTCCTATCAGTGAAATATGTTGTACTCTGCGTATTGTATCATGCCTCACGCTCTGTGTACGGAGAGTGCAAAGTAACGTTCTAAAATTTGCGCATTGAACGTGCTGCTTGTTATGAAATAATGCTCACGACACGAGTCGTACGTGAAAAAGGCATGAAGTTGGCTGAAAGAAAATTCTGTTATCACATGCACACTCATAGAATTTAGAAAAATATAGCACGTCTGCGTCCCATATCTCACTCGGCTTGCGGCCTTGTGGGATATGGTACGCTATATTTTTCCGTATTCCATGATAAATTTGAAGGTTGATAAATGTACTGTGGTAATTAGGTTATGTATTTCCTCCTCAGTATTGCCCTCTCCACAATGTAGCATCAGCAATACAAAGAGATTTGTTATATAAAGATAGTGCACTCTTCTTTGTCCTCAGATATCCGTACATGGCATCTGGTCCATCAACAACATGCTTCCTCCATTGATAGATGAAGAGGCTGAAATCCTAGATGAGAATGGTGAAGTAACAAAACCGATTCATATGTCACCTGTCAGAGTGCCAGGCAACTTGGATGTGCACTCCTGTCTGATGTTCCTAGAGGGCTTGTATGGTCAGTGGCTATCACCAATGGCTGTCCCACGGACACCACTTATGCTGATATGTGAGACTGTCAAATCGGTAAGTCTTTCCTATCACACTGTGTATAGTCTTTAATTATTGATTATAAACTGTTGAAGACCATGAAGCACAGACAACCAAAACACAAGCACCTTCAATGGGTATGGAACCCTTAACTGTCTGCTTATGTCTTAACTTTGTAACCATTGAGTCTGTCTGTTGATAAGAATCTACCTCAAATCCTGTCAATAGTAGTGTTAGAGCACTGGTACTTGAGTACAACTCCAGGACATGTAATTGATTGGTAACATTGGTTACTGCATGTATATTTGAATTGTTCAATTGCCAAATACAGCCCAGGGCACATAAAGAATATAGCTGGGATCAAGTGACAATGGAGTTCATTATTCTTTTTAGCTACATTTTAGAAACAACAGATTCTGTGCGAAAGTTTGCCCAGTTTCTGGACATCAGTGTTTTTGACCTGACCCTTTCACTGCTCATAAAATAAGTTGTTTTCATACATTTGATTTTTCATACTTATTTGTAACTTGTATCCATAATCTGAATACATAGTCTCTTTTGTCAAATATTCATGAATAATTGTAAATGAATCAGATTTGAATTTGGTGCAGTAATTAACTTTTATATGACTGGAAGTAAAACTCCGAAGATCATATGATTTATCCTGACCAAAAAGCTGATTCTGATAAATCATGTGACCTTATTATTTATTTTTTTTAAATGCTTGAAAATGAAAAAATTGTTTTTTTTTAGGGACTGTTTTATTCTACTCCTGGAAGACCTTTAGAATCATGTTTGGGTCGATTTTGTATCCAAAAATAGCCTATTGAAGCAAGCCGGTGTGTAGTTACAACAGCATGTTTTAAAGGTTACATAATACATTTTTCTAGAAAATCGAAAATCCAATAGTCTACAACTTTTCAGGATGATAAATAAGATTTTACTTAAATCTTTCAGTCACGTTTTGGGGCAATACCAATAGAGCATTTGCCATTTGTTTACATCTAAACTGCCTTCTTCTAAAATCTGCCCAATGGTGTGCGCACAAATTATTTTTTTGCATAAAAATTAGTTAAGGAGTTAAGTGAAAGATTATACTTAAATGTTTTTGTTTTTTGTGGGCATATGGGTTGTACATGTTCTTACCCTTTAAAAAAGCACTTGAAGTGTCCATCAATCATAGTTTTCATGATTTGATATATTGTTACAAGAATGAATGTTGGTAGAGTTTTTAGAGAAGATTGCATATTGTATAGTTTATTTTCGATGTATGTGTCTGATACATGACTCAGACTCTGTACCTTGGTTATCAGCACAGACTCGGCCTCTAAAAGACTAAAGTACTCAATACTCGGATTGGAAGACTTGACTCTCAACAGTAGTAGTTATTGTAATCCATATGAAGAAGCACAAAATTTGTTAATGGCCTCTTTTTTTGACTCTAGCAGAGTCTTTCTCAAAAGCTACTTGACAACACAACACACACATACAAGTATACTGGAGTAACAAAAGCAGTCAAGTGGAAAGAAGTGAAAAGAGAGGGGCAAAAAGCAGTCAGAAGATGCAAGGGATGAACAATGAAGAGGGAGACAAAGGGGGTTTTGGGGAAGAGTCTGGTTTAACCACAATAGGTTGGAAACACAGAGGACAAAATCAAAGGTGGACAAAAGGTGGGGGAATTATAAGTGAATTAATTTGAGGGGGGACATCTGTGGAAAAAGGAGAGGGCAAAAACAAATTAATTAATCATTTCCTTCTTGGATGTCCAGACCATGGGGTTGAATGGGGTGGAGGCGCCTAATCCACAGTTTCCCCCTACTCAGACGAACAGTCTCTCTGTGCTTACCTAGTGCTTCAATGCGCTGTAAAATCATGTCAGAAATAAAGTGTTTAGGTAGATTGAAGTGATGTCCAACAGGTGTATCTAGCTTCTGCGAGTTGACTGTGGATCTATGACCATAGAATTGCCCTTTGAATGTAGTTCTAGTTTCACCTATATATTGGACACCACAAACTTTGCAAGATATTAGATAGATGAGATTCATGGTGGTGTAGGTGACATGGCCCCTTGTCTTATGGTTGGTACCATGGGCATGGCTGGTGATAGAATCTGACTCTCTGATGTGTTGTCTACAGACGATGAATTTGGAAGTGTTGGAGCACCTGAAAGTTCCCTATGGCAACGGGGGATTAATAGTATTATTAATAGGGGAAACTTCTGCCCGAACAGTGAGACCCCTGAGACTGGGTGGACGTCTGTAGGCAACTATGGGTTCTACTGTACAGCACGTTGAAGTCAATTTGATGTGTGAAGAATGTGATGGTTGGAACTGATTTTACGAATGGGAGGAAGTGAGGGGTGGAAAGTGACAAGAAAGGGAATTTTCACATTAGAACTCTGTTATTGTTTAGGTCCTCTTGCAAGTACTGACTCTGTAGATTTAGCCTTGACTTTCTGGATTGCTTGATGGACTGCGAGAGAGCTATGACCCAGGCTATGTCTAGGCTATGCTGGTTTTGCAGTGTCGGGGTGACAGCTGAGGTGGAGTGGAGGTATTGATGTTTATATGTGGGTTTAACAAAGAGATATGTGGTTAAGCTGTCATCCGTCTTTTGAACCTTGACACCCAGAAAGTGGGTATTTCTGTTTGAGTATTTGGTCGTGAATTTGATGGTCCTGTGGAAGGAATTCATGTAGTTAATGAAAGCTGTGAGGTGTCCTTCATCACTGGCCCAAATGAAAAAGACGTCATCGATATAACGCCACCAAACCCAAGGACGACACGGGGCTGATGCTAACATGTGATGTTCAAGTTGGCTCATGAATAAGCAGGCCATTGACGATACAATCCATGTGCCCATCGCGGTGCCATGTACCTGTGGGAAATTCTTACCCATGAAAGAAAAGTTATTTTTAGTTAGAACCTGTTGCATTAGGGATACTTTGTCAGCAATGGGCAGTGAGGTCTGACCACTCTTAGCCAAAGCTAAGGAGCATGCAGCAATCCCTTCATCTTAGGGAATGTTGGTGTACAGAGAAGAAACATCAAAAGTACCGATGATAGCTGTGTTTGGGAACCTGGTTCTAAATACCAGAAATTTTACAGAGAAAATCTGGAGTGTCGTGAATATATGATGGGATCTATGGCACTAACAGCTTGAGAAAACCGTCAAAAAAAAGAGATATATGTTCAGTGGGGGAACCATTGCAAGATATGATGGGTCTCCTTGGGTTGTCTAGCTTGTGTACCTTGGAAAGGAGGTTAAATCTGGCTTTTTTACAGTTGACTGGGGAGAGAAACTTGTGGGCTTTCTTAGAGAGGTGCTCACGGTCATGCATGTCATCCAATGTTAGTTGAAACTCCTTTGAAAAGGTACCTGTAGGATCAGTGTCAAGAGGTTTCTAGTTAATTTGGTTGTTGAGTTGTCTCATGGCATCATCGATGTATTGCTGGCGGCCCAAGACAACAACAGCAGAGCCCTTATCAGCTGGCTTGATGATGATATCCTTTTGTTCTTTTATTTTTTTCATATGAAGAAGATGAAATTGCTTTCTTTTCTTCAATACCAGGTGTTAGTGATATCAGATGTATTTACACAACGAGCTCAGTATGAGTGGATGTTTGACACACTCCTTGAAGTCAATAAGAACCATCCAGTAGAAGATGAACTTGTTACCCAATATGCTGTGCCTGGGATATGTAAAGCTGCTGCTGTACTAGGCCTGGTAAGTACTAAGTGCTTACCCAAATTACAATCCAACTGACTTTCACACATTTGCTAAAGACAAAGTGTGGCTCATTTTTGCTTACAAATAGTTTGCTTATCAGCTTAATGACCAAGCACTGAACAGTTTGTTTTCTTCTATGAAGATTGAAAACAACGTAAAAGTGCTCAAGTGATAGTTCATAATTTTTTATCATGGAAACTTACCCATTAACCCTTTTTGAAATAGTTACAAAAATTTTTGAGAAAAAAGCTATTGATGGTTACATGTTTTGTTACACTATTATTGTCTTGTGAATGATAGCATTTTTCATTATTTAACAAGTACTATTTAAGAAATACGTTATTGAAATCAAGTTTCTCTTTTACCAGCTTAAAATATCAGACTGGGAAACATTTGATGATTGCTAAGTTTTAGTTTGTTGAAGTATTGTCCCTATTTCTGATTTACTTGTCAATAACTTGTTTTAATTAGGAGAAGGACCTCTCTGAGAAGGTGAGTAAGCTTCTGGAAGTCACACTACGTAGTACCCATCTAC
Source organism: Marthasterias glacialis (assembly GCA_911728455.2). Classification (NCBI taxonomy): domain Eukaryota; kingdom Metazoa; phylum Echinodermata; class Asteroidea; order Forcipulatida; family Asteriidae; genus Marthasterias; species Marthasterias glacialis. Next base: position 14,519,376 of record OU452231.1, on the reverse strand, counting down.
CTAGCCGTGTAGGTGCCCTGTATGGAGCTCTCTACATTCTAGAGTCAGATGCTGTAGAAGAAATCAGTGTCTTTATCCCCGTTGTGTCTGATTACGTGGCTCGGAACCTTCACTACAACTCACAGTAAGTGGGAACATCAGGGGTATGATCTGTAACAATTAACTCCTAACTCTCACTAATATTAAGTTTTTGATTAACATACACTACCATCTGGTAGACTTATGGGATGCTAGATGGCTTTCAACTTACCAGAGACTTATGGGATTCTAGATGGCTTCAAGCTTACCAGAGACTTATGGGATGCCAGATGGCTTTAAACTTACCAGAGACTTATGGGATTCTAGATGGCTTCAAGCTTACCAGAGACTTATGGGATGCTAGATGGCTTTAAACTTACCAGAGACTTATGTGATGCTAAATGGTTTTAAACTTACCAGAGACTTATGGGATTCTAGATGGCTTTAAACTTACCAGAGACTTATGGGAAGCTAGATGGCTTTAAACTTACCAGAGACTTATGGGATGCTAGATGGCTTTAAACTTACCAGAGACTTATGGGATGCTAGATGGCTTTCAACTTACCAGAGACTCTTGGGATGCTACATGGCTTTAAACTTACCAGAGACTTATGGGATTCTAGATGGCTTTAAACTTACCAGAGACTTATGGGATGCTAGATGGCTTTCAACTTACCAGAGACTCTTGGGATGCTAGATGGCTTTCAACTTACCAGAGACTTATGGGATTCTAGATGGCTTTAAACTTACCAGAGACTTATGGGATTCTAGATGGCTTTCAACTTACCAGAGACTCTTGGGATGCTAGATGGCTTTAAACTTACCAGAGACTTATGGGATTCTAGATGGCTTTAAACTTACCAGAGACTTATGTGATGCTAGATGGCTTCAAACTTACTAGAGACTTATGGGATGCTAGATGACTTTAAACTTACCAGAGACTAATGGGATGCTAGATGGCTTTCAACTTACCAGAGACTTATGTGATGCTAGATGGCTTTAAACTTACCAGAGACTTATGGGATGCTAGATGGCTTTAAACTTACCAGAGACTTATGGGAAGCTAGATGCCTTAAAACTTACCAGAGACTTATGGGATGCTAGATGCCTTAAAACTTACCAGAGACTTATGGGATGCTAGATGCCTTAAAACTTACCAGAGACTTATGGGATGCTAAATGGCTTTAAACTTACCAGAGACTTATGTGATGCTAGATGGCTTTAAACTTACCAGAGACTTATGGGATGCTAGATGGCTTTAAAACTTACCAGAGACTTATGGGATGCTAGATGGCTTTGAACTTACCAGAGACTTATGGGATGCTAGATGCCTTAAAACTTACCAGAGACTTATGGGATGCTAGATGGCTTTAAACTTACCAGAGACGTATGTGATGCTAGATGCCTTTAAACTTACCAGAGACTTATGGGATGCTAGATGGCTTTAAACTTACCAGAGACTTATAGGATTCTAGATGGCTTTAAACTTACCAGAGACTTATGGGATGCTAGATGGCTTTAAACTTACCAGAGACTCTTGGGATGCTAGATGGCTTTCAACTTACAAGAGACTTATGGGATTCTAGATGGCTTTAAACTTACCAGAGACTTATGGGATGCTAGATGGCTTCAAACTTACCAGAAACTTATGTGATGCTAGATGGCTTTAACTTTACCAGAGACTAATGGGATGCTAGATGGCTTTCAACTTACGGGAGACTTATGGGATGCTAGATGGCTTTCAACTTACCAGAGACTTATGGGATTCTAGATGGCTTTAAACTTACCAGAGACTTATGGGATTCTAGATGGCTTTAAACTTACCAGAGACTTATGGGATTCTAGATGGCTTCAAGCTTACCAGAGACTTATGGGAAGCTAGATGGCTTTAAACTTACCAGAGACTTATGTGATGCTAGATGGCTTTAAACTTACCAGAGACTTATGGGATGCTAGATGGCTTTCAACTTACCAGAGACTTATGGGATTCTAGATGGCTTTAAACTTACCAGAGACTTATGGGATTCTAGATGGCTTTCAACTTACCAGAGACTTATGGGATTCTAGATGGCTTTAAACTTACCAGAGACTTATGGGATGCTAGATGGCTTTAAACTTACCAGAGACTTATGGGATGCTAGATGCCTTAAAACTTACCAGAGACTTATGGGATGCTAGATGGCTTTAAACTTACCAGAGACTTATGTGATGCTAGATGGCTTTAAACTTACCAGAGACTTATGGGATTCTAGATGGCTTTAAACTTACCAGAGACTTATGGTATTCTAGATGGCTTTCAACTTATCAGAGACTGATGGGATTTTAGATGGCTTTAAACTTACCAGAGACTTATGGGATGCTAGATGGCTTTAAACTTACCAGAGACTTATGGGATGCTAGATGCCTTAAAACTTACCAGAGACTTATGGGATGCTAGATGGCTTTAAACTTACCAGAGACTTATGTGATGCTAGATGGCTTTAAACTTACCAGAGACTTATGGGATGCTAGATGGCTTTAAACTTACCAGAGACTTATGGGAAGCTAGATGGCTTTTAACTTACCAGAGACTTATGGGATTCTAGATGGCCTTAAACTTACCAGAGACTTATGGGATGCTAGATGGCATTAAACTTACCAGAGACTTATGTGATGCTAGATGGCTTTAAACTTACCAGAGACTTATGGGATTCTAGATGGCTTTAAACTTACCAGAGACTTATGGGATTCTAGATGGCTTTAAACTTACCAGAGACTTATGGGATTCTAGATGGCTTTCAACTTACCAGAGACTTAAGGGAAGGTAGATGGCTTCAAGCTTACCAGAGACTTATGGGATGCTAGATGGCTTCAAACTTACCAGAGACTTATGGGATGCTAGATGGCTTTAAACTTACCAGAGACTTATGTGATGCTAGATGGCTTTAAACTTACCAGAGACTTATGGGATTCTAGATGGCTTCAAGCTTATCAGAGACTTATGGGAAGCTAGATGGCTTTAAACTTACCAGAGACTTATGTGATTCTAGATGGCTTTAAACTTACCAGAGACTTATGGGATTCTAGATGGCTTTAAACTTACCAGAGACTTATGGGATTCTAGATGGCTTTCAACTTACCAGAGACTTAAGGGAAGGTAGATGGCTTCAAGCTTACCAGAGACTTATGGGATGCTAGATGGCTTCAAACTTACCAGAGACTTATGGGATGCTAGATGGCTTTAAACTTACCAGAGACTTATGTGATGCTAGATGGCTTTAAACTTACCAGAGACTTATGGGATTCTAGATGGCTTCAAGCTTATCAGAGACTTATGGGAAGCTAGATGGCTTTAAACTTACCAGAGACTTATGTGATGCTAGATGGCTTTAAACTTACCAGAGACTTATGGGATTCTAGATGGCTTTAAACTTACCAGAGACTTATGGGAAGCTAGATGGCTTTCAACTTACCAGAGACTTATGGGATTCTAGATGGCCTTAAACTTACCAGAGACTTATGGGATTCTAGATGGCTTTAAACTTACCAGAGACTTATGGGAAGCTAGATGGCTTTAAACTTACCAGAGACTTATGGGAAGCTAGATGGCTTCAAACTTACCAGAGACTTATGGGATGCTAGATGGCTTTAAACTTACCAGAGACTTATGGGATTCTAGATGGCTTTAAACTTACCAGAGACTTATGGGATTCTAGATGGCTTTAAACTTACCAGAGACTTATGGTATTCTAGATGGCTTTCAACTTATCAGAGACTGATGGGATTTTAGATGGCTTTAAACTTACCGGAGACTTATGGGATGCTAGATGGCTTTAAACTTACCAGAGACTTATGGGATGCTAGATGCCTTAAAACTTACCAGAGACTTATGGGATGCTAGATGGCTTTAAACTTACCAGAGACTTATGTGATGCTAGATGGCTTTAAACTTACCAGAGACTTATGGGATGCTAGATGGCTTTAAACTTACCAGAGACTTATGGGAAGCTAGATGGCTTTTAACTTACCAGAGACTTATGGGATTCTAGATGGCCTTAAACTTACCAGAGACTTATGGGATGCTAGATGGCTTTAAACTTACCAGAGACTTATGGGATGCTAGATGGCTTTAAACTTACCAGAGACTTATGGGATGCTAGATGCCTTAAAACTTACCAGAGACTTATGGGATGCTAGATGGCTTTAAACTTACCAGAGACTTATGGGATGCTAGATGGCTTTAAACTTACCAGAGACTTATGGGATTCTAGATGGTTTCAAGCTTACCAGAGACTTATGGGATGCTAGATGGCTTTAAACTTACCAGAGACTTATGGGATGATAGATGGCTTTAAACTTACCAGAGACTTATGGGATTCTAGATGGCTTTAAACTTACCTGAGACTTATGGGATTCTAGATGCCTTAAAACTTACCAGAGACTTATGGGATGCTAGATGGCTTTAAACTTACCAGAGACTTATGGGATGCTAGATGGCTTTGAACTTACCAGAGACTTATGGGATGCTAGATGGCTTTAAACTTACCAGAGACTTATGGGATGCTAGATGGCTTTAAACTTACCAGAGACTTATGGGATGCTAGATGGCTTTAAACTTACCAGAGACTTATGGGATTCTAGATGGCTTTAAACTTACCAGAGACTTATGGGATTCTAGATGGCTTTCAACTTACCAGAGACTTAAGGGAAGGTAGATGGCTTCAAGCTTACCAGAGACTTATGGGATGCTAGATGGCTTCAAACTTACCAGAGACTTATGGGATGCTAGATGGCTTTAAACTTACCAGAGACTTATGTGATGCTAGATGGCTTTAAACTTACCAGAGACTTATGGGATTCTAGATGGCTTCAAGCTTATCAGAGACTTATGGGAAGCTAGATGGCTTTAAACTTACCAGAGACTTATGTGATGCTAGATGGCTTTAAACTTACCAGAGACTTATGGGATTCTAGATGGCTTTAAACTTACCTGAGACTTATGGGATTCTAGATGCCTTAAAACTTACCAGAGACTTATGGGATGCTAGATGGCTTTAAACTTACCAGAGACTTATGGGATGCTAGATGGCATTGAACTTACCAGAGACTTATGGGATGCTAGATGGCTTTAAACTTACCAGAGACTTATGGGATGCTAGATGGCTTTAAACTTACCAGAGACTGATGGGATGCTAGATGGCTTTAAACTTACCAGAGACTTATGGGATTCTAGATGGCTTTAAACTTACCAGAGACTTATGGGATTCTAGATGGCTTTCAACTTACCAGAGACTTAAGGGAAGGTAGATGGCTTCAAGCTTACCAGAGACTTATGGGATGCTAGATGGCTTCAAACTTACCAGAGACTTATGGGATGCTAGATGGCTTTAAACTTACCAGAGACTTATGTGATGCTAGATGGCTTTAAACTTACCAGAGACTTATGGGATTCTAGATGGCTTCAAGCTTATCAGAGACTTATGGGAAGCTAGATGGCTTTAAACTTACCAGAGACTTATGTGATGCTAGATGGCTTTAAACTTACCAGAGACTTATGGGATTCTAGATGGCTTTAAACTTACCAGAGACTTATGGGAAGCTAGATGGCTTTAAACTTACCAGAGACTTATGGGATTCTAGATGGCCTTAAACTTACCAGAGACTTATGGGATTCTAGATGGCTTTAAACTTACCAGAGACTTATGGGAAGCTAGATGGCTTTAAACTTACCAGAGACTTATGGGATGCTAGATGGCTTCAAACTTACCAGAGACTTATGGGATGCTAGATGGCTTTAAACTTACCAGAGACTTATGGGATTCTAGATGGCTTTAAACTTACCAGAGACTTATGGGATTCTAGATGGCTTTAAACTTACCAGAGACTTATGGTATTCTAGATGGCTTTCAACTTATCAGAGACTGATGGGATTTTAGATGGCTTTAAACTTACCAGAGACTTATGGGATGCTAGATGGCTTTAAACTTACCAGAGACTTATGGGATGCTAGATGCCTTAAAACTTACCAGAGACTTATGGGATGCTAGATGGCTTTAAACTTACCAGAGACTTATGTGATGCTAGATGGCTTTAAACTTACCAGAGACTTATGGGATGCTAGATGGCTTTAAACTTACCAGAGACTTATGGGAAGCTAGATGGCTTTTAACTTACCAGAGACTTATGGGATTCTAGATGGCCTTAAACTTACCAGAGACTTATGGGATGCTAGATGGCTTTAAACTTACCAGAGACTTATGGGATGCTAGATGGCTTTAAACTTACCAGAGACTTATGGGATGCTAGATGCCTTAAAACTTACCAGAGACTTATGGGATGCTAGATGGCTTTAAACTTACCAGAGACTTATGGGATGCTAGATGGCTTTAAACTTACCAGAGACTTATGGGATTCTAGATGGTTTCAAGCTTACCAGAGACTTATGGGATGCTAGATGGCTTTAAACTTACCAGAGACTTATGTGATGCTAGATGGCTTTAAACTTACCAGAGACTTATGGGATTCTAGATGGCTTTAAACTTACCTGAGACTTATGGGATTCTAGATGCCTTAAAACTTACCAGAGACTTATGGGATGCTAGATGGCTTTAAACTTACCAGAGACTTATGGGATGCTAGATGGCTTTGAACTTACCAGAGACTTATGGGATGCTAGATGGCTTTAAACTTACCAGAGACTTATGGGATGCTAGATGGCTTTAAACTTACCAGAGACTTATGGGATGCTAGATGGCTTTAAACTTACCAGAGACTTATGGGATTCTAGATGGCTTTAAACTTACCAGAGACTTATGGGATTCTAGATGGCTTTCAACTTACCAGAGACTTAAGGGAAGGTAGATGGCTTCAAGCTTACCAGAGACTTATGGGATGCTAGATGGCTTCAAACTTACCAGAGACTTATGGGATGCTAGATGGCTTTAAACTTACCAGAGACTTATGTGATGCTAGATGGCTTTAAACTTACCAGAGACTTATGGGATTCTAGATGGCTTCAAGCTTATCAGAGACTTATGGGAAGCTAGATGGCTTTAAACTTACCAGAGACTTATGTGATGCTAGATGGCTTTAAACTTACCAGAGACTTATGGGATTCTAGATGGCTTTAAACTTACCAGAGACTTATGGGAAGCTAGATGGCTTTCAACTTACCAGAGACTTATGGGATTCTAGATGGCCTTAAACTTACCAGAGACTTATGGGATTCTAGATGGCTTTAAACTTACCAGAGACTTATGGGAAGCTAGATGGCTTTAAACTTACCAGAGACTTATGGGAAGCTAGATGGCTTCAAACTTACCAGAGACTTATGGGATGCTAGATGGCTTTAAACTTACCAGAGACTTATGGGATTCTAGATGGCTTTAAACTTACCAGAGACTTATGGGATTCTAGATGGCTTTAAACTTACCAGAGACTTATGGTATTCTAGATGGCTTTCAACTTATCAGAGACTGATGGGATTTTAGATGGCTTTAAACTTACCAGAGACTTATGGGATGCTAGATGGCTTTAAACTTACCAGAGACTTATGGGATGCTAGATGCCTTAAAACTTACCAGAGACTTATGGGATGCTAGATGGCTTTAAACTTACCAGAGACTTATGTGATGCTAGATGGCTTTAAACTTACCAGAGACTTATGGGATTCTAGATGGCTTTAAACTTACCAGAGACTTATGGGAAGCTAGATGGCTTTTAACTTACCAGAGACTTATGGGATTCTAGATGGCCTTAAACTTACCAGAGACTTATGGGATGCTAGATGGCTTCGAACTTACCAGAGACTTATGGGATGCTAGATGGCTTTAAACTTACCAGAGACTTATGGGATTCTAGATGGTTTTAAACTTACCAGAGACTTATGGGATTCTAGATGGCTTTAAACTTACCAGAGACTTATGGGATGCTAGATGGCTTTAAACTTACCAGAGACTTATGGGATGCTAGATGGCTTTAAACTTACCAGAGACTTATGGGATTCTAGATGGCTTTAAACTTACCAGAGACTTATGGGATTCTAGATGGCTTTCAACTTACCAGAGACTTAAGGGAAGGTAGATGGCTTCAAGCTTACCAGAGACTTATGGGATGCTAGATGGCTTCAAACTTACCAGAGACTTATGGGATGCTAGATGGCTTTAAACTTACCAGAGACTTATGTGATGCTAGATGGCTTTAAACTTACCAGAGACTTATGGGATTCTAGATGGCTTCAAGCTTATCAGAGACTTATGGGAAGCTAGATGGCTTTAAACTTACCAGAGACTTATGTGATGCTAGATGGCTTTAAACTTACCAGAGACTTATGGGATTCTAGATGGCTTTAAACTTACCAGAGACTTATGGGAAGCTAGATGGTTTTAAACTTACCAGAGACTTATGGGATTCTAGATGGCCTTAAACTTACCAGAGACTTATGGGATTGTAGATGGCTTTAAACTTACCAGAGACTTATGGGAAGCTAGATGGCTTTAAACTTACCAGAGACTAATGGGAAGCTAGATGGCTTCAAACTTACCAGAGACTTATGGGATGCTAGATGGCTTTAAACTTACCAGAGACTTATGGGATTCTAGATGGCTTTAAACTTACTAGAGACTTATGGGATTCTAGATGGCTTTAAACTTACCAGAGACTTATGGTATTCTAGATGGCTTTCAACTTATCAGAGACTGATGGGATTTTAGATGGCTTTAAACTTACCAGAGACTTATGGGATGCTAGATGGCTTTAAACTTACCAGAGACTTATGGGATGCTAGATGCCTTAAAACTTACCAGAGACTTATGGGATGCTAGATGGCTTTAAACTTACCAGAGACTTATGTGATGCTAGATGGCTTTAAACTTACCAGAGACTTATGGGATTCTAGATGGCTTTAAACTTACCAGAGACTTATGGGAAGCTAGATGGCTTTTAACTTACCAGAGACTTATGGGATTCTAGATGGCCTTAAACTTACCAGAGACTTATGGGATGCTAGATGGCTTTAAACTTACCAGAGACTTATGGGAAGCTAGATGGCTTTAAACTTACCAGAGACTTATGGGAAGCTAGATGGCTTCAAACTTACCAGAGACTTATGGGATGCTAGATGGCTTTAAACTTACCAGAGACTTATGGGATTCTAGATGGCTTTAAACTTACCAGAGACTTATGGGATTCTAGATGGCTTTAAACTTACCAGAGACTTATGGGAAGCTAGATGGCTTTAAACTTACCAGAGACTTATGTGATGCTAGATGGCTTTAAACTTACCAGAGACTTATGGGATGCTAGATGGCTTTCAACTTACCAGAGACTTATGGGATTCTAGATGGCTTTAAACTTACCAGAGACTTATGGGATGCTAGAAGGCTTTCAACTTACCAGAGACTCTTGGGATGCTAGATGGCTTTAAACTTACCAGAGACTTATGGGATTCTAGATGGCTTGAAACTTACCAGAGACTAATGGGATGCTAGATGGCTTGAAACTTACCAGAGACTTATGGGATGCTAGATGGCTTTCAACTTACCAGAGACTTATGGGATGCTAGATGGCTTTAAACTTACCAGAGACTTATGGGATTCTAGATGGCTTTAAACTTACCAGAGACTTATGGGATTCTAGATGGCTTTAAACTTACCAAAGACTTATGGGATTCTAGATGGCTTTAAACTTACCAGAGACTTATGGGATGCTAGATGGCTTTAAACTTACCAGAGACTTATGGGATGCTAGATGGCTTTAAACTTACCAGAGACTTATGGGATGTTAGATGGCTTTAAACTTATCAGAGACTTATGGGATTCTAGATGGCTTTCAACTTACCAGAGACTTATGGGATTCTAGATGGCTTTAAACATACAAGAGACTTATGGGATGCTAGATGGCTTTAAACTTACCAGAGACTTATGGGATGCTAGATGCCTTAAAACTTACCAAAGACTTATGGGATGCTAGATGGCTTTAAACTTACCAGAGACTTATGGGATGCTAGATGGCTTTAAACTTACCAGAGACTTATGGGATTCTAGATGGCTTTAAACTTACCAGAGACTTATGGGATTCTAGATGGCTTTCAACTTACCAGAGACTTAAGGGAAGGTAGATGGCTTCAAGCTTACCAGAGACTTATGGGATGCTAGATGGCTTCAAACTTACCAGAGACTTATGGGATGCTAGATGGCTTTAAACTTACCAGAGACTTATGGGATTCTAGATGGCTTTAAACTTACCAGAGACTTATGGGATTCTAGATGGCTTCAAGCTTATCAGAGACTTATGGGAAGCTAGATGGCTTTAAACTTACCAGAGACTTATGTGATGCTAGATGGCTTTAAACTTACCAGAGACTTATGGGATTCTAGATGGCTTTAAACTTACCAGAGACTTATGGGAAGCTAGATGGTTTTAAACTTACCAGAGACTTATGGGATTCTAGATGGCCTTAAACTTACCAGAGACTTATGGGATTGTAGATGGCTTTAAACTTACCAGAGACTTATGGGAAGCTAGATGGCTTTAAACTTACCAGAGACTAATGGGAAGCTAGATGGCTTCAAACTTACCAGAGACTTATGGGATGCTAGATGGCTTTAAACTTACCAGAGACTTATGGGATTCTAGATGGCTTTAAACTTACCAGAGACTTATGGGATTCTAGATGGCTTTAAACTTACCAGAGACTTATGGTATTCTAGATGGCTTTCAACTTATCAGAGACTGATGGGATTTTAGATGGCTTTAAACTTACCAGAGACTTATGGGATGCTAGATGGCTTTAAACTTACCAGAGACTTATGGGATGCTAGATGCCTTAAAACTTACCAGAGACTTATGGGATGCTAGATGGCTTTAAACTTACCAGAGACTTATGTGATGCTAGATGGCTTTAAACTTACCAGAGACTTATGGGATTCTAGATGGCTTTAAACTTACCAGAGACTTATGGGAAGCTAGATGGCTTTTAACTTACCAGAGACTTATGGGATTCTAGATGGCCTTAAACTTACCAGAGACTTATGGGATGCTAGATGGCTTTAAACTTACCAGAGACTTATGGGAAGCTAGATGGCTTTAAACTTACCAGAGACTTATGGGAAGCTAGATGGCTTCAAACTTACCAGAGACTTATGGGATGCTAGATGGCTTTAAACTTACCAGAGACTTATGGGATTCTAGATGGCTTTAAACTTACCAGAGACTTATGGGATTCTAGATGGCTTTAAACTTACCAGAGACTTATGGGAAGCTAGATGGCTTTAAACTTACCAGAGACTTATGTGATGCTAGATGGCTTTAAACTTACCAGAGACTTATGGGATGCTAGATGGCTTTCAACTTACCAGAGACTTATGGGATTCTAGATGGCTTTAAACTTACCAGAGACTTATGGGATGCTAGAAGGCTTTCAACTTACCAGAGACTCTTGGGATGCTAGATGGCTTTAAACTTACCAGAGACTTATGGGATTCTAGATGGCTTGAAACTTACCAGAGACTAATGGGATGCTAGATGGCTTGAAACTTACCAGAGACTTATGGGATGCTAGATGGCTTTCAACTTACCAGAGACTTATGGGATGCTAGATGGCTTTAAACTTACCAGAGACTTATGGGATTCTAGATGGCTTTAAACTTACCAGAGACTTATGGGATTCTAGATGGCTTTAAACTTACCAAAGACTTATGGGATTCTAGATGGCTTTAAACTTACCAGAGACTTATGGGATGCTAGATGGCTTTAAACTTACCAGAGACTTATGGGATGTTAGATGGCTTTAAACTTACCAGAGACTTATGTGATGCTAGATGGCTTTAAACTTATCAGAGACTTATGGGATTCTAGATGGCTTTCAACTTACCAGAGACTTATGGGATTCTAGATGGCTTTAAACATACAAGAGACTTATGGGATGCTAGATGGCTTTAAACTTACCAGAGACTTATGGGATGCTAGATGCCTTAAAACTTACCAAAGACTTATGGGATGCTAGATGGCTTTCATCTTACCAGAGACTTATGGGATTCTAGATGGCTTTAAACTTACCAGAGACTTATGGGATGCTAGATGGCTTTAAACTTACCAGAGACTTATGGGATGCTAGATGGCTTTAAACTTACCATAGACTTATGGGATGCTAGATGGCTTTAAACTTACCAGAGACTTATGGGATGCTAGATGGTTTTAAACTTACCAGAGACTTATGGGATTCTAGATGGCTTTAAACTTACCAGAGACTTATGGGATGCTAGATGCCTTAAAACTGACCAGAGACTTATGGGATGCTAGATGGCTTTCAACTTACCAGAGACTTATGTGATGCTAGATGCCTTTAAACTTACCAGAGACTTATGGGATGCTAGATGGCTTTCAACTTACCAGAGACTTGTGGGATGCTAGATGGCTTTAAACTTACCAGAGAGTTATGGGATGCTAGATGGCTTTAAACTTACCAGAGACTTATGGGATGCTAGATGGCTTTAAACTTACCAGAGACTTATGGGATGCTACATGGCTTTCAACTTACCAGAGACTTATGTGATGCTAGCAAACAATCTACTCAAGGAAACAAGGGCTTATCATCGTTGGGGGGAGAGAAGCTTTCAGATTGCAGCACCCAAACTTTGGAACTCTTTGCCAGAAACTGCAAGACTATCAGGATCACTTGACACATTCAAGAACAGATTAAAATCATATTTGCATAGACAAGCATTTGGCTAATTTCTGAACTTAACATTTATTGGATGTCTTTGCTTTTCTTATTAGCGCCATGAGCGCCGTTCGCGGCGGATACCGGCGCTCTATAAATTTTCATTATTATTATTATTATTATTAGATGCCTTAAAACTTACCAGAGACTTATGGGATGCTAGATGGCTTTAAACTTACCAGAGACTTATGGGATGCTAGATGGCTTTAAACTTACCAGAGACTTATGGGATGCTAGATGGCTTTAAACTTACCAGAGACTTATGGGATGCTAGATGGCTTTAAACTTACCAGAGACTTATGGGATGCTAGATGGCTTTAAACTTACCAGACACTTATGGGATGCTAGATGGTTTTAAACTTACCAGAGACTTATGGGATTCTAGATGGCTTTAAACTTACCAAAGACTTATGGGATGCTAGATGGTTTTAAACTTACCAGAGACTTATGGGATGCTAGATGGCTTTAAACTTACCAGAGACTTATGGGATTCTAGATGGCTTTCAACTTACCAGAGACTTATGGGATGCTAGATGGCTTTAAACTTACCAGAGACTTATGGGATGCTAGAAGGCTTTTAACTTACCAGAGACTTATGTGATGCTAGATGGCTTTAAACTTACCAGAGACTTATGGGATGCTAGATGCTTTAAAACTTACCAGAGACTTATGGGATGCTAGATGGCTTTCAACTTACCAGAGACTTATGGGATGCTAGATGGCTTTCAACTTACCAGAGACTTATGGGATTCTAGATGGCTTTAAACTTACCAGAGACTTATGGGATGCTAGATGGCTTTAAACTTATCAGAGACTTATGTGATGCTAGATGGCTTTAAACTTACCAGAGACTTATGGGATGCTAGATGGCTTTCAACTTACCAGAGACTTATGGGATTCTAGATGGCTTTAAACTTACCAGAGACTTATGGGATGCTAGAAGGCTTTCAACTTACCAGAGACTCTTGGGATGCTAGATGGCTTTAAACTTACCAGAGACTTATGGGATTCTAGATGGCTTGAAACTTACCAGAGACTAATGGGATGCTAGATGGCTTGAAACTTACCAGAGACTTATGGGATGCTAGATGGCTTTCAACTTACCTGAGACTTATGGGATGCTAGATGGCTTTAAACTTACCAGAGACTTATGGGATTCTAGATGGCTTTAAACTTACCAGAGACTTATGGGATTCTAGATGGCTTTAAACTTACCAAAGACTTATGGGATTCTAGATGGCTTTAAACTTACCAGAGACTTATGGGATGCTAGATGGCTTTAAACTTACCAGAGACTTATGGGATGCTAGATGGCTTTAAACTTACCAGAGACTTATGGGATGCTAGATGGCTTTAAACTTATCAGAGACTTATGGGATTCTAGATGGCTTTCAACTTACCAGAGACTTATGGGATTCTAGATGGCTTTAAACATACAAGAGACTTATGGGATGCTAGATGGCTTTAAACTTACCAGAGACTTATGGGATGCTAGATGCCTTAAAACTTACCAAAGACTTATGGGATGCTAGATGGCTTTCATCTTACCAGAGACTTATGGGATTCTAGATGGCTTTAAACTTACCAGAGACTTATGGGATGCTAGATGGCTTTAAACTTACCAGAGACTTATGGGATGCTAGATGGCTTTAAACTTACCAGAGACTTATGGGATGCTAGATGGCTTTAAACTTACCAGAGACTTATGGGATGCTAGATGGTTTTAAACTTACCAGAGACTTATGGGATTCTAGATGGCTTTAAACTTACCAGAGACTTATGGGATGCTAGATGCCTTAAAACTGACCAGAGACTTATGGGATGCTAGATGGCTTTCAACTTACCAGAGACTTATGTGATGCTAGATGCCTTTAAACTTACCAGAGACTTATGGGATGCTAGATGGCTTTCAACTTACCAGAGACTTGTGGGATGCTAGATGGCTTTAAACTTACCAGAGAGTTATGGGATGCTAGATGGCTTTAAACTTACCAGAGACTTATGGGATGCTAGATGGCTTTAAACTTACCAGAGACTTATGGGATGCTACATGGCTTTCAACTTACCAGAGACTTATGTGATGCTAGCAAACAATCTACTCAAGGAAACAAGGGCTTATCATCGTTGGGGGGAGAGAAGCTTTCAGATTGCAGCACCCAAACTTTGGAACTCTTTGCCAGAAACTGCAAGACTATCAGGATCACTTGACACATTCAAGAACAGATTAAAATCATATTTGCATAGACAAGCATTTGGCTAATTTCTGAACTTAACATTTATTGGATGTCTTTGCTTTTCTTATTAGCGCCATGAGCGCCGTTCGCGGCGGATACCGGCGCTCTATAAATTTTCATTATTATTATTATTATTATTAGATGCCTTAAAACTTACCAGAGACTTATGGGATGCTAGATGGCTTTAAACTTACCAGAGACTTATGGGATGCTAGATGGCTTTAAACTTACCAGAGACTTATGGGATGCTAGATGGCTTTAAACTTACCAGAGACTTATGGGATGCTAGATGGTTTTAAACTTACCAGAGACTTATGGGATGCTAGATGGCTTTAAACTTACCAGACACTTATGGGATGCTAGATGGTTTTAAACTTACCAGAGACTTATGGGATTCTAGATGGCTTTAAACTTACCAAAGACTTATGGGATGCTAGATGGCTTTAAACTTACCAGAGACTTATGGGATGCTAGATGGCTTTAAACTTACCAGAGACTTATGGGATTCTAGATGGCTTTAAACTTACCAGAGACTTATGGGATGCTAGATGGCTTTAAACTTACCAGAGACTTATGGGATGCTAGAAGGCTTTTAACTTACCAGAGACTTATGTGATGCTAGATGGCTTTAAACTTACCAGAGACTTATGGGATGCTAGATGCTTTAAAACTTACCAGAGACTTATGGGATGCTAGATGGCTTTCAACTTACCAGAGACTTATGGGATGCTAGATGGCTTTCAACTTACCAGAGACTTATGGGATTCTAGATGGCTTTAAACTTACCAGAGACTTATGGGATGCTAGATGGCTTTAAACTTACCAGAGACTTATGGGATGCTAGATGGCTTTAAACTTACCAGAGACTTATGGGATGCTAGATGGCTTTAAACTTACCAGAGACTTATGGGATTCTAGATGGCTTTAAACTTACCAGAGACTTATGGGATGCTAGATGGCTTTAAACTTACCAGAGACTTATGGGATGTTAGAAGGCTTTCAACTTACCAGAGACTTATGTGATGCTAGATGGCTTTAAACTTACCAGAGACTTATGGGATGCTAGATGGCTTTAAACATACAAGAGACTTATGGGATTCTAGATGGCTTTAAACTTACCAGAGACTTATGGGATGCTTTAAGGCTTTCAACTTACCAGAGACTTATGGGATGCTAGATGGCTTCAAACTTACCAGAGACTTATGGGATGCTAGATGCCTTAAAACTTACCAGAGACTTATGGGATGCTAGATGGCTTTCAACTTACCAGAGACTTATGTGATGCTAGATGCCTTAAAACTTACCAGAGACTTATGGGATGCTAGATGGCTTTAAACTTACCAGAGACTTATGGAATTCTAGATGGCTTTAAACTTACCAGAGACTTATGGGATGCTAGATGGCTTTAAACATACAAGAGACTTATGGGATTCTAGATGGCTTTAAACTTACCAGAGACTTATGGGATGCTAGAAGGCTTTCAACTTACCAGAGACTTATGGGATGCTAGATGGCTTCAAACTTACCAGAGACTTATGGGATGCTAGATGCCTTAAAACTTACCAGAGACTTATGGGATGCTAGATGGCTTTAAACTTACCAGAGACTTATGTGATGCTAGATGCCTTAAAACTTACCAGAGACTTATGGGATGCTAGATGGCTTTCAACTTACCAGAGACTTATGGGATTCTAGATGGCTTTAAACTTACCAGAGACTTATGGGATGTTAGATGGCTTTAAACTTACCAGAGACTTATGGGATGCTAGATGGCTTTAAACTTACCAGAGACTTATGGGATGCTAGATGGCTTTAAACTTACCAGAGACTTATGGGATGCTACATGGCTTTCAACTTACCAGAGACTTATGTGATGCTAGCAAACAATCTACTCAAGGAAACAAGGGCTTATCATCGTTGGGGGGAGAGAAGCTTTCAGATTGCAGCACCCAAACTTTGGAACTCTTTGCCAGAAACTGCAAGACTATCAGGATCACTTGACACATTCAAGAACAGATTAAAATCATATTTGCATAGACAAGCATTTGGCTAATTTCTGAACTTAACATTTATTGGATGTCTTTGCTTTTCTTATTAGCGCCATGAGCGCCGTTCGCGGCGGATACCGGCGCTCTATAAATTTTCATTATTATTATTATTATTATTAGATGCCTTAAAACTTACCAGAGACTTATGGGATGCTAGATGGCTTTAAACTTACCAGAGACTTATGGGATGCTAGATGGCTTTAAACTTACCAGAGACTTATGGGATGCTAGATGGCTTTAAACTTACCAGAGACTTATGGGATGCTAGATGGTTTTAAACTTACCAGAGACTTATGGGATGCTAGATGGCTTTAAACTTACCAGACACTTATGGGATGCTAGATGGTTTTAAACTTACCAGAGACTTATGGGATTCTAGATGGCTTTAAACTTACCAAAGACTTATGGGATGCTAGATGGTTTTAAACTTACCAGAGACTTATGGGATGCTAGATGGCTTTAAACTTACCAGAGACTTATGGGATTCTAGATGGCTTTAAACTTACCAGAGACTTATGGGATGCTAGATGGCTTTAAACTTACCAGAGACTTATGGGATGCTAGAAGGCTTTTAACTTACCAGAGACTTATGTGATGCTAGATGGCTTTAAACTTACCAGAGACTTATGGGATGCTAGATGCTTTAAAACTTACCAGAGACTTATGGGATGCTAGATGGCTTTCAACTTACCAGAGACTTATGGGATGCTAGATGGCTTTCAACTTACCAGAGACTTATGGGATTCTAGATGGCTTTAAACTTACCAGAGACTTATGGGATGCTAGATGGCTTTAAACTTACCAGAGACTTATGGGATGCTAGATGGCTTTAAACTTACCAGAGACTTATGGGATGCTAGATGGCTTTAAACTTACCAGAGACTTATGGGATTCTAGATGGCTTTAAACTTACCAGAGACTTATGGGATGCTAGATGGCTTTAAACTTACCAGAGACTTATGGGATGTTAGAAGGCTTTCAACTTACCAGAGACTTATGTGATGCTAGATGGCTTTAAACTTACCAGAGACTTATGGGATGCTAGATGGCTTTAAACATACAAGAGACTTATGGGATTCTAGATGGCTTTAAACTTACCAGAGACTTATGGGATGCTAGAAGGCTTTCAACTTACCAGAGACTTATGGGATGCTAGATGGCTTCAAACTTACCAGAGACTTATGGGATGCTAGATGCCTTAAAACTTACCAGAGACTTATGGGATGCTAGATGGCTTTCAACTTACCAGAGACTTATGTGATGCTAGATGCCTTAAAACTTACCAGAGACTTATGGGATGCTAGATGGCTTTAAACTTACCAGAGACTTATGGAATTCTAGATGGCTTTAAACTTACCAGAGACTTATGGGATGCTAGATGGCTTTAAACATACAAGAGACTTATGGGATTCTAGATGGCTTTAAACTTACCAGAGACTTATGGGATGCTAGAAGGCTTTCAACTTACCAGAGACTTATGGGATGCTAGATGGCTTCAAACTTACCAGAGACTTATGGGATGCTAGATGCCTTAAAACTTACCAGAGACTTATGGGATGCTAGATGGCTTTAAACTTACCAGAGACTTATGT
The DNA here is from genome assembly GCA_911728455.2 of Marthasterias glacialis. NCBI lineage: Eukaryota > Metazoa > Echinodermata > Asteroidea > Forcipulatida > Asteriidae > Marthasterias > Marthasterias glacialis. The sequence goes on along the minus strand of OU452231.1, from coordinate 14,500,784 downwards.
GATGCTAGATGCCTTAAAACTTACCAGAGACTTATGGGATGCTAGATGGCTTTCAACTTACCAGAGACTTATGGGATTCTAGATGGCTTTAAACTTACCAGAGACTTATGGGATGCTAGATGGCTTTAAACTTACCAGAGACTTATGGGATGCTAGATGGCTTTAAACTTACCAGAGACTTATGGGATGCTAGATGGTTTTAAACTTACCAGAGACTTATGGGATTCTAGATGGCTTTAAACTTACCAGAGACTTATGGGATGCTAGATGGCTTTAAACTTACCAGAGACTTATGGGATGTTAGAAGGCTTTCAACTTACCAGAGACTTATGTGATGCTAGATGGCTTTAAACTTACCAGAGACTTATGGGATGCTAGATGGCTTTAAACATACAAGAGACTTATGGGATTCTAGATGGCTTTAAACTTACCAGAGACTTATGGGATGCTAGAAGGCTTTCAACTTACCAGAGACTTATGGGATGCTAGATGGCTTCAAACTTACCAGAGACTTATGGGATGCTAGATGCCTTAAAACTTACCAGAGACTTATGGGATGCTAGATGGCTTTCAACTTACCAGAGACTTATGTGATGCTAGATGCCTTAAAACTTACCAGAGACTTATGGGATGCTAGATGGCTTTAAACTTACCAGAGACTTATGGAATTCTAGATGGCTTTAAACTTACCAGAGACTTATGGGATGCTAGATGGCTTTAAACATACAAGAGACTTATGGGATTCAAGATGGCTTTAAACTTACCAGAGACTTATGGGATGCTAGAAGGCTTTCAACTTACCAGAGACTTATGGGATGCTAGATGGCTTCAAACTTACCAGAGACTTATGGGATGCTAGATGCCTTAAAACTTACCAGAGTCTTATGGGATGCTAGATGGCTTTAAACTTACCAGAGACTTATGTGATGCTAGATGCCTTAAAACTTACCAGAGACTTATGGGATGCTAGATGGCTTTAAACTTACCAGAGACTTATGGAATTCTAGATGGCTTTAAATTTACCAGAGACTTATGGGATTCTAGATGGCTTTCAACTTACCAGAGACTTATGTGATGCTAGATGCCTTAAAACTTACCAGAGACTTATGGGATACTAGATGGCTTTCAACTTACCAGTGACTTATGGGATGCTAGATGGCTTTAAACTTACCAGAGACTTATGGGATTCTAGATGGCTTTAAACTTACCAGAGACTTATGGGATTCTAGATGGCTTTAAACTTACCAGAGACTTATGGGATGCTAGATGGCTTTAAACTTACCAGAGACTTATGGGATGTTAGAAGGCTTTCAACTTACCAGAGACTTATGGGATGCTAGATGGCTTTAAACTTACCAGAGACTTATGGGATGTTAGAAGGCTTTCAACTTACCAGAGACTTATGGGATGCTAGATGGCTTCAAACTTACCAGAGACTTATGGGATGCTAGATGCCTTAAAACTTACCAGAGACTTATGTGATGCTAGATGGCTTTCAACTTACCAGAGACTTATGTGATGCTAGATGCCTTAAAACTTACCAGAGACTTATGGGATGCTAGATGGCTTTAAACTTACCAGAGACTTATGGGATTCTAGATGGCTTTAAACTTACCAGAGACTTATGGGATGCTAGATGGCTTTAAACTTACCAGAGACTTATGGGATGTTAGAAGGCTTTCAACTTACCAGAGACTTATGTGATGCTAGATGGTTTTAAACTTACCAGAGACTTATGGGATGCTAGATGGCTTTAAACATACAAGAGACTTATGGGATTCTAGATGGCTTTAAACTTACCAGAGACTTATGGGATGCTAGAAGGCTTTCAACTTACCAGAGACTTATGGGATGCTAGATGTCTTCAAACTTACCAGAGACTTATGGGATGCTAGATGCCTTAAAACTTACCAGAGACTTATGGGATGCTAGATGGCTTTCAACTTACCAGAGACTTATGTGATGCTAGATGCCTTAAAACTTACCAGAGACTTATGTGATGCTAGATGGCTTTAAACTTACCAGAGACTTATGGAATTCTAGATGGCTTTAAACTTACCAGAGACTTATGGGATGCTAGATGGCTTTAAACATACAAGAGACTTATGGGATTCTAGATGGCTTTAAACTTACCAGAGACTTATGGGATGCTAGAAGGCTTTCAACTTACCAGAGACTTATGGGATGCTAGATGGCTTCAAACTTACCAGAGACTTATGGGATGCTAGATGGCTTTAAACTTACCAGAGACTTATGGGAAGCTAGATGGCTTTAAACTTACCAGAGACTTATGGGATGCTAGATGGCTTTAAACTTACCAGAGACTTATGGGATGCTAGATGGCTTTCAACTTACCAGAGACTCTTGGGATGCTACATGGCTTTAAACTTACCAGAGACTTATGGGATTCTAGATGGCTTTCAACTTACCAGAGACTTATGTGATGCTAGATGCCTTAAAACTTACCAGAGACTTATGGGATGCTAGATGGCTTTAAACTTAACAGAGACTGATGGGATGCTAGATGGCTTTAAACTTACCAGAGACTTATGGGATTCTAGATGGCTTTAAACTTACCAGAGACTTATGGGATTCTAGATGGCTTTAAACTTACCAGAGACTTATGGGATGCTAGATGGCTTTAAACTTACCAGTGACTTATGGAATTCTAGATGGCTTTAAACTTACCAGAGACTTATGGGATTCTAGATGGCTTTCAACTTACCAGAGACTTATGGGATGCTAGATGCCTTAAAACTTACCAGAGACTTATGGGATGCTAGATGGCTTTAAACTTACCAGAGACTTATGGGATGCTAGATGGCTTTAAACTTACCAGAGACTTATGGGATTCTAGATGGCTTTAAACTTACCACAGACTTATGGGATGCTAGATGGCTTCAAACTTACCAGAGACTTATGGGATTCTAGATGGCTTTCAACTTACCAGAGACTTATGGGATGCTAGATGGCTTTAAACTTACCAGAGACTTATGGGATGCTAGATGGCTTTAAACTTACCAGAGACTTATTTGATGCTAGATGGCTTTGAACTTACCAGAGACTTATGGGATGCTAGATGGCTTTCAACTTACCAGAGACTTATGGGATTCTAGATGGCTTTCAACTTACCAGAGACTTATGGGATTCTAGATGGCTTTAAACTTACCAGAGACTTATGGGATGCTAGATGGCTTTAAACTTACCAGAGACTTATGGGATGCTAGATGGCTTTGAACTTACCAGAGACTTATGTGATGCTAGATGGCTTTGAACTTACCAGAGACTTATGGGATGCTAGATGGCTTTAAACTTACCAGAGACTTATGGGATTCTAGATGCCTTAAAACTTACCAGAGACTTATGTGATGCTAGATGGCTTTAAACTTACCAGAGACTTATGTGATGCTAGATGGCTTTAAACTTACCAGAGACTTATGTGATGCTAGATGGCTTTGAACTTACCAGAGACTTATGGGATTCTAGATGGCTTTCAACTTACCAGAGACTTATGGGATTCTAGATGGCTTTAAACTTACCAGAGACTTATGGGATTCTAGATTCCTTAAAACTTACCAGAGACTTATGGGATGCTAGATGGCTTTAAACTTACCAGAGACTTATGTGATGCTAGATGGCTTTAAACTTACCAGAGACTTATGTGATGCTAGATGGCTTTGATCTTACCAGAGACTTATGGGATTCTAGATGGCTTTCAACTTACCAGAGACTTATGGGATTCTAGATGGCTTTAAAGTTACCAGAGACTTTATGTATGTTTGAGTGGCTTTAAACTAAAGTGATAATAATAATATGCAATTAACTGAATACTACAAGGTTATTGAAAGTGCACACTTGAATGTGGTCTGAGCCTTTGATAGGCTCATCATAAAATACGCTGCCATGTTGTCCATCTTCTTTTTAAAGTAAGGTCAAACAGAGGCTAAAAGCTACATTTGTATGCAATTAGATTCAATTCTTTAACTAATAGCTGCAGTCAAGTAGATTGTGTATACATGAGAAACCAAAACAAAAGACACATACGTTCTGAGTTTTTGAGATTTTTCTAACTATTAGATACTGTCTGACTGTAGTGAAAATTGTTAAATATATTGTTCAGTTGCAGCAGTCTTGCAAGCCAACGTCACACTTTGGCCATGTTGACAGTAGCCTTCTATGTCATCGAGTATTATTACAACTACATCAAGAGTACTGACTTCACAAGGGCCATTATGCAGGTGGGTAGGAACAAAGGGAACAAAGACATTACACAAACAGTCTCAGCAGTAACCGGTAACCAGTCAAGATGGAGGTGGTGTATTTGCTTATAGGTGTCTAGCTTACTAACACATTTGATGAGTAATATAACTATTTCTAACATGCAAAGTAGAACAGTTCTGCTTACAGAAACAGGCTACTATTAAAAACGTTGTCTGATATTTTTACATTTGCTGAGAGAAAAAAGAGATAATTCCATATAGCACCCTTAAAGCCTAAATAAATATGAACATTATTCCTTGGTTTTCTTGTGGCAAGTAGAGCTGTATATCCATGGCATCAGTGAGTGATGGGGCTACTTCACCTTCTGTCTACCAGGCCATCATGAGAGGATTTGAGAGACTACTTCTCTCCGGTTTACTCTCAACTCAAGAGGCTGAGGTGCTAACCAAGCTCAGTATGGACAGGTAAATTGTTGATATTTTTAAGAGTATTACTAGATTGGATTCTTAAAATATACAAAATTTGAGGCTTTAGAGATGAATTGCATCTGAATTTACAAAGGTACATTGAAATCAGTGTCATAACCATATATTTTCATTATTATTATTATTATTATTATTATTATTTTTTTTTGGGGGGGGAGCAAAGACATAATTTGTTTATCGGCGGAGGGACTATTTAGTGAAAACCAGTCGTTTTGTGATTTTTTTTTAAATCTCTTTTGGGGGGCAAGAGGGGCGTATATGGGCTTCAGCCCCTTCCCCCTCTGGTTACGCCACTGATTAAAATGAATTGTATCTTAAAAAAACCTGGTGCATACAATATTGATTGTAAAAGTGTAAAAATCAATAAATTTGGATAAGATGTGATAATTTCAGATATAGTCAGTTTCTGTTAAATTCCAGTAGGTCAACAGATGTGGTAAAGGTTGTTTTTGGAACTGATGACATTCATGTGAACATTTCAAGGACAGAGGATATGTTGCGTGGAACACCTCATGGTTTCTTTTCATCTCTATTGTACCACACAGATTGTGTATGCCATCCCCTCTTCATGCTATGTCAGCATTGGGACTGCTGTTAACAAGTATGTACACTCAAAAGGAAAAACAAAGTCAAGGAACTGACTGCCAATCGGAAAGAGACTGTGAGTCACATGACCCTGAGAGTCAGGTGATGGCAATGGAAAGGATTTCAGTTTTGTTTGATAGGTGAGTGACATTGTTTAGCTCTCTTTTATTGGTGTGCCGGTATCATGTTTGCACACACAAGGCACACATCATGTCACTCATGGGTTTTATTAAGCATTTCTCTGGTGTGAAACTATTGGGTTAACCACAGCGTGGATTGTAGCAAAAGCACTGGATATATATGGACCCTTTGTATGGAATATACTCGTATCTGACTGATTATCAAACCTTTGTATTTTCACAAACTACATCATGTCAACTGTTCAGAGTCTAGTGTGAATGGTATTTAAAACCCTGCGATGTGCTATGGCTCTAAACTATTCAGTAGGTTTGTAAGCAATTGTTATTTCAACCATGTTTCAGTCAAAAATTATCTAACGCTACAAGTTTCCTATTGCATAATAGCCAAATAACATGGTGAATGCCCTTTTGCCTTGGTTTGATCCATATTAAACCATTGACCCAGAAATTTACACCCAAACACCAGGCCCAGTAGAACAACTCCATAGCATCTGTACAGCCCTACTGTTAAGTTTTGCTGCTTTTATCTCAAGGCAAACCAAAATGCTGTGGCCAGTTGGCAACATGCAGTCAGGATTACCAGCTGTTCATTGTTGATGACCTGGTCGTGAGTTGACCATACAAATATAATCTATTGGCTTCTCTGTAGACTGTTACAAGGGCTTTCAATAGTTAAACAAATGTGGATTTGGGTAAAAACAAATTTGGGGTCAGGGACTGTGTTCACCCAGAGAGCAAAGAGCTATGGCTCACAAAATTGTTTTCTAGGTACTAGAGGGCCCATATCCATCTGTACAGACCAATTGAGAAGAGATTGTGTCACCAAAACAAATGTATTTAGTGCACGCTGGTCACACTTAAAAAAAATGAAGTAGGGTGTGGTAAACGTCTAAAAACATCAGCGTAGCACAACACAGGGTCAACATTACAACTGAGATTTTGGAATTTACAAGATAATGTTCAGATTGGGATATTTTAGAACTACTTGTTTGCATTTCTACATAGAATACGTAAGGGTTACCCCAGTGAGGCTCGTGCTGTGGCCCAGATTCTTCCAGCATGTGTGAGTGATTTCTTCTCACTGCAAGATGTAATGAATAAGGTGATTGGAGAGTTTCTGTCCAATCAGCAACCTCATCCCCAGCTTATGGCTACTGTGGTGTTCAAGGTAAACTAAATTGTTCTCTTACTAGAATCAACATCAAGCATAAAGTGTATTTCAGAAAATAATCCTGTAGATTTGATGGGGTCTGTGCATTCACGTTGGATTTATATTGTCTGCACCAGACTGCTTAAAAGAAGTTAAAAGAAGTGTCAATGTATGATAAATGTACAGACTGCTGGGAATGATACATGTATAGTGTATGTGCCCTATTGCAGGCAGACTGTTTTGACTGTGTAGTACTGAACTAGGAAATTGAAGGGTTGATTATAAGATATGAAATAGTTAGGGTCCAACCAGTAATACTCCTACATTTGATTATGTCTGTACAGGTGTTTGGTAGTTTACATAGTCAGGGCCAGCCACAAGGAGTACGAGACTGGGTTATGCTGTCCCTCTCTAACTTCACACAGCGCACACCAGTTGCCATGGCAATATGGAGTTTGACCTGCTTTTTCATCAGTGCTTCTACCAACCCATGGATTCGAGCTCTGTATCCTTTTGTTATTTCTCTATTGTTTGTTCTCTTCATGTACTTTATTTGATCAACAGGTAATGTCTGTTGATATACTATATTACTCAATTATTTAGGTGCTTGGCCCAATAACCAAACAAGAATGTTTTTGTTTTTTGTTTTTTTGTTTTTTGTTTTTTTCTTCAACCTCTTCTTCCGCTAAAACCTACTTGGCAAGTTTCTCATACCAAGAAAGCTTGTACAAACTTGAAACTTGGCATTTATTTATAGACCTTAGTTTATAGATGTACTCAAAGGTTAAAACGTCATGATGACATCATCAGGTCTCAAATTATACTAAATCAAATTTTATTATTTTCAAAAAAAAAGTGGCCTTCAAATCGGACAACAGTAGTTTGAAGCAAGTTCAACATGTTTTACTTCACACAACTGTGTGACAATTAAGATGTAGAAAGACCCTACAAGATCCTGAAATAAAAGTGTGACCAGGTGTCAAACTATATTAATTCCAAAAACAAACATTAGTCCTGAACTAGAAAATATATTTTTACAATTTTTACACTGCGGAGAGGTCAAGAAAAAAAATCAAACATTTTTAATCACTTAAAACAGTTTCTTGCAGCAAAGCCTGAATTTATTCATTCAAGATATTGACATGTTCATATTATGGGCGTCGGTAGACCTTTCTTTAGTTGATAAGCAAACCGCACTGGTTGGCCGAATGTTAGCAAAAAAATCAATCTTGTAGACAAGCTTTGTGACCAAATTCAACATTTTTGCAAACTTTCTGTTTCAAGAAAAAAATCCCATCATTGGTTTGTTTGTTTCCAAGAAATTCAACCCTATTTTGAATATTTGTGTTACATTTTTGTAACTGTGATTATCAGTTTTTGCTTTTCATTGATGGCTCCCCGTAGTTTCTCCAACCTTGGTTGGCAACAATTTGGGCTGTAGCGTTGCAAAGAAAGGTCTGTAGCCATTATGACAAGGATTTTATGTAGCAACTACATTTTTAATATATGGATTCTCCAACTGACACTTAAGTTCTAGAAAGCCGAGCACCTTGTTTTTGTTTGGACAAAAAAATTATCTATACGATATTACGTTGATACCCATTTTATGACCATTTTGATAAACAATATTGATAAGTGATATGGAAAATGTTGATATGGACCTAGTTGCTAAATTTGTATTAAAATATGTTAAAATGAATAGTCCAAGGAAATATATGGTTTGTGATGAGCTTTGTGAGATCGAAACTTACCATGCAGAAAAGATGCAAGCATAGCCTAGGCAGCTTGTAGGATTTCAGCTAATAGGAAAATCTGTTATGTGCTACAAGTAAAAACTTGACAGCCAATAGGAAAATTGCATTGAAGACTTGTGGCTGGAGGCACAAAAATAATGGGTGCACATAGCTTGTACCCTTGCTTAATGTAAGCACCATTTGATAGTGTTTTAGCAATTTCAGATGGAGACCCATCTGAATAACATCTTACAATATCCATCTTACAATAAAACATATGAGAATCTGCTTGTAGGCATTGTGACAAAGATTGTGGCAGGCAATAGGCATATAAGATCATTTCATGTAACCTTAACTTAGCAATGTTAGACTACCTCACATTGTAGGCAGAATGGGACGTCTGGAGGCAATTGACAAAAAATACTTCCTGGTGGTTGCCAAGGACTTCTACACTAATCAGGTATTGCATTGTCATTTAGTCAGTTGTTTTTAATTTGTATTCATTGTGCAGATTGGAAGTGCTGTGCTTTTGTTGGTTGTCAATGATACCTTTATTGAGAACAGTAAATAGTCTGGAAGCCAGCGTAGATTGGTTAACAATTCTTTACATAATAACTGTTATGCTGACAAATGACCAGTCGGCCATAGACACAGATTTCTTTTATGGTAAAGGAAATTAATGGAAGCTTTCTGTTTTATCAATTTTAACCAACAAAGTGGACAAGGTAAAGGCAAGAAGTAAGACTTTATTTGTATTTTGAACACAAAGGATGAAGTTATTGTAAGGACTGGGTGATTGCAACATACAAATCTATAAATTGTGATAATACAAATAACACATTTACAGGGGCTGTGTCGTCATGATTATAGCAGACCTGTGGCTGTGCATGGAATGATGAACTCTCACCCAGATACTGCACACGTGCGCGCTTGTGGTCAAACCACAAAGGGTGCTGTCTTTGTCAAAATGTGATTTGACTGCCAGCACTCAGGCATTTGTAGTAACTGGGTTATTCCTTTTACTGTTATAATCATGATGACACAGCTCCTTTAAGCATACTTTGTATATGTCCCAATGTCATAACGATAACCAATAAAGCAACTCATATGGTAGCATAAGATTCTGAGCCACCATAAGCATAATTATTTCAAAGAGAAGCACATAATTTCTGCTTGCATGTGTGCACCCATAAAGTCACTAAGCATTCTGTGCTTTTTGCAACTAGCACAGAAATGAACTGGTTATGACTCATGGGCAGATAATGATGACAATAGGCCCAAAATGCTGCATTAAAATCAGTTTAGAACCATAGTGACTTAACACAGTTATAGTCAAGTTCTCAGTTTGTATTGCTATGCTGATGTTTTACAACTGTTTTATTTTTTCGCCCTTATTCCTTTTCAGGTGACTGAGGAATCAAGTAAACGAGCCTTCATGTCAACATTCCAGTCTGCTGCTACAACATCTACTGATCCTGTCTATGCACAACTTATTGGGTGTCTGTAAAGACAGCTGCACATTCAGAGCTTATAACAGTAGGAACTAGTGGCTTTTACTATTAAAATGTATAGCAATCCTGCTTCCGAAATACAAGCCCTTTCCACAAGGCACATTACAGTATTTGTGAAATTTCTAGTTGGAAGGAGGTTTTCCAGTTACAAATTTCAAACAATGAATTTAGACTTAATTTTTGCTAGGATCGGTTCATGGGATTGACCCTTCCATTGTAAAACTTCCATCCCTTTCCCCCCAGTTTTGCCAACTTGTTCCTTTAATCATTGCTGAGATGTGTAATATGTAAATTAAAAAGAAACACTAATGAAATAAGCAAGATTTGATCATAATAGGTAAAAATTCACTGAACAAAGCTTTTTAACAAGATACATGCAGTTAGAACACATGCTGGTGTGTTTAACTGGGTTTGAATTCATTTGTTATAAAGTCATTGTTATTTTTGCATGGATAACAAAGATATTTTGTTTGGTTTACTACTTCAAGGTTTACCAAAAAAAGAGAGCTGCTAGTAAGTTGTGTCTGTTCAACAGAGCATTGTCTGTTCATGGGATGGATACAGCTGCATGTGAATATATCAGTCATTTATTGAGATTATATGATGATATATTTTTTACCTAGCTGATTCGATTACAAAACAAAATGATGACACTGATTATTTATTTCTGAAATACTCAGAATTTAACTTAGCCACTTTGTTCACTTTCCTACATAAAGTAGATATCAGCAAATGTTCATTCTGCTCTTTATATGTTGTGGTTCTTATTACCGATAATGATAATATTTTTCATTGTGATAGGTATACTAGTATAAATCAGCTGTATAATATACCCCTACTCCACACCTCCACACCTTTGCCAACTAGCCACAGCCATCTGTTGTTAGTCTCCCTGCTAGCCACAGCCATCTGTTGTTAGTCTCCCTGCTAGCCACAGCCATCTGTTGTTAGTCTCCCTGCTAGCCACAGCCATCTGTTGTTAGTCTCCCTGCTAGCCACAGCCATCTGTTGTTAGTCTCCCTGCTAGCCACAGCCATCTGTTGTTAGTCTCCCTGCTAGCCACAGCCAATCTTTCGTTAATCTCGAAGCTATTGTGTTAACATTGTGAACCATAGAGGTACGTTTACTTGGAACCCTGATCTTGATCTCACGAGTTCGTTTTCCCATGTTTGATATACATATTGATTAGATACATCCTAAGATGGGCAGTATTTATTCTAGCATCATCATGGGTCGGATACTCCTATTCGTCAGTCCTGTCTCTTCCCCTTTCCTTGTATATTTAAAGATATTTAACAGAAGTATTAGAATTATATAGTTGAAATAAATAGCATTTGTAAATAAATGTAATTTTTGTCAAATGTTGAATGTATATAATAATGATTAATTATAATGAATACAGAGACACCGAGAACGTCACAGATTTGTAAAGTTTAATAATGGTCCAAATCTTTAATGTTTAGGACTTTACAAAATAATTATCCAAGTCAAACATGTCACATACACACACACATTAATTAACCATATCTGATTGTAGCCAAGAATAATATTAAAGAAGGGAAGAAAATAAGATGGAAATTCATTTTGCAAATGCAAAAGGTGTGATCAATTATGCATTCAGTATGAAAAGATAATTTATATTAGTTGTTTGGGGTAAATTACTCAATCTCATCAAACTTTCAAAACAGCTGCGTTTTATAAAAGCTGTTTTTATACAAGGGGTTCATTTCATAAAGCCAGGACGCAAACATAACTTGCTTGTGGAAGGCCAAATAGCTGAATTTCTATTTAATAATAACTACTGACCGTATAAAAATTATGCGTGTTGCCGGTGTGTGTGTGTGTGTTTTTTTTTATTCCTTTCTTTTTTTGCACATGGGTTAGGCAATAATTCTTGGTGAAAGAACACTGGCCATATTGATGCAATTGTTTATTTTGTCTTTTCTTGTTTTTTCACTAGTGAAAATATTGGCCTATAAGAAGCATGGAGACAATAGACCGATTGCGCGAAGTCACGTGACCTGTAGTGGGTATTAAACGTAAACAAAACGACGTCCTCCATATGAAAGTACGGTACAGTACATAATGATTGTTGCATTTTTTTTTTATTCGATCAAGGCTTTTCTTTCTCGAAATCTGTGAAAAAATATTCCTGAGTTTGTACCGGAGACCTTCGAGTGGCTGAATAAAGCCAGTAAAGGCAGTTCCAGCAAGTCTTGGAAAAGGAACAAGGAACGTTATGTTAATGTTCACGATATGGTAGAGTACCAGTTGCGCGACTTTTGAGACCACACACTTTTCAACACAAGAATTTCACAGTTTTGAAGCGTCCAAAGAAAGGCTTTCCAAAACTCTGTGATTCCTTTGTCTATTTGAAATTCCTTGTGGAATTTCAAATAAGGAATCAAAGGAATCAAAATAAATGCTCACTTTTTCACCGTTCTTTCCTCTTTTCATAACAGTGTTTTCATTTACATTACAAACAAAATAACAGGCGGGCAGCTACATCGTCTTCCGACGCCGGTAGTGCATAACTCAAAATAAACCTCTTTTGTTGTAGAATACTGGTAGTTTATGAAACAGTAATGTGGTTAATATAATTGTCACAACATACAACTTTAACAAAAGGGTCACCCAAAGCTGACTGTTGATGTGACTCTGTCGGTCTTATCATTTATTTCCATGTAGTTTGCCATCAGCTGAGATGACGTAGTACCCACTACAGGTCACGTGATGACGTGTAAATATTGGTCTCACAATCGGTCTGTTGGCTGTCAGTTTTAATACACACCAACTTAATTAAATTATTTTGAAGTATTACACTTGTTTGATGGTCCAGTTACAAACGTGTAATCAGTGATGATATTTTATTATGAAAATTTTAAATAACTATACATTCAGAATGATATGTTATAACTTGAACGGTGAATGAAAAGGTCAGATCAAATCAAAGAGATCTTTGATGCCATTTAAAGAATATCTAAAGTTGTCAAGTACAATTTCTGGATTTGTTTTGTCATGAAGTAGTAACAAATAATGACGTACTACAAACTAGATTGTGATTTGTTTTCACAAGTGCATAAATAAACCTATTCTTCTCAGTATGGAATCTACATTAATGAATATAAACAAGTTCTTTCTTGCAAGGCGGTAGTTGATGTAAAATAAACAAATAGTGTTGAAGAGAAATTGTTGTTTCTGCTTAACTTGCCCCGCCCCCGGAATCAATCCACTTAATTGATGGGTGCGCATCAATAAGGACACAGTTTTCAAATAGAGCTAATTTGAGTTGAAATGTCACCGAATAATGATACTCAAACAATAAAGTATCATACTTCAACTTGAACTTTAAACTCCGTCGTCAAAATCATGGTGTAATAAGTTAAACGGAAGAAAATGTTGGATGGTTCTTAATCTGATGGTTCATTCACTGTTAATAATCATGTAAAGTATACAATATAATTCCATACCTTGCAAATTTTGAATTTGTTTTACAGAGGTAATGAGTGGATAATCTCCCAAAGATGTTAAATGTATAAAGCAATAAAAAATGATAAAGTACATCCCAGTGTTAATGTGTTTGGTGTCTTTGCTTTGCTTCAGCTATTTTTTCCTAGTATTTTATCAGACGTGTATTTACGACTGATTGGCTGTAACTGGCTGTGGTATCGTAATACGGCTCTGTGTACTTGTAGTACTTAGTGCGATGTAAGAGAAACAAGGATTCTGTTGGGTTATTAGCAGTCTTATGTTGATTGCTTCACTTATGCAATGTCTAGTGTAATGATTGTTTTGAGCTATCTTGGGTTACCATCCAGTGTGACAAGTAAAGAAAATGAAGCTCTGAAAATCGGTATTGGAAGAGTAATGACTACCAGTAGAACTATTATGATGCCCTGATCTAAAAATATGAACAAAATAATTCGTTTTTATTTTCACATAGATGATAAAACGCATTACTCACCACAGGCACACGCCGTCTATCCATCCGGTAGTACCCATGGACGCAGTTGTGTCAACACAGAAGGTATTCAGGGGTTGTTGGCAATTCCATCTGCTAGCCCCCGCCCCACCCCACCCCACCCCATAGGCCTGGCTGGCATGTTGTCAGTTTGGCTTCCAAGTTGTAGGAACTTCTGGCCAATGAGAGGGCTCAATTTCCAGCATATATTTGGGCGTTCTTTACCTCCAGGCGGGACACCCTAAATTTGTCTCAGTTCGTAAGTGCCTTTGTTTCATAAATAAACCCATTACCACCCTCATCAACATCATCACCTAAGACGTTTTCCCAAGTTTTTGTTGGGGAGCGGACTCCAATATTTACTTAAAGTTCTAATTCACACTTTGTTAACACTGCCTAGCACCCACTTGTTCAGGTGGGGTTAATATTCCAACCGTCACTTATGTACCAGCGGTGGAAATACTCGATGCAGTTTTTATGAACAATTATTTTTACGTTCGATTTATAATAATGATTTGATGGACAAACGTGCAAATTTATGATTCTTATTGGTGGTAAGCCCACGAAGCCATTTTGCGGGAAAACGTGACAATGTTTTGCTGCAAGGCGTGCCAGGTTTTCTGGGCAAGCATGCCCCACGTTTGTGTCAAGCGTGCCAAGTTTTCTGGCAAGAATGCCCATTGTTTGTGGCAAGTATTCCAAGTTTTTCAAGGTAAGCTTGCCTAGTTTTGGATCTAGCCTTATGGTGGTCTGTGCGCTCTCAGCCAAGTTATCCACGCACAGAGTCCGTAAGGACGATACGCAGTCGCGCGCGCACACACACACACACCATCCATGGCATATAAACCTTGACCAAAAGAGGTCGTACACACTAATCGGATGCGTAGTCAGAATGCACCAAAGATTATCTCAATCTTCAAAACTCCCTGCTTTCTACGCTTTGTATACTGCTCTTCTCCTAAAGACGAGCAGAGCATACTGTTAGAACTGCTGAGACCACAACAGCGGCTCTTTTCGTCACAGCCAACACTCTTCCCATACGAGATTTACATATGGTTATGCACGAAAGTTTACTAGTAAGTTAAAGTCACTTTCCGGAAGATATATAAATACTTTTCACTTATAAAGGCCTACCTATTGTGAAAAAAACATTCCCTGTCTAAGAAATTGCCCCATCCTGTGGTGTTCTAAAGACGTCAACTGAGCGTCGCGTCGTACCGTCGCGTTGCCTGTGCCGTTGTCTTCAATTGATTTATATAGTGTTTATGGGTGCCGTCATCCGTCGCGTCGCGTCGCGTCCGTCGCCGTCCCTTGCCGGGTGACACAGTTGTGCCTCCTGGTGGCGCACTTGTGTCCTTAAAGTAGTTGGAACAAGGCCTAATAGCTCTTTAAGATGGGAGTCATTTTAATTTTATTGACCTGAAACAACTATGAAACCACTGCAAATAATGTAAGCTTTCTAGTTGAATCACTTGTTCCATTGTTTATCACGTAACTTTAAGTGACAATAACAATTGCAATGGAGGACAGAAGTGCGCTACCCGGAAGCACATATAATTATGCTATGAGCGACGCAATGGACGACACGACGGGCAACGTCATGACGCGACAGACGACAGCACGAGACTGCGGTCGACGGCACGATGCGACGGGTGGAGGCACGACGCAACGGACGTCGGTACGACGCCACGGGCGACGCCACAAGGTGACGCACATTTGGTGTCTTCAGACCACCATACATTTCCAACATTAAAACTATAGTGACACTTCCCATGTTTGTGAAAGCCTGTTTTCTCCTCCCCGGCGAGAGGCCACTCACACTCTTTCAGGTGTCTAAAACCTTGTGAGCGCTTTCAGATAGAGCAATTTGTCTGTTCCTTCATAAGCTTTCCTGCGGAATAAAAAATCCACCCTCAAACGTTTAATTAACCGGGGACAGGTCCAAAAAGAATCACACGGAGGTACATGCCTTTTTTTAAATATATTTTTAAATCATCAACAATGTGTCGAGGCCCACAACGTATTATTGTTATTAATTGAACTAAGATTATTCTATAAAATTCTACTAGATATCACGTGTATACACCGTTTCACTAATCCTCCCTTCACTGAGTAGACAGGAAGTGAATAAATTGTTATTTAAAATGAAACCAAGCATAAACTTTATTATAACACACCTCTCCCTGGTTATTTATCCTGATTGGCTGAAACACGGTCGCATGGGGTGAACTAATATAGCCTAGTGCATGAAATCTGCACCACACGCACCGCACGTACTTTATTTGGGGGGGAAATAGTTCGCAAAGCGGGAAATAGTTTCAAAAACCCCAAAACTATTGACTGGTAAAGAGCGCCCTCAAGAAAACGACTGCGTCTGCGGATGGAGAAGAATCTCCGGCCAAAAAAACGCGATTTACTCTTCTAACCGACATTTTGGGATTGAGGTGTGTTATAAAACACACATGGACTGGCATTATTCGGGCAATAGTGCACGTTTATGCACCCCTCGGGCCTGTGAGTGACCAGGAGCGGGTCCTATTTCCCGAGGCCGAAGGCCTCGGGAAATAGGACCCTCTCCTGGTCACTCACAGGCCCTCGGGTTGCATAGACGTGCACTATTTCCCTCATTGCCAGTCCATATGTGTATAATATTTAATATGTCATGGTGCACTGCAGAGTGCTCCAGCCACACTTTAATACATACATCCAATACAAATGTTGGAACTTTAAAATATAAATTAAGCATCATTTATTGTGTTTTATAAAACCAAGCATTCATTATCCGCCCAAAAATAACACGTACATCTAACAACCAGCATCTGAAGGCTTGTTCCAATCACGTGATCAGGATGTTTTGTTAAAGAGAACACTGGATAACAGTTTGTGTTTGTGAATATCTCGATTTATCTATTACAACTATCAGTGTCTATTAATATGAACAACAGGTTTTGGGATTTTATTTTCGCGAAAACGGACTGATAAAGAAGAATAGTAAATATGTAACGAATTTAAAAGCGGGGAAGATGGTAAATTAACATAATCTACAACCGACATGCCTTAGTTTTTGTCGAGATTTTTATATTTGGTTCATAAATACCAAAGACACTTTAGGCATTTCTTTCTAGTTTCACTTTTTGTAATCTAGTGTGCATTGGTCAGAGAATGACAATCAGTTGTCAATTTGTAAACTTTTCTAAATGAGCAAAAGTTGTACCCGGTATTATGCTTTCAATAAAAACTGAACATAAAATTCACTTTTTAAAATTGTTGATAATATAATATAGTATTTCCCGGTCTCCCGTATTGCAATATGAAGTGAGATTAAATCGTGAATTCAAATTCTAATAATGTGCAGTGTACCATGCTACAGCCTGCGTAATTACTAGAACCATATTGGGCATGAAGCCAGCTATAGCAAGATAATAATGATACTAATGAACAGAACTTCGTAGCGCACAATCTGACATAAACTGCTGAAAACGTTTAAATGCATTTTAGGGAACTGTAAAATAACGAATACGCCAAACAAAATACTACAATTCATTTAACGTTTCACTACAGAAATTAGTAAATACGTTTATGTGTATACTTCTGAATCCATGTATGTGTACGTGTAATTTATTTTCATTAATTAAATGATAAATATTAACATGTAGCAGCTAATTTGCTTTCATTAATTATTTATATTTGTATTGTACATTTTGTTTGTATGTAACATGATAACATTCTACTTAAGTACTAATAAAAATATTTCTTACTAGAACAGAAACGGAGTATTTATCTAATAATTCTTTGCTGTCACAAAATACCTGTCAACGTTATTATCGTAAGCACAAAACTAATTCAGAAAGAATGAGTTTGCCATCTTCAAAAAGAAACTAAAATTCTAATTACGTTAATTAGATTACGAATATGAATTCTTTGCCATGAATCTTCCAACGGAACAGCCAAACAGCGAATGCTACAGAACTGTACACGTTTTGTACGCTCAGAACCAGTTACCCAAATCCTCTAAATTTCAATAGTATTTTTTTACCACAAAACCATAAAACTCAAGATGATTACACTTTTGAGAAAACATCTCATTGCGGCATCATGTTTCTTCAAAAGCGACAGTACTGAGACACATGATGATTTGTTCACTTGGGATAGGCCCTACTAATGTTTAAATTAGGTATCGTTGTGTCATGGGTTTTCGATCGGTTAACGGGAAAATTATTCGGAAACATGAACTTACTGATTTAAAAAAAAACAAAAAAACAACGACAACATCTGAACCACCTGTTAACAACACACTTTCAGTTCATAAACTGTTGAAATCCTAAAAGTTGCAGTCTTTCTTTCCGAAAGATCGTCCGCCATTTACAGAAGTCGGTTTACGAGGTATGCAGTCACCGTCATCTGTTTTCGATCCTTTTATTGAGAGGCAGTTTCTATCAACTTTAGACACAAGTACGGCGTGCAAAAAGTCTCTAAAATGTAGAAGTGTTGTTGACACTGCCACTGTGGTTTAGTGAGTCGAATGAGTAAATAAGATAATAAAGTCTTTACTCTTTCATTACCGTACATCTATTAAAATATATAATCTTTCTTTCTGCTTCATTTTTATATTCTTAATCTTACTTAAAAAGTGCAAGAAATGGTTAATGGCCTCACGTTTCGACCCTAGCAGAGTCTTTCTCAAAGGCTTAACGGCTAGATTTGAGAAAGACTCTGCTAGGTTCGAAATGTGAGGCCATTTTCAAAGTTTTGCATTTATACAACGGGTGCTTTTGTGGTTGGTAAGCAGTTTGCAACAGTTCATTTACTTTTTACTTTAAAACTCGTACATATTAAATATTTCTCAATTAACTAATTTAATACTGAATTTATATTAAATAAACATTTGTATTTAAATTTCTATGTGATACTTTCCTCTCCTGTAGCTGTAGTTGGTGGCTCTTCTGTTGTTTATGGACAATATAATAAATGATGAAAAATCACTCATAATCCTATGTCTGTCATAAAACTCGGATTGGTTAGTGCTCCACCACTGGTGTGCATGGGTGCATGATGCCCCCATCCAAAAAGTATGTAGTCATTTCGCCCTTTCCCTGAAATAAAAAGATAATAAAACTGCAAATTTATCGTAGTAATAATAACAATAATAATAGTAGTAGTAGTAATGATAACAATAATGAGTCTTATATATAGCGCACGTACCAGCATGGGTACTTAAGGTGCTTACTGTGTTATTTTAAAGGCAGGTTTTTGAGCTTGTTTTTTTTTAAATTTATAAGAGCCTTTTATGTAGCACCTTGTCGCGGCGCATTCAGCAGCCACTCCCAGAAACACCGCGGGGCAAACCCCTTCTCTTAGCGATAAGTGTAACTGTGTTCTTTTACGTGCATTAATGGCAATAATGGTTAAGTGTCTTGCTTACGGACACAAGTGTCAAGACTGGGGACTCGAACCCACACTTTGCTGCTGATCAGAACACCAGTGCTTGAGTCCAGTGCGCTTGACCACTCGGCCACGACACGCCAATGTTGCATATAAAGCATGACGGTGTCTTATTTTTGATCCTTTACAATTATTATTATTTGGCCATGTCCAGCCTCAAAACAGCTACCAACAAAGGAATTACAGCCCAAGTAAATCTTGCAGAATCGTTTCATTTTCGCAAATTAGCATACACTTTTATAATCGTAAAAATTTTGCGCGACCCCCGTCACGTGACCTATTGTGGGTATTAAATGTAAACAAACACGACGTCCTCCATAGGAAAGTGCGGTACAGTACATGATGACTGTGCATTTGTTTATTCGATCGAGGCTTTTCTTTCTCGAAATCTGTGAAATGTATTCCAGAGTTTGTGCCAAAGACCTTCGAGTGGCTGAATAAAGCCAGTAAGGACAGTTCCAGCAAGTCTTGGAAATTTTAACGCATAAAATTGTGCACGATGTGTACTACTAGTTCACGACGGAACGTTTGGCCAGACGACCGCGATCACACACTTTTCAACACAAGAATTTTAAAGTTTTGAAGCTGAATCATCCAAAGAAATTGCTTTCCAAAACTGTGCGATTTCTTTGCCTATTTTGAAATTTCGCAACGCTAGGTATAAATGCTCACCTTTTCAACGTTCTTTGCCCTTTTTACAGTGATTTAGGCCAACATTACAAACAAAACAACAGGCGGGTGGCTACATATAGTCGTCCAACGCCGGTAGTGAATAACTCAAAATAAACCTTTTTTGTAATAGAAAACTGGTAGTTTATGAAACAGTTATGTGATTAAAATCAATGTCACAACATACAACTTACCAAAAGCCGACTTTTGGTGTGACTCTGTCGGTCACGGCATGTATTTGTACGTAGTTTGTCATCAGCTCAGATGACGTAGTACCCACAATAGGTCACGTGATGACAAATATTAACATTGGTGGTGCAATCGGTCTATTTTACGCAAAATCGTCAATTTTATACTTCTTATGACAGACAATTTTAGTTCTAAGCAGACTTTAGTCTTTGAAGAATCTACGTAATAGCTGAGAACAATTATTAAACTTTTCATGCATAAATCAAGAAAACCCAAGAAAAACAGCACAATGCATTCCCTATAGGCTTCTGGCGACGCAAACAAATATATATGTATTATAATAAAGTATTAATATTTGGGTGAGCAAAGAAAATTTGGCTGATGCCGGACTCGAACCCGCGACCTCTCGAATACCGTACGAGCACTTTATACAAAAAAGGGGTGGGGGAGAAAGAAAAAAAAAAGCGATGGAAAAAACATAACAAAAAGGAATGGCACATAATGAAACACCATACCAGACCCTTACCAGACAGACTTTGTAATGTTATTGAGATGTATTTTATAGAAGAAGAAGAAGTTTCTACCAACAATAATGTTCCACCAACCTTAATGTTGAGTGTCCCGTTCAAAACAATGACGAATCCTTCGTCACACTGGACAAGGGCGTCTCGCATAGCCTGACTAATGTGGATCTTGCCGGCTGAATAAGGAGGGCAAAACCATGAAATTATTATTTGGTAAACAAATATAGCTTTTTGAGGGTTTTGTAAGGAACAGCAATGTTTGTATTGGCAAAAGAATACATCAAAAACTTTCAAAATACTATGAACATCTTCTTGATTATTCAAGGATGAAAGCTCTTTGTGTTATGTCCAAGTTTTTAAAAGTCGAGAACGGAGAAAGCAAAGCAAATACTTTGGCCCCTTACGCTAAATGTACAATTCATTTCGGCCTTAATACAATAAGAAATCATCTTCCTATAGTAATATGATTTGAATCCCACGGACGATGAACGCTGTATATGCTATTTTGTTAAAAACAAAATTTAAACTGGCGTGACATTGTTTGCAAAAAATAATGTTACATGACAACCATTTCCAATCCAAACTAAAAACAACTAAACACGAAGAACCAATATAGAGAAAAGCGAAGAATAATATTAGATGAACGAACGTTTCCCTGTTGATTCCATTCTAGATGCAGTATTGATTGTGTCCCCAAACAAGCAATAACGTGGCCTGGTGGATCCAACTACACCTGCTGCACACGGACCTTAAAAAAAAAAAAATTTATATAGTGATTAGTTAGAAATAGTGATTAAAAAAAAAAATGACGGAAGAAAGGTAAACATGCTACGCAATATAGACAGTAAGTTTCCACGAAAAACGTCTTAATCTTACGAGTGATGAATTATGATCGATTGCTTAGATCCAAATTTTGACGAGATCGATAACCGACTGGTCCAAAGCACCAAACTTGGTAAATATATTCTTGTGACCTACATAAGATATTTAGGCGTCAAACACGAAATAAAAATTCTTTGAAAGGTACATGATTTGCATAAATAGGTGAGTGCTGTATTCAAACCTATATAAGTAATTATCGATAGGGTTTTAATCACTTTTAATAATCTAAAAGTCAAAGTAGGTGATTACTACATTGATGCTTATGTATCACTAATTAAACCATAATTCTCAGTGACTGAATGAGTCATTTATTTTCATACATTCAATATGCTGCTAAGATTTTGCTTCTCTATTTTGCACATACTACAGAATCAAAGTATGATATCACAGAATCAAAGTACACAATCCGTATTCGCTTTGCTATTTTAGCTATTCTATTTCAGTTGTTTTATGTATTGGTATTATTATAAGTGTACTAAACAGCCCTACCTTCATAACTGAAAATGAATACTTATCATTCACTGCGTGTTTTTTTTTATTTGTTTTTAATATGTAAAAAAAAATATTGCGGGAAGATTCAAATCCAAATAAATCGCATGAAAGCGAGTACATAGAGAAGATATTTAAAGAGCAAGCAAAGATGAATAAAAAGACCGGCACGCACCCACAATGTTCAAAAAGCTTGATAGTTTGTCAGTTTATAAGCTTCCGTGGGGGAGTGAGAAACAAATATTATAGGTCAAGCTTAAAAACACCTTGCAGGCGTCATGGGAGTAGAAGCAAATATTGTAGTTGGGGCCTTTTGGTTTTGGTGGGGCCTTCGGTAATTAACAATCAGATGATTGTTTTGATTTTTGTTAAAATGAACGTAATTATCTGGAGATAAGTGGGTCTTAGTCTTGAAAAAGTCCACAGGCGATGGTTAAACCAAACTTTTTGAGTTTGCCTTCGTTGTTAGAGAAAAAGAAATGTGCAAATTTCTTGAAAATACATTTTTTCAGATGATAATATTCTGAGTCACTTGCGTTATCCTTTTATAGCGGGGTTCAACGCATGTTTTCTGTTCGTTTATAGCTGCACTTCGTAAGTGCACCACCTGCTTTATCCTTTTTCTTGATCTTTTTGCAAAGATGTATGATCCCGGTATATTTTGTGTGGGTATTGAGACCAGAAGATATTAGCCTACTCGTTTTGTTTACAGTTGACATGATCTTATCCTGACCCAGCCATGTTACTTTTTTCCTTCTTCTTTTAAATATTGTGTACCCGACTATTTGTTGTTGTTGCAGTATTTTAGGCAGGATTTTGCAAATTCTGTTATCCAATTCTTTGAGTGAGTCATTTTGGGTTGAACCTTGCAATCTAGCCCGTATTATTTTATCATTTATGAGGGCGCTGTTCAATATTGAGACGTGTTATTTTCTCTGTTTTGTTTTGTACATTTATATCTCATTTTGTGTGTAAAAATGGCATCTTTAATCGTCTGCTAGTGGACATCAAGATCAAGGTATGATGTTTTTTGCCTTACAGCTTGACCGGATAGCCTTCTCTCTTAATGTAAAAGAGTGAAACCACTCTTTTTGGCCGCCATACCACTCTTGCAAGGAACCATATGGCGGACAACTCTTTTTAGAGTGAAAAACATGTATTTTCACTAGATTCAGAGTGAAATTCACTCCACTTTCACTCAAAAAAGAGTGGTGAAGAGTGAGTTTCACTCTCAAAAGAGCCAAACTGACAACACTCTGGCAAGAGAGTGAAACTTTCACTCTTTTACATTTAGAGAGTTGATTTTAGTATTAGTCAACTTGACCTGTAGGTCGCCTCACAACTGAGTCACATTGAAACTTGTTCCAGTGTTTCCTCACATGCAGTACATCACTATGCCTTCGTATATGCCAGTAGTATTTGGGAATCGCCCGGTGTGTTATAACCACGATACAAATCTCCCCAGCAAATTATATGATAATCTGCGGCCAATTCCCCGTTGTGACGTGAATGGAGCATGAACATAAATTAGATCACAACGTTAAACCTGTCTCCTTTTGTATGTTAAATGCATGCTCTGTGAAGAACAGAACAACTGCGTTTGTTGATCATACTCAATAAAATGAGCTTGATGTTATAGCAATTACTGAAACGGCTGACCCAAAATGACTCTGCAGTTATAGCAGATCTAACTCCATGCGGATATTCTTTTCATCATCTACCACGAACATATAAACGTGGAGGAGGTGTTGATCTGATGACCCGTACAGTAACATTGGCGTCGAAATCAAAAATCCTGGATCCATGACTTTTATTTCCTTCAAATAATTACAAGCTGAATTATTGCTTAACACTAAGTCCACTCATCTGGTGGTTATCTGATGAGTTTACTTGCCTTGTGGATAGCTACCTGTTTGCTCGATTATCACTACAGGTGACTTCAGTACCCACGTATAGGTAACTTATCTGATGTCAATTCTTCAAAGTTTGCCGAGCTCTTATCTGCTCATGGGCTAAAACAACAAACCACCACAGCCACTCATCACCGTGGCCACACTCTGGATCTTCTCATCACGCGTTCTGACGATGAGAATCTACTCTCAGACATTCACATCAAGGAAGGTATCTCTGACCATTGTGCGATTTTTTTGTAGTCTGCCTTGTTACAAGTCATCCATACCTACACAAACTATTGTTTCCGGGAAACTTAATTCTATTGATGTGACGGGTTTCTCCAACGACATTGATTTTCACCAGCTTATGAATCATACTCCAACGTTGATGTGAATACTGGAGTTGACGTGTACAATACCACTTTGCGCAACATTCTGGATAAACATGCACCAGCTACAATAAAAACAATTACTCTACGACCCGATACAGCTGGTACAGTATTGTAGTTTATGAATCGATACGTAAGCGGAGACTTCTCGAACTTTAAGTGGAGATCTTAAAGGCTTGAAATTTAATGCCAGCAACGACAGCAAACCATTTCATTGATTCGATCTGCTAAGCGCAAACACTACAGTAGCATTGTCGATAAGTGCTCAGGTGATCAGAAGAAGCTGTTTAATGTTGTGAATCGACTGCTTAACAGAAAAAAGACGTCTTCACTGACATCACAATGACTGTGAAGTTTCTCTTGTCAATCGTTTCAGTCAGTTCTTCACTTCTAAGATGATTGTGATTCGTAACAGTCTGTTGACTACATCAGTGCCCTTACGAACTACTTCTACCACCACCAAACGACATCATCTACAATGTCAACTCTGAAATCAGTCTCTTTTGAAGATATTCAAACACTCCTTGTAAGTAAAGGCACCAGCAAAATCAAGTGAGTCTGACCCTATACCCACATCACTTCTTAAGAAATGCTCTGATGCCACCGTACCTGCCATAACATGTATCATCAACAAAAGCCTGAAATGTGGTGTTGTACCCACTTCGCTTAAATCTGCTCTGGTACGACCGCTCCTGAAGAAGCAACACCTTGATGCAGATGATCTGAGAAACTATCGACCAGTGTCAAATCTCACATACATCTCTAAGCTCCTTGAACGTGTAGCTTTCACCAGACTTTCATCGTTTTTGCGCACCACTTGAACAACCTGCT
Source organism: Marthasterias glacialis (assembly GCA_911728455.2). Taxonomy (NCBI): domain Eukaryota; kingdom Metazoa; phylum Echinodermata; class Asteroidea; order Forcipulatida; family Asteriidae; genus Marthasterias; species Marthasterias glacialis. The sequence goes on along the minus strand of OU452231.1, from coordinate 14,475,691 downwards.
AGACAACCGTCAGTCTGCTTATCGCCCACATCACAGCGTCGAGATACTTCTCGCTCACTTCTCTAACCATTATTCTCCAACAGTTTGACAGGGGCAGAGTAACAGCAGTAACAGCAGCATTGTTGCTATATTGGTGCTCTTCTTTTGATACTTATCAATCGATTATCTGCTCTAGGAATTCAAGGCACAGCTCTAAATTGGTTCCAATCATATCTCACTGATCGCTACCAGTCAGTATGTGTCAAGAACACTAAATCCGCTCCTACTACTCTTGGTTGTGGGGTTCCACAGGGGTGTGTCGGGGGCCCTTTGCTGTTTTCAATTTACGTCAGTCCTATCTGCGAAATTGTCCGTAAATATGACATCCAGTGTCATTGTTATGCAGGTGATTTACAAATGTATGTGTCTTTTGACCCTCTGGAGTCCAGTGCATCGTCCGCCATTGCAAACCTGGAGTCATGTATTGACACGATTAGAACGTGGACAGCGATTAGAATGTTCGGCTCTAAGCAGAATCTTGCAAAACTCAACATCTCATCATTGCGGATTGGTTCTGCTAACACTAGCCCTTCGCTAACATGTCGCAACCTTGGTGTGGTCTTTGACTCTCAAATGACATTCAATGGTCATATCTCAAGTGTATCAAAGTCAGTGAGATTTCATCTACGCAATCTTGGATATAATCGTAGATATTTGAGCGTTCCGCAATTGAACAACTTGTGTATGCATTGGTACCATCTCGTCGTGCCATTCACTTTTATACAATATTCCCCAATTTCAACTGAACAGGCTTGAGCGACTTCAGAATGCTGCGCCTCGGTTGGTAACATTGACCAAGCGCTTTGATCACATCTCTCCGGTACTGAGGTCCCTTCATTGATTGCCCGTATATTACAATTTAAGATGTTACTTCTGTCTTTCCATACACTCCGTGGTATGGCTCCTGAATACCTCCATGAAACACTACGTATATAGGTACATACCAGCAAGGAACTTGAGCTCATCAGGGTCCATCAGAAGGCTAGTCCCACGCACCCATCGTCCGTGGGGTACTCGCGCATTTCAGTATTCTGCTGCATCACTCTGGAACAATCTCCCTTCACAACAGACTCCACTTAAGAACACTTCAGAAACATTTATTTACTAAGTAATCCAATGTGCTTTTCTTTCATTTTTTATGGAGAAGGGGGTGTTTTTTGGTTTCAGGCGCCCCATCATCCAAGATGGGGTGTTGCGTCACCAAACCGCCTCCTGCTCTAGGGAGCACATAGGGCCTGGTTTTAGTCATTTTTTATTTAAATTAAACATACTCTTTGTTTTTCTGTGACCGCACTGGAGTGGAGTAAATCAAACTCTTTGGGGCTAGTTTTTCCCTTTGTTTTAATTTAATGGTTCTCTCTCTTTGGGTGTTGTTTTAAGGGGGCGGGGGGGGGGGTAGATACTTCCAGTTTTTTTAAAATAATTTTTCTATGGGACGCGTTTTTAAGCATTCAAAAGTGTTTTTTAGTAGGATGGGTGGGTTTATTTTACTTACCGTACCCATGGGCCCGGTCTTTGTGCATTTTTAAGCGATATAACATTTTACTATTTATTTTTAATTTTTAAAATGTAATTTAATTGTTTATTATTGGGTTCTTACTGTGTTTGAGCTATTTACTATTTATTTCTAATTGTTTAAGTGTAATTTGCTCTCAATTGTTTATCATTGTAAAGCGCCTTGAGCGTCTATTAGACGGATTTTGGCGCTATATAAGTTTACATTATTATGTTCTTATGTCGTTACTTTGTAGGCCAACCGAGATGATACAGGGTAGAGGTTGTAAAGGGAATCCTTATCATTCAAGTGTTTTGATGGTGCACTTTTGAGGGCAGTGATTGATGGATTTGTGGGAAGCAAGGCAACATGAGAACAAGGGGAGTAGTTTCTTTATTGATGTCGTAATTTCGTGATGCTGGTCAATTCTTCGTGTTGTGTGCTATCCACGTTATATTAGTTTTTCTTTAGAGAAATTGGCATTCTCAAAATTCCTTGTTGTGTGCATGCGTTTGTATCTCGCCGTTTCATAAATACATATAATAATATTTTTCAATTTCAATTCAGTAACATTTAATTCCGTCATTCAGAAAACAATTAACAAAATACAAAAATATAAAGAAATGTACAGATTGAGGCATGGTCACGAAAGCCGAAGCTTATAAGTCACGGGGAAAACAAACAATCTGAAGACAAACACAAAGACAGTGACAGGCAAGCAAAGCACAGACAAGGACAGACAAACAAGCACGTTCTATTGAGTAGATGAATATATGCGAATGATGCGTTATGAAACATAATCAAGTGAGGGCCTACGGCAACATGCAGTGACAACATGCATTTAAAGCCAACATTAAAGTAACAAGGAATTAAGGTAATGAGAGATGGAGATCGAAAAAACTATGTTACACAATGGGAAAGCAAATCCTTCTTGTAACTTTCTTTAAATCGGCCCACAGAGGATTGAGAATTGATAAACAGTCCTAGACTAATAAAGAGAATTTATAAAGCGCCGGTATCCGCCGCAAGCAACGCTCATGGCGCTGTGATGCAAAACATCCAAAATAACAGCTCACAGCCAGCAGCATCACGTAGAAAATGTCAACCAAATGCTTCTTTATGAAGGTAGGATTTCAAGTTGTTCTTGAAAATGCCAACGAAGTTGGAAAGCTTCACATTGAGGGTAAGCAGAGTCTCGAACAACATTATTCTTCTACATCGAGTCCATGCACGAGTTATCTGTTCAGCCACGTCTGCACACGCCTCTTATCGACAGGATTGAACTCTGCAAGATCAGCAGTATAACGTTCTCTCCAAGAGGGGACAGCTGACAAGGTGTTCCATTGTCTGATATTGAAAGGTGTTTGTTTGTTTCCATTGTCTGATATTACAAGGTGTTTGTTTTTTCCATTGTCTGATATTGAAAGGTGTTTGTTTTTTCCATCGTCTGATATTGCAAGGTGTTTGTTTTATTCCATTGTCTGATATTGAAAGGTGTTTGGGTTTTTTCCATTGTCTGATATTGAAAGGTGTTTTTTCCATTGTCTGATATTGAAAGGTGTTTGTTTTTTTCCATTGTCTGATATTGAAAGGTGTTTGTTTTTTCCATTGTCTGATATTGAAAGGTGTTTGCTTTTTTCCATTGTCTGATATTGAAAGGTGTTTGTTTTTTTCCATCGTCTGATATTGCAAGGTATTTTTTTTCCATTGTCTGATATTGAAAGGTGGTTGTTTTTTCAATTGTCTGATATTGAAAGGTGGTTGTTTTTTCCATTGTCTGATATTGCAAGGTATTTGTTTTTTTTCCATTGTCTGATATTGAAATTTTTTTTCCATTGTCTGATATTGAAAGGTGTTTGTTTTTTCCATTGTCTGATATTGAAAGGTTTGTTTTTTTCCATTGTCTGATATTGAAAGGTGCTTGTTTTTTTCCATCGTCTGATATTGCAAGGTATTTTTTTCCATTATCTGATATTGAAAGGTGTTTGTTTTTTCCATCGTCTGATATTGAAAGGTGTTTGTTTTTTTCCATTGTCTGATATTAAAAGGTGTTTGTTTTTTTCCATTTTCTGATATTGCAAGGTATTTTTTCCATTGTCTGATATTGAAAGGTGTTTGTTTTTTTCCATTGTCTGATATTGAAAGGTGTTTGTTTTTTTCCATTGTCTTATATTGCAAGGTATTTGTTTTTTTCCATTGTCTGATATTGAAAGGTGTTTTTTTCCATTGTCTGATATTGAAAGGTTTGTTTTTTTCCATTGTCTGATATTGAAAGGTGTTTGTTTTTTCCATCGTCTGATATTGAAAGGTGTTTGTTTTTTTCCATTGTCTGATATTGAAAGGTGTTTGTTTGTCCATTGTCTGATATTGAAAAGTTATGCATAAAATATAATAAGTTGTCACCATTAATGTTTCTATTTGTTCTATTTCTATCTGTTTATTCATGTCTCGTTTTCCAGATATTCGAAGTTAGTAATGATATAACCCCTGAAAAGTTATTCATAAAATATAATAAGTTGTCACCATTAATGTTTCTAGTTGTTCTATTTCTATCTGTTTATTCATGTCTCGTTTTCCAGATATTCGAAGTTAGTAATGATATAACCCCTGAAAAGTTATGCAAAAAATATAAGTTGTCACCATTTAATGTTTCTATTTGTTCTTTTTCTATCTCATAATTGCACATGTAAATTATTTAATCGAAATCGAGTGTTCTCACTCACCCAACACTTCCCCGGGTGACTACACGTAACTGCAATTACAGAGTAAGGGTATCCCCTGGAATAGACCGACTGCGCGACCGATGTTGACATGTCGTCACGTGACCTGTAGTGGTTAAGTCATCTGAGCTGATGGCAAACTACGTGCAATTACATGCTTTGACCGACAGAGTCACACCAACAGTCGGCTTTTGGTAATAATAACACAGTTACTAAGCTCTTTTACTAAAGTTGTATGTTGTGACATTGATTTTGATCACAATACTGTTTCATAAACTACCAGCAGTTTTCTACTACAGAACAGTTTTGTTTTGAGATATGCACTGCCGGTGTCATAGGGTATTCTGTCCTCCGGGTAATGCGTCCACCATACGGTAAATTAACGTGGGCTGGAGGAGTTTATATAAAAGAGGGCGCTATCAGAAGGAGTTAGTACACAATTCGCCGTATGCCCGGACAGAATCTCCTGCCGGACAGAATCTCCTTCCACACCGGCGTCGGACGACGATGTAGCAACCGCCAGTTGTTTTGTAATAATGACTGTTAAAAAACGAAAAAAAAGTAAAGAACGTTGGTAAAGTGAGCCTTGCGGAGCCTTTTCTTTGGTTGATTTCAGCTTCAAAACTTCTTGTGTTGAAAAGTGTGTGATCGCGGTCGTCTGGTCCCAACGTTCCGTCGTGTAACATACTACCATATTGTGAACATAACGTCCCTTGTAGAATTTCCAAGACTTGCTGATATTGTCATTACTGGTTTTGTTCAGCCACTCGAATGTCTCCGGTACAAACTCTGGAATGTTTTTCACAGATTTTGAGAAAGAAAAGCCTCTGTCGAATAAACAAATGCAACAATCATCATGTACCGTTCTGCACTTTCCTATGGAGGACGTCGTGTTTGTTTACGTTTAATACCATTGGTCTCCGTTAATATTAGTACTACGGGACATAAACGTTTAATACCCACTACAGGTCACGTGTCTTGGGGAGTGCAATCGGTTTATTTATTAATTTATGATGGACAAACGCCAAACGCAAACTACTAGTATGGTAGCCCGCAAAAGAGGCATCAATTCAGAGAAAAACTGGTCCCCTCTCATTTTTCTTTGATTTTATGATAATTTTATTTCAAAAGCCGCGTTTGTATTGGATTATTATGCAGTTTCTGGTGACCGTTTAAAAACATGATTCATTTGAAGTGTAACGGCGTCAAAATAATTGCATTTAAACACGCGCGCACTAAGCGCCCAACGAGCGCTCCGAAGTGTTTAACAAACGTGTGCGCAAATCAGTCACAGGAGTTAGTGACGAGAGGTATTGATACGGTGCGCTGCTCAGGGTAGCGAGGCTAGTAGGGAGATACACACAGGTGCACACGCACATTGGCCACACCGACATCACGACGAACCAAGACTTGTGGGGTTCTGCATTGTTGGACTTATTGTCCCTGTTCTAAAGATCTTCCTTGTGGTGTCCATTCTTCCCATTGAGATTCCTTGTGGGGTCCATTGTTCTGTTGTTGTCAGGGCCCTCAAGTACTGATGGGTAAACCGTACAGGAGTCCGTCAGGACGACGAATAGTCCTACACCATTGATCTCCATTAATATATTATATAGCTAATGACTGGAGCACTAGCATTGTTCGCACCTTGAAGCCGCCGGGGTGCATCCACGTCTGTGTACAAACCTATGAAAAACTTGAAATCTTGGACAGCTGGGTTACGGCTCATCATACCACAGCTTTATTCCTTTTCCATGCGCGTAGTGAAATCACTTTTACCAGAAATAAGGCGCGCAATCAGTAATGTGCGTGATTTAACCTCAGCGCATGTGTATCATAGATATAGAATATATTCTATATCTATGATGCGTATCTAGTACCGCATGCGCTCGTGGGTCACGTCTTGTGCGCGTTTGAATACATGCCGTGACGAATTTTAAGGATTTCTTGCATCGCTTAATTTTCTTCAGTGAAGGGAAGAACTTTGCACCATTTACTCAAAGATTTGCGTAAGTAGGCCCTTTTTGAATAGAGAACATTTTAACCTCATGATATATATTTTAGCCTTCACGATATATATTTTAGCCTTCACGATATATATTTTAATAATAATTTGGGCCTACTTAAAAAAGCAATTTGCCCTATCACATTCTGGAAAAGTTTGTCGCTATAACGTTGCGTTACTTTTTTTTGTTAATAAAACAATACACAGTCGTATTACTATTATTTCAGAAAATCATACCATAACCTTATCAAGCTCCGCTTCAATGTGGAGTTTCCTAAAACATTTCTTCATAGGTTTTTAACTATTATTATTTTTGGGGACAATTTCGTCAAATAAGCGACCTATTTAAACGTCGCGTTACTCTATTCGATTTTGTATTGGGGGTTCAAAGTCAATTTGTTTTTCAAAGACAGCGGCCGCTGGCAATTTTTTCCCATGCGGTTCCGACAGAAAAGGGGAAAACAGGAAAAGGGAAGGGCAAAAACCAATTTTATGCACGTTTTAAATCATTTGTTTTTTAAATAATATTTTTCAAAACTGCCGGAAACTTTTGAAACTGCACTGGAAACAAATATCACTGGCCGCCGGCCGGGGTGGTTGCTGTTGATACCGCCGCTCCCGACGATGACTGATTTACCCTGCATACATCAATACTCAATTTGTATTTCTTTCCCGCTTCTTTCTCCCGTGTTTTCTTGAGACGTCATAATCAAATAACTCCTACATGAATTACTTTGCCCTCAATCTGGATTCCAACAAATCCAGTTTAAAAAAATCTGTGGCGTGAAAACAATGACATCTCGGGCAAAAGCAAAAAGGCAGATCTTCCTGGCGAATTCTCCAATGGCGAAAACACCGTACGGGATCCGACTGAAGTTGCCAACTCGTTTAATACTTATTTCTCTAACATTGGTGTTTCACTGGCTATTATCACTGCTACTAATTCACACTTTTTTTCCTGACTCCTACTAACTTCCTCGTAGTCACTCCAATCGGCAATGATCTTACGGCAGCTCTAGCTGGGGATTTGATGGCATCAATTCTTCTGTGATATTCTGTTATTTCTTTCAATTCTTACCCCCTTGCCTACATACATTTTCAACTTAAAAGGGACACATTGCTTTTGATTGGGCGCATTGGGCTATAAAAATGAAATAGACATGGCTGGAAAGATTTGTTAAAAGTAGAATAAAGTTTCACATAAATATCCCTTCAAATTGTGCGGTTTTTGTTTAACTTCGTGACCAAAAGCGGCCCGCCATTTTGTAGGACCAAGGCTTTAACTCCACAAAATGGCGGACCGTGTTCCGCTGGTCGTCTTTCGAGTCGCTGCTGGTTGACCTATGGCTGAGCAATTATTATTACGATCACTATCTGTTTTTGATATCCAAAGAAGTAAACTCTAGTTCGTAAATAGACAAATAAATGGTAATACACTTTTTAATTCTTTTTTAGCCAAGCCGCAAGCCTTGCAATGAGTTTGTGGAGCCAGGCCGGTTGAGACGAAGCCTGCTCCGCTTCTTGGGCCGGCCAGCCTAGCCCCCGCCGGCCCGGGGACCTGGACGGACACACCATGGACACGGTCGTCGTAGATCACAGGCCTCTTGGCTATGGTTGGCTGAGGGGCCAACCTAGCGGCAAGGGATTGCGGCGCACAAGAAGGTCTAGTTCCAAGTGCTGTTTTAGTATTCCGATAGAGTTTTTGTTGGCGTGCCTCACTCGGTAGTCAGACCTCACAATTTGTTTGCAAAAAGACGAGAAGTTAGGGGCTTGCGCCAAAGTGCGGCTGAACCATGGCCATAGCAGCTAAACCTTCATCATCCATGTCATCTCCAACTCAAAAAACAAATCTGCTGAGAAGCGTAAGTTGGTGGCGGAGAAATTGCGCAAACAAATGTTTTCGTCAAGAGCAGCGGAAAAAGGCTCTTTTGGAGTCAATATTGTTGGCAACACCAGCTGTAAAAGATGGATTTCACTCAGGGATATGTTGGGACATGGTGAAGATGAGTCATTCGCGAGTTGCTATTCGGACAGGTGAGAAAGAGAGAGCATAACCGTCACTAAAAATCTGGTAGGGGCCTACATGTATTTACTGGCTAAGTGATATGCTGCGGGTGTTTTTTTTAAAATTACATGTCGCGCTAGAGACAAATGGTACCTGCCTTTCATCTGGTAGGTTACCAGGCCACTGGCTGCTGGGCGCCAGCCTAATGACTGCTTACAGGGCATTTTGGGCATTATTTAGACAGTGGTATTTACTGCTGGAAATACGTCTATGTTTTGCGGTCAGATATCGGGGGTCAGAGGCCAATTTTTGTTTTTTTTAATCACTACTCACCAATTACAACACATTATAGATATTTTATTGTATAAACAACTCTTTAAAAGGATAAAGAACAATTCCAACCAACAAAATTCCATGACATTTGAAGGCAATGTGTCCTTTTAACTTTCCTCCTTTGTTCCGTTCCTTCCAATCTGAAGGTTGCAAAAGTCATTCCCGTCTTCAAAAACGGTGACAAATATGACATCAGCAATTACAGACCTATTTTATCTTTCCTTGCTTCTCTAAAATCCTTGAAAGACTTTTCTACAACAGACTCTCCAATTGTATCTCTCAGTTTCATCTTCTTTCAGACTATCAATACGGTTTTCGAGCTAAACATTCAACAGACATGGCACTAGTTCAATTCGTTGACAAGGTGGTCACTGCTCGGATCAACAAAATGAGTGCACCCGTCGGTGTCTTTATTGATCTTTCCAAAGCCTTTGACACCATTGACCATTCTATCCTCATTGAGAAACTTCGTTTCTACGGTATTAGGGGTGTTGCACTAAAATGGCTCTCTTCTTATCTCGCCAATAGACACCAGTTTATTTCTTTTAAAACTAAAACTCCTCTTGACGAGCAGAGTTTATCTTGGTGTACCCCAGGGTTCTATCCTTGGGTCTCTTCTTTTTCTGCTGTATATTAATGACCTTCACTTTTCTTCTCTTCTTTCCTTTACCCTATTTGCCGATGACACAACTATTACTTCTCTAATTCTAACCTGGATTCTACTTTAAACATCATAAATGCTGAACTTGTCAGTGTTTCTTCTTGGATTAAAGCTGACACCCTTGCCCTTAATCATCCCAAAACTAGCGGCGTAGCGACCGGGGTGTGTGTGAGTTTGTTTAGGCATTCAAACCGGGGACTTATAACAAAAGAGGACAATAGGGTCCCCGGTTGGAAAAGGTCCCCAGTTGGAAATCGTGTTCAAAACCAATGGGAGCTGTTGCTAAAAAGTTAGTACAAACAAAAGAGGGACAATAGGAGGTCCCCAATTGGAGGTAAATACACACTTGGGTGTGTGTGTGTGGGTGGGTGGGTGGGGGGGGGGGGGTGACACCCCCAATATTTTTCCTGAGTCGACATTTAGAGCCACAGTCGGCAAATTGAGCACAAAAATTATCCGAGTAAGGGCTCGGGCTGAACACAAATCCATTCGGCAAGCCTAGAGATTTGCCGACTGAAAATTTTAGTTTAATCCTTGTAGTGTGAGAAGTCAAACTTTGAATTACCAAATTTAATATTCTCCGCAACGTGCGTAAATCTACGCTCTGAAAACAATAAAAGCCGTAGACTGCTCGGATCCCCATAAGAATTGTTGCCCCTATAAGCTCCAACAGTAGGGGATTTGTCCCGAGTCCAAAGTAGTCAAAGTTTGAATTTCAAAATTAAACGTCTATTTTCGGCAACTTGACGGTCCTCCTTAGCCCTGAAAACACTTAAAACCGTAGAGCATCCGGGGTCTTCGCCTCCTGTACCCCACTCGAATTTGTGTAAATGTACTCCAACAGGGGATTGGTAAAATTATTTACGGTTTCCAAAGTTTGCATTTCGAATATGAGTCGTCGAATGATCGGCATCTGAGGGCCATTTTAAACATTTGAACCACTGAAAAACCCCATGAGCGCTCGGGGGCTATGCCCCCGACCCCACCATGTCATTGTGCTTTTACTTTCATTTGATAATGTCAGTCGGCAAATTTAGGCTTCCACATCCCACCCCCTTAAAGCTTAAAGAAAGTGCCTTCGCTTCGCCGCAGCACAAAACTAAGTTGACCCTTAGGGGTCCTTCGGATGGGACGTAAAGCCGTAAAGCCGGAAAGACGTAAAGCCGTAGGTCCCTTGCGTTGTGTAATGCACGTAAAAGAACCCAGTGACACTTATCGCTAAAAGAGAAGGGGTTTGCCCCGGTGTTTCTGGCAGTGGCTGCTGAATGCGCCGCAGCACCTTGTAAAGCCTTATAAGGTGCTACATAAATGGGTCTCATAATTTCAAAAACTTCAAAAACCTGTCGTAAAAAAAAAGGACAATAATCTGTCAGGCACTGCTTCTTATAGCGCCATATAAATGCTAAATATTTATCTTCAGCAAGTCCTGACATTCTTCTGATCTCCTGGCTGACACATCTATTCTCTGCATTGACAATAACCCTATTACTCAAGTTCACTCTACTAACTTTAAAGGTGTCACTATTGACGATTAAGACATGCAGAATACTCGCGGGCAAATTTTCTTTGAAAATTAAAATCTTTCTTCAATGACTAAACATTTTTGCGCGAAGCATGACTTCAAAACAGTTGTGCATACAATGTAGAGTTCGCGCCATGCATGGACGCACGCGTTTTTTGCAAAAACCTTTGTGTACCCCTTTCCGGGAAAAAAATCTACTATGCAAATTTAACTTTTATCTGAACATATCAACGTAACTTAATCTGTCTGGATGGCTGAGACTTCTCAATATGGCCACATTTTTCTTACATTTATATTGGGTAGTAACTTTCACGGCATTGATTAAGGGGCTCCTCACAATTTAATAATGTTCTGATCAGATTCTGAACGTGGAACGTGGGTGCGTTTTTCGTTGTTTGCTTTAGCCGGAAGAAGGGCAACAGTTGTGTTAACTTTTCGTGCTCATTATACAGTCACCGAGCGTAGTTTAAATTTACCCTGTTAATAATTGTCTTGCAGTTTACAAAATATTAACTTTTTCTCTCGGAGACGTTGTCATGACATCCATCGTTAATTTGCAGAGATAACCATAACTTGTTTTGAAATTCTTATTTATTTTCCCACTGTAACAACAAGATCTGAATTAACATAAAAACAAGCTGGCCAATACTAACTGTAATTTATCACTAATTACACATGTATATTGATAATGTATTCAGCATTATCATTGTTTAAAAGGTTATATTATTGCTAGGTAATTGTGTTAGAGAGTCTAGTAGAGTAATGTTTTTCCAGATAGTTTTTCTCTTTGACGCGTGTGTTTATACATGCGTTTGCCGATCTCTCAAGTTAACATTGATTCCTGGCTGTCAGAGTTGACAATGCTGTGTGGTGTCGTGTAGACATTGTGGTTCGTGTTAGCTTGCTGGAAAATTGTTGGGCTTTTTATACATACTACATGTAGCTGTTTGCCGCGGCAAACAGCTAGGGGGTATGACACAGAATGTAATATTCACATGATGGAAGTAAAACTCATAGAAAGTTAAATTGTCAGGAAGAGTAGTGTTTTATTGTATTGCTGTGCATTGTGGTATGCAGCAATAAACACCTCTGAGCATTGGTCTGAGGCATGTAAGCCCGAGTTAAAATTGTAAGTTAATCAATAGTTTAACATCTGTGTAAGTTAATCTGTGTAAGTTTAGACGGAACAGTGTATTCCTCGTACAATGTTTCTGAAATTCTTTATTTTTGTGTATTTATGTTATAAAAACAATTAAAATTAAACATGTATAAAATACGAGATTAATTGAATTGAGATAACATTTATACTAATTTGACCATTGAATAAATCGTATAAGTTTTTCAATTACTCTTAAGATGCATTGCAGATATTTATAGTATGAATCACTTTGAGGAAACGATTCCCTTTGAAGTACTGTGATTGGAGCGAAAGAAATAATGTTTAACCCAAACATTGGAATCTGAGCAATGTTACTACAATAACGTTTCTTAGAATGCCTAATGGTATCCAAATTGTGTCCCTTGCTGTGTAAATAACCGCTCCAGATTTTTGTGATGTATGAAAAACGCTACCATATTTTGTCATGAATTTTTCACATGTTAGTTTTATGGTAGATGTACAATTCTTTAGAATTGAAACACACGTACGATTTAAAATACCAAGTAAACGACCCCTTTAAAATCACTGATTTAAAATACACTGCAAAAACCGGGGTGTTCATTTGGTTTTGTTGGTATCTATATATGACAACACCAACATGGTGTTAATTTTACCAACAATAAAGCAATGGGGATAACTAACACCATGTCGGTGCTGTCACATATAGCTACCGAGATAATCAATTGAACACTCCAGTTTTTGCAGTGTACACATACTTAGTCTATATTTACAATTTAACTGATCATTTATACTGTAATGGATATGCCATTTTTGTGATGCATTATTGTTTTCTCTCCATATAGGGGTAAATGTAAACCTGAATAATTTCTGATTTTGAAAATTGTTGGTAACTTCTTGGTTGCAAATTGCCTTGCGTCACATGGGCTTACCGTTAGTGGCGACAGTATATTTAACAATTTTATGGTATAATTGGATATTTGAGTGGACAAACTGCAAGGATGACTGAGAGCTTTTGTTTCGATGGAAGTGGCTGAGCATAATTTGAAAGTCTTGGTTAGTTAAAATTTGCTGATTGATTGTTAAAGGTACTTGTTGGCTTCATTGGGTTGATTGTGGCACCTGTATTGAGCCAGTCATGACCATTGAAGTTGTACTGGAGTATAGTATCAGAGCAGATTGTGAGGAGGTTGGTCACGTCATGAAAGGCCACGATTCCATGGGAATGAGTTTAGTATGTTAAGTCAAGGGTACAACACTCTTAAAAGGAATTGTTAACTTTGGTTGATTTTGCATTTGTTAAGAAATGTAGGTCATGTGATTTATCTGAGTGGATTTGTGGCGCAGAGAAATCACATGAGCTTTAGGATGAGTGGTTTTGCTGTTAGTCAGCAGAGGTTGGAGGGGGTCTTCAGCGAGGCAGGTCGTTTGGGCGAGGTAGCCCGTTTGGGTGAGGCAGGTCGTTTGGGCGAGGCAGGTCGTTTGGGCGAGGCAGGCCGTTTGGGTGAGGCAGGCCGTTTGAGCGAGGCAGGTCGTTTGGGTGAGGCAGGTCGTTTGGGCAAGGCATGTCGTTTGGGAATAGCAGGTCGTTTGGGCGAGGCAGGGTGGTTCGTTGTGGCAAGTGTGGGCAGGGCAAGTTGTGTTGGTGAGGTGGGTGGTTGCTTTGTTTGTGTTGTTGGTTCTGGAGCAGAAAGAGAGAGTTCATCTGCAATTGCTATAATGAATAAGAAAGATAGTAGGGTAAAAGTTACAATAGAGGATTGGGAGTTATAGTGAACAGGAGAAAGAATCATAATAGCGCGGACAAAAAATAGACACAGATAATATCCTGGTTGTTTTAATGAGAAAAATACTATTACACTGTACCTGAAAAATCAGGAACCAACCTGATGGAACAAGTGATTTTCTTGCAGTGACTCTTTGGAGCAGGTATTTATTCATTGTCTCTATGTGAACTATACACAAGTTTGGAAACATTGTCATTTGAAGTACTATCTACTAAATTGCAGGTGGAAGTCCTTTTATTTGAAGCATATGAAAGGAAAAACACCACACAGGGATGAGAGCATGTTGTGGACAAAGCTTTACACAAACCCTCTGATAATCATACGCTACCCTGTTCTCAGTCTTTGTCCGTAAGATGAGAAAACACTATTAGGAATTTGCATACCTAATGAGTTCCATAGGGTTGAGCAGTTTGTGGAGGTTTATGACTGTAGTTTATGACTTAATCTCCTGCTCCCTTGAGGACTTTCTTTGTTATTGTAATTTACTAAGCTCCTGCTCACTCTGCCACTAATTTATTCATATAACTTAAGGAGTTCACTTCTTGAAGTGTATTTTTTCTTATTAAATAGTGACCTGTGGCATAGTTTTATACTTTATTTTTTAAGTTTGGATTTTGTCAAATTGTATATTTTTTCTCATACAGTGATGACAGTGTAAAACAGTGAACGTAAAACGGCGAACACGCAAGTTTTGGCTGATCACGTTAAAATTAAATCCTTTATTTTTTGACAATTTTAGGCATAAACTTGTTTATAATGAATTCATGAGAGTTATTAATTTGACGGCAGTAGACAGAGTAATTTTAGTAAAAAGGAGGACAAATCAAAAATAGTCACAACAACAAAAATTCTTACCGCATTGACAACGATCATGATGACAAAAACGTCAGTTCACTACTCAAAAACTTTCATGAATGGATGCAGATATGAAGCAAACTTTGCACAATGCTTCAAAAATGGTACTCCACCAGGCCGACGGGGCATGTATCCATTGCAAACAGCGTGCGGACACCAGTTGCTCCCATATTGACATATCCGGGTAAGCGGTGTTCGGCACCCAGGCCTTCTCAGAATGCACAAACAATGAATGCAAATTTAAGGACGGGCGATCTCGTTCAAACCACCAATTAATTTATTTAATATACAAACAATTTTCGCAAAATGACCACCCACACGCAAGCGCTGCCACAGACTAGATCCCGCCGCAAAAAAAAAAAAAAAATAAAAAATAAAAAATAAATAAATAAACGTACCACGTCTGATGGGACCGCAACACACCCAAACCGGGGTAAAGGGCCGACCAATCGGCACACGCTCAGCCCCCATACAAAAAACCCCAACATATTCTGGGTCCGCGGTTCGCGGGGAATGACGGAAAGCCAGCGCAAACCCAAACAAAAAGGTACCCCGAAATTTAGCACGGGACGTATCAAACCGGCAGGGTACGGGCGCCAATGACGGAAAAAAGCATGGCGGCGCCCATGACCGGAAACATCTTAGATATACATGTCAATTCAGTTTTTACTGGCAGTTGGTGTTACATTATTGTCGGGTCGATGTGTCACTGAAAGAGTGTAGAAGATAACTTTTTGAAAGTTTAAGCAATAAACCACAAGGGAAACAAATGACAAATTAAGGGTGAACTAAGAAAAGTGACTGAAGCGGGATTTGAACCTGTGACCCCCCAATTACCGTTGGTGGTTTTTATACTTTGTCAATATCTTTGTTCGGGGTGCCGGTCAGAAGTCATTCGATCTCGAACTGCCGTGCAGCCAATTTTACTGAACGTTTACTATCAGTGTTTCATGGCGGCTTATATTTACATCCCATTTTGCCATTTTTGTCAGTGTGGTCAGTGTTGCGTGTGTTTGGTCACTTACCGGTGTGAATTCCAATGCGGAGCTTGAACGTGTGTTCTTCCGGAAGGTGTGGGATGTGAACAGTGGACACGGCAGAGCAAATTGAAAGGGCCAACCGGGCCATCTCTGGGGCGTGTTTCTTGCCATTACGGTGTGGTACTCCTATATCATTCAGACACACACGTATACAAAACATGCATTACTGATCGAAAACGTCATTCCTTGATTAACCAATCCTATAGACATTCAGAGCATACAGATCGAAATGTCAAACTGCGGCCGCATTTTCTCTTTTCTGGAAGATTTTCATTATAAATATTTCGTGGTGTTACATCGCGCCTTCCCAGATTGTAATCCCATCATTCGGACAGTGCGTAAGACATTCCCCGTGATATTAAGAACATATTTATGTAAGTTGTCTAACCATGTACTGCAACTAGAGAGGATTTAGACGAGGGACAATCCCAAAATGTCTGAAAATAATCACTACGCTTTTACTTGATTTGATTAATGTTTAGTGGGATGCACTCACGTAAAGGTCATTATTATTCATGTGATGTCGATGAACGTTTTATTTCTTATCAAACGAACGTACTGAACAAAAACAGTTAAAGAACAAAGAACCGTGAGGATGCTTTACTAAGCATACTTTGCAATTATGGAAAACACAAACGGTAGAACAACCCGTAATCATCGTGTTCAACCTCTACAATATTAAACACAAAAAAAGCTCAGATACTGGCATGGGTCCGTGTTAAAATGATTAACGATGTGATATACATTTATTCTGAACTTATGCCACATCAAATTAACTAATTTGCAAGGAAGAATCCATGTTTTGTTTTGTTTTGTTTTTGTAAGGTGGGGTTGTGAGCACGAATTCTGAGCCTCTCTGTCAGGTGAGTAAACAGGGCAACATTTTTATGGGGCCCAAGGGGGTGCACCATTTTTTATTTAGGAGGGCACTTTTGGCCAATTAAAACTAGTTTCCGTTTGTATTTTTCCCTAAACATGCCCTTTCAGCGCTCGTTGCCGTTTACCATTTTTTTATAAAATAATTTGCGTGGAGGTAAAAAAAGAAATTATGATAAAAAATAGGTTGTCTGCTTGTAAAAAAAAGTTTTTAAAACATTTAATTTACTAAATAAAAGTTTGAAAAGTGTAACATTTTATTTAGGTAATTTTTAATCTCAAAATTCTAGATTTAAAATGGGGGCACGGGGGGGGGGGGGATGACGACATCATGAAAGTGAGATGTCAACTTCTCAAGATAAATTATCTCGAGATGACGCCATCCTGAACGTTGGATGTCAAGTCCCGAGATAATTCATCAGGGGATAATAACATCCTGAAAATGTCGAGAACCCAATATAAATTATCTTGATAAGACAAGATCCTACTTTCAAGATGTCTTCATCCCAAGATAAAACATATCTGGAAGACGACACTCTACTTTCAAGAGGTCGTCATCCCAAGATAAATTATCTCGGGATTTTGTCACCTTACGTTGTTGATTTCATCATCCTGCGGTAAATTATCTCAGGATCTCAACAAGTTGGAAGGCACAAGTTGGAAGGCACAAGTTGGAAGGCACTTCCAGAGCTCTGTATCTCTGGGTTATAAACAAATCAAGTGTGCGCCGATGCATGTTATTTTGAGACAATTAGGAAAATAGTATGGGTGAGGGGTTGATTCTCTAGGCCAACCCCGGTATGCTTCCCTAATACATGTAGTCTTAGTTTGGTTGCGTTGAGTTGAATAGAAAGGAAACCAGCATCCGTGAAATGTAATTGCTTTTTCGTAACATGGAAAGCACTCTCAACGAAGATGGAGTTTAACTTGCTGTGTAAGGCAACGTATTAATTATACGCACCTGTGTCCCGCCCCTGTTGGAAACTCACTTGAAGGAAATTAGCCGTCATGGGATCCTCGTGAAGTTTCAATTAAAAAAGAACAAAAAATGTGTACAATGCTAGATGTGAAAGACAACTTCCATTGTGAAGATGGGATCCCTACTGCGAAACACTCATGCACGTGTGCTTTATCAATTCCACATTGACAAACCCATTAACTTTAATTCTCCTCAACAATACATCGAGCACGTACAAACTGCTCCTCACGTTTTAGCCAATTTTATTTATTCTTTAGATTGCATCTCTTTTCATACTGACCTGACACGACCATGTACGCATCCCCTATAGTCTCCACTTTGTACACGTCATACCTGTCGATGATTCCGTCCAAGCATTGATATAAGGTATTCAGCATGACTATCACCTAGGGACAGAAAAAAACAATTTACGGGGAAATTCTCAGGGTTTTATACTAGTATAGTCCAATTGATCTTAATTGCAAGACACAGGAACAAGCAATTACTGTACGGTCTGATGGAACGTCAAAGGATGTTCGTAACGCCATTCACAAAACGATGTTTCAAGGCTTGGCGTTTAAGAAAGCTTGCCTAATTGAATAAGAAAAGTTTGTGGAAATGCTATCATTTGTTTTTCCCCCGCCCCCGCTGCAGTACAATAAAGGGTTGAATTTAATACTTAAAAGATTAACAATGTATCAGAAATTAACAGATCCCGAACTGAATATTAAGACTTTGTAGACGTGCTCGTGGTTGAGTTTTAGTGGCTTTTACAAATGAAAGGTTGGCGCAATGATGTTTGAGACGTGTGTTGTGTACTCGTCCACTCCAACTTATCTTAAACACAAGCCTAAACTAAGCAACCGCGTCACGCCTTGACAACTTAGGCACGCTTGCATCTTGCCTTTCTGCGGGCGGCTTTTGTTCTTATTTAGCACAAAATGTAAATACTGACATTTTGTATGGCGAACAAACTTGAAAATACCGCCACTTAAAGTCTTGTAAGAGCTGTGTTTGTTAAACAAATGTCACTTTACTTACGAAAATAAGTAACAATGAAAATTATTGGATATACTTTCAATAACTTTATTCTGTAAACAATGGTACAAGTGCGGCTCAGAAATTACTATTGTCTGAACACTCTTTCAAGTTCTTTTTGGCAGACAGATGTAACCACTTCTTTTTCCTGGACTCAATCACTGGAATGAGAAATCTTTTTTTGTAATTTCTAAACCTCCTATCGGTAATGCCAAGATAGTTAGATCTTTGGCATGAAGAAAGCAAGAGTGCTTCGGTCAAACCATTAAAACTGCTTACCACTGAATGTATTTCTATACAGCATAGTAGTCGAAGGGAACAATAAGACACGACCTCGGTAATTGCAGACCAATATTAATACTTTCAGACTGCTCTGAAGTCATGAAAGTGGTCTATATGGGTCATTCTGCAAATTTGGGGTCCAAAGTGTGGCATTTTCCTGTCCCTGTTACACCTGACGTGTGTAATTTAATCTGAAAATATCTTTAAATTTGACTTTAAACTTTTTTGATTTGTTCAGCATGTATTTTGCGTTAACATAATCTCTCTTGGGAGGTAGAAGGCACCAAAGAGTATGCTGTAAATGTATGAAATCTTGTGTCAGATGTAACGGACCCCAAATTTATAGAATGAACCATGCACCTTATTTGTTTTTACAGACAAATGTCATTTTTTGTCTGAATGTTCGGAGCAAACGGCTCCACTGAACTACTGGTAGCCATTCAAGGTAGGCCCCTGTGCTAATTCTAATTGAATTGTTTCACGCTAATGACAGCGACTGGTTCTCATTTGGTATTGTCCACGGCCTTTGAAAAGTTAATCAAGACGCCCTTAGATTAGTTGTATAGGAGCTTTCTTACAAACAAAAACTACTTTGTTTCTTTCAATAGGCCTAACTCTTATATTACAACATCCCGTATTTAATAGGTGCTCTATTGTTGGTTAATTATTGTGATCTCCTTTTGCTTTCATCAAAATGTTGATATCGTTATTCAAACCCAAATGTAGAGCTTGCTCGTAACTGGCTAGCAAACAAACTATTGATTTATATTCTAAGAAGAAGAAAAAAGTTTTGGTGGGAGTTAGAGAGAGTATGTCTAAAATGTATCGCTCTAATGGATGGCATCATTCTTTATTCAAACTTAAAAGTTCAACATTTTCAGAATATTAACGTTGACGAGAATCTCTCTTGGACAACTTATAAAGATAGCAAGGCCTATGTCATCTACTAAAATCTCATTCCAACAGAAACTATTTTGAAATTTGTGTAAGTTACCAATTATTATAAGAACAAAATACAAATACAATGTTTTTCGTTGTCAAAGTTCCATTAAGTAGTCTGGTTCCCTGACCAAAGATTCCTTGACGACTCTTGTAAAAATCTAAGTCAGGCGTCACCCACGTTAAAAATAGATGATGACGCAACACCAACGGTGGACAATGTCATTGGATAAAAACGAAGCGCTGATGACTGCCTTGTTTACTTTCAAAAAGACTGGGATAATCACAATTTGTGAAAAATATTACACAAATATTTAAAAATAGTGTTGAATTTGTTGAAAACAGAAAAAACAATAATGGGATGTGTTTTCTTAAATAGTTAAAAAAAAATTGAATTTTGTCACAACGTCTGTTAACAAAATTGAATGATTTTAGTTTATCAACAAAAGGAAGGTCCACACATGTCCGAAAATGTCCGACCATCAACGACACTGTCCGAAAGTTGACGACAACGAGTTCGGAACATTTTGTATGTAACGTAAAAGTTGTGAGTGGTATCCGTTGACCATTATTAGAATTTAATGTTGTCTAGACTTGTTGTTAAATACGTCAATATGGAGACGTTTTGAAATCTTAAACTGCATCTTAGTGATATTATTGATGAATTTTATAACTACACATAATGAGCAAATGTCCACAGTGTGCTCGTACCCGTATTTGTACTCATGTATAGGCCAGTACTGTAGTCATTAAGTAATCCCTATGTTACCAAACCGCAGCAACTGGTTCCCGCCGTCTGGTACACAAACAGCGACGAATTTCCCATACAAATCAATGGTAAAAGCTTGAGCACAATGAAAACCATGTTTTGTAATCTGTATCTTTCTTCTTCGGAAACCGAAAATAACTGCACTTTGACTTTCACAAGTAAGATTACAACTATATTTTACCGTTATTTTTTTTTCCAGATTTAGATAATATCGTGATGTTAAAAAATGTCTATATGTTGAGTGTACGAGATATCTCTGAATATTTAGAGATACCTCTTAATATTTAAAAATGCCTCTCAATCGTTTACTTGTTTTTTTTCTGAATAAGTGACATACGAAACCGCATTTTTGTCAACGATTTAAATATACATTTGAAAAGTTTAGGGATACATTAAAGACATTGTCGATATTGCATTAAACATTTTTAAAGACGTTGATAATGCTAATAGACCCTATACGCCTCACCTCACCATGAAACACACGTCGACGACTATTTTAGGAAACATGAGTGAAAGTATACACAAGCAGTTCATTTACTACATGTATGGCACGATTTAACTGAATCTAGAAAAATCCTCATGTCATTCTTGGACCTGCATGTTTTAGGAATTACAGAACAAAAAAATCCAATATGCTACATTTTTACAAGACGATAAGTAAGTTTTTTGTCCATAACATATTCAGCCTATAATGCCCCTAGGCCTATTCATGTGCCACTTTTTGCGCGCAATTATTAAATTTACATAAAGAGTGATGTAAAAGATCACGTAACTTTGCGAGCAGAAACGTAAGTGTTTTGGTTTCATCGTGACGTCTGAGGGCACATTGTTTTTACTTACCTTGGGTGATATTGGTTTGATGTATTGATATACTCGGCCTAAGGTACTCGGGTCCGGGCTCTGTATTCGGTCCTGGGTGCACTTTGACTCGGTACATCCACAATCATGGTAATAGGCCCTTCCCAAGAAATATTATATAAATTGTACATCACGCGTGCGCACTAATACTACTGGTTGGCAAATGAGGGAACATCGGGCCTTTTTGATCTCGACATATGCATCATATTGAAGTAGAAACACGCTACTGGCAACAAAAAGCATCGACAGTGAATGTATTATAATTATATATATTTTCCTCTATAATGTAAATCTTAAACAAAATAAACTCAGCTACACAAATCGAGCTTATCTTTGTTTTACCTTATGAACATTACCAACACAAAATCATGATTCATTAAGATGGCCCTTCTCATTTTGGATCGTTACACTGTTTTAATTGAAAAGAAACTCAATGAAACGGACTAGTATTCAAATATTAGCGTACTCCGCACACTACTGATAAACAGGCAATGCACATTTATGTATTAGTTTAATTACGTACCCAGCTACACAACTGCATCTGCTGTCAGTTATAATACCATCCCGTCCAAAGCACACGTTCAGTGAATGTGGTGGTCATTTTCTCGCATACTTCGGTATAACATTTACCTCACACTGCCACCTGGCCGTCCGTCAGGGTTTCCAATGCAAGTTTACGCACGTACCCATTCTTAAGGAAATGTTAACCTCTTACTTTCCCCCGTTTACTATTTGTTTCTCTTTTCCAAAAGAACTCAAATCTACCGCCACCGGCACACATCCATTCTCGTTGTCATTTTTAAACACACATGAGGAGTGCGATGCGTCCCCCAACCTTATTTTTGTGTAAATTACGTAACCAACTGTTATTATTTAAATTGCACGACTAGCGCCCTCTGGCGGCAGCTTCCCTTCTTTGTTTGTTCTGTTCCAGCTTGAACTCCTCATGACGTGTTACTGTTTACTGCCTTTACCCAACAGGTAAAGATTTACTTTATTTATTTATTAATGCTTTCTTAATATTTCATGGTTATTTCTTAGATCAATTAGTATTTAGTGGGTAAATATCCTTAAGTTGCATTTGGTCCAGATTATTGTTGACTTTGATGGATATTTTGGTAAGTCAAAAAGACACAGCATTAGCAATCCACTGACTTGCGACATCTAGTGTTTTAGATATTTTCCTTATATATTTCATCTTTAGTAATGATTGCGCCAGTGAAGATTGTTAGTTTGTTTAATCACTACTTTTAAGATCGGAAATGACTTATGTTTGTAAGATTTCATCATTCGTTTTCCTAAAATCGAAGATGTCTGCCGCGTCATCAGTTTTGGCGCCAACCGCGGCTATTGTTCAATACATTATTATAGTGTTAGCTATTATATTATTGGTTATTTTGTAAAATTGTTCTGTTCGGAGTTGAAGACCCTCATAAACTAGCTAAAGAAACAGAAAATTGCCGCATAGCCTGTTATTTGAGGGTCAGACACACAACATGGTATGTCGCCTGTGTTTACTAACTTTGACCTGAACTTGACCGAGTTAATGGCGTGGCTCAGAGGTGGTTGCTGAATGTACTTGAACTCGGTTCTTTGGACACGGATTAGGGTTGGGGTTGAACAATAATAGGGCTGTAAAACTGGGAAGGGGCCACCAATCTACGTCGAAGTATAGATGCATGGGACAAGCAGGTTTTGTAGACAAAGGCGGGGTAAACAAGTTGAGGAAAAGCGTGTGATACTAATTAATCCTGGAACATTTTTTTGTAGTAGTCTGTGACTGGTGCATTGAAAATCTTTAACGTTATTATGTGCTCTTGGATTTGAATAGACCAATTGCGCGACCAATGTTTATAAGTCATCACGTGACTTATAGTGGGTACTACGTCATCATGAAAAATACCTGCAAATACATGCTGTGACTGAAAGAGTCACACCAACAGTCGGCTTTCTGTATTAACACATTTACTAAGCTCTTTTATTAAAGTTGTATGTTGTGACATTACTTTCAATAATTCTATATCGTCCGTCGTGCGTCGCGTCATGCTGTCACCCGTCGCGTTGACTATTTTTCTAATCAGCTCTGCAGTTTCTCTAATGTCTACGCCACCCCGAGGCACAACAGTGCCAACCAGAAAATGGGATGGGCGACGCGACGGGCGACGCAACGGCACGACGCGATGGATGACGGCACGACGCGACGCACGACGGACGACGCAGCGGGCGACGCGACGGGCGACGCGACGAACGATTAGTTGATTTAATTGATAATCACTAGCTTAGCCCTCATCTTATAATATTGATGGCATTTAAATAGCCCAGTTAAATAAACTCCTTTAATTTAACGCAAAAATAGCATTGAACACGCGCGTTTAAACAGGGGTCCATTGACTAATACTCTACACTAGGTTTATGGAATTCCTACATTGTATCAAATTGCAATAATAATGGCGACCGTAAGACACGGCGGTCCGGAAGCCAAATTTTTCAGAGAAGACGGACAAGTAATACTTACTGAGTGGGATAAGATAATATGGATTAATTGCTGCGTCCGAGTTTTTCCCAAACGATAACTTCACAAGCGAAGCCTAACGCATGACACCACTTGCATAACAAAACTGCAGTGCAATGAGTTTGGCCTACCTTGATTTCAGCAGTAGCGCCGCTTCGTTCGGGCAGTGAGTCGATCTTCTCTGTTATTAAATCAGACTAAAAGAAAACGCCGTTCTATCAAATCTATACCGAGTATAAATTTCCCCGAAAACAGTTCTGCAAGTGCATTGAACCTTTTTACGACATAGTATTTACCCACCAAAAGGCTTTTTTGTTATTATCTCAGTGGCGCAGGACACGTAAAAAAGCCGCAATGACACCCTAGTGTCCCACTTAACTTGAGTTAAGACAGGTCGGACCACACTTAGATTTAAGACGCGAAAGTAAGTGGGGCACTTAGTGATAATGCTTTGTGAATACCGCTTAGGCCCCCCCCAAAAAAAAAAAAACAATACCGATTACATTCCATTTCAAAATAGGGTCGGTAGGTCGGGATATTTTTTTTTTACAGTTTTATTTTATTTTGGTAATATTGATTTAAAATACAATACAGTAGGCCTACAATATGTTAATGCCTTATTTATTTATTTAACCCCCTATACTAAAGTAAACGTACCGTGCAATTCCTTTTTAGGCCGCCACTAAGTAAAAGAGTACGTTTGGGGGGAAAACGCAAGGCAAAATCTAGATTTTTCCATTTCAGCACGAGGCGAAGCGATACAAGCTGAGTAAAATGGAAAAGTCAGATTTCAGCAAGTGACATTCAGCGACAATGCCCGAACGAAATGCATTCCATATTGTTCATATAACTCACAAATAGATCCTTGTCATTTGAATTTTGTTCACAATAAACACAAAATAGACACAGAAAATCGTTCACCCACGCTCTGAAAGTTCTTTAAAAACCTTCGGCAGAACGTGGACGATTCCACATAGACTGCAGCCTTGTCTGCCGCTAAACGAACTTGTCTCGTTTGAACAACGAATGGGGACCGATTATTTTGAAAACGAAGCTGCGAAGATAACACGTGACGCATGCTCCACACACGAAGCACGGGCAACAACGGTGCGCGCTGGATTTGTTTGGACGTGCAGTTCGCTCATGCAGTGAGCAATGATCATCAACTGCTTGTCCAAATCTTTCAGGCGTTCAAGTGCTGACGTCATTGTAAAACTGAACGACATGAAGCAAGCAACAGGCCCATGCGCACCGAGCTTCCAGTGTGCTTTTAAATTTATTTTCTTTTCTAATGGCTATTTTTAATAAGAAATAAATCATTGCGATGTTTCAGGTATGTTTTCTATCCTTTATTTGTTCATGTCGTTGCTTGATGATGTCATAGAATTCAGTACAGGATGCAAAAAAGACTGAATGTGATTGTAATAAATGTTATTTGGCAAAGATAAAATTGCCACACGCATAGTGAATGAGAGGGACTCATCGTAGCGACTAATGTGTCACTGTCGGTCGCAGCACAGTAAACCTACGGACGGGGAGCTAGATGTGTTTTACGGCTTGGGTTGATGTTTTCACTGACCACGGTGTCGACGCACGAACTACGACCACTTTATTTTCATGTTCATTTCATAGTGACTAAGTCGATCTCCATTTTATGTATTTATTTGTGATTTTATTTTATTTTATTTTTGTTTTTTTATTTTAATTATTCATTATTTTTAGCCGCCGAACAGGAAAAAGTCGAATAAAAAGTTTAGGGTCGCGCCGTAAAATTAGGGTCGGTCGAGTAACCGGAAACAGTACACTTTTTTCTTTGGCCTTAGTCATTAAGATTTGTCTAAGTTGGGTTTCATTTGAGTGGGGTGCTTATAATTATGTGACTGAAGTAGTTTCGTGATTACGGGCCCAGCACATTTGTATTCAGACAAGTCTCTTCATTCAAATAAGATTAGATTCAAACTTGATTGGAAGTACATTTTCTTGCACTCGCCGTCACCTATGACCACACTCCCCTCCTCCCGTACGCTCAGGATTCCAGCTCACCTTCACCACAGAAACTAAAGCTAGCCTAATTGTCTTCGTTAAACTTATAGTAAAATGAAATGTAAGTAAACACAATTTATAGCAACTATATTTAATGATTCACATTAAATAAAGTGTGTACTTACGGTGGTTCTTTTGCAATAAAAGGGTAAACATTCTTGGAGAATATTTGGCGAAAGTGGTAAAATTTGGTAAAATTGTGCCAAACTAAAGTAACAAAACAGAAGTGAAAACATTTCTATTTAAAAGAAAAAAAAATCATTTAAATAAAAGATTAAGTTAGTGCCTACTCAGCTATGCACTAAGTCCCTGAAAACGGGGCAAAGAGACCACATGTTAAAATACTTACACCACTAAAATTATTATAACAAAAGAGGTGTTTGGATCCGAACAGCAAATAATCTTGACTATGCTTCTACTGCACACATGATGCGCTACAATGACATCGTATGGACCTCCAGAGGTTCACAAATTGCTTAATTGAAGAGGAAGCATTTTCTTATAATGTGGATATCCATCTTAAAATAAAGTATAGTATTAATTATTAAAATATTAGTTATAAAGATCACCATAGTAAAATTCAGCTCTCAAAACAATGTCTGACAGAAATATGGTTTTAATAAGGATGTTTTCGTACACAAATAATTTTGGTTGTTTGCGAGTTTAGAAGTGTTCGCTCTTAGTGAACCATCTTCCAACTACAGTGGTCATTTAAAAGGATATATATAATTGGCATAATGGAGGAGTAAATTCGTTGGTAATGTTATCTTCCAGTTTTCAATCAACACATAACACAACCAATCTGTGATGATTAAACGTTGTAAAAACAAAAGAAAATGGTATCAAGCAAAAACGTATCGTGTATTTACTAATAACTCTTTTGTTGAAAATGTGGTAGAGACAGCCACAAACACTTAGACTGGTTCCCGGTCCCTACATCGTTCTCTTCTGACTAGGGGCCGGTAGCTACTAGCGATATGGCGCTTTTGATAGGTCCTCGGTTGCGCGGGCGCAGTAATAATTTTCTAGTTTTAGAGATGACGTTTGTGACGTATGCATGTTGTTGTTTGACCCTAGCACACGTGTGTATCGTAACCCTTCACCTGGACATAAAGTGAACCAACCTTCAGCATCAAAATTCAAGTTAACTTTAACGCTAGACAACATCTTAACGATGTTAGTCAGCACGATGGGAGATTCTGAGACTCTGTGCCCATCATGTTTTGTGTAAAGGCCGCACTGCATTATGGGATTACCTGGCAGAAATCTGCCAGGTGTATGCTAATTTTCATTGCCTGCTACCGGTCCCTATATTCAGTCAGAACGTAAACGATGTAGGGACCGGGAATCAGTCTAACAAACACTTTGATTGGCGGAAGTAAACATGTGTGACGGGTGCAAATGCGAACCCCCTACTTTTATTTTTGAATTACGCAATAATTCAATTATTATTGAAATTGCAAGGCTAGCGCCCTCAGGCAGCTTCCCGTTTGTTCTCATTCAGTTTTTGGCTAAAGACCTTTAACGACGCATCCGTCTGGTCTTCACCCAACAGGTAATGATCATGGTATATTTTTTTTTTATATTTCATTATTACAGATTAGATTAATTAAGGGAATAAATGAGTGGTGACGAGTTCTTAAACGGCCGTTTAAAACCGGCAGGGTTGTGGCCGTGCGATAAAGGCCCGAGCCGAAGGCGAGGGCCTTTATCGCACGGCCACGACCCTGCAAGGTTTTAAACGGCCGTTTAAGAACGAGTCACCACTCTTTTATTCCCATTCATAAATGCCCTTTTGTTAACAAGTATTGAAAAATATGGAAAATTGGTTTTAAAAAAGGTTTTGGATGGTTTCGTTCATTTGTCAGTTTGCAGTTCATGTTCAGGGGCCCTGCTTTGCTTGTGCGTCTGGTTGTCGCCTCCCCTATGTATGATTGTACGATTTAGAGTTTCAAAACACGAAACCAGACTAAATGACAGCTGTGTGTGACTGTTGGTTGTCGCGGCGGCAAGGCTGTGGTGAAACTCAGAAAGAATCTTTAGAAAAACATTGATTTCACAGTAAAATAAGAGGAACTTTATTAAAACTGACAACTGCTGAAGAATGAAGAAACATTTTAAGGAATGGTAACGTCATGTATCATGGCAGACTGTCACATAAGTAGGTGATTTTTCATTTTCTTGCTTCTATAACTATAAGCTGTAATTTCATCACCTGTGCACTGCTGGAACCTAGGCCCATTTGATGTTGACTGATCAGGGTCTGCTTTCTCCTCTCTGACATTGTTCTGCCTCTTCAACAATAACTTCTGTCTTCAGTCATATCGTCAATATCAAATTGAAGGTCAAAATTACATTGCAACTTGTCAGACATTTTAACTTGAATCCAATAAATAAGTGTCTAAAAACTTCCTACAACTTTTATCGTGCACAAACAAACCAGCAAATATGAGCAGACGATATTTTCTTAACACTTTTGACAGTTCTTCAGCCTCGTCCAAAACATTGCTTTTTAAGTGTTTTTTTTTTTATTAAAGCTTCATTTTATTTCCTTATTAACATTTTCTCTTTAAAATATCTGATTTTACCTCATCCATCGTTGTATGCTTGTGAAAGTAACCATCTTTAAGAAATGTTTATTTACTATTTTGAACAAAAATAAAGTTATGCAAAATAATAAGTTAAAGGATAACAAAATCTCAAGTTTTGTTATTCATGTTCAGGGGCCAATCACAATCCAACTGGTTTTGAACAGCCCCAGCTGTGTCTTTATCAGCCGTTTAAAGTCACTTAGAAATGGTCATGTGACCACTTCTTAGCCAATAGGATTGTCTAAACTGTCTGGGGTATTTATGAATGCTATTCTAAAAGTTCTATCCTTTAGTTTAATTTTGTCTAGATTATTTTTGACCTTGGTCCACCAAAGTCAACGATAATGTAAACCAAATATCCATATTTGGTTAATTCTGGAAACAACAGTTAATACTGACTTGCGATATTTAGTGTCTTAGAGATTCTCCAAATAATCGTGTATTTGTTAAAAATGATTGTGCCATTGAGGAAATCCGTTAGTTTTTTCATCACTGCTTTTCAGACTGGAAGTAAGTTGCATTTGTTAGATTTCCCCGTTAATTTTCCTTAAATCCAAGTAGGCAGTCACGTCTTGAATTTTGGCGGGAAACGCAGGAATTGTTTAAAATAACAATACGTCATTTCCGTATTCTGTATTTTAAAGTAGTTTATACATTTTTAAAGTAGTTTATATATGTGACGGTCATAGAAAATGTACCCCCACCGTTTTAGTTGTCATACTTTATTTTATTACGTAACATTACCTTATGATGTATAAATTATTAAATTATTCAAGAGAAGCGCCCTCTTTTGACAAATACATTATTTTCGCGCGCTTCCGTAACCCTGATATTCCGATTCAACGAAGACCTCACCACACGTTTATGTCTTCGCCTATTACAGGAATAAAAGGTCGTAGCCTACCAAAAAGAGAACAGATTTTGCTGAAGCCTCTATCCTTTTAAAGACTCCAAGAATTTCAGAGGGTTACATATATTTATTATGTTGTGTAATCATTCTGTTTGGGCCCGAAGACCTTTGATGACGAATCTGTGTTGTCTTCACAGATTCACCAAAACCCAAAGCAGAGTCATTCTGAATGCCGTTTCAGCCCGTATTTATTCCAAGTATCACATATACACGTATTTAACAGGCACCTTGAAAAATTGAGCAGGTATCATTTACCTTCATAAATAACTGCACCTTAAAGAGTTATATGACGAAGACATAATTTTACAATTTTTGATATGACCTTTCTAAACACTCACGTTAATCCGGAGGTTCAAATCCCGTTCTAGAACAATTTGCTTTGATGAAAAAACAAAATTAAAAACAACCCAACCCAACCCAACCCAACGCAACCCAACCCAACCCGACCCAACCCGACCCAACCCAACCCAACCCAACCCGACCCAACCCAACCCAACCCAACCCAACCCGACCCAACCCAACCACAACCCAACCCCAACCCCAAACCAAACCAAACCCCAACCAAACCAAACCAAACCAAACCAAATCAAACTAAACTAAACCAAAAATAAACTGAACAGTGAAGCATATAATGTTTGTTAATTTTCTTCATTGTATAGGCCTATTTTCTTTTAAATTAACTAATTCTAATCATAGATGTGAAAATGCCTTGTTAGTTCTAGATTCAGTAGTGGCAACAAGTCTGATTACCACATCGGCGGTTAAAGACATTATACATGATTGGTAAGCTGATTGTGAAGTGTTCTTACTTTGTCTGATTCAATATTCATAAAACAAGCCTTGGGCTCAATCTGTTGACTGAGTCCGGAGAAAATAATGAAAATCGTGTACACTTTTTAGCATGTAACATATTGTCCTTAATTTCGGTTGTTCGACCGAAATCTGTTGCGTTTTTATTAGGTTCTCAGATAGTTTTTCTCGAATATGACAGCATATCACAGGGAAATATTTTACAGAAAAATTGGTTCTAGTATGAACTTCATAAACAGTAAACTCTCAGACTGAAACTAAACAATTACATTTTTGACCCCTACCAATCAAGTACAGTGCCTTTAAACTTCAAAGAGCATGAAGAAAAATGATCATCGACATGATTTTAGTTTATATTTAGGTTAAAGCTTGCGTTTGGTATTAACGTTTCCCTTTTGGGGAGTTTTGAAGGATTGTGATAATTTGTATCATCATTCTAAGGAAATCAAATGATCTCCCTTACCTGGATGGGTGTGCTGATCGCTGACACTGCGGTGAAGTTGACCACATCGGAGAAGAAGACCGTCACCTCGTCGTACGTCTCAGCGGGCGCAGTGCCCGACTGCTTGAGCTGCTCAGCTACTATCTTAGGCAGCATCTGGTACAGCAGGGAGTCTGCTCGTTTCTTTTGCTCCCGGAGTTGTTTTGTCTTGAGATATAGCGTCTCGTTCACATGCTGGATGCACTTCGTCTGTCGGATGATGCCAAGAACTATCATCGGTCCACAAATCAGAACAATCACGAAAAGCAAAACACTCGCTATGACATTAAATTTACCGTACCTTGCTGAGATTTCAAGCTTTTCAATGATTAATTTGGCCTGACCTTTTTGTAAATCTAGTAGAACGTTGATATATTGGGTCATGTTCTTGAACCAGCTATTTCCCTTGACAGTGGATGGTTGTAGTTCTTCGTGGACATTCGAGAGGATTTCAGAACGCATCATCTCAATATTAATTGCGAGATTTTCGTCTATTGCATAAGCTTCTCGAAGTGGCAATGATAGTTTCAAGGCTGTGTTGAGATACGTATTTGCCCTTACGGTCTCATTGAGATACAACAGGTAGTCTTTGGTCTCGGTAAACCCACCCTGGCCATAGAAAGTTCCACCCAGAGCTCTTTCCTTTCCCGTGTGCTCCTTGGCCCGTATCAGCATCTGATAAGCAAAAAGCTGCCTCCACAGATCCCCGTACGAATACTCCTTAACGTCCTCAGAGAGCCAATAGATAATAGTGTCTATGTCCCTTGTGTAGAAATTCACCACGCAAGAACTTGACACGTTTTCAACGGATGCCATAACATAATCCCGAAAATTGTCCAAGTGGGCCTTGAACTCCTCCTGACTGTTAAAGTAGGTCTCGCTTTCACCAGTTTCCCGATTCCAAGATATCCCATCAATGGCTTGGTTCGTTTTATTGTAGAATTCATACAGGTTGACGATCCCGCTTTTGTCCTGCGAAGACAAGTAAAGCGCAGTCAGTCCCCTCTCAATCTGAAGATTGTGAACTAAATCCCCAGCGTCTTTGACACTGCTCCCAATCTTGTCCCGTACCGTCTCCAGCTTTACCGTCTCTGAACTCGAGTTCACCATCATCATAAGGGATAAAACCATGAGCGTGATGATAGGGATGAGTGTGATCATCACCATACACCATACTTGCTGGCACTGTTGGGCGTTGTGAGTTTTCGCCCGGCATGGGCTACATCCCTTTTGAGAAACATTCAGGCCAAGTTGTCCGCCCGCCTTCTCGTCTGCGACGTTGGTACCCAACAAACTGGGGGAAGAAGTACTCCTGGCCCCATGTGGCTCAGGGCACACGCGGTCATGTCGCAGCATGTCTGTACTCAACAAGGATATGCCATTCGTCAATCTACACGAACCGACGCAAGTGATGTTGTCAGACGACTTGCGTGTATTATATTTAGCCCTCTTTCATATAGCGTGTTTGACAACATGAACTGCGCACAGTAATTGTACAGTGTCGCCTGTTCATGTAATTATAAACGAGCCAGTGCGCACAACTGCTGATTCCTTTGGTTGCAAGCAGTTTTATTTATTGTGGAGTATTATTATGACAAGCAATCTCACGGAATTATAATCACTTAAAACGACCCGAGGCCAGATTTGTGCAGTGAAAATACAAGGTATTACTTCTTGAGTACATAACATTCCACAAGCAAATAAGTATGATCACTTTACCCAACTTGGATTTTGGTCTACGAAAACCTAGTGAAGTTGTTGGTAAACATAAAGGCGAGCTTGTCAAGAATAATATCGTATATAAGGAAATAACCTTATTTGTTTCAAGTCACATAGGCCTATTGGTGATTTGTAAATTACCCCGTAAAGAAGAAGACAAAATGAAACGAGTTCAGTATTAATTGCTGGGTGGTATCCTATTGGTTAACCATACACACATAGACACGTCCACACCATAAATCCAGGACTTCTCTTTGTTCATCCATTGTTTTCGTTTGTTTTGTTTTAAGCGAGGTCCCCATTAGTTTCGTAAACGAAAGCTATTTCATTAGAACGAAATTATTTTGAGGGAACGAACTAGTATTTCGAGGGAACGAATTAATATTTCGAGGGAATGAAATAACTCTCTCAACTATGTTTTGTTCACCCGTCCAATTTGTTTTACCTAGCCCTTTAGGGGCTCCGTAGCCGGAAGTGGTAATTATGATGCATTTTTTTGACAGCTTGCGAGTTTGCCAGCTGCCGTGACGTGCAGCAGAACAGCTGATGGACGTAAACAAAGATCGATCCGGCTTTTACTGTGATCGTCAGTTTTTATAACATAGTATTAGTAAGATAAACATGTCACATCGATGTTCAGTTTGAGGCTGTGGACATGGTTACGGATTATTGGAAAAGTGAGTATTATTCCGTTTAACCTGAACGTTTATCACAGGTCCCCTGCACCACATGATTATGCAACAACTGCACTGATTTGGGAGGGGGTCCGTGTCCCTGTTTATCCGACCTCACTGTGAACAGCGGAACCTACAAACAAGGGCAAGTAGTCAAGCTGAAGGAATTGATACTTAATCGGTAATGTAAATGCTAGCAGTATGATTGCCCTGTCAATGTCAAGGTCGTCCTGTAGTTGGAGAAACATTCAAAACCAACTGGTCTCTTCAGGGCCATCACAATTTCAAAAGAGATTATTTCATGTCTGAAGAAAGTATTTCACTATCAGTCAGGTGGAGGATATATCTTTTTAAGTGGGGATATGGAAATTGTTTGGGTAAATTATCGAAAAAGTGGGAGATTCCGACCCAATGTGGGAAGGATGGTAGCCCTGCACTAGTATTCAATTAAACAAACTTCATCCACTTTATAATGCAGAAGTCATTGGTTCGAATCCTGCGGGAGTCGTACGTGTATGTGTGGGCATGTTTGACCATAAGCTCCGAGGACATTTTACAATAGGAACAATGGGACCTCGCTAGTCGATTCTTTGTTTTCATGGGTCCTCGGACGCCAGTTGTGTTCAAAACCAATGGAGATTGCTTCAGTACATGAACAATAGAATTAACAAGAGAAGTCCTCAGACATCAGACAAGCGCCATGTCCGAACACTTGGTTACGACCGGTCACGACGTGCTCTATAACAGAGGTGAAAATATCACGTAAGCTGATTATAATCTCTTTAGTTTTTGACAAAATTTATTTTGAGAAACAACATAGATTGCTTACCACACATTATTTGGTATTAGGTAACACTCTTCAATCAATAATTTTGAAGCATAAATTCTGCTACCGTTGATGAAGAAAAATGGCCGCCACAAAGCCGACATTACGCTGACGTCACAACATCAAATCCGTTAGAGGCGGGAGACAGTAAACCAGTCTTTTTCCGGCACCGTGACGCAATACCACAAGACGCAAAATTGCTCACAGGTGAAGAAGTTAATTGGAGGCTTGTGGAGGGTGTACCCTGAGGATCGGGCCGATCGCATCATCATAATCACCCACGGCCTGAAGCTGAGGGGAAATACTGTCCCCATTTTCGACAAGAACCCGTTTCTACGTGGCTATTCTGATAACCAGCTTACAGTTACCATCAGAGATGTACCTCTTTCAGCTGACGACAACTGAATACGAGAAACTCTTGAAAAACTCAAATGCAAACTCACAGGTCCAATTGTCCGACAGAAACTGAGAGTCAACGGTAAGCTGACAAGATGCGACAACGGTGAGCGAGTCGCATACATTGAGGTTCCGTCGAAGTCGCTACCCAGCAAGGTGATGGCTGGCTCTTTCAGGGCAAGATTAATCCACTTTGGTCAAATCGACGACAGTACCCCCAAACTGCTCGAGATGTTTGGAGCAAGGGCATTACAGATCAGCTTGCCCTAATGACGTGAAGTGTTCCACTTGTCATCTATCTGGACATATCAGCCGGGACTGTCCCAACTTTAATGGCGTCTCGTTATCCAAACCTGCCCGAGATACTATTGACCAGCCTGCACAGTATAGTCAACGCTCTGGTGCAACAGAGCGTGCCCAAAGCGGTATGTCACCCCGAGAGGACACATCACCTCCCACCCCCGAAGACCCTTAGCCGACCCCATGCGAGTCCACTACTCAGCAGACCAAGATCACGAACTTCGTACGTCGCTCAAAACGCGCTCGTATCAGTTCCAGTCAATCACCGCGAACAGACAGCGACCCACCTGCTTCCGATGAATTTAGTTTTGTCTGTTTGAATACCAAAATAGTTGTGTGTGTAGCACCCCGGGTCACGTGCGTAGGGCGTTGGCAATCGATTTCTCCATACTGAGATCGATCATGCCATTACATTCCAAACTCATTGAAGCATAATATCAAACTGCTGAAGCGTATACATAGTATATAAGCAAAAGGAATCTATGAGTCTCCAGTTCAGGTCTTTTTCAGTCGCTGAGTATACTTTAAACAATTTTATCAGAGTTAAACTAGTTTGTTACGACAAATCCCTATTGCCCCTTCATTTTCCATTTTTCCCCCGTTTTTTATTTGTTTTGTCTTTACACAGGCTTGCCAAATGGTGTGTGCTACAACTGTAAGACAGCCGGTCACTGGGCCAGAGAATGCCCCTTCGCTTACGGCCCCCTTCACCAGTCCCCACGGGTCAAGCCAAGAGCTCAAGCCGCACCTTTCATTGGCTACAACAACTACCATACCCGATTTGCACCATGGCAAGTCCCAGCCGCTCAGAGACCAGTTCAAGCTCTCTTACCCGCAACAGCCACCCAAGCCGGGCCCAGCTCAGGGGCAGAAGCCTCAGGTTCAAGCCTGTCCTAAAGCGGCAGAACTCCAAGAGAAGTTCGGTGACGTATTAGAGGTGAATTGTAACTTTAAGTCATGCAATGTTAACGAGTTAATATCAGATGATGTAGACGTAAAGGGTAGATTAAAGGAGCATTCTCAATTTTGGTATGATATTGGAGCATCCGCTACAGTAA
This sequence comes from Marthasterias glacialis, assembly GCA_911728455.2. Lineage (NCBI taxonomy): Eukaryota > Metazoa > Echinodermata > Asteroidea > Forcipulatida > Asteriidae > Marthasterias > Marthasterias glacialis. Next base: position 14,440,075 of record OU452231.1, on the reverse strand, counting down.
TGTCAATAATTAGTGAAGGTTATCGTATTCCATTTGATCAACAACCTCCTCCAATGTTTTCAAACAATAACAAATCATCTTTGTTGGAAAGCTTATTTGTATCAAAAGAGATATTAAAATTGCTTAAATCTGGAAGGATTACTGAAAGAAGTGAGCCTTCTTATGTAGTTAGCCCTCTAACAGTTGTCACACAGGCGTCAGGGAAAAAGAGGCTGATTTTAGATCTAAGTAAATTAAACAAGTGCCTCACGAAAGTTCACTTCAAAATGGATGATTGGAAGTTAGGCTTGCAATTTCTTTCAAGTGAATCACTTCTTTTCACATTTGACCTCAAATCTGGTTATCACCACATTGACATAGCCACTGATCATCAACAATACTTAGGTTTTTCATGGGAGTTAGAAGGAGTTCGTAGATATTTTGAATTTACCGTCCTTCCCTTTGGCCTCTCCTCTGCACCCTTGCTCTTCACCAAAATTATGAAACCTCTCGTTACACACTGGAGAGCGTCCGGGATACTAATTGCTTTGTATCTAGACGATGGTTTTTGCGTGGTTCCAAAGTCAACTACCGATCATGATTATAATATGTTAATAGCTAGAGACATTTCCAGACATGTTAAGGTTGATCTCCTTAGGGCTGGGCTAATATACAACATTCAGAAATCAATTTGGAACCCATCTACCCGCATTGACTGGCTGGGTATGACCTGGGACACAGTAGCTGGCACTTTGCAGGTTGTACAGAGAAGAATAGATAACATTTGCCATACCATCCAAGTTTTGAAATCTTCAAATGTTACCGCAATTAGAAAACTGCACTCCTTGGTAGGCCAGGTCATTTCCCTTAGTCCCGTAGTTGGTAATTTAAGTAGGTTAACGACAAGACATTGTCAAATAGAAATCGCTAAGGCTTCTCATGAAGACAACAGTGTCAGATTGGATGAGCATTGCTCGTCAGAGATTAATTTCTGGGATATTAATTTACCAAGATTGAATGTACGTAAGGTGTTTGCAGCCAATAAGATTAGCAAAATATCATGTTGTGATGCTAGTGCATTAGGATCGGGAGCCATTATATGTAATATCCATACAGCCCACAAACTTTGGACAGAAGTTGAAGCCAAAAAGAGCTCCACGTGGCGAGAATTAAACACCATTTATTTTGCATTGTGTTCGTTCCTGCCAATTATCTCTAATTCACAACTGAAAATTCTAACGGACAGTCAGTCCGCCGCCCGCATCGTAGAGGTCGGAAGTATGAATCTAGAATTGCAACAATTGGCTCAAGATATATTCCGTACTTGTCTCAACAACCATGTGTCACTAGAAGTAGATTGGATTCCTAGAACTTGTAACGAACAAGCAGATTTCGTCAGTAGGCTTATTGATTTGGACGACTGGGAAATAAAGCCCAGCATTTTTCAAACAATTAATGATGCATGGGGACCATTTACAGTAGATTGTTTTGCTTGCTTTTACAATTCCAAGTTGCCCCGTTTCTTCTCAAGGTTTTGGAACCCGGGGTCATCCGCGGTGGATGCTTTTGCACAGAACTGGGCAAATGAAAATTGTTTGTTAGTTCCTCCAGTAGTATTGATTCCAGCAGTCCTAAAACATTTACATTTTTGCAACGGTAAAGGAGCTTTAGTTTTCCCCTGGTGGCCATCTTCACCTTTTTGGCCATTACTTTGGTCTTGTTATAGAACTTGGATGAAAGGATTTATCACATTTGAAGGATCTAGTGCACTGCAGTTGGGAAGAAATAAGAATTCTCTTTTGGGTTCCAATAAGTTAAAGAGCCTTGTATGTGTAGCTTATATTGATTGCACCAAGTAAATCTATATATATTTTTCTCCCCAATGTGTATCAGATCATTTACAGTCAGGCCTTTTGGTCAGATTTCCCTACCAGCATGAAGGAGTCAAAGATGCACATATTTTTCGAAGTTCTTTTTGCCAAGGCGAACGGCACCATAACTGGTTACTTATACAAGTGTAGGGAATTCTTAGCTTGGCTAAAGGTACAAAATATTCCACTCGTATTTCCCATTAAAGTACATGCTATAGCCGCATTCATCGTTCATAAAAGTAAGTTCGCAAATTCTGACAGTACAATAGTGTCAATTGCAGCTGCCATAAAATGGCTTCACTCAATAGTAAACATCACACCCAATCCCTTGGACTCACCAGTAATGCAACAACTAATTATAAGTGAAAGAAGAAAGTTACACAAACCACCCGTGCAAAAAGAGCCCCTTCCATTCAGTCTAGTCAAAGCTATAATCGATAAATTTGGACAATCTGATTGCAGTCTGATCGATTTAAGGACGGCATGCTATGTCTCCCTTAAATTCACGCTTCTTTTTAGGCACGCTGAGATGGCGCAAATTAAAGCTAGCCACATTCGGGAACTCCCAGCAGAAAATAGCCTTAGCATCTTTATTCCTCACTCTAAAACGGACATTTTTAGGGACGGTAATACCGCTTTCTTAACAGACTCTGGAGACAAATATTCTCCCGTAAAAATTCTGAAGGGTTTCATGGCCAAGTGCAATATTGAAATCGGCCAAGATGTCTACCTATTCACAGCTATGTCCTTCCATTCAAGCACGTCATCTCATACCCCGTTGCTCAGCAGACCTCTTAGTTACACAAGATGCAGAGAAATGTTTTTAGATGCACTCAAGCAAGTAGGAATAGACGAACCAACCAATTATGGACTTCATAGTATGAGGTCCGGGGGAGCAACGCATTTAGCAAATAGAGGGGTTCCCGGAGATCTCATAATGCAACATGGGAGGTGGAAAACCACCAATGCAAAAAACAGATATGTCAAAAGAGAAGTCACCCAATGCCTCAATGTGGTAAAAATTCTTTCTGGGGATTAAAGTATTGTATTAAGGAAGATTGCATATGTGATCCAGATGTAGATGTAGTGACTTATAATAAGAATATGGTCAAAATCTCATTATGAAATTAATAAGTGACAAGTTTAATTATTTATCTATTTATTATTCTTGCTCAAACATTACAAGTAACGGTATTTAATAGTAGATTTATGTTCAATTGCATTTTCCGTTAGGAGACGGTTAAAGAGAAATCAGAACAGTTTGAGTTTATATTAACACCGGTCATTACTGAATATGACTCTGATTTGAGATTGTTATGGATGGAAATTCCTCAAAGTAATGGAGGTTTAAGCGATGTTGCGAGTTATGTTTACAGATAAACTGCTTAGTCAATATGTTAGTTTCCAGACCGATGTCTGAAGAGCCGAAAGGGCTGTTTTCCTTTGTGGAAATCGGTAAGAAAAAGAGAAAATTGGTTTGAAGAGATTGTAGAGGTTGTTGTATTGTGTTGAAAACGAAAAGTGCTTTTGTTAAACAAAAGAAACATAGAAGTTGTACTCAGCGGCCGAATCCCGGCCTTATTCCCATGTTTTTCAATAAATTCGTAGAATATACTTGACTGCTTTACTGTGTGCTTAATTTGGTTGTTCATAAGGGTAAAACTGTTTTTCATGCGTATGAGCGTAGCGAAGGAGCATGAAATGACAATATAATGGTTATCGACAAAGCTAGCGATGCGCAAATGACTCAAGAACATTCAGAACAGAACGCCAAAAGTTCAGAAGAACAAACTACCCAAGCAACGAGCAACTCAACCGAACGAAGACGTCGTCGTCGCTATAAGCAAGTCTTTTGTTAAGACATCAAATATGGTAACAACATTTCTTACTTTCATGATAAAATTTGTATCTGCATTATTGTTGTCATGTGTCTTAATTTGTTTCGTAACTCACTCCAATGATGCATACACTTCATATTCTGTCACTTAACGTTAGAGGTATGAGAAATAAAGATAAGAGAAGGCAATTATTCAGTGGATAAAATATCAACAAGCAGATATTATTTTGTTGCAAGAAACATTTCTTAGCCAAGACATGCAGAAAATCATCAGCCTCGAATGGCAAGGTATCTGTTTTCATGCATATGGTACGAACCACAGCCGTGGGGTCTCTGTATTTGTTAAACTGTGCAATATTGATGTTATCAATCACCACAGCAGTGAGGACGGTCGTAAAATCATGTTAAATTATAAAATTAATGATGAGAACTTCTGTGTTGTGAATGTTTACGCTACTACAGTATCTCAGTGCAAAGAACAATTCTTTAAAACACTCACCAAGTGGATTGAAAGGCACAGACTTAATAACAATGGCAACTTGATAAGAGGAGGTGATTTCAACTGTGTACTTAACCCAATTGTTGATGTAAAAACCGAAAGCAGCAATTATAAAAGGGTTAAAGCACTGTGGAAACTTATTGCTAAATTCGATCTCTGTGATATTTGGAGAAAAATACATCCAGACATAAAGCAATATACATGGAGACATTTAAGTCTGAATATTGCATCAAGAATTGATTTCTGGTTGACAACAAAGAATATTCAGAATTGTGCAATCAATTGTGACATACGTCCAGCAATTAAAAGTGACCACAATGCTATTTCACTTAAACTTTCTGATCAGAATAACCCCGGAGGTCCTGGGTATTGGAAATTCAATACTGAGCTTGTAACCCAATCCTCGGTATTAAAAACATCATACATAGCATCACTCAGCAGTGTAAACCAGAGGAACAGATGTACTCTCAGACAAAGCAAATCACTTGGGAAATATTCAAAGTGAAAGTAAAGGAAAGTTCTATCAGATTTTCAAAGACCATGGCAAGTGAAAAAAAAATAACAGCGCGGACTAACTGAGAAAAGAGCTGCTTGACTTGCAGAGTAAATGGGATAACTCCCACGACGAAAAACTTAAGCTTGAAATCGGGGAAAAACAGGCTGAACTAGAACGAATAGTTGCCTACAAAACAAAAGGTGCTATCATTCGCTCCAGAATGAAATGGTTTGAAGATGGTGAAAAAACACTAAATATTTCATGGGCCTTGAAAAATCTAGGGCTAATAAAAAGTTGATAGTTTCCCTTAAATCCAAAAATGGTGAAGTCATTCACGATCAAGCCTCAATAATTATGACAGAAGCTGTGAGCTATTATAAAAAGCTTTATTCATCCAAAAACATGCCTGATGAAAGCATTGATCAGTATTTCAATGACATTACGGGTGATCAAAAACTCAATGGAGAAGACATGGAATGTTGTGAAGGTTTACTGACAATTAAAGAATGCGAAGAGGTGCTACTCGCTATGAAAAATAACAAGGCTCCTGGTCCCAATGGGATTTCTGTTGAGTTTTATCAAACTTTCTGGCTTGACATAAAAAACATGTTGTTTGACTCCATTAATGAGGGTTTCGTGAAAGGACAACTTTCCACCACACAGAAAAGAGGTATCATTTCACTAATTCATAAGAAAGGTGAAATTAATAATCTAGACAATTGGAGGCCAATAACACTCCTGAATTATGACTATAAAATCCTTACCAGCGCCCTAGCAACAAGACTTCATAAAGTCTTACCTTGGATACTGAATGAGGACTAATGTGGTTACTTAAAAGGGCGAAGTGCAGGACAAAACATTCGCCTAATTCAAGACATTGACCTACACTTGGATAAAGAAACTGAAGAAGCCATTCTTTTCTTAGACTTTAGAAAGGCTTTCGATACAATTGAGGTTAACTTCATAAAGAAAGCGTTGGAGTTTTTCAACTTTGGTTCGTCTTTCTTAAAGTGGACAGTTGTTTTGTACAGTAACATAGAGAGTTGTGTCACACAAAATGGCTGGTTGTCAAACTATTTCAATGTGACCAGAGGCATCAGACAAGGATGTCCTCTATCAGCATTATTGTTTATAATAGCTGCAGAAATTTTGGCTTTGAAGATTAAAGCTAACAAACACATCAAAGGTATCCAGATTGAATCAGATGGAAACCTAACGGAAATCAAAATTGCTCAATACGCTGATGACACGACTATCTTTGTTAAAGATAAAAACTCAATCATGGGTGTACTAAAGGAAGCTAGTAATTTTGAAAAGGCGGCTGGTTTAGAGATTAACCTTAATAAAACAGAGGGTCTATGGTTAGGTAAAAGTAATAATATTTGTGATTTTGCAGGTAAAAAATGGCCAATGGTCCCTATAAAGTGTCTAGGTGTGTATTTCGGCAGAAATGAAGAGAAGTTGAGAGAGATGAACTGGGACAGCAAGGTTACTAAGTTAAAAAGAATATTGAGTGCTTGGAGAGCTAAACACCTTACAATTTTTGGTGGAGTTACAATCGTTAAAACACTTGGTGTTTCTCAAATTATGTATAATGCTAGTGTATTGCATGTACCAGATTCAGTCATCAAAGCTGTAGAACGAATGCTCTATCATTTTATTTGGAATTCAAATTGTGACAAGGTAAAACGAGATACAATGATTGGCGACTACAACGAAGGAGGACTGCGTATGATTGATATTCAGTCTCAAATTAAAGCACTTAAGGTTTTGTGGGTTAAAAGATTGTGTGACAATTCTCAAGGTTCTTGGAAATGTCTTGCTAAGAAGGTTCTATCTTCGTACGGAGGAGTTTCGTTAATATTTCAATTTAACTGTCTTCCTGTTGATATCGTTAAAATGGTGGAAAGATCGAGTTGTAATGTGCCGGAGTTCTATAGAAATTTGTTACGGTTTTGGTTCGAAATCGAAGATCAAAATCTCGGTGTCTCTGGTTTGCAACTAGATGCCACAGAAATAAGAAACCAGATAATATGGGGTAACAGTCTTATACGTATTATTGGTAATCCGATTATCTTCAAACACCGGATTGAATCAGGTATTGTGTTTGTTGGAGACTTCTGCCCAGATGTTTTTGTGCCTTGTAAAAACATTCTGAATCAGCTTACCGGTAAAAGGAACCACATTGAAGAGGCATTCAAGATTAGAAAAGCAATTCCGAACATCTGGATTAAACAACTAAAAGGCGCTACTTTACCTCAATTTATTGCTCCGAATATGAACGAAATAGTTGTCAATTCGGAAAACAACATTACCAGCCTTAATAAGCTGAAAACCAAGGTAGCTTACAACATATTTGTGAAGAAAAAGAGTATGGTCAGCAGAAGCGAAACTCACTGGAAAAATATTTTCCAACTTCCCCATGACTTTAACTGGAAACAGGTCTGGAGTTTTAAAATTAAAAAAGTGCCGATAAATAAATATAAAGAGTTTTGTTTTAAGGCACTGTACAACCTACTCCCTACCAAAACTAATGTAAGTAACCTGGAATTTAAGTAACTCTTACAACTGCGACTTTTGTAATGGGTGTGACGATATAAATCACTTTTTGTTTTCATGTAAACATCTGGATCTATTCTGGAAACGTATTAATCACATTATAATTACTGTTAATCCAAACTTCAAAAAATTCATCAGTTTCAAAGACATTGTACTCAGCAATAGAACTAATAATAGTAATTTCGATAATGTCAACCTTATTATAATAATTGCAACTTTACTGTTTTCAAATGTAAGGTCATAAACACATTTAATTCTAAGAAAATTTTAAATTTGGGTTTCTCTGGACGTCTTTTGTTAATGAACTTAAATTTACCGAGTCTCTATTACCTAATTTCAATGTATCTGTCTTCGTAACTTAAGTTTGTTTAGTATCATTGCAGTATGTAATCGAGTGATATTTATTTAAATAATTATGAGTTGAAGAAAGAAGATCAATAAAATGCCTGGAAAAGGCAAAAGAGAGAAAAAAAGAAGTCCTCAGACATAATGGTGATTCACTACGATGTGTTCTTTTCTAGCTGCATCATGCCTTATGTAAAGGAACATAGCGGAGAAGATGCTGTGCACAAGTGCCCCAAGCAATAGTATAGCAAGTAGACACTGCTAATAGACAACAAGAACTACAAGGTAAATAAATACGCCCGCGTCTACAGCAACCATTTCAAGTATGAACATCCCCGACTGTAGTCCCCTCACCCTACTTTTCTCTCTAAAAAAACACTAGTTTTGTCGGCCATACCACAGACAACTCTTTTTTTTGAGTGAAAGACGGGTATTTTCAACTTGAATAAGAGCGAAGTTCGCTCCATTTTCACTCAAAAAGGGTGATGCACGGTGATGTTCACTCTTCAAAGAGACAAAATGACACCACTCGTCGGGCAAGAGAATTATGAAATATGCACTCTTTTACATTGAGAGAGTAGATGAAGGGATACCCACAGGATACGAAGAACATTCATAAAAGGCGTTAAAGTCGACATAAACCAACAATCTGCCAAGAAGACCACAATCCACCCAGACACAACCCAGACACAGAAGACTACATACCCGAGTATTATATTGTGTAAAAGAAGAGCACAACTTACTCTCTTACATAGTTAGATTGAAAAGCATTCTACTTACATTGAAAATCACTCTTTTCAATTGATGCCAGGGACAAATCTTTTGCAGTTTTTCCCAATCGAGCAGAGTAAATTTCTATCGAAAATTTTAAGAGAGTAGATGGACCAGAAGATCATTATAACAACAGGCAATAAACATTATCAATAGTGCAATCGTCACAAACACTGGACCAAAACGTTCACTATCTAAAAAAAAAAAGAGGAGGTGGTGATACATGAAGTTAAGAGTACCTTGCCTCCGTATTCAAGGTGTCTGTACTGGGGATGTGTCTTTGACGGTAACAACAAGGCATAGAACCCTTAAATCCCCTCATATAATGGCCTAAAGCGGAACAGTTGTTCCAATAATATCCCCATTGTTTTGATAATAATACGGATGCATCCATGCAATAATTGATTGCGCAGAAGTTCAAACTGAACAGCTATCACTAAGCAGCACAAATTCTGATTTGTATTCTGGATACAAGGAGAGGCACACAAAAGTGTTGGTTGCTTGCACCTTAGGAGTCAGATGAAGACCCAGTGCGCAGATGTGGCATTCTGGACAAACTTAACAAAGGTGACAAAGTTATGGCCGACAAGGGTTTCAAGAACAGAGATGATCTTTTGATGAGAGGTATCGACTTGATAACACCAGAATTTAAGCGGATAAATGTCCAGTTTACGTTGAGTAAGAATGTCACAACATGCAGAAGTAGCGAATGCTCGTATTCATGTTGAGCGAGTAATTCGTTGAATGAAAATCTTTAAGATACTCCAAGGGCCAATTCCACTGTCACTAGTAGACATGATCGATTATATCTTTACTGCTTGTGGGTGTTTGGTTCACTAATGTGTATCTTGGTCCAACTATCTAGAGGCAAGCCAAAGCTTTTATCTAATATGTTATGCATATTCCGACAAATTTGGTTCAGTTCAACTGCTGTGTGTAATATTGCCTTTCATTCCCGCTCCTTTCCAACCCATCATTTAGGCCTATGCGTTTACAAATTGATTTCAGTATAAACCAACTTGTTGTTATGAATAGATATTATTGCAAACGTTCATGCGTTTTGTTTTAATTTCCAATAAATCTGCTTACAGGATGTGACAAGTTGTGCAAATTAACAAAATACAGACTTTATACAAATAATGTATTCAGTATAAAATTTATTTATTTGTATTGAAAAAATGGTTCACACAATTTGCATTTGATATTATCACATCTGTGTATAGCCCTGTATATGCTCAGGACAACTACATAAGGTTTATATCACTTGTATTTTATACCGTTATTTAGTCAAGCAGTGCAAAAAGCAATAACATAAATTCTTGCAGAAATAACTACAGGAGAAAATACAGAAGTGGACTTTAGTCGCGGGATGCAGAAAGTACAATTCTGTCCATTTCATATTTTTCTACTTTTAATGTTTTTTGAAAATAAAGTTCATGATTTCAATCATATTAGTGTTTTTTAAACTACAAGTATTTTGCTGCAAAAGAGGTTTTCTTTAGGTATGCACGACAGGTGTCGCGGTCTCAGGTATCCGGCGTGCTCAGCTATCCGGTTAACCAAATAAATGGTAACATTATGTCATGCCGTGTCTGCGCACAACAAACGGAAGTCGTCTATTTCAGTTTCGTGCTGAGTCGTGTACAAGTAACACTCATGCATGCTGGAGCTGTCATGGCGGCCTCCTCCTCGATCGAGTAGAGAACGTGCAGATCGTTTCTTTATGTAGGAAGCCTGTCACTAAAAATGCCATGTTTATTATTATCAAAAACACAACAGTGAATCACGTCAGGTTATACATTGAACGTGTTACTTTTATTGTGTTCACATTTTCCATACAACATTTCAGAAAGGAGGTATGCCTTTGATGACGTGTAACCTGGGTAAACTTGCACCCATGAAAACGTACAAAGATGAACTAAGAGAATGTGATCGGGCAGAGAATAATCGTAAGATTAATAGAGAACGAGTTGTCTGTTTTGTTTCCCATGTTGTCGCCCGGATATCTGAACACGCCGGACAGCTGAGACCGTGAAACCGGCGTCGGACAATGATGTAGCAACCCGCCTGCTATTTTGTTTGTAATTTATTAAATCACTGTTAAAAAAAGGGAGAAAAAAGTAAAGAACGTTGGAAAAGTGGGCATTTATACCTAGCCTTGCTGAATTTCAAATAGACAAAGGAATCATACAAATCGTGAAAGCCCTTTTTTTTTTTTTAATTATTGTGTTGAAAAGTGTGATCGCGGTCGTCTGCAACTAGTACTACCACATCGTGAACATGATTTTATACGCTCCTTTTAGAATTTCCGAAACTTCCCGGATTGTCCGTAATGGCTTTATTCAGCCACTCGAAGGTCTCTGGTACAAACTCTGGAATATTTTTCACAGATTTCGGAAAAAAAGCCTCGATGGAAACAAATGCAACATTCACCATGTACGGTACCGCACTTTTCTATGGAGGCTGTCGTGTTTGTTTACGTTACTTTAAAGGGGCACACCGGCTTCGTTGGGCTATTTGGGCTACAAAATAGGCTAACATATGACTTAAAAGGTCTTCCAGGAATGGAGAAGAATGGTTCCTAAAAGAAACCATCAAATTTTGCCGTTTTCGAGCATTTTTCAAAAAACGATTTATCCGAACCAAAAAAGTGGTTCGGATAAATCACGTGGTCTTCGGAGTTAGTTTTACCTCCAGCCGTATAAAAGTAAATTACTGAACCAAATTAAAATCTTTATTTTTACAATTGTTTATGAGTATTTGACAAAAAAGACTGTGTATTCAGATTATTGATACAATTTGTAAATAATGATGAAAAATCGAACGTAATATTCGCATTTAGAGAGTCCGTGCAACCGAAGCGTGTTTACGGCGCACCAGCGTGGGAGCTCGCGGAACGTAAACCTTGGGGGCATACCCCGTACAGCAGGTGCCGTGTCTCGTGGGGCCAGAGAGACAAACCCCGGGGCATGAACTCCCTAGCTTGCCGGTCTAGCCGTAAGCTTAGGAGCTTGCCGGAGGGGTAGGGTGCCAGACCAACAATTACGTTTTTTTAACGACTGTTTTAGTCTGTACCCCTAGCTATTATCCCCTAACTATTGTAACGTGTTGCCTGCGCTACGCACACGCGGGACGACGACGGGGAATGTTTATCCATGGAGGTAGAAATTAGACTAATTTATACCTCCATGGTTTATCCCATACAGCTGATCTATCTACTTCTATGATAACTGCATAATGTCCATCCCCCACTCCCAATCGCCGCAACAACAAAAAACCGGTGGCGGTGGCTGCGGCCGGCCAGTGAAGTCATCGCCCGAAAAACGGGAGAATGCCATCGCTAAAGCTGCCAGGAGAAAGGCAATCCGTTTGCAGCGAAGGCGGGAGGCTCGCTTGGCACATGCTGGCTTTCCCTTTGGAATTATCGTGTTTTTTTTTTTAACTTTTTACTTTTCGTTGGACCGCCTTCTGGTTTTTCCTTGCGATGTTTTTTTGTACCGATCCTTCGATGTCGAAGAAACGTTCTCCGTTGCAAGTAAGTTCGTCGAGTTCGTCGTACACAGAATACAAACTGTCCGTTTATGTTTTTTATTTACACGTGAATTTGAAAATTGTACAAGAGGCAGAATCACTGACATTTGACGGGGGGGGGGGGGGGAGCTGGAAGAGCATAATAGGGCGTGCTATGTCTGAATAATCAGACATACAGCACCACGACGACGATTATGTATTTTTTATTTACACGTGAATTTGTGCTGGATGGATATGAAGTCTGGATCCCCATGCCTCGTTGTTGTAATAATTCATACTTATACAGAGCACCAGTCTACTTACAACATTGTCACGTAAACTTGACAGTTGCAACGGCTGGAAAAGCGTATAAGCTGACTTTTGACCGAGTTTTGTTTTTTAAACATTTTTCGTTAATTACGTGATATTTTGATGATTTGTTTTACAACAACCATTTAAATATTATTGTCTGTTATTCCACATCACTAAATTAGGTAAACAGTAAGCCGGTGTGTCCCTTTAATACCCTACTGGTCACACGACGTGGGTCGCGCAATCGGTCTATTGAAATTTGACAGTTAATTCCCTTGATCTGCGATTGATCAATGCTCTTTTGGAGTGTTCTCCTGTTGAGTTTCTGAGGGTCATATCTTTAGGGCTTGGATGTGCAACTTTTATTCGATTCTCTTTCTTTCAACCCCTCGAACAATTTAGTGTAAAAGAGACATCGCATGTTTGCAGTAACCCCGCAATCTAATAAAAATGTGGAGGTGTAAATAACAAATGTTGGTCATTGCAGTTTATGTTTTTGAATAGGTTAAACATGATAGAATACATAATGTGTAGCAGCTTATATATGAATGTGGTTTGTGGAGATCAAGTGCAAGGGCGTCGATTGTCGGGGGACGGGTGACATGCCCCCCCCCCCCCCCACTTTTTAGAGTGGGGGGGATAGCATGTCAAATGTCCCCCCCCCCCCACTTTTTGACCCCCCCCCCTAAAAAATAGATATGTGCTTAATAAAAGCAACAATATAAAGCATTTCGGGGAAAGTAAACGTGAGTGGTCTCGGGTTTTTCATACATTTTCTTCAAAGAACTGATAACGTTCGAATGGTAATGGGCGAAATGATTTTGTGTTTATTAACATTGCCCTGTCGGCAGTGCATACAAAGATGGACCACGCGCAGAATGCTATTTGGGCTTATTTCCAGCCAAGCTAGTTAATGCATACAAATGGCGAGTTTTGTTCCAGACATGAACGCGCCGGTTATACATGTTCTGTCTGTATGGCATACGAGCACGACCTGCAGAGCATTTATTATTATTTTGACGAGGGAGCAAAAACTTTCAGGTAGGATTTTTGTTTCTCGTAATGTTTTTCGTCCCCAGCGGCGTAGCGACCGGGGGGGGGGGTGGGGAGGGGGAGGATGTGACGCCCCCAATATTTTTCCTAAGTCGGCATTTAGAGCCACAGTCGGCAATTTGAGCACCAAACTTACCCAAGTAAGGGGCACAAATTGAACACAAATCCATTCATCAAGCCTAGAGATCTGCTGACTGGATTTATCGACTGAAAATTTTAATTTATTCCTTGTAGTGTGACAAGTCAAACTTTGAATTACTAAATTTAATATTCTCTGCAACGTGCAGAAATCTACGCTCTGAAAACACTACAGCCTACAGCATCCGGGGCAAAGCCCCCCGGACCCCCGTAAGAAGTGTTGCCCAACAGTAGGGATTTGTCCCGAGTCCAAAGTATTCAAAGTTTGAATTCCAAAATTAAACGTCTATTTTCGGCAACTTGACGGTCCTCCTTAGCCCTGAAAACATTTAAAACCGTAGAACGTCCGGGGGCTTTGCCCCCTTGACTCCCACTAGAAATTATGTCTATTCACTCCAACAGGGGATTCGCAAAAAAAATACAGTTTTCAAAGCTTGAATTTCGAATATAAGTCGTTTAATGCTGGGTATCTGAGGGCCGATTTAAACCTTCGAATTGCTGAAAAACCTCATGAGCGCTCGGGGGCTTTGCCCCCGAACCCCCACATGTTGGTCAGACCCATGTCATTGTGCTTTTACTTTCATTTGATAATGTCAGCAAATTTAGGCTTACACAACCCCGAAAGAAAGTGCCTTCGCTACGCTGCTATTCGCCACCCCCACAGTAAGGTTGGGACTTATCCGATGATACTCCACACCACTAACGTGACCTGACAGGAATAGGCTTTCACCTTCCACCGTTATTTTCTTATTATTTAAGGTTGTATTAATTCAGAATTAGACCCGCAATAAATATTTCAAAAGAAATTATATGTGATATCAATCAAATTTACTACTTAAAATTAATTTGTAGGTTGCCTCTTGAGGAATAATTTCAAGGACTAACCTTGCTTTAAATGCTTACTATTATCATTGAACTGTACGTTGGCCTTTTAGAGATATGGTGGCCCACACATTACAAGTGCACACCGGTTTGGTTAATTATGTCTGTATACACTCAAACTAAACAGTTCACTCATAATAGTGGTATCCGCCATGTCTCAAAGAGGTTAATGGTAAATGCTTTATAAATTTACTTTTACATGTTTAGTTTGATTGTGGTGTGGTGGACATAACACACAAGGAAAGCACTGTTTGGTAGTCTGCAAATTACTTAAATCTATAAAACAGATCCACTCTGAATATGTGTGGACCATACCTCAACGGGGGGGGGGGGGTCGTGATTTTATAATTATTAATAATGAGAAAACATGTAAAACGGTAATGTTCACTTGTCCCAGTTCAAACATTACAACTCGCTATCGCAACATAATAATCCGCTCAACGCCTGTTCTGCAATGATCAAACTACTCACAATCACATAAAGTATATAGGCATAACTGTTTATTCGCTTACGTCTTTCAAGATATTGGGCAACTTCAATTTCAGTCGTGTTGGGAAATTCTGGTATGATTTTTCAAAGCCTGCTGTCATTTTCATCTGGGAGCTAAAGGATACATTTCGCGAGCTGGAGTTTTGTCTCTTTAATCTTTCGGGACGTTGGAATTCCCCTTTCTTCAGGTACCCGATTACATGGGCGTAAAAACCAGTGGGAGGGGGGTGGGGTGGGGTGGGGGTTATATCCCCCACTTTTTGGCTGGGGATGATCGATATAAGAAAACAGAAATTAAGCGTTTTCAGTTTAGCCGCGGTGACGAAGCTGTTCCGACCATACCGTAACCAAGTTGTTGGCTCGGTTAGGCTTGGTTTCAAGATGGCGTATTTCACAAACTAACGAAAAATGTTAATGGAATTATTTTCAAAAATGAAAACCTTGAATCATACCAATCTATTAATGTTGATAAAATTATAAAGACTAATTTTCATCACTTGAAATGAAGGCAGTATTCTTTTTAGAACATTAACTTTCAAGAGATTCTAGAATTGGCTTGGTAACTGTACAGTTTAAAACAGTACGCAATGTTGTATGTCATAATCCGGTCCCACGCCCTCCAACGACAATGAAGCATGATTTGTGGGTGTTAAGTCCGGGATATAATTATAATGTACATTGTACTTGGCAATGGTGCATGCGTGCCAAAAATGACGTAGCTATTTCGATAATATTTCAACACAAATGGTTTGGCCAAAATGATACATTTTTTTTCTAAATAAGCAATCCTTTGGTTTCTTCGCGTGGAAATAAGGTATTTGGTGATGATGAAATTGTATATTTCTTTATTTCTGCATTCCTAAAGATCTCTCTCTATTTTTTTGGATCTTGATTTCTTTGTTTCGTTGTTTCTTTATTTCTGTATGTCCGTTTCCCCCCTCTGTTTCTTTATTTCTATGTCTTTATTTTTTAAAATTTTGTGTATTTCTGTACTGTATTTTTTGGGTGTGTTTCTTTATTTATTTGTCTCCTTAATTCTTGACTTGTTGATTTCTTTATTTGTATGACTTTTGTTTGTTGTGTTTCTTGATTTCTATGTTGCTATATTTCTTTATGTTGTTATGTCTTTATTTATTTGTTTCTTGCTTTCGTTTCTTTACTAATTGTTTCTTGCTTTTTTGAGTTCTTGATTTCTCTGTGTCTTTGTTTCTCTACTTGTATATTTCTTCATTTATTTCTTGATTTCTACGTTTATTTTGCTTCTTTGTATTTATTTGTTTCTTACTTTCTTGATTTCTGTGTTTCTTAGTTTTGTGTGTACCTCTTTTTGTATTTCTTTATTGATTTCTACATTTCGTGGCTTCTTTATCCCTCAAAATCATTTAGTTCGTTCGAAACAATACTTCAGGGAACGAAATAGCAGTTTTAGCAAGATATTATTCCGTTTCCTTGAAATATTCCGATCCCTCAAAATCGTTTTCCTCGAAACAATATGTTTAGGGAAGGAAATAGTATTTCGAGAATAGCAATATTTCGGTGCTTCACTAATGTTATTTCGAACCCTCAAAATCAGTTGTTTCTAACTGTTTCCCATCATTTACAAGTTGTATATTCTGGAGATAACAGACATTCGAAAAGTAAATTGAATTTCATAGGCCTATCCACGCGACTCATCCGGCTGCATTTTGTCGCACTTGACTCACACACACACAATAATAGGGCGGGCTATACACTACAAGCCAAGTTGCCCGATCTGAAGATCAGGCTTGGAGTGGTCAGTGTTGGGTGAAATGAAGGGGGCATGAAGGGTATAGATAGTTGTGGTAGGCCTATAAAGTGGCCAGTCTAATCTGATACAATCGTTCCATCATAACCGGCAACATCTTTGTCGTAATTCAGGTGATTTAAAGTGTATTGTTGAGGTATTTCATGGATTTTGGAGCAATTTTTTGTTACTCCCTGATTTTGAAATTTGAATTTGTAAGGCATTACACAGGTACCAACAAACACATGAGCGTTCACTCAGTCGGACCCTATACATGTAGGCTACATACTATACGCCAGATAATGTCCAGCGTTAATAAAAGCGTTGTTGGGTCCAACTCGGCGACTGTAATGGGCTGTGGTATAGGCCACGTTGATCGTCGTGGATATTGACCCATTTCACCTGATGTCATCATCAATGGTGGTCGATGTCACTGAGTTATTCGGTAAGTGCACATTTTAGGAGACGCGGCGTTTACACGTAAACCGTATTAACCACCAAAATGGTGAGCGTGGCACAGTCGGCGCGTGTGACGCGCTTGCAAGGGGTCAATAGACCGTTCCGGCCTGTCAATCAAACTGTACGCATTGACCGATTGGATCACGCCTTTTGGTCATGGGACCTCGTTCATACTTGGTCACACGTGAGGCGTAAACGTGCACAAGCAAGGTGTGTGGGCGGGGTTTGTTGCCAAAGCCGGAACGGTCTATAGAACTATGTGGATCATGTGCACAGTAGACTGCGCAAACGACTCTGTCTGGATAAACGACTCTGTGGGGTTCGCAAACAAACTAAACGGCTGCTGCATGTAAGATTTGAGAAACACCAACAAAGTGTGGCCGTTGCGGTAATTAAGCACACGGGTCAAGAATTACAGAAAACAGAGGAGTGTGTGCGAAACTTGCTGAATGGTCCCGAACGACAGCCGCCGCATGACAAAAAGCACTATATTGGGGAAAAGCGGCGATTTGCCCGTAACGCAAAAACGACATCTTCGGCGGAGCCGGAAGGGCAACGACGACACCCTCTGGATTTTTCCCAATACGTGGGTACCCCTCCCGAGCCGCGGGACCCAACCGCTATGTGCGACAAACATTTGAGGTTTTCTCTCTTATTATAGATTTGTACACAGTTTGTAGCATGATTATATAGTTTTATTATTAGCAGTTTGAACTTTAAATCTATTTTTTTTTACTCAGCCTACAATCAGGCAATGCATCTTTAAGACTATTTTTCTATGTACACGGAGACATATGTAATTGCTTCTACCTTCACGTCAGATCATCTTATAATACAAGGTTCGCCCTCAGCGGCAAATGTAAGGTAAACGTTCAGGAGGGAACAAGGGGTGTACCATTTTTTCGAGGGTGAAAAATTGTGGCTAATAAAACTGTTCTTTGCATGTGCATTTTTTTAAACGTGATCTTAATCTATAGGCATTGACTGGTATGCCCATTTTCAGCACTATTGTGATGCCGTATACTATAATTCAAAACAATTGAATTTAAAGCATTTGTTAAATGTCGTGAACCATCTCATTAAGTTACATCCAGCCAGTTATCCTAAACTTAGTTGAAGTAAGCAATGAAGAAAAACCCTGAGATTTTAAGGAAACACATAAGTAAGAAGTGGTTGTTTAATTTTGGTATTTGTTTTTTACCAAGTTCAATGGTACGATACATTAAAAAAAAATCTATTGAAGTTTCCCAGGGGCCATAGCCACCTACTCCTGGGGCTGAAACAGAGTTACCCCCTTTACAGTCCGTAAAAAGGATGTAGGCTTGGGTATCATCCATCAGAAGCCTGGCTGGTAGAGCAGTAAGCTCTACCTCCCCAAATTTTACATAGTTATTTGAAGAATGGCCTATAACATCACCCCAATCAGGTAGTTATCAACAAAAATACCAAAACATCCTATGAACATCTCATCCAAATTAAGTGATAAGGTTGTCGACAAATCTGCGAATTCAGATATAGCTGCAATGGGAATCATTAAATTGGGTGATAGGAATATTATGTTTGTTTGCAGTTTTGCAGGCGGGATATCTCACTTAACATTTTGATATCAAATTTATAATGAGTATAGCTTTTTTTTTTTAAGTAAGCCGTTTATTTGATTGAGTTTTGCCGAATCTTTATCATGGCTTGATATGCTGTACATACTTTTTCGAATTTCTCTGTTCAGAATATATTTTCCTGGATTGAGAGTATATCTGCGGTATTGATTCTGTAATCGAACAAATGGTTATGATTCTTCAGTGAGTCTAAGAAGTGTAACCTTCCGCGCCGAGGATCCATCGTCTTAAAGCCCCAGCTTAACATTGGTAAACTGACTGTAAATGCTTCCATTCTTTGCATAGATCAAGATACTTGTAATAAAACCAACTTGTGAAAATGTCAGCTCATTTCTTTCTTTCATTTACAAGAAAATGGTAAAAATACATTCAGCATTTTTGTACGCATTTTTATAGGAAGAGTTTTCGTCTCACGAGACGAAAACTCATTTTGGATCTTATTTCTTTTATTATTTAAAAACGATAACACTTCAAGCAGAAATATTTCAAGGAAAGTTTTCTACCATCATTATCTTTATACCATGTACGGTATATGTAAATCTGTGAACCAATATTAAGCTGGGGCTTTACCAAAGTCAGGAGGCAACGTTTCCAATCAGACCAAGTTATATACAGAATGAGTTTCAATATTTGAGTTTGATACTAATCAGATTTCATAATCTTAACATCATTTCAACATATTGTAAGAACGGAAGGGACTTCATCAGTCTGTTAAGGTAACCATCAAGCATATCACTCTCTTTTAATGCGCTGAGCGTTTTTTGTTTTTTTTTACCTTTTTGCTCAGAGGCTGAATCTAAAAAGGTCGTTGCCTTGGGGGTTTGTTTCATTGTGTCGTAGACAATTAATGCACATGAGTTGATCCAAACTGTAGGTAGTCAAGAATGAGAAGTTTTGTGAGCAGCAAACGTGAATGTAAGTTCTTAGATTTCAGGAACTGTAAGGAAATGTCAGATTGACTTTCATCTAATTCCCTGCTTTTTACTATTATTTAAAAAGAATTATTATTCTAATTCTAAAAGGTCATTTCTAGTACTCTTTTAAAAATCTCATACATGTTAGTGCTGATAAAGAAACACTAACTTATTCATATAGTACTTAAATTTGACTTCTTTTTTGGTGAAAAAATGAGCAACGCCTACAAGAACGAGATTGTGGTCAACATACACTACAAAATGAAACTATAATTGTTTCGATCAGGTGTAAATCATGAATCACGGGGTACTTAATGTAGGCCCCAATAATTGCTAATACAATTATTTTAACCCTATCAGGACCGGGCTTTTTTTTTGACTTACGGGGACCGGGGGGGGGGGGGGCTCATTGTGCCCCCCCCCGTATTTTCCAAAGTCTTGGGCCGATTTTTATGAAACTTGCCACAAATGTGTATTTCACCGCGTTCTACATGATGGTGCAAAAAAAAATTCAAAAAAATTGCATTAAAAGTAATTTTTGTAGTTTTTTTGCCAATTTTTGGTCAAAAATCGTATTTTTCCCATAATTGCCATATTTTTTGCCAGAATTCTGTAAAACTTTGCAAATTTGTCTTTCTTGACATCCTCAAGAACATAAACACCTTTTTCTTTACCAGAGTTACCGTTGAGGGCGCTAAACAAGCTGTTTTATGTAATTTTTGGGAAAAAATCACGTTTTTACATTTTTCCACTTAAAAATCGATGTAAACAGTCCTTTTAGGGTCCGAGTGTGCATTTATGAGGCCTAACTAACAACTCTATAGTATTTCTAGACCTCAAAAGTTCAAAATTATAATGTTGAAAATATTCCATAGATACAAAATTTTGCAAAGTTCGAACCCCTAAAAAACAGCTAAAAATACAAAATCCAAGATGGCCGCCAAAATGGCGGCCATTTTGGATACCCACAATGCATCTCAAACTATCATGTGACATTTCGGTATCACTGTTGGCCACTAAAAATACTTAAAAACATAACATTTTGCTAAAAAATGCCCCAAAATCACAAAAAATTACAAAAAACGAGTAATATGGGTTCAAACAAACGGTTGCCATGGCAACCACTGACCTCCAATAACAATCGTATTTTAACAAAATGACCCTAGATAATTTTCAAGTAAAGTCAGAAAATTTGGTGGCGATCGAATGTAGCGTTTTAAAGTTACAGGAAAAAGTTTGGTGGGGGGGGGGGCACATTGTGCCCCCCCCCGGTCCTGATAGGGTTAAAGGTGGTGTGACAACAAAGGAATGCGTAGAAAGTGTATTGAGCCCGTACATCATTTAATAACTTTATCATTTGCAGAAATGTTTTTTTCTTCAATTCGGTTAAATGCAACCAGACGGAGGCAGGAAGTTCTTTCGACGAGAATCGGTGATCATAATTTGCAAAAAAAAAAGTCTCAATGAAGACCAAAATAGTCTGACCAATTTTTGGTGATACATGCAATGAGAATTATGGTGTCTCTTTTCTTATATGCGTGAACAGGAAACATGGTGACATCATGATAAAAGGTCAAACATGTAAAGTAACGTCTTACCTGGATGGGTGTGCTGATCGCTGACACTGCGGTGAAGTTGACCACATCGGAGAAGAAGACCGTCACCTCGTCGTACGTCTCAGCGGGCGCAGTGCCCGACTGCTTGAGCTGCTCAGCTACTATCTTAGGTAGCATCTGGTACAGCAGGGAGTCTGCTCGTTTCTTTTGCTCCCGAAGTTGTTTTGTCTTGAGATGAAGATTTTCGTTGACTTGCTGGATGCACTTCGTCTGTCGAATGATGCCTAAGATGATTATCGGTCCTGTGAGTAGAACCGAACAGAGGAGCAGAGCGCAGGCTAAGACGTTGATATTCCCTTGCCTCGTATTTGAATCCAGCTCATCGACGATCAAATCTGCCAGATCGTACTGCAATTTGAAAAGGATATTAATGTAAAGCGTCATGTTGTTGAACCAGTCATCTCCTTTAGCGAGCGAAGGTTTTAAATTCTCGAAGTCGTTCAGGTGGATTTCGGAGCGCATCTGTTGGAGTTGATCATACAGCTCACTGTCAATCTTGTAAGCTTCTCGTAGAAATGACGAAAGTTGTAGGGCCGTGTTGAGGTACGTGTTTGCCATAAATGTCTCGTTTAGGTACCACAGATAATCATTGAGCAAACTAAAGCCTCCTAGAGAGAAGAACGTACCCCCACTGGCCCGCTCTTTGCCCGTGTGCTCCTTTGCCAAGATCAGAAGCTGGTAGGCAACCAGTTGTCCCCACAGACCTCCAGATGAGTACTTTTTTATGTCCTGCGAGAGCCATTGCATAATCGTATCTATATCACGTGTGTAAAAATCAATGACCCTTGGAATGGTTAGATTCTCAACCAATTTCAAGTCCTTCCGAAAACTTTCTAAATGAGCCATGAAGTCAACCTTGCTTTTAAAGTAATCCCTCCCTGGAGTGTCTAGTTCAGGGTTCCAGTTAATTTGTTTCACGGCGTCATCCGTATTTGTATACACTCTCATCAAGTTGCCAAGTTCATCTTGGTCCCCCGATGAGATGTAGAGAGCGGTCATTCCCCTTTCGATCTGCAGATGGTGTACCAACTCCCCCGCATCCTGAACGCTGCTACCGACTTTGTCTCGCACCAACTCCAACCTGGCGTTGTCCGCTCCGGAGTTGACCATTAAGACTATAGAGAGCGTGGCGAGTATGGAGATTGGAACCAGTGTTATTATCACCATGATGACTATCTGCCGGCGACTTTTGGCATTGCGCGTATCTGCCCTGAGCAAGGAACAAGCCCCCTGGGGGAGGTATATACCCCATTGCATTGAGGTCTCCTCCCTCACTTCAGACATGACGGATGGGGTGACACATCGGCTCCCATAGGGGTCGGGAATCACTCCTTGTGTTCTTAACATAATTACAGTCGTTTCCCACTATATAGGGACAAGAATTTTCAGTTCCTGACTCAAGCTTGCTCAATTTAAGCTGTAGCAACTGTTAAAAACACTAGTGATTGCCTCTTTTAAATGTTTCATTTTATACTCAAATACAATGAAGACTGCGACGGCGCAACGTACTGATCAATAGCGTCATACATCTGACTATAGTCATGCAGGTTTTCTCCGTCCGGTTGAACTCTTCTCCGCAACAATGGAACAGACAATTTTGGACGTCTCAGCCGTCGTGTCCCCAGTATTAGAAATGGACTCCCTGAATCCGATGTGTGATGTAGCTTTACAGTGTAGGCCTAACAGTCATACATGTACATAATAGATATGAATGGTACACAAGACTGTGAATTGCATGACCTTGTCCGTATGTTATGGGGGCGTGTCAATAAAGAACTGAGATGTCACGGCATGAACATGCTTAAGAACGTGTAAATAACTGGAAAATATTAAAGTTGCTAGGTCAGATTTGTGGTCGATATTACTCAAATTTTTCAATTTTAAATAGTGGTTTTTTACAGAGAAAGTTATAAGCTTTCATTTAAGATGTTGCAAGAAAAAAATCCGCCAATGATAAGAGGTAGATAGTTAAAAACTAAAATGAGTTATTATGGAGATCCCGACATTATCTGACGTCCAAATAGCATCAAGTGCCATCATCTGTAAAAATGGTTCAAAGAGATACAATCTTCAAAACAATCTTTCAGTGAAATTCTGACCATGCAACCTTAATAAACTATAATCATCATGAACGAAAAACGAGAAGCCAAGTGAAGAAAGTATTGACTTGAATTACAACGAATGTTCAGGGTGTCAGCAATCAGGGAAACGTAATACGTTTAATTGGCGTTCAATCTATTTTTGCTAAGAAATAAAAACGATTCCTAGTAATGCAAATCCATTTAAAAGTTAAGCCTGGGGTTTTCTAATGCGCAATACTATAGAAATGACACCCTACAATTAAAGGTATATAACATCATTAGTTTTTGAATGAGTATTCCATCAAATAAACAGTGCATACTACCAATCTGAGAAAATGTCATCGAACTCTTTGGCCAATGTATAATGAAAGCTGTGAAAATGGTTTATGTTTTTGTCAGGCCATCGAAAACAACAAAGGTGAGTTTGGGAGTCTTCTGAGCTATTTACTCGACTTTGACAGTATTCCAAACGAAGGAACGAAAAAATGAAGAAACGCATTGTCGAAGGGGCGAAGGTACGAAGACACGAAGGGACAAATGAACGAAGTGACGAAGACACGAAGGGACAAATGAACGAAGTGACGAAGGGACGTAGGGACGCAGGAACGAACAAACGAACAAACAAACTCCGATGCTTATTGTAACTTTGACCATTACATGTGATCTAATTTGATATAAAATTGATATTCTTTACCATAAATATTACTTACAAAGTTTAATTGTATTTTCATTCGATTAAATTTCGGGTTAGGCCTATATACAGCCTTGCATTGCATTCCGAGAAAAAAAGGGAAATGTCCAGCAACACTGTGAAGAATAAGGTACTTTCCTTAGCCAATTCTTAAATTTTCCACAAGACTATTGTCTCATCTCAAAATTGGCTGTGGTCGATGTTGATATCAGAACAGTACCATATTATTGGCAATGAGCTGTCAAAATTTGTTTTATTTTCATACTTTGAAAAAGTCCCCCCCCCCCAAAAAAAAAACACCCTACCTCAAACTAATGGTATAACATACACACCTGGTGATTTTTATACATTCAATGCAGCCGGCTGTAAGGACGCACATACCCATAATGTTTAAAGAAAACAATTTTCCTATATCCTGTTTACCCTATAAGGACCGGGCTTTTTTTGGATGTACGGGGACCGGGGGGGGGGGGGGGGGCACATAGTGCCCCCTCCGTATTTTCCAAAGTGTTTGACTGATTTTGATGAAAGTTGCCACAAGTGTTCATTTCACCAAGTTCTACATGATGACGTCAATTTTTTTCTTCAGAAATTGTCACTAGAGGGCGTTTTGATTTTTTTTGCCCATTATTGGTCAAAAATCGCCTTTTCCCCATAACTTCTGTTTTTTTCGTCCGACTGTTTTTAAAACTTGGCAAACTTGTACATTTTTACAATAGCAATATAATTCGAACCTAATTTAGTTACTGGAGTCACCTTTGGGGGCGTTATAATCCATTAATTTATCCCATTTCGGGGAGATTTATTTATTTATTTATTTTTTTTTTTGCGTTTTTTTCACTTAAAAATCAAAATGGCCGCCGCCAAGGGCCCAGGGAGAAATAATAAGGCTTGGTTGACAAATCCAAAATATTTAAGGGTCTTAAAAGTAAGAAATTAGCATGTTGAAAATATTTTGTTGTTAAAAAGCTTGATATAATTTGACCCCCTAATTACAGGCTGAAAACACAAAATCCAATATTTTTTGGCGGCCATTTTGAATTCCCTTAACTATTTCAGACTATCACGTGACTCATCACTATCATTTTTCTGGCAAAGAAATAAAAAATAAGTGGAAATTATGTTCAAAAATTTAAAACAAGTCATTAAAAAACAGTAAAATCGTGTGACCCAAGGTCAAACAAATGGTTGCAACATGGCAACAACTAACCGCCGGTATGAGGAATTTTTTGCCAATATGACCCTAGATATATTTTGGGAAAAGTAAGAAAATTTCGCGGTAATCGGACTAAGCGTTAAAAGGTTACGGGGAAAAATTGGTAGCGGCACATTGTGCGCCCCGGTCCTGATAGGGTCAATGGTAACGCGGCATTGAAAGTAGGCAAATTAAACTATTCAAAGTGTGAAAAATGCGGAACCACCCTTAAATGTAATTTTCCTTTTACCTTACTCTTTCGTTTTGGTAACTACGTCAGCTTAAACAGGTCTTGGGGTTCAGTGAAAGAAAACTGATGACGCCTTTCTTCGCTATCATTAATTTATTAACACAATGTCCATCAACAATAATCTTATTAATAGTCCATTACGTGCCCTTGAGAATATTGCACTGTGAAAAGGAAAGCGGCACGCAGATCAAAAGGGTTATTATTCTCATATGTAGCTTATCATATTGCCACTAACACGTAAACTAAATTATCCAACTGATGAAAAGGTCTTTAAAAAACAAAACAAAACAAACAAACAATAGACCACAAACAAAACAACCTGAATGTCATCGCCTTAAAATTGTAAACGTAAACGTTTTTTAAATTTGGCGTGAATATGGAATCGTTTCCCCATTGGTAAAATCTTCACTTCGAAGATTCAATTAATTGTGCTTCAAGAAATACTGAAGTGTGGATCCCGAAGTGTGGATTTGCACTATGAAGGGAAATGGTTATTGCACACTAACGTTAACAATAATGTAGGAAAAACACACATCAGTCAGCAACATCAGCAACAAACTTCATAAATCTGAGGTTCTAATTGGTTCAAGAGTTTACACAGGAATGGGACTATTAGCATATCAATTGGTTGTTCATACTATGTGTTCTGTTTTATGCGGAAAACAACTTGTATATCTATCTGTGGGTACGATTCAATGCAGAATTCTTAATATTTGGAGGCGTCTGCCTTCAAGCGTCTGTAGACTTTTGAGACCAAGAGTATCTTTGCATGATGTATTTATTACCTGGGTGGACTAGCCACCGTCACTTATAAGTAAGGCTTTCAAGTATTACCGCATCGTTTATAAACCGCTCATGATACTATCACGACATCATGATAGAGCATCCACTCGTATAAGCGAGGCGGATTTAGAAAGGGATAATTGGAACGGTATCACGAGTTTGTTATAAGCGATGCGTTTTTGCTTGTAAGCTTGACTTATTTTAGGTTACACTAGTCGAATTGTTGGATGTAAAGCTTTCACCAAGGATGAGTCGACATGCCCTTCTTTTTATTCTATCAATTTGTTGAGTTTTCTGTTTGCTGATGCAAGCTGCCGTGTCACCCTGGCGTCGCATACACATACACCACGTCTTCACCAATAGGTACATCAAAATGCTTAAGGGTAAAGCACAGGATTGGTATTCATCCACTAAATGTTTGTTTTAGTCTGAAAGCTTACTGATTATGAAGTTCTTAGCAGTACAAATCTTCCATAGAAATAGTTCTGGAATATGGACAAATATGTAACAATCAAAGTTAAAGAAAATGTGATTACACGTTAAAAAAGTGTTCACTATTTTCTCCTGACTCGGACGACGGATTGAGCCCAAATTTTCACAGGTTTGTGTTTTCATCTATCACACTGTACTACCTTTACCAATCCTATATTTTACCTTTAGAGACGTCCAAGCTTGTAAAATCTGCGACTACCGGTACTCTTTGACACTTCATTTTATTTAGAAGAATTAAGCTTTTGGTGGTTACTGTTGGTCCAATCGTCAAGATAGTAAAGAACCTTGTCAATCTGGCTGAGTAGACAGTCTAGTAGACGGACCTCAACAAGGCTTATATCATCACAATCTTTAACTTGGAGATTCAAGCATCTCCATCAGCGCTATTTATAGCACCATTGAATGTAATAGGTCTGAACGTCAAACCCTGAGGGACTCAATAGAACTTCTCAACTTTGACATTGTCAGGCTGGATGAACACCAGAATCTGGTAAATCATAGGGCGGAGTGTGTCTGTACATAAACCAAAAATTGTGCAACAATTGGTCTGGCTAAGTAGACCGATCCATTAAGCCCCGCCTACTAACACACTGACCAATCACAGCCTTGATAACGCCACTGAAAGTCCGACAAAAGTCCGATACGTTAAAATCCCGTCAGAAAAGTAAACATTGTTCTGACACACAACGGTACTAACCTTTGTTGTGTGTGTGTGTGAGTAAACATTGCACACGTCCACACAAGGTTTTTTCTAATAGGGACGTGTACAAAAATGTTCACTGCATGAGAACAAAGAAAGGTCCACACAGTGTATGTAACAAAAACATGTGGGTTTGTGTGTGTGTGTGTGTGTGGGTTTGTAAACGTGCACTTGTGGGGTCCTGAGAACAATAGAACAATGGACCCCACAAGGGGATTCTTTAGAAAAGGGATAATAGAACTAACAAAAGGATACCCCATAAGTCTACGTTTGTGAGGGTGTGTGTGGGCATGTTTGACCATATGCTCCGAGAACATTTTACAATAGGGACAATAGGTCCTCACTAGTCAGTCCTTTGTTTTCATGGGTCCTCGGACGACATTTGTGTACAAAACCAATGGAGATTGCTTCAGTACAGGAACAATAGAATTAACAATAGAAGTCCTCGGACATAATGGTGATTCACGACTGTGTGTGTGTGTGTGTGTGTGTGTGTGTGGGTAGGCACACACACCGTTATGGGGACATTTATACAATGGAACAAAGGTCCCCACAACGTTTTTCTTTGTCAAACCCTGTCCCCACAAGGTAATTCAATAGAAAAGGGAATAATAGAACAACAATAGGGAGTCCCCACAACTCGGTGTTAAAAAGTATGTGTGTGTGGGAGTGTGTGTGTGTGTGTGTTTCTGGTGGTGCAAATCCCACAGAAGTGGTCCATGTACAGTCATGTAAAAGTGGTTTGACAGTGTTCCTGTCTAGGTATTTCGAATTTAACGCCCTTCCTTTGGGCTCTCCTCAGTCCCTTTGCTTTTTACGGAGCCCCTAAGGGGACATACTTTTTTTTTTTTTTCGTTCCCTCGAAATAATATTTCGTTCCCTCGAAATAATATTTCGTTCCCTCGAAATAATATTTCGTCCCCTCGAAATAATATTTCGTCCCCTCGAAATAATATTTCGTTCCCTCGAAATAATATTTCGTTCCCTCGAAATAATATTTCGTTCCCTCGAAATAATATTTTGTTCCCTCGAAATATTATTTCGTTCCCTCGAAATATTATTTCGTTCCCTCGAAATAATATTTCGTTCCCTCGTGCACGTGACGTCCCTCGTGTACGTGTATGATTGTACAGTTGCATTGTCATTCGTGCGTGCATACTACTGAGGGTGTGCAGACATCTCGACTCAAATCCATCTCGACTCAAAACCATCTCGACGCAAAACCGACTCGACTCAAGTCAAGTCGACTCAAATCCATCTCGACTCAAAACCGACTCGACGCATCGCCAATACCAACGCACTTACGATGATTGATATTACTTCAAATGAACAAATCCGAAATGTCGAGGAAATTTTTGTGAAATATACCGGTTAAATTTACGCTTACCATGGCTGCCAAAAGTACAATTATATCATTAAATTTTTTTTCCTTTAATGTTGTTAAGTTATTCCAGATCCCCTTCCACTTTTCAGGAAAAAAAATGATATTGAAAGAATTTTACTTTTACCTCAACGTAACTAACGATCGGCTTTCTATAAACGCCCAATTTTATACCTGCATTCTCTACCCCTCGAGGTATTGAATTGAATTGAATTGAATAAATGGAATGAATAAAGACAATTAAGTTTGAGTCCACTCCTGATACAGAGAAGAGTGGAGAAACATCTTCATCAAGCCTATGGCTCTACGCAAGTTTACCGACAATGAGATTATATTGAACGATTAACGATGCGGCACGTTTCTTAGGATTAGTCTATCACGCCCAGGTACCAATATGACAATGGGTTTGGAAGAGTCACCCAATTGTTCACAATATAGACAACTTCAATGGGCTTAATTTCAAATTGAAACCTATACTAAAATGAGGTTAATAATTCTCAAGTAGGCATTGGCCTATAATGATGACAAAAAATACAAAAAATTTTAAACGAACTTTTAAGCAATTTAATTTGACACTACATTAAACTTTACTTATGCTGCATATTTTCTCTTAAAGTATCTTTTGTAACCTATCAATCTAGTTTACTGGTCAAAAACAGAACATTTTACCATCTTCAAATCCACAAATCTGCGTTAAAAGTACATTATATCGTTATATTAATTTGCATTTGCAAAAAAATATGCGTGGGCAGTTTCTTTCAAGTCCTGTTTTCCTATATAAAAAAAATTGGGACATTGCACCGTTCCTTCAAGACTTGACCGTCATGGTATCCCAAGACAATAAAACCTACAATAAGTACCGAGCTGAAAATAACTATTTGATCTATTTTTTTTCGGACTTGTTTTATCTTTAATATGCGTCGAGATGTTTTTCGCGTCGAGATGGTTTTGAGTCGAGTTGGTGACGGTTGTGAGTCGAGATGGTTTTGAGTGGAGATGATTTTGAGTCAAGATGGCGTGCGTCGAGTCGGTTTTGAGTCAAGATGGATCTACATCCTACTTTTTTCAATTTAAAACGAATTATTTATGAAGTGTGTGTAGAAGGGAGTTCAAGCACGTACACGAGGGACGTCACGTGCACGAGGGAACGAAAAATTATTTCGAGGGAACGAAATATTATTTCGAGGGAACGAAATATTATTTCGAGGGGAACGAAATATTATTTCGAGGGAACGAAATATTATTTCGAGGGAACGAAATATTATTTCGAGGGAACGAAATATTATTTCGAGGGAACGAAAAAAAAAAAAAAAGTATGTCCCCTTAGGGGCTCCGTAGCTTTTCACTAAAATTATGAAACAATTAGTGACTCATTGGAGGGCGTCAGGCATTAGGATTGCACTTTATCTTGACGATGGTTTTTGTGTTATCCCCTGTGCATCCAGAAATTCTGAAATGCATTTGAACGTCGCTAGAGTTATCCAAGCATGTTAAATCTGATATATTACGGTCTAGTTTAGTTTTCAACATAGAAAAGAGTCAATGGGACCCTTTACACTGTATTGTATGGCTGGGTATGGTTCTTCAGAGAAGAGTGGATAAAATCTGTCAGACAATCGCTGAGGTGTGTACTTCAAACACGGTTATTGTTAGAAGGTTGCATTCGTTTGCCGGGTAAATACTCAGCCTAAGTCCTGTTGTGGTAACATAACCAGGTCAATGACCAGACATTGTCAAGTAGAGATTGCTAATGCCATGAATGAAGATAGCTCCACAACGTTAGATAAATATTGTTCATCTGACATTGAATTCTGGGACGCTGACTTAAACAAACTAAATGTATGACAGAAACATTTTCAAAGTTGGGAAAACGAGCAAGATTGTTTGCTGCGACGCTAGTGCACCGGGTTCAAGAGCAATCCTTTGCAACGACATCCAAACCGCTCATTCACTTCGGACTGAAAACGAGGCTAAGCGAAGCTCAACATGGCGAGAGTGGAAAACGATTCACTTTGCAACTTTGTCTTTCTCACCAAGCATTTCCAGGTCCCAACTGAACGTTTTTACGGATAGTCAAGCAGCAGCCCATATAATTGAAGTCGGCAGCATAAAATCAGAACCGCAAAAATTAGCTATGGATGTTTTACGTTGTGTTTGATCAATAAGATAAGACCAGATGTTGAATGTATTCCGAGAAACGAAGACGAAGAAGCTGACTTCATAAGTAGGCTGATAGACACTGATGATTGGGGAATTCATGTGTGGGGCCTATTAACAGTGGACTGTTTTGCATGTTACTATAACGCAAAATCACCTCGTTTTTTATGCAAGGTTCTGATACCCGTGCACGTCTGGTGTGGACGCTGTCGCCCAAGACTCGGCAGATCCTAACTGTCTCCTAGTACCCCCTGTTGTCTTAATTCTAAGTGTTCTCAAGCATATTTACTCATGTAAAGGAAAGGGGCGCTTGTTTTCCCCTGGTGGCAATCCTCTTCATTTTGGCCTTTACTTTTGGATAAAAGATTAGTTTTCTGTAAAAGGTTTGAATGCCCTACAATTGGGAAGAAACTAGAATTCGTTGATAGGTTCGAAAAGTTTCCGAAATCCAGTGTGTTTTATTTATTGACTGTACGGGTGTCGAATTATGAATTGAAATTAATTACTAACATAATATTATTCTTTCTAAATGCAGTAGTTCATTTACAAGTAAGAGTTCTGGTCAGAGTTCCCTAACGGTCAAGAAGGAATCAAGTCACGCTTATTTCAAGACGTTTTGTTGTCAAAAGCAGACGACGATACTATTTACGCATATTTTTATTTTTTATAAGATTAGGCAATTTTTCTTATGGCTCAGAAACATGAAATTTACCATCAAATTACCAATAAGGGATGAAATTATAGCAGCATTCATTGTTGACAAGAGTTCCAGTGCACATTTTGACAACACATCTAGTACTCTTACTTCGGCCGTAAAATGGCTTCATTCGTTGGTAAATTCAAAACCAAAACCTGTAGATTCGCTAATAAATCAGCAGATTATAATTTCGGAAATAAGAAAGTTACACAAACCACCAGTTCAAAAGAAAACCCTACCCCTGGATATTGTAAAACTCGAAGCAGAGAAATTTTGAAAATTCCCTGATCCAACTTAGAACAGCTGATGACGTTGTCTCTTTGTTTTGATTTTCATCTGTCTTATCATTCCTCAACCCATTCATATAAACCAATATTAAATAAATGTCTTAGTTATACAATGTGCTTGTTTCGTTGCAATGTATGTATTATAATGATTTGTTGAGTCAATATGAAATAAATGTTTCTACATCAATCAATTAATTTTTTAGAACAGTCTTGGGCAAGCAAGTGGGATATGTGTTAATACACAGAAACGTACCTGATGAGAATTTGCAACGAATCATCAAACTTTCATCAGCTAAAAAATCATATACTTCGACAGGTTCAACAAAACAAGTATCTGGCGTTACCATATCATAGAAACTGAAGTGGGCAAAAACAGAAAGCCAAATGAATGCTAGGACTTAAAACCTCTCTTTCTTCCCCATAGACTGCAAACGTACACTCAAACGTAAAACCATTAGTCATATTTGACTAGAAACCAGTTAGATTTGACGAACAATTTAGGGTCAGCTGGGTAAAACTGAAAATCAGTCAGTCTGACTAGTTTTTACTAGTCAGGATTATTGAAATATCTACAGTTGGAGTCAAATCCAATTCCTTGTTTTATTTGGTATGACTAAATCCGTTGTAAATTTTGGTATGTTTACTACTGTCCTAGTTAGTTTTTAACAACAAGGAAAACCAGTCAATATTTTGACTATGTCGTTATAAGAGTGCACTGTCTATATCTCCCTTGTCAGATCACTATTAGATTATGGAGGTATAAGTGTAGGATCCAGTCCTCCAGAAGGACATCAACAGACTGGAAAATATACAGAGACGTGCTGCACGCTTAATCACTAACAACGGCTTGAGAGACAATTGATTTATCTGAGACTAGTCTAAATGACGTAGGGCATTGTAATGGTTTGTTATCAATGAATCCCACGTGACCAACAATCTTTTAAATGATAAGGGTCTACTTATTTAGGTGTTATATAACTATTTTATCTTTTTTACTTTTAACCTAATTATGTACATTTGGTTCACTTTTACAGAATTATAAGAAATGTGATCAGGTAAAGAAAACTATTTAACGTATGATAGATTAAACTCGCCATCCTTGGATATAAGCTTTGAAAAACAAATGGTTGCCAAATACTGTGTATACAGCTGTGAAGGATCCGACCCACCCACCGATTAATTGCTTTGTTTTTAATCGATCTGAATCAGAATCCTATCTATAATACAATTCCCAGTCAAGGTTGTATTTTTACTTGCCTTTGGCCTTGCAAATGCTTTTACTTGTGTATTTTTCATTAATTGTGGGATTGCATCCAATTCTTAATACTATCCTATTTATTTAGCATTATGTTTTAGCATTATTCTTTTGAAATATGGTCTCCTTGGTCTCATCATAAAGAGACAGGACGTATGATCTTGCAGCATTAATGACATCATCCAGGAATTCACATGACTATACTTCGTCCTCCACATATCCAAGCATGGTGTCTAAACCGCGGAACAGTGGGTTGCAATTGATGCAAATGAAGGGGTGAACGCACTCATCAGCTCCATCCGCAGGGAACGGATGATGGGATTGGCTTGTCTGGGATTGTCAAATGACAGAATTTGCACCGCCTAGATGCCTGGTCTTCGTTTCCAGACCTACCGGTTGTTTTGAGGTAGGTCCTGGCTGCTGATAGTTGGACATCACTTCAAGATATTCAGTTATTGTGATCAGTCTGAATGGGAAACAAATAATTAATATACAGAATTTCCCGGTCAAGCGAAATTGAAAGCTCCTCAAAACAGTCATTTAATTGCACTTTATGTGTAAGCAATGTTAATGCGTCACGCAATAAAATTATTCATTCAATTGAACAGTTTACTCGAACAGCATTCAAATTCGCAGCGTGCATTTGGTCATTCAAATTGTTTGTTTTCTGGCGGGCATTTTTTTGAATATTGTGCATTTAACTTGACACTTTCTTGATCTATAATGAACGTAGCCTCTTCTCTAGATTTTAAATGGTAATATAATGGTTCATTTATTGCATGAGACAACGATTGCTATAAGTACAACAAACAGAAGAAGCTCTGAAGAGGTGCACGCAGAACTATTAGCCAAAATACGTGCTCAGATGCAAGAAATGGTTAACAAAACACACATGAACGGAGAATCGTGGAATCAGCAGAGCACCATCTTGCCTTTATGGTGTGGTGTTTTCCCGGATTTCTTTAGTGAGATCACCCAGTCCGGCGGGGTCCTAGATCCACCAAAGATCCAGCAAGCGGTCACCCTAACGGTTGGATGCTGACTTCTGACCCGAAAGAAAGCTCCCGAACGACCCTTCACCCGCAACAATGCACTCATGAACTCTGACTCGCAGTTGCCATGGGGGAGGGGGGGGGGGGTGGGGAGGCGATTGAACCATTTGTTTGGTCGTTGCTCCCCAGTTTAACGTTGTCCCCTGTCATTTTCTCATTTTCTTGGTGAGGTGTTTCTTATTTTACTTAATTGCAAAAATATTATCTGTCTATCTTAAGGGTTAAAGGCCGCCATTACCTCTGTAAAAATGGAGTGTACCCCAACGACATTGCAAGTTGAGCAATATCCCTTCCGCCCCCGCCCCCACGTCTTAGCGGACCGATTGCGCGACCAACATCACGTGACCTGTGGTGGGTATTAAATGTAAACAAACACGACGTCCTCCATAGGAAAGTGCGGTATGATACGGTACATGATGATTGTTGCATTTGTTTATTAGATCAAGGCTTTTCTTTCTCAAAACCTGTGAAAAATATTTTAGAGTTTGCACCAGAGACCTTTGAATGGCTGAATAAAGGACCGTTCCAGCAAGTTCTACACAAGGAACATAATTTTGTTCATGATGTGTAAGTACTAGTTGTACGACTGTACGACGGAACGTTTGGGCCAGACGACCGCGATCACGCACTTGGTTACGTGTAAACACTGGTCGCGCAATAAATGAAATAAATAAATACACAAATAAAGAAACAAAGAAACACAGAAATCAAGAACTCAAACAAAGCAAAAAGTAAAGAAACAAAAACGTCAAGAAAAAAAACCCAAAGAGATAAACTTTAAGACAAGGAAATAAAGAATCAGAGAAATATAGACATAAGCAAATAAAGAAAAAAACTGAAATAGAATGGCCCTTTTTTTTGACGAAATTGACAGGGAAGACCTGTATACAGATATTATCAATCAAATCAATGTCTGTAGCTCGAAAAGAAAGTAGATTTTCATGCTCCTTCGCTTTGCTCATCCGACAACACTTTCATTCTTATGAAACGACCTCAATAAAAAACAACAATATTATTATGCTATTTTTATAGTGGTTTATTTTAAAGCCCGGGATATGGCCATGATGGTTCAGACGCAGAGTATTTATACAATATTCGTTCTTTTGAAGTTATTTTACATTTATTTTGAGACAAAATAATTGTATTAAAAAAGCTTAAAAATTGCTCTGAATTACTTGAATTACATGCAATAACCGATTTTCAATAAATTTAATCAAAGTGGTAACTTCTTCTCAATATTTTTGAAAAAAAATGTGACTGAAAATTCATTCATGATATAGGTTTTCCCGGCCTATTTCTAGGACTCATTCAATTAAACACATATTTTATTACAGTTTTGTTTTAAAATTATTGCTCCGTTGCATGAGCATCCCAGTCAAATTAGTTGTTCATTTTCGCATTTCACAGTTTAGCATTCTCTGGTCAAGTAAGATTATTAAATTTCGCAAAAGCCAGACGCAATTGAGGCTGTCAACAATTCAATGTCAATCCAACTGAAGAATGGTGAAAACTTAGTCTTGAATGCTTATAAATGAAAACGAATGACTAAAACGAACCTAAATGAAAAGAAGAACGAAATTATTTGAGTACAAAAACAAAATTTAATGCAATAACATCTATAAAGAAAGTTTGATTAAAGTTCGGGTAAAATGCGTAAATTTGAGTGTGTGTTAATGGGGAAAATGAGACCATAGATTGGCCCTGGGCCGTCTATCTCATGCCGACCCAATAATTCGATGCGTTATTGAGTTTTTTTATGACTACTTTTCTTATATTATAACTCAAATTATTGAATAATTTATGACTAATTTTGAACACAACTTCACCAAATCCCACCTGGGGATTTTAGCCCTTCTATAGGCTCTTCAGAGTATTTGTCCGGAAACGTTTCACAAAATTAAAAATTAATGATTCAAAACAAAATAACTTTATTGAACCATTTTAAACACAACTTCGTGAAATTCCCTTTCGGCTCTTCGGAGCATTTGTCCGGAAATAACGTTTTGAAAATTTAATAATAAATTTTAAAAGATATTATTGAGATGTTATTGAAGAATAATAATTGACGTTTTTGAATCACTAAATACATTTTGAGCTCAATCTTCGCAACTTTTCATTTACTTATACATAAAGCTATGCAAACCATATTTTTTTGTGGGCACTTTACATTTATTCGTTTGAGTGTGTCTAGTAAAATTCATCCTTTCAACCCTGAGTAAATTAACGGCTTTGTTGTTAATGCACAAGGAAGAGTAAGTTCACATGGTAAAACCATAGAAACTCTATGGTAGACAATGGAGAGAATATAAATGAATCATCTCCTATTTCTATGTTATGAAAGCCCAATCGTGCCAATTAATCCGTTATTACGAATTATTAAGCCGTTATAACAAATTAGTTATTCGTAATAACGAATAACTAATTCGGTATTACGAATTAATAATTCCTTTTTTACGAAATAAATAATTCGTTATTACGAATTAATAATTCGTTTTTACGAATTAAAAATTCGTTATTACGAATTAAAAATTCGTTATTACGAATGAATAATTTGTTACAACGAATTAATAATTCGTTATTACGAGTTAATAATTCGTTTTAACGAATTAGTAGAAACTAAGCACGTACCCGATCTATAATAGACGCGGCAGACGTGCTTGTGTCGTGTGTCATACGACTGTGACTTTATTACGAAATAAATAATTCGTTATAACGAATTAAATAATCGTTATTACGAATTAGTAATTCGTAATAACGGATTATTAATTCGTAATGTAACGGATTATATTCCAGCTGATTATATATACTTCCGTGGCACGATTGGGCTTTCGTACTTTGTTGCACTTTAGTCTAGCCTCTATGTAGGACTCCTGTGCGATGTGCTGTACACAGATACACAGTCCTAGACATGAAGGTTCGCTTCCGTGGCAATTTTTAGAGATCTATTCAAATCTTACATGCAGAAGCTACTAGCTCACCAGATTAAAATTTCTTGGCTGCATACATTTTTTGGTCAGAGGGTTTTGGACGTCTAGTATTCCTCTTTAATATTCTGACCGGGGAATAATCCTCATGGGTTGTTGATAATTGCATTGTATTGCCATTGTGGAAAGTATCAGTTTTGACCTCAAACTCAAATCAGTCAAAGCTTCGGCCAGTTTGAAAGCTGGTCGAGTGGAACTATCTCTTTCGTCGCATGTCGCAACATATTTTGCTTTCGCAATAGGTGAAATTTATAAATGACTGTTTGAGGAGCTTT
The DNA here is from genome assembly GCA_911728455.2 of Marthasterias glacialis. Taxonomy (NCBI): domain Eukaryota; kingdom Metazoa; phylum Echinodermata; class Asteroidea; order Forcipulatida; family Asteriidae; genus Marthasterias; species Marthasterias glacialis. The sequence goes on along the minus strand of OU452231.1, from coordinate 14,402,684 downwards.
TCAACTTCGCACGAAAAAGAATTAACACGACATGTACATTGGCCTCTTATTTGCCGAAAATGACCGGGAAAAATTGTTGAAATTGATTTTAAAGCCTGGATATGGTCAAGGTTCAGACGGTCTCTGAAACAAGACAAAATGCAAACATAAAACAACGACCTGGACAAAGACTGCGGTCATCACTTGGTACCACTCTTAGGTTCTCCCGGTCAATTTAACGGTCGCATTATTATATTTTGCTTGAAATTAAAAGCTCCTCAAAACAGTGATTCAATTTCACTTAATGTATAAGCAGTTTATTTTCTTTTGCGTCATGCGATTAAAAAGATAACCATTCAATTTTTAAATTGAATAGTTATTCTTTTTTAATCGTCAATCCACTTGAACAGCAATCAAGTCCGCAGAATCTTGTCGCAGGAATCTCAACTTGTGCCTACTCTCGCATGGCTAAAAAGAACGTTATGTAAATTCTCAAGCCTTAAAGTAAAATTAAATGACACTTTCAACTGAAGATGCAAACTCACTTTAATACAGATGGATGAAAGTGAAATAGACTACCTTTTTCACTGAAAATGTCCCAGAAAACCTATAATAAATACTTGGCATTGCTGATCACCAAATGTTTTCTTCTGCCGTTTTTGACTATCTAGCATTTTTAAGAGATGCTTCCTCTACAATCTGGACCTTCTTCTGTTCCTTGCTAGTCTGATTCTTTTTGACTCATTTATTTTTTCTCCAATCGCTAGACGTCATTCAGCCAGCCTTCTTACTAGAGATTTTTATCTGTCACTTTTGGTCTGCTAAAAATTACTCTGGTGGAATCGCCTCTTTTGCCCTTTCTATTTGATTTTCTGAGTCGATGTAATCTTGATTTTTATCTAAAGCAAATTTCGATTTGACCACAGAATGCAAATTGTGCGGTATTGCCAAGTTTGGATAATTCCTGAGCTTCAATTTAATTTTAGTGTTTTTTTCTAGATTTTTAGTCAGATTTTCATTGTAATCCGTATCTAGCTTTGAGTCGAAACACGGAAAAAATGCTCAATTCTCAGCGGTTAAAAACTTCGGCCTGAAATAGATGGCTTTGCTGTTTTCACAGATGGACCCATTTTCACAGGGCTTCTTAAGCAGAAAATATTGCTTAACAATTCCCTGCGAAGTAAAGACGATCAGGATATCAGTCACAGATTGTGACGTGACATTATTTGGCTGGTAACCTTATGCTGGTAAGCACGATTTTGTTGTGCTTATCTACTTTTTGTGCTTCAGCAGCTCTATGAGACTGCACCCTGATAGTAAGAATGAAATGGAATAATTATTATTAAGTACTTTCACGATTATTGTGGCACCGTTGCCGTCTGCGACTCGGCCTTAAAGAACTTCACGCACTCGTGTGGAAGGTATGTGGATGTTCTAGCGCAGAAAACATTATTTTCCGAAAATGACGGATTTATGAGGAATATCTCACGTCCCAAAACCCACTGCCCAAAAATTGTATGTGGCCATGGAATCTTAACCCAGTGAGATTAGTAGCTTCTTACAGGTAAGATTTGAATTATGGAGCTCTGAAAATGTTTCCGCCCCAGAAACGGGCCCTCATATCTAGGACTCTGTATCTGTGTACAGCACAGAGGAAAAGTCATATAAAGCGTCTAGAATATTCTCCAAACTAACAGAAAATGCTTTTCAAATTGAAAACCTTTGAAGCATGCCAATCCAATCATGTTGATAAATCATAAAGACTAAATTCCATCACTTGAATATAAAATGAAACAGGGCAGTATTTTTTTAGAACCTTGATTTTCAAGAGATGTACATACGTCACCAACTGTTTCTGGTTACCGACCTTTTTCGCGTAGCTCTCGGAAATTGTTTCGGTCCATGAATTTGACGTCATAAACTAGTTTCTGGTCAGGGTCGCCTAAACACGTCCCAGGGGTTATGAACAAGCAAGGCAAGATGGGAAAAATATTGGCACATCGAGATCGATCACACATGGATACGAGGTTGGTTTGCTGGTATTCGAAAGAGTTCCAAGCGCGCATAAAAACATCAGCGCGTGATTTGTGAGCAGGCATGAACCATAGATATAGAATAAAATACCTAAAATACGCGCGTACAATACGCTGGTTCAGCCTGGGCGCTGACATTAGTCACGTGCTTGGGGCGACGCGCAACTTTTGAAATGGTGTGACGAGCATAAAATATTTCATGCGTTTAACTATTGTCAAGGTAAACAGTTCTTAAAATATTGCTTTAAGGAAGGTTAAACAGGCACCTAAAGTGAAACAAATACTGCCGAAAAAAAACCGACTTCGTTTCGCGGCCGGAGCCGATCGTTAACAATACGAAGTCTCTGATTGGTTATCCTTTCAAAGTTGCTCATTACTGAATGTAATGACAAAACATAAGTAAAACAAAAACACAAATCTCTGCAAAATCGTTTCCTTTCACTTGATTTCAAGTTGATGGCCTTATTTTACTAATTCTTCTCAATGTTTTTACAAGTACAATGTCAGGAAAACCCGGGAACATAGACAAATTTGGTTGTAAAGTTTGACCCTTTTGTCACTGTTTTGGCTCGGATTGAACAACGTTTAGTTGTAATTTTCCAGACGGAAACTCCTTTGTGTTATCAAAAACAAAACAAAACTGACAAAAAAAAACACGTTTTTTAATAATTTATCTTTCATGAAAAAAATTAAACATTAAAAAATAAAGTCGATGTTCATGGATGACAAAAGCAACCCCGTTTTTGTGTAACTCGGTCCGTTTGAGGAGATTGCCGACGTGACAACAACCGCAGTTTGACGAAACAAACGAGCGGCTGAAACATACGTGAGATTTGAACAACAATGCGTATTTCAGCCCAATTTGTTGCGCCAAAACATTTTGTTTTTATAGCGTCAAAATGGCTATTTCAAACTCTAAACAATAAATATGAATGTTGGGCCAAGCAACTTTAACGGTGCCCTCTTTTTATTTCATTATTTCATTGACAAAAGGATTGTTGCATTGGACATTTTCAAACATTATTTTCACCGGTCTTCGTTTTTACAGAATAACAACTCAGATCAGCTGTGTGGTGTGCTGTATCTATCAATCTGCTCAGTAACATCTTTCTTGCATAAATAATGTGTCAATCCATCAAATTCTTATGAGACGATCGTTTAATCTGCACCCCACTTGCCAATAACACAAAATTGACATTGTCCAAAAAAAATTAATTTTGCGCGTCGCCCCAAGCACGTGACATTTTACTGCGTCCATGGCGAACCATATCTTTTTCTACACAGGCAGTGGAGCGCGCGCACGCACGTCCGATCTAGTTATTATATTCTATATCTATGGCATGAACATAGTCCAGCGCTTGGACCATTTTCGTTAACTAGCGTTTCCAACTACGCCCTCAACGTCACTACACAGCCCAGGTTATTAGACTGGTTCCCGGGTCCCTGCATCGTTTTTGTTCTGACTGAATATAGGGACCGGTAGCGGGTAATGAAAAATAGCATATACCTAGCAGATTTCTGCCAGGTATATGCTAATTAGAATTACCATAATATGTCTACATAATCCTATAATGCAATGCGGCCTTACACAAAACGTGATGGACACAGAATCCACCATCGTGCAGACCATGGAGGTAGAAATTACTTGTCCTTGTAAAAATAGTTTGAATTTTGATGTTGAAGGATGGTTCACTATATGTCCGGGTGAAGGGTTACGATGCACACGTGTGCTAGTGTCAAACAACAACATGCTCACGTCACGAGCACAGCCAACGTCATCGCCAAAACTAGAAAATTATTACTGCGCTCGCGCAATCGAGGGCCTATCAAAGGCGCCATATCGATATAGCTACCGGTCCTTAGGGACCGGGAACCAGTCTACCCAAGATATCAGCCTCAGGGTGCACTACACTAAATAGAGAGAAATCCATGCGCTGAGCAGCCTCATTAATAAAGTGTAAACAACTTTTTCTGTAAATCAAAGATTTGAAGGTCCTTGCTTTTATGGATTGTTAAAAATGGTCCAACATTGTGCCCCTGGTGTTGTTAACTTTCATCCTTGAGCATTTTGGGTAGACTGGCCCTCTAAAAATGGCAATATTTTGCTAAACAGTGTAGGGTCATTTTTACAAGATGAACTATGGCCAGTTTACTCGTTCAGGGGTATTTTTATTTTGGGTCAGCCTAGCAAAAAATTCTCACCGGCTAACCTACTAAAAATTGAAAAGAAAAATTAACTCCAGTTGTCAGAAAATATATTTTATTTGTTTTCTAGAGGCTGAGAGACTTTTAACTATTTTTGAATATTTAGCATTTAGCATTGGTTACTACGGGAGCCTATTAGTGTGGTGCACCCAGTAGTGCCTGAAATAGCGCCCTCTTGTGGATTAATGTAGTGAAAACCTGGGCTGTGGCAACGCAGCTGAAGAGGGCGGTTGGTCACTAAGTTATTTGGGACGAGTGTGTTTATAAAAGAAAACTTCACAGAGGTGAAGAATACACCATTAGAGATCTGATTTAAGTCTAATCAAGTTGATCACAGTTGATCAGGAAGTGACAGGAAGTTGATCACAGTTGATCAGGAGATCACTTCACATTAAACTGAATCAGTTCCCACCAAAAGTATGTAGTCGGTGAAGATAAAATAATCACCAGCATTTCTATATATATACTTGGCACGACATTGTCGAAAGTATCTCGGCTGCGGCCAAAGGATATCTATATATAAATGAAAAACAAAATACAGAAACAAAGACGCAGTGGAAAAACGGACATACAGAAATAAACAAACAACAAAACAGTTACAGCTATAAAGACATATTATACTAAATCAAAGAAATCAAGATATTACAGAAATGCAGAAACATATCAATCAAGAAATAAACAAAACACAATTTTAAGAATACATAAATCAAGACATTAAAACAATACAATCAATTTATCAAAAACACTCAGTTTAGTTGCCTATGGGCAGGTGGTCACTTCAAACATATTCTACCTCCAAGCTTACAGCAGATCAGACAGTGTCGAACGTTGCCATATAGTGCTCAACCTTATGTGGCACTATTTCACAGATAAAGGCATATTACAACATAAACGTTGGCGTTCAGGTAGCTCTTGTTGGGGGCTCACTGGGATGAGCGAAACCGGGTCGACCCGGGCAAGCTAATCAAACGCACCCACAATATCGATGACGTCAGGTGAATTGTGTCAATTTATTGTGATTTGATCTTAGAGCTGATTAGGCACATAAAGAAACTTCTGAGCATAAACAAATGTGCTTAGTAAAAACAGGTCACCAGACAAAAACCTATGCTAGATAGATTGTTTGTGACTGGTGCTTAATCATTTTTCACCAACGCATCATCCAAAATTAGCGCAACGTGCACAACACGCCCGAACCAATTTTTTCACTACTTCGTGACACGGACTTTAATGAAAATGTACAGGTTGTATTAATAGAGTGTTCTTGAAAACCAGAGGGTGGGGATGAATTAGCTTTTGCTTTTCCTTGAACATAAATGGCTGTGATATTTTTATGTTAGATTTGAAACTTTGCATGATGGGAATACAATTTAGTGAGTTTTGTGGTAACACCATGTGGAGATCTCTAATGAGTTGGGATGGTTCTGAAATTAGATGTTTTTGTTTACATAGAGACATACACCAATACTAAATAAACCCGCGTTTCTAGTTAAGTATTTATTTCAGTACATTGCGTACTTGAAAGCTGCAACTTAAGGGAAGCTTTATACAAAGAGCATACAGACTCGTCAATGCTCCAAAACAAATATTAGCTTGGTTGAAGAACGTCAACCGAATACCTAACGGTATGGTACTGGCTATGTGTAAATTCAATCCAGTCCAATGTGACACTGGATCACAAAGCACTTGAAAGTATCCCTTCAGCTTAATGTTGCATGGCCCGATGAAAGAATTTGTGTTTTTAGAATGATTTTCCCTGAACGAATTTTGATAGATGATGAAGTTTCAAAACGAAAAATATAAACCAAATATCCCGCACATTCCATGGACAATGTACAAAATACACGTAACATGCAAACATGTTTGTACATGTACATGAACATGCTGATAGACGTGAGATGGTGTCCCAATCATAATACATTTGTTGTCTTTTATTAATTACGGTACCATTTATCATTGGCGAATTTGTTCCTACATTACGTTAAGTTAAGTCAAAGGTAAATAACTTTCTCAAATCTATAAAAAATACCTGTTAAAATTTTAAATCAAAGAATTTGGGTCAAATCTGACCCAGAATCTTTAACAGCATTTAAAACTGATGATTTAGCTGAAGATTTATGAGTTTCAATGAAAGCTTCAATATCAAGGATGAGGTCAAGTTTTTTGTGAGAGAGTCGAAACAGTTATGGATGTCGAGTTACCATATTAAACAACAGTATTTTGTATGGACAGCTTCTTGTCTGACCACCCAGAAAGTAGCATCGGGTGCGAAAGATTATGAGCGTCACACTATCTTGGCGGATACTGGCACTATGTAAATGTCCGTTAGATTGATTAGTGGTATTATTTAGGGCTATATTGCCCTGAAATGGTCATTTCTTTTAATACAATCAATAGAAGGAAAACCACGACAAGACAAGGAGGATCGTCACTGGTTTTTATTCATTGTACATTACAGAAAACACATTGAACTAAATGCTTCAGGCCCTGTACGAATAACGATTTCGCATACTGTTTCGAAAAGGGTACGATATACATCCTTGTATTGTTTGGGATAAGTAAGGTGGTTTGAATTATTCACACAACTGGAAACAAAACTACAAGCTAATATTCAAGTAAATAAGTTAGGAATTAATGTTTGGTTAATAATACGAGTAAACGATATGATATCAGCCCCTATTTATTTATTATTTCCTCCTTTTTTGGCACTATGGCTTGTGTTTAACAGTATGCGAACGGTGATGAACCCACAAGCACACTTATTACGAATTTAAACTTGAACTAAACACTAACAAAACAAAATGTACTGACAAAGACGGGTTAATCATTAACCAGGCAAATATTAGTTTTGGCGTAGATATGATTGAGAACATATTCAGAGAATAAATAAAGTGGAAATCGGGGCACACCCATGGTTGTGGATGAGCCACCAAGCAGCCTTTTCGTCTATTTTGCCTTTTGATACCGACCCTATCTGAGGGAGAACATTTTTGTAAGTATTATTTTCCTTTTATTTGGTATTTTAGTCTACAAAATTAACATTTAGAGTAGGACAATTTTAAATGGCAAGTTCATTATTTGGACTTCATTTATCGTTAATTGCTATAGATCTATACGTCAATTTGATCTTGTTTTTTGTATTCGCTTTGTGATGGTGGCTTATAGTCTCATTTTCCTCCCGATTCAACCAGCGTAACCAAACCGAGACTGAAAAGAAAATAGTCTGGCTGCACTTCTGTAAAGACTACTAGCATCATGATTGATAATGCACAAGAATGAATTCTAATGCATCGAAATGAAAATAAACATCTGCGAAAGTTCCAGTTCTCATTTTCTTCCTTTTGAGTGAAACGTTGCTTTTAAGTTGCAACTAATCCACTCCAACATTTCATATAGTCTCCAACTTCCCAACTATTAGTAATATCAATCAAGTCAGATTTAATATGTTACTGGACTTTATTATAGATATCAGATATGCATATTATTTTTGTAGTCGCTTATAATGTACAAATCATCAAAGTGGGCTTATTGAAAATCAACGGAAATTGTGTCGTTTATTACGTACATTTCAAATAGTGTAAAGGTAATGTCTAACTTCTACCACTGCACGTAAAGGTAGGCTTTATTACTCGCAAATTTGATACCTGTACCAATATGTTAAGAGAAGTAATACGGTCCTGAAGACACCTGCGCTTAGTGTGTTATTTCCGTGTGCCTGCTTGGTAATTGCATTAAGCACGTAAGCGTCAACACACAGCCCTGACAGAAATGTGTTTAAAAACATCTCATGTGTTGACTAGAAATGTAATAAATATTCACAGGTTGGTTGTATAATGAGAAAGTGGAGGATGGGTTTGAATTTGGTTCCCAAAAATCCAAACCAAACAATCATGTACTATAACTTTATCCAATCACAACCCGGATAAGCCGTACATTTTATATCATAAGAAATACAACATAAATGTACATTTAAAATTGTTCGGGTCAAGAGAAAAAATAAAAAAAACCTTGTCATTATAGGATGTGTCAGACCCGAGGGAATTCAGAATAAAGAATTTGGACCGCTTGATGTTTTCGTCTGAATATTTCGGATCTAACATCATGTCCATTTTATACTTTCAGATACCAGTCTTGTCCTCATCTTATAAGCCCTGAAAATGGCTAACGTTGGCTCATTTGGTGTCTTCCTGTTAGTTGTTTTCCTGTTGCCATGGGAGTCACTAGCAATGATTGGTAATTAAAACGTTTTTATAATAATTAGACTGTAGTTAAGTGTAATTTGACGCTCGTGGAATTGTTATTGAGAGCATTATGAGATATGCACATAAATTGTGCGCTATATTGGTCGTCAACCCCACCTTATGTATTATAAAAATAAAAAGTGCTAAGTGCGTTTGAATATCTCAGTTTCGTACCCTGAGTATTGATTTGGCATTATTGGCCATAAAAGCTGTGTAACTGTTGCAGGTTTTGTATTACATGGTATTGATTGATATATTTTTTTAAGTTCAAATTTTTCATTCCTTCTGTTTTATAAGGAATTATCAAATGTGCATCAGCTTAAAGTATTCAGATTATAATTTAAAAACCTTTTATTGTCGTATCTTATGAGGTCACATTATGCAATGATGTACACAATGTTGTTCAATAGACTTTATATTCGATTGCAGGTGGCGGGGGGGGGGGGCTTGAATAAGTTCCATATAAGCTAATTACTATTGTTACATCCCCATTGGTATTTATAAATGGCGTCCCTTTCCCGTGCTTAATGCTCATTGACTATCCGCAGTGGTTGACAATGATTTGAGTGAGCAGAGCATGGTATTTTGTGAGCCTCGACAGAACTGTAACTAATTTAGGAATATCTCTAAACGATTCAGAAATATCTCTAAATCATTCTTGCAGGGTCGTGGCCCTGTGAAAAAGGACCTCGCCTTTGGCTCGGTCCTTTTTCACAGGGCCACGAACCTGCCGATTTTAAATGGCCGTTGAAGACCTTGGTCACCACTTTTTTATTTCCTCAACTAAAGTCAACGTTGTTGCAAACAAATTGTTGCATTTCAAGTCAGCGAATTTGCCAATAGATGTTTTATGAAAATACATCGTTATTACAAATAACAGCTGTTTAAAGAAATCGTGAATGTAAACAATTCAAGTAGCTTTAAAAAAGATTTAGAGTATCTCTTAATAATTTAGAGTATCTATAAATTGATTGAGAGATATCTTTAAATGATTTAAAAATATATTTAAAATATTTAGAGACATCTCTAAATTAATTGGATATATCTCTAAATAATTTCAATGTAACCTTCAAATCATAAACAAAAATGTTGTTTCGTGTTTAACTAATATTTTGAAAACCAATTTGTCTGTTAAATAATTGAGGGAAATATTTAGAGACCCTTTTAATTATCTAGAATTACCTCTAAATAAATTAGAGATATTTTAAATTTGTTTTAAAGACGTAAGACTGATGCTAAGCTTGTCTACTCGTTGACACCGATAAATTCAGCAACCGAGACGGGGGCTCGGTTCGATTTTGTGTCTAAAACCAATAGAGACGTACGTTGTTGAAGTCCATCCAAGAGAAAACATTTTCAATGTCGACAAGCGTGTGTTGTTGTTGATGTCATTGTCATGTGTTCATATATTAACTTTCTTCTTGTTACAGATAATAACACTTGCGGTGTACAGACTGCCACATTGAAACCCGAGTCTCGTATCATAAACGGCAATGCGGCACAAGAGGGCGAGTGGCCGTGGCAGGCAGCCTTTATTTTCCGGGATAGATTCGTCTGCGGTGGTTCTCTAATTCATCCCGAGTGGATACTAACGGCAGCTCACTGTCTGTAAGTCAATCAAATTGTTCAATTAATTGATCGAATTATTGGATGGTAAACATTCTTTCACAGTGATAGCAACATTAAACAAATGCATACAAAGGTAGTAATGATATGAGTAGCTGGATTGTTGTTTATATTTATAACAATATTGATAAGACAGGTTTCCTCAAATTGTTGAGAAGATTATTCAAACATGGAATACCAAGTTGTTTTGTTCGATTTGAATTTACTTATAAAATCACCCTTCGGTGTTTTTCTTTTGTCTTGTTATTGTTAAGAGTATGCCAATGTTAAAAGCAGGTCGTGTGTAACTGAGTGTAACCCCAAAACATTAACCCTATCAGGACTGGGGGGGGCACAATGTGCCCCCCCTACCAAACTTTTCCCTGTAACTTTTAAACGCTACATTCGATCGCCACCAAATTTTCTGACTTTACTTGAAAATTATCTAGGGTCATTTTGTCAAAATACGATTGTTATTGGAGGTCAGTGGTTGCCATGGCAACCGTTTGTTTGAACCCATATTACTCGTTTTTTGTGATTTTTTGTGATTTTGGGGCATTTTTTAGCAAAATGTTATGTTTTTAAGTATTTTTAGTGGCCAACAGTGATACCGAAATGTCACATGATAGTTTGAGATGCATTGTGGGAATCCAAAATGGCCGCCATTTTGGCGGCCATCTTGGATTTTGTATTTTTAGCTGTTTTTTAGGGGTTCGAACTTTGCAAAATTTTGTATCTATGGAATATTTCAACATTATAATTTTGAACTTTTGAGGTCTAGAAATACTATAGAGTTGTTAGTTAGGCCTCATAAATGCACACTCGGACCCTAAAAGAACTGTTTACATCGATTTTTAAGTGGAAAAATGTAAAAACGTGATTTTTTCCCAAAAATTACATAAAACAGCTTGTTTAGCGCCCTCAACGGTAACTCTGGTAAAGAAAAAGGTGTTTATGTTCTTGAGGATGTCAAAAAAGAAAAATTTGCAAAGTTTTACAGAATTCTGGCAAAAAATATGGAAATTATGGGAAAAATACGATTTTTGACCAAAAATGGGCAAAAAAACTACAAAAATTACTTTTAATGCAATTTTTTTGATTTTTTTTTTGCACCATCATGTAGAACTCGGTGAAATACACATTTGTGGCAAGTTTCATAAAAATCGGCCTAAGACTTTGGAAAATACGGAGGGGGGGCACAATGAGCCCCCCCCCCGGTCCCCGTAAGTCCAAAAAAAGCCCGGTCCTGATAGGGTTAACGGCGGGGAGGCACTCAACCACATTTTGAACGCAGTTAATTTTCACAATAATTATCTAGGGTCTTTTAGTAAAAAAGATACGGCAATCTATATCAAGTTTTTGTTTTGTTTTGGAAGAATATTGTTAACATGCTAATTTTCAATTTGTCCGGCCAATAAATGCTGTAGAATAGTCAATCAGGCCTCATTATTGCACCCTGGGAACCAAAAACTGTCGATATGACTAAAAAAGAATATTACCATGGTTAAATACACCATTATAACGCCTCCAACGGTGACCCCAGTATGAAGGTTATGTTGTAGAGTGTGTCAAAATTAACAAGTTCGCAAAGATTTATAGCATTTGGACAACTACTTGTGGCACTACTGGGATTCCGTAAAAGATAAATAAATTTGAAGATGTTTCTTTGTAGGAGGACCGTCACAAATCACCCCGAACTCTTCCAGTTCAAGATGGGAACCAACAATCTTCTAGCTCACAATCTTCTAGCTCACTCAGAAAACATGCAACAAAGAAGGGCAGTGGCGATGTACATGCACCCGTACTATAAAATCAACGGTGGTGATCCCCAGAATGCAAACGCTAGCAATGACGTCGCTTTGTTTAAAATGGACTCGCCATTTAATATCACTGACTACGTACGGACTGTATGCCTGCCACAAAAGGATATGGTGGATTTCTCGAATGACACAGTAGTTACTGTAACTGGATGGGGACAAACAGAGAATGGTAAATTTAATACTCAAATTAACTTTTCACATCTCTTGAAGTGAAGTATATCGAAACTTTGTTTAAACCACACGAAAACAGTTTTCACAATTTAAAGCTTTCAAAATATGAGTAAACCTCTGTCCTGAAAAAGAAAAAAAAGGATGCGACCAACCTCGGTAGGCTGGTCGCGAATTGTCGACTAGACTAGTCCAACCATCGTTTACCAGGCTGCGTGGGTTCGATCAGAGTTGGTCGAACCATGGTAAACTATAGTCCTTGATCGAACTTGCTCAATCAGACTGAAATAACGTTTTCATTTTATGTTCTCTTGTAAGATGCCGTCAGTACCGACGAACTTCTCGAAGTGCAGTTATTCCTGCAGAACCAGACAAGCTGTGCTGATATATGGTTGAGTACGAATCAGGGCGTTAGTATTGACAACACGATGATCTGTGCAGGCAAACCAAGAGAGACACCCACTAAGAGCGCTTGCTTTGTAAGAACCCTTTCTTTGACCGAGACAGACAGACAGACAGTGAAAACCAGAAAATAATTCTCTTTAAAAAAAAAGGAAAAAAAGAAAAAAAATGTTGAAAATAAGTAAGAAACCGTGCATGTTTGATACGCTTTTCATTAAACTGAATTTACAATGTTGAATCGATTGTAGTACTTTTTTTTACTGAATGAACACTGATCAATCTCAATATAAAAAAGTAATGTTTACGAAAGTTCTATAATAGTCCAACATTAACTCTCTAACACTTTCAGAGGGAGTATCTATTTTAAATACCACTCGACGAGAGCGTGGTTGCAGTGTATTTCTTTCAGATTTTAAACTTATCATAGTTGGAATAAACTTTTAGTGCGGCTTTAGAATATCACCAGGAAAATAATTATTCTTTGAATTGTCAGCTTTCCGCTGAAGACTATCGCACATCAGATCGAAGTAACACAACTATAGTTCAACGCTGCAAAAGTTAGAAGGGCCAAAAAGGACTTTAAATCTAATCTCGCAACGGTGACATGCTATCCCACCTTACCGACTTAACTTCTCGCCGTGGCGACGTAACTAAAGCTAGTTGCGACGATAATTTCAGGATATCTTAGTCATATCTTAGTCATAAACATTGACGACAATATTGATGTGCCCCAGTCACGAATATGTACGCCAATACTGGTGTCAATATTCGCGACTTGGGGCACAAATCATCAAATTTGACACTAATTATTGGCGTCAATATCAGCGACTCTGGGCATTGTTGTTACCGCACGTTTTATAGCGGCAAGCACCGTTCGGGAAGACAGTGTCCAGGTTTTCGTTGTCATAAAAGCAACACAAAATACAAAATTGGCAAAAGAAGCAATGGACAATACACTCGCCAATGCTGCCCTGCGATTGGGGTTGGTTGTTTTCAAATCCTGTTTCCCATGCCGGGCTGGTAATAGCAAAGCCCATCAAAAGTAAACCAACATTATCATCGGAAAGTTATGGGCCAAACAAAAACAAATTGGTGTTTTGTGTGTGTGTGTGTGGGTGTGGGTGTGGGCATGTTTGACCATATGCTCCGAGGACATTTTACAATAGGGACAATAGGTCCTCACTAGTCAGTTCTTTGTTTTCATGGGTCCTCGGACGCCATTTGTGTACAAAACCAATGGAGATTGCTTCAGTACAGGAACAATAGAATTAACAATAGAAGTCCTCGGACATAATGGTGATTCACGACTGTGTGTGTGTGTGTGTGTTTTTCTTCTTCCTTAGTTTCAACTCTGTCGAAAAATTTTCGGACCGAAAGGTCAGTGGAGCAGAATGGGACTAGTACGCTATCAAATAAAAAACGGTCGTAATTTGAAAGGAAAACCTACAGTACAAAACCTGTTGACAGCAGGGTTATACTGTCACTAGTATGAACGTTAATTCCAGCTTTCTGAAACTACGTTTTAGGTTTCCATGCGATTATGTTTTGCTTCGAACCATGCTTTACTTTGAACTTCATTATAGTCAATGCCATTAATGCAAATTATTCTATGAACTCCCCGCCGCAAAAAAAGTATGTTTCCCTTCTTCTTCTTCTCCTTCTCCTTCTGTCTTTTAACTATACCTGAGTTTATCCAAGCAAGTAATGTCATTTCGTGGCGCTCTTAAACTTGTGTCATTCATTGTGACATGAAAGTGACATGAAAGTGACAACGGGTCTAGTAAGCTAGTAAGTGAGTCGCCGCAGCGAGTTTACCATTTGAATTTTCTCTTTAGTTGTGGCTGTTCTACGCTTCCTTATATTTCAGAATAACAGGTATAGAGTGATCATTTTTATGTTGCAACCGCGACTCTTGCTAGAATAACATTTTCTGAAGGGGTTATCTGCGGGTTTTTTTTGCAGGGAGACAGTGGGGGTCCTTTGGTCCTGCTGTTTGAAGAAAAGTGGACCCAATTGGGTGTGGTCAGTTTTGGCCCAATTCAAGGTTGTAACTCGACAGAGATTCCCAACGTGTATGCAAGGGTTACTACGTTTTTGGATTGGATTGAACCAATATTCATTGGATTGGAACCCGAAGGACGTAAGTAAAATAAGTTACGATTTGAAGCCTTTTGTTTGAAAATTGATCAAGAACACTGGATCCTTTGAAAAACAATTATGGATGAAAATAATAACTGTTTATGTAATGGCAAGTGGTCTGGGAAAAAATATGTTTAGACTTTTGATGATTTTCGAGATAATTTCGAGATAAAATATGTAAAGTCTCTTTTGGCTCACATAAATGCATTTAACACCTTACGGGCGTTATTTCACATAGGTTTTTTTATTTGTTTTGTAACGACACGGGAAGGAGGCCGGTCCTCTAAGTAAAAAGGACGAGCACTTGGTCTTAGATCAGATAGACAATTAATACACAGGATGGCGATACTCTATAGGGTGAACTCAATTAATTTAATCTTCATCAGCTCTGGACCCATCAAGAAAACACTAGGTGTAACTAGCAGTCAACTAAATACCAAGATGAACACAGAGAAGAACCCAAACGATCAAGAACCTGGAAGAACCCCCATTACCTGGAAAAGTATACATACAAGCAATAATAAGTACATGTACATTGGTATATGAAGACATCATAAACACCACACACACGTGAGCGACTACAGCTATTTTCACAACACAAATGAATCATTTTCTCCAATACGATATAAATACAAAGCTCAGAAATACTCACTGGGGGTTCTCTGACAAATACTCTCTTACATCCAGGGCATAAAATCACTGCCCTGAGCCATGCTCAGGCACAAAATGGAGAAAAATAGAGACAAACTATAACATGTATGTGTGTCTCATACAGCCTCCAGCAAAAGAGAAAGATATGAGGTGCCGCACAACCTCTTCCAAAATTACTACGCCAATAAATATACCTACAAATACCAATCCAGGCAATGCAAAGATAATTTTGAAATAATCACTTCCTTGGCTTAATATCTTGTATGATAAATGTAATGTGATAACCAATATGAAGTGTAGATTACTAATACCATTCATCAATAGTTGTAATAAACTTGAATAACAATTTAAGAACTACTAAAGACCTATTTTTTAATGGATGGACACGTTGCAATCCGTTCTTTAGCAAAAAGTATAAAGGTCCATAATAAAGTTTTAGGTTAGTTTCAATAGAAAGATTGAGGGCGCACTTGCGTTCCCCTACAGTTTATTTTTGTTTTTAAGCAATCCTTAATTAGAGTCTGCAATGATTATTCTCAATATTTACATACTTGAGAATTCGAGATTATCAAAAAGCAATGACTAGAAACTTAATGGTATTTAATTTTTGTTCTACAGAAGACAGAGAGTGCACTGATACGGAGTACAGATGTTTGCTTGGAGGTTGTGTACACCGTCAGGCCAAGTGTAACGGGATTGATGACTGCGTTGAGACCAATGATGAGGCCTATTGTGGTTAGTTATCTTTAAAACACATTGGTAGTTTTTCGATTTAATTTAGTCCATTCTATGAAATCTGTTAGATTTTCTATTTTTGCAGATGGGGAAAATCACTTATATCGCGTTGTCGATGATATGAATCATTATTACTGAATCGAATTAAACTCTGATTATTTACAGTGTTATCCTTAAATATCAGAGTAAATAACAAACGTGGACAATTATTCACATATTGGTTAAGATTAATAATAATGATGGAATTTCCAACTCAAAATTTAATTTCTGAGAGTCTGAGTAATGGACCGTGGCTTGCACATTGTATCCTTGGGGACAAGCGCGTCGAAAACCCCATGACAAAAATCTACCCTCTCAATATATATTTATTTATTTATTTATTTTATTGTTTTAATTAAACGACAACCTCAAACTATTTGTTCTATTAAGAAAGGCGGGACTCGATCAATAGATCAACAATAATATTGCTATTTGAAGAAATCTGTTATTTCAGTATAGCATTACTCCCTTTTATTCTGGAGTTGTCGCCTTTCCCTGGTTTGCAAATGTACAACCTACGGGGCTAGCGACGCATAATCTCCGTGGCGAGAACCCGCGCGATACGTTCTCATAATGACCTGCGTTTGAATTCACTTTTATACATAACTGATTCACACAATTTTTTACCATTGTGTTTACAGCAAAAATCTGATAGTCTTTATCTCTGATGCAAATTTAACATCCATTAAATCATTGCGGTACCAGCTGCTAACGAATAGGATTCGAATCGCCTATGGCTAATGGGCAAGCTCAGTGGTCACGTGGTAGACGCCCGCTCTAGATTGACGAAGGTCGTGGGTTAGAATCACACCAAAGTAAATATATTTTTGTTTTACAAATCTCGGTAAAGTGATTATACTGCAGTGCTTACACACATCAGATTCACACATAAAGGATTGAATTGAAAATGTGAGAACGAAATGTTCCATTAAGTTGGATAAGTACTCGAGCAGTCTACTGTCTCTTTGGAGGGATAGGCGCGTTTAAGGGCGCTGGGCGTCGTGAAATGGGTCAATCCAAAGATTATTGTGCGTTCAGCGCTCTATAATCTTTGGTCCATCCTGTTAATGTTCATTAAGTGTGACGTAGATCCATTGTAAGCCTGGCTGTAATATTACCAGAAGCCCATAGGAGTTGCATTTAGCTATTTTATCTTTGATGATTTATACAAGAAAAGATTATCAAGTGGTCTTGGCTTTTACATACTTTCTTCAAAGGGCCTGAGGTCTTCTCAGAAATAAAAGTTTCTATATTTAGAAACGTTTTTGAACGATGAAATAGGTGATTTTTAGTAAAATTCACATACATGTATGCCAGCTTTGGAGCCTTTGTTGTATTAGTATTGTCAACTCAATATTATATTTTTATGGTTGACATATAATACATCAGTAAAGTAATGTTTGGTGCGTTTATAATGTTTTTGACGTAACTGTCAATATTTATGGTTTACAAACTATGACTATGCAATCACAATAATAAATTGTGGTTTATAATAACCATGAAAGCTGAACCAATACAAAACATCGTTTATAAATAAGGGAACAAAAGAATGGCGATCAAGGTCTTAAGCCCAGTTCATACTTCACGCGAAAGCGAATGCAAAGGTGAAGCGAATTTTGGTGAAGCAACAACTCAGTACGCGCTGTCTTTTCAATTATTGTAACGCAAGAAAATTTGCTTTGCTTTCACCAATCGCGTGAAGTATGAACCAGGCTTTAAACGGCTGCTTAAATCCGGCAGGGTCGTGGCCGTGTGATGGAGCACCTCGCCTTTGAAAACAATATAAAAACAATTCTTTACTATTGATCTCCTTTAGATTCCGTTGCCATTATATTTGACCCTTACTACGACGTTCACCTGAACGACACATCGATCATAGGTCATAGTGACGTTAAATCAGCAGAAGAGTGCGCACAGAAGTGCATCGACTTCGAAGGGTATGGCTGCCACTCCTTTGATGTCATGAGAAACGGCACGCATTTGACATGCGCAATGGCTGGCCCAGATTATAAAGTGATTGCTACTTCACCAATAATATCAGAAGGTCAAATTTCTGAGTATGATAAAGTCATACATTTCGAGTTAGATCCCGGAGTTGGTAAGTTGTACACCTTTTGCAATGTTTTTTTTTTCTTTTCTCTTTGAGTGGATCCAAATAAAGTTCCCTGAAGATTTGCATTACAGTATTTATCTCATGCCTTTCATAACTGCATTAAAGCTTTCTATTAATTATTTTATTTTAATTTATCTTATTTTATGTTGTTGTTGTTGTGCCATGGCATTTGATATATTATAAACCTACAATGACAGTGTTAAATAAATGTGAGTAAATTTGTTATTTAATTTTAATGTAATTGTCACACGTCATTATCTTGCCAATTGACTTCTAACTTTGGAACCATTTCACCTAAGTGCTGTCACTTATATTGCAGTGCGACATTTTAATATCATTCATTTAACTTGATCACATTTCATTCCTTCCAGACGGACTGAGTCTCGATGATACCAAACATCTTGGATTCATAGCCTCTCCCAAAGTCTTCGACCAGAATTTTGTGGGGCCAGAAGGTGGTATTTATTCTTGGTTAATTAGGCCAAGTGGTGGGGTGAATATGATCACGCTCACGTTCGCTGGGATACTGGCCGAGGAATCCGAGGACATGCACAATGGACTAGATGGGTCCTGCCTTAATTATATAGTATTTAACGCTACAGATAAGGATGGTATCTTCCTTAAGAAACATAGTGTCTGTCTGCACGCATTGAAGACGACCAACGTGGTCACGGCGGAGGGTTGGACGTTCGGGCTAGATTTCCACTCTAGCAACGTTACAAAGAACAAGTTCGTTGCATCGTACAAAGCAGGTAAGTCGACCATGTTACGATCCGAAAATCACAAAACTATCCGTGACTGCAAATTACTCAAAAAACCTGAATGTTCTCAGACAGGGGCGGATCCAGGATTTTCCAAACGGGGGGGGGGGGGGGGGGGGTGGGGGGGGGCGTGGAATTTACCGATCAAGCAGCAAATGATGATTGAAGGCAAGTTGTGTTGACTGCAAGTGCTAATCGTTTTTTACTCGCCTCTTATTGTTTGACATTACAGTGAACATTGTAGTATAAAGGCGAAAGTTTATATCTCGTTGCAAGTGGGCGGGATGATCTTGATTTTATTTTTCGGAAGGAAAAATAGGGGGGCGTCCCCCTGGATCCGCCCCTGTCAGATGCAATAAAGAAATCAAACAAGGTCATGCTGATATAAAGAACAAAGAAAAAAGTGATTTAATAATGACTCTATCAAACAATATTCAAGTCTCACTAGGGTTAACAAGTGTACAATAATTTGGTTCAAGTGTACAATTAAGAAAACATATTTTACACAATAAATAATAATATCTTACGGGCGAGACTTCGGCAAGCAAAAGACGTTATTGGCAAGGACTTAAAACTCTGGAAAACGAAGACTCCAGGGATGGTGAAAACACTACTAGATTGAGTTGATAAAATGTCGCTTTCGGAATCCAATTCAGCTCTCGAAACTTTCCTCGGTCAAGATGAACTTATCACACTGCTCCATGACGAGTCCTGACAATCACAGGTACTGATAATCTCCAGTCACAAGCTGTACAGACGTCTCAGTCCAATTTTATTCCTATCGTGTGGTTCTGTATTGTTGGCATTATATTAAGGTGCTCGTAACGATACATAAAACTTTCCACAAAACGTTTAAGAAGGACCCTTTAAAAACCAATTTGATAACAATGTAAAACTGTTACGGAAACTAACAACAGCAGCTTCAGCAGCACAGCAAAAACCATTATGAACTCGATTCGGGATGTTGCTCATTATAATGTTTACTATGGCACACGCACAAAATGCATGACTGCATTTGCTGTTCGGATACACCTCATGTTTTCACATAAACAGCAATTGATTCTGAAAAAAAGATAATGCAATATTGAATACAATTTGAAGTCAATTGAGCACGTTCTAATAGGTAGTGAGGACGTACTGTCCCTTTCGTTGTAAGTCATTGATTTAGATGTTGGAATATACTCTCACACACATTAAAGGGGGAAAACAGTTTCTTTTCCCCAAAATTGTAAGTAGAAATTCTCTTATATCTTATGTTTTAATCAAGCTAGAACATTTTTTTTTCAGAATGGAGATGCAATGACACGATCAATGTGGAAAGTGCCGGGCTTCTATCTTCTCCTCTCTACCCTGACATGGCATACCCGAAATTCGTCAATTGCCGGACTCTTCTGATTGCCCCAACCGGCTCCCAAATAGCTCTTGAATGGGAGCACTTCAGTCAAAGCATATGCGAGTTGGGGCATGATGTGATGATCTTCGATGGGTACGAGGCCAAACTGGACAATTTGGTTTCCAGCTGTTTAAACGCTTCTCAGCCGCGAAAAAAGATCCTCAGCAGCACTGGGACACTCTTGGTCTTGTTTTTGTCAAACGCACGACCCAACATGCCCGGAGAAGGGTTTAATATCATCTACTACACTGAAAAGTGTAAGTGCAACGTTTAATATATTAAGTTTACTTGTATCCTAGTTCCGAAATTAAAGTTTTACATGGTTTTCAAATGAAGATAGTTTCGATATTAAAAAAACAAGTGAGGTCAACGTGCTTCACGGCAAACAAAGCTCAGCGAAAGTGTTTCTTATCGAGAGTACACCCATTAGCGTTTCATGAAGTGCCAGTTTTGTGACAATTCAAATTTTCATAAAATCTCACTTGATACTTTAGACTCACTTTTATAAAATATTTCAGAAACGAATTATGTGCTTACGAGTTTTTCTACTACGCATGCGCATTTACCATGTGTGTGAATACTAGCACACGCTTGGTAAACAGCAAAAATAGCACCTGACACTTGATGCCCAATGAACCAGTGAGAAATTGGCTCTCAATCATGAATATGTATGAGGTATAGTAATGATGATTTTATGATCAAACATGATGATTCGGGCATTAGTTAACGTTATCTACGAAGCCATAATATTTGCACTTTTCTTGTATGTTTAGTGGTGACAACAACAACTCGTCCATCGACAGAGTCAACATCGACCTCCTTTCCTGAAATGACCAAGAAAGATGAACTTTCCCAGAAGCTCACCGTCTACAAGAACGCACTGATAGGGGTATCCGTGGGAGCTGGTATTCTGCTGATTGTCCTCATCTTCTACGTGATGTATCTGAACGATGAAAAGGACAACATGGCAAAAGCAATGGAAAACTCTCAACCAAAGAAAGGTTAGCTTTAAAGTCATTCAGGGTCACGTGTACGGATGTTCATCATGTCGTATCTTTTCCTTCTACCAAGAAAAACAATCTGGTCCCCTTCTGGTAGGATGATACTGAGTCTTAATTAATCACCTTTTTCTTTTCCTTTTACCAAGAAAACAATCTGGTCCCTTTCTGGTAGGATGATACTGAGTCTTAATACATCACCCTTTTGCCACAGTGGACATGACAGATCATTTGCCACTTTTAGAACCATGACTTAGGCTTTTGATCTGGCTTAGGCACCGTCCGCCTGTTAAAAGTTCCATAAAGAAAGTGTAGTTTTCATAACAACTGACGAAGCCTAAGCCGGAGCCTAAGCCGGAGCCTAAGCCGGAGCCTAAGCCGGAGCCTAAGCCGGAGCCTAAGCCGGAGCCTAAGCCGGAGCCTAAGCCGGAGCCTAAGCCGGAGCCTAAGCCGGAGCCTAAGCCGGAGCCTAAGCCGGAGCCTAAGCCGGAGCCTAAGCCGGAGCCTAAGCCGGAGCCTAAGTCGGAGCCTAAGCCGGAGCCTAAGCCGGAGCCTAAGCCGGAGCCTAAGCCGGAGCCTAAGCCCAAGCCGTAGTTTCGAGAAGGTCTTATAGCTTTGACGTAGAGAAGCCACTTTTTTTCTTCCCTAATAACGTAACTAAGCAGGCAGCTCGTAAAGCTCAATGTTTAAAACAAATGTTGCGGCATAGTGCATCAATGTAGCGTCGTGAAGTTACCCCATATGAAAAACAAACACATCTTAACTTTCCATTTGTTTATTTTTCTTGTAAGGTGTGTATAACTCTAAGAAAGAAAGCGACTATGAGATGGCTGATGACCCAGGCATCGGTGGAAACGCAAACGAAGGCTTCGAATCCATCTAAGTCTACTACTTACTACAACTTAATAGGCCTACACTCTAAAACCAAAGTGTTAAATCAACACTTAAAGAGTTAGGTTCGTGAAATACTTTGAGGGAGTTAAATGTAACTCAATTGGTGAGTTGAATTTATACTGTGAAGAGTTAAACATCAGCTTCTGAAACGCTAGTTTGACACTTGTATTAGTTGAATCTAACTTAGTAAAAGTGTTGTGACTGACCGAACCATTTAAGTGTTGATTTCACACTTTCGTTTTTTGGAGTGTACAGTACATGCAATAGTTTGTAGATTACCGTTTATTTTTGGGGTTTTGGTAGTGTGTCCTTAGATTATAGCAGATAATTTTTTTTTTTAAAGTTCGAAATATTGTATTTGCATTTTTCATTGGCCTAGATATTACATTTTTGTATTTTTTTCTCGAAAACATTTGTTTGTGTTCGTAGCAATTTTAAGTGTATTTTGTGAAAAAAAAGATGTAATCGTGGCGTGTCTTGGCCGCGCAGTCGCGCACTTGACGAAAGCTCTGGTGTTTTTGATCAGCGGAGTGTTGGTTTGAGTCCCGGTCTTGACACCTGTGTCCTTGAGCAAGACAATTAACCATTATTGCTTCGTCCTGCGGACGGGACGTAAAGCCGTAGGTCCCGTGTGTTGTGTAGGGCACACTTATTTACGCCAAGAGAAGGGGTTTGCCCCGGTGTTGCTGGCAGTGGCTGCTGAATATGCCGCAGCACCTTGTAAACCATTTTAAGATGCTACATAAATGGGTTTTATAAATCAAAAACTTCAAAAAACCTTTATAAAAAAAACCCAATAAGCTTTTTGAGACGCCTGTATTGATAAAGTGCTATCTAAAAACTAGTTATTGTTATTATTATTTTAATCCTCTATACTGTGCCTGTGCTTTTAATTTGTAAACGACATTGTAATCAGATTAGCCTAACTTGTTAGCGTACGTTTTAGTCTAAATACGGATGTGCTATTAGCCCTGCCCCAATACCCTTATTGAATAGAACCTGCTTCGTCGCTTTTCTGACAATCAAGTTATTACTTTAGAAAGCTTATTCCATTATTATTACTATATTATTATAGTTGTGTTCATTTATAGTAAGTGTGATTTTTTTTACAAAGGACTCATTAGTAGCTCCTTCTCATTTGATTGGAGGATTGTAGGTTACGCAACATTCATTAATCAAACTATTGCATGGCTTACGTCATAAACCGGACATTTTGGTATACTATTCACCATGCATATCTGTCCCATCATTTTGCCATTGCTGGCTAGACTACCATTATACACATCACTACAAAACACCATCGTATACGTGTGGATGCAAAAATACAATCGTCTACAGTTTGTTTATTCTTATAATAATAGTTTTATCCTCCGATCAAATAACAAAGATCTACTAACAAACAAATGAATGATTTACATTACATGTATATTTAAATGATTTAGCGGTTACAGAATATTTGGATGTTTTATGTATGGTAAAAACTGGTAAAAACACAAATAAAGAAAGATGCTTGACTAGTCCTTACATCATCAAAATACATCAGGAAAATCTTAATATTAACATAATACAGCAGATATGTACATTATCGAAGTGTAACTAAAGATAAAATCTAAATGTCAGCCATTGTTCTAGAAATTAATCGTCTTCAAAAATCTAAGCCCAAATTGAGTCATTCGAAGGTTTACTAAAGTCCAAACTAGAATACAACAGTGGGTTGAACAGATTGAGATACCATCACAGCAAAATGAACATTCTCAATCCCTTCTCGGTACTGTATCCCGAATTTCTAAGGTTTAAACTAATATCGATGCGATTTTTTTCAATACAAATTTTAAAGATTACCCATTTTACAACAGTCACATTTCAAGTACTTTCATTAAAAAACCTAATAATAATAATAATTAATAATAACAAATAATTAGCCACCACCTTCACTCATACACTATTTTAAAGATGCATTGCCCTATTTTAGGCCGATTTGACGGTCGAATATTAATTTAAATGTTAAAATGCTATTTCTAACATATAGGAAAGTTATTAGCTTTCATTTGATTTCTTGAACGAAAAAATCCGCAAAGGAATAATGACAAGAAATAAATAAATAAATGCTTGGTCAGCCTTTTTATCATTATTATTCTGATTGGCCGCCGGTCAGCCAATCAGAAAGAACCCCATTTCAAACAAAAGCGCATGTATCTACAATTCACAATGTCAGAATATTTTTCCCTTGAAACATCGGTGACCTTTCTAAATTCGTTTGCTTGTGAATTTTTTTTAATCCTTTCATCCAAACACGGACGTTGTGTCTTTAAATAGCAAAATAATAATAATAATAATAATAATAATATTAATAATAATAATAATAATAATAATAATAATAATAATAATAATAATAAATAAACAAATAATCAATAATGAATAAATAAATAAAAATAACTTCAGTTACTTTTTTAAAGTTGATAATGTTTAACGTCTATATCTATATAGGAATATACGAATATATGAATATATGAACATATGACTATATGACTATATGAATATATGAATATATGAATATATGAATATATGAATATTACTTCTGGAATATTAGTTCGTTTGCTGGTCAGAATCAGAGATCCAACCTATTCATTAGCAATATTAAGAAATAAGAATATAATACAACATAAGAAAAAAACAATTAAATAATAATATTCTCTATAGTATAATATCAAAAATTGATTTTCTTAATTTATATCCAATCAACCTTTGATTGAATTCTAGAATAGTAATAACTGTTTCATCAAACAGTATTTCATAAATAAGACAGCCCTTCAAAGCTACAGGGTCGTTATTTATGCTCATGCAGATTTGAAACAGTCGTACATTATCAATTTTGAGAAATGAGGCAAAACAAAAGTTGAGCGAAGTTATTTCATTTTGGGCATTACAGTATAAATAATATAACTGCCCATTCAAGTAATATTAGCTAAGAACATTAAAATTACGTTTTTGAAATAATACACATATACTGTAATCTTGAATATACTAAAAACAGACTCATTAGGTTTCAGACATGGAACTAAATAGACTTGCTTTTTGTTGCCAAGTCTGCTGGTTAGTTTCAAACTAACGTTTTAAATCAAGCAGAAAGAGCATCGAGTTAGATTTCCAGTTATCATATCGACAACGTCAATAAAGGAATTCAATGCAAAATTGCAAAACCGTTGATTCTCTTGCTAAGATTCTGATATCCTAAAAAGTTAATACCGGTACACAACTTTACTCTGATAAAAGGAATTCGTAAACATTAAAAAAAAATACTTATAATGAACACAAAAAGAATAAAATTGTTGCGATTAACTGTTGATAGTTTTACTTAGTTTTACTTGCAACATTATTTGCATGCTCATTTACTCTTAAATGTTTGATGGGTGTAACGCAATGCACACGCATTTTAGACTGAAGGGGCTAAATGGTAAAGAAGCAACAAAATAACAACGTGTCAATACATGTACATATTTAACTAAAAATCGAAACTTTCTCATATAAGTTTTAAGTTAATAATCCCCTACTAAAACGTAGCTTTTATTTCAGGATGATGGGTGCTTGCAAAAACAGCATTGCGGCTTTTGATAATAATTGGCGGGAAAATTTGTGTTGTCCCATAACATTATCAGCGTTCCACCATTTTTTTTGTTCCCTTTATACAATGCAAAGATAGCTGACATTCTTAATAATATGAAAGGGGTATGACTATCCCTTGATTATACTGATTTGTAAATGAGAAATAACATTTATTCGGCTACATTGATAACCACGCTATGATCCAGGGCTTTCTCCAATAACACATTGGTACAAATACCACCCAGGATATCAAGCTGAGAGATGATGACGTTGAGCTCTTTACTAGCCCACGTGACCATCTCTACAGCCATCAAGGAATCAATACCGTAGTTGATCATGGGTTGTTGTAAGTCAATGCTGTCTGGTTCTACACAGAGGAGTTGGCCCATCTTTTGTCTGACACGATCCTCTAGATCTTCCTGACTGAGGTCACAGTCAGTCTGGGCAACCTGCCGACCCAAGGTTAGATGACGGAATTTCAGGGACTCGTTGTGGCAATGTCGCAAGGTAGCATCCCAGTCCTGTGGATTAAGCAAGATAGCAAGTCTTGGATTAGAACCGAATACAACAAAAGAACTCCAGATTACCTGTTTATGAACAATAACAGAGAGACAGCTTTGGAAGTAGAACAAATCGTTCCACTTGAGAAAATACGTCTAGTCAAAATTATTAGCTACTATGAATTTTCAATAAAACCTTTATTATAAGTTATTGCTTGTAATTTCATGAAGGTTTGAAAAGAACTGATTGAAATTTTCTCTACGATGCTAAACGACAGCGTGCCTAATACCATTAGCAAGCAAAACTTTGCATTCAAACAGTTTGCACTACTTTTTTCATGAAACTGGTATTCCAAATACACGCACCTATCGTAAACGTCGTGTCAAAGATTATTTAAAATTTTACCTGGTTCGCAAGACAAAGCACAGCTGGTGAATCTGTTGCTTGAAGGAGCTGTCCAACAACCTGAAGCACCTCGTCAATGTGGAGCGTGAAGTTACCCTTCATCCCGAGTGTTTTGACAACATCAGAGTTGCTCTCCAGGTATCCGGCACCCCGAACTGGCCCCAGTTGAAGACTCGTTGCAGGGAGACCTTTAGCGTTCCTTTCTTCGGCCAACTCGTCCAAGTAGACGTTAGCAGCTGTGTAGCAGGGTTGAGAAGGATGTCCCCACACAGCGGTTACGGATGATGTCATGAGGAAGAAATCCAGCGGCAGATTGCTCGTCAAATTGTGGAGGTGCCGGGCACTGGCCGCCTTAGCTCCTAGGATCTTATCCATCAGCTCAGGTGTAAGGTCAGATAAAGATTCTTCAGTGATGAAACCGGCGAGGTGAAAAATGCCTCTGACAACTGGAGCGTTGTGGACTTCCTTGAGTTGCCGAAGGATTGTTTGGACACTGCTAGCATCAGCCAAGTCCACAGCGAAATTATATACCTTTACCCCCCTTCTCTTCAGGAATGTCACGGTGCGTCGTGCAGAAGCATTGTGACAACCACGACGGGATACGAGTGCAATATGACGAGCCCCTTTCTTACAAAGCCAACGGGCAAATGCCTGGCCAAGTCCACCATAACCACCGGTGACGACGTAGGTAGCATTTATCTTGAACAGCTTGCAAGTTGGAACAACTTGGGAAGGCTTGTAGTCATTTGGAATATCAAAGACTACCTTGCCGATATGACTTGCTTTAGCCATGGTGCGGAAAGTGTCAGCAAAGTCTGTAATTGAACTTGTCTCAGTTTGGATGGGCCTGATAGCCCCCTTATCAAATAGACTCGCCACCTGTCGCATTAGCCTCTGAGCCTTGTTTTTCTGAAGCATTACCATTCGGTCTATCTGACATGACAACACAGACTTGTTTTCTAGGAGCAGGGGCATGAGAAGAAGATTTGTTTTCTGAAGGATGTCTCTCTTTCCTATTTCGCAGAACCTCCCACCTAAGGCAAGGCACTCTATTCCCTTCAGAAGCAGTTTTCCACTGAGTGAGTTCAGAACCACGTCAACTCCATTACCCTCTGTCCAGCTCATCACATCATCATAAAACTTTTCAGAACGAGAATCTGTCACCATCTCGATGCCAAGTTCCTCTCTAAGATAGGATCTCTTCTTTTCACTTCCAGCGGTGCAGATGATTTTTGCTCCAACCATTCGAGCAACCTGAATTGCTGCCAAACCAACCCCACCACATGCAGAGTGAATAAGAACCATCTCACCCCTTTGAAGATTTGCTCTCTCAACCAGACTGTGATAAGCAGTTGTGAATATCACACTTATGCCTGCACTTTCAACCCAGTTGAGTTTTGAAGGCTTTGTGACCAGTAACTTTTCATCACTGATGGTGTGTGAGGCAAAACAGTGTTTACCAAAGCCAACCACTTCATCTCCAATCTTCAGTGAAGTTACCCCAGCGCCTATTTTTTCGACCACGCCACTACACTCGAGACCAAAGTGGCACCTCTCATCTTCTTCATCTAACCCTGACAGGAGTCCAAGAGCCATCATTACGTCTTTGAAGTTGAGAGCAGCAGCTTTGACCTTAACGATGACTTTACCGGGAGGTGGTTCCATTTCACTCAAATAACTAAAGCCCATATCATCTATGGATGCGTTTTTACTTGACATATCTGCATTTTGGATAAGTTGCCAGTACTTGTCATTATTCGTGTCATGGTCAGGAATGTCAGCCTTTACCAATCTCGGCAGGAAGACTTCTCCCTTCCTGATGCTTATTTCCCGATCCTTAACACCACAACTCTTGACTACCTTGACTAAAGTGCTTAAGCTTTCGTTTGACTCGTCATTGAGATGAAATGAAAATATAGGCACCTGACACTGATTTGTGGTTGCCCTGACAAGTCCAACAGCAACTGCGGTAGACGTCTTGGACCCGGTTGTAACTACGGAAACTTGGGAAAAGCTACTCCAATTTTCATTCACTTTTTGTAAGACACGGGTGAGCTTCTGAGCCTTCCAGTCAGCCTGACTTAGAATGTAGACGAGGTGAACACACTCTTTCTTGCCCTCAAGAGCATCATCAAGCTCTCTGTCAGAATATGTGTAGTTCGTGTTAGGTGGTAGGGACTCTTTAAGCGCCCTCAAGACATTTCGAGAACCTGGGAATGTGGAGTCGGAGAGAACTATCCAGTCAGAGACTGGTTCTTTTGGGGTACATTCTTCGTTTGATTTCTTGCCGATCATAATGCTGTGGAAAAACTCGTCTGGAGAGGATACAGCAACAACGTCAGTAAAACCACCATTCTTCATCAGGTTAACCCAACCCTGCTGATCCAACCAGCAAACATCGGTACGGAAATCTTGGAAAGCCCAGCATAGCTCCAGAGCTCCGAAAAGAAGCTCGGATATGTACTTGCTGTTTGTTGCTTCATACATAACTAACCACCCATCAGGACATAGAAGGTTCCTCATATGGTGGAGTCCGTTGTTCAAGTCAACAGCAGAATGAAGGGTGTCCATACATATCACAATATCAACTGAACCTGGAACGAATCCCTGTGCCTCAACATCAGTCTCAATGTCAAGCTGCTGATATTTTACGAATGGGTACTCCTGAAGTCTTCCTTGTGCATGAGTAAAGAACGATGCACTCAGGTCGGTAAAGATGTACTCCAATTTGTCATCCATACCAAGCTGTTTTAAGGGCTCTAGTATGTAGCTGGCTAGGCCACCCATTCGTCCTCCGACCTCCACAACTCTCACGATTCCCTTGCTTTTTGCAGCTTCTTTAACTGCATTCTCGATCATCTTGGCTCCTGCTTTGTAGTACAGTCTGGTTGTCAGGGAGTCTATGAAGTAGTGCGCAATGTTCTCAGCGGCGAAGAGAATTGAAACTGCAGTTGATGGATCACGGAGGGTCGTAGGGAGATTGTTACCAAGACTGGTCATCATGTTCAGCTCTTGTTTCAGCTCAGGGATGCGCTTCATGATGTCTTCGATGACTGTGGGAATGTCTTCAAACGGTATGTCATTCACTGTATCGTCTGCTGCAATTTCCTGAAGTCTCTTAATGTATCGTGGGTTACACTTTACACGTTCCTCTTCGGGGACCTTACTGAAAGCGTGCCGAATATATGAGACGCAGATTTCTTGCAGCACATGAACTACATCAACAGCCTTTGCAATCGGATCTGTCTCTTCAGGATACTTCTCATTAAGACAGTATGGCTCGAAGACATCATAAGCAGCGGAGGTTAGAGGAAGTGCAGCCTTTTGGATCTGGAACTTCGTGAGGTAGAGGCAAGATGTCAAGGGTACATCTGAGGTAGTACCGACTACGTTCTGGCATTCGCAGCCAACCACCTCCATCAGAACCTTCCCGCTGTTTGTGGCCAAGACAATATCTCCTCTTAGTGACAAGGAATCACACTCGGTGACTTTCACGTGAGCGACAAGAGACTCCGATGCTGGCAGTGACGGAACGTGCATCTTCAGGGATTTAATGGCTACCGGTAGATAGAGTGTCGTTGTGTCTCCAATGGCAGAGATGAGCAGCTGGAAACAGCCATCAAGGTGGGTTATCTGAAGTCGCTGCTTGTTAAGTGGAGCTGGGTGAAGGTACCCAACCACTTCACCGTCCCCGAGAGCTATCTTATCGATAACCTGGAACGCTGGACCATACTGAAGGCCAAGAGCAGCAAGCTTTTCGTAGAACACATCACCAGGTGTTTTACCAGGGCAGCGGGAAAGGATGTTTTCCATTGGGATGTAGTCGTTTAAAATGGTAGCATTCTCTGTGATCTCGGCCTCGCTGTACACTGCGCCATCTGCGACAATCTGGACCTTTGAGCCTTCCTTGTTGCAACTTAGCCGAAGATTGTCAAACTTACTACCACCAGTAGCAGTCTGTTCAGGCCACATAAGCAATTTACAGAACGAAACATTGGACAAACACGGCAACTCATTCTCCGGGAAGGAAGCCTCGATTGCGTATTCGACATAGCCCGCTCCAGGAAACACCAGTCGGTCCTGCACACGATGGTCTGCCAAGAAGGGGAAAACCAATAATGACATGTTTCCATTTTGCCCCTTAAAGGTACGATCGTCAAGTCCGAGACGTTTCATGCGCATTGGCTCCGACTCTACCCAGAATGACTGATGCTGCCAAGGGTAAGTTGGAAGCGATACCCATTCTGCGCAGTCCCCCGTAACATTCTTCCAGTTGACATCAATACCAGCAATGTAAAGCTCGCCCAAAGCCTTTAGGGCCATGTAGCGATCATCTTGTTGACGCTGACCCGAAGCAATAGAAGTGATCTTAGCCTTGATGTTGCCCTGTTTAGCTATCTGATTGACAGATGAGATGAGTGTTGCTGAGGAACCACATTCGAGAAAAATATCTGCCTCGGTGTCTGCCAAAATTGCCTCTACTGCTGGCTGGAACTGTACTGTGTTTCTGATGTTGTCCCACCAGTATTCTGTACCAAAATCTCCTTTATACAGCTCTCCTGTGACGGTGGAATACATGGGTAAGGTGCGGCATCCTGCCTCCGTCTCGACAGCTCCTTTCATAGCAGCCCGGAAGGCCTTTTCCATGGGATCCATTTCTGGTGTGTGGAAAGCACACTGGACTCTTAATTGCTTGGCCACTGTGGGGTTGTTTTTTGCAAACTCTGTGATAAGCTCAGTGTTTCCTGCGATGGTGATGCCGGACGGGGCATTAAGTGCGGCTATGTAAAGCTTGTCAAATTTAGAGCAGATATCTTGTGCCTCTTTCAGAGAAAGACGCAGAGCTGCCATGCTTCCAGCCCCCTTGACCTTAGCCTGTTGTGTACTTCGATGGTAGATAACTCTAACAGCCTCTTCAATAGTCAAACCGCCACATGCGTATGCGGCAGCAACTTCACCAAGGCTGTGACCAACCACCACATCTGGTCGGATCCCCCAAAACTGCCAAAGATGGAATAAACCGATCTGGAAGAAGAGGATAGCTGGCTGTGATATCTCCATATCGTTGATAAGCTGATCTGTGTCCATCTTTTCACCAGTTTTAGTCATACCGTTTAGTCCATTGAAGAACAGCTTGTCATGAAGAAGGGACCAACCGCTTAACTTCTGAAAAATTTCGTCACATTTCTGTACAGTTTCACGAAACACTTTCTCCGTCCTGTAAAGCTGTCGTCCCATGTTGCCCCACTGTTGTCCTTGACCAGGAAAGATCATGCAGATCTTTCTCTTCTTGCCATAAGCACTTCCATGTGACATACCTTCTGCACTTCCTGTTTTCATGAAGCTAGCAAGTTGTGTCTGAAACTGTACTCCGGATTGAGTGATGACAGCTAAGCGACATTCATGATGCTTCCGTCGAGTTGAGAGCCAGGAGACAACTTTGAGTGCGTCTTTGTCACAACTGAAGTTTTTCCAGTTTTCTGCAACACTATCAAGAGCATCCATTGATTTAGCTGAAAGAGGAATCAAGATGCTGTTGCCTAGTTCACTAGCGCCAAACTGCCACTGAGCACGGAAAGATATTGAGTCAATCTCTAAATCTGGGGAATCTCGAGCTGGGGGCTCTTGGAAGATCATGTGAGCAACTGCACCAGCAAAACCGAAGCTGTTGAGACCGATGATGGTTTGTGGACCATCAGGTAGAGGCTCGAGCTTGGTCTGGACCTGCAGCTTCCATCCTTCTGTGTCTATATGCGGGTTAGCGTCGGCATAGTTGATAGTTGGGCACAACGTCTTTTTCTCCAACATCAAAGCTACTTTGATGGCTGCTGTGACCCCAGCAGCACACTCGTTGTGGCCAAAATTACTCTTAACGGAGCCTATTCTAAGAGGTGTCTCACGATGTGGAGCAAAGGTCTTGCCGATAGCTTCAGCCTCGATCGGGTCCCCAACTGGTGTTCCGGTCCCGTGGGCCTCGATGAAGTGCACACTTGAGAGAGGGACATCGAAACGCTCGTATGCTTGCTTCATGACCGTCATCTGAGCTGGCAGAGATGGCATGGTGAGGCTGTTGGAGAAACCATTGGCAGCAATAGCACTTCCTCTAATTGATGCATAGATGTGGTCGCCGTCATTTATTGCTTGCTGAAGAGGCTTTAGGATCAGAGCACCAAAACCTTCACTGCGTACGTAGCCTTTCGCCGAGCTGGAGAAGGGGCAGCATTGACCTTCTGGGGAAAGAACTCCGAGAGCGCTGAAGCCAACCGTAACATCGGGCATGAGGAGGTTGTTACAGCCACCAAGAACGGCAAGGTTGCATTCGTTGTTCCAGATGCCAGTACAGGCAAGATGCATTGCTGTCATAGATGAAGCACATGCCGTGTCAACGGCATAACTTGGACCCTTCAAATCAAAGGCATAGGAAATTCTGTTTGCTGCTACGCTGTGTGCAGAGCCTGTAACGGTGTAAGCATCGATAAGAGAAGTCTCCCCAATCGACTGGATTGGGTAGTCCATCATACCTATACCAAGGTAAACTCCAGTTGACTCACTGACTGTGTCTGGTATGATGCCAGCATCTTCAAAGGCTTCGTTGACTACCTCCAGGATATGACGTTGCTGCGGGTCCATTGACATCGCTTCCCTGGGAGAAACTTTGAAGAAAGTGTTGTCGAACTTGTCTATGCCATCAATGAACCCACACCGCCGGGTGACCATCTTTCCTTGCTTGGTTTGGTCAGGGTGGTAGAAATTGTCGAGTGACCATCGGTCTGATGGGACCTCAGAGATGGTGTTTCTACCATCGTGGATGACCTTCCAGAAGTCATCCGGACTCTTAACACCGCCGGGCATGCGACATCCTGTTAAAAATAAATAGCGAACTTGTAAGAGCTTTTGCTATACAAACATTTCTAATAATCGACTCTCTGGAAACTTAATTGATCCTGTACTTCACAATGTCTTTTTGATGTGTAGATTTTATACTGTTCATATTCATTGATAATACGTGAACAGTTCCCGTTATGTTTATTTTCATCGGTGAAACTATCATAACGCCCTCTAACGTTAGCATTTCGACTTATCGTTAGCTGTTCCTCGACTTGTCATGTATGTAAATGTATTATTTAAAGTGAAAGGCACATTACATAAGGAAATGAGCTCTTACCTATTCCAACGATTGCAATTGGGCAGTTCTTGGAATTCATACTGTCTGTTACAATATAGATGTGAATCTGGAGTTTCTGTCAAGAAGCTAAATGATAGGAGTCAGGTTCGAAGTTATTCTGTATGTGGAAAAAAGAGAAGAAATAATATTATGAATGTAAAATAAAATATAATTAAGATTTATTTTTATCTAATATCAATTTATTGAACTTCGTTCATGCAGCACACACAATATCAGCAACATTTGCAGGATAAACGCAAAGTTTTACTTTGGTGGGTCGTCCACCTGTATAGTACCAGTCCTTCGGCATGGTTTTTTTATATTTTTTTATATGTTTTTATTTGTTTTTATCAGGTAAGCGAAGGCAGATTATAAAATCCAGTGGTACAGGTTTCGCTAAAATCACATGATGGTTACGCCAGGCTACTTAACTTTTTAAGTAGGTGTAAATAGAATGCAATACGTTTGTTTTGGTGACACAATCTGTTCTTAAAAAAGTCGAAACAGGTCGAGACCCTGGAAAATTTTGTTGGTAAGTGTCAATACCGTGCAATATTTTGGCAATTTTGGTAAAAGTCTACAGAGAGGCAAAATAGCCTGTATAGCCAAACCCAAACCAGACCATCAACAACGTTCAGCTAGTAATCTCTGACTGAATGTTGCCAGCTAGCCACATTACTTCATAACTCCTATATCCCAGAAACTGAGGGCGCTTGAGCTCCCTGTGGTTCACCGCGCTTAATAAGAACCCCCGTATCAACCAATGGGAAATGTTTAGTATTCAAAAGTACTATATAGGCCCTATATATAGAAGCCTCTTGAAATCTAATCAAATGTAGTTGCTGTGCTGACAACTGAGCTTCATTTTCTTTTCAAGTTTTGGTAGATTAGACGATCAAGTTTTGAGCTATGCACCTGTTAAATTAAAACACCCATGAATGAGTCAACTGGCCAGACTCCATCTTGCAAAAGGCCCCACCTTTCGGAGCAAAATACGTTCTTTTTCGAGAACCAAGTGTACCCGAAATGCCTCAGGTTGAAAGTCAACAACGAACCATTTTTCAGCAATCCCTAACAGCCGTGACCTTCGAATCTTTGATTTACAGGACAAACTGAGTTTACATATTATTTATTAGGCTTGGCACATGATTTCCTCACTATTGATTGCAGTGCAGCAACCCAACAACTGTTATGCGTTGTTTATTAACAACAACGGTATGGGAATGAAAACACTCTTTAAAAAAAGGGGGGGAATATTTTCCCATAACTTTTTAACGCTTGTTTTGATCACCGCGAAATTTTCTGACTTTTCCCAATATATATATCTAGAATCATGTTGGCAAAAGATAATTAGTACTGGAGGTTAGATGTTGCCATGGCAACCATTTGTTTGACCTTGTTTGCCACACGATCTTAATATTTTTTGTGATTTGTTTTTACTTTTTTGAAAATAATTTCCACTTATTTTTAATTTTAAACTGCTAGAAAAATGATAGAGATGAATCACCTGATAGTCTGAAATGCTTAGGGGATTTCAAAATGGCCGTCCTATTTGGTGGCCGTCTTAGATTTTGTGTTTTCAGCCTGCAATAAGGAGGTCAAATTAAGGAGGTCACAATAGAATATTCGCAACATGCTAATTTCTAACTTATCGGGCTAAAAATAATTTAAATTTGTTAACCAAGCCTTATCATTGCTCCCTGGGCCTTGGGCGGCACCCATTTTGATTTTTAAGCGAAAAAAACCTAAAAAGAAACTAACTTTGTATGGGCCACATTAATGGATTATAGAGCCCCCAATGATGGTACGACTTATTGAATTATTGGGAAAATACAAAGCCCCCCCCCCCCGCGGATCCCCGTACATCCCAAAGCCCGGTCCTGATAGAGTTACAAAATTTAGGAATTAATTCCAATTATAACTGACGAGGTTGACGAGTGTTGATGAATTGTTGATCAACAAAATAAATACATTATTTCTGTCCTCTTTTAGTTAATTATTTATTTATTTGTCTGTTTATATCTTTTCCTTTTTTAAAACTCTTTAATACCTTTTATAGCAAATGAGTTTGCCCATTACTCGGCCTTTTTCTGCTTGAAAATATAATCAAGTGGAACTTTAGTTTTAAATAAGCGTGGCACTCTTTTGGAAAAATCGTGTAACAATGATTAAGTTTGCTTGGCGAATGGAAAACGCAAATTCATCATTATATTGGCTCTAGAGTCGCGCCTGCCGTTTCGAACGCAGCAGAATCTCTCAAATATTAAACTTGATTTACTTCCTTGGAACAATATTACCAAGGTGTGTATTGAAACTTGTATAATTAATTAACCTAAGACTAATAATCTAATTATGTAATAATGATTTGTTTATTTTGTTCCCCCCAAAAAAGTACAAGTTGTTGCCAACCAACTTGCCACGTAAAATCACGTAATTTTGTAAACCATAACCAATCGTACATAAATAATTGTGTATACTTCATCTTAAATAAACCGCGCAAAAACAGTTCTAAACTTATGAGTTCAGAAGTTACCTCAGACATCAACTTAAGTATTAATGAGTTTTAGTGAAAATAGCGTAGGAATTATGAATTAGTTTAACCCGAGAGGTACATACAATCTTATAACCCGATATGTTAAGATACCACTTCAAAGAGATAGGGCTGTGACAGCTCTCTAAAAAGTTACTAAATTGTATATGATCATATTTTATACTAAATTATATGATTAATTTAGTATGAATAAAGTGGAATAAATAAGCGAAAGGGTTATTAGACCATGAGTAACTTCCACTGGGTAAATCTTACCGGTGTCTGCACTAGGATTATTTTAGCTGGGTAAACTAACCGAAACAATCGTGAAACAAACCAACTGAGGCGTTAGTGTTGACTCTGCTGTGTCATGCGTTGATTGTACCGTCGCGTGACCATCGCGCGTCCGGCTATAAACCAGCCTTTGCGCGTGCAAACCGGATGTTGCATATTATGGCGTACGGTCTTAACATTTAATCCAAAATAGAGATATCTCTATTAATAATAGTGTTGGCCTCTTTGCCCTCTCGTTCATTTAACATGATGAATATAATTCCAACGTAATTCAATAGCTTGGGTCACCTTTGGGGCGCCATAATCCATTCATTTATCAAGCTTTGGGGGAAATACTTTGTTTTTTGCGTGTTTTCACCCAATGATGGCCACTGCCCATGGCCCAGGGAGCAATTAAGGTTTGGGGCCTAATTAAGAAAGAAATTAACATGTAGAAAATATTCTATTGTTAAAAACTTGATATAATTTGACCCCCTAGTTACAGACTGAAAAACACAAAATCCAAGATGGACGTCAAATATAGTGGCCATTTGGCATTCAGCATTTCAGACTCTTACGTGATTCATCACTATCACTTTTCTGGGGGAGCAAATGGAAATTGTGTTTAAAAAGTTTTAAAATATCACGAAAAAACATTAAAATCGTGTGACCCAAGTTCAAACAAATCGTTGCCATGGCAACAGCTGACCCTCGTTATCAATTATTTTATTGCCAACATGACCCTAAAGGTATATTTTGGAAAAGTCAGCATTTTTCGCGTTTATCGGATAAAGCGTTACGAGTTACTGGCAAACCATCGCATACACACGCACAGACACACTGAACGTGTTTGTTGGCGGAGTAACGAACATGCAATTTCGTAGATATCGATAAACGCAATAAAGTACTAAAAATGGACTTCGAATGGGTATAACGCCCTCATTCGGCCAGCACAATAATTTGTATAAATCGATATCACCTAAAACGTATCTGCGAAAAGTTGCGACCCCCTAGCTTTTTGAGAAAATAAGTACGTTAAGAATTCGTTGACCTTCCTATGACACGGTGCATGGAACTGGAAACGAAATAGAGATATCTTTATTATTAATAGAGATATTTCTATCAAATCAATAAATAGAGAAATCTCTATTACTGGAAGTAAACTTTATAAAGAGAGATATCTTTGTTTTGGATTAAATGTCAAGAATATACACCATAGTATTTTACTGACCGGTTTGACCGGGACGATGCGTCCGCACTTGACTTTTTGGCACGGTTAGGTTGACAAGGTTAGCTTACCTGGGCAGAAAATGGCTGGTTAAACTACCCATTGGACTCAGTTAAGTTTAATATCTGGGTGAAATTTTCCGAGGTTGTTCGCAGTGGACTTAAAATGGTAAAGTTACCCATTTGCTCGGTTATTTTAATTTGAAAAATCGACAAGTTAGGGGTCAGCGAAATAAGTTCAAATTTTGGCTATTTGAACCCCACCTGGCACGGTACCACGTGGTGGAGTAGCTCGTTCTGCAATCCCACAGTGACCGAGGCATTGACAATTTTCTGCAAAAAGGGGTACATCTGGAGAGCTGTTTTTAGGCAACTTTGGCGTATAATTAGAGCCGCGTTTATGCCCTTAAACTTCATCGTTTATTGTCAAATTATATATCAAAAGAAAAGGCTTGTTCTCTTCTACATGATGAAATACAAACATTTGATGTGCAATCATTGACTGCTGATATCTAGGCATTCGAAAATCATGTATCAGCTCTAATGAGAAAAAGAGTCATCTACGCGGTAAACCATAGCTTAATTAGTGCAGGGCTGACATTCACCAAACTTGAAAAAATATGGATCAGATATCCAACTGCAATAATATGATATAAAACAGTTTTCAGCTCTTCTTGCTTTTGTTTGCTTGTGGTCAACAAAGATGACAATTTTCTTCAATTTGAGATCAACCTACATTAGACACATAGTGCCTCCCCCTCTATTGTCCAAGGTTTTTGACAGATTTTGATGAAACTTGCCTCAAATGTTCATTTCACCACTGTTCTACATGATGACAACAACAAATTTCGTCACTAGAAAGTGTTTTTGACTAGAAAGTGTTTTTGACTGTTTTTTGCCAATGTTTGGTCAAAAATCGTATTTTACGCATAATTTCTGTATCTTTTATCCAAATGATTTGAAACATGGAAAGCTTTTTCATTTTAACATGATTAATAAAATTACAACCTAATTTAATTACTGGGGTCACCGTTGGGGGGGGGGGGGCTGTAATCCACTTATTTATCCCATTTTGGGGAAACAAATGTTTTTTTTTTGCGGTTTATTTCACTTAAAAATCAAAATGGCCGCCGCCCAGGGCCCAGGGAGCAATGATAAGACTTGGTTGACATATCTTAAATATTTTTGGCATGAGAAGTAAGAAATTAGCATGTTGAAAATATTATATTGTTAAATAAGAACTTGATATTACTTGACACCCTAAATACAGGCTGAAAACACAAAATGACCACCAAATATGGCTGCCATTTTAAACTTAAAACGCATTTCAGACTATATCACGTAATTCATCACTTTCACTTCTATGGCAAAAAATCCAAAAAGAAGTGGACGTTGTGTTCAAAAAGTAAAAACCAAATCACTAAAGAACATCAAAATCGTTGGGACCCAAGGTCAAACATATGGTTGCCATGGCAACAGCTAACCCCCATTATCAATTATCTTTTGCCAACATGATTCTAGATACATTTTGGGAAAAGTGGACACGTTTTGTGGTGATCGAACTAAGCGATCAAAAGTTACGGGCAAAGATTTTGAGGGGGCACATTGTGCCCCCCCCCCCGCCCATCCTGATAAGGTATTCATGCCCAACTTGTAGGTTCAAGTTGGACATCATTAAGAAAATCCTGTCATCTACTCCATGAAGGGAAATGCAAACCATTTCGTGGTGTGAACAAAACGCGAGGTATTTGATAGATGGAGTACGTTGATTCAAATTGTGTATCATTTCTGACTTTTCTCACAATTTATATTTGGCAAAATAGTATTGCAACGTGGAGTAAATTGTTGCCATGGCAACGATTTGTTTTACCTTGGGTCACACAAGTTTAATGTTTTTAGCGAATTTTTGACTTTTTGGACACAATACCCACTTGTCTTTGATATTTTACCCCAGAAAAGTGACAGTGATGAATCATGTTGTAGTCTGAAATGCTTTGGGAATTCAAAATAGCCGCCATATTTGGCGGCCTTCTTGGATTTTGTGTTTTCAGCCTATATAAAGTTTTTTTTAACAACAGAATAATTACGCCATGCTAATTTCTAACTTGTCAGACCGAAAAAAATAGTCAGATTTGTCAACCAAGCCATCATTGCTCCCTGGGCCATGATGGGCGTTGGCCACTTTGATTTTTAACTGGAAAAACGCAAAACAAATAATTCCCCCAAAATGGAATAAATTAATGGGTTATAGCGCCCCAAAAGTAACTCCAGTTATTAAAATAGGTTGGAATTATATTGATCCTGTTAA
The DNA here is from genome assembly GCA_911728455.2 of Marthasterias glacialis. Classification (NCBI taxonomy): domain Eukaryota; kingdom Metazoa; phylum Echinodermata; class Asteroidea; order Forcipulatida; family Asteriidae; genus Marthasterias; species Marthasterias glacialis. The sequence goes on along the minus strand of OU452231.1, from coordinate 14,362,496 downwards.
AATGAACAGGTTTGCAAAGTTTCAAAATATTACGACAACAAATTCAGACATTACGGGGAAAGAACGTTTCTAACCAAAAATGGGCAAAATACAGCCAAAACGCCCCCTAGTGACGATTTGTGGATTTTGTTTTTACCTCATCACGTTGAAATCGGTAAAAATGAGCATTTGTGGCAAGCTTCATCAAAATCAGTTGAAAACTTCGGAAAATACGGAGGACTGATAGAAAGCTAAAGCAGGTTCCCGCAAGTTCATACTAAAAACTGCTATGATAATTTTTTTTTATTGATGCTTCCAAAAGACCACGATAAGAAGTTTCTGTCATTAAGAGTTTCACTGTTCAAAGACCTGCACTAAGGACTCTACGACTATTCAAAGATAGCTATTACTATGATGTAAATGTGGGGGACCCTAAAGTAAAGACTTGCCTCTGTCAGTTAAATAAATAACCAATTCTCAAGTTGGACATCCAGGGGTGGATTTCACAAAGTGCTAGGACTAGTCTTATCCCGAGTTAGGATGAGTTACTAGTCCTTACTTATACGACTTGTCATAAGTAAGGACTAGTCCTACGTTAGGACTAGGTTTGTGAAATCCACCTCAGGTTTAGGAGAGGATACAACCTCTAAACCCTGAAAATCTTGATGATCTGCTGCTTTCCATTGTTGAACAGCCACACGTTTAAACTTGTGTAGTCCAAAATCATCAAAATCACGCATTTTTCCCAAAAAGGTACATATTGTGCTATTATTTTATGAGGAGGTTGGATTGGGCTAAAATTGTGTACAACCTCAAGGCTACCTATGACCCCCTACCCCCTACCCCCAAATTTTAGCCAAATCCGTCTCCGACTCCATCTTATCACGATCTGCATTGTCGTCTCGTGGACACGCTCATAACTCTTTTCTACGAAGTCATGTTTTTAACATAATATCATTTACGATTCAGGGATTCTGAATGATCAATCCAAGCTTACCTTTCTAGCTGAGATTGCGACCGATGCCAGGTGTGAAGTTTTCCTCCTCTTGTGCGTATGCTTATCAAATTGATCACAGACTCAAACGTTACTGAAAAAATGCACCTACAATACAGTCCTCCTTCCAGATTTCCTTCCTCCTTCCAGAGGACAAAGCTGTGTAGCAGTTAAAACGTCGGATAAGAACTGGCTCTTTACATGGGAGAGCACAGCCTTATATAAGCTCATGCCACCCCTGGACGGATACAGGAGTTACAGTAGCTATACACTCACTAAAACATCGTTTGCAGTTTACTAAATAAGTTTGCCTACGTCACGTATTTGGTTGTGATTTGCATAACCGGACCTGGCCTGAATAATGCAAGTGGACACGTCAATCCAGAAGGCCGCAAGCGTGATCATCTATTGTTGTGTGGCCGAAGTAACAAACGCCTTTTATTAAACAGAATCCGGGTAGTTTTTTTTTTTATTGTTATTGTTATTATAGAGAGTGTTGTTAAAGTTGTTGTGTAGTAGTTGTTGTTGTGTTGTTATTCGTGGTAGTGGTGTTTTCTTTTTTTTTCTTTTAAGGGAGACCAACAATGCAACCATGATTGTGCAGGCCTAGCCTAATAATTATTATCAGGAGCAGTACTACTGAGAAATTTCCTTCAAGTTTCCATTCCTCCATATTTAAAGACCTTTACATTTGTTGACCCGTACATGACCATGATTGGGGTAAACACAAAGTACTTTTAAAGTATTTTTTCGTTGGACATCAAACTGTGCATGCATGGTGGGAAAACAATTTCAAAAACTCAAGTTGTTGCCTTAACACCATAAGTATGAGTTGTTGTGTATGAGGAGATGTTTGAATGTTTTCTTCAATTCCCAGGTCTATGTCAGTGAGACCGCTCAACCCTTTAAATTTCGCACTGTGTACTAAGGGAACTGGAACCCCAAGCTGACTGCTGATAATTATTATGTAATGACGATAAAAACAAGATTTTCATCATGACAGGCGGTAACATATCTGGTTCTTCGATGGAGAACTTTGAATTATGTTCCCCAAGTCACGGACTCCGTTCTTGGAAATGCTGCCCTTTGCTAACTTATGACTGCTCATGTGTCTTTTGAAAGCCAATTGCTGAACGATGTATGACATACATCTACCTAATGCTGATGAAGAAGCTGAGCCAGGGGACGTGTAAAGGTATAATCTAACCCAACCACTTTGTTCAGGAAATCTGAAGAATCTTTGGTGATTTCAGAAGTGCTGATCTAAGCAACTATAAACCAACCTTCTACTAGTGAAATGTATTGACCCTCAAGTATTTGTCTATTCATACATTTATTTATCAAGCAATAAACCACAAGGGAAACTGACTGGGTAATTTTTAAATACATTTTTGTGATCCCTGGCTACATAGCAGTAACCGGTGGTCGCAGGTTCAATTCCCCCAGCCAATTTTTCTTTGTTCACCCAAAAATTCAACACGACGTCCTCCACAGGAAAGTGCGGTACGGTATACGATGATTGTTGCATTTAGTTTATTCCATCGAGACTTTTCCTGCTCGAAATCTGTGAAAAATGTTCCAGAGTTTGTACCAGCGACCTTCGAGTGGCTGAATAAAGCCAGTAAGGACAGTTCCAGCAAGTCTTGCAAATTGTACAAGTACCGTATAAATGTGCACGATGTGTACTAGTGAACGACGGGACTTAGGCCGGACGAACGCGATCACCACACACTTTTCGACACAAAATTTCGAAGTTTTGAAGCTGAAATCATCGAAAGAAATTGCTTTCCCAAACTGTGTGATTCCTTTTCCTATTTGAAATTTTGCAAGGTTTTTTTTTTTTTTTTTTTTACAGTGATTTAGGCCTACATTACAAACAAAATAACAGGCGGGTGGCTACATAATCGTCGTCCAACGCCGGTAGTGCGTGGCTAAAAAACCTCTTCTTAGTAGAATCTGTTAAATTGTGAAACAGAAATGTGATTTAAATTAATTCACATTCTACATTAAGGGTAACTTTTATCTTTCAGTTTTGTCCTCTAAAAATGAAATAAAGAAAAGGCACAAGCAGGTTCGTTGAATTTCTTTAACTAAAACGCTCAGGGAAACACATGTACATCATGCTGTAGCAGCAGCACCACTAAATATGGCATACAACTCAAAAATAAGTTTTTTTCTCGCATCCTTCCAACAGATATAGGCCTATCCATGGCCATGTGACCACCTTTCAACCAATAGGACAGCTTAAACTGGGGGTATTATGAATTAATATTCACCAAAGTTATTATTTAGATCAAAATGAAATTCAACAAATGTAAAGTTCTTATAGACCACAATTGTTTATTTGTTGGAATTTTAAGAAGCTTCTGTAGAAATAACCTTATTAATCTGCGGTGTAACTTTGACCTCAAATCACTACAATGCAACCATGACGTGTATAATACTTATCAGGGACACACATTTCACCACTTCAAAATTTCCTTCAAGTTGTCATTCCTCCATGTATTAGAGACATTGGCAAATTTATACCCTGCAGGACCAAAATACATAGTAGGGGGTAATCACAAAGACATTTTAAATTAATGTTTTCAAAGGTGGGAAAACACTATAATAAAAGCTAAAGTTTTTTGCCGTCACGTCATAAATTATAAGATCTCCGATTGAGTTGTGTTTCTGAAAGGAACAGGAGACATTTGATTGTTTTTCTCCATATCCCAGGCCTAATGAGTCGTCTCGGCTCTGTGGATTTCACACTGTGTATTACTATTAGGGTATTGTATTTAATAGGGGAAGATGCAGTTAGGTTTGTCTCGCAACAGATTCATTACTCCTTCCTGTTCTTAGCTGTGCTGTGAAGAGACTTGCGTTTATAACTCGCCCTGTCTTGTTTCTGCGCATTGGAGTATGGGCAAGCTGATTGAAGACAATTAGTATGTAATGGCAATAAAAACAGGGTTTTAATTGACGTGTACTTTCATCATGACAGGCGGTAACATATCGGGTTCATCGATGGGACACTTTGAATCAATTTCTCCTAGTCACAGACTCGGTTCTTAGACCTTTAGCCTTTAGCTGATTCATGACTGCGCATGTGTTTTATACAAGCCTATATGACTAACCATGTATGACATACATCTACCTAATGTTGCTGATGAAGAAGCTGAGCCAGGGACGTGTAAAGGTATATTCTAACCCAAACACTTTGTTCAGGAAATCTGAAGATGGTAAAAATATTAAAATAAGAAAAGAAGAGGCGAATCGTATACAACAATGCCACTTTGTTCATATTTTCTATGAAATAAACGAACTATTTTAACTTAAATCCGTTCCTATCTCCGTCTTTCACACAGAACCTTGATACAAGGGCTTGTATTTGCACAAATTCCAGTCATTTCTTTCTTAGCTGGTAAAGCTTGAGTACCCACTACGGCATTTGTTATTCAAATCAATCCGGGTCCGGGTTCATAAACCTTACAGCCAGTATTCACTCACTAGAGAAAGTAAATGCTTGGATGATCACAAGAGGCCGCAATAATCATAATATTTTCCGGCAGTTCAGAGGCTGTTTTGAATAGAATGTGTAAGTTGACCTCGAGAGCGTACGAGTTTTCGCGAGAATCGTTATTAACGGGCACCTCGATTAACAGCTAGTACAGCATGTATTGTGGCAATTGTTTTTAAAAAGAAGTTGTATTGTGCAGTTTTAATAAATTGCATCTATTGAATATGGTTTAAATAAATAAAAGGTTGATTTACAAATATTAAATAGTAAACAGTTTCGCAAATCTTGGAAAAATATTTATTTTTTAAAACCGACCTTAACTTTTGCTTCACTTTTGAACCATTCACCCCATGCAATAAAATGCATTCATCGTGATCCTTGACATACACGCTTAAGTAGTAGTACGTACACTGATCTCTATTATTATACTCAGTAGTCAGTATAATAGAGAATAGTGGTACGGTTCTCTAACCGCGCGAAGCGACTCCATATGCAACGTCACGCAAAATCCATGCGACACGGGGTCTGTTTTCGCGTTGAGTAACGAAGCGCTTTACCGATAACTTGCCGGCACAGACAAAGTAAATTCGCAATTTGACACTTCGGACCGGATGTTCGGGGTCGAGCAATGTTTATTCATTTTCTTCGGGTAAAGGTCCGTTAAATATCAAATAAAGGAAATCGACTTTTGGCCGTGTCCAAGATTTTCGAAAATCTTTGATATTTACAGGTCTTGCGGCCACACATTACCGAGTGGCAGCCGCAAGCAATAAGTGGCGGTGCTGTGAATCACATCGCTTAAGGTGAAGCTTACATGCACTAGTTAAGCGGCACGAATGGGGCTTCATAGAAATTACCTTACTTAACTGCAGTGTAACATTCATCTCGATTCACCACAATACAATCAAAACGTGCATTACACTTATTAGGGACACACATTTTACCACTTTGAAATTTTCTTCAAGTTTTTATTCCTCCATATTAGACACATTGGCAAATTATACCCTGCAGGACCATAATACATAATAGGGGAAATCACAAAGACATTTTAAGGTTATGTTTTCATAGGTGGGAAAACACTAATGTGTAGGAACTGGAACTCTATGTTTATCTCCTATGTAATGGCATTAAAAGCAGGGTGGAATTAACGCGTCCACTATTTCTTGTTAACACCAAGTTGTGGGGACACCTTAATGTTGTTCAATTATTCCCTTTTCTAAGGAACCCCCAGTGTTTGACAAAGACAAACGTTGTGGGGACCTTTGTTCCATTGTATAAATGTCCCCACAACGGTGTGTGTGCTCGTCCACACAGACAGGGGGTAACATATCGGGTTCATCGATGAGGAACTTTGAATCAATTTCCCCAATTCACAGACTCGGTTAATAGACCTTTAGCCTTTAGCTGATTCATGACTGCACATGTGTTTTATAGAAGCCTATATGGCTAACCATGTATGACATACATCTACCTAATGTTGCTGATGAAGAAGCTGAGCCAGGGACGTGTAAAGAAAAAATCAAAGCTAAAGATTTTGTTCAGGAAATCTGAAGAACCTTTGGTGATTTCAGAAGTGCTGATCTAAGCAAATAAACCAAACTTCTATAAATGTATTCGGACCCTCAAGGTATTATATTCATTGTATATCGTTGAATGAGAAGTTCAATAAGTTTACATTAATTAATCTCAAAAGTGATCTATCCAGGTATTGTCAGAATATCTAAGCAATATGGATTCGAAGATCTTAACGTGTAAGATACAGTTTGAAATTAGTAGAAGTAGTAGTAGTAGTAGTAGTAGTAGTAGTAGTAGTAGTAGTAGTAGTAGTAGTAGTAGTAGTAGTAGTAGTAGTAGTAGTAGTAGTAGTAGTAGTAGTAGTAGTAGTAGTAGTAGTAATAATTAGGGAATAACAGTGCGAGGACCCGGTCTTCACTGCTTGGTAATGACCGGGGTGGTGGCTGGCCGCTGTTAACGACCAAGCCGGAGGCGCGGTCGTTAACAGCGGCCAGCCACCACCCAAGGTCATTACCAAGCAGTGAAGACCGGGTCCTCGCACTGTTATTCCCATTAATAAATACCTTTTTAACGAAATAAACGGCTAAAATCGTCCATTTTGTAACTTTTATTTCTCGGCGATACTTTCTTGTTTTGTTAGCCGGTCTTTATATCGCCGTTAATACACCCCCACGTGATCACGTTTTGACCAATCAGAATCCACAAACTGTCCTAGGTATTTATTAATAATATATAGTATGGTGTCCAGGTGCATAGCAAGTGGTACGACCACGTTCCAGAGAAAGTTGTAGAGACCGACGAGGTCAAGATCCTCTGGGACTTCAACATTCAGACTGATGATGTTATAGAACATAGACGTCCGGATGTTGTAGTCTTAGATAAGACGAAGAAGATGGGTCATATCATCGACAGATGTGCCGGGTGATATAAGGGTAGCTTCTAAGGAGATGGAAAAGATCGAGAAGTATCAGGACTTGGCACCATTCCGAAGGCACTGGAGAAGCATCTAGATCAAATAGGCACAACTGTGAGGGTAGATTTGCTGCAAAAGGCGGCACTTTTGGGGAAGAGCTAGGATCCTGCGAAAGAACCTCGAGATCTAAGGCTACGGGGCGTAGCCCGACTCGAGGAGTTACCGGCACAGAGGAAAATGAGATCTTTCTTTTGCATGCTGTGATATCGTGAAATAATAATAATAATAATAATTTTTTTAAACAGATTATAACAATAAATAGCTAAGTGAAAATAATAAGATAATAAAAGAAGAGGGCGAATTTGAAAAAAACATTTATGAAATGTATAACAATACCTCTGTGTATATTTTCTCTGAAGTGTAAGAACTATTTTAACAAATCCGTTTCTAGCTTCGTCTTTCACAGAATCTTGGTACAAGCGTATTTCTGCACGTCAAATTTCCAGTCAATTCTTTCCTCAGCGTAAAGAGTAGCCCACACACTATGGTCTTTGTTATTCTAATTAGTCTGGTCCGTGTTCATGAACCATACAGCCAGTTTTCACTCAATAGATGGCCCTGGAGGGACAAAGAAGACCTAAATATTGAGGTAAAATTCATGGAAACAAAATGCACGACTTTCGCTAAGTCCGAAATGTAACGTAAGTTTTCATGGTTTGCAACCTGCTTCCCGAGTCGCAAAATTTTACGACAATATTCAACATGTCTGTGACTTTTCCCAAAGTCACAAAATATAACGTCAAATTTTAAAGTCTGCCACTTAACCCCAATTGGGCTGAATGGACATCACAGACTTTAATATTTACGTTAATGATTCATAGCAGCAAAATTCACGACTATTCGCGAAATTTGATGTATGTGATTTTTTTTTTTTGATTTTTTTTTATAAAGTTTGCCGAGAATATTTTTTTCCATAAGCTGCGTGGTCTGCAGGTCCAAAGTCCAAAGCGGTCAGGACGCCGTGATTGGCTGCTGATAAATATCCAAATGTCAAATTTCCCCGGGGAAACTTCAGCAACTTTCCCCTGATTGGGGGAAAGTTGCAGATGGAAGTCGCAGACATGAAACTTGACGTCCAATTTTGCGACTTGGGGATGGAAAAGTCTTGACATTTTCAACAAAATTTGACGTCAATATTTAGGTCTTCTGTGTCCCTCCCGGGCTATACCGTCAAAAGTAAATGGTTGTAAAATCACAGTTGGTTGCAATAATACCAATATTTTCCATCAGTTTAGAACCTAAAGTTTTGCAGCTCGAACTGAGTTGCGTGGAGGGGGGGGGGGGGGGTTGCTGACGTTTTTAGGGAGTGTTTTATAGTAATGAATTATTGGCGTATGTTGCATCAGGTGCGTGGTTGCCAACAACTTTTTGTAGGGTGCAGGGGGGTGAGGTGGATGTTTTGTATAGGTAGGACAATTTCAGTTAAAATTACTCGAGATAGCAAATGTTACGGTGTCCAGAGGTTGACAGCGGGGGGTCAGCAGGGGTCAAGATGTTCGGCAGAGGGGCAGTCCCCCCCCCCCGCAGGCTACGCCACTGTGTTGCATTTTGGTTGTATGGTAACTTGGAGTGTAAGAAAGGGTCTTACATACATTGCCACGACACACATTCACAAAAACTATTGTAGTCTGCGGCGACATATTGAGACCCACAAAGTTTTTAAGTCACTAATGGGCGTGATTTCTATTTTGCTCTTGTTTCTGGTCCTGATTTGGAACCCCAGTTTATTTGATTAGGTTTTGGTGTAGTACTCATTTGATCGAGTATCCCTTTTCCTTTGGTTGATCTTGCGGATTAATATGAAATGCCACAAGTCAATGCTAGAAAGTCTTTATTCGTGATTTCACATTTGTAATAATTAAAAGGGCCTGGTATCTTAAATTGCTGTAAATTAGAGAAAGAAAAATAATCGCCGTTAGTCAACATTCACGTGTTTTTTTTTTTGCCAATTAAAGTAATAGACCAATTGCGCGACCAATGTTGACATCCGCTCACGTGACCTCCTGTGGGTATAACGCCATATCAGCTGATGGCAAAATACGGGTAAAGCGATATGCCGTGACACGGAGTGAGTGTTATGTGATAAATTAGTTACTTAGCCCCTTCATTTAAATATAGTTGTGGCATTAATTATAATCACATCTCTGTTTCATAATTTAACAGAATTCTACTAAAAAGAGTTTTTTAGCCATGCACTACCGGCGTCGGACGACTATGTAGCCACCCGCCTGTTATTTTGTTTGTAATGTAGGCCTAAATCACAGTTTAAAAAAAGGAGTAAAGAACGTTGGAAAAGTGAGCATTTATGGATACATACATTACAAACATTGCGTGGATTATAGTAAGATCATAAGGTATCAAACAAGCATGCACGAAGAATCACACTAGTTTTGCCATGGATCGACCAATCAGAATCGAGGATTCAAATTTGCTTGAAGATAACGAGTTTTATAGTACAACCTTAAAAAGTATTGGCCCCAAGATCCGGGTAGAGAGACCGGTTTGGAACAACAAGGGATTATTTATTTGGAAACAAAACAAAAAGAACTTCAAAGATTTCTTTCACAAGGGAAAGTCCCGTGGAAGACCCGTCGCTAAAGGTCGTTCACATGAAACGCGACCTCTTTTGTTCTTTACCAGGAATAAACCGCGAATGTATTCAACAGGTCAAGATGTTCGGCAGAGGGGCAGCCCCCCCCCCCAGGCTACGCCACTGTGTTGCATTTTGGTTGTACGGTAACTTGGAGTGTAAGAAAGGGTCTTACCTACATTGCCACGTCACACATTCACAAAAACTATTGTAGTCTGCGGCGACATATTGAGACCCACAAAGTTTTTAAGTCACTAATGGGCGTGATTTCTATTTTGCTCTTGTTTCTGGTCCTGATTTGGAACCCCAGTTTATTTGATTAGGTTTTGGTGTAGTACTCATTTGATCGAGTATCCCTTTTCCTTTGGTTGATCTTGCGGATTAATATGAAATGCCACAAGTCAATGCTAGAAAGTCTTTATTCGTGATTTCACATTTGTAATAATTAAAAGGGCCTGGTATCTTAAATTGCTGTAAATTAGAGAAGAAAAATAATCGCCGTTAGTCAACATTCACGTTTTTTTTTTTTTTTTTGCCAATTAAAGTAATTGGGGCCTAGACCGATTGCGCGACCAATGTTGACATCCGCTCACGTGACCTTCTGTGGGTATAACGCCTTATCAGCTGATGGCAAAATACGTGTAAAGCGATATGCCGTGACACGGAGTGAGTGTTGTGTGATAAATTAGTTAATTAGCCCCTTTATTTAAGTAGTATGTTGTGGCATTAATTAAAATCACATCTCTGTTTCATAATTTAACAGAATTCTACTAAAAAGAGGTTTTTTAGCCATGCACTACCGGCGTCGGATGACTATGTAGCCACCGCCTGTTATTTTGTTTGTAATGTAGGCCTAAATCACAGTTTAAAAAAAAGGAGTAAAGAACGTTGGAAAAGTGAGCATTTATACCTAGCCTTGCGAAATTTCAAATAGGCAAAGGAGTCACACAGTTTTGGAAAGCTAGAAAAACGCAAAAAAAGACTGACGTAAGCGTTGCCCCACACTTTGTACGCAAAAAAACCCATCGTGTTTATCATTCACATCCGGGACATGTACATCTTTTCACTTGATGCAATGAAATTGTGGAAAAGGTTGATTGCAGCCTCGCTACCATGGGCAGCGTGCTGTATCGATACCTCGATACCTCGACCTCGTTATGAACGAGCAAGGCATGCTGGGATCGAAGTTGGGTTTCTTTTCCTTCGATCATTATCTATGCTCAATGCAAACTAGTATACGGCCTTTAGATGAAAAAAGAGCCTTTTATGGATACATACATTACAAACACTGCGTGGATTATAGTAAGATCATAAGTTATCAAACAAGCATGAACGAAGGGTTTAGAATCACACTAGTTTTGCCATGGATCGAATCAGAATCGAGGATTCAAATTTGCTTGAAGATAATGAGTTTTAAAGTACAACCTTAAAAAGTGTTGGCCCCAAGATCCGGGTAGAGAGCCCGGTTTAGAACAACAAGGGATTATTTATTTGGAAACAAAACAAAAAGAACTTCAAAGATTTCTTTCACAAGGGAAAGTCCCACAGAAGACCCGTTGCTAAAGGTCGTTCACATGAAACGCGACCTCTTTTGTTCTTTGCCATGAATAAACCGCGAATGTATTCAACTAGTGAAGTACTCATTGAATACAAGCTGAAGTCGCCTGATCTTTGAGAGGTCGGGCTTGGAGCAGTCGGTGTTGGGTGAAATGAGGAATGGGGGTGAAGGATTTAGATAGAGAGGAGGTATAAAGTGGCCAGTGTTGTGACTGAAAGAGGGGTTGATGTGGACAGGGTTTGAGTTGAAATATAGAGGGTTGTTGGGCGTAGTCCGAATTAATTACTTGACCAAACAACGTTGTTTAACATCGGACATTACCTGACGTATGTAGGGTCCCAGTGCACGCTCAATGTGTTTGTTGGTACCTGTGTACAAATGCCTTACAAACTTCCCGACACGCAGGTACCCCTCCCGAGCCGCGGGACCCAGCCGTTTCCAACAAACGTTTAAGACGGGCCTGAGGATTTCGCTCTTATTATAATTATTAGATTATTCCTTGCACTGTTGACTATCCGAATGAAGTGATTTTTCAGATGCTTGTTGATAAAAAGTCCAAGTGATTTTCTTTCCATCAATCATTGCATCATTGTTTTGTTTGTCTATTTCGGGGAGGGTGGGGGGTAAACGTGTAGTCCTAGCGTTCATCGGTACGATGAATGGTTTTTCCCCCAAAACGACATCGCAAAAACAGGTTCTCGGACCCTTTTCCCGTAAAACAATTAATCGGAAACCATAATGTGAAGAAAAAACAAAAAGGAAGGGAAACAATTTCCAACAAATGACTCAAAAGAAAAAAATGAATGAGGTAATAAAAAGAAAAGTCAGTAGACTATCAACATACACCACCGAAGCAGCTCGCCTGTAAATATAATGGGAAAGGCAAACGTACAATATGACGACGTTCTCCGACAAGATATGGAATTCCTGTGATTCAGAGTGAGGTAATCGTCAAAATATTTCACTCCGCAGACTACGACAACGAAATTGATTATTCATGAAAGTGCATGGGCGTTTAAACATCAAAAGACTTCAATCCAGCTGTGTATATGAATTCACCTTCAATGGCCGTCATTTTTACTTACCGAGTGTTAGATTTGCTTAGTGAATTCTTCTCGGTCTTTCACTCTGTTGACCCCAGTTCGAATCCCGCTTCGAACAGGAGCCTTGCATATTGATTGCATTTTAACCCCTACCTGATTTTTTTTTCTTGTTGGGGTTTTCCTCCCACATCAACAACTGATTTTCATCGTCATCTTCTCTACACAGATATCTTCAGACCTTCGCGAATTCACAGAGCGGGCAATGAACCTTTGATGGTGCGGTGGTTTTTAATCAGAAAGATATGAGATAATAAACAATATGTTGATTCTCTGGTTTTAGATACTTTCTGGCTTTCGTTTAGAGATGCAATGTCTGTAAAATTACAACCCCGTTTTTGTTTACAATTTATCTTTCCTGAACACTCCTGGTGAGTCATAAATCATAGTAAATCCATATATGACCATTACGTCATTGTTCTAAGGCCAATATCCGTGGTTTCCATTCTTATGCTTCCACCCTGTCATCTGAATTGTTTCAAGATTTCCCGGACATGGGCTTCTGTTGAAGCATTCAACTGTATGTCTCAAAGAAAACAAAGTCATTTGTTTTAGTTTGACTTTTGTTGTTCTATTATTCTTCTCCCCGCGAGTGTTTGCTAAGAAAGACACATTTCCAAAACCTCATATAGAACCTTCAACATTTTTGTGGATGACACCACGTCATCATGTGTCGAAACACATTAATTAAAAGTGTAAAATTTCAACAAATTATATCCCCTGAATTACCTTAGCTTGTCCTAAAATTTGTAAGTCTTTTGTTATGCTAAGAGCTTACATTGACCTTGAGTTTCTGTCTAAACCGGAAGTTGAAGTGAAATAATTTTCCTGGGCTACTTTTTGAGGTCTGCAGACAATATTATGAGCTCTTATTTGGACACGGTTCCTTTGTATTATCGAATCGAATCAATCTTAATTGCTAAGCAAAGTGTGATGTCACAATACAAATCACTATGGTAATACTGACGACTCACCTTAAGATAAATCTGCTAAAAAAAATCAACTTTTAAAGAAATGAGACAATAAATACAAACTTAAAATGGAAGGTGAACAATGAAGCAGAAAAGTCATAACACCTTCATCGAATATGAGGAAGATTTCATGGTATCATGATAAACTTAATGTTCTGCGTTCTAATAACAGACCAAATTATTGTTGTCATCACTAATCATCCTCTGTGAGGCCTAGCTACACGAAACAAAGGCACGCCTGCAATATGTTCCCGATAAAAACTGTATATCTTGTCATTAAGAAAGTAGGTTTCGTCCCCCTTACACAGGCTTCTTCTTTCTATAAAAGCCCCTATATGAACACATTAACCAGGTGACTTGTTTACATGTTAAGTTTTAGACCATGACCCTATAACTGCGTGAATATAAAATCCGAATATCTAGCAAAACTGTCATTCGATAATGGTTGCACCGTTATAACACGTTGAACATTGTTGACTTGTACGTCAGAAGATAGGTCATCCGCTCCAAGATGTTTTGGACAGCACGGAAACAGTGAAGTATATAAACAAAATAATGGTCAACGGTTTCTCTAAATGTCCTTTCCACACCTGTTTACAGTTATGCAATCAAGTGCTTTTCGGTCGAATATCAATTGTTGGGTACTAGGGTGGTCAAGTAGTACTCAAGTACGAGTACTTGGGCCATCGAGTACAAGTATCCGAGTACCAAGTTTTCTGATATCCAAATACTATAAGTTTAACAGTCGCGTATATTATCGATGATTGTTATAAAATCTATCTTTTAAACAGAGCTTTTTCCCAGAGCTTTAATCTTCTAGTCACTGATATCAACTGCATTTTCCGTCAACGCCACAATACCATTTTAGACAACCTTACAACCTCCCGACTTCATTTTGAAACAAAATATCTTTGAATTTGGTTCTGTCAAACATTAGAAAATAACAAGTAGGTTTTGTCCCCCTCACACATTGTTTTTTCTCTTCTTTCTATAAAGGCCCCTGGGAACACATTAATGGCGTCGCAGGGTTTTCACCAGTACTTTTTTGACATGTTAAGCTTAGACCCTGACCCTATAACTGTGTGAATATAACATCCGCATATCTGGCAAAGCTGTCATTCGATAATGGTTGCATCGTTATAACATGTTGAACATAGTTGACTGGTACCGTAAGCACCCGAAAAGGCGTGCTAATCTTCCGGTGCTTACTGTAGGAAAATGAAGGACGTAACAATGTAAAACCATGGTTAGCAGCGCTTTGAAATGAACATCGCACAGTAAGCACAAAGTTGGCTGTTAATGTGAAATACCCCCATAGGCTCATGTAGTAGACCTTTTAATATCTTTGAAACTCATATCCCTTATGACCCACAACTGTATTTCCTTTTGTCTAGACAAAACGAGGCGTTTGTTCTTTCCGCAATGGCGGGCTGCGTACATTAAGCGTGCGAATGGATGCTCAATAACGTACTTATGTTAAAACAATTAAATTAATCAAAAACTGAATTTTGTGAATATTGGCACTCGTCAACACTTGCCAAAGTTAATATTCACAGCATCAGGGTAGGGAGTTCCAGATTTGCTCCTGCTCCCACTGTGACAAATCTTGGCGCCTGGTTTGATAAGCACATGAACATGTCTATCACACATAACAAAAGACCACGCTGTACATTTTTTGCATGACATTAGACATAACAGAAAATAATTAACTGTCAAGGAGCTGCACTGAGAAAAAGTAATTCATGTCAATAAATATTGTTACCACACCTTTTTTTACACCTTTTTCAATTGATTTACATTGGCTTTACATTGGATCAATTTTAAATTGTTGCTGATTGTGTAATCCTTCAATGCAAAGGCCTTTGTCCAAATATACCCACTCTATACATACTGTAAAACCAAAAGTACTTTGGGAGATGCTTTTTAGTGCGTTGCCCCTAAACTTTGGAATGCCCTCCCACAAGGCATTATAGGAACACCGACAATACTAGCAGCGTCAACAATTTGCTTAAAATCCATTTATTTCGACAGGTGCAGACTTTTTATTTGAAGTATTTAACTAAATCTATGTAAGTATTAATTAAATCACTGTAGTAAACTACTGTTTTAATTTAGAATTGTTTGATATCTGCATTTTATCATTTTGATGAGCATCTGAACATTATTGTTACCCATGTAACATATTATAACATTACGCAATATAAATGAATAAATGAGTAATATCATTATACTCCTATATTACCGTAGAATTGGTTCAAGTCGGGTTTCGTGGTGATTGAGTCAGTAATTATTGTGTCTGAGCTTTTTGTAACGCGCGCCCTCTAGTGTCAATTAATTCTAGTGTTAATTAAGCCAGTGAATTCCAGATCGCAAAACCGACTTGGTTAATTCGCCAGCCACAGGTTTGCTCATCTACCGATTTGGGTAGCAGCCAATGAGACACCAGCATTCGGGGAATCGGCGCGCAATATCAATATGCAGGCTGCATGACATAGATATGCAGTGTTGCTGTTTTGTACATGGACTCATTCATTACGTTTTGGGTCAATCTTGAACTCTTCAAAGAATATATTGTTACAGATTATTATTTATTTATTTATTTCAATTAAGCTTCATGTTATTATACAACAACTTTACCCTACGATAGTATATCCATAGATATCAATACCGATTCTTTATTGTCATTGTATGTAACTTGGTAGAGATAAATGGGCAACACACGCTTTCAAAATGAACGAGTCGTTGAAAACTAAACCGATTTCATTGGTTAGCAGCGGACGCGTTCGTTACATATTCAAGCTATTGCATATGCATTATAAATAACTACGTATCACGCAGGCCTCCTGGCGAATTCATCAAGTTGTACTTTCGATAGCAGAGTTGATTGGCACATTCCCGGCGAGTGAGGGCGCACAACAAAGCGCTGAAATAAAGCCGCGATGGGTGATTGCAGGATCGATTGTCGATTGTTCAGATGGACAAGGACTCGACGAAAGTAGGACTTGGGTCAAGTCTAATACTACCGGCGAGGGGGTGGGTTCAACTCTCGGAAATTCACCTTTTGTAGTCCCGGTTTAATCTGATGGGTGACTAGGTGGCAGCAGACTTATCATGGTAAATCCATTGTTTTTGAAAACACGCGCATGTTCAGAACTATTAGTGGGCTTAGACAATGGAAATTTACAATGCAAGTCTGCTGCCACCTGGGCCCTATTTCATAGAGCGGCACGTGACCACATGTCAACATTGTCGCGCAATCGGTCTATTCCGGTCTTGAGAGAGACTACGAACTGCTTTTTCGACTTATTTAGAAATAAAATTCGGGTTGCTGATAGGTGTTAAATTTGTCAACTTTCAAATCAAGCCCATTTTTCTCCCGTCAGCATGGGTAATACAACAGCAGATTTCCAGACAGTAGGGAAATAACCTGAACAAAGACAACTAGTAAAAACTGTTTTGATAATATTGTATATCAAAACAATAAGATAATAAAACAGGAACAAAACCTTAAACAAAATTACGAACACTTTCCTCAGCGAGTTGAAGTTTGAGGGGACGGGGTAAGATGAAATGAACAGTTTTGATCTGCTGGTGGAAATTTCTGGACTAAAAAAGTATCCCTTTTGTTGGTAAGTTGAGAGTCGTCATCAGAAGTTGAGAGTCGTCATCAGAATGGTGGGGGGCAACCCATCCCCCACACTCCGGACGACACTCAACTTGTTAAGATTTAGTAGGGACCTGCTAACCTTGAATAACAATTGCGTTGAGCTTTACTATTTTCTTAACAAAGTTAGTTGTAGTAATCCCGACGAGCCTTGTTCATTAATAGGATATCATTATTTTTCTTCAACTGAAAATAGTTAAAGTCCTGTGTAAGTTTAGACTTTATCCAGATCTTCTTATTGTTTCTTCTTAATCTTTTGGCAATTTTAGTTTCGTCATTGTACCATTGCACACTAGGGCGAACAATGGTTTGGGCCCATCTGGAAAAGAGCGAATGTTTTTTTATCATAATGTAAGTTTATGTTTTCGTGCTGCGAGCATCTTTTTGCTGTTTAAACTTGAAAAGACGATGATTGCGCCATGACAAAATTCACCTTTCCTGTAATCCAGCACGTGGTTGACTGTCGAAGAAAAACGATGACAGGGTTTTGACGGGAATAAAATTGTCATCCTTTTTAATTGATGTATTTCTTAATTATTGTCAGATAGAAACTGCTGCTGACACTGTGTGAGAATTGTTAATCTCTGGTTCAATCTAACTTACGTGCAGATAATGCCTGTATCATCCCCTCGATTTATACATCATTGACTTTTGGAAGAATAACCCAGTTTTTCCCTGTGATATTAAGAAACTAGCTGTCATTGTTCTTGAGAAAACACTGAATAACGGTTGATGTTTTTCACGGATTTTAACTTGGAACAGTTTGTGCTGTTTTGTTTTTGTTGTTTTTTGTTGTTTTTGTTATCTTCAACTTAAGTTAAAGGTAATTTGTAACGATAAATCTTTGCAAATTACCTTTAAGATAATTTTCCCACTTAAATCAAATTTAGATTTAGATTTAATATTTCTCAAAAATGTACATTTCCCTGGAATGGATATGCAATCTGACGTGATGGTTTGTGCTAAATAGGTTTTATTCACACGAGTAACAAACTTTTCACAAAATAATTAATTCCCGGCCTCGCCCCCACCCCAAATGAGATCGCAAAAATACACGAATGAATGGTTTGTTACATTAAATAGCCCTCCTCCCAAATTATGTCTTTGCCCCAGCTTGGCGCTTCCCCCCCCCCCATGAAAATGTCTGGTTACGCCACTGTTAGTATCCAAGTTAAGGTCGAATGAAGTCTTGAGTGCCGACGTCCGTTTTTTTTTATACGGAGCAGGTTATGAAGAACAAAATATATAATATGTAAAACCGTTCCCTCGAAATGTTACTCGAAACATTATTCATTCCCTCAAAATGATTTATTTTATTTCCTTGAGAAAAAACCCCACATTAAAATAAAACAAGGGACAATCAGGCCTGATACTTCACATGTAGTGATGAAACGGAGGCAATTACCACCGTGCCCCTGGTGTTCATGCCTTGGTGTTCCTTGAGATGTTCCAGGTGAAATTTACAATTTCCTCATAGAGGTGCCCTTTATCAAGAAGAAAATGCCTTTTTAGTGCCCTTACCCTTTCAAGAACGAAGCAATCATGCCTGAGTACGCTTATGGAATCTTTTTATTAGACATTTAATACAGCATCGATATTATTTCTTCCTGCTTAACATGACGTCACCCGACTCAGACCTTTTGCTAATGCTGCTTGCACAAATAGACATTTGTACAAACAGTCGCCGCGTCAGTTATTGAGTTTGTATATGGCTGCGAAATGAACTTTTCCCGGGGTCACGCAACCTTTCTATTAAGTATTAACTGAATTGGCGCCCTTATGTGGATTAACCAGTCTAAGAGCTCTTGTGTGGCTGATGCAAACAAAATCGTGAGCTCAGATCAGACTTCAAACCAAGTTTATATTGATGACAAAAGCCGTCGAGCCTCATTATCGATTAATGTAATGTAAATTACATAGTTGTGGTCATTTGTGTTATGGACTCTCCTTTGGATAAGCTAGGCCCTAAGACGTTTGTCCTATTTTGCTCACAAGCCATTTTGGCCCTTTTCCCATAAAGGCCGCTTGTCTTTTTCGTTTACCAGTTTTTTTATTGTGACGAGCGTTGGGGGACCCTGCAGTAGGCCTATCCCCATAAAATTGAAAAGAAAACTGACGTTAAGATATCACTGCACATTTCTGTTTTTATTTCAAAAAGCTAAAAAGCGCGTTTTCGCTGCCAATAAAAGCGTAACATCCACATTGAGTGATATATACAACACCATGTGTATATCTACTTTGCCATGTAGATTGTTCCTGTGAGAACTTGTCCTGTTATTTATTAGTTGGGAATTTGGGGGGACTTCTTAGTTCTGAACGGAACTGATGTCAGTTCTGAAAAGAACTGTCATGCTTATTAAGTACCTGGGGAGGTAGGAAATCGGCTGGGACTACTGCTACTTTTGCTTAGTAGATCGAGGGGACTTCTAGGGATTAACCTCACTGCTGCGGAGTAATAGTCATTTGTCTCAACGTTTCGACTGGCCTGCTCTAATAATCGTCAGGAGACTAACTGCTTGAGATGCTGGGCTCGATTTCACAAAGAGCTAAAGATTGATCTTAACTGCGAATCGATCTTATGCTAAGCAAAGTGTGATGTCACAATACAAATCACTATTGTGATAATGACAACTCATCTTAAGATGAATCTTAGTGCTTTGTGAAATCGAGCCCAGCAGGGGTTGATTTCACAAAGAGCTAAAGATTGATCTTAACTGCAAATCGATCTTATGCTAAGCAAAGTGTGATGTCACAATACAAATCACTATTGTGATAATGACAACTCATCTTAAGATGAATCTTAGTGCTTTGTGAAATCGAGCCCAGCAGGGGTTGATTTCACAAAGAGCTAAGATTGATCTTAACTGCAAATCGATCTTATGCTAAGCAAAGTGTGATGTCACAATACAAATCACTATGGTGATAATGACAACTCATCTTAAGATGAATCTTAGTGCTTTGTGAAATCGAGCCCAGGTCTCTTTATCCTCTAGATCTACTGTAAGCGAAAGTATAGTATTTCCGGCTAATTTCCTACCTCCCCATCTGGTATTTTAAAACAATTTACCCAGCAAAGTAGATTATATACACATGGTGTTACTATAAACCGAATATTAAGCATAATAGGACTATTTAGCAGGGTGGATCGGGTGCACCCACAGACATAAAGAACTTTATGTCTGTGGGTGCACCACCACGACGAAGCGTGTGGATGATAGCGCCCTCTCGCGGGGAAAAAACAAAAACCAGAATCTTGCGCCAAGCTGCAGCAGCTACCTTTTCATAAACAACAATTTCTTTGCAGGATTTTCAGAAAGAGGAATAAACTTTGAGATGTGATTTCCAGTTGAAAGTTTTCAGTAATCTCAAAGTATAAGAATACAGATGACCTAGATTATTTTGAATACAAATTCGGGAACCTTTGCAGGGGTACTCATGGTGCATTTTCAGCCTGTCTGACAATAATTATTTTGTCATTCTCTTGGATGGAAAATATCAGGTTCTGCGCATAACCCACTCATTATAGACATTTTCCATGAATGTAAATTGTACACCCTGCGTGCGCACTAACACTACTGGTTGGCAGAATGAAGGAAGATCACGCCTTTTTGTGTGGGAATGACGGTTGCCTCACGCATACGCATTTGTGCGTCTGCCTAGTGCACAACTCTATGGTGTTTGCCAACCAATAGACCGATAGCGCGACCTACGTCACGTGACCCCTGTTGGGTAAAAAATGTAAACACACGCGTAATCCTCCATAGGAAAGGGTGGTACGGTACCTCTTTTTAGTAGAATCCTGTTAAATTATGAAACAGAGATGTGATTCAAATTAATGCCACAACATACTACTTTAAATAAAGGGGCTGATTAACTAATTCAACGAAAGTAAAATCGACTGTTTTCGAACTCACTCTGTGTCACGGCCTATGCTTTTACACGTATTTTTTCATCAGCTGTATGACGTCATACCCGATAGGGGGTCACGTGACTGCATGTAAACATTGTCGCGCAATCGGTCTATAGTTGCGCGACAATGTTGACATGCGGTCACGTGACCCCTATCGGGTATGACGTCATACAGCTGATGAAAAAATACGTGTAAAAGCATAGGCCATGACACAGTGAGGTCGAAAACAGTCGATTTCACTTTGTTAAATGATAAATTAGTTAATCAGCCCCTTTATTTAAAGTAGTATGTTATTGTGGCATTAATTTAAATTACATCTCTGTTTCATAACTAACAGAATTCTACAAAAAAGAGGTTTTTTTTAGCCATGCATTACCGGCGTCGGACGACTATGTAGCCACCCGCCTGTTATTTGTTTGTAATGTAGGCCTAAACACTGAAAAAAAGAAAAGGTAAAGAACGTGGGAAAGTGAGCATTATACCTAGCCTTGCGAAATTTCAAATAGGCAAAGGAATCACACAGTTTTGGAAAGCAATTTCTTTGATGATTTCAGCTTCAAAACTTTGAAATTCTTGTGTTGAAAAGTGTGTGGTGATCGCGGTCGTCTGGCCCAAAAGTTCGGTCGTGCAATAGTATACATCGTGCACAGTTACTTGTATAATTTCCAAGACCTGTTGGAACTGTCCTTAGGCTATTAATAATTCAGCCACTCTTCAGTCTCTGGTACAAACTCTGGAACATTTTTCACAGATTTCGAGAAAGAAAAGCCTCGATCGAAAAAACAAATGCAATAATAATCAAGTACCGTACCGCACTTTCCTTTGGAGAATGTTGTGTTAGTTAACATTTACTACCCACTATAGGTCACGTGGCGCGGACAGCGCATAGAGCAATTGCGCGACCCGCGTCACGTTTCTCTTTCACGTGTATTACTGTAAGGCGGTTTTTACTACTGTAAGGCGGTTATCTTGGAACAAAATTTAGTAAGTGCCGTTTGTTATTTCCTGCTCTCTACGATTCCACGGAACATAGAGCACGGAACAACACCCTGTACTTTTTTTCTAGGGTGCGGAGGGGGGGGGGGGGGGGTTTGCGAACAAACAAAAAATAATTGTGTAACACGGTGTTAGGTACCCTGACGTCTACGTATTAATCCATGCTAGATTTTATTATAAACAAAACCTCAATTTACGAACAAGTCGCCTCCAACCTCCTGGCAACTTCTTTCTCCGAAGAAGTGGCATTAAATATCACCTCTTTTGGAAGGCATTTCGAGCGTTTTTAAATTTTATATTGAATTAAACATTGTTTTGGTGTAATGGCCTTCAGAACTACTTTGAGAGGAACTGTAAATTTATTAAGTTGTCGCGATCCTGAGTTATTGAAAACGTTTTGCACAACTGGGGTCGTCAGATATGGTATTGGGAAAAAGTGCATGCAGAATCAAGTTGCCAAACCATGCCAACTGGATTCGGTAAGTAACAACTAACAATAGTTAAAATTTCAGTTGAACATGATTGGGTTACGGGGGACGGGGTGATTGGGGGGGGGGGGGGGAGTAGTGCTCATCCAGCAAGCCACCCTATTTCACAACTCTGTGAATGATGCTACCACAGTAATTCCAACCCTCCCGGATCTTCCGGGAGTCTCCCGATTTTGAGTGTAAACTCCTGGTCTCCCGGATCAGTCGAAAAACTCCCTGAATCGTAAAAAAAAAATCATTAGAAAGTGTTGCGACAGCAACACAAGAAATTCATAGGATTGTTCTGTAGTGTAAACATTCACCATAATTGTCATAGTAATAATTTGCAATGGGAATCTTTTTATTTAGTTCCAAATATGTGGAAATTTTTTGGACCCAGTATTAAGTAACTGGCTTAACTGGTCATACTAGCTAGTACAACCGACAATGTCAAAAATTTTTTAAAAGGAGTACAGCGCCCCAGTTACTGAGTCTAAATTGAACCATGGAGAAAGGACCCACCCACAACCTTTTTTAGTGTTGGACTAGACTGTTCGTATGACCGATACTGTCAAAATCTCAAAAAAGGAGTTCAGCGCCCCAGTTACTGGGTCTAGTGTACTGTTAGACCACAAAGCTCACTTGATAGTGATTTTACATTGATAGGCCAGCTGGATGGGATGCCACTTTTGTGATTCATGCATCTGCGATGAAACATCAGTGTTTTCCCCTATTGAGCAAATTCACCTGATGTCATCATCACCACAATCACAATAATCTTGGTTTCACCATTTTGGTAGTCATTCTCCCTTGTGATATACAGTCTAGTGGGCATTTTAGGTGACGTGGCAGTTTACATGCAATTAATTGACTCCCAACATGGTGAGCGTGGCAGAAAAAAAAGCGTATGTGACGTTGGTGCAAGGGATCAATAGGCTTGATAGACCCTTAGCATATTGACAGCAAAAGATCAAAAAGTGCCCTCATTAAGGTCAAAGGAAGATCTACGTATGCACGTACATGTAGACAAATGTAGTAATGTTTATCTGTATTTGCTCATGTTTTTTACACCAGTCCCGCTTAATTCAATAAACAGATAAGACACAGTGCAACGTCAGCTTTGACCTCTTGCTGTTCAAAGAAGGTTGGATTCCTCACCCGATGGAGCCTACAGCTCAAGTCTTCTAATGTCTTAAGATTTGGTACCAAGTCATCTAAGGTAAGGTTAATTCCACCTACTTCTGTCAAACAGCACTTTAAACACTACCAATCCAAGTTCTGGTAATCTTTTCTTGTTTTTGTCTGAGTTTGATTCTATTATACATGTAGTCACAATGCTTTGATAAATAAAGAAATGCTGCAAATAATGCTAGTGCTGGAAAACAAATTCAGTAAATCAGCTAATCGTTCATGTAAACAGTTACCTGGTAAAAGTATTTCCTTTCTTGGCAGTAGTCCCACAAAAGTAAAATGAATAAATAAATCTTACAGATTTATTTAAATCCGAAAGATGTAGGCCTACATTGTTTGGTTAAAGGAAAACAAATTGGTGAACTGAAACTGCAGTCTGTTATCTTATTAGACCATTTAAAATGTCAGAACACATCTGATGCTAGTGACAAAAGGCCTCGATATTCATATTAAGCAACCATCCTGTAACACGAATAGAACAGCCCATTGGGCCTCATTCCTTGTACATGGTACATGTATGTTGTTTTGGAAATGTTTTATTGTCGAATCAAATTCTCCCCCTGCCCCGCCATCCTCACATTGGGTAGGATTTTGTTACTGTTAGTCATGTTAGATGTGATGATCTTTACCCTTTAATACTTTCCAAGAGAAAGTTGCTGTGCTCTTTTAAGAATAAAGTTCAAGGCCCATTTTGTACAATGTATACATGTGGCTTTTATCCCGTCTTTGGTCTCGTAATTTTGACCCAACGTTCTTTTCATGTTCTGGGATTTTCTGAACTTCATTCTGTTATTCCTAAACATGAAGCCTGTCTGTTTATTTTTGTGCGTTTGTTTTTTGTTTTTTTTCTCTCTTTCCCTTTCTATCACAGCCTAGGCTGAATATGAGTCGACGTCATCAAAGTGGTGTAGCAGTTGAAGCCCAGGCTGCTGGGACAGCCATCCCACCACATGCCCAGAAGATTGTAGGGGGCTGGTTGTTGGGATGCTGCGGTATGGTTGTGGGAGCTGTAGTCCTTGGTGGTGTTACAAGGTGGGCGATCACTCCCGGGTTTCAGTCAGACTTTCAAAGTAAAGTACTGTCAAAATTTGCTGTAAATGTGAAAACCAGGTTATACATTAAATTGACTGATATAAAAGTACATGTAGTTGACAAGCACAGTTTCGTTTAGCTAGTCATTTCCTTGAAGCTGCTTAGCGGAAAAGTTTTCTGAGCAGATTTACCTAATGAGCAAAAATATGAGGACCAGTAGCACACAACGCACATGTACATGACATGATGTGTTAAATTTGTATCTGCTTAGCACTTTTATGCATTAAAAGAGCTCCATAAATTAGTGCCTAATTCCATTTAGACATGATACAGAAGACTTTGGGACCCTTACCAAGTACTAATATTTCAGTTGTTTTGCTCCCCACCTCCACCCTCCAGGCTGACGGAATCAGGATTATCGATGACTGACTGGCACCTTATCAAAGGGATGAAGCCACCCAGGACTCAGGAAGAATGGCAGGCTGAGTTTGACAGATATAAACAGTTTCCTGAATACAAATAGTAAGATATTTACTTTTAGATTCTGCAACTTGAATCACTGTCTCAGTAATGGTTTGACAGTCATGCTTTGAGACTACTGTTACATGTATATTGCTACCAACATATGGCTGATAGCAAACAGTGTTATAGTAAAGAATTGTGAGTTTAAAAAACAGCAAAGTGAAAAATTTGTTATCGGAAAGCTTACGTGGTATAATGTTACTACCGGTATGTGTATCAGTCATTCCAATATTTATTAATCGGGTTATTTTTGTGCCATTTTTAATTTAAGAAAAACCCAGCAGCAATTCTTCGGAAAACAACATTGTATCAGTTGTATTAAAAATAATCTGCCATCTCTTATAGTGTGCATCGTGACATCACGCTGAGTGAGTTTAAGTGGATATGGCGAATGGAGTACGGTCATCGTATGTGGGGGCGCACCATTGGCCTGGTCTTCCTTTTTCCAGCTGTTTATTTCTGGAAGAAAGGTTGGCTGTCTAAAGGAATGAAGCCGAGAGTGTTGATATATGGGTCGCTCCTCCTGTTCCAGGTATTGTAGCACAGTGTTGATCTGAATAATCTGTTGAGACTTTGACCAAAGGTGTACGAGCAGGGGAGGTGGGTGGGGGGGATTTGTGGTCACTTCAGTTTGAAAAAAATAATCCTGTACTTTTAAAAAAAGTAATTAAAGCTTCTCAGTTTGCTCCAGGTTTCCAAAATGTTTCTGTACCACCCATGAGTTTAATTTTCGGAACACCAACCTGAAATCTTTTATTGGCGGAATATTATGGTTAAAAATAAAACCCTGACTAAATGAAGTGAGGACAATAAAAGTGATATTTGGCACAGAGATTTACAATTCTCTTTCTAGAATTATTGCACTGAAGCCCTCTTTATTCACAATGACTTGCCTTCCCCTCTTCCTTAACCAGTTGCTGCTGGAATTCTTTTTTTTGTCCCCCTGGCAGGATTCTTTTGGCCGCATTGCCGGAATCTTGTCTTTGAGGATACCGCTGGCACAAAGAAACCCTGACTTGACAATGCCAAGAGAACAAAGATTCTCTTTATTGGAATGTCTGTTTTGTTTCTCGATTGAGAAAATGTCAAATTCACTCGGCATGCATTGCAAAACATCAGCTGTTACCTACAGCATAGGAGTGGAACTAAAAACGAAACCATGGCTATGATCATTAGCCACAAAATGCGAGTATATTCATGACCTTTTTGTCCTTGTGGGCTTGAAAAGAAGGGTTAGACAGCATGTGTGTGATATGTGCATGCTCCGCAGTTGAATGAACAGGTGACCTTCGGTCTGATGGTACGAAATTACATAGTGGCATCTTAACACGGCTTCCGTTTCCAGGCAAGGGAAACATTAGTGTGTATTCATGTCATGCGGTTTCAACTGGTTAAGCCACAGCTGACAATCGGCCATTGTATGCTAAAATCACTCACTTACCTCAATGCTGATAACTATGGGAAACAATTGTGGCAGCCTATAGATGTCTTGTTATTCTGGTATGTCGGACAAGAGAATGAAGGTCCGGAATTGAGGATTACAGAGCCAATAAAGCATGACACAGTGAGTGCATGTATGGTGCACACTACACGGTGAGCTTTCTGAGTGAGTCAACATGTTCTCAACTGTAGAACTTGTCCCACACAGAACGTTCTAGGTGCCTCATCATGTCAACTGCTACACATGCACGGACACCTTGTAAACCATCCGTTTGGGTGTCCTTGATACATGTCATCTGTAGTGGTAAATTCTTAAGTTACAATGTAGAAAAGTGCAGAAAATCCTGTGCTTCATTGTTGTAGGACTAACAATTTGCAATAGACCCATGTACCAATGACGTCTTGCATTGTTTACATGTGCGCTTTCTTATGGTGGGGACCAGGGAATGAGGGGGGCTTTGAACTCGAAGCTCCCATAGGAAAACACATGTAAACAAAGTAATACATCATCAGTACGGGGGTCTATTGCATCGTGTTCTTTGATATCCCACTGTTCATTTGTCTTTTTATTTTGTGTACAGGGTCTTCTAGGCTGGTATATGGTCAAGAGTGGACTAAAGGAGCCTCAGCCAACAGACATGCCTAGGGTCAGTCAGTACAGGCTGGCTGCTCATCTCGGCTCAGCGTTTGCCCTGTACTCTCTAATGCTGTGGGGAGGAATGTCGCACTTGTTGCAGTACAGACCAGTAAGAATGAGTCTTGAAATGTCATGTAGGGTGGGGAATTTTTAGGGTAGGGAAGGTGTTGTCCTACGTCTGATTTGGTACTCTCCTTTTTGTGTTTTGAAGTTTATTTTTCCCTGGAAATGATTGTGTAAGAGACATTTCAGCTTTTTAGAAATAAAGACACTAACTTAATTAATTTAAAGGATATAAACAAATTAGTTTTTTATATGTTCTTCTTCTAGATAGCTAGTAGTAAGTATCTACCATTGTTGAGGAAGTGTGCACATGGGACAATGGCCCTGGTGTTTGTCACAGCACTATCAGGTAAGAATTCTGCTGTTTTTCTGGTGAGTTGAAATTGTGTGCTTTTGGAATGGGGCTCCAAGGTGATGAAAGGGCGCTTCAAAAGAGGGACAAAGTCAATAAAGATGAAAGGAATCTTGAGCAGGGCAGAAACCAAAGCTATGAGTTTCAAAAAAGGCTAAGTGATTTTGTTCAAAGTTGAATAGAAACCTTTATGGTTCTACAGACATGTAGGTGGTGGCAGGAATACCTGGTAAAACTACATTTTAAAAACAATAGATTTATTTGATAGATCTCCCATCGCCATGAATCTCAAAAGTCCCCTATCCAGAATATTTGTACTGTTTTGCCGATCAGGAGCATTCGTTGCCGGACTGGATGCAGGGCTGGTCTACAACTCCTTCCCCAAAATGGCCGACAAGTGGGTCCCTGACGACATCATGGCAATAGAACCAAAGTACAAGAATGTGTTTGAGAATCCCACAACAGTGCAATTTGATCATCGTATACTGGTGAGTCTTCATCAAACATGACTCCTTGTGTTTTAAAGACGCAGCAGACCAAAGGTTAATAATAGTAAAAATGTCACTAAAAGTATGAGACTTTTGGAATGCCAAATTTTAATTCAAAATGTAAACCCTCCCATTTTCCATGAACTGAAACTATATCACTGCACAGGTTATGTAAGAAGAAAAACACCGTGTACAGAATTGTCAGTTACAGTGGGATGCATTCTTTACCTATCATAATTATTGCAGGCTCATACAGGGCATCTATCATTTAAAACCACAGTGGATGATATCAAATGTTCAGACAGTAAAAATGGCTAATGTTGTGTATTAACTCCTGTTCTAGTGCTTAACATTGACTTCTTTTATATTTCAGGGCACAACAACGGTAACGGCTGTTGCTGGTTTATGGCTCCTTGCTCGCAGGGTACCATTACCAGCTAGAGCTAATCTAGCAGTGAACTGTATGCTTGCAATGAGCGCTGCACAGGTAGGCTTAACCCTTTTAGTCTTATACCTAGGATATCCTGGGTCATATGACACACACACTCAGATACCACAAGAGATCCCAGGGAGCGCAGTTTCTGTACCATTTGCCACTGTCACTCGTATGTGATTTGAAAACTAAAATACAGCCTAAACTACCTGTTGAATGTCGCCCTCTTTTGGGATAGTTTTTAGTTTTTTTGCCTGCCTGTTTTTGTACCTGTGACTTTGCACAGTGTTTTCTGCATGGGATTAGACCGCCTAGTCTAAATTGTAACAAATTTTACATGGAGATTTTATTGATAACGTGGCTAAACTTTCTTCTGTGATTTACTTTCTTAACCAACAAGTGAATTGTGACTCTTTAAAGATTGTAATGATTTTTCAGGTGTGTAAATACATTAAGTAATAAATTATGGAAAATATGTCAATTCCGTCTGTTTTCATCACATTTGTGGTCGGTTGTGGGATTGTGAACATTTAACTTTGCATTTTAGTTCACGTTTATCACAGAAGCGCACAACACAGATGTTGTGGCTCTTTGATTTGTTACTGTTTTATTTCCATACTTAAAAAATTTCCAGAGTACTTTAACAGAAAGATATTTTGACAGTGCAACAAAACAAAAACCATCGAATCAAAATATGTCAAAGTTTATGTAGTAGTGTTACATGCTGAACGAAAGCAGCTGCCATGAAGTATGATTCCAAAGTTTAGGTGATAATGTACAATGCTAAATAATATTCTAATGATAAAATTCACTGATTCACCACACTACAATACAAACTTATGACAGTTGTTTTCTATTAATAAAAACAAACAGTCAAAATGACATTAAAAAAAATATACTTTTTTATTCAATTTCACAGATCATGGAGGTCTCAAATATAAACAAAAAATAACCAGAAATAGATACCAGGAACTTTTAAATTATTGTAAACAAAAGTTACATGTAATTTGTTTAGGATTTTTCTGATGAAAACTCTCAATAAATTGGGATGGAGAGGATCAACAATAAAGTTTCTCTTAATCACATCAAACCAGTATTGAAATAAAAAATATACCTAATAAAGAGAATTACATTGCATAGTACAGGTCTATCACATAAACATAACATTTCCATCCAAGAACTCAAAACGCCTATAGTTGAGGCTTATTTCTAACATTTAATTGTATGGTAATTGACCACAATAAATCTATTTTTTATGATGACCCCCTTCCCCCATGCAGATTACCCTTGGAATATGCACACTGTTGTACTTCGTACCGACCAAGCTAGCCGTAGCTCATCAGTCAGGATCCCTCACGTTACTTTCTCTAGCTCTGTGGTTTGCTCATGAAATCCGCAAGGTGCCTAAGTAAGCAAGAAATGTCTTCCATGTACATTGTAAAAACACCGACAAGGTAGCAGTTTATGTGATTTGAAATTATTTCCACTTTGACATCTTTCTGGGATTTGCTTTGACTTAAACTGTGTAAAATCAAACTAACGAGAAGGAGTTGGTAACATAAGGACATCTCTTGAATGTAATATACTAAGCAAATACAGCATTTAGTTCATTTTATTCGGACAAAACAAACATTGGTGGACAGTTTCTTCAGAGCTAATTTATGATGAAACATGTTTGTGATCAAGGTGGTCAGTATGCACCCCAGGTTAAAGTGAAGTTCAAGATGAATTTTACACACTCATTATTGCGTGATGCTTAATTTTATATTTATCTATATGTATTTTTCACTTGTTGTATTATTTGGGGCACAGAATGCTAATTAGACAGAGTCAGAAATGTTATCCACTTACCAGTAACTCCACTACGGAACAAGCCCTGCAATCCACATGGGTTTTTTAAAACATGTACTATTGAAGATTTTAAATGTACTTGGGTAAAAAAATATTATGCGACAAAAAAAAAACCAAGCAAAATTTGTTTTTGAGAATTTTGTTGTCAAAATGAAACAAAGACTAAACCAAGTAAAGACTAACATTCTTATTGGCCATGGCATTTTGGAATCTCAGACTTACCACCTTGCTGAGAACAATGGGAAATAATTGTGGCAGCTTATTGATCTCTGGTAATCCGAGTTTGTACAACAAAAAGATAAAGGTTTGGAATTGGGGATTACACAATAATCCACAGTCAAACATGGATTTTGAGTGCTTATTCCAGAACCTTTTGTCGCTCTGTGTACAGGGCAATGAAGCGTAAAACCTTGAGTGTATTTATGTGTACCCTTAATTTTAAGGGGCAAGTTATCACATAACCCAGTGTTAACCAAGGACCTTATAAAACGTTCTGGGCATGTTACAATGTCAACCCCGCATCAAAAGGACATTTTGAAAATGTATTTACCAGCCCTCCGCTTTCAGGTCCTGAAAAAGAGACGTGTACATACCTGGCATCAAGTGGTTTCAGCAGGGTGGGGGGGGTATGTCTAGTCTAGAGAAATGTGTAGGTTACAAGACTCATGGTCCAGTGGATATTCATTAAAATTCAAGCTCTGACATTAGTAGAGTAATGATTACCCCAACTAGATTGAGGAGTGCCTATTTCATGGCACAGCATTGTCTCTTTTCTACCATTCAGATTAATGTAAACGAGATGAGGGTTGGGAGGAAAATTATATGATCACTTTGTAGTAAATAAGAGCTAGAACTACCATTACCATGTTGACCACAGGGATCCAGACCATATGTTTGTGTGGAATGAGAGAAATTACATACACATAAATATCCCGAAGTTTGTGATGTTGTAAATCATGGGCAAGGCAAAATAAATATTTGATTTTGCAAATAAAAAAAAACAATATAAATAATTAAAATCATAAATGATAACCTCCATTCGTATAATTGTTGTCATTGTTTAGTATGTTGTTTTAATACATTGGTGTGTTAGAGCTCCCAAATAATAAAAGTGATAAACTAGAAATAATCTTTTCCCTGCATATCATTCAGATGATTTTCCTTATAGATGTACAAGAAGTCAGTCTGTAGATTCTCCATTGTAACGTAGGCATACCCTGATGTACAGCAGCCATCTCTTTTGACACAGTCAACTGCTGGTGACCAAATTGATGAACCACTGCACATTTTCCCTCACAAAATCAGCATGTGTGTCTCAGTGGCCTGAAGATTTTATTTTAGAGCAAAAGAAGTAAAACAGCTTTTTTGCTTTTTGATTTCACTTTCTTAAAGTACAACAACCAAAGAGATTGATGAGTAATCAGCCAGGTTCTCCATTTTTCCTACTTTCCTATGTGTGATGTGGAATATGAACACTTTTTTTGCACAAATATAATAGCACTTCATAGGTGTTTTGGCATTTTGGACATTTCCACTCCCATCTTTAAAGGATTGCATAAAAGCAACCTTATCTTTCCCATTACAACTATTGTACATGTAAATTTGACTGTGGAGGATGATCATGGAGAAAACTGCAGCTTTATAACAAATGGCCGAGTGCAGCCGACTTAAGTATTCTACATGTATGGTAGGGTCTATTGTGAGATAATACATCTTCCACCTTCAAGAGAACATGCTTAGAGATGACAGATCCGGGTTCTGCATTGAATGTATGAAGTAAACAAATTTGTTCCATAGGACAAATAAACCCTTTACTTTTATTTCCAAATTCTTATTTATCAGTTCATGAAATAATAACACATGCCCTCTAGAGCTCATGCACAAAGTAAATATTGCCAGGCCTAGTAACTTTAAAGATTACTAACACATGCCCTCTGGAGCTCATGCAGAGTGAATATTGCCAGGCCTAGAATCATTAAAGATTCTAGACATGACAGAGCACCAAAGACACAAGATGGGAACATGAAATATGCATAGGCGCCATTTCGGCAAGTGAATGTTTTGTTTGCCATTGATAGCAATGGTCATTGTCTGCACTGATTAGCACTTGTTAATTGTTTCAAAAGAGTTACTTGCTGAAATGACGTCTAGTGGGATTTCGCATTTTAGCCCGAGTTCCCCATCTTGTGCCTTCGGCGCTCTATAATCTTTGATAACATCCATCACATCCATTGCTTTACTTGTGGCCACCAGTTATTTGGGAAAAAAGTCTGTCAGTCTGGTGGCTTGTGTTCTTTGAGCTGTTATGCAACAATAACATGCACAGAGCTGAGCTGATGCACAGAGTGGTAATACAAGGCCTAGTGACATCCATAGCATCTGTTTTACTTGTGGTCAATAGTTATTTGGGCAAGAAAGTCTAGCTGGTGTCAGTCTGGTGGCTTGTGTTCTTTGAGCTGTTATGCAACACAATTTATCAGTTATGAAATAATAACATGCACCCTCTAGTGCTCATGCACAGAGCAGATAATACTAGGCCCAGTAATGTCTTCAAGCATTCACAGTAATCTCTAGCTTTTTTTCGTCCAAGAGTTATTTGGGCAAGAAGTCCATCTTGTGGTATGTTCAGTTTAACTGTCTTATACTAGCAAAGAAAGAGCAGCCTAGCAGCTGGAATCACCTGCCAATACTTCCTGTAGCACCTTGGACAACACTCTTTATAGACGCATTCAACCGCTTTACAACCTCAGACTTCCCTAGAACTGACATCATTTCTGCCACACTTGCTCCTCTCTGTTAAAAAAACACATTCATAAATACCTAGTCAGTTTGGGACAATTTGGGCAGTCCTATTGGTTGAAAGGTGGTCACATGACTGTTTAAGACCGGTTTTAAATGGATGATATAGACAGGCCTGGAGCTGTGAAGGCGCGTTCTGCGCTCATTATAGCCCACGCGTGTTGGCGCACTAGCTTACGCGGGTGCTAATTTACGCGTAGCGCAATCAATACATACATGTAGCGGTACTCAATGTAAAGTCTAATAATGCGCAACCGTATGAGTGTGGACCCTTCGCGAAATGGAGCCTGAGGACGTTGCAAGAATTGAAAAATAACTTATTCAAAAAAAAAAAAAAAGTTTCACAGATTTTTCCACATTATTACACTTTTTAACAAAAAGGGCATTTATGAATGGGAATATAAAAAGAGTAGTGACTCGGTCTTAAACGGCCGTTTAAAACCTTGCAGGGTCGTGGCCGTGTGATAAAGGACCTCGCCTTCGGTTCGGTCTTTTATCACACGGCCACGACCCTGCCTGTTTTAAACGGTTGTTTAAGACCTCGGTCACCACTCTTTTATTCCCTTCATAACAAACATGAAGAAAAAAGGAAATTAGTATCTTAAGAGTGTTTTTTTCCTTGCATACTTTGGGGGGGGGGGGGGGCTAAAGCCCCCTTAGACACCCCCCCAGGACTAGCCTGCCTGTGATTCGTCGGAATAGACCGATCCATTACTCCCTGCCCACTAACATATTGACCAATCACAGCATAGGCTTCATCATCACAGTACACGTGGGCAGCAAAATGTGCGTCTCTCCGATGCCACACTGCACGACATGAACACACACGCTACAAATACTCGCACACATGTTTACATTTTCTAATAAGATTTGTTCGTGTCAGACTTCTGTCGGACTTTCGGTGGTATAGCCAAGGCTGTGATTGGTCAACATGTAAGGAGGCAGGTCTTAATGGATCGGTCTATTCTGTCTGCTTTTAGGGTTTTTATAGTGACCTCCCCTGACCATCAGAATTTAACTCTAGATCTCTCAATGTTGGATGTAGAGATCGAGGCCATAAACTTTTAAAATACATCATCATCGGGGGCTTCATCTGGAGACTCAGAGGCTACCAATACCTCAGGTGTTTTTATTTTTATACAATCAAACCCTTGTAATAATGAAGAGAGAAAAAAAAAGTGTACTACAAATAGCATCCTTTTGCTAAGTTTGAATAACCTTAAGATTGCTGAGTGCAAGCCGTAGCACCCTCATGTAGACAGCATAAGACACCCCTTGGAGCCTCTCACTTGATCTTCTTAATTGCGGTGATAACTCCTTCGCATCGTCGAAGACACTCTCTGGTAGGCCTTCGATCTCCTGGCATGCTTCACTCAAAATAATCTCTGACAAAAAAAAAGATGAAACAAGTAAACTGTTATCTAATTGATCAGCTAATTGTAACTCAATAAGCGTCTGCTTTGTCAAGATTTTCTTGATTTCCAATTTTCAATATTTTCTCCAAATAGGTGAAATTGAATACTATGACCTTTCATAGATGCGTTCTAAGCACTGTTATACTCAGAGTCCTGTGAAAAAAAAAACTCCACAGGCTGTTTGGATGGGATTTGAACCCACATCCCGGCATTCTAGAGCAGCTATCTTAAATGCTAGACTACCAAGTGTGCCAAGTGATGACAGGTCCATTTGAATCTAGGTGAAATTGACTACAAGGGGAGGGAGAAGTAAAACACCAGGTACTTCATGGAGGCAATTGCCTCGGTGCCCCCTTGAAATTTTCCAGTAGAAATTTAATTTCCCTCATAGAAATGCCCTTTAATAAGAAGATATTGCCTTGCCATTATAAGAAAAAGGTTATTAGACCTCAAGTCACTTTTAGTTTGTCCAAACCTTGAGTACTTTTTTGTGGGGATTCAAGCGTCTGTAAAAGTGTATTCATCATGAAATAAAAGTCTTTTCCTACAGTGCATTGTTAATTTATCTACCTGCAATCTCTGAAACAGCAATAAAGTCTTCCCTTTGTCCATCTGGTCTTAGCCAAAGGTAACTGTAGTCTGGTTGACATAGGTCTGGTATCCTGCTTATATGGTGCTAAACAATCAGAAAACAAAATGCATTCTACATTACTACTTTATATTTTTGCATTTTGCATATATTTTACAACTTTCTACAGCACATGCAAATTGACGATTGCCATAAACTGATAAGTTACAGGATTTATTGAAATATCCAACAGACAGTACAAGCTTCAAGTTCACTGGTAAAACATTGGCATGGCAAGATCATACCCAGGAAAATGTGGATCAGTATATTGACAAGGTGGGGATGAGCAATTACTTAGTGTACCTTCCTTGCTTCAAGAACCCTCAGGAGATATTCATCTGTAAGTTTCATCATCTCTCCCCTACTTTCATATTTTCTTCTGGAGAGAAAAATAGGACACTTTTTAAAAGCCATCAACTATAAAATCAAATCATCGTCATTATTCACAGTTGATATGATTATGATGAATGTGAGACCATTTCATATTTTTCCTCTGTAGCTAATACTCTTTGCAGTGCCTCAGCGAAGATATTTGGTCTGATGGTTTAACAAAAAGATTTCAAAAAAGGGGGGATGCAGCTATTTTCATATACAGTAAGTCTATGTAAATCAGGTGTTTTGTAGTTCACAGATAAAAAAAAAGAATTTATTTACTTCCTTGAAATAGAAAAAGAAGTAACAATCATTGTTTGAAGTGAGGTTTTTTGTCTTTAAATCAAGCTCCTGAACACAGTCAAGCAGAGCTGTCAGTGGACAAAAAGGTTCGCAACATGAAGTTGTTAAACTACCTTATCTCAGAGACAAAATGCGTTTGCAATCAATTTATCATCACTTATGTCTAAAGATCAATATTTAAACACCATTAAATTGAATTTTTGAAATATGCTCAACGAGTGAAAATTGCTGTCAACTGCTGGTTTCCTTCTTTTCTGCACCACCCTGTATTTCAATGCAAAGCATTCACATCTCAAAGCGAGGTTGCCCCAGCAAACAGAAACAAATGTGTTGATTACAATAGTAAGTGTGTATGATGGAGATACAAGTACATACAGACTCATGGATATGCAAAGACATGCACACCACCAGCTACAAACTAAAGAGTGTAATATCTATCAGTTCAACTGAAGTAGAAAGTGACTAAAACACATGAACATTCAACTTACAAAATACAATCCTATGTTATCTTACAATATGCCACTACATGTAGAAACAAGTTTAAATAGACAGCTGTACCCTCCAACTACCGTAACACAATTCTGAACGAAATCCATTAGTTTCTTTTGAAAAAAAAAAAAATGATAAAGAAATAGACAGCAAGAACAAAAGCACATTTCTCAGAGTACTTTCCAGTTTGGCACCTAGCAATAGAGTTGTCATCACCTACTCTGTCTCGAGCTTGGCAAGTTTCTCTCGTAACTCTGAAATAAGTCTGCATCTCCCCTTCTCATTGGTCAGGAGATGCATCATGTGACTTCTGTTTACATCTGGTAGTAAGTCCATATCCAAGACTGCCGAATGGGTAGACACCTGACTTAAGGAAAACTTCATAAAAAATACACAAAATGTTTAATTAAAAATTTGATAAAGTATCCAAAACATATGTTCGCACAAATATTGCACTTTTCAGTTAATTCAGCGTATTTGATTTCCAAATAAACATGATTTACATAGTTGAGTTTTTATGTATGAAGGTTACAAAGCATTAATGCCTCGAACGTCTTTGTCAGGTACCCAATGATATGAAAGTTCTATTGACAATTCTTTAAAAGAAAAGGGGACCAGACTATATGACCATCCAGTCTATGTTTGGTTAGATATTAAGTCATGTAAGTGTTATGGAAGATAGTTAAGACAACTGTACAAATGAAGTACACAATGTGTGCCAGTCATGTATTAATGACTAAGTACAGAATTGCTTATTATCAAAAATGAAGCTGATTAGTTTCAATCTGAAAGCTCACTGATAATAAGATCCACACCAGTTCCAATCCTCTACCAAAATGCTGTCAAAGGAGAGAAAATAACATTTGAATAATCCCAAATTACTGCTTATTTTGATAGCTGCAATCAATACAAGCTTATTAAATACAAATGTGCACAAAATCCCTATTGTATTGTATTAAACAAAAACCTGTTTCATTGTTTCCACTATTTAAAACGTGACCAGAGAATTAATTTAACTTTTCAAAGGTCGGTTGTATGGTATGTTTATTTAAAATTAGTAGAAGGACAATTCATCTCCCCTCACAAAGGAAAAAGACAACAAGATATACTTTCCCTTTTGACCATTCCCATTTTGTGAATGTGATTGACCTCTGACTGAACCAACCTGTTGGATAAGTTGCTGCATGTTTCTCATCTCTCTATTTTCCAGAAAACCTGAGCCACAAAATGTGATGAAATTGACAAGAGCCTCAGGTAGGAAACCTGCATCCTTCAAAAAAAATAGAAACAAAATAGCGTTCAACCTTAATTGACAAGAGCCTCAGGTAGGAAACCTGCATCCTTCAAAAAAACAGAAACAAAATAGCGTTCAACCTTAATTGACAAGGGCCTCAGGTAGGAAACCTGCATCCTTCAAAAAAATAGAAACAAAATAGCGTTCAACCTTAATTGACAAGAGCCTCAGGTAGGAAACCTGCATCCTTCAAAAAAACAGAAACAAAATAGCGTTCAACCTTAATTGACAAGAGCCTCAGGTAGGAAACCTGCATCCTTCAAAAAAACAGAAACAAAATAGCGTTCAACCTTAATTGACAAGAGCCTCAGGTAGGAAACCTGCATCCTTCAAAAAAATAGAAACAAAATAGCTTTCAACCTTTATTGACAAGAGCCTAAGGTAGGAAACCTGCATCCTTCAAAAAAATAGAAACAAAATAGCGTTCAACCTTAATTGACAAGAGCCTCAGGTAGGAAACCTGCATCCTTCAAAAAAATAGAAACAAAATAGCGATCAACCTTAATTGACAAGAGCCTCAGGTAGGAAACCTGCATCCTTCAAAAAAATAGAAACAAAATAGCGTTCAACCTTAATTGACAAGAGCCTCAGGTAGGAAACCTGCATCCTTCAAAAAAATAGAAACAAAATAGCGTTCAACCTTAATTGACAAGAGCCTCAGGTAGGAAACCTGCATCCTTCAAAAAAATAGAAACAAAATAGCGTTCAACCTTAATTGACAAGAGCCTCAGGTAGGAAACCTGCATCCTTCAAAAAAATAGAAACAAAATAGCGTTCAACCTTAATTGACAAGAGCCTCAGGTAGGAAACCTGCATCCTTCAAAAAAACAGAAACAAAATAGCGTTCAACCTTAATTGACAAGAGCCTCAGGTAGGAAACCTGCATCCTTCAAAAAAATAGAAACAAAATAGCGTTCAACCTTAATTGACAAGAGCCTCAGGTAGGAAACCTGCATCCTTCAAAAAAATAGAAACAAAATAGCGTTCAACCTTAATTGACAAGAGCCTCAGGTAGGAAACCTGCATCCTTCAAAAAAACAGAAACAAAATAGCGTTCAACCTTAATTGACAAGAGCCTCAGGTAGGAAACCTGCATCCTTCAAAAAAACAGAAACAAAATAGCGTTCAACCTTAATTGACAAGAGCCTCAGGTAGGAAACCTGCATCCTTCAAAAAAACAGAAACAAAATAGCATTCAACCTTAATTGACAAGAGCCTCAGGTAGGAAACCTGCATCCTTCAAAAAAACAGAAACAAAATAGCGTTCAACCCTAATTGACAAGAGCCTCAGGTAGGAAACCTGCATCCTTCAAAAAAATAGAAACAAAATAGCGTTCAACCTTAATTGACAAGAGCCTCAGGTAGGAAACCTGCATCCTTCAAAAAAATAGAAACAAAATAGCGATCAACCTTAATTGACAAGAGCCTCAGGTAGGAAACCTACATCCTTCAAAAAAATAGAAACAAAATAGCGTTCAACCTTAATTGACAAGAGCCTCAGGTAGGAAACCTGCATCCTTCAAAAAAATAGAAACAAAATAGCGTTCAACCTTAATAGTGGATCCACAGGCCAAATGCCAGTTAAAACATCCTAAAATGTCCTTCAAGTGGTCTGGCTGGCCAGTTTATCGCTTCTCACAGCAACATTTATGTAAACCACTATCACAGGCTGCTCATTCGGTTTTAGTTCAAATCTCATACAAATTGCAATAGACCTTAATGCAAATGACATCACTGGGCTTGGACACCCTCACATAGAGGTCAAAAGAAGGTTACTCATTTGCCTATGTACAAAGTACACAGTACAAAGCTGTGCATCCGTTGATTCCTAATTGATTCATGTCAAAGACGAAGACAGGATGATGTCATTGCATCAAGTTCACTGAATTGAAACCTTCAGATATGGACCCAGGAAAATCGAGAATCCAACTGGAGACATGAATTGTGGCAGAATACACTGAGTGTCCTCATACCAGAGATGCGACTTGAGGTTGAGAATTGGAACTCAAGTTGCATTATTTGGGGACTTGTAACTTGACTTGGACATAACTACTTGATTTGAAACTTTTCTTAAAAGACTTGAAACTGGACTAAAGACTTGAGATTAATAACTCAATGACAACAAAGGATGAAAAGAAAACACAGACTTGGATTTCTATTTTTGATTTGTGAGATATAAATTGTATGAAACATAATCTATTTGACCTTTTAAATGAAATTAGAGACTTGTATAACCCATGGTTGAACTTCTACATTCTATTCGACATAACATATTCTGGGCTCTTTATACATTACATTCTCCTTACCATTACCTATCTTGTCACTAACAAAAAAAGTTCAGATAACTAAAGTTTTCACAAAATCCAGAAAATATATTATAATTATAGTTATAAGTACATTTTATTGACACACTGTGAAGATTGGCAACATGAGACTTGCCCTAAAAGACTTAACTTGAAACTGACACTTGACCTGAAGGACTTGGGATTAGACTCAAGAGATGGCTTGAGACTTGACCTTAAAGACTTGAGCTTTACATGAAACTTGACCTGAAATATTTGAAACTTGACCTGAAAGACATGGATTTGACTTGAAACTTGACCTGAAAGACTTGAAACTTGACCTGAAAGACTTGAGACTTGACTTGAGATTTGACCTGAAAGACTTGAGACTAGACTTTAGACTTGAAATGAAAGACTTGAGATATGACTAGCGACTTGACCTGAAAGACTTGAGACTAGACTTTAGACTTACCCTGAAAGACTTGAGACTTGACTTGAGACTTGACTTGAGACTTGCCATCAAAGAGTTGATGACAACTAGCTCATATTCACTATATCTTGGAAATATTCAATAGAGTTTTTTGTGTTTTGTTTTTAAGACTAACCTTGAAATGTTGCACATAGATATCCCCTTGACGCTTAGATAACTTACTTCCATCTCTGCACAAAAACATGAAATTCTGTTGTTAAAGACAAAATACATACATTGGTAAACAACAACAAAATTGATTAGTTTAAATTTGAAGGCTGACTGATTATCAACTTTATACCAATACCAATGCTCCAGAGAAATAATTCCCATCTGAAGCACCGTTAAAGCTTAAGGAATATCATCTGAAGATCCCACAAATCATCATTGCTTACATGTATTTCAATTGTCACTACAACAACAAGCCTATAAAAAGCACTAATTTCCTGATTAAAACATACACTATTTTTTGACATTTTCACAAAAAGGTCACATTTAATTCAATACATTTCTTAAGGTTAGCTATCCTAAAAACCAAAGATGTATTAGTGAACCTTTAACATTAAAATGAAAATGTAAGATTACGTGATCTGATAATCTTGGGTTGTAAATCACTCCCCTGATAGGAAGAGTTTTTAAGGATTCCATTTGACAATATCCCTTTACATACACACAATGTAGAGACACTAATAACTGTAAAATCAAACAAAAGTGATTTAATTATGGTTCGTTTTGATCTACACAGTAATGCTTAAATGAAAAGGAGAAAATGGTCTGTAAACGGATTTGGAAGAAGATTTGGCATTGGTGTGTATAATTTCAGAAATACCAAGTTTGTATGTAAAATCCCCTCTGCTGTAAGTTCCCACCAGCTGTAGTTCAACATTGTTGAGTCATTTTTAAAAATCTGTATTGACCCAGTTCAACTGTCGTCATCACACAATAAATCTTGGTTGCGCCGCTAATGGTGTCAGATTCACTGTGTGTTTCTATACAGTGTGCAATTTAAGCCAAGTATATCTTTACCAGCATTCATTTGGACTCCAAAGGAGATATCAGAGCAATTTCCATGACATCAAGTGAACCTTGATTCTTTACTCTTTGACTGCAGTTCATGCAACATTGTATCATTAGGGAGATTGATACCATTGGCAGTTACCATGGATACATATCAACACCATTCAAGTGCATGTACATGTAACACAGCGGAATAGAACAATGTACTAATGGGATGATACCTTTAACCTATGTACATGTACACTGTACAACTGTATTCACATTTAAATTTATATTTACCAACCACCTCGTTATGAGTTCTGCTAAACAACACCTGATCTTTGTTCATTGGAACTTGGATCCAGGATACTACATTGCACTTAATAATTTAGATAAGATAACCAATTTTAACATTAGTATTACAATTTATTACCAATGATGACTTAAGGGACTTTCCCTAACAGACCACCTACTCCCCATAGTTCATAGTTCTTCCAAATCCACCACACAGGGTTTCTTCTGTCTGGGTATATGTACAGTTTGCACAGAACAGTGCTTAGTAGTACTCAACTGCAGCTTTCACACAACAGGTACATTTTTTCTAAGACATTGTGAGCCTACTCTATGGTGCTAGTCAGCACAAAAGGTATGTACAAATAAAAGACGTCTGTTAACATGACTAAGTGCGAGTCAGTTACATGTATATCAGCATTTTATGTTGTCAGAGATTTTGGGGAAGGAAAATGAACGAGAAAATGGTTCATCTTTGACAGGGACTCTGTACATGTTTATATATAAAATGTTTATTTTGATTCTGCAAATCAAAAGTGTCTGAATTTTGGTGAGCATCTTCACACACAGTGTATAATAATTCAGATTAGAATATTGTTCAGGACAATTGGTACTGATGGTATGAAGGTTATTAAAACTAATACATACATTCTAGACTAAAAAACTCTCACATATTGTTTTTGGCCATAATTAATCTTGTATCATACCAAATTGTTTTGACATAATAAAAGAACAGCCAGTGAACAAAATTATCTGACCACTCAAGCGTCAAGCACATTTTCTCACACAACATCAAGAGACCAATTTTACAAACTACATTATATTATTGCCCTGAAGATTTCATTCAAGAGTAAAATAAGTAATGAAGGTTTCTTATTAAATTCTCTTTCGTATACTAAAAACTTCAAAGAGATCACCTTACTTTAATTTACCACCATTAAAAAAGATCCCATCTTTTTATTTACAACCATTGTAAACTTGGCTATGGAGGGTGAAATCATGGACAAAACTACAGCTTTATATAAAACTGGCCATGATAAGGCTTGAGTGTTATTTGTGTGGTGATCATGTATGTAATTTGAGGCATTGTATGGCGGAGTATTGACATGATCGATACATTAATTGGTTTGCTATTAACATCATGTGATAATATCTACTTTGCTGTACATTGTTCTTATTAGACTTTGTCCTATATAAATCTTCTGCCGCAAAGTAGATTAGGAACAGGGAGACTACTAAGTTCATGATAACAACTTGTCCTATTTATCTACTGCCACTTCTCATAATTATCTTAACTGCTGCAGAGCGATGATAATTTCAAGAAGTCCCCTGATCCACTAAGCAAAAGTAGAAGTCCCCCGATTTCTTATGAGGTACATGTAGTAGATAAACAGCAGTGTAAGTTCAAATAATCTCAAATTTTTCGAATCTACTCTGGGGCAGTAGATAAACATCAGGACAAGTTTTTATATGAGCTTGGTAATCTCACATTTCCAAGTCTCCTATGGTAAGGAAAGTGTAAATCTTATTCCCCATTATGAAACAAATTGTCCTGCACGATTTCTGTTTTACAGGATGGAGAGCCTAAAGGGTCAGGGACTGTGTTTACTGGTTCTATTGATACTAGCCACATCTGAACTCCAGGTAAAGGCTGACAATCCATCGACTCTCGACAGTCAGTCAAAATGCTTTGGAATATCCAGAGGTAAAAATTTCATCCTTGGCTTCACTGATAACTTGCTGAACTTGAATTTGAATATAAGCCTGTCAATAATTGTAGTGGCGTTTAGTGATCAGCAAACCACTGTGACTATAAGCAGCAAGCACCTTGTGGAGGGTAAGCCTTTCCATGAGAGCTTTATCCTTGAGGCTGGAGGGTACAGACTAACAAATGTTTCTACACAGCTGGTTATGGATGGAACAGAGAGAAGCTTCAAAGGTATTGAGGTTACAGCTTCCAGTGAGGTTTCAGTGTATGGTTTATCATACTTCCCTTATACAACAGATGGCTTTCTTGGCATACCGATAAGCAACCTTGGCTTGCAGTATGTTGCAGCAACACCAGGCTCCACACCTAACTTTGCTGTAATAGGTACAGAAGATTCCACTTCAGTTCATGTCACCTTACGTGGACCTGTAACATTTGAAGGGCAGTCATACAGTCCAGGTGACCAGCTGAGCTTCATGGTCAACAGGTTAGAAGCTGTGCACATACAAGGATCACAGGATTTTACTGGAAGTATCATTCAAGCCAACAAACCAGTTGCCATGTTTACTGGCAGTGAATGTGAATCCAACCCTGAGTCTGCATGTGATACGCTGACGGAACAATCAGTACCAGTGAAGAGTTGGGGACAGAAACACATCTACACTGCATTTCGAAGTACGGATGAAAATTTCTATCAGATAATTGCTTACTTCAATGGCACCAGTGTTACCATCCCAAAGATTGGGCAACGGAATTTAGACACAGGCGAATTTTGGGAAGGTCTGCTGTTAGGATCTGGACTGGTTTCTTCAAGCAAGCCGACTCTAATGGTACAGATGTTGGTTTCCATTCAGAGTGTAACTGTAGACCCTTCGCTGATACAGGTTCCCGCTGAAGAGCAGTTTGGGTATGTGTTTGGTTTTGCGACCCCACCAAATGCTGGAGCAGATTCTGGAGGCTACTTCAATTTTATTAGCATCGTTGTGAAGACAAATGCAAAAAAGACCGTGCATCTCAATGGCTCTCCAATCAATGGATCTGAAGTTCATGAAAGCAAAGTTCTTGACACAAACTATACCGTACTGTCTGTCCAACTCCCTAAAGGAGAAGGGGTGTACTTTGTGGAGCAAACTGATCCTCTATCATCACCACTGTCTGTTTCTGTCTATGGTTATGAAGAATATGAATCATACGGCTATGCTGCAGGTTTGTCCCTTCCAAGTAACAGTCAAATCTTGCACTTCTCAACGTACTACCTAAGAGAACTTGGGGGAGAAACATTTAGGATAACTTTACCGTGCTTGCAAAATGAAGTTCAATCACACCAAAACTCAAAGTGCAAATTTGCTACAGGTATTGGAAAGATCTTGGTGTCTGGTTACTCTGTTGACCCCTACACCATTGTCTGCATT
Organism: Marthasterias glacialis; assembly: GCA_911728455.2. NCBI lineage: Eukaryota > Metazoa > Echinodermata > Asteroidea > Forcipulatida > Asteriidae > Marthasterias > Marthasterias glacialis. The sequence continues at coordinate 14,317,810 of OU452231.1, read as the reverse complement.
ACACCAACTTTTTATATGAATGGACTTACTTCAGTCTATGTGTCCCTGGATGAAGGAAAGACGTTTCCATACTCTGGTGTTGTCTATATTACATCGGGAGAACACTTGCCCCCACTTGTCACTGTCAATCAGATACAGACATCAAAAGAAAGTGGTATCATCGACATAACGACTGATGACGATCTTGTCTTAACATGGGAACCCAACAGCATAGGAGAGGGAGTAAAGACAGTGAATATCATGATGCAAGATTCTGATTACAACAGGGATGGGAATCCAGTCCTTGTAGAAGGAGTTACCCTCAAGAAGAATGTTCTAAACAAAGGAAAGCTTCAGATCTCTATTAAGGAGTTGCTACCTTTTTTTAATGACAACAACAGCTTAACTAAGAGAAGGCCATCGCTTGTAGCTTTTTACCTGAAGTCAAATGACCAACAGAGCACCCCAAACAGATTTTACTCTAGTGTGAATCGTGTTACAAAGTCCTTGACTAAATCCTGCTCATTTTTCCTGGAAGAATTACAGGACGTTCCCAGAGGCATACCGCCATGTCCATGCACCTCTGCCCAGGCCAGTGTAGATTCCCTGAACTTTGTCTTATCAAATGAGTTGATTTCTTTCTACCATCCTGGTGCAAAAGAATGCTTTAGGTCAACCACATCATCATCTATTGGATCTGGCCAACAGTGCTGCTACAACGAGGATGGAAACATACTCATTGGTCCCCCAGGGGGCGGCACTGCTGATCGATACAGCCCTGAAGATCATTTCTGGAAACATCAATGGTATGATGTGCTGCCATGGTTCAGCTGTTGCAAATGGAGTCAAAACTGCAAGATGTACTACAAATATCGTCCATCCGATGACTGCTCCAATTACGTTCCTCCCTTGCCAGCAGCAGGGACAGGAGATCCCCACATAACGAGTCTAGATGGAAAGAAGTTTACCTTCAACGGGGCTGGAGAGTTCCTGATGGCTTCCTCGACTCTTCATGACCTAATCTTCCAATCCCGCATGGAGGTATACCACCAAACAAATGCCTCTGTATATACTGCTTTTGTTGTCCAGATGAATGACTCCTCTACCGTCCAGGTGCAGATTTCTAACATCAATGAGGTGCTAGTTCTTGTGGATGGTCAGCCATTACTCCTGAGGTCAAGCCCTGTCCAGGTTCACCACTTCAAGGGTCTTCGATTAAGTACCACTTCAGACTTCTCGGAAATTAGAATTGCATTTAGTGCTGGTGTGGCCATCATTGTGTACATCGAAGATGACTTGATGTCATTTACAGCACAGCTAAATGCCAAGTTCACAGGTCAAGTCCAAGGGCTTCTAGGTAATCTAAATGGAGATCCAGACGATGACTTTCAATTCCCAAATGGCACTATCATGAAGCCCGAATCTTCCATGGAAGAAATTCACAAATATGGGCTACAGTGGCTTGTGGTAAAAGAGGAATCCATATTCACTTATCTTTCCCCATATGACTACAACACTTACTATTTGCCAGACTTTTTGCCAACTTTTGCTGTCCCAAACCCAAATCATGTAAGTCCAGAGATCAAAGAGTTGTGCGGGCCTTCTCTTGAATGCATCTTTGATGCTGTGACCACTGGAAGCCTGTCCGTTGCAGGTAAAACACTACAGGTGACTGGCATTATCGATCAAATTCAAAAATCTTCGGTCAAACTTGTCAGCTGTGGTTTTCCTGGAAATGTGGAGAATGCAAAGATGATGGGGTCTGTATATCTTGTAAACTCAACTGTAGTAATCACTTGCCATGATGGTTTCACTCTGGAGGGCTCATCCAGCTTGGCCTGCCAGAGTAATGGACAGTGGTCATCTACACTCCCAGTGTGTATTACCATGAAAGATAATCCAGTATCTGATGCAGGTCTCAGTCCCTTGGTGATCCTCTCCATAGTCCTTGGGGTCATCAGTCTCTGTCTGATAATTATTATCACAACTTTCTTTATCGTCAAACAGAAGAATAAAATGAAGATTGTTGATGGATCATCTCACACGTTAAATAGCATGTAATAAATGTTCACTTGGAGAGCAAACAGTGTCATGACAAAATATACATGTATGAGCCCAAAAGATTATTTGTAAACCAAGAGATAAAAAGATGAAGGATCATCAAGGACAAACTTCAAATTAAGCCAATTTCTGTAAAGCCCCTGGTCAACATTGGTAAAAATGTCTGTAGATGCTTCCATTCTTTGCACAAATCAAGGTATAAAAACATATAATAAAATCAACCTGTGAACATTTCTGCTCATTTCATTGTTTCATTTTCCGAGAAAACGGTAAAAATGCAATTAAGCATTTTTGTACGCATGCTTAGGCAGAGTTTTGGTCTCATGAGACGAAAAGAAATTTGTGGATCTTATTTCAAATATTTTTCAAAAATGATAATACTTCCGGCAGAAATATTTTAATTGAAGTTTTCTCCCATCATTATGTTTAGCCTATACCATGTAAGGTATGATTTTCTTTCTTACCAACTGACCAATGTTGAGTTGGGGCTTTAAAGACTTGAGATTAAAGCCCCAGCTCACTATTGGTTAGAAGAAAAACAAACATGTTCACAGGTTTACAGTTACCTTACATGGTATAAAGATAATGAAATATTTCTGCCTGAAGTGTTATTGTTTCTAAGCAATTATGAAATAAGATCCAACATTAGTTTTTGTCTCAGTGAGAAAAAAACTCTGCCTATAGGAATATGTACAAAAATGCTGAATGCATTTTTACCGTTTTCTCACAAATGAAACAACAAAATGAAATGACAATTTCCCAGGTTGTTTTGTTACAAACATCTCGATTTGTGCAAAGAACGGAAGCATTTACAGACTCTTTATCAATGTTGAGCTGGGGCTTTAAATCAGAGATGAAGATAAAGCATACAATAAACATGATACCACACCAGGCTAAGTGCAATGCCAAGACAGCTTGCTGATTCTCCAAAACATATTTGAACTGTTTGGGATGATAAGCTCTTGACTTGTGACACATAAATTTTACTTTTATTCATTTTCAGATAACTTGAACAAATATTGAAAATGTTCAAATGCAATTATGTAAATGACATAAGCATTTAGATGATCTTATTATTTTGTGCTTTGTAAATTTAGTAGCTAAAATTCAACTTTTCATTTTCAGATAATTTGAACTTATATTGAAAGGATTCAAATGCAATTATGTAAATGACATGCGCATTAAGATGATCATATTATTTTGTGCTTTGTAAATTTAGTAGCTAAAATTCAATTTTTCATTTTCAGATAATTTGAACAAATATTGAAAAGTATTCAAATGCAATTATGTAAATGACATGCGCATTAAGATGATATATTATTTTGTGCTTTGTAAATTTAGTAGCTAAAATTCTACTTTTGTTCATTTTCAGATAATTTGAATTAATATTGAAAAGTATTCAACTGCAACTATGTAAATGACATGCTCATTTAGATGATCTTAATATTTTGTACTTTGTGAATTTAGTAGCTAAAATTATATTTTTCTTCATTTTCAGATAATTTGAATTAATATTGAAAAGTATTCAAATGCAATTATGTTAATGACATGCGCATTTAGATGAATAATTTATTATTTTGTGCTTTGTAAATTTAGTAGGTAAAATTCCACTTTTCATTTTAACAAATTTTGAACTAATATTGAAAAGTATTCAAATGCAATTATGTAAATGACATGCGCACTTAGATGAATAATTTATTATTTTGTGCTTTGTAAATTTAGTAGCTAAAATTCAATTTTTCTTCATTTTCAGATAATTTGAACCAATATTGAAAACTATTCAAATGCAATTATGTAAATGACATGCGCATTTAGATGAATAATTTATCATTTTGTGCTTTGAAAGTTTAGTAGCTAAAATTCAACTTTTCTTCATTTTCAGATAATTTGAACTAATATTGAAAAGTAATCCAATGCAATTATGTAAATGACATGCGCATTTAGATGAATAATTTATCATTTTGTACTTTGAAAGTTTAGTAGCTAAAATTCAACTTTTCTTCATTTTCAGATAATTTGAACTAATATTGAAAAGTAATCGAATGCAATTATGTAAATGACATGCGCATTTAGATGAATAATTTATTATTTTGTGCTTTGTAAATTTAGTAGGTAAAATTCAAGTTTTCATTTTCATATATTTTGAACCAATATTGATAAGTATTCAACTGCAATTATGTAAATGACATGCGCATTTAGATGAATAACTTATTGTTTTGTGCTCTGTAAATTTAGTAGCTAAAATTTGACTTTTCTTCATTTTCAGATAATTTGAACTAACATTGAAAAGTATTCAAATGCAATTATGTAAATGACACGCGCATTTAGACGAATAATTTATCATTTTGTGCTTTGTAAATTTAGTAGCTATACTTGATTCTCATTGTGAATAAGTCACATACTTGATAGAATTGTTGAGTCATATGAATAGCAACTTGCACACTGATTTGGATGCAAGCACTGCATGAATGTTTAGGGCCCAATAAACAAAAACTAATACATATGTAGTATAGGGTGCTTTGATACTTAAAGTCATCTAACAATGGACCTTTTCCATGAAATATGCTAATTGCATTCACGCATGCGTACAGACCCTGTTGGTTGGCAAACGCCATTGAAATGTGCACAAAGCAGACGCACAAAGCGCGTACGCGTCACGCACCCATCAGTCCCATGCAAAAGGGCGCACTGTTCCCAAAATTTTGCCAACCAAAATGTAAGTGCGCACGCGCGATGTCCAATTTACATATTTCATGGGAAAGGTCTATTAAAGGCCTGTTGTCTGCTAATACTGTTTTTAAAATTGATTTTATGCTTTTAATCTTATCTCTTTTATTTGAAGCCTTACTCCCTTGGCATTTTTGCCAGCAGGTGGACTCAATCCTTCAATTTCCTCCTCTCCTATGTCACTCCACATCAAATTGTTTGGACTTGGATAAGATTGGAATGCCTGACCCAGCAATTGTTAATTGGGCCAACAGCCCTAAGTCCTCCTGAATCCTTCATTTCGGCAAAGAGAATAGAAGGATTTGGGAGGATAAGAGCTAATGGACATTTAAGCTCAATGTTTCAGGGTCAAGTCCAAGTCCGAGTCACGATGCTCCAAGACAGAGTCCGAGTCCTAGTCCACAAAATAATGGACTCAAGACTGGTCTCGAGTCCTACAGCACCAAGAGCTGAGATCCTATGAAGTGGCCGAGGTAAAGGCACATGATATGCAAATTACATGTAGATCACAGATGTTTACCAAGTATTGTTTTAAAAAAAAACTTCAAAAAAAAAAGACAATTATAATTATAGTCATCATTATGTGTAGGGTTACATACCTATTGAGTAACAGAGGCAGATGAGCAAATTTAGGCGGACTCCAGCCCAGGGCCTTGTAAAGGGACAGATGCTTTGGTGTAGATGTCAACCATTCCTGATGACAAGGTTGACAATAAATAGAATACAATTATAACACAGCATTGGTAATATCTGTCAGGCATGTGCACAGCAGTGAAAAAAAAAACAGAAATATTTTTTGGTCTTAGCTTATGAGTAGGTAAAGTAATAGAATGTGTAATGTTAAGTTTTTCATTGAACAGAGAACACCAGCTTGTATTTTAGCCGTTTTGAAAGTTAACTGTACTTTTACTAGTCCACATGCAGTTTTAGGGGACATGTAAGATTAGAATTAAGTTCATAGTGTTACTGAACCATATTATTTTAGTTGGAGACCTGTTTTTCTGCTTAAGACATTTTTTTTAGTGTTTAGCAAACTTGTGTGTTTACAGCAGTTCTTTTGAAACTCAGAACATGCCAATGTCTATTTGGAAAAAGCTGTAAAGAAGAAAATGCAGTTTAGCACAGAGAATAAAGAACAGTATTTTGTTTTTTTTCCTTACAACCATGTGTAATAAACATTGTATACTCCGTGCTTTCCAAGTCATGAGGAAAAAAATCAACATGCTACTTGAGTGGGATTAAAACCCACGACCCCTACATTATAGAGCAGGTATCTAAACCAAGTCAACTAAACAGCCTGATGATGAGAGGCCAAAGTTCAAATCCTGTAATAAGCAGCGGGTACTGCAAACAATTTAATTGATGTAATATTTTAATATCAATAAAGGTAGCATAGTATACTCAGTGCTTCCAGAGTCCAGTGGCAACTACTGCTTCCCAAATCTACTTGCGAAACAGAAACTACAAATAGAAAGCATCTGTTATAACCATGACAACAATGTCTCATGGCATTTTGACTGGTACAGGTATGACAATTGACCCTTGAGAAAAGTTTGAAATTTCTGTTTTGTTTAAACATGAGAGTAAAACTTCCGCCACATGTATACAATTACAATGCATGGTCATCGTCACAGCGCTATTTCATGCACTGCTGCAAGGCAGTCGACTCCTGACAGATTCTTCCTTTCTCTCCAAGATGTTTTTTTCTCCAGAGGCTATGATTACTAATTTGCCTGATGATCTGCCAATATAGCTACCATTTTTTTCAAATAATTAACACACAAGCTCTATTCAGTGTTTCGCAACACCATTTTTACACAGTTGGAAGTTCCTGCACACATGCTGTATAGAAAAGTACCACACACATGCATACTATACTACTACAGGGTTTTAATGGCTTGTACCATTTCATTGAGGGGGGGGGGAGGAGTCCAAAATACTTGCAAACTTTAGTGGATGTAAATTAACCAGTTGCCATTAATTTAAGAATCCCGCCAGGGGGATAGGAAAACAAATAAATAAAAGAATCCCAGCGGCAACTGGTTAAATTACTCAACTGCAGTTCTTTTAAAGAAACCATTTTTCCAAACATTTTTTTTTTTTTTACATTTATTTTATCCTTTACATCTACAAACCTGAATTACAAACCAAACAATTACCTGTGCTATTATAAGGACAGGATTTGCTATTTTCTGTCATTAAAAAAGAAGTCTATCATACAAAAAAATGATATTTTGAAAGCAACAGGTCGGAAATCTGTCAGAAGAATATCATGCCTGGTGGTAACACATTTCTGTAAGGTTAGGTTTTGGTGGGCATAGCAAGTTTGTGTGTTTACAAAATTTAGTAAATGGCACAATTTCATAAAGCCAGTTAGGACAAAAAAAATGGCTTATCATAGAAAAACAACGCTTAGTAGAAGTAGATTACCCAGCAAAAATGAAATGTAAGAACTCTATTTGTTACACTGCAAAAACTGGGGTGTTAATTTGATTCTGTTTGTATCTATATGTGACAACACCGGCATGGTGTTAATTTTACCAACGATAAAGCAATGGGGATAACTAACACCATGTCAGTGTTGTCACATATAGATACTGAGAGAATCAATTTAACACCCCAGTTTTTGCAGTGCAGCAAGTCAGATTTCTGAAATAGAGCCCAGGTTAGATTATCTCACCATGCCCCGGAGTACGTGGCTAATCTCCATCAGATGATCATCAACAACATTGGCAAAATGGTACGTCGGAAACCCATCACTTTTAATCAACACCTGTAGAAGAGTTAATATGAAACTCAATGTGACCTTCTCTGCAGAAATGAGTCTGATGTCACATATCTTGTTAACACGTAAACAGTGATTGGAAAAAACAAAACATTTAAAATGTTACTTTTTTTTTGTTTTGTATTTTGTTTGTTTTCTTCTTATCATGTATAATTTGAGATGACATTGAAATAAATAGCAATTTTAAATCTTTAAACTATTTTATTTACATTTTTGTCAACTATTTTGAGCCAAGTTGATAACCATTTTAACGTTCAAAAAGCCTTTTTTCTCTCATAGGGCTTTTTGACACTCGTCAATAACCAATTATTTCAAAAAATCTCAAAACATCAACACATTACACTTCAGCGCTCTGACATACACCAATTGGAAGTTTATTTCATGCTCTTTCAAGCCATGTGAATAACTTTAAAAAAAAAACCACATTATTGCCACATCAGACTCATTTCTCAAATGTTAGTCACAGTTTGAAGTAAGATAGGGGAGGGAGTTGAGAGTTAGGTTTATCTACAAATGAGAATGTCCACCACAGGTACATTGTACCATATGAATCAGATGAGCTTACCGGATCACCTTCTATGAGATGAGTATCATGTTGAGTTCGTCCATAAACAAGATCCTCAAATAAGTCAGTCTCTGCCTCTAGCTAAAGGTAAGAGGAAATCAATCAAACAATTCAATTTAGACAACTTCATAAAAGGTTACCCCAGTAATTCCACAGTTAATAAATGACCATAAGTATTAGAAGTCTGGCTTTCTGGGTGACTTTTATGACTTTATATGAGGGAAAATGTTACAATCTATGACAACAACAATCAATAACAAATGAAAAAATACCAAGTTAAAAAAGAAAGAAAGAAAGAAAACCATGTTGCTTAAACCTGAAGTCAATGTAACATAATTTATAGTAGATTTTCGTTACCTAGTGAAGTCGCTCAACGCACATACCAAACAGCACCATTACTACAACTGATTGATTGATGGCTGATAGTTTGATTAGCTGGTGATTGATCAATTGATTGATTGATTGGACTCACCTTCAATCTTATAACGTTCGGCTTCCCAGAATGCAGATGGTCTTGCACCTGATGAGGTGTTAGGTGTCTGCACCTGTTGTCATACCGGGGAACCTGTCTATTTCTCATGGCTTCTCTACGCAGAAGCTCAAGTCTTTGTTCTGAGCAAAAACAGTGGTAGGCTGCACCAGACTGAAAATAAAGCAAAGCAGTTGTCAGTTATCAACCAAATGATCAGGGTATGCTCTTGTGCATTTAATTACTTATCTCCATTTCAACAAAATGAACATCTTAAAGCCCCAGCTCAACATTGGTAAGATGAAAAACATAAACGCTCACAGATTTAAATGGTATGATAATGATGGTGGAAAACTTTCCTTGAAATATTTCTGCCTGAAGTGTTATCGTTTTTAAATAACAATTAAAATAATGTACAAAATTAGATTTTGTCTCAGTGAGACGAAAAACTCTGCCTATAGGAATGCATACCAAAATGCTCAATGCATTTTTACAGTTTTCTTGCAAATGAAATAACGAAATGAGGTGACATTTTCACAGGTTGGTTTCACTGCAAATATCTTGATTTGTGCAAAGAATGGAAGCATTTAAAGTCAGTTTACCAATGTTGAGCTGGGGCTTTAATCATTAATAGCATTAACATGAGTGGTTTGTCATTTACACGCAAGTAATTAAAATCTGTTTACAAATTCAATACCCAAACCAAACATTTTCTACCCCAAGATCTCCCCAATTTAAAAAAGAAAAGAACTTACTTGTAGTGACCGACTTACCTCAATTAACATCTCAATGTGACTCCTGTATAAATTCAGTCGCTCTGACTGAGAAAGAAAACAAAAATGACAAGATGAAACAGAAGCTGTTCTACCTCAATAGCATAAACAAAACCGTACTTCCAAAAAGAATGTCAATAAAAGATTGAATATACACTCTAAATGCTATAAATCCTACCTCTCTAGACATTGTGACTATGTACTGTCCCTTATCCATTAAAGTACTACAATCTGTGGTAGCTCAAGACTGGTTTGCCTGGCCTTATGCTAAGAGTGGCTGGTTTGCCTGGCTTCATGCTAAGAGTTGCTGGTTTGCCTGGCTTCATGCTAAGAGTTGCTGGTTTGCCTGGAATCATGCTAAGAGTGGCTGGTTTGCCTGGCCTCATGCTAAGAGTGGCTTGTTTGCCTATCTTCATGCTAAGATGGCTGGTTTGCCTGGCCTCATGCTAAGAGTGGCTTGTTTGCCTGGCCTCTAGCTAAGAGTGGCTGGTTTGCCTGGCTTCATGCTAAGAGTTGCTGGTTTGCCTGGCTTCATGCTAAGAGTTGCTGGTTTGCCTGGAATCATGCTAAGAGTGGATGGTTTGCCTGGCCTCATGCTAAGAGTGGCTTGTTTGCCTATCTTCATGCTAAGATGGCTGGTTTGCCTGGCCTCATGCTAAGAGTGGCTTGTTTGCCTGGCCTCATGCTAAGAGTGGCTGGTTTGCCTGGTCTCATGCTAAGAGAGGCTGGTCTCATGCTAAGAGTGGCTGGTTTGCCTGGTCTCATGCTAAGAGTGGCTGGTTTGCCTGACCTCATGCTAAGAGTGGCTGGTTTGCCTGGCTTCATGCTAAGATTGGAGTGGATGGTTTGGGAAGAAAGTGGGGGTAGTTAGGGTAAAGGTCATCACACCTCTGGAGGTCTTTCTCTGAGATTGTCTTTAAATTTGAGAAACAATAGTATTCACACAACCTTGTTATTTTTTTAATACCAATTTGTTTTAATTGCAATGAAATTATTGTCATTCCCATGAAAATTTAAAGTGCAGCACACATAAATATGTACCTGTTTGTAGGGCCCAAAATTTCCATCTTGAATCGGACCTGTAAGGAATCAATGAATAAATCATCTAAATTGCATGTACATGAAAATTATTCCCATGAGTGCCATACACACATTGCTTTCATGAACCGGCAAATTCTAAGATGAAAATGCTAAGACAGTGACCACCCATTAGTATTTACATTGTAAAGGATGCCAATGATCAATTCAACACACAAGCACCTACATGTGTATAAATATTTCAGTCCTTATTGATTTGTTCTTGAGAGGGCAAGGGCACCAAGGCATTTTCTTCATTGATTTAAGGGCACCTCTATGAGGAAATTGTCAATTTCTATTGGAACATTTCAAGGGCACCAATGCAATGACTAGGGGCAAAGCTCCGTGAAAAACGGTTTTCCCTGGCTTCAAACGGAACAGACAAATACACTATCTCCCCATCAGATTCAGGGATCGCCTATCTAAACAAGGTTGACAAATAACAATGGAACAGCACAGACATGACAGACATGACATAGACAGACTATCCGGAAGAGTCCACTGGGTATTTTCCCTCCTTCTTTTTTTAATAATTTCTTCTTTTATATTAACTGAAAACTTAAATTTATATTTTCAGTCACTTCTTTTGATCCTCCCACCCACAATTAAAAATATTTTAAAAATCTGAATGGCTCCCTAAGGAACACACTTTCTAACTGAGCATGCTACATTGTGTAGGTGGTGAAACAAAACTGTACATAAAAGATGAACATTTCTAACGTTAATTTTGCCTTACTCATAGACAACAAAGTAGTGATTCCATTATCATGCTTATGTTGCATTGACCACAGGTATGGTCTTTTGAATGATCTCCATGTTGGGAATTGTTACCATCAATCAATAATTCAACGTATGTCACAAGAAGGAGATATTTTTCTTTTAATGTTTAGTTTACGGTTTGACATTATCAAAAAAATATCTTTCGATAGCCAACTGCCAACGTTTGGCTTAAGTTTTATCTAAATTCCTCAAAGTGACTTAATAGGTAAATATATGTAAATTTCAAGGGTGCGGGCCGATGTCACAGGTCACCCCAGGCAAAATCTCTTTAGTTTATGCTGGATTTGATTTAGCCTTATTTGGTTAAGAAAAGATGTGGGCTTGTTGCATGGAGAAACTGGAAATTCCAGAGAGTAGGGCAGATGGGGAGATTTTTTGGAAGGTGCGGTAGCATCGAAAAAGAAGCTTTCATACAATTAGCTTTTACACAATTATTTTTGATCGAGAGAAGGATCAAGTTTAAGAAAATATTTTTGCCTGATATTAGTTGTGCAGATAAAAGATGTGCAGATAATTTTGTACTTAGTTTTGGCAAAAAAATTATTGCCAAAGTTGTTCGGCGGTAGCTGACTGTGAGATGTGAGGCAGAGTGATGGTTGGAGTTTCCCCAAACTCTATGGATTATGAAGCCAGTTAAAACTGTAAGTTTATACTATTTTATTTTTCTGTGTATGTGAAGACTCTCTTTTTTTGTGGCAGAAGATTTTGGTTGATACAATCAAATATTTTGGTGGCAGATATATCATATATACACGGTTTTTATTAGTTCATTTATATTTTTTAATTTATTTTTCAACGCCAGTCATTTTCATCGTTTGAGGATGTAAATATTATGTGGGATGAACAAAAATCCACCAATAATAGAGATTGAGTTTAGTGTTATTTTTGCTGGGGAAAGGCTCATCAATTTGACCCTTAAAAACTGTAGGATCATCATTCGATGGGAGTGTAGTGTAGTTGTTATTGGTGTATTTAATGTAAATATTTCCAGGGCTTCCTTCTTGGGTGGAGTGAAATTCCTAAGCTAGGGCGTGGACCGGAAGAACCCGATCAGATCCTTGGGACCCGGCGGAGTACACCCACCGCAATCCGGCATTTCGGCTGGACAAGGAGGGGTGGCGATACCCAACACCAACCGGACGTCGAAAAACCAGCCGTAATTGTTAACTTTGGCAGTGGTGTGTAGATTGTTGGATAGTTAAAGTGTAATTTCTTTTGTTAGTTACAAACCCACAAGTGTTGAGCATTGAAACAAATTTAAGTGGAATGTACGGTAGCATACATAGAGTCAAAAGGAACAAGTCTATAAATATTCCCCACTGATTAAGGTAATTCTAGTTGTATTGGAAGTTGATTGGGCTTGATGGATTATTATTAGTACTAATTTTTTGTAATTAGCTGTAAATAAATATTCGGTGATCTGAACGACAATTGATAGATTCATTCATTTTGGGTCAGCGTAAGTTCCGTCTCGGATGCATGGTGCATGAAGGCAGGGAAACCCAGCTTTGTGACAACGTATCAAGTTACACAGACTGCAATATGTTTGATACCTGTGTTTAGTGTAATGTCAGTAACCCTGGATTTGCCCATTTGAAACCTGCAAGGCTTTACACACCTTCATCTGGGCATATACCGGTCCATTGTAACATGCTCTGTAAATGTTCTTCTGCTCCTGGGACAAGTCTTGTCTGCAAGAAGAAAAAAACAAAGTAGTAATATTCATCGGTTGTGTCAAACACCTTAAACTACAAGTCAATCTAAACACGAGTTTGACAACATTTATCCTAAAATACATTACTCATGTATCTTAGGTTCAGTCTAAGACCTTTGTTTGCAAATGTCTTGGACTACATCTTAGCCCAAGATCTGCAGATACATCTGTCTTGGTCTTCGATCTGCAGGTTTTAACTTCAGTCTCAGAGAGAGCTAAGAAATCTGTATCCTGGCCTTGGATAACCAGAATAAAATGTTACACTTTATAAGCTTTTATGTAGTAATTTCAATGTTTTCAAAACTATTTTTGCATTATTTACACACAGAATGTTTTGTTATACCTCAACACGTCAGAAGAGCGCTGAAAAGGGGCTTGTTCAGGAAAAATACAAATGGAAACTACAGTTTTAATTTGCCAAAAGTGCTACCCTAGGAAAAATGGTGAGACCCCCTTTTGTACCCCCCTAAAATGTTACCCTAGTTACGGCGGTGATTCCATACAGGTGTTGCGTACTCCATCATTGGCTGTTTATACCCCTAAAAAGTTGTTGATAAATCAGGAATAGATAGTTTTATTTTTTCAAAAATTATTTATGTAAATCTTATTGCTGAAAGATGAAACTGATTCACATGTCTATCCCATTTGAGGTCGGCACTAATTAAAACACTAAGAATCTTAACACAATCGACCATGTGGAGATCAGTGGAGGAAATCTGAAGAGGAGGGAGCTGAGGGGTGTTCTTCATAAAGGAAACAATCATGCCACCACATTTATCTGGATTGACTTTCATGTTATTTTGAATAGCCCATTCATTAAATTCATTCAATTTCAAGAGAGATTGAATATTGCAAAGATCATTACCTCTACAGTTCTCCAAAAAGGTCATGTCATCAACATATTTCAGACTAAGTAAACAAGTAAACTAAGTAAACAAGTAATGACATGTACATGAGAAGCCCCCTTTCTAATCTTCACTCCTAATTTCAGAATTCCATGTCTTGCTCTCAGCCCATCAGGTCTCTGTTTATTAGACCTATGTGTCTTAGTCTTGATATCAGACCATCAGGTCTCTGTTTATTAGACCTCTGTGTCTTAGTCTTGATCTCAGCACATCAGGTCTCTGTTTATTAGACCTCCGTGTCTTAGTCTTGATCTCAGCCCATCAGGTCTCTGTTTATTAGACCTATGTGTCTTAGTCTTGATCTCAGCCCATCAGGTTTCTGTTTATTAGACCTCTGTGTCTTAGTCTTGATCTCAGCCGATCAGGTCTCTGTTTATTAGACCTCTGTGTCTTAGTCTTGCTCTCAGACCATCAGGTCTCTATTTATTAGACCTCTGTGTCTTAGTCTTGATCTCAGCCCATCAGGTCTCTGTTTATTAGACCTCTGTGTCTTAGTCTTGATCTCAGCCCATCAGGTCTCTGTTTATTAGACCTCTGTGTCTTAGTCTTGATCTCAGCCCATCAGGTCCCTGTTTATTAGACCTCTGTGTCTTAGTCTTGATCTCAGCCCATCAGGTCTCTGTTTATTTGACCTCTGTGTCTTAGTCTTGATCTCAGCCCATCAGGTCTCTGTTTATTAGACCTCTGTGTCTTAGTCTTGATCTCAGCCGATCAGGTCTCTATTTATTAGACCTCTGTGTCTTAGTCTTGATCTCAGCCCATCAGGTCTCTGTTTATTAGACCTCTGTGTCTTAGTCTTGATCTCAGCCCATCAGGTCTCTGTTTATTAGACCTCCGTGTCTTAGTCTTGGACCTGAGTGTGTCAGTTACGGTCTGTCCCAGCCCTGAGTATGACCAAATGCCAAGTGATCTCACCTGATCTGTGTCTTCAATTCTTAAAATAAAACGTCCACCATGGGCCTTGGCAAAGATGTAGTTGTAGAGAGCAGTGCGGAGTCCTCCAAGATGAAGATGACCAGTTGGACTTGGAGCAAACCTCACTCGTACCTCACTGTGGAGGTGGGATGAGGTGCTGAGGGTTCGAAATGTTGTAACTGCAAGCCGCCGAAGAAACCACATGATGTGTCTCAATTGACAGATTCAACTATTGTAAGTTGTGGCTAAGAATAAGGCATGTATGTGAATGCAAATTATAGCTTGATAAAGAAATGAAAATAGTGCAGACATTTTGAAAGGACGTAACTGTATGTTTACTATACATGTATTGTACATGCAGGCCTGATATTTCACAAAGGCAATCGCCTCCATGCCACTGGTCCTTGCCTTGGTGCCCCTTGAAATGTTTTACTTAATACTATAGTATAGTAGAAGGTTAAATTCTCTTCATTAAAGGTGACCATTACAAAGGTAAAAAAGGTAAACCTACCTTGCCCTTACACTACAGGAATGAAGTATCAGATCTGTACATGTACAGTACCATCAACTCATTGAAAATATCAATCTAGGGACAATAAGATGCCCTGGATCAGCTGAGGTTAGTTAATAGGTGCTGTACACCTTTTTTGAGATTTGGACACGACCGATAAATGTCAAAATCTCAAAAATGGAGTACAGCGCCCAAGTTACTGGGTCTAGGTTTTTTGGGGAGTATTATGATTGGTGATCATCTCCTTCAATCCTAAAAGTACAAGCTTTACCAAGGTCCAATCAAAACAAGTTTTCGATAAGTTGTTAGACAAGAACCTACCTTTTGCTTAACAACACTTTTTTAAAGGTTACGCAGTGGCACTTTTTGTATTTACAGTGAGTTGAAGATATTCAGGTTACTGAAAACCATGATTTTACACACAAAACGGTGAAAAATTCGGCTAAATAATAAAAATCAAAAAAGTATGGTCTTTTTCTTTAATCTTTTATACCCCCAGTGTGATGTAGAACTAGACCCAGTAACTGGGGCGCTGTACTCCTTTTTTTTTTGAGATTTTGACACTTATCGGTCGTACTAGCTAGACGACTGATACTAATAGCCCCACTAGTGTGCAAGGATTTTTGACATCGGTTGAAGGAAAATCCTTGCCACACTAGTGGGGCTAGACGACTGATAAATGACAAAATTTCAAAAAAGGAGTACAGCGCCCCACTTATTGGGTCTAATGTAGAACTACATGTACATGTATGTTGTCTTCCTTTGCGCAACAGCAACCATCATGGCTCCGACGATGTTGAAATGTTTTAAATTCTGTATCAGTGCTGAGATTTTTCATAAAAATCCACCAAAATAAGTCATTATAACTCGGATCTAATATACTTGAGAATCTAGCGCTATGATACAGAGATCATCGATGGAAACATTTTGGCAAAAAAGTCTAAGTTTCAATTCAAAAATTGATTTTGAACAATTGCATTCCATAAGGTTTATTGCTGATCGCGCTACGACGAAATAGCGCAAAGCATGATGGGAAGACAAAGGGGGCAGTGGCAACTGTGCAGCAAGAAACATGATCCCTTTCCTATCCCATCATGCCTCAGCGCAGGATGCAACCTCTGTTGAAATCAACCGATCGACAATAGACCTTATGGGCCAAGAAGCGGAGGTAGTCCAGCGTATTGGCATTATTTATGGGGCTAACTTCTCAAAAAGACAAAGTCAAATCAAAGAAGTCAAAGCTCCTCTTTTTAGTTGTGTACAAAAAAATGGCATCAAGTCACAGTTTTTGATGTGCAAACGCCTGAACATGTTGAAAAGGAGCGCTAACAATTAACAAATTGAGGATGTATTTACTAATACTATTAATTTAATACTAACGACAACGTTATTACTTAATTTAGTAAGTATATCTGAATTACATGAATTATGAATATGATTCCATCTTTCAACTTTTGAAATATTCTCATCAACGCAGCCGTAAACACTTGTGTAACAATAATAATGGCCTTACCGTGGCGATAGCGACAGTTGTGAGTCAGTGAGTGATTCGGTTATTGGGATGACTCTGACGGACTGCAGGTTCTACACTACCTCGATAATGCTCGAGCTCTGACTCTAGCCGAGGAGCAATATAAAAAAAAACCAAATTGCACATTTCGCGCACTGCTAGTGCTAACCAAAGTTACTTATGTCTGGCACCCGGCCGTCTTAATAGTCGGTCTACCCGATAATGTGAACTTCATGGGTATTCGACTACTTTTGCTTTATTTGAACTATTGGGGGCGTCCTTCATAAACACGAGGCTGCGTCGAACGACCACAGACATAAAGAACCTAGGTTCTTTATGTCTGTGCGAACGACGTGTAGTAAAATAATTTAAATAGTGACATTTAATTGGCAATTCAAATTATTGATGAGTTTTCGCGTGGGTCCAGTGTTGCTGCTCAAAAAACTGGTAATTAAAAATAGCAACAATAACAAGTACAAATGTCAAAGGTATTGCATTATGACATCAGACTTTGCTTAGCAATCACGATTGATTTGCACTTATAATTACTCTATCGAGCGCCCGTCTCCCTATTACCGTTGCCTTCTGATAAAAGTCAGTCACAAGACATGTGCATGCATGATCGCAATTACCCCTACTATAAAAGTTAGGCCAACTCACTAACACCGGCATGAGAGTAATTAAGCATACAGATTGAATAAGTAAATAAACAAACAATGTTTTCCCATTGTTTATCCCTTGCATCGTTGACGGCATTCTGTCTCTCTTTTAACGCTTCCCTTCTACTTACTGCTTCTGTTTACTCCATTGTATTTGTTTGTGTTGTGTTGTCCTTTTAGCCTTTGAGAGAGACTGTGCTATAGGGTCGAAATATGAGGCCATTAATTTGTTTTCTTCAGATTTACACATACATGATATGTTGCTGGTTAAGGTGGTGTATAAAATCCCCTTGAAATTGCTTGAAATACTTCAGTTTTTTAAAAATGAGTAACAAATTAGTTTGATCTCGCGAGTCCAGAAACCCGAGGTTTGTAAACCGTGAAAACATATACAATGTTTGTTTGTATGTTTGTTTGTTTGTTTGTTTGTTTGTTGGGTTGTTTGTTTGTTTATTTGTTGTTGTTTTTTTTTTTAAACTATCTTCTCGTGACTCCGCGACTGAGCTTAAAGTTTCACAGTTTTGTTAATAATGTTGGGTCACACAAAGTGCGGATATTCGCACAGTAGCCTACTATCAGTGACTTGGACAAGATGTCTGCGGCGTGCTTTAAATTAACACATGATCCTTTCAGATCGTAGCTCCTTTAGCCTGAGGAATCAGGACATCACCAAATAGCTACGATTAGGTTAACGCAGCTAAAAACGCTTATCCTTCCGAGACCCAAACAATTCTGATTATGCACGGTATCCCTCACCGATCTGTGCTGGGCATGGGGTAGGCCCTCCAAATAATAATTGGTACATTGGTGACCCGTTGTTGGCAAGAGCACCGCAAACAAATCTAGCGACTTTATGGCAAGTCTAGTCTAGTTCAAACAACGAAACTCGACCTTTGAGCATTTTGTACAAACATTTATTATTAGTCATGATTATAGGTTTGCTATTCGGGGTGCTAGTTTTCAACCTTATACATTTATTTTGATCATGTTTCATTCATGAATTAACGCCCGAGCCGGGTCGAGTAACATGGTTGTTGATTATTATTCACGCACAAAGCCGCGGCCATTTTTGTTACAACATTTTCATAAGCAGCGGCAGGACATTTTTTCTGGCCTTTTTTAATATAAGATGTTTGGGCATTCGTTCGGATGGAGGAAAACAAGAATTGCAGTTCCGCGCTTGACTAGAGCCTATTCGTCCAACTTGACATAGTCCTCCACGCTACTTACAATCTAACATGTTTTCTGACGGAGTTGAAAGATGATGGACGGAGTTGAAAGATGATGCACCATAATCTAAGGACGATCTTTGCATTGGTGCTCGTTGGTGCATGTCTTGTCGAACTTCTGATCGTTCTGCAGTCACTACTGAAATTGGATAAATCTACGATAACTGTCCCTCCTGTAAATAGACAACAAGCAGTTACACGTGGAAAATTAAGGTAAACATAATTATTATTGGCAGCGTAGTAAAATAGACAGGCTCTAGTATGTGTTTTCTTTCGTTTCTTTTGATCCAAAATGGATGCACTAATTTGTTGAAGTGGCGGGAAATCCCAAATTTCATTTGGTAGGCCTACATCGGCCGCTCGCAGAAAGACTAATTCCATCCAACAACTTAATTTTCAATAGATTTCCTGAAATACAAGAGATGCCAAATCTCGGAGAAGCAAGACCTGTATCTGAAACGGCCGCAGTACTTGCCTCACAGGTGTCGGCATCATGGGAAGCCAACGACGCTCCATTACTACGCTATATTGATAAGGTGAAGAAAGGACTCTCCCGTGTGTGGACATCCAACGAAACACGAAAAGCTGGTATCCGGTGAGTGTTGTGTAGATCTGAAATAAGTTTAATGAATTTCCTCTTCAAAAAATGTAAAGGCCCTATAAAAAGTATTAAACAAAGGGAAATAAATTATACGAAAGCCCAGCAAACAACTAAGGATGTCTGTTTGCGGGAGAGACATCATATATGGCGGATGGGATGTAGCGGTGTATAGGAGGGTTGGGACGGGACTGTAATCACACCTATGTTTGAAGAAGTAAAACACTTTGGATTATTTTGTTGAGTCTGCAGGAAGAAGCTCAACAGCTTTCTGGACGGAAAGGAGTTCGCTGTGATGACGAAAAGGTTTGCCAAGATTGGACAGAAAATTAAATTTGCTATCACTAAAAACACATCACGTGAAATGAGGAAGGATGTATACACGTCACTACCAGAGGTAATTGAAATTGTTTACTAACACGCAGTATTACTTTTTAATGCACCCCCCTTATGCACTAAGTCAATATAAATGGCGGTGTGGAGAATGCCTTTGCCACGTTTGTTTTTCTGATGGAGGTGGCCGGGCGCAAGACAAGATCCACCACGGTTTTGAATCGCGAAGACCGCTCAAAAAAAGACGAATTTAAGAAAGGACGAACAAGCGAGAAGAAGTAAATTGATACTCTCTCAAATTTCCCTCTCAGCAGCAGATGGGGTTGGCCCTTTTCTACCCAGCGCACTTATTTCTGCCATTTCAAAAATTGATTTTTCGCTGATAGAACTCACTGTTTAGTTTTATACACGCCCTGGTGCAAAAAACTGTCGTCTCTGTGTTCAAAATGTAGTCTATTGTGCGTATTGCTTTGATTCTTTTCAGCAATCCCCATTCGCGAATGGAACACTGGAGAGATGTATTGTGGTGGGAAATGGAGGAATTCTCACCAATAGCCGGTGCGGTACAGAGATAAATAGTGCCGACTTCGTGTTTCGGTAATCAGTTCTTTAATATTTGCTTGACTTTCGATAGTGTAGATAAAGTATAAGAACATGCAGCCTTAATGGAAATGTACAGACAGGACAACGTGTGCACCGAATAACTATTTCGATTTAAATTGACTATAATTTGTAAAGCACATTAAAACCCTGGTGTCAACCACGTGCTGATAAAATTCAGCAGGTCCTACCAAATATGGCCATAACTTTTTTAATGGGCCAAAAAAGCCAAGATTCCATGTAAAGCTCACCCCTGGTATACCCCACAAGCCTGTAAACTTTCATTGGCCAGACTCTAACCACTGCAGAGTAAGGAGTGTTGAAAGCCAGCAGCCACCTGTCTCCGTGCAGTAATTGATTGACCCTTGTGCTAAGGGTCATTGGCACAAGGCGGTATGCACTGTGTGAAAACAACTTGCGGCTGCACAATGATCGTAAAAAACACAAGTCTAAGTCTTGACTGGCACTCCAATTCACCCACATGGTCATTTAGTGTAGCTTTGGGCTTGCATGGGGGGGGGGGGGTTATTGACCTAAAAGACAGGGTGTTGATAAAAAAAATCAGCTTGTGGATCCACCTCGAAAAATGTTCATTGCGGAGGACCCGATGGTTAATTATGACAACATTACCATGTTCGATACAATTAATGACCCTGATTTATCCACTTCCAAAAACAATGTTTAGGTGCAACACGCCGCCGTTGAGGGAATACGGAGAGGACGCTGGAACTAAGACTAACATTACTTCAATCAATCCTAATACAGTAATTGCCACAAAGTAAGCAAAATGTTTATTCAGATTTCCCTAACAGAGAATGTCTGATTTTGATCTGTAAGTAACAGTAAGCATACATTATAATTTCAACCGTCAGATACAAGCGGTTGTTGGATTGGGGGCAAAGGTCAAAATTTATCTATGATATGAAGAGATATGGCCGACTTCTCATCCCGTTATACGGCGTGTCATCCGGGTACAGGCACAGCGTAATCGCCTTGCAACTTCTTCATAACATCAGATCCTCTCCTATAGAGACGTTGATCATCAACCCTGAACATTTCAGAGCTATGAATGTACTATGGACTGAGATGGGGCTGAAAGATCGCATGACAACGGGTAGGCCTAACAAAATACGTTAGATTCTTAGAGTTAGCCTTTCATCAAGACCTTCATGGTTTATTGTGGAATTCCATATCTGCCGTCGTCCGTCGTGCGTCGCCTCTTGCTCCTTTTTAAACAGGAAATTACATCCCATATCTGCCGTTTGCCAGTTCCATACAATATGCCATTTTCCGTCGCCCGTTCCCCGTCACCCGTCGTGCGTCGCTCGTCGCCCGTCCCCCGTAGCCTCGAAGCGACTGAAATCAGCGCGCCCGACGAATGGTTATTAAGCAACCAGCTCATCTGGAGTTTCTAATGTTTTTCTTTATTTCTGCTAATCCAACAACGGAGTAACAAAATTCCGAAGCAATCATAAGTGATGGGGTCTGCTTACATTAACCAGTCCGCAATGTGATTGCTTAACTTTTCAGCAATTTACTTATTTGCATAAGAAATGTAAACAAGTTATGTTTGAAACTTCATGAATAATTCATCAGCAGAAACACCGCAAAATCAAGCAGGACAAGTTTTTTGTAGGGCGCCACCCGGCTGTCTATAAGCCACGAAGGCCTCGACGAAAGGCTAAGAGTTATAATGGCTATCGAATGAGTTAATTTTTTGTTTTTATTTTTTCCAGGATTTGTTTTCCAAAATTTAGTTTTTTTCTAGATTTTTGGGGCATGATTTTTTTCTTTTCCTTTCTAAACGAAAAGACTCAAAGTAGATGCCTGGACGCTGTACTGCTCAGTAAATCCTTGGCAAATTTATGATCTGTCAGTATGCGTGCGGGAATTTTGAAACTATTTCCGGCGCCAACCAAAGGAGACTATAGGCAGTCGCGTATGAGGCGTCTTCGCTTGGTGTGGTCTAACGTAATTAACCATCTATTGGCTGTTTTGGTATTGTTTAATTTATAAGACCAGATAACAAAAAGGGGTCCCAACCTTGGAAAGTCTTTGGACGATGGTATACAATACCTTTTTTTAGTTTTCTTTTGTTGATAGGCAAAGAAACTAGAACAACTTCCTAAAAAGAATAGTGTTTTTCTTGTGAAAATAAGCTGAACAACTTGTGTTTTTCCTGTTTATGGAAGGCTTCAATCATATTTTCTGTTCGTTTTTAGCAGCACTTCGTCAGTCTGCCACCATTTCAGCGTTTTATTATACCGTATATAAAAATTTCGCAAAGACGTGTGATCTCAGTTTATATTGTGTTGGCATGAATATACTGAAATCCTAGCCGCCTGTAAAAATCCATATTTCTTTACATCCTATCTGTACGTACGGATTACCAATCCGTGTGTACGAATTACCAATCCGTATGTACGAATTACTAAATCCGTCCGTATGTACGAATTAGTAATCCGTACGTACTAATGACCAAACCGTAGGTACGAAATATATATATACGAAAAACATATATATATATTTTTTACCATGTCCTAAAACAGTTCCATAAAAACCTCTGGAGGTCTTATTTTACCATTAAAACATTTTATTATATTTCATTATAACCACCACATGTATTTTCTTTCTGAAAATCTCCTGCTTTAGGTTTTTATCTAACGTCAGTGGCTTTATCGGTTTGTGATTCCGTGGAGTTGTTTGGATTCTGGCCTTTTCCGATGGATCTCAATCAGAACCCCGTCCCATATCATTACTACGGGAAAGACAGCATTACAAACGGCGTGCACGATTTTAGTTTGGAGTTTGAAGTATTGTATCAATTGCACATGAGTGGTGTGTTACGGATGCACGCAAGCTCATGCGTGTCGACAACATAGCTTGACTAGGATATAGCTGGGAATAGTACAATGATGACGAATACACATCGTCTTGGATCTTCACATGTCCGAGGACCTTCTTTGATCTGTTGGTATTATCACCTTGCTAAGGGATTCTTCAGCAAGTTAACCTTTAAGAAGAAGAAAAAAATCCTTAAAAAAATAAAAATAAATAAATAAATAAATAAATAAATAAATAAATAAATAAATAAATAAATAAATAAATAAATAAATAAATAAAGCACATTCTTTAAAAATAAAATTTTGTAAATACATGTTATTTGAAAATAAAAACTCACTCGACGTCATTTTATGTATCTTAACTTTCTAAGTTACGGTTGTGAAATTCCCTTGTATTATTATATAGTGGGAGTTCCCCCTGAAATATCTTTATTTTTTTAGTAATAAAGACACAGGAGTGGCACCCCTATGTCGTTCCAAGATTTCACCTTACATACTTTAGTAAACTTTTAATGTTAGACAGCACCAGACCCTTTCCTTTGGTCTAGACACTGACCCTGTGCTGAGCTGGTTAGTACGAAGTTAAGCAGCAACCTATAAGCATGTATTTCCGGACAGCTGTCTTCTCTCACATTCTCACTGCTCAATATTTCTGGTATATGTTTGATTGTCTGTAGCCTAATTGTATTTCACTCTGGTTTTTAGTATTTCTCTTTCGTTTTGCGCGTTGTTTACCCTTTTAACCAATATTTCTTTTTACAGTCATTTACTTTAAATTGTGGGTTTCTATTTTTTTTTAATCTGGTTCTCATCAGGAAGGTTTATTTTGAACAATTAATAAATGAAGCCATTTTGTCTTTTGGAGGTAAAGACATTTTTCTTTGTCCCAATTTGTTCAAAAAAGTTCGCAACCTTATCCCAGTTTGGTTGTTTGTTGTTTAGCAACTCCCGTCGTTCTCAGAGTGTACCATTTTCCAAGAGATTACTTGAGTTTTTTTTAAAAGTGAGTTCCCCCCGCGTTTAGTTTCATTTAATTTGTTCAAGCGGTTCATTTTCCCAGGTTACATAAGATCTGTTAACTGGCAAAGGAGTGTTTTTAGACATCGGACGAGTTACAGTAAGTTCGAAGGATCGTTCTTTAATGTAAGAAATTTTTTTATTTGACCTCGTCAACACATTTTATTTTCGATTATAAACCATTTTTTGGTTGGTTAAGTTAAAAAATATGCAAATTGATACAGGAATGTGAAGCATAAGTAGGCGTAATTGAAACATAATTTGGTGGTTTTAAACCAATCAATATAACAGAACTACCTCTATGCACCTGTAATCCATGGCCATGTACACGTACTTGTTTCTCCGCCAACAGCACCTATTGACCAATACACTTTTAAAGGTCTACAGATTGCAATTTTGTTTCGGTTTAAACATTAAATATGCATGCTTGAAACAGGTTTTGTTGCAAAAGAAAAAAGGGGACCCCCCCCCTAAAACTAGGGGTGAAACCTGCGCCCCTAAAGAGGGACAAATTCGTGATGTAGACATTAGGAACATGCCGTCGGTCGGTCCGCGGTTTTCGACACGTGTGGATGATACAACATGCAAACTTATGTAACTTCATGGACTTAGCTTTATTAGACAAACATCTTGATATTAATTTTGGCTTTTGTAATATGGAAAAATGCTGTCAAGATTTAGTAATGCTGGTTGCAACACTACTAAGGTGTCAGTCTGCACAGATTCCCATCAGATCCAAAATACCTAAAAATTTGATATACGAATACCAGATGTAAAGTGGTCAGGAATGTGTATTGTCGCTGTGTGTGCATTGTCATTCAGTGCATAGGTCCACATCACGAAAGTGCGCCACCAGCGATATCGAAATGGATAACACAAATTTTGAGGACCAAATTAAAAGGTCATACCAAATTGATAAGAGTAATAAGTGTTATGTTTTATTAATATCAGTGTTATGTTTTATTAATATCAAACCATACAATAAGTCACCAAAATGTATTGTGAAAAAATAGCACTTCATAGGTCCTTTAAAAAGGTTACATCATTGATGTACTTCTTGAAGACGGGATGAATGGTATGAACGTTCGTAACTGAAAACAAATGTTGCATCATAAAAACATCACCTTTGTCATGTTTGTCTCTGTTTTTGATAAATAAATATTAATTGTAATATCTTCCAATACATAACATCGACCATCTGGATGAGTTGGTTCAGTTACATAAAATCACTTTTGCCATCAACAAAGTCAAGCTAATTCAATATATTATATATAAATTGCACATAATACTTGAAGACAAACTTTTAGCGGATCAAAACAGGGTGGTGAAAAGTAAAAAACAATTACAAAGTTTCTATTGTATCTGGAAGCATTTTCAGCCTGGATTTTGAGAAAATAACTTCAAAAATAAAAAACAAAATAAAATAATGATAAACTTGTTTTTTTCTCAGCAATAAAATATCATTCCTACAAATATGCTGGTCAGTAACTATAATTAAAATATGGTTCAAACTGTTTCGCTATCATCTTCTTTTAAAATTGTCCATATTAACTTCTCAGTTTTGTCAACTATGTTAAAAAAACCAAAGTCAACATAAGTAAAAAGATTATAATAACACATTTCATGATATAAAATAATATTATACACTTAAAGCGGTAAATAATGTTTCAGATAAACTATGGAAATGTTCACAAGAATCCTCTAAAATTTGACACATTGTAAACAGATGTCAAAATTCAACATACCAGTAGTCTTACAATAAAAAATATGCCATCAAGTTCTTCTTCTGGGCGTTTGCACTGACAGAAGTGGGTTACTTAACCAAATTTGACTTTCAATATATTTAGCTAGTAATATAATCATCTTAGTTTTACTGCAACTAATCTACCAACGGAATATACATTGATTAAAATTTAATTAACACATTTTTATATGTTTCTCTCAAAAAACCATTGCATGTTAAGCCCTTCTTGCGCTCATTTCAATTCCCAGGAAATTCACCGATTGTCCTCTTCACACTTGTATAGTTAACCCTGCAAAATCCTGGGAGATTGTCTTATACAGTATTTGAAAGCTGCTATTCCTTCTCTGGAGTAAGGATAAACAAGATCATTACAGGGTTAAGACACAAAGTGCTTATTTTCCCTGGGGAATAAACCGAGGGGGACTATCAGGTTTCTTTGAGAATTTATTTAGTTCATGTGAAAAAAGCTTCGTAAAATCCATCCTCGGACTGCATCAGCGTACTGCAATTTAGCCCATTACTGATATGCCTGTTTGAAGGACTAAATTTTGTTCGTTTGGTTTTTGGCAAATCTTCGTGATAGATTTCAGGTGTTAAGGATTAACCAGGTTAGAACATAATAAAGTTAAAATTATAAAAAAGCATTTTAAAACAATTGCGTAAAAATGCTTAAAATTAAAATAAAAATACTCTTATGTAAAAATTTAAAATTCTTCAAGTTTTGGACAAAAAAACGTGCACAATTCTTCTTTGTTGATGCATTTATTCTTTAAAAGAAGAAATACATAAATCTTAACGTTTGTCTTCACATAACAAACAGAAAGTAACAGTGACACAAAAACAACTTTTGCAAAATTGGTTTGCAACAAATCTCTGATTTGTTTTATATCAATGAGAGGAGACATTTACTTTGAAGGAATCAGACTGTACATCCTTTTATCAGCTGCTAGGAAAAACACAATAGATGATGACTTCATAACCCAAATCTACATCTTCTCCCAGTGAATAAGCGGTTTTCTTGAATAAGCGGAGCCTCACTTGAAACACATACAGCAGGGAGACCTGCTATCTTCCTTCCAGAACTCAGTGGGGATGGAGCGAGTAAAATCTTTAGCCACACGACTTGTTCTTCTTCTGCAGAGAAGAATGGTGAGGATGAATTCAGCTTCAATGTGAGGACATTTGAGGTGGGGTCGATGCTTGATAGATTTTCTCACAGAGCCATCTGGTGCTTTGCCTTCACTGGATCTCAAGAAATCTCCAGACATGCTATGGAATAATTGGTCGTCAATATCGCAAAAGTAGTAGAAGTGGTTAGTGTCTGTAAAAAAGAGGTGTTTGGATTCTGAGACCTTGATAGCCCTGCCGACATGGGAGGAAGAGGATTCCCTAATGCTAGAGCTTGATGAGGTGGCTGTTTGCTTACCTCCTGAGGAAGGAGGTGCTTTCGTTGTGCTTTGGGATATCCCCAGGTCATCGCTGGAACTCATGTCTCCTTCAGATTCTTGCTGATTCTGTCCCTTCTGAATGGTTGAAGAGGAAGGTTTCTGCTCTTCAGGTGTTGACGGAGCATCATCTGAATTAGCCACAGCAGAGACATGAACATCAACCTTCAGCGTGACTGTCTTCCTGACATCATCTGATCGGGATGTTGAGCTGTCGTCGCTAGTCTCAATCTCCTCCGAGTAGAAGTCTGAAATTCGTCTCTTGGATCGCCGCCTCTTCTGTTGACTGGTTGATGACTCCAGGTTATCTTCTGAGCTGTCATTATTGATGTCTTGGCTACGGTGGATAGAGGTGGTGGGAAGACTATGGATTGTGACCGGTGGGTAAGGAGTGCTGTCTGTTATACTAGCATCCGAGGAGAAGTCAACAAAATCCTCAGGTAGAATATCTAACGGGCCAAAAATTAATGAAAATTTACACTTCAATTCTTGCAAAAATTCATAATTGGGTTTATTTTTCTCGTCAAAAAGATGAGAATGAGAGCTTTCAAGTAACACCTAATGAGGGCCTTGGTAAGTAATTCTCAACATATAGAATGTGTGAGACATCACATCACCTCACATCGATATCAGGGCTGACTTTATTTTTAATGCCATTTCTATTTTTGAGAATTGCCTGATTTTGGCGACTTTGAACATTTGTCTATTTAGCATTTGATTGAATGTTTATTTTGTTGATCTCCCAAATGTGATTATTTTTTTCTCTCATGCTGTCAAATGCATGTCGTTTGATTTAAATCATTAAAGTCTGTGTTAAATTTAAATGTGCTTTTTCCCCCCGGAATCCACAAGTTCAACACACAATTTGTTTTATTCTTATTATATAAAGAACTTGTATACGTATATATTTCAGTTTATTGTTTACAGTGGCTATGCTGCTGACGGGCCATCTCCTCTGGAATGCTTGTCATGAACTTATGTGTGTTTCACTGGAAAACAAAGGGTAGAGTTACCAAAATCGCCAAAAACATTTCTTAACCAGTTGGCGCCGGATGACCTGTTTACACGCAAAAGTTTCCCCTGCCTGGAAACGGAAGCCGGGTAAAGATGTAGTTTTGGACCACCGGAGCAAAGGTCGCCCGGACATTTCACTGCAGTGCATGCACAGACCATACGCACGCGGTGTAACGCTTCTTTTCACCCACACAAGGACAAAAAAAGGACTTGAATATATTGGCATTTTGTGGCTTTTGGGAGAAGGTTTTTGTGTAATCTTCGGTTACCGACCTTTGTCCTTCTGTTCCAAGAAGAGGATTACGAGGCATCGAGAGGCTTCCACCATTGTTCATTCATTGTATTTTGGCTCAATGGAGGTAAAAGATTCCATCTATTCTGACAAAAGAATCCCGCCACGGGGACGGGACAAAAAAAAAGAAGAGAATCCTGGTGGCAGCTGGTTAAGCAGCTTGATGGGATTATTTTCTCGGAATTGCTTGCTCAGATGTTTGCGTGTACAAAGGTCATACGGTGTCAAATGGTTAAAGGCACATTTACTGGGTAATTTTGAACTTCAGTTCCTGTATAATCTGGTTACAAATTTCATTCGGTTGCAGAAGTTTTAAGAGCAGGACTTGAACTATGGCTTTTGAAGGGGCACAGAAATTTTCCTCAGGTAAGGGGCACCTCTTCAAGGAAAATGTCAATTTGTGTTGAAACTTTGCAAAAGGGCACCACAGCAATTGCTTTGGGTGCTGTGGGTTAATTTGAGGCCTGTAAGAGATACTTGTTTTTGCTTTACCTTGTGTCCCTCTGCTTCGTGATGATATGTGCTGGATGAAGTTCATATCCAAGAGTTTCTGACCAATCATCTTAGCCTTCCTCTTGTACTTGCTTCTCTTGCTTGTTGGCTTCTCTGCTCACACAAATCAGAATTTATTTTAGTGAACTTGAACAAATAATCAATGGGGAAATTCAAACGTTGTGCGGGGCATTGCCTAAAGCTTTTAACAAATATAACCGTTACCTACATGACTACAAAGAAAACATCACACAATTTACGCTTAATCATTCAAAAGTGAACTTGATCTTTTTAAACCAAATGACTGTTTGACGAATACAAACTCTATATGTAAGAATGCAACTTTATTCCATAATACACTTGCACTAAGCTGCGACAAATAGTCACTTTTTGCCTTTTCGCCTTGTTCATCTTTTTATCGTCTGAGTATAATTGCAAATACCTTGCGCCTTGTAGTAATGCACTAGCAGCCACATGACCATGTGATGTCCAGTGAAACACTTGCTCTTCTTGTGGAGTGCTTGGTACATGGCTTGTAGAATTTCCCTGGGTAAGGGCTCTGTATTTGGGTCTGCTTCCACCTCCTACAGGGTTATAGAAGTTGAAAAGTAAGGAAAGAACCATCATCAGTGAAGCACAGGTACCAAGCGGCACAGAGAGTCAAAAAACTAAAGTCTGTCAATGGGAGATTTTAAATTTCCATTATTTACGTAGTTCTGAGCATGCACACATTTCTGAGAATAATGGATTTACCTGGTAAGTCTGCTGCCACCTAGTGTTCTAAAAATCTCCCATTGTTATTATTGTGTGATACATTTGGAGTAAGCCTGTTGTATCTGTATTGAGGGTTGATAATGTGACAAGCCAACACTTTTACCATAAGCAATCATCTTAGTTTTTTTCTATTCAAACCTTTTCAAGTCCAAACTAAGGCTAGAAGGTAATAGTCAGGAACCATTTTTCATGAAGTTTAATAAAAGTATTTTTTACTAAGATGACAGCAGTGGGGTAATAAGATTAAAGCTTACCCTCAGTAATGTCTTCTGGTAGAGATGAACCAGGTTCTTGCTTGATAAGCTGTGAAGCTGCAGCATATTCAATACAACCTCCTTATAGCAATGACATGATAAACAAACCTGGTTATTTATAGTAATACAAATATTGATAACAAAGCTGTTTATTAAGAAAGACCATCTTAGTCTCGAGCATAATTGCATATTTTTAGAACCTTGGGTTCCCACATGCATTGCTTTATTATGTGAAAGAAACAAAGCCGTGTACTTAACATGTTCCAACATTCAAGTATGTGCGAGAATGAGTATGGCAAGCCCAGTTTTTTTCGTTAAAGGGATAAAAAGGACTGTAGTGCAATTTGCAATCAAACCATGACCAAAACTACATTCTACTTGGTTGTTAATTTTTATTTTACAACTTACAGCTGGTTTGACAAGCTGATCAATTCCAAGTCCCTCACCCCTAGCATGAAGAAACTCAATCAGATGCTGCAAACCAAAAACAAGAAAAAAATAAATAAATAAATAAACATAAACAACAATATCAAGAACTAAAACTATGCTGATAAAATATTATACAAACATCAAAAGTATATCAACATAATAATATAATACCTGAGTCTTATATAGTGCACATATCTACCAACATAGGTACTCAAGGCGTTTACTATATTATTTTTAAGGCAGCTTTTGAGCTTTTTTTTTTTTAATTATGAGAACCATTTATGTAGCAGCTTGTAATGGTTTACAAGGTGCTGCGGCGCATTCAGCAGCCACTGCCAGAAACACTGCAGGGTAAACCCCTTCTCTTAGCAATAAGTGCACTGGGTTCTTTTACTTGCATTACACAACACACGGGACCAACGTCTTTACGTCCCATCCGAAGGATGAAGCAATAATGGTTAAGTGTCTTGCTTAAGGACACAAGTGTCAAGACTGGGACTCGAACCCACACTCTGCTGATCAGAAACACCAGAGCTTGAGTCCAGTGCGGTTGTTGAAACTATCAATTAAAAAATACAACCAAACAAAAACCCCACACACTAAAATACCATGAAAGAAAACACAGAAAGAGTTGGACGTCATGGATGTATTGCAATGAATAGGGTCAAAAGACAAAACTGAAGTTTTTCAATGTGCAAATAAAGAAAAAGGGAATAATTGGACAGGTATGGACCTACCGCTATGGACTGTGATAAAAGCAACGCCTGCCTGTCAGCCTTCTCCTTCAGCAGCTTCAACCCCTCAACCTGAAGCTCAAAATCGCCAATCAGACGTAGCCAAAGATTCTCCATGAATAGTGACAGGCATGGTGGGGTCAACCAACAGCCAAGGGCCTTCCAGTGGTCAAACAGGCACGAGGTCAGTGGCTGGAGTCTGTCCACTATGGTCAGGCTCTCAAATTCCGGAGAGAGTAATACATACAGGGCTTGCTGGAGGACTTGGTTTAGCTGCAATGGAAGGAACCATTTACATGAATGAAACTAAAGATAATGTTCATGGTATGCTCGTTATGTTCCCTATGTTCACAAGGAATACAATATTTTTAACATTCATTGTATATAAAGAAACTCAACCATTTTCTTTTCACAAGCAATAAACATTGTAATGGTATTTTTGCCAGTATCTTTCTGGTAAGCACGATTTTGCTTGTACTTGTACAAAATTTGCGTTTAACCAGTTGGCACCGGATGACGTGTAAAAAGGTCACCCGGACATTCCACTGCTGAGCATGCACAGACCACACACACGCCCTCTAATGCTTCGTTTCACCCACCCAGAGACCAAAAAGGTCTTGAATAATTTGGCCTTTTCTGGCTATTGAGAGGTGGTTTTTGTATAATCCTTGATTCCAGACCTTTGTCCTTATGATCCAAGAAGAGGATTCGGAGGCATTGAGATTTTTTGCAATTTTTGAATTTGACATTTTCTCAGTCGAAGAAAACAAAATGGACGATCCAATAAAGAGAATCTTTGTTCTCTTTGCATTGTCAAGTCAGTGTTTGTTTGTGCCAGCGTTACCCTCAAAGAAAAAAGATCCGGCAATTCCGCCTAAAAAGTCCGACGTCCGACCGGGGGACTGCACCAAAAAACAAAGAATCCTGGTGGCAACTGGTTAAGCAGCTATGTGGGCCCTGGTTACATCTACTGTGGTAAAAGGCAGGAAAAGATACTGTGGTGGATTTCACAAAGCGCTAGGACTAGTCTTATCTCAAGTTAGGACGAGTTACTAGTCCTAACTTATAGGATTAGTCATAGGTTAGAAATAGTCCCAAGTTAGGACTAGTTTTGTGAAATCAATCCCAGTTTGTCAGCCAAATTAATCATTCTGAATACAGGACAGACATAACAACAAGAGCCTACACTATTGAGACTTTACCTTATATGCAAGTAGGTTGATCTGGGCATGTAAGACACTGTTGAGGTAAACTTTATGATCACCTTCAGCCAGGCTAGATGTATCCATATCCAACTGCTCCATGGGAGCATCATAGATCCCATTCTGCTGCTGGTCTTCAACCGACGGGCTCGCTGAAAGATGGCGCCCTCTGAGTCCTAAAAATATTTTTTTAAATGTCAAGAAGCCCGATATTCTCATAGATATGTTACCTCTCCCTAAATGATTAATTCTCAAAAATGTGTTACTAATATTTAGGCCTCACTTCAATATTACTAAACTTCAGATTTGAATGTAGATTCCACATTCATCCCCCTTTATTCATTCTGCTGCCTCTCATTCTTCACTAGCTACGGATGCTGTGCTGCATCTTACTTTACACTAGCTTGAATAAGTGGAAGACTTGCATGGTCTACAGAGGGACAGTAGGAAAAACTTACGAGATTGCAGCATTCTGGACAGCTCTGGTAAGAGACAAATGATGCTCCATACACTGTTGATTCTAATGCACATCTGCAAGTAACAGTGACAACAATTGATCAAAAGAATCAATCAGTCAATCAATCGGTCAATCAATCAATCCATCAATCAAGATTAATCAATCAATCCATCATCAGTAGAGCACTGACACGCTTGTTGGCTATTCTAATGCGCTTGGATAGGTGATGGAAAAATAAAGACACATATTATTTATTTGTTGAGGTTGACAGAATATCATTTTGAGATGATGCATGCAAATGCTCTAGACATTATTGTAATAACATTTAGATTCAAGGCACCATGTCATAAAGCTGCTCAACCCTCTCAGTACCAAATTGCTTTGACATAAACAACCGCTGGTGACTGAATTCTTTGACCACTCAACATGAAAAACTCAAAAAGCTTTCATTTTAGAGCAAATTAAGTAACAAATTATTGAATTTCATTTCATATAATCCAATAATCATTGAGATCGGTAAATAAATGTCTTGATTTCTCTTTCGTAAGTGTGATCGGTAAACAAGGTAAACTCAAACGCTTTAACAACCCTCCTTACATGTATGTGTTTGGCATTACTGATCGTTCAACTCCTATTTGAGAGGACTGCAAACTACCAACCCAATGTCTTTTCACCACCACTGAAAACATCAGATCTTTCTCTAAGCAGCTATCATTGTAAACTTGGCTATGGATGGTGAAAAACACTACAGCTATAAAATAAAAGCCCATTGTATTTTGGCTTGAGCGTTTTTTGTGTGTGCAAGCTTGGCCAACTGAAGTAGCCTATGATAAGAAAGAGGTGGTATGAGTGCAGTCAACTAAAGTAGCATATGGTAAGGAAGAGGTGGTATGAGTGAAGTACAAGTAGCCTATGGAAAGGGGGAGAGGGTTTGTGAGTGCAGATCGACTAAAGTAGCCTATTGGTAAGGAAAAGGCTTAACAAAAATTATTGCTGAAAAAAGTCTGCTACAGGATAATTAAGCTGTCAACCATTCACAAACAGTATGGTATTTTAGCTGGTAACCTTTTCTGGCGAGCCAAACTATTCTGAGCTTAGCTTATTTTTATGTTGAGCAGCTCTGACTGAGATGTCTAACAAATGTAATATAGATGTTTCATGTAAATAAACAGAATGTATTATGCATACCTGTGGTGTAATAGGTTCGTGCTTGTCACATAGCAGGGCTGTATCTCTGTTTATGTAGTAATCACATGGAATGTTACTCTCTCGTTCATGTCTGCACCGACTTAACATTGCCTCTTCACGACTCGTTAGAACTCCTGAGATCACCTGCTTGGGAATCAAATAATATTTGGCAAACACTATAAATCAAGTCAGTAATTAGGGAATAACAGTGTGATGACCTGGTCTTCAGCGCATGGTGATGACAAGGTTAGTAGCTGGCCACATTAACAGCAGCCAACCACCAACCAACAATGACAAAATGTTGATTTGATAGTTCCCAGCACAACATGCGTAGATTTTACACAACAATAAGTGTGTTGAAGGGCCATTTACTCTCGCTAGTTCACAGAGCAGGTCTTTATATCACATGTTAATACACCCAACATGACCAGTCTTTAACCAATCAGAGCGCATACACTCTCTGAGGTATTTATTAATGTATTATCAAATTAAAACTATTTTGTTATTACAATATTGCATATTGTTGAGCGCCTTGTGCATCACTGTGTGATGGAATTGTGCACTATATAAGAAGCCACTATTATTATTATTAAATGAGACTTTTGAAGACTAGATGGTAGTAGACCTATAGAATTAACAAATTTCAAAAGAAATGAGTGCATGGTCAGCATGTGTACATACCTGGTATGTCTAATGCCATCAATGTAGCATGAATACCTGGTGTCACACAACAAGGATCAAGAATCATGCCAGGTACCAATCTTACTGCCAAGCTCCTTGACATTGTACCTTTGGCTGTTTGGTTTGTGTAGCACATGGCAAATTGCACAATGGGTTTTAACCATATGGAGAGCGCCCAGTGATTCCTTGTCCACACAACTTAGTTCTGAGACTATTTTATGGATGTGTGCGGCCATTTTACTATGCTGTGTTTTAATGCATGCAAATTAGCCACATGATATGAAAAAGTTGCATATGTAATGAACTGTATATCATTCAGTTATATCTCTACATTTAACATACCATTTTACCAAACGTGTATCCCATGATGTCATTTTGCATTACACGTCACTTGGTATTAATACGCAGTGTCCACAGTCAACACAGAGGATAGTTAAGCACAATGTTATCTGGGTTCTATTTCCATGTGTATATCGCAAGTACCAGCTACCTCATTAATCTACTTTCATCTGTGCAGTTTGCGCAAGCAGCACAAACTCATCCAATAAAATCATTCCATTGGTAATGCCAAAGCCTGTCTTTAACCTAGAAGGTTAACTTCGGGCTCACTAGCCTTTCTATCACTTGATCGTTACCTGTGAATCAACTAAGGAGTCAACGCTGTCCTTTTCAACGGCACACAAATCCATGGCAAGAAGATTGTTTGCATATAGACAAAGCACTTTGATGATAGCCTGAAAGAACATGGTAAAAAAAAAAATTAAAAAAAAATAAACAAGAACAAGACCATGAGTGGACATCTCGATACCATGCTCCTTTGGAACTATAGATGGCTATATTAAATGGTTAATGCACACAAAGCAACCACATTTTGTTCTTTTCTTGCCTGGGTTTGGTTATGCAGGTTTTCTTTAATACTAAGGAAGCTGCAGTACAATGAAGACGGATTCATGTATAGACAAATTTGTAACAGAGTCCCTATAATATACAAATATCCGCTGCTCCAATAAAATGTTCACCGTATTCCAACTGTGTCGTGGCTGAGCGGTTTAATGCACCAAACTCAAGTTCTGGTGACTAAGTCATTAGGATGTGGGTTCGAATATCGGTCATTATGTCCTTGAGCAAGACACTTAACTATATTTGCTTCAAATAGGGGAAGAGGCAGCTATGTTTGTCTTGCAACGGATTCATTTACCCCTCCCTGTTCTTAGCTGTGCTGTGAAGAGACTTGCGTTTATATCTCTCCATGTCTTGTTTCTGCGCATTAGGGCAGGTTTCTATCCCTTCAAAAAGTAGCCCACACCTCGAGTTGCCTTTGGGCCTTGTGATGGGCGAATTACATTTAAAACATAATAAAATAAAAACACAAAATTGTATGTGTCTGAATTGTTTTGAGTCAAGTTTACATTAGACTTACAATGGTTCAGTTACTGTGTGAAATTGCTGAGTTAACCGATTGAAGCCAAGGTGCAAACAGTCGCTAGTTATTGAACCTGCACAATTTATAATGTGGCAAAGGTATGTAACAGCCTGAAGAGGGCCTACAAATACAGTTACTGAAAAATTGTTCCACACGCTAACAGTTGCAACTTAATGTGACGGCACATTAACATTGCCTAGTGGTAAGTTACATGACCAAAAAGTCTTAAGTTAAGAATTTGGCTTGATGAATGAACAACTGTCTTTATCAAAAATTCACCTCTTCAGTGACTTCTTTCAGTTCCACTTTCATGACTCTCATTCTCTCTCCAAATGTCCTATAATTCAAAGATGCAGTGAAGTCTCCATTAGGCCCCACAGGTAAATTGACATCAGAAGGACACAGAATCCCAATCAGTTTCTGCATGAAGCCAATGATTCGCTGCGATATGAACATGACATCCACCATGCTGGAGGAGAACCGGTCTGGATGCTTGCCCTGTGACTGTGAGTACTGTGAGTGATCTGACTGGAAGGACACGGATGCCCCACGGGATCGGAGCTGCTCTGTCGTTGAGGGGAGCTGGCTTAGGGGTGGCGACATGGAGGAAGTGGATGTGGATGTCACTGATGAGGACCGGATGCTGGAGGAAGTGTTGGAAGACAGCATTGGAGTTGTCTGGCCTGATGCTTCTGGTGTTGGTGGTTCCACTGTGGTTGGAGAAGTGATGGTAGATTTACCAAGGGCAGAAACGCCATTGTCCAAGGTTAACTCATCAGGTCGGGTGGTCCTGACTGGAGCCACATCAGTTTCATCATGTGAATCTGTCTCTGGAAGCTGATGAGAAGCTGATTGCGGGGAGTCCGTTTCTTTGGTATCTTCAGTACTATTATTGTTAGTATCTTCACATGTCAGGTCATTCTTTGTGGGCGTAGTGCTTTCCAAGATTGTGGAATTGTTTATGTCCTCAGCAATGCTGATTTGATCATGCGTTCTTCCAACATCAACTTGCTCTGGTTTTAATACACTTTCCTGCATCGAACCAGTCTCCAGTGGTAAGGCCGTCTCCAAGGATATCTCTTCATCAGAGTTTGTCAAATGTTGCCTAGTACTCTCCTCTATCTTGGATGAGCCTGCCTGGATTTTCAAGTCTATGTCACTAGCATGTTCATCTTTATGCACTTTGGCAGTGAAGCTTATCACACCTAAGCCTGCATCTTCAATTCTAATACCAGAGGGTGGCGTGACAAAGGGGTGAAGGTCGGCTGATGTTACGTTTCTTCGAAGCCTGATCACAGGGTCTTCATTCTCATGGAGAGTCATCTCTGGCATTGACTGGATTTTCTTTATGCTTCCTCCGCCATTGAAATATAAAGCAGCACCTACAAAATATTCCAAACAATAACAATTATCAACACTAACCACCCCAAGTCCTTAATCTTGAGGTATTACATGAATTGGATGGATTTGGTACTCTGTCTTCAAGCCAGTATGAGACCAGGCATACCAATTGTATCAGAGTTCAAACATTTAGGTGCCGATTTACTATTGAATATTTTGAAGGATTTGGGGCAGCTCTTGGCAGGGACACTGAGGGAGTTAAAGAGTATAAATGTAGAAAATGAGAAACGCTCTTGTTGTGGCAAAACAATAACACAGAAAATATTTAGAGAAAACAACTTCAGTAAATAAAATGGAAACCAAGTAATGTAGTCCTCATCAATATGACAGATATGATTCTTTGATTATTCGGGTAGATTTTTCAATGGCGAAAGAGGAGATTCCAAGGACCTTTGATCAACAAACAAGCGTTGTAGTTTTGAGATAATACCAGACAAATAATAAATGGTCAAAACAGGGTTGACAAAGATGAGGGGCAAGTATTCAAATTAAATCAGTTGAGATTATAACAATAGCAGATGTATATTCCTGCTTTTTAAGTACTACCTTAGGAGGTAGGAAATCGGCCGGGACTACTACTTTTGCTTTGTGGATTGAGGGGACTTCTCTTCGGATAACTTCACTAGCCTGCACTTAATAAGCAGGACAGTCCTTTTCAGAACTAACTTGTCCCCCTGAATCCTGAAATCTACTCCACGGTAGTAGAATTATAGCAAGACAACTTCTCACAAAACTATCTACTGTATATAGTAAAGTAGATACAATCACATGGTGAAAACCAAATATACATTGATACCTCACCATGCAATGCCTCAAAACCTGTCAACATGTAAAAACAATAACATTGCTAATGTAAATCCTCTGTAAATTTTGGAACCTCACCTTGTTGGTTTGTACCATTTGAAGTTTCCGATGTGGTAATACTGCCTAGGTCTTTTGGAAGTAGTCTGGATGTGGGTACAGTGGTTGAAGAGTTTGTTTTAACAGTAGATACCCCTGCAGAGGGTTTTGCTTGACTAGATGTCACCTAGAATAGAAACAAACACAGACCCAACACTGATTCAGAGAAATGTTAACATTTTTACAAATTACATTAATACATGAACAATTGAGGGTGGCATACAATAATTATGTACATGAACATAGCCGCAATTCACAGTTTGTCAGAACAAATATTTTTTTATTTTAAAGGAAGGTACAATTACTTGTTACATTAGTTAAGCATGCTTTACTGTATAGAATCATTTCCTATGCATGGACATGCCTGATTGTTTTCTTGTTTTAAAAAGTTATGTGTCCACATTTAAAGTGACATTTTGGGGTTGAAGGTAAATAGGTCCAAAACTTGTGCCATTTTCAGCCCCAGTGGCTGTTTTGGTACAAGCCACAAGCCACTGCTATGGTCTTTTAAACCAGTTACCGCCGCGACTCTTCCATTTTTTCCTGTCTATCCTGACGGGATTATTTTCTTGGAATTGCTGTAATCATTTTTCTTTGAGAGCGACGCTGGCACAAAGAAACCTTGACTTGACAAAGCCAAGAGAACAAAGATTCTGTTTGTTGTATTGTGATTTTTGTTTTCTCTATTGAGAAAATGTCAACTACATACACCGTGAATTGCAAAAGCTCGGCCAGGAGCCACGGTTGAGGATTGGTACTAAATTTTGAAAAAAAGCTGGATCCCCCGTTCACTCTTCTTAGAACAAAAGGACAAAGGTTTGGAATCGTGGATTACACACTCAAGCTTGCACAATAGCCAAAAATCTGGTAAAAAAGTATTCAGTGCCATTTGTCCTGTTTGTGTGGGTAACATGAAACATTACACAGCATGTGTGCTCTGTTCACACTCAGCAATGGA
Source organism: Marthasterias glacialis (assembly GCA_911728455.2). Classification (NCBI taxonomy): domain Eukaryota; kingdom Metazoa; phylum Echinodermata; class Asteroidea; order Forcipulatida; family Asteriidae; genus Marthasterias; species Marthasterias glacialis. Next base: position 14,278,372 of record OU452231.1, on the reverse strand, counting down.
ATGTCCTGGGGACCTTTGTTCCAGTATTCCGATATTACAAAATGGCGTGTTTCCATGTCACATGTTTGCTGGCTTGAAAAATACTTTCGTGGCTACCGTCAGTTGGTGCCAACTGGTTAAAAGCTAACAATCACAGCTTGCAACTGACCTGTTTGGTTTGGACTCCAGGTAATGACTCTTCAATTGCGGGACCCACTGGTCTAAATGGGGAGGCTGGGGAATGCCTTAAAATGCTGGAACGACTCTGCCATTGTCTCAGGTGAGGCTCGGGTGATGTCGGCTCTGATGGCTGAGGTGTGTCTTGAATAAAGTCAGGCTCAAACTGAAAGTATCAAAACAAACAGTTATCAAAATAGTGCTTGAGTCCAAATAAATCTGCAAAATCTCAAGTAAACCTTTAAAGGGAATTTATTGACTAAAAAAATAGAACTCATGACATGATGATGAGAGATTTGCCAAAATTGGGAAACTCTGAGAATCTTTGACTGTGTGACACAACTGACAGAGTCAGTTGAAGTCTGGATCTTTTCCAAACTGCTGCTTCAGCTTTGTCTCCATTGAATCCCTGTGCTGAAAGGGATGTGTTACGCCAGACTCACAAAAAATGAAAAGCAGACTGACAATCACACAAAGTAAATATGTGACCCGCTCTGCAGAAATGAGTCTGATGTCGCATATCTTGTAAACATGAATTAAAAAATTTGTAATTTTTTTTTGTTTTTTTTGTTTTTTGCTTCTTAACGTGTATAATTTGAGATGACATTGAAATAAATACAATTTTAAATCCCAAAACTATTTTATTTACATTTTTGTCAACTATTTTGAGTCAATATAAATTTCAATTTGCCTTTCACCGATGTGTGTTAAGCACTGTATACTCAGTGCTTTTGAGTCCTGTGGAAAAAATTCCTCAGGCAACTCGGGTGGGATTCGAACCAGGCATGACTAGAGCAGATGTCTTAACCACTAGACCACCGAGCACGCCCGGTGACGAGGGGCCAGTTCGATTCCAGTATTATTAGCGGCAGGTACCGAGTTGCCTGTGGAATGTTTTCCACAGGACTCGAAAGCACTGAGTATACAGTGCTTAACACACATCGGTGAAAGGCAAATAGAAATTTATATTCATTCCCCCGATGCAAATATTAACATCTATCTAATTACCAGTATGCTAACTAAAACAAAAGTACACTGTCATGGTAATATTTTGAGTCGAGTTGATAACAATTGTAGCGTTAAAAATCCTTTTTTTCTTTCATATGGCTTTTGGACACTTGTGAATAATCAATTATTTCAAAAAATTAGAAATATCAACACATTACACTTCGGCGCTCTGACATACACCAATAGACCGATTGCGCGACCCGCGTCACGTGACCTACTGTGGGTATTAAATGTAAACAAATACGACGTCCTCCATTGGAAAGTGCGGTACAGTACATGATGATTGTTGCATTTGTTTATCCAATCGAGGCTTTTCTTTCTCGAAATCTGTGAAAATATTCCAGAGTTTGTACAATAAACCTTCTAGTGGCTAAATAAAGCCACAAAGGACAGTTCCAGCAAATCTTGGAAATTGTACAAGTAACGTATGAATGTGCATGATGTGTACTAGTGCACGACGGAACGTTTGGGCTAGACGACCAACTTTTCAACACAAGAATTTCAAAGTTTTGAAACCGAATCATCCAATGAAATTGCTTTCCAAAACTGTGTGATTCCTTTGCCTATTTGAAATTTCGCTAGTTAGGTATAAATGCTCACTTTTCCAATGTTCTTTACCCTTTTTATACAGTGATTTAGGCCTACATTACAAACAAAAGAACAGGCGGGTGGCTACATCGTCGCTCGACGCCGGTAGTGCATAACTCAAAATAAACCTCTTTTGTAGTAAAATACTGGTAGCTTATGAAACAGTAATGTGATTAATATCAATGTCACAACATACAGCTTTAATAAAATGGCTTAGTAACTGTGTTATTATTACCAAAAGCCGACTTTTGGTGTGACTGTTGGTCAGGGCATGTATTTGCACATAGTTTGCCATCAGCTCAGATGACGTAGTATAGGTCATGTGATGACATGTAAACATTGGTAGCGCAATCAGTTTATTGGAAGTTTATTTCATGCTCTTTCCAGCCATGTAAATAACTTAAAAAACCAATTATTGCCACATCAGACTCAATTCTGCAGATCGGGTCACATATCATCTTGAGATGAGAAGAGCATAATGATCAAACATTAAAGGGGCTGTATTGTCACGATTATAGCAGGCCTGTGGCTGTGCATGGAAAGATGAACTCTCACCCAGATACTGCACATGCGTGGGCTTGCAGTCAAATCACAAAGGGTGCCATCTTTGTCAAACTGTGATGTGACCGCCGGCGTGCACGTGTGGGTAGTAACTAGGTTATTCCATTTACTGCTATAATCATGCCGACACAGCCCCTTTAAGAAGTAATCAACTGATCCTTTACAGAACCACTTGTCACTCAAAATAACTTGCGAAAACTCCACTAAAGATGACACTATTAGTCTACTGGATAATTCCTTTAAGCAAAACAAAGCATCAAGTTGTCACACTTATATAAACAACAGATGTTGTCAAAGAATACTATATTTACAAGTTTTAATCCCTCTTTAAAAAATGGATTTGTCTGAGGCACAACATAGAGACGATGGTGGATGTGTCACATTTCAAAGTATGACATCAACAATATAAAATGAAAGGTCATGCTTATCTTTATTCTTGAAAGACCTTCATGGACAACAACACTTTGTTTGTCATTTGTCTGGCCTTCATAACACAAAGGTCATCTTAACAAAGCAACTTTATGTACATATGTATCTTTTTGATCTCACTGACAGCACACATTTAGCATGAATGTCTGCTGTCAACAACAAATCTGTGGTTTTTTTCTCGATCACTTTATACAGTCTGGCCGAGTGTCATCTTTATACACCATCTTGGTCCCTGTATACATTAGTAATAATGAATACTGATCTCCATTGTATATCAAACAGGGCCCAGACTATTTTTCCAACCTGACTCAATTTGTTTAACATTGGTTTTATTGTGAGTTTACTGTATTGACAAACTCTTGAAATTTGAACATGTTGATTGTTATAGTGTGTTTCATGTATTTATTGAACTAGATGATTTGAATCGATCTTCCAAAAGTAGTATTTTGTGGATAGCTCTGCTACATCACGGACCCAGCCACTTCATCAAGCCGTTTTAGCACTAAAAAAAATCTAAACCTTTAAAACGTCTTGCTCAGCATAAAGAGGTAACCAGCCAATCTGCATTGCAATATATGTTGCTTGTGACTGGTCCTACACTAATTTAGGCTTAGCAAGGAAATTCATAAAGCAAAGTTCTGTCTCCGTTAGACAGCTCTTAGCAATTGTCCCCCCACACCTTTTTTTAAGTCAAACTGAAGAACTTTACCTTGTCTGTGTCCACTGTTTTGACCACAATATGAGTCAGTTGTTTCGTCATGATCTTCAGCCATGCTTTTGCCTGGATCAGCATGGGCTGCCTCCATTTCTGAGCTCTAAGGTTTTACATGGGGGGGGGGAGAGAAGTAGGATATGAACTGTTAGAAGTGCTTTTTATGATGTCATTCAGATCAGGGATGATGAACAATCAATTTGGATTCTTCCCTTCACTCATGTCACTGGTGTATGGTTACATAACACTATTTGGGACTTTTATACATAGCTTCAAGTGATGTAGTGTGATGAAGAAGAAACGTTTTGAACTTGGTTAACGTTTTAGCTCATGATTGTAAACTACTAAAATAACTACACTGTAATCATCGGGGGTAAGATTTGTATGAAGATGAAAAATCCTGAAAATTGATAAAAGTTGCCTCTTGGTTTGGAGATCAAGCCTGCAGAATTGCAAGGTGTTACATTTTAGAGATTTACAGACTTTATATCTAATTAAGATATCTGAAGGTTTGGTAATAACAAGGGCAGTCTTTTATTTCTGCGATGGCAATTTCGCCTCTTTCAAGAAGATCAAAAGGTGGAAGGAGATCAATGAAAAGTCCTGATAAATCACATGCCTGAATCATGTTTAGCCATGTTGTATTTCTCCCGTTCAAATCTGGGTAACTAAGCAGAGGCTGGCAACGTAAATAGTATGAGCCCTCAGTGAATAAGGAATATTAGTGATCTGGATTGCTAGGTATTCAGGGGACATGACAAAGATGGTGGTAGAATGATAAAGGTTCATCGAGAAATAAATTATTTAATCAGTTGCCGCCGGGATTCTTTTATTTTTTCCCATCCAGCCTAACGGGATTATTTTCTCAGAATTGCCGAAATAATTTTCTTTGAGAGTACCGCTGGCATAAAGAAACCGTGACTTAACAAAGCCAAGAGAATAAAGATTCTCTTTATTGCACCATGTTTTTTGTTTTCTCTATTAAAAAAATATCAAATTCATGCATCATAAACTGCAAAACCTCAGCCATGTGCCATGGCCTACGACTGGCACTAAATCTGAAACCAAGCTCAATTCACTCTGACTTACCTCCATTGAGCCAAAATACAATGAATAATCAATATCTCGTAACCCTCATCTTTGAACAAAAGGAAAGAGGTTTGGAATCAGGGTTTACACAATAACCAAAAATTTGTGACATATTGAGCGCCATGTGTCCTGTTTGTGTGGGTGAAATGAAGCATTACACGGCGAGTGCCTGCTCTGTGCACGCTGAACAGTGGTATGTGCACAAGACCTTTGTGCCAGTATTCCAATTTACCCATTGGTTTTTTTTTTTGCCACTGGTTTGCTGGCTTAAAAAAAACACGTTTAAGAGTTCATTTCTGGTGACTTACGGTCGTGGTATATAATCCCGCCATGCTGCATCAAGATCACTCAACTTCTGAGCTAATGCTAATAAGTCCTGATCAATTTGATGCAATTCCTGAAGAGAAAGAATCACAAAGGAAAAAAAAAGCATCATCAGTTCAGTTTATGGCAGGAATAATGCACAGTAACAATATTAAAACCAGAGCCAACTTGTTCATATGAGAACACGTATTCTTCAGGTTGATTTGATGACATTAACAAGAAAATCTTCAAAGTTGGATGCTTCATGATTAGATAGTTTGCTCTGAAGGGGATGTTTTACATTGAGCAAAAAGACTACCCAACCCTTGACAAACTGTTAAGAAAAATGAGTTACCTGGTTGATATCTGTCATTTCACACACCAGATTGACATCTGTCATGAGACTGGAGTAGAAGGTTGTAGAGGCTAGCTTGACTATGTTCTGCTTATATCTGTGCAATGAACACAGCAAAAAAAAAAGATTCAGACAAAATGAGTCCACTTAACGACAGTTTTATACAGTGGAATGAAATAAGGAATTGTAGTACAGTATAAAATAACTTTAATTAGCTGTGGTGGAAATCCTTTGCAAGACCCAATTTAATTCAATTATTATTAAAGCACAATGAAAATAACAGCAAGGCATGCTTGGTCAAAACAATGTGAATTTGATGGCATTTTGGCTGATTTCTACCTAGCAAGATAGCTAGAGATTAAGAACATGTATTAATCATGCACTAAATAATCAGCACGGACATAACTATGATCTTGCTTTTTTGCACATGTTGGTACTGCACTAGTGCAATGCACTATTGTGTTGGTTTGTACCATGGAGGAAGGAAATACACCATTTGCTATTTTATAGCCTTCAATAATGTAACACTGTATAATACTATTGTGTTTGGATCCTGAGGCATTTAAGACTAAACTTCTCACTAAGTCCTTACCTGCTGAAGACACTCTGGTAACAGTCATGACATCTCAAGACATCTGCCTTTGCACAGCCAACTAACTTTGACACCTGACAACAAGCAACAAAGCAATGTTTGCATAATGATAATGCATCATAACCCTGATCTACTTTCCCAGCTCTGTGTTTACCTCTGGGATTAGCACTGGTGCATACAAACACTAAAAGTAATGTGTCTGATATACAATGGAGATGTGTCTGTATGAGACAATGGAAATTCAGCTATTTGGCTAACATGTTGCATCAGGACAGTTAATATGCTGATCACATTGCTGTGCATGTGACAAGCAAGCTTAAGCATTATCAGGAACGATCATTTTGATAATGCTTAAAGGGGCACACCGGCTTCGTTGGGCTATTTGGGCTACAAAATAGGCTAACATATGACTTCAAAGGTCTTCCAGGAATGGAGAAGAACAGTTACTAAAAGAAACCATCAAATTTTGCCGTTTTCGAGCATTTTTCAAAAAACGATTTATCCGAACCAAAAAAGTGGTTTGGATAAATCACGTGATCTTCGGAGTTAGTTTTACTTCCAGCCGTATAAAAGTAAATTACTTAACCAAATTTAAAACTTTTTTTACAATTATTTATGAGTATTTGACAAAAAAGACTATGTAATCAGATTATTGATACAATTTGTAAATAATGATGAAAAATCGAACGTAATATTCGCATTCAGAGAGTCCGTGCAACCGAAAAGTCTAGCGGAACGTAAACCTTGGGGCATATCCCGTACAGCTGGTGCCATGTCTTGTGGGGCCAGAGAGACAAACCCCGGGGCATGAACTCCCCAGCTTGCCGGTCGGTCTAGCCATAAGCTTGGGAGCTTGTCGGAGGGGTAGGGAGCCAGACCAACAATTACGTTTTTTTACGACTGTTTTAGTCTGTACCCCTAGCTATTATCCCCTAACTATTGTAACGTGTTGCCTGCGTTACACACACGCGGGACGACAACGGGGAGTGTTTATCCGTGGAGGTAGAAATTAGACTAATTTCTACCTCCATGGTTTATCCCATACAGCTGATCTATCTTCTTCTATGATAGTTGCATAATGTCCACTCCCCCCCCCCCCCCAATCGCAACAACAACAAAAAACCAGGGGCGGTGGCTGCGGCCGGCCAGTGAAGTCATCGCCCGAAAAACGGGAGAATGCCATCGCTAAAGCTGCCAGGAGAAAGGCAATCCGTTTGCAGCGAAGGCGGGAGGCTCGCTTGGCACATGCTGGCTTTCCCTTTGGATTTATCGTGTGTTATTTTTCAATTTTTTTCTTTTTAGTTGGACCGCCTTCTGGTTGTTTTTCCTTGCGATGTTTTTTTGTACCAATCATTGGATGTTGAAAAAAAGGTTCTCCATTGCAAGTAAATTCGTCCAGTTCGTCGTTCACAGAATACAAACTGTCCGTTTATATCTGTTTTTTATTTACACGTGAATTTGAAAGTTGGACAAGAGGCAGAATCACTGACATTTGACAGGGGGGGGGGGGGGGGGAAGAGCATGATAGGGCAAGCTATGTCTCAATAATCAGACGTATACAGCACCACGACGACGATTATGTGTTTTTTATTTACACATGAATTTGTGCTGGATGGATATGAAGTCTGGATCCTCATGCCTCGCCATTGTAATAATTCATACATAAACAGAGCACCAGTCTACTTACAACATTGCGCAACATTGTCATGTAAACTTGACAGTTGCAACGGCTGGAAAAGCGTATAAGCTGACCTTTGACCGTGTTTTGATTTTTTCACATTTTTCGTTAATTACGTGATATTTTGATGATTTTTTTTACAACAACCATTTAAAAATTATTGTCTGTCATTCCACATCACTAAATTAGGTTAACAGTAAGCCGGTGTGTCCTTTTAAAAATTCACAGACTAGAAGTAAGATTTACTTTTTACTCAAAAGGTTGATGCCTCATTTCCTAAGGATGTCAGCAAATGCTGATACACATCAATGTCTACTTTATAGCCCCTACTTTTTGTAATAAATGAAGCAGAAGTTGGGCTAATATCTTGACTGATTTACACTTCGTTTCACCCTCTATTCAGAGGTGTTTTTTGTGTAATCCCTAATTATAGACCTTTGTCCTTTTGTTCCAAGAAGGGGATTATGTGGCATCGAGAAGCTTCCATCATTGTGCATTCATTGTATTTCCGCTCAATGGAGGCAATCGAGTCATGGTTACGTGTTTAGTTCCACTCCTATGCCATAGGTACAGGCTGATGTTTTGCAATTCATGCTGTGTGAATTTGACATTTTCTGGGTCGAGAAACAAAACGGACGATCCAAAAAGAGAATCTTTGTTCTCTTGGCATTGTCAAGGTTTCTTTGTGTCAGCAGTACCCTCAAAGAAAAAAGATTCTGGTAATTCAGCCAAAAGAATTCCGCCAGGGGGACGGGACAACAACAAAAAAGAATCCCGGCTGGTTCAACACCATTTTTTCTGCTTTTGTAAGCAACAGGAATTATCTTCTAAATAACCGCCTTTTCATGAAATTTGATCCAGATTTGACTTACTAGTTCAGCAGTTGCAGGCTGAATGTAGGTGTTCAAATGAAGCTCTGTTTCCAGTCGTAGTTTGTGTCTGTAATACGCTTGTTTAGCACTCTCCTGAAATATGAAAATAATAAACCAATAAATTCTTACATTCAACACCTACCAACACATTCATGCGGGCTGCTATACACCCGATACTAACTCATAATTTCATGCAACAACCTGGGGATAACTAAAATTTGTAATAATTTATTGAATGTTATGCTTGTCCCAAAATGGATTGTCCCCGTTAATAGAAGATGCACATAAGGCCATAAATTATAGGATCATCCAATCACGTGCTATGTTTGGCCAATTCGCATAACCCAAACAAGAGTATGACAAATGGATGACTTCTGTAATTGACCAACTGGAAACAACATACTATTAGGCTGAAGACCCAAAACTGTGGCATTCATGGGCAGCTGTTTGATGACCAAAGCTGTTGAGTTTGATACCATATATTGCTTGATGCATGTAAATTCTTTGACTAAAAGTAATTCTATTCAATTCTTCAACAAATTTTGGAAATGTTTGTTGAAAATAAGACAGGTAAAAAATAACAGATATATATAACAACAAACATATTTCAAAGTTTATAACATTAAGGATTTTCACAGGTTCTATGAGTAAACAAGATATTCATTTTGATCACATACTTTCTTTTTCTTTTGTTTCATGCAGATGGAACAGAAAAAAACAACTAGGAGAGACAAGACCAGGTTTCAAGAGTGGTTCAAAGGACTCTAATTGACATCTATGATACAAAAAAAGCCAGGGAAAAAAAATCACTGATAGCTTAAAACTTGCTCCTAACACTGATTCGTGACAAATTAAAAAAAACAGGTGTCCTTCCATGTACATGTACATGGTCTTCAAGTAATGGTGGCAATCTCTTTTATGAGTACATGGTAGCTGGAAACATGGAACTGTGTAGGAGTGACTACTGACTAAATGACCATGAGCATTGTAGTAATGAAATCTTTTCATGGGAAAATGACAACTCAAACTGTAGAAGTACATGTAATAAAGAATGGAAAACTATAACTACCTGAGTTGTTAATGAGTTGTTAAGAAGAATCAAGTGCTTTAACAAGTTTATAGAATATAGCAAAGTCATTCAACTGTTTAAATGTACTGACCATAAGTCCATATTTGAAATGCTTAAAAGCTCATCTCCTGATAATACACATGGACATGTGATCTTCATTATCAATGTCCTAATTGTAACTGATGTGAAATGATTGACGATTCCAGTGTACAGTTCATGATAGTTGAAAGATGAAGTTTTAAATATAAAACTGAAAGTTTCTTTTGACAAGCTGAAAACAATAGACAGTCTAGAGAACAGAAATTGTTTGTGTCCCATCGGTTTAGCTGATGTACCATTTTTGTTCATCAACTGTATATTAAATAATATTATATATACCACACACACAGATCCCTGTCATTTAATTAGATCACCCATCACGTGTCATCCATTATTTTGCCATGTATTTACTGCCGCCTGTGCAATATGGATAATTATTGGATGTTTCGCAGTGTCGTTTCAAAAATAATCGTTCCCCGCCTGTTTATCCAAATGAGGCAAGGTCATCATGGCAGACAAGGTTGGTGTCTACTTGGAGTCTTCTACGTTGTTTATAAGTTTTTTGTTTTTGAAATTTCAGAGTGTGGGGTGGACAAGTTTTTGTACTTGTACATGTGAAAATAATTCAAATGACAAGGATCCATGTGTGAGTTATATAAAACAAATACTGAATGCACTTTGTTTGTGCATTGTCACAGCATATAATCACGAGGTGAAATTTGGACTTTTCTATTTCCTGAGGCAAATGCACTCATATGCATCCAATATTTGTATATATGCATCCAATAATAGAGTACCCTCCCCCCCCCCCCCCCCCGCCACCTGCAAAAAGAAAAAGCTTAAGGTAATAGTTTCCCACTGTTACTCAGGAAGAGTGAACATAAGCATTTGCTTATAGTTATAATATGGGTTTTTATCACCCATATGCTGGAACTTCAGTGGAGGTACAGCATGTACAAGCATGTACAGGGAACTACAGAGGTATGAAGAAATTGAATCACATAATTACCCTGATGTAGCCTTCCAAGTAACTTTCCAACGTGGAACCTTTTTGATCTGTAAGCTGTGCTTTAAGGTTCAGTACAGAAGACAGTAGACTCACCAAAGCAACTAAGACAAAGAAAACAGAGGGAAACAAAACAAAATGACTTTAGACTGATCTGTGCATGTAGAGTGGGTTAAGGTCATGAAACACTACTTTGATACCACTGAAGGAATACAAGGGGCATGCTGGTTGCTATGGTTTTAACACAATATACACCCTCAGAGACAGGCATCCTATAGCTAGCATTCCTGACATTTTGGGGAAATTAAACTTTCTTGGGTCCAACATGGCCAAAGGGGAAGGTTGGTAGCAAGGTGAAAGGACCACTCGCTCAATCAATTTAGGCATAATAGCCTTTTCTCTTGCTGTGCAATCTAGTGAAAACAGATTGAAAACTGATGATGGAATAATTCAATTTACATTAGTAGCACATGTGTGGTATTTCAACAGTCATGACAGTTTAGCACGTAAAGGAATACAATACGAAAGTGCAGCTAGATTACAAACAACTAACCTTTAGCAAGGCAAACTAATAATTAACCATCCTTACAATGAAGTGCAAAATAAAAGAAATGTCTTTGCTACGACATATTTGACCATAACATACTTTAAAACACATGCATACACACATTATTAAAGTTTGAAAGAATTGTTCCGATATGAGGAAAAAATACCTGCTATATATATAGTCAAGTCTTATATTACTGCAGCATCTATACCTCTCTGGTATCAGACATTTTCTCTTTTTGCATCACCAATAATTGCCTACGAGCTAGTTTCAACCAGGCCATCAGGTCAGTGACCAAAAACTTCCTGCCGATCTGCTTACAAAAAAACCTGAATTGCTGTGTGATTTTGTTTTTATTTATGCGATAAAAATTTAAATTCATTTACCAAAGTAAATTTTTGCTGTCAAAAGCACTTTCATATCACTTGAATTTTTACCTGAAATATTGTTCTTTCCTTTGAAATACTTGTGTCTAGATCCGGTTTCACCTCAAAATCATAAAGTACTGTAAGGCATTCAAATAAGGACAGGAAAAAATTGCAATGCAGGGGGTCGAAACAAAGAGAGCCCTCAACATGTACAAATTCTCCAATGAGGGTGGTGACAAAGAGCGGTGCTTGTCTGAAGAAATTTGGGCCCCGCATGAACAAGTGACTGAAAAAGTAAAACTTTTGTACTTGCGGTGAACTTTAATATCGGAAGTTGCTTTTGGTTAAATACTTTCACATTATCATTGGATGTTAGTTCCAATAGTTGAGAAAAAAGTGCTTTGCGGGCCACTGGAAAAACTGATATGAGACTTGCCTCCAGCTTCACACAGCTCGCATGCTTATCTTCAGAGACTTCATTGACAAATTTCATCAGACAATTGATGGGATTTTTATACATGTCAAATTAAAAAGTAACACTTCAGCAACAATAATAACAGGACACTTTTCACAGGTTAGTGAACATTTGTATATTCTGATCGAGAACGTGCTTAGTACAGTGGTAATAGGAGACTCCATCCTACATGTACTTAAGTTTTAAACATGTTAACAGCTAGGCCTATAACACCCGTTTCAGACTTGCGCTCCAGAGTCACGCCAAACCAAATTATTGAATTAAGTACATGAAAAGTTTGTTGTCTGAAGCAGTTAGGAGCGACTAGATGTGCTAGAAGCCGAAAGATCAACTGTTGCAGTCGGTCGGAATGACTCTGGGGTGCTTGGGTTCAGACGCCGATCTTGTCATGAGCCGAACCTAATGTAAATTTGTGTTAATTCAGTTTGCCTGTCTGAAACTGAAATCTAGAGTCGCTCCTAATCTATTTGGTCTAAAACAGGTGTAACTTAAATACAAGTCCTTTACAGATGAAAAGAAAGATAGTTAATAATATTAATTACAGGCATTTATTAGGCACTTTTAAATGTTGTATCAAAGAGCCTTACACTATTACTATCCTTGTTCATTGGGCCTTAAGCATGCCTGAAACCATCTCAACTCCTTTGGGGTATGCAGCACCGGCAGCCAAACTAGAGCACAGGTTGTTAATCATTCACATCAACAATCTCTACACTCACATGTACCCATATTTACTCCTGGGTAATGAGAAGCAATATAATTAAGTGTCTTGCCAAAGAACAAAAGTGTTTGAAATACTAACCTCTGTACAGTCAAACTATTTACTTTATAATGACCATATACAAGGACACACATAGGACTTGTATTTTCCCATTTTATTCAATCTGGTCAGTTAATCTGTTATGTAATTAAAGCAGGGAGACTTTGTTCACTGAGATGCTGATCTAAAAAGAGGGAGAGGGAGAGGGTGTGTACCTGTGTGTGTGTTGGTTGGGGGGGGGGGGGAGGAGGCTGCAATCTTGCAATGACTTGCAGATGACTATTTACATTAGACATTTGAAGAGTGTTGACCTTCCTTTATCCAAGGTCCATGTACACACAAAGCTCAGACATGATTACTGGGAAACACTAATAATCCCAGGGGTAGCCTTCAGGTGTTGAGTTAATCTTTAGAGACCGCTGATACATGAGATCTCAGGCTGTAACATGGCAAAGGATTCCCTCTCTACGGTAACACATAATGAGGGTATTTGGCCCGAGTCTCCCCTTGGTTTTGAGGATGAAGTTCCCTGCACCCCCTGGGTGGATTCGTGGGCCTAACATTAGGTATCCTAACATTACAGAGGATTAATACATAGTCTCTGACCATCACATAAAGAACTATGGTAGTTTCCCTGGTTGAGTCTCCCCTTGGTCTAAAAAGAATGAAGTTTTCTGAACCTCCTGGCTGTAAGATATAGAGGATTTACTATATCTCTGCATAACTACAACTAGAGAAATAGTAGGCCTGGGTCTACCCTTGGTCTAGAGGATGAAGCTTCCAGAACCCTTTTGGGAGTTTAACTGCAGAGGATTTACAAACTCTTAACGACAAATCAAATATAGACTATAGGGCCTGAATCTCTCCTTGGTCTACAGGATTAAACCTCCTAAACCTCCTGGGTGTTGTAAACATGACAGGGGGAAGATTTACAGACTCACTCCATCACCACAAATAAAGAGCTACAGAGTGGGCCTGGCTGGGTTTCCCACTAGTCTAGAGTAATGAAGCCTCCTGAATCTCCTTATAGTGATCATGTGATTTACCATCCCACTACCTTAGCTCTCTCTGTGGTGATGTAGAGAGACTGTCAATCCTCTGTAATCCAGTAATGTTACACCCAGGAGGTAAGGGGGACTTAATGAATCCTCCCTAGACAAAGAAGAGACCCAGGCCCATTACCTTAGCTCTCTCTTTGTGGTGATGTAGAGAGACTGTCAATCCCGTGTAATCCAGTAATTTTACACCCAGGAGGTAAATGGGACTAGGTCTCTCCTAAGTCTAGGGAGCCGGGGGGGGGGGGGGGGAGGGGGGGGGAAGATTCCCTTATACCTACAGGTGTAACATTACTGGATTACAGAGGATTTAGAGATTTTAAACCTGTAGACCTACATCACCACACATAAACCAAAAGGGCAGTGGGACTGGGTTTCCCTTTGTAGGAGGAATAGAGCTCATTGAACCTCTGGTATTCCAAAGTCATATAAAACCCGTTTGCAGTGTCTACAAAACTGGGCTGCTCGTCTTGTATATATATTGTAAATATAAATCATGACTCTGTACCACTGCTTAAAACACTCCATTGGCTCCCAGTCCACCATATAATAACTTTAGTTGATTCTATATAATAACTTTAGTTGATTCTATATAATAACTTTAGTTGATTCTTTATGTAAATAAATCTATCAACTGTCTTGTGCCAATGTATTTGGTTAATTGTTTTAATTGTACATTCCCAATAGAAATTTAAGATCTACAACTGACCATCTCCGCCTTCAATATCCCATCACTAGAGTTCAAGCTGGCAACAGAACATTTACCGTTTCTGCGTCCAAGCTATGGAACAAACTTCCTATGAACATCAGACAATCCGGTTCAATACATTCCTTCAAAGAGGCTCTCAAGACTTACTTGTTTACTCATTAATGTTTTTAATATTTTTGCTTTTGTTTTTCGTTTGCTGTCTACTTGTTTTGTATCATTTTTGCTACCTTTGTAAGTGCCTTGAGCCTCCTGGGAATGGCGCGTTTTAAATGCTTCTGGCATTGTATTGTAATGTAGTGTATTGTAATGTGTGTAATAACTGAATTACAGAGGATTTATCAACTATCTACCATGTGTACAGGGACAGTGGGCCTATCATTAGGTCTTCTTTTCAGCTAGGTCATGTAGGTGACAAGAAACACCTGAACCTCCTGGGTGTAAGATTGTGGAGGTTTTTTTATCACCACAAACATAGATCTAGGGTAGCTGGCCTGGGTCTCTCCTTTGTCTAGAGGAAGGTGAAGTTGTTAATATGCATGATCAAGTGATCTAAAAAGGGACAAAGAATGCCCAAAAACTCACTCTAACTGTATTTCAACTCTGTTGAAAACTTATAATCAACAAAAATGATGTTGTATTGACTACAAACTACTTGCAGCTACCACCATTTTAATATTCCAGCAAAATCCATAGGAACTTATGCAGAACAAAGCTAACTGTAAAGCACCAATCGTATGACAACTAACCAATCTGTCAAATTGTATATGCATAAAAGACACCTGGATTATTTCACGAGAAGTTACAATAAAATTAAGGGAAAACTTCAAATAGCATTTATGGTCCTTAAGAGTTCTTGGCATCTGATTTGTAAACCTAAAATACCGTTTGTACACAACAACAGATAAACACCACTAGTGCTTTTAATTCCATTTCCTTACAGCAGGGATGAGATTGTAAGAAATCCAAAAAAGTCAGAAATTTAATGTGAGTAAGTGCCGAGCGCCAAAATTTGGAGATCACAAAAATTTCATTTACATGACCACGCTCGATACTCAATACATGTATATTCACAACATTGCATCTTCAGCATCACAGCATGTCCAGTTTTAGCAATCACCCCGCAAGATGAAACACAAAATTACAACAACAAACAATCAAACACAAAAAAGAAAACAATCTTACACTAAGACTGGAAAAAAGTGTTTTCGCTTGCCCAGGATTTCCTACATGTTATCATTTTTTTAAAATAAAACTAGCCATATACAAGTTTTGTCATCGGCCAGGACACACAAGTTATTGTGAAGTCGGGGAAGCAGGCATGAAGGCTGGCAGAGCAAATGTACATTGGCCAAGTTCACATAAAAAGACCAACTGTCCATACTGCCCGGTACCCAGCACATAGTTGTGTGCATGGATACCAGTTTATATGAGCCGCTAGTGAACAAATGGTTATTATTTGAACTTGGCCATTGCACACCATCCATTGCACATGCGTCGCTGTGTGGGGTAAGATCCCTGGTGGTGATGTTGCCAGCCTGATGGCCGTGGCTGTGCCGCGTGCACAAGACAGCCTGCACATACACAAGGTGTATCATTACAAAATTAAAGAAAAACATGACACAAAGCTAAATAGTAAGCAAAAACTATTTTATTTCATTTCAAAAAACTTATACGGTCTTTTTGTCATATTAAATGTCGCAAAGTAAAAGGTTGGATCTTCAAAAGTCAACTTACCAAAGTCAGAGATTAAACAAAGTCGTCAGCACTACAAATAAAAGTAAGTTTTTCGTAAAGGTAAGTCGGAATTCTGCCAAAAGTTGGAAGAATCTCATCCCTGTTACATGCTAAGATTTTCTTGCCAAAAAAAAAAAAAAATCTAAAATGACACGAGTTAAAATGACTGCAACTGACCTGCTTTGTGACTAGAGTCCTCTTGCTCTCTAAGGAGACCTTGTAGGCCACGTTTACTATGCTCGTGTAGCTTGCCCAAAACCTCATGCAACAACTCAAGCTGTAGATGAGCAAAAAACACTAAGCATTTCAGTCAAGAATGTGGTGTTCAAGAAACAAAAGTTCCATAATAGAACTGAAAATATTTGTGTTTCTTTGTCACTTTAAGTTAAACATAATACAGGAGCTACCCCAGGGAAACCAAAATCTGCATCCTGGTTAGCTCTCAAAAAATTTAAAAACATAACAAATTTGGTGTCAATCCTTTCAAACGCCATGCACATGTACTTACCTCTTGCCTGACAATTGTGTAGGGATGGAGGGAAGTATGAAGCATAAATGAAAGTCTTTTTAGCTCCTTCAAGATCATCTCTATGTACCACACTTGAAACTCAAAATGACTGGAAGAACAAAAAATGAGATAACACATGAGATGTGAAACAATGATGGCAACAATGCTAAAAAGGTTAGACAAAGAATAATTGTACATACCTGGTGTTTGCCATGTATTCTAGGTAGATAATCCTTCTGTACCACTCTCCCTGTAAGATTTAGAACAGATATGATATTTCTTCATTTCATTTTTGTTTTTGCTTTTTCTCATCATTTAATAAACAGTTAGGAAGAGAACAGATATGGTTTAGACATCTCCACACCATTCCCTTTCTAGTCCCAACTTACAGAATGCATTTTCTAAACATTACATACATTTTTCAGTTTCATTGTTTGTTTCTTTATGTTTTTTATGTTCAGTTATTTATTCTCTCAGTCTTACTCTTTCTTTTTCACTAGTCTTCTGATTTCTTCTTTGCAGTCACGTATCTCAAGTCATTTATTCTGTCTATCACCCTTTTGTGTGGTCCCAGGTCCAAAATACACTCATGGATTCTGGGTATTCTCCGGATTGGTTCAGGAATGTGACAAAGATGGTGGCAGTATGATAAAAGGCTATTGGACTAATTATAATCTTACCACGCCATAGCGAAGACCAAATTCTTTAAGAAGTCTTCTTGATGCAGAGGTGAACATAGAAGTTGAATAGCTACCCACACCTTCTTTCTTATCCAGCCTGGAATAGAAACATTAAACTCTGTCTAAACTCAGAGGCTGGAAGGAAAAACAATAGTCTGGTTCTGTTTTGTATACTTTTTATTCTGTAGTCATTTTTAACCATTCCTTGCTATTTTACTCTTTTATTAGTTGGGTAAAAGCATCATCGCTGGCAACTGACATGGCACCTATGAGTTAACCTTGGGTGCCAGAATTTAAGGTAGTCTGTGGTAAACATTACTGGGTGCATTCGGTTGGGTCGACCTGGTCTGACCCAGTGCGAACAAGAAGCTTTGATGTCATTGTCAAGGCTCATCCAGGTAAGACCCATGTAACCTGCTCGTGGAGCAGTTTTACTTGGGCTTGACCTGGTTGCATGACGCCACAGCTAAAAACATTCTTTAATGGCAGCCAATTTTTAGCTATTCAGAAGGACACTTTCAGAAAGTTTGGCACACAGAAAGGGGGGAGGGGGCTCACCTGGGTTGAACTAAGCAAGCTAATCGAACACACCCGCTATAAGTCCTTTAATTCATTTCTTATCAACCTTTATCTCAGGAAGTACCAACCTCTATCTCAGGAAGGACTTCCTGAATTACAGGCCACTATTTGGCCTTTAATTATTTTTCCTTGACCGATTGCAGTGAATTTTGTTTGTGCATAGTTATAATTTTTAGTTCTGCATTTATGTTTAAAAACATGTAAGTATTAATAATCCCTCCAATCTTTGGACTTGTAAATAACTCCCCTGAAACTGTTCTTTCCTAAGTTATTTTTGTTATTAAATGTTGAATGTGTATACAGTGTTTTTCTTCCTTCTCATTCTTTTGGGGAGTCATTTTCTGATTTGAAAACACTTTGTTTGTGGCGAAACATATATCATTGAGCATTTCTTTATTGTCCTCTCTTCACAGGTTTCTTCAGGTTTACAACTTCCCTTAGTTTCACAACCAAAAGTGATTAATACGAAATGGTAGCAAAACCAACATGACTCGTTAGTGGAGAGATTATTTACATGGTGTTAGTACAAACCCCTGCTTCAAATCATACCTAATCAGCCTGACCATAAGATCCCGATACTCCTCATGGATACTCTGCCAGAAGATTGGTTTGACCATGCTGCTGACTGGTGATGGAAGAGCAAACTGCCAGAACCCCTCGATCAGCTCCCCAATGTGTCGTCTCTCACTCTGTTGCCAATTATCGTATATTCTTGGCTAATCACAATTTAAATCAAACGAAAAAAATACATTGAGAATTTGAACTGATGTGGGAAGTGGTAGGAATGAATCCCATGCAAAGTACTCAAAATTGTACATCAGTGTGAGCCAAAACTAAATCCTTTTGTTATTAAAATTTTTGTTGAAACACAGTCATGCTAGTAAAGACTTGAAATAATGTATTATATGAAGTAACTTTATGTATGGACATGATGGATGTCACAATTTAAAACCGCACCCCGACAAAGAACAAAAAGAAGGTTTATCATTGGCTGAATGTTGTGCTTCAACGCTTGCATGCCAAACCCAATAGAGGTCGTTAGTTGGTTGCAGACAAACCAGGTAATTTGTTATTGTTTGAGTAAATCTAGTCATGCACACACTTCCAAGAACGTATGGATTTACCTGGTACATGTACACTACAAGTCTCCTGCCACCAAGCATCCCAAAAAGTTTCCCAGTACCACTTCTGAAAATTTATGCTTTTTAAATAATACATTTTTTGCTTTGTTTTTTCACAGTTTAGGGAATTTGGGATGCTTAAGCTTAAATGCTTATAAAATGATTAGGAATATAATGTTGCTTGCAGAAATTCCATATCATTGCAGTTTGCCCTAGCATACTGCAAACTGTACCTCACTATGAACAATGGTTTGAATTACTAATATGAAAGTTACAATGTCCAATGCACTTTGGACATTCTACCATGATTCAGCACAGTCATAATAACAATGATAATACAGAGAAAAATCAATCAAAACAGACACTCAAACAAACTCAAACAAGGCCTTTGAAGTATGAACAATGTGAACCCTCAAAACAGAACAAATGCTTCCAAGTACAGCTGTCTTATAATTAAAGATATAATACCATCATTGGTTTTTAAAAGATATTCACTCCTATCATATTTTGTTAAATAATCACTGTATACAACCGACCTGTGCAACTTTTAGAAATAAGAAAACAAGGTGGTTATGTTTTTTTGAGAAAACACTGAATAAAGGTTGAAGTCAAGGATTTTGTGAATGTTGACATTATGTGGCCTAATGAGATACAGACATACATACATGTATAAATGTAAGCATGGTACAAAATATACAATGTTTACATGTACAGAATGTAAAACAATTTTGACCACACATTGCGGTATTCCAGATGAAATTATTTCTCAAAACTTCTAATACTTATACTAGTGTCATGAGAAGCACGAATTCGGACTTAAAATTTTTTTTCTTCACATTCCTAATCATGTACATGTACTATACCATTACCAACATCTGTGTGCTGGTGTGAGTACTGATACTTATAGCATAATGCTATGTACAGTGTAAATAATACTGTATTGATCACGTTGAGCGATCATTTAATCACTGTGTAAACTGGTTATGATCAAATACTTCATCAGAGTACAGATAACTGAGGCAACACTGCATCAATACTTCTGGTATTTTTCTTCCTGTCAACCTAAATCCAGTTGTCTCGTGATCGGGATGCTTGGAAGTAAACAAACCAAAGGGTCAAACAAGGTTTAGCACGAGATGGGCCAATCAAATTGTTACTGATAAATGCTGATCATGCTGATAGATATAACTATCTTTCGTGACCTATTGTTTCGTTTTAGACAAATCTGGAGTCTTCTGCTTGCCACTGGAGGGGGTGGGGACGGTCCTTCGGGGCATGTGCCCTATTATAGTGTCCAACCAAAAGTGTAGCCTGGTTAATGGTAATTGGAAACATGATAATTGTCTAATCCTGCACTTCGACTTCTTCTGATATACTTCACTAAGAAAGAACTGACATGACTCTGAGCAAAAGAGAAAAACATCAGCTGATCACCTGCTTGTCTGCATACTGTTTGTTTGTTTGTTTTTGTTTTTTTCTATTGGGAGGAGGGGGGGAGAGATGGGGAGGTAAACTCAGGGTTTGCAGGTTTCTTCCCTTTTTTGTGAAAAAAAACCCTGTATTTCCCACCCCCGGAAGTTGAACAGTTGACCGACTTTTTCCATCTGCACATATCCAGACGCAAAATTAAATAGTTAACACCATCTTTTCACAAGAAATTGTTTAAACAGAACAGATGTTTAAATCTTTGTTTTCTTATTTTCATTACAATTTCATGGTAGAATTTTGTAAATGCAATGCAATATTAAAATGTTTAATGTACAAAACACAGGACATACAGGTACATGTACAGTATGGTACAACATTCACTGTAGGCTACAACATTCTATGTATCTATATTTGCAATAATATTAATATTAAAGGTAGCTGGAATGCTGTTTTCTGTACAAAAGACACTGACAAGACAAGAAACTGTACAATTGATTTAAATTGGCACATAAAGGTATTATCCTTTGCCTGTAATGAAAATACTAGTACTCAATGTGATGCCAGTGCCAATGGTGAGTTACCATTCACAAAACCTGACTTGGTGGATTTGCTACAGGCTTTGAATGGCCTATGGAAGTCATGAAGTCATCTGGGCTTGAGCTTAGCAGTCAATGCGATTCGGTATTCATAAGTAGTAAATAATTATGATACTTAATGATTCTCACTGGTACGGTGATCATGCAAAACTGTATGTAGGAAGAAACCTGGGCTATTCAGGAAGAAACCTGGGCTATTCAGGAAGAAACCTAGGCTCTCCAGGAAGAAACCTGGGCTATTCAGGAAGAAACCTAGGCTATTCAGGAAGAAACCTAGGCTATTCAGGAAGAAACCTAGGCTATTCAGGAAGAAACCTGGGCTCTTCAGGATGAAACATGGGCTCTTCAGGATGAAACATGGGCTCTTCAGGAAGAAACATGGGCTCTTCAGGAAGAAACCTGGACTATTCAGGAAGAATCCTAGGCTCTTCAGGAAGAAACACGGGCTCTTCAGGAAGAAACACGGGCTCTTCAGGAAGAAACACGGGCTCTTCAGGAAGAAACACGGGCTATTCAGGAAGAAAACTATGCTATTCAAGAAGAAACCTGGGCTATTCAGGAGGGCTTTTCAGGAAGAAACATGGGCTCTTCAAGAAGAAACCTGGCTCTACATGAAAAAAACCTGGGCTATTCACAGGAAAAAAACTAGGCTCTTCAGGAAGAAACCTGGGCACTTCAGGAAAAAAAACATGGGCTCTTTAGGAAGAAACCTAGGCTATTCAGGAAGAAACATGGGCTCTTCAGGAAGAAACCTAGGCTCTTCAGGAAGAAACATGGGCTCTTTAGGAAGAAACCTAGGCTATTCAGGAAGAAACATGGGCTCTTTAGGAAAAAAAACATGGGCTCTTCAGGAAGAAACCTAGGCTATTCAGGAAGAACCCTAGGCTCCTCAGGAAGAAACATGGGCTCTTCAGGAAGAAACCTGGGCTCTTCAGGAAGAAACCTAGGCTCTTCAGGAAGAAACATGGGCTCTTTAGGAAGAAACCTAGGCTATTCAGGAAGAAACCTAGGCTCTTCAGGAAGAAACATGGGCTATTCAGGAAGAAACCTAGGCTATTCAGGAAGAAACATAGGCTATTCAGGAAGAAACCTAGGCTCTTCAGGAAGAAACCTGGGCTCTTCAGGATAAAACCTGGGCTCTTCAGGGGAGGAAACCTGGGCTCTTCAGGAAGAAAGCTTGACTATTCAGGAAGAAACATGGGCTCTTCAGGAAGAAACATGGGCTCTTCAGGAAGAAACCTAGGCTATTCAGGAAGAAACCTAGGCTCTTCAGGAAGAAACATGGGCTCTTCAGGAGGGCTTTTCAGGAAGAAACATGGGCTCTTCAAGAAGAAACCTGGCTCTTCATGAAAAAAACATGGGCTATTCAGGAAGAAACCTGGGCTCCTCAGGAAGAAACATGGGCTCTTCAGGAAGAAACCTAGGCTATTCAGGAAGAAACATGGGCTCTTTAGGAAGAAACCTAGGCTATTCAGGAAGAAACCTAGGCTCTTCAGGAAGAAACATGGGCTCTTCAGGAAGAAACCTACGCTCTTCAGGAAGAAACCTGGGCTCTTAAGTGGAGGAAACCTGGGCTCTTCAGGAAGAAAGCTTGACTATTCAGGAAGAAACATGGGCTCTTCAGGAAGAAACATGGGCTCTTCAAGAAGAAACCTAGGCTCTTCCTGAATAGCCAGTGTTCCGGCAAAATCTCAACCTCTTGGTAAGTTTTTCCAAAAGCTGCTTTTTTACTGCATGTCATTAACAACACCCAGTTGCCCTGAGCAAACAATTTTATTTACTTATTTTATCATAAAAAAACTCTAAGCTGACAATGTTTAATCTGCCTACATTTATTTAGAAGCTTCACTCGGGTAATTATTGCCTCACGTGCAGAATACACATGACGACATTTCAGAGAATTATCCAGATATTTGTTGACTGTCTGGAACGATCTTTATTTGCATTGAGACAGTGTCCCAATCAGTTAGAAAAGAAGTAACGGTGCAAAGCTTTACAGATTGAACCACTGACAATTCTAGAGGACTGGGCATATAGAAATATTAGAATTACCAATCTGGCTAGCTAATGACCTAAATAATTCAAAACAAATCTTTAAAGCTAACCCTAGATAGGTGATAAGATTAAAATCTCTCTCCTTACCTTAAAAGCTTGTGGATGGTAGAAAGGATGCTTGTTGTTTTCAACAACACTCAGTCTACTCACCAACTCTTCAACAAGAATCTGCAAGTAACATGGATAACAAGATGAGATTGGGTTCTGCCTTGATGCTACAGATCAATCTGGGTGACAATCATACATGTGTGCCACCATTATTAGGTAGGCATATTCCATATACGCTGCACCAAGCAATCATTTTTTTGCAAATCACAGACATCTTCAATCTTCACAACTTTATGGAGCACCATATTTAAGAGAGATAAAATCTGTGGAAGACCAAAACTTGAGTTTTATGCATGTCAGTGCGTAATGATTGATACAGGGCTCTGCCCAGGATTTTTTTAGTGGCGGAAAAAAAAATGCGGCCCAATGCACAGCATGCACGTGCGCGCTGCGGTCGGGCCACCATTCCACAGCGTGTATGCCCCGTTGAGTTGTGGAAAAACAGTTTACGGCCTACCATGGTCTCGCTCTGTATGTTCATTTTCCATTGTATTAAACGCTATGAAATAAGGTACGTAATGATGAAACTGGTATCATGTTATGCCAAGCGTAAAGCTATGATCAGCGTAACTGGAAACCATTGCAAAATCAATGCGGTCCGCTGGAAAAGACTCAAAGTTTCAAACAAACGTACGTTAATGTTAAGAAGTACTCAAAACTTATGGCTTTTGATATACCTTTTTACTGGTAATTACAGAATTTTACATGTTTTTGAAAATATGTGATAGGAAATTGACAATTTTAATTCAAAAACTTTGAAAATGCGTGGTGGTCGGAAAAAGAGAAAATTTCGCCAGTGGTGGTCAGGGAATCTTGAGTGCTGGGCGGGTTTTCTGGCACCGACCACCGTGGGCAGAACCCTGTTGATAGTAACGAGGTAGTGATGGAAAAAACTGGTAGAGGACTTACATGTCCTGCAAATAACACAAAATGGATTGAGTCTACAAATCCAGGACTTCAATCAACTACATGTACATGTACATAGGCCCATACACTAAATAATATCTGGACATCTGGAGCTATCGTATTATAAATTATTTTACATTTTTCAACTCCTTATGAAGTTAAATTATGGAGTGTGAACTCAAATACCTAAAAAACAAAATTAGTCCGGTCCCTTAATCCATGTAAGAGTAAGAAGTATCATTGTCAATACAAAGACAGGGAACCTGAACAAAAGATGATTATTACCCTTGCTGGTGCTTTACGACCCAGTCCTTCAGTGATCACCTCATCGTAGTACTGATGGCGTTCCTCGCTAAGCTGGAAAGCCTTCCTTACCACACCTGATAACATCTCATTCTGTACTAAGACATCCTCCTCGCTCTCTGTGTCACTCTTCCCATCAGTCCCCTCATCTCCAGCCAGTGATACCTTGTCTGGTGTCAGCCTGGCCTGGGGATTCCGTGAGGCCAGGTAGGTAAAATGGGACCCTGTGAAAGGGTAGGTGCCACCAGGAGATGATAAGGTGTGAGGGTAAGGGGAGTGGGACTGAGGGGAAGCAGGTGGCTGGGGAGCACTCAGGACAGGAAACTGAGCACACAGAAGGGCACGTCTGTACACCATAAACTCCTACAAGCAAATCGATGTTAACACAGTAATTAATACAAAAGTACAAATTTTCCTCTCTTTATACAGTAGGGATGGTAACTGAGGAGAAAAGAGGGGTACATGTAATACAGGTGTTTTTGCAAACATTTTAAACCATACTGTGTTCCAAATCAAACAATTTCTCAGAAAAAAATGGTTGTTTTAAGAACTTTGATAAGGCAAAAAAAAAAGAAGTTATGTTTCCGATTACATGCCATTTCAAAATATTATGGCGTGTCGTGGCCGAGTGGTTAGTGCGTCGGACTCAAGCTCCGGTGGCTGAGTCATCGGTGTGTGGGTTCGAGTCCCGGTCATGACGCTTGTGTCCTTGAGCAAGGCACTTAACCATAATTGCTTCGTAAAAGTTGGGGAGGTAGAGCCTTCTGCTCTACCAGTCAGGCTTCTGATGGATGATACCCAAGCCTACATCCTTACGGACTGTAAAGGGGGTAACCCTGTTTCAGCCCCAACGGCCCCAAGGCAACGGCCCCTGGATAAAACAGTTGATTTGTAGCCCACACCTCGAGTGGCTTACTGGCCTTGTGTGTCTGGCGACTTCCATAAAAAAAAAAAATAATAATACAAAAAAAAGGGTCGGTAGGTCATAAATCCTGTTTTTTTTTACAGTTTTTATTTTTATTTTGGTAATATTGATTTAAAATATAATACAATATAATACGCTAATGCCTTCTTTACTTATTTAACCCCCTATTCCTGTTCAGGCCGCCACTAAGTAAAAGAGTTAGTTTGGGGGAAAAAAAATGCAAGGCAAAATCTACATTATTCCATTTTACCACGAGGCGAAGCGATATTTCATCGAGTGATATTCAGCGACAGTGCCCGAATGAAATGCATTCCATATTTTTTATATAACTCACAAATAGATCCTTGTCATATGAATTTTGTTCACAATAAACACAAAATAGACACAGAAAATCGTTCATCCACGTTCTGAAAATTCTTTAAAAACCTTCTCCAGAACTTGGACGATTCCATATAGACAGCAGCCTTGTCTGCCGTTACACGAACTTGCCTTGTTTGAACAATGAGCGGAGACAGATGTTTTTGAAAACGATGCTGTGAAGATAGCATGTGCAACAGAAGTGCGCGCTGGATTCGTTATACATGTAGCTCCGAGTTTGGACATGCAGTTTCTTTCAGGCATTCAAGCGCTGATGTAATTGTAAAACTGAAAGACCTGAAGCTTCCAGTGTGCTTTTAGATTATTTTTCTTTTCTGATTTTTTTTTTAATAAGAAATAAATAATTAGATTGTTTCAGTTGTGTTGTCTATCCTTTATTTGTTCATGTTGTTGCTTGATGATGTCGTAGAATTCAGTACAGGGTCCAAAAAAGACTGAATCTTTTATTTAGCAGAGCAAAATATGCCGCACGCAGAGTGCATGACAGGGACTCATCATAGCGTCTAGTGTGTCATTGTCGGTCGCAGCACAGTACAGACGAACAATGCTACGGACGGGGAGCTAGATTCGTTTATACGGCTTGGGTTGATGTTTTACCGACCATGGTGTCGACGCACGAACTACCACCACTTTATTTTCATGTTCATTTTATAGTGACGAAGTCGATCTCCATTGTATGTATTTATTTGTTATTATAGTAATTTTTTCCCATTTTAATTTATTCATTATTTTAAGCCGCCGAAAAAGGAAAAAGTCAAATAAAAAGTTTAGTGTCGAACCATAAAATTAGGGTTGGTAGGGTAACCGGAAACAGAACATTTTTTTTTTAGCCTAAATATAAGTTTAATATTTCAAAAACACCTACATGTAAATACAAATGACTAAAATGTTGTATATATGACACTGCTATCGTTGTGTGATACATGTAGGATGGAGTACTGTTACTGTGGTACTAAGCATGTTTCTCAATCAGAATAAAAGAAAATTAACCAACCCTGTGCAAAATGTCTTGCTATTAGTTTTGTTAAAGTATTACTTTCCACTCTGACATATAGAGAAATCCATTGGCTGTCTGATTAAATTCGTTGATGAAGTTTCTAAAAGTGAGCATGCATGCGGAGTGATCCTGGAGGTGAGTCTCATATCATCGCGGTAATTGGAGAAAAGTTTTTCCAATGGCCTGTTAAGTACTTTCATCTACACTAATGGAACTAAATCCCATGAAAGTATGAAAATAGAACCTTAAGCAGATTTCGATGTTAACGTTTTCAGCAAGTACAACTGTTTTACTCTTTCAGTTACTTGTTCACATGGCCCGAATGTCTTAAGACCTGCATCGCCACACAACCCCACTACATTGGAGAATTTGTACATATTGAGGGCACACTTTACTTTGCCCACTGCACAGGGAAACTTTTCTGTCCTTGCCAACAAAAATTTGCGAAATTTTACCTCAGTAGGTAAGGTACATTTTAATCAAACATACTTAAAATTTTAAAAAAATATGCGACATTTCAGAATGTTTTTTTTTTAAAGCAGATAGCAGAAAGTTCTTGGTTACTGATTGCCTGATTAAAAATTGCCAGTAGACAAGTATTGGTGACGAAAAAAAGAGAAAATGTCTGACACCACAGCGGTAGAGATGCAACGATAATATGAGACTCAAATATAATATAATACATATAATCCCAAAATCCTCCTTCATTCAAAAGTGATCAGTTCAAGGAATTGTTTTCATTTTGCTAATTATACAAATTTTGAATGCATGTGAGTGCATTGACTCAGAATGTAATCACGAGGTGAAATCTGGACTATTCCGTTTTTACAAAAGCCAATTTTTACAGAGTGATTATAATTCTGCAAAAATGCACGAACAAAATGCTTTAAATGTTTTTATTTATAATACCCATAGATGCTTGTCATTTGATATTTTTTTTTCACAGTAAACACAAAACAGATACGTAAACTCATCCACCCCACACTCTAAAATGTCTAAAGAAAACTTCTTAATAACGTAGACGACACTATGTAGACGCCAACCTTGTACATGTACACCATGACAAAACCTTGCCTCGTTTGGGTGAACGGGTGGGAACGATTGCTTTGAAAATTCATGTACACCATCCAAAAATTAATGATGTACGATGCGCCAACATCGAGCCAGTAAATCATGTGAATACGTAGCAAAATAAAGTATGACACATTTTCCACCAATCAAATGACATGGATCTGTGTGTGTGCAGTATACATGGTATACAATAACAAACATACCTTTTGTGGTAGTGTTGTCCGTGTACTCAGATCAAGCCCTTCAGGGCTAATGGGACTAGTCATCCCCAAGTCCTCTACACCAGAGTCCTGACCATCTGTATGTACCACTGGTAACCTCTGGTCCACTGAAGGAGTGTGGGTTGGTCCGACAGAGCTGGTACGACATTGCCGAAATCTTGGGTACAAAAACACAAGATGAACAGAGCATTATTTCAGTCCTGGAGTAGCCCCACTTGACCTTGATCACGGTGCCTCCATCTTTGTAATACTCCCTTTGAGTAAATAGCAATATTCTAAGAAGAGAACCAGGCCATTCCCCTTCAAACCTTGATATAGTTTCAGTGACTTGAATAGAAGGAAACCATAATAGCAGAGCTAGCACCTATGAAATCAATCACCATAGTGAGTAAAAAGCCAATCCTTCGTGTATGGAGACTGTGGTGGACCCTCCCTGCTAACCTTGCTGATCATTGGTTGAATGAGCCATAGAGATGGCAGCCTACTGTGCCTACAATGTATTTAAAGTCAGGCCTGGTCAAACTACATGCATAGTTCCTTCCTGTCCTTCCTCCATGATCAAACTCAGGCATGTCAGACAAAACAAAGGGAAGCACTTTAAAAGACATCAGTGTACATTATCTCAGATCAACCACACCAGCCAACATGGTCTAATGTTTTTACATTTATCTCATATGCTTGCTTTTGGAAATAGTTGTTCAAATTTCTTTGTCGAAATTGAAGTGGCAAACAAAACTTTCATGGTACATGTACATGTATTAATTAATAGTGTCACAAATGTACATCCAAAAACATGTCTCGTCGGTGTTGACAAACATTCATCAGCACATATGTTTATGTCAAATGTTTTTTTTCGGAAATTGCGTCGTATCAACTTGTCCTTCTATTGTTAGTTGATTTGCATGTGTATGTGCATGTAACTCATATATGTGTCGTTGTTTTTTTTTGTTTTTGTTTTTTTTGGAGGGTGGGTCTTGTCAGATGAAAGTTTTTATTCACAAGGGCAATTAAAATAGGCCTCTGATAAAGTTAAGGGCTGTAAAATACTGGAAATTAAGGATTGCGTTCACAAACTTGTCCAGTTAAACACATTGGTGTCCAAAATACAGCCAGACACCCATCTTGCTTACACCACACCCATCCTTTTTCGATATTTCAGATGTATTATAAGATGATAAGTATTATAATGTTTAAAAGCAATGCCTCATTTTTTAGTGCAAGTTTGGATATATTATTTCAAGATTATGGTTAGGTTAGTGTCTGGGTAAGCTGGGCGGGAAATAAAAACGGTAGTTCTGGATATTCCAAGTTTATCATGTTGATATAACCTCACACCAACTTTAAACTCTGATAGTATGAAAGGGCATGCAATAAAATACTTTCTATGAAATATACCTGCTTGTACTTGTAGACCTTACAAATCCAACATCTGCTCAACTACATGTACACAGACAGCTGCTTCTGATATATATTTTTGGGGAATCACAGCTGCCCTTTTGTCCTTGACTGTTTACACTTGCTCCTTCAATGTAAAGTTCTGCCAGCTATCAGTCGCACTTGTTGACTTTTTCATGTCCATTGTACATGTACATTGGTTTAAAATACAAGATCCTTATGGGGCGGCAGCAAGGGGGTCATCAAACTTCCCTCTTCCTGCAGAACTTGGGGACTTTCCAGCCAAGCATTTGTATTGCGCAAGATGCACATACGATAGTGTGCAAAACAACATGAACAAGGGGAATTACATATGTACATCGGAACAAGGAAAACAACCATGGAAGATACTACAATCTAATATAATAAGAGTGAAAACCTCGGGCCTGTCTCAAAGTTTGTCGCACAGTGTCCGGAACGGTTGGGTCCCATGGCTAGGAAGGGGTATCTACGTGTCGGGAAAAATCCAGAGGGTGTCGTCGTCACCCTTCCGGCTCCGCCGAAGATGTTATTTTTGCGTCACGGGCAAATTGCTGCTTTCCCACATTATTCAGTGCTTTTTGTCATGCAGCGGCCGTCATTCGGGACTATTTAGTTTTTCGCACGCACTCCCTCTGTTTTCCCTGAGGTGCTGTGTTATTCTTAACCTGTGTGCTTAATTACCACAACAGCCACATTTTTGTGGTGTTTCTCAAATCTTACATGCAGCAGCCGTTTATGGCTCACACACGTTATCGCTCACACATGCACCTGTTATCTGAGTGGATGTACACCGTTTTACACAACTTCAGTTTCTTCAGGCCAGACATGTTAGCGCCCAGTGTCGTTTGCGCATTTCAGGCTATTCATGGTTGAGCACACACACAGCATCCAGTCCGCATTTGCGCAACTTTGTGGATTCTAGGCAGGGGAGTGACAAAAAACTGCTCCAAAATCCATCAAAATACCTCAACAATATACTTCAAAACCACCTTAACTACGAAGGAGATGTTGCCGATTATGATGGTACGATTGTGTCAGATTAGACTAGTCACTTTATACCCAAACTATCTATATACCCTTCATCCCCAATCTTCATTTCACCCAACAATTGACCGCTCCAAGCTCAATCTTCAGATCAGGCAACTTGGCCTGTTCTTAATGTATGGCAATGGTCACAGCATAGTTACTAATGACTAAATACAGGTTTCCTTGCTGTACTTACAATCTGACAATGTCTGAGTAAAATAAAGGCATTTTATAGCTGGAAAGAAATGTATACAGAATTCAGTATTGTATAAATACTACCATTGTAGTACAGAGGCCAGATTGTGAAGCCAGGACTGGAATTTTATATTTGAAAGGGCAAGGCCTTTTTCATTTTGCAGAAGGCACACAAGTTTCCATGGAAAAACTGAAAGTCTGTGGGGCAGAAACTTTTGAAGGGGCACTAAGGCCAAAGAAAACCTAGGCAACAGAGGCCGTGTCCACTGTGTAATTCCATCAAACACAAGAAAGGAAGGGAATGTTTTTTTAACTAGGCAAAAGTTTAAAGCTTTTTAGTAGTCATACGCCCCATGAAATGAACATTTATTTTATTTGTACAAATGTATACATGTAATACTCATGCTTGTACCGATTTCCATTTTATGGAAATCTGTCTCGGCCTTTTTTTGTACCTCTTCATCATTGTGTAATTTTTTGTTGAGCAATACTGTCTGTTACAAATTACAATGTGCATCCTTACCCAATATTCTTCACAAAATAATCCTGGATGTCATTGGAAACATGGAAACTGCTCCTGAAAAAGACAAAAATGCATTGTTACTGAAAATTCCATGTAACTCAAGATATCATCTAAACATTTGTTGAGTTACAAAAAAATGTAAGATGTCGTGTATAAAGATACATACAAGCCCAGTTGCCCGATCTGAAGATCGGGCTTGGACTTGGAGCAGTCGGTGTTGGGTGAAATGAGGAATGGGAGATGAAGGGTTTAGATAGAGAGGAGGTATAATGTATAATATATAATGTTTACCCTCAGAAAGTAAAGTTTATTTTATAATTGCTTCTATTCAATTTTTTTCTTTGCTAGTTATTTAAATGTTCTGGATAATTTCTGGTATGTATTTATTAATTTATTTAATCATTTTTTTATTTATTCATTTATTTATTTATTTTTCATTGAATGTATTTGTATTGAGTGCTTTTTATTGCCTTTTTAACATTGTCACAAGAGGGCTCTGATTTTTATGTTAATATTTAGTTAAGTATGAAACGTAGAAGAAACGTAGTATTTGGGGTGTTGCCCTACGTCATATACCGTATAAGGAAGTTTTAACGGAGTTTCTTTTATTAGTAAATTCTTGCATATTAATGAAGTGATTTGTATATGGGCCCATCGTAAGGAACCGTATGAGGATTGGAATGTTTTGGGTCAGATCCGTCCAGCATCTCGAGGGTGCGGTAGCATCAGATTGGCGTTAGCCGAGAATCAAATAAGTGTGGATAAACGTTTGGCGATAGCCACTGAGTTCAGCGATAGCTGATAATCAAATTAACAGCCTTTAGGTTAATTTTATCGATGCAACCAAGATGACAACTAACAGTTAACCGAAGAAACCTGCTATATACACTTTTAAGGGGAGCCAGTTTTAAGTTGTGAAATCTCGCCGAAACTGTAAGTTATTAATTTATTGTATTTTCCATTGTTTTCGTTGTATAAAGAACATTAGAATGATTTATTTTGAGATAAACACTGGAGGAAAGAAACCTTTAAAGAGTGCCAGTTTTTGAACCAGCTTATTAGTTTTTCGGTGTAAAAGTGCAAGAAAGTTTCTGTTACGGACAGCTGGTCCTAACTATTTTCATTACAATAAGTGAGGAAATGTAACTCAGCCGAACCTGTAATATTTGAGTATTTTGAATAATATTTCAGGGCTCCCATTATTGGAGCTAAGAGACGGTGGCAACGCTGCCTTGAGGGGGTTCAGTGGAGGTGGGTGCTAAAGACACACCGCAAGTCCGCAACACCCGGCTGAAGAGGAGAGACTCTAATGAGGAATGACCTTGCAGCGTGTTAGACATTGTGGGTGATGTACACCTCGTAGTTATTGGCCAAGGATACAGTAACCACCGAGAATTTGAACTTTTGAAACTTGGTTGTTGCACCAAGCAAATCAGAACATTACATCCGTAATAATTTAGTAATGTATACCTATTTTCTTTATTGAATATGTTCAGTGTAAATAGTGTAAATAAATAATTTAGCGTAAAAAGCATTCACGGCTAAACCTATACGTCTATTTGTAACTCTGTGGTGTCAAAGGAAGGAACCATTATTGTCTGGATTTTATTGTTGCCTTGGGAGAACCCGGCGCTGTGACAAACATCTCCCTGTAATTGGCGGTTAATTCTGCTGTTGGATGAGATTAATAAAATATAAAATATAAAACATAAAATACATAAAGCAGCCAGTGTTGTGACTGGAAGAGGGGTTGATGTGGACAGGGATTGAGTTGGAATACAGTGGGCTGTTGGTAACCTGTGCTGGGCGTAGTCCGAGGTACAGGTGCCAACAAACACATTGAGCATTTACTCGGACCTACATATGCCAGATAATGTCCAAATGTAAAAGCGTTGTTGGGTCCAGTAACTCAGACTATGTTTGGCAGTGGTATGTACTTTAATCTTCGGGATCAAGAGCACAGGAGACTCTGTGCATACGATTCCATCCGGACAATTAACTCTGTTGGATTCGCAAACAAACATGAAATCCCGGATTGAACAAAGAAGGGACACAGTGTGTAAGCTACCATAAATGGCCCAAAATGTGCAAACGACACTATGCACCAAGATGTGTGCCCTGAATAAAATGAGGCTGCGATGCGTAAATATTGACCCATATGACGTACATGTACACACACACAACATGCATGCAATCAACAAACTTGCGCAAATGCGGAAACAACATGACACTGTGCGTGCACTACCATTAATGCCCTGAAACACGCAAACGACATGTGCGCTAACAATTGTGCCCTGAAACGACACAGAGGGCTAACATATGTCTGCCCTGAATAAACAGAAGTTGTGTAAATGTTGTACACACTCGATGTCCACACATGTATGGGCCAAATTGTGCATGGGCCATAACGCCTGCTGTACTGTATAGTATGTAAGATTTGAGAAACACCACGAAAAGTGTGGCTGTTGTGGTAATTAAGCACACGGGTCAAGAATAACACAGCACCTGAGGGAACACAGAGGGAACACACTACGTGTGAAAAACTTAATGTTCCCGAACGACGAACGCTGCTTAACAAAAAGCAGTGAATACATTTAAATGTGGACAAACGGCGATTCTCCCATGGCCCAAAATTGACATCTTTTGCAACACCCTGTGGATTTTTCTGGACACGCAGGGGACCAAGCATAATTCATGACGTCATCAGGTGTCGAATTACATTAAATCAAATTGTATTGTTAAAAAAAAAATCATAAGTCCTGAACTACACAATGGAGTTGACTTGGAGCACATGGCAACACAAACAAATAAATGTTACAGATTAAAGCACAGGCTGACTCCTTAGGGGGCTAAGATTATTGATCTTCCCTGTGGTTTAAGAAATGAACAACAAGTAACTGGCCCAATGGAGTAAAACCATTCAAACTAGCAAATATTGGCGCTGATATAAGCGTCCAATTTTTTTATAATTGTCAAAGAGAACTGTCATGGATATGGTCTAACAACCATGCAAAGCTTCCAATCTTAAAAAAAAGTTGTACTTAATGATCTGCTTTTACAACTGTACTTAACAGATGATGCACTTCCTATTTTTTTTTTATCCTGAAAATTTAGGTGAGTATTACAATTGCATTTGTCAGTTTGTTTTCAAAATAGAAAAACACATGTGCCAACATAATGTATGCCCGTCTAATGTTACTTTTTGTTTGTCTGTCATGCCAGTGTGGTTGTCCTTTGTACTATTGTTTAACTTCAAAGTTCTCTCTGTTATATTTTTATCCAGGTTGGGCTGTGGGGAACAGCGGTCACACTTTTGTCATTCCAGCGAAGTTTTTATTTTTTTTTCTGTCAATACAAATCTGATATACATAGTATGTGTATTATCTCTGTACAAATCTGTTTCTGCATTGAAATAAATTAATCAGTTACCTTTGGTCTTGCCGTGTGACCAAGGCCATCTGTGTACATGTACATGTAGTGAGCTTGCCATGTAAATCAGACCATAAATAGTTTGATTTTACTCTTCAACCACTGCATGTTTTAATTACATGTACTGACCCGCTTGCACGCGACGACTGTGCCCTGCTCACCATTTTGGAAGTCAATAGCACATGTGTAAATGCCAAGTCGCCTAAAATGTGCACCACACTGGATAGCACACAGTGATATTGACTTCCAAAATGGCGCAGCCAAGGCTATTGTGATGATGACGTCAGGTGAATTGGGTCAATAATGATAGTAACTACATGTAGTGTATTGGAGTTTCAACTATTTCTTTAAATTTGTTTCAGATCTTTTATGAGTAACCTTGATTGATTTCTCTGTTATGCCCGAGAATGTTTAGCCCAGAGTTTTTTTTAACTAAAGCGCAAAATATGTATTGAGAGTGTCTGGATGCCAGACTAGTGCACAAAAACATTCATACCTTCAACATGCTTGAACTTTTAAATTAATTTTAGTACAGCATAATAAATAATGTACAAGGTACAATCACAACATTTTTTTCTACATTTACACTTCTGGGAAAATTATTGGTGCTCTTCATGAACTACTTTCAAGTTTCGTAATTCTGCAGGCTTACCATGCTTACCAGATACCAGCAATACTTTCAGTTGATCATGTAACTGCATTATCAAATCAATTTAGGTGATAATTTATTTGCCGATACATGTATGGCCTCCACAGTAGATGCAAATTGCACGCACACATGTAGTATGTTAATGTAACTTAGCAGCCTGTAATAATCTACAATGTATCCATAGTAGATTAAACACACACACTGTCATAATGGTGAATCTTTTTCATTGATAGTGTTTGTTTCTAAAAAAGAATTTTGTTGGAAGCTTAATTTGTGTATAAGCAAGACATCCAAACA
This sequence comes from Marthasterias glacialis, assembly GCA_911728455.2. Classification (NCBI taxonomy): domain Eukaryota; kingdom Metazoa; phylum Echinodermata; class Asteroidea; order Forcipulatida; family Asteriidae; genus Marthasterias; species Marthasterias glacialis. The sequence goes on along the minus strand of OU452231.1, from coordinate 14,242,856 downwards.
AAACTTGACAAAAAGTTGTATTAGTTCATATTATTTTAAATCAAATGTTCAAGCCGTAATATTAACACATCGGCTCAAATCACCAAACTTTAGTATATTGAGCTACAACCAAGGATTATTTACCAATCTGGAACCAAGACTGGAATCCCAGTTCACTTGGACTTGCCTCCATTGAGCCGAAACACAATAAATGAGTAATGGCAGAAGCCACTCGATGTCTCGCAATCCTTTTCTTGGAACAAAAGAACAAAGATCTGGAATCTGGGAGTACACAATAGCAAAAAAATGGCAAAATATTTAGCGCCATCTGTCCTGTTTAAGTGGGTGAAACCAAGCGTTACTTAACGTGTGTGTGCTCTGTACAAGCTTAGCAGTGAAATGTACAGCCAACCTCTGTTTTGGGCTTGGAATTTCATGCAAAAATACAAAACTCAACTCACCCTTTTGCTGGCTCAGAAAATGTTTGCGTGTGTACATGCCAGCACAAGTGCCAACGGGTTAATGCTGTTTTTTCCTTAAAAAATTTCAATGTACTGATATTTGGAAAGCAAGATTAAATGAACATACCTGTACAGAACCCTTGAAACAAGTCTTATAAAGATCCACTGAATCAAATCTTGGATGCATTTCCAGAGACAAGACTACTCCACAATGAAAGAAACTTGAATTCAATTGACAAGATCCTTTGGGTCTTTGTACATAAATCAGCCTCAGATTTAATTAAGACATCATATGACCGCATGCACATTGTAGACTTCTTAGTATTAGATTAGGTAGTGAAAGCACCATCAACCAAGCTTGAATGCCTAGTCACGTTTTTGTACTAGTCTTGTGTCAAATTGTTTTACAACGCAGCATTTATTTCCCTAGTTAAAAGAAAAGTCCTGACAAAAGTTTCCCCATGGTTTTTGAAACAAAGACAAAGCAACACCAACAGTGTTCAGCCCATTCAGCCATTAATTGTCCTCGATGTGAAAGGTAAAATATCAGTTTTTTAAACCAAGTCCAAATAGGAATTTGAACCCTGATTCACAGAAGTGAAAGGCAAAGAAAAAACTTTCAAATTACCAACCTGGTGCTAACTTAAGACCACTTAACCCAAAACTCTAATTAAACTATGCACCCATTCTTGCTTGCTAGAGATTGTTAGTGACGTGCCCCCCACACCCCTCCAACTGTATTAAAAAGTTCTTAAAATGTCTTGGGAAAAAGCCTAGCTTCATGGATACAGTCTCTGCATACAACGTATGACGTTATTAGCTGTACTGAGGTGGCATTGGCAAGCTGGTGAGAATGCAGTCAGGCGTTCTAAAATGCTTGACTGACTTTTTAATTATTAGCTATTTTCCAATTTCAATTCTTAGCCACTGAACTAGAAAGGATGTCCAGTTATAATAATGTGAGTGATTCGCAATACAGTCATTGTATTGACAGTGTGCCATCAACACAGCTGCCTAGCCATGATTTTTTTCACTGGTGGGGTGGAGGGGTGGAAATGCGGAGGGGCAAGTGCCACTGTCTTTACAGTTTGCCCAGGAGGGGCCATTTTTTTTGCAGTGCATCAACCCTGATTATTTAAGTTAGTTCATGGTTTGCAAAGAAGCAAGGTTGTATTTGTCTGTAAGATAATTTGTCATATTTTTTGTGAGACTGGTGAATGCTTTTCATGTTCATGTCAGACATTTAAAGTCTCGAACTACATGTACCCGTGCGGTACTGAGTTAAGAGTGTAAATGATTTTAGTCGACCACTGCACTGTATTGTGGAGTGCCCGTAATACTAGTATCAACATTAAAAGAAAAAAGAAAATTAGCTGTTGTAAACTGCTTACTAACCAAAAGGACCTGTTGTATAAATGCAAACAAATTGTTAATGGCCTCACGTTTCGACCCTAGCAGAGTCTTTCTCAAAGACTTTGAGAAACACTCTGCTAAGATTGAAATGTGAAGCCATTATTAAACAATTTCTGCAAAACTAAAAGAGTGGGTTTTGCTTCTCTGTTGGGTCAAGAAGAAAAAAAAAACACTGCATAGACCTTTATCCTGTTTAATGTACATGTGTATGATTAGCATTAGTTGCTCCCATTCTATAAAATGGTGTTAGACTATCTTCCCCATCCGATGATTCGTACATATTTATGGTAATATACAAAGAGTATTACAGGGTGGAGGGGGGGGGGCGTGGTTCAGAGACAAGGTAAGACTTAAAAAGGTGTGTAAAAATTTAATATTTAAATAATGTGCATCAATTTTGAATGACAAATGTTGATAAAAAACTACTTTGGGAGTAGGGAGGGTCATGAAAAGTAGCCGTGACTTTCTGCAGGACCTGAAAAATGTTGACAACTTTGGACGGTCCCTAACAGTTAAACGCTCAGTCTGGTGTCATGAATGGAAGATAACCAATAATATGCCTGCATCATGTGGTTACTGTATCTACAAGAATCTACTCACAAAATGTACCTAATTCATACTCAATTAAACTGGAAGAGGATTTTACATAATTGTGTTGCAGAAACCAAAAATTCAGCACTGGAATTGGCTCAGGTTATACATTGTGTTAATCCTAATTCCTAAGTAAGTAAATTTATACAGTAAACACCACACCACATACACAAGTAAACTCAGTTGAATACATGTAGTTATAAATAACACTGTACAAACAGCTGTGAAACAGTTAAACTTATATAGTATGACTGCCTTGCCCTTCCCATACATTATTAGTCTAATTATTATTTATTTGACATCAACAATACAACACAAAGTAAATCAAGAAAAAACAAAACAGAAAACATCAAAACAAAAAACACTGGCCTAGTGGTACAATTAAAATACAAACAAAATTGAAAAAAATTCCAGCCAAGCAGTAAGAACAAACCTTACCTGTAGTACATATATGTATTAAAATGAATGATGGTGAGAAGTTTCAAAAACACCCAAAGAAACCAAAAGATAACCTCCAACAATCTATCCAGTACACACCATACAGCTAATACGAATATAACAGTTCTTCACTGGTATTAAAGCCAATGGACAGAGTAATGCAGTGCATGCTGGAGTCTTCAAGCTGACATGAAAAGGTTATTCATTGAGCAGTCTAAATGGCCCCCTTTATAGTTCTGCTCTAGTGAATGTGAAAAGACAGCTTTTGAATAGCCAGCTTCCAGCACCCCTGGGCTTCATGTTCTGTTAGGAATGCACTCAGCACAAAAGGTTGTTCCCTAAAACCCCCTGCACAGTATACACTGATGCTTTCCAAGGGATTGTATAGCCAAACTGGGTGTTTTACTGCATCAGTCTGTCTAGCTTGTTTTTCTTTCTCTGTGGTGTGTTACAAATGTTTATCCCAGTGCATCTGTGGATGAACAAACTTGATAAGTTTCTGAGTACATGTACATATGGCATGTCTGTTTGCATGCTGAATTTGAACGTATTGCACTCAGGCTTTTTTTTTTACCAGGAAACAATATTAAAGGCAAAGCGTGATACATTATTTTTTACTCATTCTAATCCAATGAAAACACAGCTTTCAATATAAAATACACCATACATATACAGTATGTACAATCAACCTGTGAATAACAAGTCACTTCTTTCAAGGATTTCATACTTTACTTTGATCTGGCAAATAAAGAGCCAAATAACTGGCACCATTTTCTACACATTACAGTACTTAAGATGACAACTGGTACATGTACTAGGGTTGGAAATACACCCATTGGACCACTAGCCATATGGGGTGTGTGTCCATGCAGTACATAGGGCCTATGTGTTTCTCCATTGTACAATAAAATAACATTGGCTAGTAACCCCACAACCAAACAAGACATGCAGTCCAGTCAACACATGTTTTAGTGAGGTTTTCTAGGCCAAACTTCCACTCAGAGTTCAGTAGACCTACATGTACCTGTCTTGTAATGACTATTTCTGGTCCACATCAGGCTGTCTACAACACCTGTGGTCCAGAGCAAGTTTGTTTCAGGTCAATAGTTTTACCTTATTTCAACTACATGTAATTCTGATCAAATGCACGCTAGTCATCAATGGTTGGACTAGTCTAGTTGACGATTCGCGGCCAGCCTATTGTCAAGTATTTTTGTAATACGTTTTTCTTTAATTTTTTTTCCAGCACCTCGGAATACATATGTTTGGTCATAGATACATGTAGATGGTGCTTTACAAATTTGTATTATTATTATTGATGTTATTATTATTAGTTAACCATTGGTCCTTAATCGAACTTCCTCCTATTAGTACTCTAGTGGTAGAGATTTTCTTGAAAATTGAAAAATGTGTACATATTACATACATGTACTGTATGTACAGTACACTGACACTATTAGTTTTATGATCCTAATTACCAATCATGCTACACATAAACAGACTAGGCAGTTTGGCTAGCATGTGGCCCAATTCCTCCAATCCTCCACACCAAGTTGTTTGGACAATACACATTCTTGGAATGCCTGGTCCTATGATAGGCACTAGTTGTTTGGGCCTAGCCTGGGAGCCCAATTCCTTGGAATTCCTTCACTTTGGCAATAGAAGGATTTGGGACTGTAAGGGTGGAAGACCATTATTTTTAAGAGCTGTGAGTGCAATCACACTCCTATGCACTCATTAAACTTGTCTGAAGAGTGTAAACAGCGCTCCTTAAAACTTACAGCTGGATTTTAAAAGATTTGTAAAAGAAAGATAATAAAAAATTCATTCACAGCGCAGCAGAAAATGAAACTTCCGATGTGGCATTTTGATTAGGTTGCTAAAAGTTGTTCATTTAAAAAAAATAACTGAAGATGACTGAAAGTGGCTGTGTCATCATGATTATTGGTAAATGGAACTTAGAACAAGTTGCGCTAGCAGTCACATTACAGTTTGACAAAGACGGCATCTTTTGTGATACGACTGCAAACACGTGCTAGTGCAGTATCTGGGTGAGAGTTCATCTTTCCATGCACAGCCACAGGCCTGCTATAATCGTGACAATATAGCCCCTTTAATGTGCTTAATGTACTTAAATTAAAGGGAATATTTCTTGAGAACATATTTTGTGCTACTTTCTAATCCCCTTAAGCGTATGAAAAGTAATACATAATTCCTTTTTGGTTAATTTTATAACTGTTGCAAAATGCACTTCTTAATTCTTTCACTACTGAGTATAATGTACAGCTGTGACGGAATTGTTTAATATTTTGTTTATTTCGATCCGGCGTATGAAGTAAGTCACTGAACCGCTGTGAGCGGCGCGCCGTAGTGAAAGAGTTAAACAATTAATAATTTCTATGCTTTTCCAGACAGCTGAGGGTGCTGTTGTCGTAATGTAATTTCAGGGAGACACTGTGGTTAATGAAATGAAATTAATGAAATTGTGAACCCCACAATTTGCTTATCACTGAAAGCATTTGTGAGAAAAGTTTGCTGATTGGCTTACTGCCATGAACTGACACAACAACGAAAGAAAAGAAAGTTTACGACAGCAAAATATCCTACATTCTGTCAGCTTTTTGTGCTTATTGCAACACTCAAGGTTTCTGCCTGATATGACATTACACTTTTACTCTCGATAATGGAAATCTGACTATGAAAACAAGGATAAATGGGACACAAATGTGCATTCAAAGGACTGAATTAAAAAAATAATAATTTCATGCACCCTTTAAATATCATGAACATACAGATTTTATGAAGTCGTGTCTTAATTCACTTTTAAGACTATGTCAGACTGTATGTCCTAAGAGCTCTGTTGAATAATTTAAGGAGAGCAGTTTCAATACATGTGCATCAGCTCTCCTTATATTTTTTTAATAAAGGACTGCAACAATGTAGTTTGTATAAAATTAGTGGAAGGAAGATCCACAACTTTCTTAAGCATTTAGTTAAATTCAGTAAAAAAATAGTCTGATACATGTAATAGTAGCCTACATTTGTCCGTTTTTTAGGAATTGTTCTGATTCATTAGGTGTTCGGCTCCCAGCCGAACACCTTTTGTTATTGTTAAGTTAAGTTGTTTTGTTTGTTTTTTTCCCCCTCATCTTCTTTTTATCAGCGAACCTTCTCGCCTAATTTTGAACAAAAGTAAAGCTTGTATGAACTTGAAACTTATCATCAATATATATACATGTAAACCTTAGTCGATGACATCATTACATAAAATTGAATTTTTTGTATTAGAATAATCATATTTCCAGAACCAAAAATGCTACATACATGATTTTTGAAGCTCCTGAAGGATGAAACAAGTCTTACACAAAGTATGACCCCATTTGACCTTTACTTCTGGTCGAAATCGGAAGTTGAAGTTTTTTTATTCATACGTATACGTAACGTAAATTTGAATATTAATATAATAACGTTATTTTCAGGCCCTTCGACAATTCTACACATTTTTACAATGTGTGACCCCATTTGACCTTCACCAGTCAAAACGGGAAGTATAAGATTGTACATATACAAAAATGTGTATCTTATTAATGAAACGTGGTACATTAATAATCATTACATCAATTTAAAGCTCTCTCGCAATTCTAGATATCTTGTACAAAATATGACCCCATCTGACCTTTAGTTCCTGTCAAAACCGGAAGTTGAAGTTTCATATTATGATAAACCTTCATGCATAAAGATCAACAAAAGGTATAAATAAATATTTTGCCCGTCAGTACAACACAAGGAGACAAAAAACTTGCACACAATATTGACCTACTTTCAATTATGCAATCACTTTATTACATTCAAGCCAAACACCATGAGCTTGTTCACAACCTCTAAATTTCTAGTTAATCTTGATCTTATGCATGCCATGTACAGTATGCCGTATTAAGCTATTTAAGATGAGAACCACTTTAAACTGCATGGGAACAGTTTTGTCATAATGTTCTTCAACAGAAGTGAACTTTCAATTTTTTCTTGTAAAAAACAAAAACCATTTTCAGGCCTCGATTTTAAGGAAAAAAGGTGTAGGCCAAATCAGAGAAAAAAGGGCATGCAGGCCAAGTTGGTTGTGACAGTGCCATTTTTCTGAAGGGGTACCTGGCCAGCTCGGTAGGGCATTGAGGCAATGGCCTCGGTGGCCTTGGTTAAGTTCAAGGCCTGCATTTTGTAATCACAGAAAACTCACCTATTTTGGTTATTACATGTAACAGGTGGAACAAAAATTCTGACGACTATTTCTGACATTGTGATTGGCTGTAGAAAACAACTTATTCTCTTAAGACTTAAAGAATGTTCTTATGAATGCCCCTTTAAACATGGAAAGGCTTTGTCATTTCCCTACATGAAAAATTCAGGCATAATTTAAACCAAAGTATTCTGGTCTTAAGTTCTTAGAGACAATAAATTCACAATATCTTTGAAATAGAATATTGATTAGTTAAAACTCACCCACTGGACTCATCCAGCATTTGTAAATCCTCCCTGCTGTAGGAACTAGCGGCAAATCCTGGAGCCTCATTTCTACCATGATTCTGCTGATGGTACCCACTGCTAGAACTCTGCAGCATAGAGTCTAGCGACACATGATCATAAGGGACTGACCTCTGATGAGAAGCTGAGAGAATTGAAGTACTTACAGTGGACTCGTAACTCATTATCTCACTCGTTGACTGAATACTGTTTCTCAAAATACATTCCCTGGTGAAAAAAGCATTAAAACAAATCAATGAAACAATCCATTTGCAACTGTTGCAAAATCACCTGGTATCAAAAACTAGAAATAACTGCAAAATGCATACATGAATAGTGTACAGTTTGTATACCATTGGAAGTACACTTTGTGTAAAATTGGTTTGCATCGTCTTGAAAAACTTTCCATTTGTGTGTTTTCTTAACAATTTGAGATCCCACATCTTATGAAAGTGTAAGTGAATACAATAGGTTCTTTGGGCTCTATGCACTCTATATATATGAGGTCGTTCATACACCATACTAAAGTTGGTGTAACTCAACTTGGACCGGTTCTGGCTTAACTCTTTTGCGTCTGAATGGAAAACAAGTTAGACCAGAACAGGTCTAAGCCCCAAAACTTAGACCGTCCAGCGGGATGAGCTAAGTCTGGTTCATCTTCGGGTTTATCTTTTAAAACAGCGTGTGGACAGAATGACATCCGGTTTTTTATGTAAGTCTTCCCCGGTGACTGTTGACCTGAAAGACCTGACGTCTTACGTATTACATAAGACGCCATAAATTGGGTACAGCATATGTGTACCAATGATTTAAGCAATGCTATATCGCCCGTCAGTGCAGCTACTGTAGATTCCCCCGGCTTATGTAAATATACCGGATATTCGGTCATGATGCTGTGTTGACCTCTTAGAACCCAAACTGTATCTGACTCAACTTTAGACTGTTTGAACGTAAGGTTTTATAGTAAAAGTTAGACCGGTTCAGGTCTAACTTTAGTTGTCTGAACGTACTCTATGTATGTGTACACTCTGATGTGTACATCACTGCAGCTGGTCCTTACTCTCTCTGTATACGTCATCACAAGCAATAGACCTTTCTCATGAAATATATAAATTACACATCACGCGTGCACACTAACACTACTGTACTGGTGGACAAAATGAGGGAACATCATTGTGATGGGGCTAATGGTGGCATGACGCACACACCTTTGTGCTTCTGCCTAGTGCACAACTCTATGGCATTTGCCAACCAATATTGTATGTACGCATGCGTGAACGTAATTAGCATAGGCCCTACTTCATGGGAAAGTCTATTGACATCATCATGCTGCCATCTTAGAGGTAAAACGATGATGAAGAAACAATAAAAAATGCACAGCTACCTACATGTACGCATCAACCAATGCAATGAGCTTTCTTCTTTTGACCTCTTGCCGCTGGTGCCCTAGTCGAATGACATTATGTGCATGAGTATGATATGAATGATATACATCCATATACACTCTTGTTGAAACTAAAATAATATCAAATTGTAATGTTAAAGATGAACGCTGGTTAAAATAGTTTTGAAACATCATGCACAGAGCAAGGCATTTCCAGATCAAGGACTTGCTCTATAAAAGCTCTATAATAATGACAATTGATATGATTCCATTTCCACACATGATCCTAGCCCAGGTTGGACTCCTCCGTTGCATACAGCGCAGTGCAACGGAGACTGGCGTCCTACACTACCTAACTTAACTATAGTATTAGTAGTACCGGTAGTACTAGTAGTACTATTTTATTTATCATTCAACACTACATTAACACTACAGTAATGATCCAAACACACAACAAAAAACATAATTTCTGTCAAGAAGAAAATAGTACAAAAAAAAGAAGCATGGCAGGTTGCTAAATACTTACCTACATAGCGATCCTCAACAAACCAATACAAATTCTATAACGGTTGTTTTTGATCTGTCAAAACTACACATGCCTTACATTGTATCGTATTGTACTTGTTGTCCTCCCTACCTGGCAGCAGCAGTCTGCAGCAGGCAGGCTAGGCCCTCTACCGTACCACGCGTGCGTGCGTGCAAAAACTGAAAAACGGTCAGTCTTCTTGCGAAGGAAGGCGAGCGCCCCCTTTTTATGTCGCCGTTCTTAGACGTGCTGTGGAGTGAGCCAAGCCGACACCACCCCTCCCCCCTCTCCTCCTCCCTGCCTCGACCTCCCCCTCCCCAATTTATATTTTGTTTTGAGCCAAAAGGGAGTTTAATTATCACAACAAACACATAAATAACATCTATAGTGTACTGTAACTAAGCTATGCAGAATTATAAAAACAGGCCCTTTGTAAAATTTTAGAAAATTTGCAATATTATAAAACAAAAACTGAAATAATATAAATCAAAACTAACAATACAGGTTTACCCGGCCAATTTCCACAAAAAGTCATTTAATTAAACACTGGCTCCCCCCATTTCGTCCGTCGCATCAATATTCAACAGTCAAAGGGAGTAATTCAATGTCACTAGATTTGCATTCCGGCACCGGTCAAATAGGCTTCAAATGAAATAGTTCGTGAAAGCCAGCAGCAAGAGGCTGGTCAATCATTCAATTTCATCCATTTTAAAATAGCAAGCGGAAATTCTGCTGAAAATTTGGAAATTTAGTCTTGGATGCATACAATGAAATAGAATGACTTAAACTTGAATAAAAAAAAAGCTGTACCCGGCGGCAAAAAAAGAAAAGAAAATGGTTCGTTTTAAACTTTCATTTTTTTAATTACGTGTTTTTTTTAGGTGTGTGTTTTTTTTTTTTTTGGGGGGGGGGGGGGGTTTATGTCATAATAAAGCCTTCGAAATTGTGTGGCCCCCGCAATATGAGACGTGCATTTTAGTTATGGAAGTTTTGTTTGTTTTTGTTTTTGTTTTTTGAATAGAGAGCACTAGCAGAAGAAAAAAATATCAAATAAAAAAGTCTAAGATGAATATCAATTTGACAATTATTTCGGGCAAACTACAAACTGCTCCTTGATCTGAATGCCGAACCCTTTTTGCAAAAATAATATGATAGGGTACGCCCTCTGTAGGTAGTTCATTCTATCTGGCCCTAGATCGCGACGGCTGAATCGCGTTTAATTCAAGTCGAACGTGGCTTCTCTTCTCTTGCTCCGGCCGGCTGGTGCATGATGATGAACAGCCAAACAGCGTAGCATTCATAATTGACCAGTGTGCCATTCCCACTGTAGGGAGATAGTGCCGTCGAGTGCCGATACATTGGCTTACTAAGAAGGCAACGAGGACTCGGTGAGTTCCGTTACTTCTTCTATGGATGGGTAGAGTCAGTTGTTGGAGTTGTTCGGCTACGAGAGATTGATTTGGGTCTAGGCCGTGAGGGCTGGCCTTCTTATAGTCAACTGGATAATCTTTAGACCTTCCTGTGAGATTCTGGAGCCAAGGATTTACCGGTATTTGAAGAGTCTCTCACCGTCAGATTTGACTGACCTTCAGTTTACTTCTTGTGTAGTCAAGGTAAAACAATAAATCAGTTTCATGTAATTATGTTACGTATTTTCAAGTATTACAAGATTGATGTTAACATCTATTATAAGATTGATGTTGTTATTTATTTATCTTTTAGTCTGTAAAAATGAATAGGGCCTAAATTATTTATAATATGATTCATTCACAAAATGAATCACGCGCTGTAGCCTAGCTTGAGCGCAGTCTCGAAACTTTTTCAATGTTACCAACAAGTTACTTTTAAATATAAATGACACGTGGTGAAAATTCACATTTTGAAAAGTTGATCTGCTGTAATTGTCCATGTCTGGGCAATTTCCCATCTCAATCATTGTTACGCGCGTTTGTTTGTTTGGTTATTTATTTGTTCATTAGTCGTTTGCTTTTTCGTATTTTGTTGTTTTGTTTGTTTGCTTGTTGTTGTTGTTGTCATTGTCGCCGTCGTCGTCCTCGTTGTTGTTGTTGTTGTTGTTGTTGTTGTTTTGCGTAAAACGTTTGGGTTGTTGCACCACAAAAAAATGTTATGGTTAACCTTGGAAATTCGCTGTATAACAACACACACCCATCATTTACATTATCAATATAATGAACCATGGATGAGGACTACTGCCTTTTGATCGCCCTCAGACTGTGTATCGTAATACTCAAAAGTACTCATTGTAAATAAGTTTGCCACATAAAAAGAAATACTGAGATATATTTCCGTTATAAAAAAAATCAAAGCCATTTTCCTCAGCTTAGAACTAGGACGCCTGAAAAATCCCCCAATCACCCAGAGAATGTGACACAATAATTGACAATGTTGACAATGTCTGAGCATACGTTCTTAGGTTAAAGGAATGGGATGGTCAGCAATGGTTACCGAGTATCGAAAATATAACTGTAACCGCAAACTACTAATAGGAATCACAATTGGGAAAAGAAAAATGGTTACTTTCATTTTCACTGAAGGCTAAAGAGAGTAAGATCTTATTCAAACAACACTTTATCTGCATATCCAACGGACTAATATAACATCGGTATCAACGGGAGAAATCAACATAATTAAATCAAAGACTCATTTTTTGAATGTTTATTTATCCGAAATAATTAAATTGTCTTATTCAAGCAGCACACAACGCTAAATCATTTGACAAGAAATCGTCAATGAAGTATACGTTTAATTTTGGTATTGATGAAAACTAAACAGACTATTATAAACTTGAACCGTATTAAACCGATCAATACATAATTATTTGAAAGCTATAGTTGAAAGGTGAATCAAGTCAATTCACAAAAAGGGAGAGATAACTTTGGCCCAGTTCCCACATACGTTTATAATATAAACACCACACTGCAAAAACGGGGGTGTTAAATTGATTCTCTTGGTATATGTGACAACACTGACATGGTGTTAAGTCTACCAACAATAAAGCAACAGGGTAGCTAACACCATGTCGGTGTTGTCACATTATAGATACCAAAAGAATCAACTTAACACCCCAGTTTTTGCAGTGCAACTGACAATTTTGAATTCGAGGTTTCGTGGAGCCAAAGTCGGTATTGCTTGTATAGGGTCGTCGTGTAATCACGAAGTCAGAATGAATGTTTGTCATAAACTAAACAGCATTATAACATGGTCATACACCTTTGAGTCCTCACTTAAACTCGTGACAGTCTTCACATTGCTCATACTGCCCGGTATGAGTTGGTTCACAGCTCAAATTAATCCTGGAGTTTCTGCAATGTTTTGAAGGAGCTGAAGAAAATAACTAAGGTCCTTCTCCTCATTAACATCAAATCATTGTTTTTCAGCCTTCGGTGGTCAATCATGTTTGGCAGAATGAGTTTAAAGGGGGAATTTTCCCGAAAGAAAAATGTGATTGAACATCTTAAAGGGAAAGTGCAATCTTAGGTCATCAAAATAGTTCATGAAATGCGAGTGTAGAATGATACAAACTGTTCTTCTTTAATACGTTTTACATGTAAGAATGTCTCAAACTTACAAAGTTTTTCAATTAGGCATTAATTGTTTTTAAAGTCACTAAAGCCAGTCATATTTTCTCGAAGATAAAGAGTACTTTCAACACCAAACATCTCTCATACGGCAAGCTTTTTTAATAAAATATTCTAAAAGGTATATTAAACACGACATTCTCCTGAAGAAATTGTATAAATACAATGATTTATATATGAAGGCCGTTTCATCAATCGCACAGTTTATACAAGTTGGGTCAAGGTTGTAATTTTGTTATAAGATCGCCATCATCTTCACGAAAATTTGGTTCAAATTCCATCATGTTTCTCTAATGTTGAGTAGAACAACCAGTTTCTCTGGGAGGGGGAGGGGGTTAGGGAGGGGAGGAATCACTACGAGTTACGATGGACTTTTTTTCTAATTCTCGCGGAACCTATCCCGATTAAATCGGATTCTCCATCCCTTCTCCTCTTCAACTTATAAACTTAACCCCTCGTGAGAAATAAAGGTTCGGGTTGAAATGTCGCTCTCTCCCGTGACGGATTCTTTTCAGCTTTGCGTTCCAATCGTGGATATTTACCGGATGTTTTCGTGACGATGATAATTTTTATTGTAGAGTATAGACAGAATGATTGTATACCACTATGAAATGAAATTAACAACAACTTATTGCCAGGTTAGAAAGTTTCAACTATTGTTTTATAGTGTATTCTTTCATTCTGATATAAATGATATAAAGCCTCCTTCTTGAGGGAATTATTTTTCTTAATAAGTAATCGTACAATTGGGAGAGGTCTTGCGTAACAAGTATCTTCTCCCAATAAGCTTGGTATTCAAAGTATTCTTTGGCAATTCATCACCATGCGTCTCAAATATTAAACATTCCGCTCCAATTTGTCCTCCGCATATGTAGCTGTCTACTGCTGTATATTTCATGCTTCCCTGCACTTCGAACGAAATTGGATATGGTATCCTTAAACAAAAACTCTGTCTCTTTTTGAGAAGATTTCTTGTTGACCCGAAGGCCATCCTCTTGAGAACGAGGTGAAAGACCTCCTCCGAATCTCGTCACCAAGGCCACACAATACCCCGGCACTCTTAAAACGGATTACAAACTCGCTCTCAGCATAATGATAAACGACAGTTTTCTAAAGTTGATACCCGACGAAGACGAGCATCGGAAGTTCCACAGGGCGCTATCCTTTGTCCGTGGAATAGATATTAAACAAACAGACACAATATAGAGCCCGCCAACTCTAGACCCTCTGCTGCAACGCCTCCCGTGTGCTCTTGCACCTTGCGGCATTTCATTGGCAGCTGAAACTCTCTCGCACTCTCTCTTTCACTCTCTCTAGACAAGTGAAGAGTTTCATATAAGAACCAAGGCGGAATAACACTTGATTGATTGATATGCGATACCTATGTTACCTTCGTTGTGATTTCCGAGGCAATGAAGCTTGGTTCCTTTAGCGTGTTGGTTGGAGAGGTGTCATATCGGTGAGTTGGTTCACACAAAAGACATTCATAACTCAGTAAGGAGTTGAAGTATTTAATTTTGTTTCATAACTTGTATAAATTTTACCTATAGAAAACGGAATTTGTCCATGAGTACTTAAAAAGAGACCTAGTTATTTGAACCATCTCCCATGAGTCTGTTTTGTGATCTTGACCCAAACTGACTGTTCAAAAACCACAGGGAAACTGTATGGTGTCTTAAGTACATAGATACAATTATTCAAAAGATCACTCCTAACACCGGTCACGTTTGATGTTTCAGCGTGAAGCTTTCTATATTGTTAAACTAACACAGATGGAAGGAAATTCCAAACTGATATTTACTGAAAGGCGACGTTTTTAAAACAAGTATCATGACAATAGCTGCATAAGGTAACGGGCTAACATTTTTGTCATGGATGTGAACGAGCCTTTTAATGATTGCAAAGACGTTTCAGATTAATTTTTCAACACAGTAGGTGCCATTTTTATCATATTGGACACACCATTAATTGTACACTAGCCATTGATTCTGGCAATATTCAACATAACCTTCAAATGACTGTGTACCCTACTTGGACTTCTTATAGGTTTGAAATTTGGCATGTGGCTTTTTCTGTTCAATTTGCTTGCCCGACGTTTCATTTGTTCTGTAAGCTAGAGTTACTCCTGTCTGGCATATTGTGGATATTACGGGTTTTTTTTTTTTACCAAAGCTGGTGCATGCACCGACCCAAGCTTGCCTAATCTGGCATCTACAATAAATCCCAACGTGAATTCCAATCCTGGTTTAGGCAACCTATTCCTATTTCTGCAAAAAATAAAACACAAATAACGAAGTTTTCTGTGGCTCTTACCTAGTTTTTGCTGAGTATTAACGACTGACGTAGATGCTTCTCAAATGACTGGATGCTTCTCAAAGTACCGTTTTTGCGGGGTATTTTTGTCCTAGATAAATAGGAGGGTACACACGGGTATACAAACTTTGTCTAAGTTAAAGGTTAGATTGACCCCGGAAGCTGGCCCGGATTTGGAATTTAGGTCAGACTGAAAAGAGTCGCCTCTACAAAGTCTCCCCTAATCAGACTCGCCCCGTCAGTTTTAACCATGTTCGCCGGCAAAAGTCTCCCCCGTCACACTCGCCCCGTCAAAGTCGTCACCCTAGTCGCCGGTAAAAGACTCCCCTCGTCAGACTCGCCCCGTCAAAGTCTTCACCATGCTTGACGGCGAAAGTCCCCCACCCCCCGTCAGACTCGCCCCGTCAAAGTCGTCACCATAGTCGCCGGTAAAAGACTCCCTTGTCAGACTCGCCCCGTCAAAGTCCCTCGTCAGACTCGCCCCGTCAAAGTCTTCACCACAGCTGCCGGATTAGTCTCCCCCTCGTCAGACTCGCCCCGTCAAAGTCGTCACCATAGTCGCCGGTAAAAGACCCCCCTCGTCAAACTCGCCCCGTCAAAGTCTTCACCATAGCTGCCGGAAAAGTCTCCCCCCTCGTCAGACTCGCCCGTCAAAGTCGTCACCATAGTCGCCGGTAAAAGACTCCCTCGTCAGACTCGCCCCGTCAAAGTCCCTCGTCAGACTCGCCCCGTCAAAGTCTTCACCACAGCTGCCGGATTAGTCTCCCCCTCGTCAGACTCGCCCGTCAAAGTCGTCACCATAGTCGCCGGTAAAAGACCCCCCTCGTCAAACTCGCCCCGTCAAAGTCTTCACCATAGCTGCCGGAAAAGTCTCCCCCCTCGTCAGACTCGCCCGTCAAAGTCGTCACCATAGTCGCCCGTAAAAGTCAATCTCCACCTCCCCCCAATCCCTTCCGACTCGCCCCGTCAAAGTCGTCACCATAGTCGCCTTTACAAAAGTTTCCCCTCATCAGAATCGCCTCATCAAAGTCGTCCCCATAGTCGCCGGCAAAAGTCTCCCCTCGTCAGACTCGCCCCGACTAAAATTTGCCCTGAGTTATTTAGGGATAGAAATACAGGTCATTCAAGTGTTTATCTGAACAGTGTCTGACATGATGATAGATACCACACTTTACACAACTCCTTTTATTCGAGTATTATGATTTGTACCTCGTTGAATCCAATTGATTCAAGCATTTATTCAATTTTAAGCAGCAGAATGTCGACTCTTGAAAAGGTTCTCTTCTTGAAAAGATCAACAGGCGTGTGTTCTTTTACGAGATAGCGAAAATAACCGACGATACAAAAAAATATTGAAAAATCGAAAAGGTCACACTTCTTGGTGTGTGGGCAGAGCATGGGCGTTCAAGCATCGACTTTTTGAATGAAATCGATTCCGATGAGATTTTGCTATTTGGGTTGTGTCGAGTCCTCATACCACGTACATACTCCATGTGTTCTCGTACTTTAAGACTAATATTAGGGAAAATATAGAACTGGTAAAGCTGATAGTGTAGTGTACGTAAACTTTGTGTGACTCAATAATTTATATACATGAAGAAAAAAGGAAGAATGTGTGGTCAATCCATCGTCTGAGTCAGGAGAAAATAGTTAAAAACAGTGCACACGTTTCAGCATGTAAACACATTGTCCTTAATTTTGATTGTTACAACCGAAATTAGAGTCGGGGTCTTCAAATTCTATTGTCAGCTTTGACAGTATTTTAGTCAGAAATATTTCTATGGAATATTGGTACTACTTTCAGACTGATACTAATAAAGCAATTTTTGGATGAATACCAATCCTGCATTCTATCTTTAAGAGCAACGCTAGATCAGAAAACACAAAAGGAGATTTCCCCGTGGGGAAAGAGGGAAGGGGCGGTGACCGGTCAATTCACAAAGCATTGAACACACATGAGGTTAAAGGGTAAATAGGAATCCTTGCTATCATTTCAACGAAATGAGTCTTTAAGATTTATTGTACGGGGGCGAGTCGCCCTGGGTACTTCGGATTGGATAGACGAGAAGCTTCCCTTTTCCCATTATTGCAGCTATTCCCCAAAGGGTGATTTTTTTTCTTCATTAGGTTGTCTGTACACGTATTACACGATGGTGGCGTTAGATAAGTTAAGCCCCCCTACTAGATATACTACAAGTGCCGTGTTTTTGTTTTATTGTGCCAACATTAAAGGGGCTGTGTCGTCATGATTATTTGGGAGGCTAGTCATCCCTGAGAAGCTGAATTGCGAAGGACGCGGCTACACGTGTTCGAGCTGCAGGTATTCAATGGCACCTTTGGCAGCCAGCCATATTAACCTGAGGTCGATTTTTTTTTATTTTTATTTTATTTTTTAAAATGGATGTCCTGGGGAAAAACGCTCGTGGCAAGGGAGAGAACCAACGCACAACTCTACTCACATATGACCCTAGCCTGAAATCGAACCAGGGACCAAACGCTTTCTATGTCAGAGGCAAGCATTTTACGCACACGCCACCCATGACACCCAGCAGTAGATGAAGTTATTTTTTATTATAGCAGTAAATGGAATAACCCAGTTACGCGAGCATGCGCACCGGCGGTCACATCACAGTTTGACAAAGACGGCTTCCTTTGTGATTTGACCTCAAGCGCGCGCGTGTTCAGTATCTGGGTGAGAGTTCATCTTTCCATACACACGCCTGCTATAATCATGGTGACACAACCCCTTTAAGGTACTACAAAGGAGCACTACTTTAAGAGCCCTGGACTTCCCTAGCAAAAAGATCCTGAATTTCATTGGAGCAAAAAATACCCTGGTCTCCCTAGCAACAAGGATACGGGTTTCTCAAGCAATACTACCATGAGTTTCCCTAGCAACACGACACTGGATTTCCCCAGCAAAAAGACCCTAGGTTTCCCCAGCAAAACGACTCCTGAGTTTTCCTAACAAAAATACCCAGTGGGTTTCCCTTGCAAAAAGACAATTAGTTTTCCCATGCAACAAGACCACGGGTTTCCCTATAAGACAATGAGTTTCCCCAGCAATAAGACCATTGATTTCATTTTAACTTTCTCTCGGCTTATAGTACTTTAATGTTTTTCTTCCCTTGCAGCTCTTAATTGACAATAACGATATTCATATCAAGCCTCCCCATCCGGCCCAGTAAAGCACACCTTGATTGTATTACTGTAAATGTTTTTGAGTTGGTTTTGATAATTTAGATAGCCGGTATACATTACTGCAGAAAATGATCCCTTGGAATTATCTCCAGATTCTTTCTGTAATCATTCTGCGGCTAATTTAATATAAATCTCATTTCCTGTGACTATCCTGACTAATGCTAGGGTCAGAAACACACAATAAATATTCTTGGGTCAATGAAATTCAGTTTACAATAATGGAGATATAGGTGTAATTGACACATGTATACGGGTTATGTAACTGGCACGAATTTCGGGGCTAGTTTTCGGTAAGAAGTTGGTTCCTCAGATTTGGGATACAGTTGACCCAGATTACGTGCACATTCTACATCAAGTTGACTCATTCCTGGTCAGTTAAAGATACTGATGATGGGTCAAATTGAACCATTTCATGTTTAGCCTATAATGAATAAAGTTTCCATGCAACAGGAATAAGAAAAAACCTTTTGAGTTGGCCTGTATCGGTTCGTTATAAAGTTGACACTTTCATCCCGCATTTCTTAAGATGGGTCAGATTTCTCGATCCCCCTCGTGTCCCCAGCCCTCACAGAAAACGCACAGAGCGGACGTGTTTTTCCGGGTAAAAAGACACCACATCATATTGACTCTGTTATCCCACACAGCCACGGTGCAAATGTTCTTATACAGTGCGGTAAACCCCCCCCCCCCTCTCTCTCTCTGCATATCGAAGAGAATAATCGCATCCTTCACGTTACTATCCTGGACATCTATTTCCCAAGACGGTATGGCTCGCATTAAAGGTTTTATACGTCTTAAGAAATAACTCGTAAATCGGTGTATAAAGCAAATGCCAAGGCTAATAATAAGGTCAATTTATGAAAAGCACCTTAAATCATTCCCGAAAGTGTTTTTCATGTGAAAATGTCTTTTTTTGTTTTTAAAGGAAAAGGTATAAAAGTTTCACCTTTTAAAAAATTATTGTATTTTCATTAATTAATTAATTAATTGCACATGAATGAGAAACTAAACACAATAATTCAGCTGAATCTTTAGCAAGATGGTAAAACACTTCATATATCTTGCGCGTTTCAGAGTGAGAGAAATCAAGTGCCTCCCCTTTTCAGCAATTATCACGTCTTTGAACATACGTCTTCCAATGTCTGAGTCGTCATCGTCCACAGGGGAGTGCCAGTGGGTTTAGTCCCTGTGGGACGTGGCTCTCTGTCATCAGGCAAAGGTCCATATCCAGTTAATTGCACCAAGCGTACAGAAGATCCACCAACGCTGATCACCCAATGGAATCAAAGACCGTAGATCTTCAACGATTTGTCTCTTGCATGAAATCGTATCTCTGGACTAGGAGTTTTTTTCTCGTTATACTCAAAAAGCGGTGAAAAGGTAACTGAGCCAGAAGCGCCTTTCATTTCTTGATTAGCGTAGGTCTTTTTCAACTAGATTTAATGGCAAGATGTCGCTGGTTGATTGGACGGATTTCCTCAAAACAAAAGAGTAGGAATGTAGACAATATTGCTTGTAGTGAACAAAAAACGCTGATGTAAACCCCTGCTCGTCAACGACAAGTGTTTTGTTTTACGTGAACTACCAGTGTACACGACCTATGACTTTATGTCGCATCTGATTGACTAAGCAATTATGGTAAAGTATCTTGCTCATCGGACACCAGCATCGTGTCCAGCCAGGCCGAGATTTGAATCCACACTCAGTGAAGACAGAACTTGAATACGTTGAATTAGACCGCTCAGCCACGGCCATTCCCGTATCTGTTATGATCTGGTATGTTTTTTGTCACTTGAACATTTCTAACTAACGCGATGATCTGTCTCATACGGTTGATAACTTCCGGTGAATCACACAGGTATTAATGCTCGTAAAGTGAACGTCTTTCTTCCCTTCCACCTGGCTGAGAGTATAAAGTTTTTCCCGCTCTTTCTTAATAATCCCTTTGCTGTCGAACGTTTTCCAACGATCGTGCGTGATTCAAACCGCTTCAGAAATAGGTCGAGCGAATACGTGTTTCTCCTCGTTTATTGACAGGGTTGTGTTCTGATGCTTTAAAAGATGTTAAATTTCATTGGCTGTCCATTTGTCACGTTTGTTGCTTTTTGCTCTGTTTTGTAAATGTGTCTATGTGGTCGGTCAAACAAACGGAAATGGTTAGCGAAATTACTTGTCAATAAGTGTAACTTTATTTTTCAGGTCACGTTTCTGTGAAATGCAATTAAAACTGACAGTATTTCATGAAGTGAAACATAATGTGTTTAACCAAGTCACTCGTTTTCGCACTAATGTTCATATCACACAAATATTATGTAATTTACATTCGCTTCCAATTCTAGCCCTCGTATTTATTACAAGATTTTGTTGTTAACTTATCTGTCTTCATGGTATTGGCCCTATTTATTTCCAAAGCCCAATTTCACAGAAATGCTTAAACACAAAAAGTAGCACATCGACATTATGCTTACCGGATTAAGGTTACCAGCCAAAATACCATGTGACATGTACCATTTGTGACTGGTATCCTGCTCATTTGTGTTAAGCAGAAAATGTTTAAGCACTATTTTCTGCTTGAGCAACTCTATGAAATTTGACCCTGGATTTAGTCCAACAGTACCGTAACGGCCAGTCAGTAACATATGTTCTGAGAACAATGTTCTTTTGTCTGTCCTATTGTTCACCACTACATTTTATGGTTCTTGCTTTTTTCAATCTTCCGCTGTGAAGCTCTGGAATGACTTACCTACACATGTTTAACTGGTTGCAACCATACTGTCCAATTCTGGTCAAACCACATTCGTTTAATTGTAGTTTTCATTGGTCGTTTTCTTCTCTCCAGCGCACAGGGACCTCTTGGTGATATGTGCCAGATAAGAACCGTCATATTATTATTACAAATAACTTGACGTAAATGTAATTGTATGGTTTTTGTTTCTTAAAACCTAAACAGTAAAAACAAATAAGAATAAAATAAACAACCAATGGTCGCTTCATACTAATTATAATGAATTTTTGAGAAAGCTTTAATTTATTTCCGAATTTGTATGAGTTATATTTTGGAAGTTATAAAATGACATAATCTATGAATGCAATGTAAACTATAGATTCCATATTATTTTAAACTGGCTGCGTTCATCTTCCTTTGGATTTAGTCACACACACAATATACATTACTTTTTATTTTCTTTTTAATTAAATGTTAATTTACAAAAAATGCGTGGAATTTGTTTCACAGGTTCAGATAACCGTATCGTGGCCTTTGCTTATAACTAGTTGACGCAAAATGACATTTGTGAAGTATATTTAATGTCTCAAAACATAAACATGTTGATATTTTGAATTTTGTTTGCTTTCCAAATTCTTAGATTTATAATTATCCTAAACACGAAGCGAAATTGAACGGGATATTAAGATTCACGAACCCTTCACCGTTCGCCTAAAGGGCAACAACCACTTCGTGATCAGTATGTCATATTTCAAATTCCCCGGCGTCTGAATTTGCATATTCACTTACACGCATGACTGGACAGGACTGGGTTGTGGTTATTTATGAATAAATTACGTGGTCCCGCGCTATCTTCCTGGTACGCCGTGTCCGCATGAAAAGCTAAAGGTTAAAGCACTACATCGAGTTTCGTTAGTTTGTTTTTCTCAAAAAGCAAATTGGAAACTTCAGAGTGTTCGTCTAATGTACATGTAAATGTACTTTCTTGTTAAGTTTGGTTTATTTTACGTATGTGTACGATCAGAGGACATTACACAAAATGAACAATATTTATGCTTTCAGTCATTGGTTCTTTGATGTAAGCCAATCGATGAATCCAGACAAAACCCCACAGAATAGCGAAACAAATTGCTTGCTTCGTTAATAGATACACGGCTTTAAAGGGGATGTGTTGTCATGATTATAGCAGTAAATGGAATAGCCCAGTTACTATGCGCGCGTGCGCGCCGATGGTCACATCACAGTTTGACAAAGACGGCACCCTTTATGATTTGACCGCGCGCGCGTGTGCATTATCTGAGTTCATCTTTCTATGCACAGCCACAGGCTTGCCATAATCATGACGACACAACCCCTTTAATTGTGTATTACTGTTTGTAGAAAAAGTAAATACAACACACGGTATACCTTATCTTCAAGGTTTGGAAGAAAGTTAGTACCAATTTTGATTTTAACATCATGCAAAAATTGCTTCAATTGTTATTTCCTCGTTTATTTTTTGTTCGTTCAATTTAATACTGTGGTTGTTTGTTTATACAGTGTCTTGAATTGTAAACCATTTAAAACAAGTTATACTTATTTCTGTCAAAAGCAGCAGTACACGCATGCTCAGTAGCTGAATTATACTATAACTAGACCAACACCCGTCTTTCGAGTGTTGGTGAAAAGAAATACATCCTGGTTTGGATGGTTAATGTGGAAGACTTCACATTTTACGTGCTGTAACCACTGGTTGATGAAATTGTCTATGGAATTGCTGGGAATTCACATTAGTGGTAACGGCATAATGGAGCAACTTTTAAAAATTGACCTTTGACCCCGTTATGACATATGTTTGACCTCGAATGACCTCGGGTTGCAATGTTTCTACTTATGTTTGGAGGCCCAATGCTCGCCAGAACCGGAAGCCATGGCAGTATGATTGACTTAAGACGCATTTATCCCGATTTAAAATATTGCCCAACTTCGGTTTGTTAGTATAGTCAAAAACGGTTTGCGTAACACAGTCAGTGTAAATACGCAATTTTACATTTCGAGCCGGGTGTTGGAGATCGAGCAAAACAGTGTTTCTTCATTTTCTAATAAGTGTTCCGATTTTATTTCAATTTAATTTTTTAGAATTGTAAGTTTAAACTGTAATCGTTCACAAATTTATTTTTGGGATGGAAAAAAGGTGATGTGACAAAAATAAAAATCACACAGCGTTGCATCCACATTAATCTCCCATTAGACCTCGCATAGCCGATTGCCCAGAGGTGCCCGGAAGCTCATTTAGTGATCTTTTCGTCTCGAGACTTTCCCGGTGTACCGTCTATGGCGTAGATTCTTTCTCGATGCTAATGGATTCCAAAATTGTTAAAGAATTTCACCAATCTGATGAATATCAAAAGTGTTTTTAATATAGTTGTGACATAGATATGACATTTCTCTTTCATATGTCAAGAGGGGATCTAATAAGACGCTCAACCTTTTGTCAAATAGAGCCAGACTTTTGGGCCAAACAACATTACCGCACAAAATGATCCAAAACATTTTGAACTAGTATTTTGAAAAGGTCCCCAATTTCAAGGAATCTAATCCGATGATAGGGATGTTGAAAAATATTTCTCAAGACCGACATCTTAACAACACAGCACCTAGGTTATCATTTAATGGTTCTAGTCATCACAAGGCCAAGCCACCTTGCGATATGTTTAGGGCTTCTCACACCCAGGAATGTGACATATGAGACAGAAATGCTCCACAATGATCCTGACAAACTATTTTTGTTTTTGATGTTGAATACTGCAAGAAATTTCAGCGCTTGGTAATCATTTAAAATGAGAGTAAAATAATGCAT
Source organism: Marthasterias glacialis (assembly GCA_911728455.2). Classification (NCBI taxonomy): domain Eukaryota; kingdom Metazoa; phylum Echinodermata; class Asteroidea; order Forcipulatida; family Asteriidae; genus Marthasterias; species Marthasterias glacialis. Next base: position 14,218,869 of record OU452231.1, on the reverse strand, counting down.
GGATCGAAATGACAACATTGGGGAAAAAAAAAACAATACCGTACAAAGAATCACAGAAACCGCAAACGCCTCCAACATGTTCAACTTTGAAGATTAAATTTCCAAGGGTGAATTTATCCCTTTTAATTAAAGCAGTGGCTTCTTAGTGAAGATAAAAAAGGTAGTAACGCACTGGTTATCGCAGTTTATTGGTTGAGCAATTGCTTGATCTAGATAAAGACCTAGTCGTGTGGGTTCGAATCCCAGTCGAGGCACTTGTGTTTCAGAGCAAAAGACCTTAGCAGTTGCATCACATCACCAGCAGTATCCGTACTGCATAGGTAGATGTTATTATTGGTCAATAAACACCACTTTTGATCATTCTTTTGACTGGGAGAAGTCTTGATAAGGTTTCATCGGTTACCTTTGGCCTGGTGAAGGGATGACAATAATTGTCGTTGTTGTTGTTGTTGTTTTGTGTTGTTGTAAATGATGGTACTGGCGTTGTTGATGCTGTCGCTACTGGTGTCCTGTTGATTGATATGCATATCAATTCTGGCACTGGCAGATGGTCACAGAATACTGTTGTTTTACCGAAAATGTTCAAAAATGACGTTCATTGATAAATTGGATAGTATTGGATCCCACGCTAGAGTATTGTGTCTAGACGACGGTAGAATATGTATCGCTTTCTGGTTAGCAACGATGTGTTATCGCGGACACCCAAATCACTTCACTGAAAAATGCGGCTAGGCCGGTTATTCCGTGAATGACGTATACGCTTTCACGATGCCCGTTTCAGGAAATTCCAAGAAATTCTTCAGTTAAAGTTTTTTGATGTGGACGTTTTTGTCACAAAATTTATAAGTCACAACGTTTTATCGTAAGTGCAAATTCTAGCCCGAAAGTTTTAATCAAAACGTTTTTGTGTATCGGGCATTGTGAATGTACATGTAGTTCTTATCCGGATGCTGTTCACTGAAAAACGTGACGTTCCACGCACAGTGCTCAACTTCTATACCCAGCATGTAACCATTGTTCTGATCGGTCAGTCTTGCCCACTGGGTTAGTTCTTGATAGAGTCACCAGAACGGGAATCACCGTGGGTTTCCAATCCAGTTTCCGGCTTTATTACACTTTTGTAAGCATGCAAAAAACAGATAACAATTCCTTGGCGAAAACGCGTTATTGTTATTTATTTTTATTGTATCATTATGGTAATGAAACCAAGGTACCGTGAAAAGTGACTACACTATGACCCGTAGGCTTGAAGATACCTGTAGCAAGAAGATGATGAAGAAATGTCAGTTTTAGATGTGGGAGGAAAACCCAAATAGGGGAAGCCTACGCAATCAGGAGGGAGTGAAAACCCAAGTGACATCCGAGGCTCCCGTCCGGGGTTCGAACCGGTGTCCACAAAGGTGAAATGCAAGAAAGAAACCATTGAGCCAACCGTAATGTAATGTAATATGATACAAATCTGTATAATTTTATCTATTTAGTATTATATAGATACTTTAAGAAACACTTTTTTAACAGCTGGAACCTGGTCGTGGTACTTTTGACTTGTGTGTTATAACTGCGTCTCTTCACCTGGGTGTATAAGCGGGGACCCGTTAGTGTTGATGGTTTTGATTAACTCATCTGCTTGACTTTGTACATTCCGTTTGGTATGCCTTGTAGTTAATGTTTATTTATTGGAGTATTTTGCTGTTGCCCGATTTGGCAATGGCAATCTCCATGAAAAGACAGCGAGTCTGACGTAACAAACAAACATCGTTGTGTTTCGTCCGACGACCAAGCGATCACAGCGAATCTTGTTTATTTTCACTTACATTATTTAAAGTATACGGAAATCAATGTACCTATATTATTAAGTTGAAATCGGGACCAAATCCAATCTAGCTTCGAAAGATAGATGGCCACTCAAAATCTGATTAGCTCCAAGCTCTGGAATACCTTAGAGAGTGAGAATTCCTTCATGTAGCGCACGTCTAGCTGCTATAAGTTAATTCGCAGAGTAATCACCCGATGGTCAGAGTAATATTTGGGTTATCTCCTGCACACATCTTCTTAGATTAAACAACTACATGGAGATCAAGGGGGTAGAAAATGACTCTCGGTGTGAGAACTGATCAAGGTATTGGCTACCTCGAGAACTGATTAACCTTACGAACCATCGTCTAGACGGTTTTAGCATGGAGGTAGGTCTGTGTTTTCGTAATGCAGTTGACAATATTGGGTTTTGGGAATTACCATGACAGAAATGATAAGTTGATTAAACATGTTTTAGTGTCTTATCATGCTGGTGAAACAATTCAATTATTAACTAGCTGTAATATAAATTGGATAATGCTTCAACTTTAAACTTCCTGAAGCGTGTAAACAAGCCACAATGATAGGCCTACATAACTGCCTCTAACGATGGATTAGAACATAGCGAGTTATTATCGTTGGGACATGGTTAATCCAGACAAACACTCACCCAATATGTCCACAGTGTGTGAATATTGTCAGAATTAACAATTAAATATAACTCCAAAATAGTGGGCAGTGAGTTACATATGGTTTCTGCTCAGAATCTGATTGGTTAAGAGTAAGGTTCGATTGGCTGCACTTGGCTGTTCAAATTCCCCCCCACAGACCTATTACATTAATATGATCACCGACCCAATCAGGTGTGTAATTGAATTTGAAGATGCAAGAGTGAGTAATTTGATGCAAAACACACTACATGTATATGTAGGTAGTCATCAAATGTAATTTTGGAAAGAAGCGAAAGGATAAAAGAACGTTTAAGTGCAGTCATTTCATCCTATTTGAAAGAATGAATAAGGCGACTGAGGCTTCGTCAGCCACTTTGAAAACATGCGCTTTCGTACGTGGCGTTGAACAGGCCAATGTGGCCTAAGCCAGAGCGAACGGCCTAGCTGTGGTACTGACAAAGGCCTGTATAGGATCATTGATATCCATTAGTTTGAATAATAATAATAACGAAGATCGAAGATTCACAAATTGTTCTAATAAAATGAATGAAGGAAACAAAAGCGCACACATTTGCGTTTGAGTACGCGCGAAACTTGCAAATTCTATGCCTATAAATATGAATAATAATTGAAAAAAAACAAAAACATAATTCTTCCAAGCTGGTAAAGTAAATACAAGAATTAAAACAAAAGGAAACACGTAGGTATTCTTAAAAAATGCGGAGTCTCTCAAAACAAAAATAAAGATTTACCAGTTGAAAATGCACTTTTTGTCACTTTTATACCATAGCTTGTCTAACCATTAAAAAAAAAGAAATAAAAAGACTATATTAGAACTAAAACAAATCACTAAAAATGCCTTTTGCTCCGTCAAAAAGGCAATAATTGTGTACATTGAGAAATGTACATTGTATTTGAAAGTGTTGGTCATGATCGTGTTAGTCCCCAAAAAACCTCAAAGTTGTTTTTTTAAGATCGGGACACAATAGACCTTTATCACGGTGCGGCCATCTTGATTTTCTCCCATTAAAACCAATGTAACCAAACCGACTTAACTTAACTTTCTGGCAAACGAACATTTATGTTTCTTTTTATCTCAACAGATATAAAAATCTGATTGGAAAATGCCATCTCCCGAGAAAAACATTTACAAATACATGAAATTTTTGATAGGTCTTCACCTGAACATTTCAAAGGTTTCAAAACGTAAATTTATGCAAATGTCTGAAATCTGATATTTATGGTATAAGTGTTGATAACAGATGGTTTAAATTATTGCCCCGGGAAATGGAAAATCCACCGGGGTTTAATTTAAGAGATAACTGGAGAGAAATGCCACTAACTGATAGGGCTGTGACATCACGGGCGTAAGTGAAACGAGACACTCTTTACCTCTCCTGACCCTACTGTTTTTAGACGTGAAAACAGTCGTTTTGCATCGGTTGATTGCTTCCTGTTGGTACTGTAGATGGTTTAAGTTACGGTGATTTATGTTCGAATGGATAATGACTTATTGAGCGAAGGCTAAAGGGAAAGAAGTGCTGCAGGTACCATTCACAACGACTGTGCTTCTTTGCAATGACTTCACAGTTACACTGCAACCTTATAATGTTCGCTTGCGTCTTTAAGTTATGAGTGTATAGCGTATATTCTGAAAGAATTTTTAATGAATACATTATGGTCACTCTTTGTTTGCCTAGGATAAATTGCAGTGAATGTTGTTTGTGAGGTTGGGTTTTAACGGTAGGGTAAGATCTGAATGGTATTAGGATTGAAAAGATGATGTGAGAAAAAAAAAACCGCACCAGCTACCTCTATCAGATAACCTCTTCCCCAGCAACCGTCTGCACTTAACCACTCACACTGCCGAGTCTTGTTGGTTAAACTTCAGTCCACTCTTGTGGCTAGAGTGTTAAGCTAACCTTTTTGAGAGTGCGATTTGTCAAAACTCTTGATCAGTGACATTCTACTCAAAGACTCGACTGATTTTATAATTCCAAATCTGTCTTACTCGGTGACTTTTTCCTGCATGTGGTTTGAAGAGTTTTAGTGAAGAGACTGCGGAATGATTAAATTTGAGCAAATTGAGAGTGCTCAAGTATTGAATCTTATACAGTCCTTGTGATTGTTTCTACAGGTGCTTTCACCATTCAATTACGATGAGAGAAAGCTGACTTGAGGCTCATCTTTTGATAGCAACGGTACCTCCAACTGAGGTACTGCTATAACATCATGGGGGACCCCAACTCGGTAGCGTTGTACTACGTGGGGTGCGGTGAGGTGTGCAGTCCCCTTCCCGGCAAACATACCGAGAGCCTCATTCATTTACTGCTCCTCAGGCATCTCAGAGAGGAGCTCCAATCCTCGGACGGTACTGAAGCATTCTCTCCGAGCAGACCCCTCGGTGAGGCTATCGGGAGGCGAGTGGACTTCCTCCAGAGCGGAGACTTCAGCGGCCTACGGGCCGTCGACCATGAGACAGGGGTACCCTTCCTGGGGTCGAAGTGGTACGCTGTCGGTCAATGCTCTGCTAGCACCACGCTAAGACAATGGTTCTCCATCACGGTTGGCTACACGGATGATAAAGAGTGGACTTGCTATGTCTTCAGTGCTCCTTCAAGGCGACAGGTAAGTCCTCAAAGAAATAATTATTCAGAAATGTTATTGATGATGCATAAGACCTACCTACCTTCCACTATATGTCTGCAATCTTAAGTAGTTACATGGAGTGCATGGGAACAAACTTCACCTCAAGAAATTGTCTCAACTGAACTAGTAGGCCCTCTACCTAATGTACAATGCAGGGTGGGCTACAAATCAACTGTTTTTCCAGGGGCCGTTGCACCCTACTCCTGGGGCTGAAACAGAGTTACCCCCTTTACAGTCCGTAAGGATGTAGGCTTGGGTATCATCCATCAGAAGCCCGGCTGGTAGAGCAGAAGTCTCTACCTCCCCAACTTTTACGAAGCAATTATGGTTAAATGCCTACCTCAAGGACACAGGTGTCATGACCGGGACTCGAACCCACACTCCTATGAGCCACCAGAGCCCGATGCACTAACCACTCGGCCATGACACGCCACTAACTCTATTTTTTACATGGACGACAATGTATTTAAATATCTGAATATGAATCAATAACATTGTCAAACACAAAATGGGTGTTGGGAAGGCTGTGTATCACATTATATTATGAGAGTAACTTCTAAATTTGAGATTGCCTTTAAACTTCTAGTTTTAACCTATAAGCTTACAGGTTTGGGAATATGTACTATTGCAAACGCTTATGTTGTTAAAGTTGCGTGGGCCGTTGTTCGCTGAAATAAATGTTTTCTTTTATAATTGTTTTTTTCTGAATGAAATTTCACAGATGATGCTGTTTTAAAACGAAAAACTTTCGCATGTCCTTGGGATGCACAAATACGATCATGAAACGTGCGAAGTTGTTTGTACATATGGCTATAGCTTTCTAGATTTTAAGTAACTACCACTTATTATGGCAATTTTTTGCGCAATACCTAAAATGAAAGCGTATAACTTTCTGGAATATTTAAAAATAGTTGTCTAAATGTTAAAATCTAAATTTTCGGGACAAATCAGCCAAAAATCGGGCCTAGCATCATCTTTAACGTCTGTTCCGATTTTTCTTTTGAAAGATGCACCCTCTGCATTTTGTATACGACAACTCTACACCAATTACCTGATTGTGATTTTGACGAATGCATGTTTTTATTCTGGTTTATCATTGTTCATATTAGCGAGATATACCACTTTGTTTTAAATTCTAATGGTTGACAAATCGGAATAGGCCCAGACTAGAGGAAGACAAGTGTTGTTTGCCTTCTTCTCTAACATTATGTTACACAGTTGGAATAACGTGATTAGAACTCAGTCTACAATGTTATATTTATACTTTATACACAAATCTTATTACCTACATCTTGTGTTATAAAGAGTAATGCTACTAGGCCTTCCCGTGTTGCGTGTCTCTGCGTTGCGATCACGTACTCGGGCCCAACTTCAAACCTTTAAAACCAACATGCATGGCCAAATCGTACTTCAATTAATCAGAATTAACGTGCCGCGTTGATGACACTTGCCCGGCGGGGCTGTGCTTGTCGGGGCCGCTAATTCGCTAGATTTGTCTACCGGCAGTAAGCAGCCGAGGCATGGTTTACCTGGATTCGTCAGACTCGGCTACTGATTATTAGTCAAGTATGTGCGTATGTGTGAAGCATGCCGCAAGGTGAATCCGGCGGGGGGGGGGGGGGGGAATGTTTTAAAGGGATGTTGTCCAACAATGGGTGATTGTATTCACTTTAATTTTGTTGTTATGGAACCAAGTGTTCCTCAAAAGCTCCTTTGCGGATTTAATTATGTCTGTGAACTGAAGTTGATGAAGAAGATAAGTTCGGTTTGGACTAAAGAAGGAAACCTCAGTAGATGAGGAGGGGAGGGGGGGGGGGGAACCCCGCAATTCAGTTTGGAATGTATTGTGGACTGAGATGGAAAACGATCCAGAATTGACAGAACCACCATGCCAACCCGATCTTTCGGGCTGGCCAAAATTCTTTTCAAGGAGCAAGGAGTATGCCTGCAAGTGTTTTCTGATGAAAAGTGGAGTGGTTGTCCGACAGTCATGGGAATATAACCTTTAATATTGGAAAAAAAAACGTTCAGAATAATTGTATAAATCTTAACAATGAGAGCTTGGATTGTTTGATGAATATTCAAGAAATGCTTCATGATAATATATACGTGGTTTTGTGTCACTTCAATGTCTGCTTAATGTCAAAACAATATGATTTCTATAAAAGCCCAACAGATATCCGAAAAATAATTTGTTTACATTCAAATCCACAGCTTGTACCATTTTCTAAATATATAATCAGGCCGTATCCCGTCGATTCCACGGCCTTTTTTGTTTGTGGCATACCCTTCTGGTTTTTGCTGTTGCAGTGAATCTATTCTATATTATCCAGAGATCAAACTAAAGATCCAGCTTAAGAAAGGAGATGATATCTTCCAAGCTTATTGATTGATCATATTTCAGAAGGAAACAAATCTCTGAACCACGTGTTTTTACAAGTAGACTCTATTGGTGATTCTAGTGAAAGGCCAGCTTAAAAATGACCGTGTTGTCGCAGTTGTGTCAGGGTTGATAGATAAGAGAAACTGAAGAAGACAAAATGCGATTTGTGAAATAATTTTTAGTTTGATAATTCTGTTAGGCCCTATATCCTTATCAATTAAAATTCCATCAAACTATTTGTGTTACATAATTTATTACGTCATGACTGTATTCATTCCATGATTTTTTAAATACACAGTTTACAGAGCCATCGAGTACATTGGTATTAATGCCAATTCGAGAAAACAGCAATTAAGGTTAAAGTTTTTCGGGGATTTGTTTATTGTTATTTTATCTTTGTGGAAATGGAAAACAAGTGACCCATTTAAATAACATAAAGAGCAATAGTTCACTAATACACTACATCAAACAACAAGTCTCAAGTTTGCGCTGATTGCCATTCCTACTCTTTACATTAACGATTGAATATGTAATTATCAATAATAGGGACGCGTTGTACCAACATTTTAATCCACATCTGTGTAGCCGCCAAGCCACTGCTGCAAAGACCAAGACATCGGGAATGACCAAGCCACGAGGGCCATATACTTGTCAGGAATTTCTAATGTTTTTCTTTATTTCTCGATTTTTGCTACACTAACGGGGTAGCAAAAATTCCCAGCCAATCAGAAGCGATGAGGTTGGCATAAAGTACCAACATTTAACATTATAAATAAATGATGTTGAAACTTTATGAATAATTCAACAACAACAAAAACGCAAAATCAAGTTGGGAAAGGCCTTCCTGACTTCCCACTGGATCGTGCGCACTGACTTGGTCAAAATGCTAATGCTCAGAAGTCACTGGTGTCTCTCCCTGTGCAGTATCTGAACTGTGAACGGTTCTGACCAACAAATCGAAAGCTTACAATTTATCATACATTACTCTATATAGCTGAAATGTGTTGTGGTATAGCTGCTGCTGTGAGCGAGTGTACCGCACCCCATCATTAACATTTAAATTACCCGCCGAGTCACTGTACCGTTTAACTTTTTACATAAGATAAAACCGAATAAATACTGATTTCCTAAATGGGTCTAGTTATTCCAAAAAGCTGCAGGGACCAGCTGCGTATTAAAACTTACTTTATTGTTATAGTTTGGCTTGACAAATTTTCTGCTAGAATCCTTCGGAAGTTAAATTAGCGTGCTCATCAGCCAAGTGGAAATACTTACACAAAAATGCCATGTAATGTTTATTGCTCGTTAGCTGTAACCTTTAGCAGACACATTCAGCAAGATTTTCTCGCTTTTATGGCGGTTCTCTAAAATTCTTACTGACGGTATGTAGCGACTGTACACTGATACGAAGACACCATGGGTGAAACTACTGATACGCACCGTAATTGCCCTCGGGCTCAGCAGGGTCCTGTCAATACTGCCACGTATTATTCAATTCTACCCTGTGTAATACTGTCCAACGGATGTATCGTCTCTCTTGTATCAATTCCAATTGCGATGGAATGGGCTTTATAAACTTGAAATTGCTAAATTTTGGTCTCATCCTCATGAATTTGAGCTGTCTTGGTATAGACACAGTCGTCTTATTCAAGATAATGTGAAAGTGAGGCTGTAAATATCACAGCTGTTTGCATAACTTACATTGGTGTAAACAACATCTGATAGTTTAATCAATACTTTGTCGCTCTTGACATGAAATTTTGAATAAATGTTATTTACTATTTGATTCACTTCATTTCATCTAATTCACTCAATACAAATTAGCATTTGAAAGCGAGGTTGCCCATGCAGAATGCAAAATCTGCTTATCATAATGAGCATTTGCACGCACGCTTTGCGAAGCCTTGGCAATAAATTGTTGGCTAACTTGCTTTTTCACTTGGCTTTGACCGTGACGGATCCATCGTAACATTGAACACGTTGTGGTGTGTATTGATATAAAACGGCTGATCACACACACAGTCCCGTGTTGTGTCATAGACATTAAATGGAGCGCTTTACAGCCAGGCTCTAGGCCAGGCTGTATCAAAAACACCACACGAGTTGAGTTTGGTTTCCAAAACCAAGAAATGTATAGTAAAAACCTAGAAGGAGACAAATAACTCTCAAGAGACCTTAATACAAAGCCTTTGATGGTAATTATGACTATTACTGGATGGCTAATTTACTAATATAAGTATTAATGTTCAAAGTTGTCAAACCAATTTCTACAATCACAACCGAAGTTGTCAAATTTGGCTACGGTTATTGATATGGACGGTTTGCTTCAACTTAGAGTACAACCCGGTTCGAATCCCTCCGCAGATCAGACCAGAGAAACGCAAGTCGGTTTCTTCCCAAGTCTAAAACTGAACAGGCCTACTAGTCATTTTCGCAGATATATATTTGTTTCATTATCAAACATATTATGGTTCGAGAACGTCTTCCTTTAAAAACTAAGTGGCCAATTTAAACGTCCCGTTATTCTATTTAGAGCAAACTCGAAAGCTCCTCAAAACAGTCATTCAATTGCACTTAATGTATAAGCTAATATACTTCTACGTCATGGATTAAAAAAGATAACCATTTAATTTAACAATCCACTCGAACAGCATTCAAATTGGCGTCAACTTTTCGCAGCATGCATTTGGTCGCTCAAATTCGTTTTCGGGCAGGCATTCGATGAAAGGGTGCAGCTAAATATTGACGCATTGTTGAATTACAATGAACGTAGCCTCTACTTTGGATTTTAAATGGATTTCAATTGGTTCACTTAAAAGCATGACAATCACTTTCCTGAGACTCTTCGACAACAATGCTATAAGTACAACTACAAACTGAAGAATATGTGACTAAGAAAGGGCCAAGAATAAAACATGAATTATTAAAGAGACAATTACAAAAAATAATGACACTGACAAGGAAAATGAAATTATCCAATGTATATCATGTGTCTCCATACGTTAAAACCAGTTAAGAAAGAAGAAAAAAAAACACCCCAAAAACCAAAGGAACAAAGAATCATAGAAATCCGTGGTTTGCATTTGTTTCTAGTTATTTATAATGCTCATTTTGCAAATTCGCTCTCATACTTTCAAGGCTTTGTACTGATAACGAATAAATAATAATAATTGTTAGGCATTTCTAGGCACTTTAAAGACATTTTTTTTTGAGCCTAAGGCTTTTCCAATATCCACTCCTTAGAAGTATGCGGCTCCGGTAGCCAAATTGTCGCACAGTTACATCATCTACACCGGGCCCTCACATGTACTTACTTCTGGTTGTTAACAAACAAGGAATCCACCTTCAACACTTAATAATTTTTATCAACCTTCAAATCTATGTAAGTTGTAATCAAATTCAGTTTAAATGTGAGACTTTCTATGACTCTAGGTGGCAGCCCACATACCAGGTAAATCCAATTCCAAGTTTCCTGTTCCATCTGCTGGAAAAATTGTTCTGTAATTTTGCAATTTTGTTTGTGTTTCGCTCATTAACCAGAAATTAATAGTTTACTGCAAGTCTCAACCTGGGTTGTATCTGCTTCAAAAATGAAAATATCTAGTTTTCATTCGTAATAAGAAATGATTTGATAAGAGTAGCAAACCGTTTAAGAGATGCGTGTGCTCACTTATATCAGGAGCTTCTGGTTGGATATCACTCCAAATGGCTACATCCTCACACAGCGGAAAAATGGATTGAAATACGGGATATGAACTGATGCCTGCAATTACTAATCGAGAAAATGATTGGCTGGATTGGTGTACAAAATCCTCAAGCCCGAGCACTTGGACCTAATATGCAATGCATAATGTTAGAGGGTAATAAGCCGGCAAAACATGGAACTTTGGCATACTACACCAAGTACACTTCACTTCATTCGAAGAAAAAAGATTAACTATACGGAGCCCCTGGGGTGCTATTGAATTCATTTCAAGATTGCTACCGAGACGGGGTTGAATAATAATTCAAGGAGAAAAATGTATTAACTTGATAAAATTGAAAGTGTTTTACATCGGTAGACTTCTTGTATGTTCTTACGATGGGAAAGACGATGAAAGGTTATAAGTAAGGGTACATAATTGTGTTTATCCTCTGATAAACAAACCTCAAAAGAACCTGTAAACATTTCAACAAAATAGTCGCTACACTTTTTGAGAAAACGCATATTAAGATTTTTTGGTTATATAATCCTTTTAAAAATGACTTGAATTTGGGATGAAATATTTGTAGTCATAGGCCTAAGATTACTTTGCAGAGGAGTTCTCAGAGTTCTCTGTCACTTTCAACAAACTAACAGTACTTGAACTTTCCATTAATTTTGACATTTGTTTTTATTTTATATAGTATTGAACCATCTTTATGAAGTAATTGACTGCATATCTTCAGCGAACGCGGCTTTAGAACACTGAACAGACGTTTAAAACCCCGTGGCCATCTTGGTCAGATTCCCCGTCGTCGCCGCAATCATTTTAAGTGTTGTTAATTTAAAAGAGCCTGACTTATTTGGACGCGCTGATTGTGCCTTCGGAGAAAACGAAAACCAAACGAGATCGCGGCACGTTGATAAAGGTCATTACCCTGAGCACATAGCGCCGAAGTCTCATGCTCCAAAAGGTTCCGAGAACTGCGAAGTCTAAATCACCTCAAAGACGTATAAAATCCGATCCGGTTTCTTTCCTCTTTTCATGATGAAGTCATTTCTGCTCGCTGGCCAGTGATTTTCAGCTACGTCGGTAAATACAAGAAACCTAATCAAAATGTATAACAATCAATGCGAGTAGCAAACTTTTTTTTCATGGCTTCTGTCGTTTCTGGCACTGGGGTAGATTTTCTGTGTGAGCCAAACATCTTTTGGCCTCAGATGCAAATTTAACGCCGGGCTACAATCAAGCGGACAGAGGTGTACAGTAATGGACGACTGCAGAGAGTTTTTAACTTACTCCCTTTTATTTCCAAGTAGGAAGCCAAATAAGTAAAATCAAATATAAAATAGAATATTATTATTATTTTTAACACGACACTCCTCTTGACATGGATAAAGTCCATTTTAGACTCAGACCCAATGGCCAAATTTAGAGCTGCTCAAGCACAAAATTTAACTAAGCACGAAACGAATTAAGATTACCAACCATACTATACCCTGTCATACATACAACTTGTGGTTGATTTCTTGCTTATTTCTGATAAGCGGAAATTAATTATGCTGCTTAATAAAATGGGGCCAGATTAGAAATCTGAAGGCTGTTGAATACTATACCTGTGTTTATAATGCTTTAGTTTTGTAGTCCAAATTTGATGCAAATTTCCATGCTTGTCAGGTGGTTATGGCAAAGTTCATGTTCAATGTATTGCATTTTGTCCACTTCGTCTATACTGTTTCGTATGTTACAATTTGGGTTGATGTTCTCCGTGAATTTTTCAATAAGAAGCTCAAATTATACCCAGATATAGCATCGTGTACTTGATTTTTATCAAAGGAGTCAGTTCGTACAACGCTGTCGTGGCACAGGCGAACTCCACTCTAACGCCACATAAAGCCCATTGATCGCAAAGCCATCAACACCGAGAATCAAATATGTTTAATCAATCAATCCAACCAGCCAGAGATTACAGATAAAATCGATCGATCTTACTATAATCTAACATCCTCGTGTAACATCCCCCCTACAATTCACCACTTCGTATAATGAAGCTCTCACATGACAGGTATGATTTACATCCTGGTATTTCGTCGATACGCTCTGACGTCATTCTCTAGTACAAAACACTTCAGACACCTATTGTAGGATGACGTGCGAAAGTGTGCAGCCTCCATTTCAGGCTGGTGACCTTTTCCCCACACTTGCTTCACAATCTTCTTTGAAGTGAAGCTTAATAAGTGATTTGCGATTTTTAATAATTTGGTTGGATGAAGCATTAAGCCAACATGAACTAGTAATCAAACTTTGACTTTGGGAGAACCCAGACCTTTGGGTCCGTGAAGTTGTTTACTTTTTATTGTTGTTGTTGTTGTTGCTGTTGTGTTGTTGTTGTTGTTGTTGTTGTTGTTGTTGTTGTTGTTGCTGTTGTGTTGTTGTTGTTGTTGTTGTTGTTGTTGTTGTTGTTGTTGTTGTTGTTGTTGTTGTTGTTGCTGCTGTTGTTGTTGTTGTTGTTGTTGTTGAAACAACCTTAAATAAATATATTCGAGACCGAAAAAAAATCATGCTGCCAAGGAACAGAAATACCGGTTGCTCATGTATAAATCATTTTTAAAATTGGCTGCTGTAAAATTGTCACATTCACCGTCTTTCCGATCGTCATCGTTTCCTTAATTATGCACTTGTTCTCCCACCGCGTCTCGATACGCTTCTTACCCACAAGATAATAAACAATGTAACTTTGCATGTATACGCGTTGCCTTGGTAACCCAAAAGTGCCACATTTAGACGAACTCTGTGAAAGGTGTAAATGATTTTGCACAAGGAGCTACCTTGGCCAGAAGGGCAATGGAACTTGGAGTAGTTGCATTCTTACTGTGGCTCAATACTTGTCCTATATTTGCCTCAATGACAACTACTGTTGTGTCTCTTTACATGAGGCGTCTTGTACTTTGTGGCGTAACAAACCCAGGCGTCTTCTGTCTATTGATTCCGAGGCAGGTGGTTAAAAGTAGCCGGAAATCTATCCCTTCGGACTCCTGCCAGGGGGAATAGACGCCTCCTTTTTTTCAGTCATGGGCTCTTGTATCAAACATGATGTGTTTCAGTTCAAGACTTATGAACAGGGTCTTCAAACTAACAGATTTATATCTTTTTTATGTAATTTGTTAATGTGCTCATCATTCAATCTGGACGCAATTCAGCTGTTTGACTGCCATGGTCGAATATTAATACATCGTTTAATAAATCAAATGAAAACATTAACAAAGTAGTACCTTTTATCGAATGAAAAGCAGAAGATATAATTCTTCACAGATCATTAGTACGATAACTCCTTGGGCCAAATGTTAAACAAAACTGTACGATTTACTTGTAAAGGCGGTTTAAAAAGTGAAACTATCATTGCAAACGTTATTCTCCGACATGTCAGACATAATTTTGTAATAAATGTTTTTAATAAAATTATGTGGCAAATTATAAATTATAAATTTGTTGTCTTCCATTATGTGCACAATGTTAAAATATATCTGACATAATTTACCCATCATATTTTGTAATGAGTTATACTGTTGCATAGTGCAAAACAAAACATTTTTCTATGAATTTATGTGGCAAATATACGCTTTTTGTTTTCTTCCATTGTGCACAATGTTAGAATATATCTGACATAATTTATCCATCATATTTTGTAATGAGTTATACTGTTGCATAATGCAAATTTTTCTATGAATTTATGTGGCAAATATACGATTTGTTTTCTTCCATTATGTCACAATGTTAAAATATATCTGACATAACTTATCCATCATATTTTGTAATGAGTTGTACTGTTGCATAATGCAAAAAGACCAATGTTCTATGGATTATGTGGCAAATATACGCTATTTGTTTTCTTCCATTGTGTCACAATGTTAAAGACGCAGCTCGTTACCATTACCCGACGACTATTTCTGTGCCACAAAATGATCATGTACCCGTACACAGTTTATGTACAACGCGTGCGCAGGTCAAAGGTGATTTTTCGTGGTATGAATTTGTCGCGCGTTGACCAGCGGGCGTCTTTGATGCAAACAATTTCCAATGAATTTATGGGGCAAATTATATACTATTTGTATAGATATCCCCGGTATGGTCATTTATTTCACTGTGTTTTTGTTTTGTTTGCATTGATCAAAAGTGATTCTTTATATTAGAATCATTTGCTGTGCGTGATTTAAGTTTATCAGTTTACTGTTTATAAAGTTAACGTGTAATACTTGATAAGTGATGGTCGAACAAGTCTGCGTTACTTCTGTCTGGAACCTGAACTACTACTCTAACGATTGCAAGAAAAATGTTCTTCCAACATTCCTGTCTCATTTCGATTTGCCAAATCGATCAGTGAACGTGCACAAAATCTCTAATAAAATATAAACCGCTATTCTATGTTTTCTCGAAAGAAAAGAAAAGAAAGTGTTTATTTATCTATTTATTTATTTGTGTGATTTGTTGGTTAAAAACTAGAGGATTGTAATGAATCTGGTCTTTCAAAAATAATAGCATATCGCCCATAGCTTGCGAATATATAGATTTGATATTAATCACGGTACGATGTACGAGGCCGTCGCCCATGCAGGCAGGGTAGCAATGTTTGTCTTGAAATTATTGATGATTTCTGGAATTAAAGTTTGTCGCCGTATACAAAACAAGCTCTTGTCCTGATCTTCCCCTCGTTGTACCCAGGAAATTGCCCCCCGAGTACTGAAACGAGTTCCATTCATCGCTGTGAGGACAAAGTCATGAGCGTGCATCGACGTCCCATTGTCGCGTCCATGTAGTTTAACCATTCCTTAACGGTTGCACGTTTGCTCAATGGTTGTAGACGGCAGGAAATTGGCTCAGGGCCGAGATACTAGCTTGCAACTTTGTCCTGGTCGGTCACGCTTTCGCCGTTACAGATAGAAAACAAATAGTGTCTCGTTTCTAATATTAGAGCTGCACGGAAACTCTAACGGATCATTCCATTTATAGCAAATCAACATGAACAAATGCTGCCGAATTGTTTGCGTTTAAAACAACTTCATAAACCATTAACGAACAACTGGTTTCATCTACAGAGCCATTGCATGGCTACCGGTACATAGGACCGAATCTCTCTAGAAACAGGTTACCGAATCAAAACAACACATCATGTAAACAACTTATGACCCGTTCACGTATGAAGTTTTTGCAGGGCATCATTGATGTACTTCATGAGCTTTTTTTAGCTTATACTTTGGCATGTGATCACTGTTGTCATGTGACAGGATTGGTACCCTTCTAAAGAACAAGATAGCATTTTCCAACTAAAACCCCGTTAAAATTCATATCAAATTTTGCCGTAATATGAATCAGTATACAAACAATGAATGTTCAATGGTGGGAATAGTTCCATGAATTTAAAATAATGGAATGTTCTATTCAACGAGGTGAGTCCATCTTCCAACATGTGCCAATTTAAAAACTCATAACAACCAAGTAGATCTTTGTCATTTGATTGGAGGGTAAAACTATCACAATTAACTTTACCAGATTGTATTCTGGCGCCCTTTAAGAAGGCGTTTGTACTGCTGGGTATTACGCATGGTGTGATCTAGGGTGAAATAGATCAAAATTGAATTTTTTTTTTTTTTTTTTTTTTTTTTTTTTCTTTTTACATAGGAATAATTGAACGCCGTGTGACATACAATCATTCAATAAAATGACACGGGTCGCAGTACTTTGGTGTTATGTAATACGTTTTCCAAATTGATTCACACAATTATATTATGATGGATTTTACATTTGTTTACTTCCATAATGAAAAAAAAATATATTATGCATACAATGATCCTATTTTTGTCAATGTGTGCGATATCTTTTTCAGTAGAAATGTTAACTCGCCTACCATACTCAAAACCTACCTCACAAGTCTCTTATAATATTAATTTATGTAGTATTTCTACAAAAGGACTCATAAATCATGACTGACATAGTAGTTATAGCTGCAGCCATGATCATTTGTGACTTCACTAATGTCGTCTGAGCTCCCAATCGCGCCCCAATAAAACATGCGTCGTCTATATCTCGTTAACTACCTTTGCTGAAACTCGAACATTCAGTAACCCAATGGGACATTGAACAATTTCCCAGCTTTGAACTGAAAGTCACCTTTCCATTTTTAAACAAAATCAGCAGCAACTTATGGACACTGCTTAAAACAACGGCAAGAATTGTGTGTTTTCTCCTCTCCCTCTGTAAGGGACTTAAGGTCGCTGCCGGAGTCGTGCCATCCAAAGGGAATTCTAATTAAGCGCAAAAGCTCGCAACGCAATTGCAAAATCCGACGCGGAAATCTTAAACGATTGGCATTAAACGGACGAAGATGGGGTATCAGTATAACGTATAGGAGACGTAAACCACGGCACATGAAGTGATTGGTAAACGGCTATGGTGTACTTGAAGGCGATATGCGGCTTTTAGGTTTAGTCAGTTGGTAAGAAGAACCATGTCATAACGGATATCTAGTCAAATACCTTTTGTGTCCTCCTTTCGATTCATTTAACGATCCGTCCAAATAGTTCAACTTTATAGGACTATTCTTATTACAGGATATCAAATAATTCAAGTTTATCCTTGTGTTGAATTTAAGAGAAAGTAACTTTATGTCTGCAATCAATATAGACAAGGATGTTCCGAACTTACTTGATGTGAACAACAGCACACAGTGGTGAGGCAAATTAACACCAGGAACGGTGCTTCACAAAAACAATATGTAATGACTTCATTTTATTTTATTTTTTCACATCCACTCCCAACAATAAATGAAGCATTAAATGAACACGCTGTATCAATATCAGAAAATGTCCACATATTGCAAACAAAAGACGAGGTGACCCTCAAGGCATTCGTGAATCTTCAGAGAGCAAATTGCCCAGTAGTTGAGACCTTTTGATTGCTAAGGCAAAGTGGATAGAGTGGTTGAATCTCTACAACCAGGATCTTATTCTGCCGAGCCTTTCAAGCCAGGCAAATCATTTCGAAGCGCAGACAAATCTTGTTTGACAAAATAGGATACAAAACAAAGTGTCATGCAATGTAGCTTTCAGTTGCTTGGCCCCGTAGAAACTATTTGTATTATTAATGTTTCAGTGTATGGCGATGGAAATGGGCACTGTTCAGCTTGAATGAGCCCTTTGGGTATATAGGAGGTAAAGCTTTAGATCATGGGTCTATAACAGATGCACAAGCCAGGTACACTTTAATATTGCGAAGTAGAAGGGTGTGGCCAATTTGCTACCGTACCGCTTCGATCATTAAAAATGCAAACATAAAATGGTAATAGTTTTTGTAAGAAATTTTTTGGTTTAGAACCTTTATTTACACGCTTTTGAAACTTTTCTAATTCCTTCCAGGGCAAATGCCCTTTTTGAAATCTACAATTATTGGATTTTAGAATATACCGGCACGGTACTGTAACGTCTCTATGGGGAAATATTTGCCATCATTCTGCTAATTGAGGCCACGATTACTGATGACAATATCCTCGTCTATGGATTTCGAAAAGAGTGCATCTACTCTCAAAAGAGTTGTATCCATACTTCCACAATTGCCTGCGATTTTCTTGATGGTCTACGTGATCGTTACATGGTTTAGTTGAGCAGGGTACAACCGAGTATCATCAATCTTCATTTGAAATAAATGATTTGTTGCTTTTAGAGTCAGCCATGGTTTAAACAATCTGGCGATAGCGCAGCCTGGAGAGTTGGACGGTGGTTTTTATTAATTTTGTCAACCATTACATAAGCCCATAGGTGTAGTGTGTTTCTTCTTTTCCGAAGGTTTTGTCTTCTGCATTTTAGTTTTGGCAAATCAGACAGTTTCGGGTGCTTACGTTCAAGGAGAGCTGATTTATGCATTTGCAAATCCACATTCTGGTAAAATTGCCGTAAAGTTTTAATCCTTGGTGGGCACAACAAAGCATCTCGTGAAAAAAAAATTCTGCAATGCAATATTTAATTAGTCTCAGAATTATTTGCAAGTGCATCATCTGCGCATGCACCGCGTAACCAACGGCGAACCGCCTCAGGGGTTAAGTTATCATCACGAAACGGACATGGGAGGTTTGGGTTACCAGGAGCCTCGATTGCCCCAGCGTCATCCGTCACTAAAGCCCCCCGATTATTCGGCGTCACGAACCGCCCACTCGGTGTTTTATGTCCCGGCTCATCCGGAGATCGCCTCGATATCACGAGACACGTTAGACGAACACGAGACAGTAAACCACCAGCCCAAACGAGCAGTTGGAGCGTGTAAGGATGGATATTTGAACGGAGTGCATATTAAGCAGGGTTAGCGGTTTGAGATGAGAGAGACTCATCCATGTGCTAAGCATTTTGAATTTAGATCAGCAAAGATACTTTATTAGATGACACTGTGTCTGAGGCCAATTCAAATAAGCTGCTTAACTAGAATTTAAAAAATGCTAAACACAGGAAAAGGTTTGTCAACAAGAGTGTCACAAACCTTGTTTGAGAAATAAACATGCAATGTCAGTCTCTTCAAGAAGAAGAATTAATATACCATGCCCGATATGTGGCAGAGGGAGGCCCCCGACCAAAATTTTCCCATTCTCTAACACACTCTTCCCCTCTTGTACAGAAGCACCCCCTTAAAATCCTCATAAGAATTCCTGAGATTTCTAGAACGTAATGAAGACACAATAGGAGGGTGGGGGCGGGTACACCCTGCCACATATCGAGCACCAAATGAGAAATAAGCCTGATTTGCGGTTAGTTGATTTTCCTAAATCAAATTAATTGGTTTTAAAACGAGCAATAACGATAATTTTACATTCTTTGTTTGCTGTAGTTGTTCAGAGCATTATAAGCAAACGAGATCATGTATTTCAGGACAAATTAGCGCAGACCATAGTCCCTATGAAGTAGCAACCGGCATCATTTTCCACATAAAAAGTAAGCGATTTACTTACGATCTTTTGTAAAACACAATTCATACAATTTTTGTATCATATGCAGGCGGCATTACTCGAATCTTATCATACCCAGTCATGGTTAGGATGAAGTTTTAAAATATAGTAGCTTTGCGACCTCAAACTCACTTTGAATAGGGTCTTCATTTGAATCCGTTTAGAATATCCACACTAATGTTTGCACCCCTCTCTCTTAAACCCCTCTCGTAACCATAGTACACAGTAAGAAAACTTAAAATGTAATTTTATAAACAGTTTTTGTTTTTACCGTTTCTTCTGTCATACGTGAATGGTTATTTATCGCAGGATTAACAATCAGATGCTTGCCCGAAGGCTTCATAGACAGAACAAAACAAGTTTTCAGTTTTTAGCTTTCTAAGGTATAGAGTTGCACAGATGACTGAAAAACAAATCATTAATGACAAATGTTGAACTTCTCATTAAATTGAGCTAAGAACCAATATAGTTAAATTCCATTTGGGAAAACTGCCACGACGGAAATCCCGTCCCCCCTACCCCGATTGAAAAGAAGAAAAAACCTAAGTTCCCAGTTCGATTTAGCTGAATCGACACGAACCCACAAACATGCACAAAATCACAGATACAGCAACAATACTACTATACTACTACTCCTAAAAATAATAATAATACATTTATATAGCACCAAATCTACATTTTTAATGCTCCAAGGCGCTTCACAAAGGCATAAAAAAGGTTTAAAAAAAAAAAAAAAAAAAAAAATCCCATAAGCAACAAACGTAGTCCTATACCATAATTTTCTGTCCCCCCCCACCTCGCAAACGCTTCGCACCTCATTTGATGAAATTTCACAAGTTGAATGCATTCTGCGCTTTTTGAAGACTAGAGGGTCGGAATCACTCTTAATAAACAATGTAGCATACCTTTAATTTCTTCTTGTCCATGAGTTTCTTGAGTCGGAGAAGCAAACAGCCAAGTAATATCGTTTGCGTGGGTGACGCGATATAACTTAATTACGCTTCACCACCATAAGCCAACCCTGCAATTCAATAAAAACGGCAAGCCGTCAAAGCGCAGAAGGCACGAATCACTGTCGATTAAAACATCAACCCTTCAAATAATATTATCACAGTATCCTTTTCCGCATCCAATATTACTTTTCCAATTTTGTTTTAATAGTCTTGACTTTAAACGTGCAGTTGGAACGGGGGTACCACTGCAGCCTGAGCGTTTTATCTCGGATACGTACACAGCCACGGGTTTTGGTTCCCCAAGGCTACTGACTAGGCGTGCCTAGTAATGTTTCTGTGTTTAATTCTCAAAGATGGACTTGAGCAGTTAAACACATTCAAAAAACGACCGCTGAACTTCTGCTTGTGTTTTTATTATAGCTTTAGTGTTTATACGGATGGTTTCGTTTTATCAGAGTGAATTTTGCCCTCTTGAACTTTGCATTCCAAGTTCTGCCGGGGAAGAAAATCCACAGGTAGAGTCCAAAGGGAAGTACTTGCCAACACCCGAGACCCGTCTGGACCAATGAACTTTTCCTTTGACGATAGGCATAGTATCAGAAATCCTGGATGCCGCAATTTGACGGTGAGAAATATTGCGTTTTAATACCCGTCATTTACAGACAGACACATAAACATGATTGTTTTATATATATATACATACATTATTGGCAAAACACAGATGTTCTGCATTTCATAGGAATCGTTATGTACACTTAGATACAAAAATATTCATGATCAGTTAAGTAGAGTAGCCGGGCTAAAGTTAATGAGAATTACATGGCATTTTGGCGGGCAGCACGTTCAACCAAGCACTATTATGTTGACGTACCTAGCACATTTCTGAGGTTAACCATCTTTTATGAAACCTAAATCAACTCGGTAGAAATCGACGTATACTTTGCTTGTTCCTCCACTTTATTTCACTGGAACACAGATTTGCTTGTTTGCTTCACACGATTCAAGTGTACAAATATAGAGCTGATTACATACATCAGTTAAATCAAGTAGAGGGCACCACAGCTCAGATTAACATTGTAATATAGATCTGTAACAATGCCAGTAACTTGATTTTTGTCATTTATAAATGAATTTAAGTTTTCAAAAGTGTTTTCATTAATATATGACATCATGAAATAAATAACTAATGACTAATTTAGTCAGGTTGTGCAAAAGCACTTCACATACTGGTTAAGATGTATTTTACCCAAATTGTCGTAAATGTCACATCTTTCTCTTTCTCAAGAAACACCTGCATTCAGTTCCTTCTTATTTTAATAAAGATTAATGAATTTACAAGAAGTTATAGACTGAGTCGAGTGAAATTAACTTGTCAAGTCTTTAAATACGTCGAAATTATGATCGCATTAGCAGTTTATTGCAGTTGGTGATGTTAAATATGTAACTGCAAGTAAAACTATGGCAACTTGTCAATTGTTTTTGACATTGTCGGTTTATCAGGTTTTAAATTGCTTTACAACGACACGGTCAATTCATGCGAAACATCCATCAAACAAGGTTGACGCTAGAATAAGGCTACAATATTACCAGAAACTGTTTACGTCAACGGAAACGGCCTGCGTAAAGCTGAAGCTATTTTTTGCAGAGGCATTTTATAAATAACTTAACACTCAAACTGCTTGGATATACATTCTGCAACCATAAGTTCAAGACAACCATTGTGCACAATTGCGGTTTTTTTCTTCGTTAGGTCTTGTAAAAGATGCTTCAGATGTTTATCAAAGTCGGAAGTCACTCAATTTATAAACAACTGCTTTAGACAAATTTGGCATCTAAAATGTTTGTTTTACCAAAACCTATCATTGTTTTGGGACACCCTTGGGGACAAGGCTAGATAAAAGGTACACGTTGTGACCTCACTCCTCATTGAACCTTGTCAGCTCAAATTAAGTGGACTGTGAAAAGAACAAAATCCATCAAGTTTGAAAACCACAGTTGACCGCAAGAGGCGTGCCTTACATTTAATGCTGCTAATAGACCGATTGCGGGACCAATGTTTACATGTCATCACGTGACCTATTGTGGGTACTACGTCATCTGAGCTGATGGCAAACTACGTGCAAATACATGCCGTGACTGACAAAGTCACACCAAAAGTCGGCTTTTGGTTCACACCAAAGTCGGCTTCTGGTAATAACAACACAGTTACTAAGCCATTTTACCAAAGTTGTATGTTGTGACATTGATATTAATCACATTACTGTTTCATAAACTACCAGTATTCTGCTAAAAAGGAGGTTTATTTTGAGTTATGCACTACCGGCGTCTGATTACTTTGTAGCCACCCGCCTGTTATTTTGTTTGTAATGTAGGCCTAAATCACTGTAAAAAAGGGTAAAGAACGTTGAAAAGTGAGCATTTATACCTCCCTCGCGAAATTTCAAAAAGGGCAAAGGAATCTCACAGTTTTGGAAAGCAATTTCTTTGGATGATTCAGCGTGTTTAAAAGTGTGTGATCGCGGTCGTCTGGTCTAAACGTTCCGTCATGCACTGTACACATCGTGCACATTTATACGGTACTTGTACAATTTTCAAGACTTGCTGGAACTGTCCTTGCTGGCTTTATTCAGCCACTCGAAGGTCTCTGCTACAAACTCTGGAATATTTTTCACAATTTTCGAGAAAGAAAAGCCTCGATCGAATAAACAAATGCAACAGCCATCATGTACCGTACCGCACTTTCCTATGGAGGACGTCGTGTTTGTTTACATTTAATACACACAATAGGTCACGTGACAAGGGTCGCGCAATCGGTCTATTATTTGGTATATAAATAACAATTTTGGTTGATACTTGCCACCATTTTAAAAATCGTCATATCACACGAATTCCTTAGATCTTCAAAGTAATTTATTTATGTGTATAATCTATTGTTTATTGTTAGGTTGATTTTGAACTGTTTAAACCGCCACCGTCTTGGACTTCGTCCGCCATCTTGGATTTCTCACCAGCAAACCTACATTTTTAGTAGAACATTGTTTTGTTTTTGTTTTTCTGAAAGAGGGTGATTCTCTAGATCTTCATATTATACAGATCTCCCCTGCATGATTCGCCTACATAAAGGCTTTGTTGAGCTTCGGCCCACAGTCTAAATATTTAATGTTATTCGGGGCACTGACTGCTCCTTTAAAACATATTGCAGATGTGCCTAATATGCCGCATGTTCATACGGTCTGAGACTTCATGTCCATTTACTCGAGTAAACCACATATCACTTGAGAACACTCTCCCCGTTTTAACCGCCCTAGTGAAGCAACATACAACATAGCAATAAGAATACAGGGGGAAAAAGAGAGAGAGAGAGAAAAAAAAGTGGGAAGTATTGACATTTTCTGAACCTCTCGTCCGCTATAAGCTCCTGGGAGGAGAATGCACCGAGGTTCTTGTCCGAGTAATGGGCGCTTGACAAAAAAGCACGTGGAAGTCCCTAGGCTTTTTTTTTTTCTTCTTCTTCTCTCTCTCTCTCTTTTTTTATCTCTCCCTTGTTATAAAATATCTTCAACCGCTGGAATGACTACGATCGTCAACATTTTTGGGCAAGAACTGATCACACAATTACTGATACTGTATGGGACTAGTGGCGAGTCAAGTGGGTTTAAGTTTAATTTAATCTCAAGTGATTTTAGTCAGAGTATATATTCGATGGGGCAGATTAAATTTGGATTGATTGTTGTGAATGATTAGATTCTGCGTGAGTTACTGGATTTGTGCATTTTCACCTCACGTAATGATGTAAGGTAACCGTGTGCTACAGTTCTGCATAATGCACTTGTGATATTACGTAAATCGCAAAAATAAAACCATCGCACAGGAAAATAATTCCATGAAATGCTTTCTTTAGAAACACATTATGCGAGCTCTATCTATAAGTGCGGATTTGTTTGCACCGTAAGCAGCAATTTACGCTCATGATTTTGGGCCCAACACATTTACTTTCTCCCCAAATTGTGAGCACTAATTTCAGGAAATTTTTCAGTGATTTATTTCGGACTGTATTTCTTGAGATAACACTTTAAACTAGAATCATCTTCTTCGCAGAGAAAGAATGTGGGTTGAACTCAGACTTGGTTTTTCGAAGAGTGTACTGTTTCTTCCATTCCGGAAAATATTTATTGCAAACCATTTTAAAAATCTAATCTGATTGTTTACTTCCTGATTAATTTTAAAAACAGAAACAAAAAAATAACCATATCATTATTTTACTTTTGTTCGCCGCTGCAGGAGTGAATGCACAGGGGGGGGGGGTACCCGTGTAAAAACCACTCACGTAAATTAACCAAGCGAGTGCCGTTATACACGCTATACAGTTTGTTTACAAGAATCTTGTAAGACTTGACTAAAACGCCGTGTCCATGTTTATCTTGCCCTTTGTGGTGATTACACAATCAATGACGTCAGAGGAAGGGTGTTGCTATGGCGGCGCAATATTTTGTTCCAATTTGTGGTGTCGTTATTAATTATTGGCGAGCGATTTACACCCGTGGAGAGAGTCGCTCACAGATTTGTTAACAACAAGGGAGGAAGGTTGACTGAAAGAACAAATTTCAATACACATTTAATGTGGACGACGGGGCATGCAGCCGCATGGAATGAAATAGAGTTCGTTTTTCAAGTGGATTTTCAGGCCCCTGATGTCACGTTTTCTGTGAAGTCTAAACGATTAATAATTGTTGCAGGCGGGAAAATATGCAGAAGTCTATTTTGAGCGTATCCCGGCATTAGTTTGGGACTTGATAACAAATTAATGTGTGATAATTTTGCAGTTCTGAAATCTCGGTCATTTTGTGTTATTTTGACAATGCTGGGTGTTGAATTTTTGGTTCACTGCGAAAACAGTATGTATCGCCGCATGCGGCCTTGCAATGCACTGAGTGAATGTCCTTCGCCCAGAAGAAGGTCGTGAGGCTGTACGATCTTTTTTCTGGGCACACAAATTACAACCTTTTGCCCCAGCAGAAGGTCACAGGCAATAACATGGCTCTGTTTAAGAAGTAGGGCATGACTGTTGTAAAATTGTTGCTGCAATTACTCCCCAGACATGTTTTTTCCATTCCCATGCGGTGTTTAAATTTTCTGTAATGACTTACAAATAGCAGAAAAATGACCAAACGTTCACACTCAGTTTTCTTGAAATACTAAATTGGGACTGTCATTGTTTACGACATTTTTTCCCCCGGTCACAATTTCGTTACGTTCTTCTTCCAAGCACACGATGATAATGTACTGTGAGCAATGCCAATCTGTTTGCTAACCATACAACCCAAAACAAACCAGTTTCATCTTACTGAAATATCAATAGAGGGCGCTTATAATGTTACAGAAACTTTTATAAATTGTTTTATTTAAAAATAATGAAAAATAGTTGAACTAGGTATCAAGTTGATATCTATGTCCTGCACAGTGTTAAGATGGCGCCTACGTATTTTCCACGTGCTAAGCAATGGATTTGGAGAGTCGGGTTCACGTCCCGGTCTTGGATCGAGGTTGATGCACAAGGTTGACTGAATTCAAAACCTTATTATGCCCACTTCCATAGTAATACTCCGTCACTTTGGTTGTTGTACATTGTGATGCAGTCGAGCAAGGCGTGCTACCTGGTAAGGCCTGTACTTTCGAGCAAGAATAAATAAATCAATTTGAAAACTATGCTAACAAAATAGTTAAAAACAAGAAGGTTGGTGGGGGATGAGAAGATTGCAAAAAACACATTGAATGGTCATGAAGCACTTTAATGTTTCTCGAAGATTACAGCATTTTATATCAGACGAAGCTTTCCATAAAATCAACCAGAATATTAAATTTCAGCCAAGTGCTCGCTTGAAAAAATAACAGGTAAGTATATATATATATATTTTTACGATAAACCCGGCCGAATAATTGTAAAGCTGCTCTGAAACAGCCCACAGAAATAATTGCACGAAGAAATTATTGTGCGGCAGCTGTACACTGCCAAAAACCTTAGTTCAACACAGAGGGCGCTTTTCTTAATGCCGTAATCTGTCAGCAGACTGCGTTTAGCAGTATGTAAACAACCTCTTAAATATTGTTTAACAAAAAACACCCATAATATTTTTGTAAGTGTTAGGTAGATTCATGGATGAGATATAGAATGGTGGTCATGGTAATTGAGGTGTCGTGTGCTTGTGGTGTTCTGTGAATCACACGAAGAAGAATTTCACGAATGTCGAGAATCTAGAATTAATCGTCTGTTCTAAAGGCAGGTGACCCCGACTGCAATTTTATACCAAGGGCATAATTGGTAATTTACACAAGTGTAAAAGAAAATGGAAAGTATGTCTCAAACTTATTTATTATTTTTCGCTGTCCAAGCTCACCACGGAAATAAAGACGTACATTTTTTCAGTGGCGTTTGAAAGAAGCCATATGGTAAATGTGAATGATTTTTGTTGACACCTTTCTTTTTTTAGTTACAACCCTAGATAATATCTAAAGTACAATTGAAAACTGAACCACAATGACACATTCACTGTGATGTATTTATTTGACCATTGTAATTATTCTTATATTGTCTCATGTACTTAGCATCCGCTCATTGACTTTGTACACGTATCTTTGTAGGGACCCGGCCTTTTCGGAAGTTCCATGTTGTGAAGCCATTTTATTGCTTTCTTAGGTACACAAGTAGGATCGCCTCTTTGGTCTTCGCTTTTTTAGCGACGTCTCCATTGGGTTCCATCTGAGGACTTTTAATGTGATTATCAAGCGAGGACGTGTTCTTCTTCATTTTGTGACAAGCGAGAACCTAGGGCTTTTTCCAAACCTCGGCATATAGGCCCCGTGTCCAGCTGCTCCAGGCTCTGTTTGATGTTGGAAACACCGTACAAAATGTACACTGCCCCCAAATTGATGACGGAGCCCCAAGCCGGAGCCGGAATCAAAACCGAGGTTTGGAAAAGGCCACCATAATGTCCTATTATAGTCTTCGGCTTGAATGCGCTCATTCTGTTCTCAGTTTGTGATTCAGGGAGCCATCCACAAGGATTCATAAATCAAATACCTCTTTAACCACACACAGGCAATACAGACATAGACTAGGAACATATATAGGCATACTAGTATGCCGCAATAAATATGACACCCATCAAGGACTAACATTTCAGGTAGAAAAGGATTAGTGGCAAGCTAGCAAAACTGTTATTTTCTTAGAAAGAAGCGCAAGAATGTGATAAATTAAAATAAATTTAAAGACAACATACAGTGATGACGTCATCGTGACCGGGTTATTGTAGGGGGAAAATGAAACTTATTTTCTTACCTCTCTAAAGATGGTTATGAAATGGAGTTTTATATACATGGCAGCTATATTAGAATCAAGGATAAAATACTTTACAAGACAACTGTGATTTGATTGTTACTCTCTGGCATTGGGGACATTTAGAAAATGAGAGCTATAAATTGACTTCATGGTGACTGTCTTGACTGATGGATGTATTTACTTATTCATTCAGGTTTGAAAAAAAAGATAGAATACATACAAAAGACTAAGAATAACTATCATACAAAAAAAAAAGAAAATATGAAAAGTACATGGAAATATGAAAAACAAACAGCAGCCTAGAGATTGCACAAAAGTGAACTAAATCACTGTCTAAAAAAAACAATCCCCGTAAAAAAACAGAAGGAACAATAGGACAAAGAATAAAATATCAAGAACACAAAAAGAAAAATGATAAACATTTTTTTTTTTTTTTTTTTTTTTTATTCTAAAAATCTTAACTAGGTAATGTTTACGTCTAAGAGAACACGATAGTTTATACATATAGCTAAGTAATTAGGCCATTTAACATGTGATATCACATGTTTATAAAAGAGCCAGTGAGCCTGGACTTCCTGCAGGCAGGATTTGTACACAACTCAGTGGAAGAAAACATTAAAATATTATATTTTATGGCGATTGCTCTGGGTCTGATTTTTATCAAGTGTTGATATTAAGAAAGGGGGCACATCTCAATACTGTTCAGCTGTTACTTTTATAAGTATTATAAAGTTATGTTGAAATTATGACAGATAATGTACAATTTTCCACATGACAAGTGTAGATCTTGCCTGCCAGAAAGGCCCTGGAATGTGCAGGGTCGTTCTCTTTGTAAAGAACAAAGGTTACATGGTCTATAGCTTGTTCTCATAACGAGGACGGTAAAACATTTCCAAATAGTAAGGAAACTGGTTGAAAACGAACAAAGTAAAAGAGTTTGTACGGGCAAATCCATACCTTTGGTGAAAACAATGCAGAACAAAAACAAAAAGAACATATTTGCACCGGTTATAATATGAATAGAAGCAAGTTTCACTACAGATGGTTAAGCGATCATGGTGGCTAAAATTCCGTCTGAATTAAAACAAGCTCTCGTATAGGAGCTCTGCGTTGGACATTTTCAAGAACATTAATGTGATTAGACCGAAACAGATACCAAACCAGAACTGCATGTTGAAGAAGAGTTCTACATAAAGATTTAAAAAATAACGTAAGAGAAACAGAATTTTTGGAAACAACTGTACGCAGTAGCGTAACTAAGGTGGGGGGGGGGGGGGGGCACGGGTGGCACGTGCCCCCCAACTGAAGTCCGTGCCCCCCCCCCCCCGGTGTCCCCCATTTGAAATCTGGACTTTTGAGATTAAAAATTACCAGAATAAAATGTTACATTTTATGAGCATTTACGTAGTAATTTCGATGTTTTTTAAAACTATTTTTTATTTATTTACACACATAATGTATTTTGTTTTACGTCAACACGTCAGAAAACACTGAATACAAACGGAAACTACATTTTTAATTGGCCAAAAGTGCCCCCTAGGAAAAATGGTGCACCCCCTTGTGCCCCCCCCCTAAAATTTTACCCTAGTTACGGCGCTAACTGTACGCCTTATAAAACCAGATATTTTGGAAGTCTTTTGAGACAATAGAGTTAATATACGACCCCAAGATAAATTGCTAGAAAGAATTACACTCAAGTACTTATACTGTATGATGATTTCGACGGAGTCGTAGCTGAGGAAGTAAGGACAATAAATGGGACGACGGCTGTGAGTAATATTGCATGGCTTTACATTAATTTGTTGGCACGAAGCAGCATACGTTTGACCTTATTCCAAGTGAGTAATTTATTCAAATCATTTTGGAGGGCAAGAGTCTAGAGACCAATTAATAGCGTGGTATATTAAAGAGTCATCCGCATTTTGGGCAGCTGAGGACATTAGTAAAAACATTACTGAATAACAAAGGAGCTGGAATGAATGAGGAAGCCTACCCCAGAAGTAACATCACGCCAATCTGAAAACGAGCCTCGGAAAATAACTCGCTGTCTGTATGAAAACTGAGGAAAGAATTAAACCAGTTGAAAAGATACCCCCTAATGTCATACTCGTGTAATTTACTGAATAGTTTATTATGAGGGACCTTATCGAAGGCTCCAGCCCAGTCAAGAAATATTGAATCAATCCTCGGGGATGACGTTTGTCACGAGTTGAAGACCAACCATGAGAAATCCTGGATACAGCCTAATCTTCCATCAGAGAGAAGAAAACCTTGTTGAGCCCTCGATAAGATCCCAAATGTATGTAGATGGGTGGAAAGTCGACCAAAACACACACACGCACACAAACCAATGCGTTCAAGGATCTTTCCAACAGGATAACAGACGGAGGTAGGGCGATAGTTCTGAATATTAGCACCATTGCTGGGCTTTGGTATGGGGACCACATTGGCCTCTTTCCACTTCAGTGGGACTTCACCTACGGGGAGGGATACGTTGAACATTTAAGCAAGGGTATAGGAGATGGCCGAGGGAGTGATTTTGAGCATGAAAGAACTGATACCATCACGACCGGGAGATTTGAGTTCTTAACAGAATGAAGCAATTTGTTTTACTTTTACCAAGATTCAGAGATCCCGCTGAGTAGAGTGAGACCTACGTGTTTACCACAGCGGTCTGAAAGCTGTCGTGGAGGGAAGTCATGTATACCCAGCCTTTCTGAAATGAGATGAATTTGGCGATTTAAGGAATTGCAAATAATTTATGAATAAGAAACTACAGAATTATTGATAACAACTGAATCAGCTGCACGAAAGGAACGGTTACTGTTAACAAAGGACTAGAACTTGTTAAAGGTTATTAATAACCTTTAATTTCTTTCAACTGACTGCTTTGCCATGTATAATCATCATTTGTTCTTTTTATATTACAACCGCATTTCATTTTTGTTATTTAAGCGCTTTTGTTGTTTTTGTATTTCAGTTGTGTTGTTCATAATGTATGTCTTCTGTCTGTTCGTTTGTCTTGTTTCTGTCTGTTCATTTATTGGCTGATTTCTACAAGTCTCGGCTTATCAAATCGGCCTCCATACTGTTCCCTTTCTTTGACTGTATAAACCTTTATTTATTTAAACTACACAGTTTGCTTTTGTATGTAATTAATGTTATGTTTTTGACAGTATGGAAATAAATGTGAATTGAATGAATGAATGAAATAACATTATGGGTGAGATCAGAAAAATGAGAGCAATATGATTATTTGATTGAATATGATATTCTATAAGCAAAGGTGGGTTTTAAGGGACATGTTTATCAAGTTGGGTTGGTATCCTTAGTCCTTTACACCCACCAAATGTAACCCAATGCAACCCTATAAAACCAAATCAATAACCCAACACCCTAATTTAACCCACACGTTAACCCGAATCCAACATTAACTACACAGTGCACTGTCTACCCACAACCCTTCAGAATCAGCAACCCAGTGTAACCCACACTAAACCCACCAGACAGACCCTCGTGTATTACAACACACAATTTAAAGACGAAGTGCAGGATTGATTTTAACTGTCGAAATTATTTATTTTATTAGCTTTTTAACATTACCAATCCCTCCGAAAAACATCTGAATAACTGTCAAAATCTAGGAAATATCATCTGAAAACCCGCAGATCACCGTGGCTTTGCTGCTGTCTAAAGAAGCCATACATAAATAGCACAACTAAAATCCCCCAAAACCTTTATTCGATCTTTTCAATAAAACGTGACTACCTGATTTGATGACATTTTCACAGGTTGATAGTATACAGCTTATTTTTAACTATAGAAGATGGAAAGTAGTATTTATAAATTCTTCAAACATTAAGAACGAGGAGCTTTCCCTTTAAAGAAAACCGACCGTTCAAGGCTCAAGACACGATGATGTCAACACAACCTTGAAGAATACATAAAAGTTCATCACCTTTGCAAAAGAATGCTATCAGTTTAACATTACCTCCAAGATTCTGGAAATTGCAGGGTCAGGAAATGCGAACGGATTATCTCCCCCCCCCAAAAAAAAAAAAAAAAAAAAAAGAAAAAAAAGAAAAAAGAAAAAAGAGAGAGAAAAAAAAAGTCTACTTTGGAAATTATTTTTGACACAAGATCAGTTTCGGTAAAATAATAAACAATAACTGGTCTCGATTTATACAGAAAGTAAATACACACTACTGGCTGCATAGATAGTAAAAATTACCGATACTTTACAA